>OW386550.1:6723165-8067798 GCA_936435175.1 Glyphotaelius pellucidus
TGGCAGCCACATCGATTTAGTTTGAAGCTCTTCGGTGACCCTGAAACAGAGAAAATACAAGTCTTTAAAAAATTGGTCATCCGTTTGATGGTCCATATTTTAACGGTCTTTTGTCAACGTAAAAAGTAGAGAACTTGTGTTTAATTTGTCAATAATTCGATGGATTGCCCTGTGAGGAATAGCATCACTAATAACTCAACATTAAAAATATTCGAAGCTCAAAAGATCGTAATGATAATTTGAACTGGACTCAAAAGAAGCCGAACAAATAATATCAAGAGGTCAGACTTCACCGATTTTTCTTTATTTTTAGACGTAGATTTTCTGCTTAAAAATGAAGACATGATTTACAGCTTTGAAGGATTAAAAATAATTGGGATTTGTTTACGTAGATAGATGAAGACAATTTAATTAGAGAAATTTGTTTTCGGCCTTGCCATAGCCGTATTTTTAAATCTTTTTCAATGTATTTTTTGTTGAGTTAATCTAAAAAAATATATCCAATTTTAAGTAAGCCTAATTTTGCTAAAAAATAAGCTTTTATGTTAAAAATCCATTATGCAAAGAGCTGATTAAAAACATTAGAAGGGTGTTTTATATTAAAACAACTGTGAGATTGAAATTTTTTGGTAGGTCATTGACACTGGAAAAAAACCGAGATAAATTAACAAGTATTTATTGTTATCAAGTTTAATTTGTACAACTCCATTATAATTTTATTTCTTTTATATATTCAATAATATTATTTTTCAATTTATAGAAACATAAAATTTTATTTACAAACAAGTTCTGTTACGTAATTATTATTACGCGTGACAGCTGTTTCGCCTTCTGATGGCATTATCATTGATAACGTCCATCTATAGGACTTAGCTTGCGAGAGAATGAGATAGACTAATCGGTGTCCTCATTGTTTATTTATTTATCCATTTTATTTAGGGAAATAAACAGTTTACATCTTGATTAATTTATACATGTTTTATATACCTATCTGCAAAACCAATCATACATTTCCTCATTGTAATATTATATTATATATCTATAAAATAAACAGCAATCTTACAATAACTAAAAGATATTACTTAATTACAACAGGAGGTAGTACAAAATATAATCGTTCCACAATATACCATTAAATTTATGCAGTTTTGTACACATTAAAATATTTTTAATACATTTTAACAGATTTTTTATATTTATTTTCGGTACAATTGAAGATATCAATTTCCGAGAGAATGTTATTATACTTTGAACACAGTCTTATAAGGCAAGCATTTTTATTTGAATTGGTATTACAATGTTTTTCTTTAAAAGTATTACATGAACGTGTGTGCCGTGTAGGTACTTTGAAATCAATTCTGTTCAATAACTCAGGACAGTCAGTAATGTTGTTTACAATTTTATACAGCAACATTGCGTCGTAGCAGGTTGAAATAAATTTCATACATTTAAACAGTAAATACAATTACAGCCTTACTAAAAAAAACTTCCATGAAAATTTTATGCAATTGATAAACAGCCGTGGATGTGAAAACATTACTAATTAAAAAATTGTTCATGGAAAGATATGTATACATGGCTTGCACAGCCTGAGGGGGTAGTTTATCCATTATATACGACTGTTTTGTTAATGATTTCTGAACGAATTTTGGAATTTTACCAAAGTATTTTGAATATTCTTTATATTTCTTGTTTTTGAAAATGTTATAAAAACAAATACCATTATAAAAACTAAATAGAATTACCTTTTAGTTTTTTATTTTCGAAATATACTTTAGTATTTAAAAATTGACATATTTAAAGCTTCAAACAGGGAAAATAATAAAAAAAAAATTTGCCAAAAACATTTTTAATAGAAATGTAGAAAAATTAAAAAAAAACATTTAAACGTTAATCATGTTTCAAAACATTAAACATGAATACCGTTTAAAAAACATTATTATTTTAAACAGATCAAGCAAAAACAATGCAACTTACATAATATGTGATCATGTTATTGGTAAAGGTGTAAAAATGCAGTTCACCGCGCAAGCAAAAGATATGCCGTTAAACGACCGTCAAGACGTTTTGTTATCAGTAAGGCTGTTAGTCTTTGTTGGAGTGGGTACAATCAATTTACAAGTGTGTCACAGTTCAATAATTTTAAAACTGTTCAACGATAACATAAACTTTACGGGTATTCTAACAATAAATAACCCAAAGGAAACTACTTCTAAAAATAAAAGGATTACGATCTTTTCTCGCAAACTTAAAATTCGTCCTGATAACAAGGTCAGCTACCCTAGCGGCGGGGTTCACATTCATTAATAGTATCCCTCGTTCCTATTCGTAGAGACAAGCGATGCGAGAAATGGAAAGTATTCCAGATTAACACTTATACGCTCGAAATAATTACATTTGCTGCAAATACTCATTTAACTTGGAAAAAATATGTATTTTGATAGTTTAATCAGCCAAACTTTGTAAGTGTTGCTACAAGCTTCTTTTTCTTTAATTCGATGACCATGAAACAATTAATGGTTGAGAGTTAAATACAATAACAAAATAATAAATAAACAACTTTATTAAATAATTTTAAAAGCTTATAACATGAAAGACACGTACCACACGACCAACAGGTTTAATATTTGTAATAATAATGCTTTAAAAGTACACTAAAAGTATTCCAGTTTTACTTGCGAGGACAGGTATCACAGGGTTTTTTTTATTTGTTTACTGTTGTTACGTTCAGTAATTTTTCTTCATCAGGCTTCCCTTAATGCTTTCTATAGGTTAGTATAAATAATTGTGAGTTCCCTTAATGCTTTCTGTAGGTTAATATAAATAATTGTGGCTTCCCTTAATGCTTTCTATAGGTTAGTATAAATAATTGTGGCTTCCTTTAATGCTTTCTGTAGGTTAGTATAAAGAATTGTGGGTTCTCTTAATGCTCTCTGTCGGTTAATATAAATAATTGTGGCTTCCCTTAATGTTTTCTATTGGTTTGTATAAGGAATTGTGACTTCCCTTAATGCTTTCTTTAAGTTGGTACCATTAAATAAGGTAATGTCTTATTTTCAGTTCAATACACATGCGGGGAACACACGTCCTCAAAGTGTTCGATCTTCACCAACCCCGGATTCCCGAGTCCTTCACAAGATAGACTTGCTTGTACCCTCACAGTTTATAAGGCAAATCCCGATGTCACTCAGCTGATGTTGGACATAGTCCAAATGGAGGTAAGTGACTTTACAAAATCAACAATATAGTTAAATGCTCTTGCAACGAATAAATCATGTTTTCCAAGAACGCGACCCATTGAGGCGCGTCATTAAAATTAGTTTGATCCGATGCTTACAACCTTGGAATTTGAAAGAACCTTCGACGCTTTGGTTTTTTAAAAAATTTTTATTGAATTTTTTTGATACAGTACATATAATAAATAGATACATAAAATAATGAAAAGTATATAAAAAAAATCTTAATTAACTTATGAAAAAAAAATTGTCAAATTCTAATACAAATTTGTCGTATTTTACTCTCTTAAATTAAAATGAAAAATTTCTTAGTTTGAAACACTTTATTTATTTCGCAAAACAGTCTGTTATAAGTTGTAAGTAACCATCTTCATGACCGTATTAATTTAAAATAACTTAAGTACAGAGATTTAGAGAGAAAACATATTAGAGGGGGACAGAACATCAGAGCATGGTAGATAAGGGGGTGGGAGGTGGGGTAGGAATTGATAAATAATAGTTTTTTTACATGAATACCGCACAAGACTCCCAACTGCCCCGTCTGGAGCCAATGAGACTATGGCATCCCCGATTGGGGTATGTTGTGAGGCTGAAGGTAGTGAGTAGGGGTATGAGATGGGGGAGAGGAAGGTGGGAAGTACCTGGCTGTTCAGATCTGGTTACCAAACACGGCTAAAGCCATTTCAAGCAACGTTTTAATTGTGAACGAAAACTGAGAGTATCTTCCACTCTGAAACGTGCCGCAAATATACTTTATATTATTTTTAATTAATAAATTGTAAAATAACTTAAATAACAAGCGCCAGCAGTTAAATAAGTATCCATAATCTCAATCTGTAAAAAATTAAAAAACAACAATAATAATAAAATAACAATGTTGTTATTTCAATATCTGTATAATTTTGTGTTATTTTGTTAATTTGTAGAATTGTAAACCTCAACACAGGCTTCTCCTAGTGAGGTTGCAAATTGTATTGATAACATTTTACCTGCAGTGTAAAGAAACAATAAATAAATAAAATAAATCAAATATTATTTATTTGCCACGCCGGGATTCGATCCTGCGACCTTCGGAATGCGAGTCAAGCTACATACCGCTGGACTACGTCGGCCGTATAGGGATAGCGCCCCAAAAATAATATAGGGTGTGTAATAAATAAAGTGATTTAAAACTAGGTAACTTTTCAACTAAATGAGAATATTAAATATTTTTAGAAACTAGGTTCTGGAACACAAACACATACATTAATTATCCCAAGAGAAAACATGCGCCATGATGGATATCGCAAAACCTTTTGTTTTTATAACATTAAGCAAACAGTACACCAAACTCAAACATCAGTGTTTAATAAATTCATCAATTTTAATTAATAAAAAGTTGCTTCCAATATTCTTAGAAATCCTCTCACGTAAAATATTTCAGTTAAAATATGATATTTGAAAAAAACAATGTTTTCTAAACAAGCACGTTACCCTAATAATAGCTTATCCCAACTGGTATTTTAGCTAAAAGGATTCAAGGAATTGTTTTCAGCTCTCTACACGTCATGTTTTTCAAAACCTATTTTTTGAAAACCAACAATACCTTATAAAACCTTTTTTTTTGATAATAAAATTGAGGATTAAGGTTTTAAGAAATAAAAATAAAACATGATTTCAAATTTTCACGGCCAAATTATATACTATTATGATACTCATTAACATAATTGGCATAACAAATAAACAATTTTATTTATTTAATTAAATGAAGACATTATGAGCGAAACTCAATCGAAAATCTGGAAACAGAAAAATCAGAAAAAGATATTTACACCTCTGGGACTCGAACCCAGGACCTCCCTACTTTCCGGGTTGGGGGCTCTTATCCACTGAGCTAAGGTGTCGATATCCAATTCGGTCACTTTTAACTGTACCATACTTCGACTAAGAACCACCCATATTATCTTCATTTTTCTTAACGCATATTTTTATTGGCTGCCATCTTTATGAATGATTGCAAGATTCAACTCGAACTAAATGCAATCTAGATGGTGTCTGGATAAATTATTATCCATTCTTATTTTAATGTGCGACATCTATTGACTCTTCTGCAAGTCTAGGATGAATATTATTATTTTTTATTTAAACTTTTTATGAGTTAACTCATTTTTCTATTTAATTTATGTTTACATTGGATTTTTTATGCCTGTCTCACTATGATATAGGTACCTGTGCCGAGACAGGCTTTGTACAACATATATACAACATCATGAAAAATAACAGTAGATATAAATGTAAGTAAGTTAACAAGTAGTAAGTCAAAGATAAAATATAAAGTGAAAATTATGGTATAAAATATAAGAACAAAGTGTAAAATATAAAATACAAAGTTTTAAGTAAAAATCAAAAGTTAAAAGTGAGAAATAAAACAATAAAAAATGTGTAATGTAGGAATATACGATATTTTTAAAGGATACAAAGATTAAAATATAAAAATAAAAAGTGAGAAATTCTCATAGGAGCAAAAGAAAAAATAAATAAACTAATGAAAGAGCATTGTTGGCTAAAGAAGAAGGTAGGGCAACACGGCGTAACCCCCCAGTACTTGCACTCTAAAATTATGAATGCTTTAGAAATCATTGGTACTTTTAATCATATCGACGGAAGCAATCTTCCGAACAGACCTTCTATTGATATGCTTGGTGTAACTATAAGTGATCAGCTCAGGTATGGGGGCTCCATCGAAGCCAGAGTAAAGTTAGCTTCTCAAAAACTGGGCGTACTGTACAGGGCCCGCAGATACTTTAATAGTACACAACTGCTAACCCCCTACAAATCGCAAGTGCGCCCCAAGGTTGAATTTGGCAGCCACCTCTGGTCTGGAGCTCCAAAATACTTGAAAAATACCCTCGACTCTGTGCAGAAACGAGCAGTCCGTTTGATAGATTCTCCCATCTTAACGAACGGATTGCAATCTTTAGAGCACAGGCGTCGGGTGGGAATGCTATTTATGTTCTACCGGTATTTCAATGGAAGATGCTCTGAGGAACTAGCGTCATTGATCCCTTCGGCACCGGTGCATAGTCGGGAGACACGCCAAACTCGCGCCCAACATATGTACACGGTTGACATTTGTCACACGAGAACGGGTCGTTTTTTCGACTCGTTCTTGAGTTCAACAGCTCGGCTATGGAACAATTTGCCGGCATCTGTGTTTCCTCCCTCCTACAACATGGGTCTCTTCAAGACCAATGTACATTCCTTCCTCTCCTCAAAAAGACCCTCCACACAGCATCCCAGATGACATAGGCCCTGAGGGAAATTATTTTCCTCAGGGCCTCCTGTGTGGAGTTAATGTAAAAAAAATATATATATATCGGTTGATATTTATAATCCACAATACCTTACTATTAATTATTTTATTTTTTCTTGAAACTTCGCAAATTCACTTTGTGGCGTCATTATTAATTTAATGAAAACAAATAACTTTGTATACTTTGATAATGTTAATTATATATTCACCCGATGACCCCTGGAACTCCTGCTAAGTCAGTAGCAAACCACTAGGGGTGACCAATGGCAGAGGAGTTGGTTATCCATTTAAATTCGGTATTCATAACCACCTCCCAGGTTAGCGTGTTTCGATGTTCATCCAACACTCACTTAAAATCTACCTGAAAAAAGTTTATTTTAATTATGGTCTGAATCTATTCACAGCATCACAGTACGAAAAATAGACATACACTGATTAATTTATCAGCTTAAATTGCTAAGTTTCTATGTTTACATTATTCATTAGAATTATTCATGTTTCAATCGAAACGAAATAATATTTTTAGTCTTCAATAAGCTTAGAAATATTACTCTTCGTTCGCACTTGTACAAAACAAATATTATTTTATGAAAAAAATAACCTCATTCCACAGCCTAGACTTGTTCTATTCATATAAAAACGATCAAAAGACACAGGCCTTTTCTTCGAATCGTCTTTTTTCAATACGTGAAATTTTCAATTGAAATATAAAATTACAATTGGTTTAGAAAAGATCAAAACGGGCTTATATTATTAACTAGATAAAATTACCTTTTAGATTTTTGTATTTTAAATACACAAGCGTTTACTTATTGCCATATTATAAGCTTCAAATACGAAATTTTTTGAAAAGAAAATCTTACAACAAACATTTTTAATTGAAATGTAGAAAAATTTAAAAAGAATACAAACTCAAAAAAAAAAACATTGCAACGAAGAAGAAAAAAGTCAGTTCACTTTTTCTCGTTCATACCATGAAACAATTTAAAACGATAATGAATACCCCAAAAATTAATTATTTAATGCCTTGCTTGCACATCTTAAAACGTTATTTTCTTTGATACGTTTACCATCACATGTATTAGACATTTATGATTTAAAGAACACCACTTTCAAGAAATTCTTACAAAGAAAAAACCCTAAAATGCAATTTGAATATTGATATAACCTATAAAAACATTTCGGACAGTTCAATGTACAACATGCCATTATTGTATGATAACTTATCTAAAACTGACGAAAAATACCAAAAATAAGTAGTAAATTTATTGAACACACGAATATAATAAATATTTTACCGTTTTATATAACAAAAACACAATTCATGTACTTTGCGCAGACGCGGCGGTGGGCGGCGCGCGCTAAAAAAAATCTCCTCTGCACATGCGCGATCAGTGTTGCTCGTTGAAATAATTACATTTGGAGTTTTTTTTTTGTAACAAATTGAACCTATAATTGCACGTTAATTGTACAATGTTAAACAAATACCGTTTAACGTTCGTGTTGTGGTTTTTTTAGTAAGGCCGTGAATCTTTAATTTAATTTTGATATTTCAGCTCCAGCCACCCACAAATGGAACATGTGTCGAGGATCAGTTTGTAATTACTGGACAAAATATTAACAGCGTTATTCCAATTCTCTGCGGGATTAATAATGACCAACAAAGTAAGTTAAATCTTAAAGTAGTAATTATTATTTTTTAGGTCATCTTCATTGTCTGCGTGTTCATATACCTAACACAAGACTCGAATTTTTGAACACTTAATAACTGAACAGTCAGATATCTTTGACATCATGGAAATTGAGAAGGCAATGACGTGTAAATTAAAATTTATGTAGTTCCTCGTTTCAACTTTATTTTGTACAAGAAATAACTATTTGCGTGGGTACAGCGGGGTAAACAGAGTTTTTAATCACGGAAAAACGAAAAAACAGAAGGAAAAACAGCGAATCAATTTACCATTTTACTACTAGTAGCAATTTTTTGCTAATACTGGCCAAACTGCAGCGTTTAGCCAGTGTTCATCTTGGCGGCCGATACGTTTGCCCACATGCTGCATGGCAGGCCGGATCGGGAGAGTGACCTGGTTGAGTGACCTCTCCAGCCAGAATCCCTTGACTCAGCGCCTTGCACCGCGGTTGGAGGGACGGATTCATATGTCTGTCATTCTTGGACCTCACACCCATCCCTCATACCCATTTCCTTCCCCTTTTTTTCTTTTCCTTTAAAAAAAAACCCTTCACACAGCATCCCCTAAGATGACACAGGCCGTGAGGGAAACTATTTTTCTCAAAAAAAGACAGATCGCCATCGTTTGCATATCAAATATTTTGGGGCTCCATAGGTAGCTCTTATAACCTTGTGTCCTATTTATAATGCTAACCAATTCGTTATTTTCTTTATTGTTTTAGTTTTTGTACTGTTTTTGCAAAATAAATATATAAAACTTTATAATACCTTAATATAATACAATGTGTACAAATACAATGTGTATAATACAATACATTATGTACAAATTTTGCTATAGATACTAATAAAAAAATTAAAAAAAAAAAAAAAAAAAAAAAAAATTAGTAGGTGGTGTTCGCATAAAATAAATTAGTAGGTGGTGTTCGCATAAAATAAATTAGTAGGTGGTGTTCGCATAAAATAAATTAGTAGGTGGTGTTCGCATAAAATAAGTTTGGTATTATCTATACAAGGCATTATTAATCCAGACATCACGAGCTTTGAGAGTGAGATATTAAGCAAGTTGATGTTGGTATGAAGCACTTAAAAAGCGTTCCACCCTGACACATCCATAATTTATTATTATTGCGGGTCTCTGATAAGGGGAAGCCTTGAGAGGGAGCGAAAATATATGATTATGTTGATTTTTCACTCATTTTCGTAAGTACCATCAGAATTTATCACTTCACTAAGATTTATTAAGTACACGTATTAAAATTTCTCTTTTGGTTTGTGGAATAATGCTTTAGAAGAATCCTGTGAAAACATTTCAGATGAATTTATATCAAATGCAAGAAATAATGACTAAATAAAAATACTTATAACAAAAGCACTAAATCTCAGGGTCAAAAACACATCCAACAAGCAACTTCGAACTCAACATTTGGGCAAAAACGCTTGTTTACTATGGTACAAAACCCTACAATAAAGTTCCACTCTCACTCAAAAGCCATAACAACAGTTTCAAATAAAATGCTGGATCGAAAATTTACTAACACCAAATACAGACCAAAATCTAAAACGCTTAACTGCGCTATAAAAACACAATCTTATTTATTTTATAATTATTTCAGAAATGAACTGCATATTATATTTGTAACTACTTCATGTTAATTACACAATTAAATTTTAATTCGTAAATGAAATCCTGTGCATAAGAGATTATGAGATAATGATATCCTCACTGGGATGTTACATAATATCCTCAAATGTCACAAAAAAGAAAGATAATCAAACATACTTTATTATTTTAGCTTCCACACTACCCTGATTGTAACGCAATCCGAAATGTTGGCTAAAGAAAGAGTTATCGCAACATTGCATAATTCTCCAAAAATTAATAACTATAATTTACTATTATTATTTTAATATAACACTCCCAAGAATCTATGATTTTTTGTTGGTTTTTGTAATGCTGGAGGCGATTTTTATGTTTGTTTATAATAAATCTGCCAATATTTTCTTAGAATGTATTGATAAAATTGAAAACCCTCGCAAATATTTTTAAGCCCCCGCAAATATTTTTAAGACCTCGTAAATATTTTTTATGCTTGTGTTATTGGGCAAAAATAAAACCCTTGTTGATCTGATGCACTGCTTGTAATGAGTGAACATTTAGATTTAAAAAAATCATTTCGTAATTCAATCATTATTTCCAGTGTATGTTGAAGTCGGAGATTCACCCGGTCCATTTTATGTGTCCGTTCTATCTTCCGAGCCCGCTCAGCGCCTGCTGCAGGTTGGGATTTGCCAAGTGTCCAGGTGCGCCGGTGGTGCTCCGCAGGGCTGCCTGCAGTACTACCAGGGGCCCGAGGGGCTGCTGGAGTCCTTCAACTACAGGATCACTGGGAACCTTCCAGGATTCAGGGAACCCGGCTATTTTGTAAGTTATACTCAAAAGAGATCCTTAGTTCATTCAATATCATCACACTTACCTAAAAAAACTTTCTAAAATTTTCCAATGTCTCATTTCGGTGATATGGAGGGAATACAGATCCCGCTGCACATACTGTTGTAGATGTTTCGGAAGCGTTTCCATGATCCGCACAGTTGATCCCCAACACTTGATCGTAACACGTAACATATGCACTTATGCAAAGAGGATATAATCGGCCGTATAAAAAAAGTATATCTACAGCCATCTTTAGTGGAAATCTACTATACATACGAGTATATGAATGCTAACAATAATACAGTGTCCCCGAGGGACGATGCAGAGATGTTATACCGCCGAATAACAAAAGAAGGCATACTGATATGTTTATTTTATTTATTTATTTATTACAGCCCCAATGGGCTTTTACATTCTAGTTTATAAGTTGAGTAGGTACACATTTATTTTAAGTACTTGAAAATTAAAACAATAAAGAAAATATAATACAATGAAAAAAAAACTGTTAACAACAAAATCATATGCATACAAAATGAAAATAAAATACATTTGTAGAAATGATAATATGAAGACTTAGCATAAATAGACATTGAATATAAACAAAAATTGCAGAAGTTATACACGTCCATTTGTGCCTAGATATATAAAAGAATTAGAATAAACAATACTTATTTGCAAGGTGAAATATATTTCCTAGATCAGAATATTTATTTCAGAGGCTGTGAAGTCTCGGAATTGGGGAATTTTGGTAAGACAGTGTCCCGGTGTCATTAAAGTAAAATGGTAATAAATGTCGGCCAGATCTTTTGGGAATATGGATGTTGATTAATTGAATCAATTCAGGACAGTCAATTTTGTAATGCAGTATTTTGTGTGATAGTATTAAGGATGTGTTTATTCTTCTTTCTGAAAGTTTTAATATGGAGATTTCATACAGTAGGTTATTGTAATCAATGTTTTGTACGGGAATATGCAATTTATAGTTTATATACCTTAGGAACTTATGTTGAATGTGCAGGGGATTGAATTATTTCACTTGTGAAAGTTATGTGCTTTAAAAGTGAACATGCAATGGTGTCTCGTGACATCACACGAGACCCGATTCAGTACAATTCATAAATCGAATGGCAGTGCTACAGTGCTGCTGAGTATGTTTCGCAATGTGGCAAGCTTTTCAATATTTTGACAGCATTTGTATTTTCGGTTCTATTCTTTTTGTCCAAAAATTTAAAAAATTCTGCTCTCTACATGCTCTAATTAATTTGATATATTTGCAAATAACAAGAAATTTCGTTGTAGGAAACTAGGTCGTGTAGACTATGTAATGGTCTTATTACGGGGGAATAGCTTGCGCTATGAAATATCAGGCAAACTTTGAAGCTAACAAGAATTTACGTACGGAGTAGAGTTTATAATATTCAAGGAAACGGAAAATTTTCTGGGTTCAGTTTTCAGAAAAACTTTTTGTAGTTATTTTTGTATCCTGGACTATTTTTCCCAAGGAAAAACTGGAAAAGAGTAATCATTTTATTCGAAGAAAATATAATCTCCGTGGATAGACGACTTTGATTTCTACGGATTCCTCACCGTAAGAAATTGGGGCTAAAAAAGATTCTATCGGTTTCGATAAAAATAGTTTATTCGCTCGAGAATGTCAAACGGTAGACAGCTTCTACATTAAGATTTATCTAAATTTATTACAAAATGATTTTTTATTTGAAACATTGAATATAAAAATAGCGCCACGAAATAAGATAGATACAATTTTTACCAAAAGGTTATTTGAATATTTTGCGATGTTTCGCGCAGCTGTGGTAGCGTCGTTCTTTTCCCATAATTCCTTCGAAGGCCTCCATGGTCAAACCGTAACACTCTTGACAGGCAATCCAAAGGTCGCGGGGTTGAATCCCGGCTTGCGCAAATGAATTTTATTGATTAATTTACAATTAATTCATTAAAATTATACATAGTATACTTGCGGCACGTTTTAGAGTAGAGGATTCTCTCAGTTTTGCCCTGGTGTAAGACCACAATTCATTATTGGAATGTAGCGTCAAAATACTTTAGCTGTGTTTGATGACCAGATCTGAATAGCCAGGTGTATCCCTACCTTCCCCTTATTCGTCTCCTTCCCCTCCCCACTATCATCAGCATCACAACATACCCCATACAATTGGAGATGCCGTAGTCTCACTGGCTCCCGACCGGAACAGTTCAGACTCTTGGGAGGCATTCACATAAAAATAAAAATAAAATAATAAATCGTGGCTCAGCTCGACATAATAAATACCTGTTTATACGTAGCATTAAACATTTTTTCCATATTAAAATCGAAAACAGATTTTCATTCAGAAATATTTATGATCCACATAAAAACGTAAATTAACAACATTTCCGTTTAAAAACGGATCAACTATAAACGAATAAAAAAGCTTTTTAGTATTCCAAGGTGAAAGCGAAATTTATAAGTAATAAAACTGGCAGTAAAATCTCTTATTTGTTATCAGCGTTCAAAGTCAAAAGACATTTACTTTTACCCAAAGAAATGTGTGGTTAGCATTTAAAAAAAATTGTAATATAGTCTCCTTTCATGCTGTTAGATGTTGCGATGTTTTGTGTACAACCCTACTCACAATATGGTAATTGAAGAGATTTCATCAAAGTGGTTTAAGGGGGTATTCTAGTCTAGAAAAAAAAATAATCATTTCGATAGTTTATGTATTCAAGAATATCTCCTTTGAAGCATTTTCCAAAATTCGAATTATTTAAAAAGTTATAGTCATTTTAGTTCGACCGGTTTAGACGGAATCTAACTAGAATCTAAATAGACCAAAATTTTAATCTTTTTTCTTTTGGGCACTTTTTTCGAAACGTGTGTCAAAAAATTTCGATTTCTAATAGACCGATTTTCTTTAAATTTGGCATAAACCTTCTTTATAGTAGTGACTAACAAAAATTTCTTAATTTTTAATATTTTTGAAAATTCGGAAAAGTCAAAAAATAACTGAAAAAATCTTTTTTTTTTGAGTAGCCGCCATTTAGCGTGATATATATTTTTTTCATTTTGACATTTGTATCGATAAAGAATCTAATATAATTTTTATTTTTCTGATGACTAGAAGGGTTGGAATCGTGACTCGCTCTTTTTCCCCCTTCTACTTCAACAGCGTGTAACTTGGTGATATAGATATATTTATATATATCTATTTTTCTTTTAAAACTTTTGATTAGTGAATGTGATAATGTTAATAGCCTGTTTCTCGTACTCAGATAAAGGTGCATATATTGTTTATATGTGTGAGGACGTGGTTATATAGGTGTATGTATGTATGTGTATGTATGTATATATGTATAGATGTGTGCACCTATATATGCATGTGTATTTGCATGTACACATACTAAAAAAAGGAAAAACAACTACCTACTACTACTACAAAAACTCGGCCCACCACAACATCGGTTCGGTTTCTTTTGGGTACCCCCACGTAATACTCATTCAATTTCAAGTTTGTGAAATAGATGCCCCAGTACGGATAAAGCACCCATAGAAGGCCATATAACCAAATAACATTTTAAAATATGTTAAGTTATTGTATCAAATATAAAAAATAAGCAAATTCTCCATTTAGGCCAACCCCCAACGTTCCGTCTCACTTACACTCGGCTGAAATCATAGATCTCCATCCCATTTGAATTTCGAAAGCACAGTTTTGTATGGAATTATAAACACAAATTGGACCTGTAATTGGATCACAAGACTCGCCCCCAAGGCACTTTTTTTTAATTCTTTGTTAAATAGTAATTAAATTACCATTACACTGTAATTGCAGCTATCAAGGCATGGTTCCAATCTTAAATAATGGTTCAATTATAAAATATCGTATCAATAATTCACACGTCACGCACTTTAAGTTTAAATTATAGCACCAATTATTTTTTTTTCCAGAATAACCTGAACTACGCCATTTGCATAGAACGTGCCACAAACTCCTGCAGTATAACTTATACCAATTCAGATGAAAACGGACAATTTGAGTTTCAAATATCGAATTACGATGCAGGTAAGCAATTTAAATTATTCAAAGATCCATTACCTTGTCATCTTGTCAGAATTTATGTTTTATTCTTCGAAGTCGCTAGATGTCGCTTTCTTTTGTTTTTCGTTTAACTTTGATTGGTTTAATGATTGATTGTACAAAAATAATTTTTTTTTTTTAATTTTGAGGATTCGATCCTTGTGGACTGCAAAGGTTCAATTTACCAAAGGAAACTTGTCTGAGACTGTGGATTTATCGTATTATATTCAAACCGAGTACCCGTCAATTAAATAAATATTTTATTGCTATCTCATTCTGTCGCAGGCTAAAACCTACAGATGTGTGTGTTTGTCTCTTTTTAGTATCGCTCGTTTCCGTTTGATCGAGTTTCAAATCGCAACGGTACTAAAAAAGTTTTCACCTTAAAAATGTTTTTGTTCCGGACAATTTCACAAAGGCAGGTGGCTCAAGAGTTTAGTTGACCCGAAATGCAGAACTATCTCTCATTGGTAAAAAGATTCTACTATTAAATAAAACTACAGGCCGCCTCAGAACAGGGAACCCTAGTGAGGAGGACTGTGAAAAAAAAAAACTTTATTATACCTTAATATAATACAATTTATAAATACATTATGTACAAATTTTGCTATAGATACTAATAAAAAAAAAATTTTAAAAAAATTAAAAAATTTGTCCCTTATATAGATATTTTTCAATTGAATGTTGAAAATTCAAAAAATCTTGTTATTATTTTTAACTGTGTGGGTAAAGCAAAACGAGGCAGAGTTCGTATCCACATCATTATCATCATCATTATCATCACAGAGAAACAACATTATCATCATTATCATTCAGATCATTATCATCATCATTATCATCATAGAGAATTCGAAAGGAAAATTTCCTATTCTTTTCGTATTGATTTTTTTTAATGAATACCGCACAAGAGTCCCAACTGCTCCCGTCTGGAGCTAGTGAGACTATGGCATCCCCAATTGGGATACGTTGTGAGGCTGAAGGTAGTGGGGAGGGGAAGGAGATGGGGAAGAGGAAGGTGGGATGTACCGGACTACTCAGATCTGGTCACCAAACACGGCTAAAGCCATTTCTGTGGTCTTACACCAGGGCGACACTGAGTATCTTCCACTCTGAAACGTGCCGCCAATATACTATATATTATTTTAAATGAATAAATTGTGAAATAACACAAATTAGTCAAATAAAATTTATTTGCCACGCCGGAATTCGATCCCGCGGCCTTCGGAATGCGAGTCAAGAGCTTTACCGCTGGACTACGCCGCGTCAGACAATGACAATTCTTCTATAACTAAAGGGGCCTTTCCAATATTATGCATTTATATTGATATTGTATTTTCAAGAAATAATTCAGATGGACGATATATTTTTTTTTCAATATTCCAAAATTCAAAATCGGGTGACCACATTACCTTTTCATGACTCGAATTGAGGCGCTCAGCGGAAGTGTGGCCCGACCCACACCAGCAAAAACATCATGTTTTTATAATCTGTCATTTCTATGAAGCCACAGTGGTCCAATTTTAGTTTTCACTGATTTCAAAGGATCTTTGAACAAATTATGTTTTCGCTGATTACGAATTTTTGTGGGTTGGGCCACTCTTCCGCTCAGCGACTCAATTCTAAGTGTTACAAGTCTAAAAATAAGACGAACCAAACAAGAACTTTTATACTTTACAACGGTAATATCATATTATTTTTACGAATAATAATGTAATTAATATTAAATGTCTACCTCATTCTGTGCTAATTTTGTTACCATAGTGTGTTTTTCATGAAATAAATCATTTAAATTTTTTGCATGTTTTTTATAACTGGTAATACAATAATTATTCTAGAATTCTAAATAAAAATACGTTCGTGAAATAATGTTAATACGAAAGTGATAAATTACGTTCAATTTTCCAGCGTCTTATACCTTTTCCGTTTTCATACAAGACATGTGTGAAGGAAGATTTTTATGGACGGATTTTAGGTTGATAGTCAATGACATAGTCCCTGAGTCGAATAAAGTACGTTTATTATTGATCATAATTGCTGTAAAGTAAATAAAAATGACTCAATCGTATCTAAATTCATTTCAAGTAACGCTTCGTTTTTGACACCGTGTCTGTACTATGCGATTCTATCACCCTGAGTGCAATTCAGTTGCAAATTTATGTAAAGACGTTATATTATTTTTAACTTTATTTTATTAGCATATTTATACCGAATGAAACAAGTTCTTTGTTTAAAACCACTTTATTTAAATTTATATTCGTCGACCGGTTTCGGTCGAACTCGACCTTCTTCAGGACAATAAACATATAAACTGTTTATATGTTTATTGTCCTGAAGAAGGTCGAGTTCGACCGAAACCGGTCGACGAATATAAATTTAAATAAAGTGGTTTTAAACAAAGAACTTGTTTCATTCGGTAAAATGTCAAGCCACAAAGTGTTTGCTTTCTTCGATAAAGCATATTTATAATTGAGATCTGAATTCACCACTTTTGTGTTCTGACCAATAAGCTAAACCAACTAAGACTTAATCAATGGTAGAATAAACTTTGAATATTATGAATAATCTTTAATATAATTTAGCATTACGTTTATGTGAATTTTACATAAAATTTTAGCGAAATAATAGCAAAGGTTGATCGCATAATACGTGTATTCACGTGAAGAGATAATAACATCCCTTTAATATTTAAACCTGCATTTCTCGTTCTCATACATCGTGAATTTTCATTTTTTCTGAATACCTGTACATCTTCCGAGCTTTCACGTCAGAGGCTAAAACATTTTATGGCATATTGAATACGTGATTTTGCGCAAATGGTATAATTATCAGGATTAAGGAGGCTTTTCTCGGCCACGTCTTTCCGAAACGTAGATTTAACGTTTTACGTTTTTACGATTTTAGCCCCTTGGATTTATTCTAACAGCAAAAGAATTATGATATTGTGGAGGCTGTGTTTTAAAAACTGCCACGTTATTAACTTCAATGTAACTAACTAACTAACTAACCATCACGCTGTTTCCCCGCAGGGGTAGGCAGAGAGGACGGACCGGCAAACAACTCGGTCCTGGCACACACTCTTTGCTTCACTCTTATTTATATATCGTATCATACAAACTCTTCTATTATTAAACAAGTTCAAGTTGTACAAAACGCAATTGTAAAATTATAAGTTGTCCCTAATATTTTCAAACAAAGACAATACTCCGTTGCTGTTTCAGAGTGCAAAAATTTTACTGTGAAGGCAATACTATGGTATAAAATTATAATTCAGCATATATTTACCCCGCAGCATAAAGAGAAACTAGATCATAAATATAGCACTAGATACACGCGCAACGACGGGTTAATAGTTCCGAAATTTAATAATAAGTACGGACAGAGAACGTTTGAATACAACATACCGAAGATATTTAATTTATTACCTGACACTATAAAGCAACATAATTCTATGAATAAGGTTAAATATATGGTGAAAAATTGGTTATTGGAAAAAAATATTTATTTTGATACTTATGATAAAATTTATGAAAAAATGTTTGAACTGTAGATAAAAGATGTAAATTATAACTTTAAATATATTTGTAAGTAATTATAAGCACCTGCTGTCAAGCCAATTGCAATTGGCTTAGCGGGACTTGTTTGTTGATCTATAAAAATAAATAAATAAATTTTAAAAAAAAATTCTGACTTTTGACATGGCTCGACTCAAGTATCTGATTCACTTGATCGTGCCATGTCTTCCTCGGGCGTCCCCGACTTCTTCTACCATTCACATTCGCGTCATATATTCTTCTTACACTACTTTCTTCGTTCATTCGCTCTATATGCCCAAATCATCTGAGGATCCCTTTCTTAATCTTACTCATTATGCTTACATCATCTTTACATTATTTGCGAATCTCCACATTTCTCACACGATCATACATGGTTTTACCACACAAACGCCTCAGGGATCTCATTTTAACAGCATTCAGTTTACTTTCATCCTTCCTCTGCCAGTTCCATGCCTCAGTACTATACATCAGGGTAGGTACCAGGACTTCATTGTGGACTGCTAGCTCCGCTTCTTTTGACAGTTTTTTTATTAACGCCAACGGTATTCAGTCCTACATTAAAGGAGTTACCGGCATTTACCCTTCTTTCAATATCTCTATCAGCCTTTCAACTTCAATGTAATGTTTTCAAAATTGTGTAAGTTATTGTCTTTAGCAAATTTTTCGTATTTTAATACTTTTTGTAACTTCCTGGTAACGTGAGACTTTTATTTTCCTTTGTTGAGCTTTTATAATTTTTGTTTGTTTGTATTCCGTGTATCTAATTCCTGTACACTCAAATCAAGAATACTTTCGTCTTGTTCACTAAGCTTTGCATACAATGTCTCACGAGAATTTACGTTGGGTAGTTCCAGGTCATTCTGCATCTAAGTTCAGTGCTCACAATGCATAAAGTAGTTCTTCACACCCCCTTTGTCCATTTCCACAGAGATATCTCTTCGAAGCGAGTGGGTATCAAGGTTTATGTTTGTTTAAAAAACATCAACAAAAAACCATATTGGAAGTTTTGAAATTAGAGTGCGTGAGTACAGCAGTAACTCATAGTGTAATTTTATTGTAATAGTAAATATCAGTCGTTCTATCAAGTTATATATTTTACTGAAAATCATGCGTTATGCCCTGAAATATTTTATTATTTAGGCCACCTCTTTCGTTAGTTTTGCACTCATTGTGATCCTTAACAACTGTCTACGTTGGGAGGAGGGTATGGGTATCGCTGCCCCGAAAACTATTTATTGGATAACCAACACCCCTGCCTTGGTTATCCCAAGTTTGGTGACTTAGCAGGGGTGCACATGTTCATGGGGTGAGGTTTGTCTGGTCTCGGCGGCGAATGCATTTGTCCACCTTGATCGAACGAGACTGATTTTTTTTTTACATGAGCTCCACACAGGAGGCCCTGAAGAAAATAATTTTCCTAAGGGCCTATGTCATCTTTGGGGATGCTGTGTGGAGGGTTTTTTTTTAAGGAAAGGAGGAGAGGAGAGTTCTGGGAAAGAAAAAGGTTTAAGGGGTGAGTAGAAATCTGGGGTTCAGTGTGTCCTAGTCATCCGTCTCCAAGTCCTAGACAAACTGCACCCCATGAACCCGGGCACCCCTGCTAAATCACCAAAGGTAGCAAACCACTTGGCGTGACCTATGGCAGAAGTTTTGGTTATCCAATAAAGGTTCCCGGGGCGGCGGTACCCATTCCCGCCTCCCAAATTGAGGGAGACCTAACTTAAACCTCTCCAGTCCTACCTCTCCACCTCTCAACACATCGCATCGCCGTGAACCGCAGTGGGAGGAATGGATTCATACGTCCTTCGCTCCTGGATTCACTAACCCCTAGATTCCTTCACATCCTTCGTATTTTTTCCTTCCAAGAACTTCCTCTTCTTCCTTTGCCTAAAAAGGCCTTCCGTAAAGCATCCAAAGATGGCACATGCACTGGGGGGATTTAGTTTTCCTCGGGGCTTCCTGTATGGAGCTTCCTAATGTAAAAAAAGTTGGTTCAAATATTATCAGGTTTTTCTTTTAAAAATATGGTTTCTGTATTTCTACATCTAAGTACCATTGATTTCCTGAACTTCTTACTGTTATTCGCTCTCCTGTCTTTCTGCTCCTTTCTTATGATTGTGTTTGTGACCTTTTATGTATCTACAATCGTGTCAAAGAACGGGTTTTTCTACAGAATTTAAAGAATACATCAAATTTCAAAATTATTCAAGTTCTGTGAAAGTCATATTTTATCGTTTTTTTCCAAGTACCATGAAACAATAATTACGGAACTTGAGTATGACTTTTACGGAACATGAATTATAACTTTGAAATTTGATGAATTGTTCAAATCAAGTTACTTACATAAAGCTTGTCTATTGTAGGTACGCATGGGGCCGATGAAAACGATAATTTCAAGAATGAGACAATGAGAAGTTTCCATTTAATTCTAACGTTTGAAATTTCAGAGGTCCATGGGGTTGATAAGAAGATTCGTGTTAGATTGTTTATACTACAATAATAAGTATCTCTCAGAATTTTTGGGGGATGTTTTATTTCCGTGCCTTACTCTAAAAGAATATGTTTTATTTTTTCTTCCGCTTTCCAGTAAAACGTACCATTTAGTTTAAGAGGGTTAAGACATATCTTCAAATTGGTGTTTTGACGACTGTTTCGGAAACATACGTTTTTTACTGTTGTTTTATGGTAGTCAAACGAAAAAAAGAAATTGAAAGGAGAGTTTTATTTATTTCATTGCTGAAAATGTTTGCTTTCCTGTCTCCTGGGACAAAGGCAATGCGTGATTCACAACCAAAAAAAATATTGACAGTAACTTTCGTATCTATCTTTTTAACTGTTCTCTAGATTTTATGTCCGGGTTAAATCTTCCTCACAGGAAAAACTTAATCCTTCCGCACACTTTTCCACAAATGCTAATCTAGTCAATTCACGCGATGTAATTGCATTGTATAAGTATACTAAATACAAAACTATACAAGAACAACACGTCAACCTACCAGAGACCATATGGGAAAATACTTCACCGACTCCAGATATTTTCATATCAGAGGGTTCGGCTCGATAGAACTCCTAACTGAACCGATAAATCCTACCGATCCCTCAATATAAATATTTTAAAAATCTTTCGTAATCCTACATGTATTTAATATGACTGATTTTTGCATTTTTATATAAAGATTCTTTGACAAATCTAATAAGCCTAATTTTTTAATTAGAGAGCTAGGTATAATGCCAGTAGCCGAAATAATTAACAGTTAAGTAACAGTTTTATTTTAATAATCATTTCTATTTAGAACCCACAGGACTAGTTTTAAGCTACACGATTTCAATGTTTCTGTGATATTTACAAATATTTAATAAGCAAAATACTGTTGAATTTTGATATAACCACGTACTTTATTCACAAAATAATTGAAATTGTAATAACAGAACGCCAACGTCTTAGTTTAATACACATAGCAGCACGTACCTGAAGGATTTAAACTAGTGATTCCAGAGCATATTTGAAGTAATAAATGTATAGGGTGTCCCGTGGCAGATTACGAAGTTTCAATTCAAATGTTTGTAAAACCGTTGCACGGGTGAGAGGGAAGGGGGTACGGATCTGCTCGGCATTCTTGCGGATTGTTTAATCACGATGTCGCTGTGGACTAGTGAACGTCGCACGTTCGCAATAGAAGCGTGTTTTAAAGCCAACGAATCCGAACTAAGAACACAATTTGGTTCAGCGACAAATTAAATGGTTATGACGAAGATTTAAATTGTTATGTCAACAAACAAAACT
Source organism: Glyphotaelius pellucidus (assembly GCA_936435175.1). Classification (NCBI taxonomy): domain Eukaryota; kingdom Metazoa; phylum Arthropoda; class Insecta; order Trichoptera; family Limnephilidae; genus Glyphotaelius; species Glyphotaelius pellucidus. The sequence goes on from OW386550.1 coordinate 6,745,229, forward strand.
GCCGCTATTGGGCACCTAAAGGACAAAACCCTCGGTTAAAGCATCAACAGGCTCTGTACAGCCCAATAGTAACCATCTGGGCTTGAAATAATCATCCACAAATGAAATAATTGAACCATTTTTCTTCGAAAATTCTCGTGGAGCAACCTTAACTGTAGATGGCGATTGTTATCGCCGCATGATAACAAGAGCTATTATTTTATGCCAAAACTTCAAAGGCATCATTTTAACAGTGGTTTCAACAAGAGGGCGTCACACCTCACCCGGCGAGAGCCACCATAAGCCTCCTCCGTGAACAGTTCCCTAAAAAACCGATGAGTCGAAATAGGGACATCGTGTGGCCACCCAGATAGCCCGATCTCAACCCCATGGACTTTTTTTTCCATGGGAATATCTTAAAACTAAAGTGTACAATAGAAGTCCATAGGAAATTTCAGAATTAAAAGACAATATCGCAATTGAAGTGAGCGCTATTTCCCAATCTCTGTTTGAGAAAGTCGCTCGGAATACTATCAAAAGATTCCGTGAGTGTGTACGCCGTGACGGAACATATTTAGACGCTATAATTTAAAAAAAATTAAATCCGCATTTATTACGTTTAATTTTATAATAAAAACTTTTTTTTTCGATTACAATGTATATTTATTTCATTTACAAGTTCGTCATCTGCCACGGGACAACCTATAGATGTCCAACGGTGTTTATTATCAATTAAAAACAAAAATATTTTTCCATTACACGTCGCAACTGAGTAGTCGGGTATAGCCTAGCGACGAGTCACTTGATAACACTCCGCCTCATTCCTGCAGCATTGTAAAGCCTCGATGACATTGAGCGAGTTAACAAGCTACTGGCTGGGAAATTCACTATCTGTTAGTAAACTCGCTCAGTGTAATCGTATTAGGTACTAGCTAACTAGCAGTTTGTAGACAATCTACGAAAAAAAGTTGAAAGGTGGTCAACTTCGCTCGCTACTCGCCAGCGTGTGCCTCAAGATGGCAGCCCACCAATAGCTGATTTCGTAACTGTCAGAATCAGTTCGCGCGGGAGTCGTTATTCTCTTTACTGGCTAGCGTGGCAATGTATGTAATAAATGTTGTCAGAATTGGTTCGCTCGGGAGTCGTTATTTTAGCTGCTACTGTCGCTATTGTGGGATTCACCCGCTTTTAAACTTACCGGCTAGTAGCTTGTAAATTCGCTCAATGTAATCGAGGCTTAACACACGAACAAGCGAGCGTATGTAATACGTGATCCCGTCGCGATGGGGATGGGATCAATCGCGGCAGAAAAAATAAAATCGGAGAGCAAACATGCTTAGAATCGCTTATTAAAATCCTTCTGGTGCGTGCTGCCACCCTGTATAAGAAATAGAGTGATACATTAAGTTGAAATATGTTTTTTAAGTGTTTTAACTAGTATTTCAATGATTAATCTTCTGAGAAACAAACTTACATGTACAACTAATGTCATGAGACAACTTGTGCGCAGTTCTTAAGAGTATCTACCACCCTGTTTGATTTCAGATGGAGTACCAATACTCCCACCAGGACAAGCAGGTGCCGAGATTTTCAACTGCCCAGACGATTTTATAGTTATCAATGGGATTCGGCTGTGCGGAGAAAGGTTGAATGACGCCAGCATCACAGAGGACTTTAACTTGAATGCTCCAGTCACTGGTCTGTAAATTATTTAAATTTTAACTTTCCATGTAAGTAATCTTGTCAGATGCCAACTAGAGTATAACTCTGCGTTATGGTATCCATTTAACGATATTCATTCCGACAGCATTGAAAAGATTCAACATAAGTTCCTGAGGTTTTTTAAACTATACATTGGATATTCCTGTACAAAATATTGATTATAACTACCTACTGGATAAAGTGTCACTCTTAAAATTTTCAAGAATTAACACAGATTTAATATTATTACATAAAATACTGCATTTGAAAATTGACTGTCCTGAATTACTTCAATTTATCAACATCCACATTCCAAAAAGATCTTCCCGACATTTACTACCCCTTTACTTTAACACTTCCGTACCGGACCAGGGCAACGCACTTACACTAACGAGAGTTTTACGCTGTATCTAAGTTGTTTTTTAAACCACATACTCAATAATTAAGGTAATCCTAGAAAAAATATTTGGTTATCGATCTGCATTAAAAAAATTAATATCGCATCACTACTTTTCATAAAATTAAATAGTTTATAACAAATTCTGGCCAATAATCTGTGCCACCCGCCCCCCTACCCCTCTGTTCGGGCGTACCCCGTCCCTATCTGCTGAATGTATCGGGATAATTCTAAGCGATAGCAAGTAATTTCTAAGTTGTTAGTGGAAAGGACTAGATCGCGTTCGTTTACACCGCGCATCTCGTTTGCTCTTTTTACAATGCTATAATGTTCGCTTGCCGGTCAAAGATCATTCGGTCTGAGTCGTTTCCGGTGAACGCCAATCGCCAGTCGAGATTCGGAAACAAGGTGTTATACTGGCTATCGGCCCGCCTTCTCTGTTTTCTATGGAAAAATACACGCTATGGTTTAAATTCATTCGAATATTAATTATGACTTTATTTATCAAACGATTTTTAAAATGACTACTGAAATACGATGAATATACTTCCCTCTAATTATTATCATAACAAATTACAAAAAAATATGTCATTAACACCCTTTACTAAGCAAAACAAATTGGGGTCCCTGAGTGACCCCCCTTCGGGTCATGTGTGATTTTTTTCGTTCCGGGACGAAAAGGTTAACAACACCAGGACACTCTCTTACCAAAATTCCCCGATTCCGAGACTTCACAAACTCGGAAATAAATATTCTGATCTGGGAGATATATTTCACCTTAAGAACAACCAATATTAATAGTGTTTATTCCAATTCTTTTATAAATCTAGACACAAATAGTCGTGGATAATTTCTGCAATTTTTGTTTGTATTGAATGTATTGTGTGGGACTTCTTATCATTTTTACCAATGTATTTTATTTTATATTATATGCTATTGTTGTTAGATTTTTTTTCATCATATTATATTGACTTCATTGTTTTAGTTTTAACGTATTTAAAAGTAACAACTTTACTTATAAATAAGTAATTTGAAAGCCCATTAGGGCATGTAATAAATAAATAAATAATCTACGACTATGTATGTAAGAGGAGCCTAGGTAAGTCATCGACCAAGGATAATAATTTTAAGTCTTCAAAGCAAATATAAACAGTCGAACGATGGCTACCTCTATTTGGGTCGCACTGCTCTAGGCCTTGATCCAATTTAGGTAGAAGATTGTCACCAATTAATTTTTATAGATTTTAATTTTTTAATTACTTAAAAATAAGGGATATAAGATGAAATTTTGGTTTCGTTTGGCATCGAACCACAGAAAGCAGTTTATATATTTTTATTCATTTCTCTTTTATACGCCCTTGATGCTTTTACATTGGTTTCTGTAATGTATGCGTTATTCACACGAAAACATTTTTTTTGTGTAGGGGTTCTTTGAGTGATAATAGATCCTTGTCACAATCGTGTATTATTGAGTTCACGGGTTTACAATATTTATACTTCCGGTCACACGACCGTTCTTAACTGGCTACGAATTGTATCTGGCTTTCACCCCAGGTGGCATCTGTCGGAACCTGAGGGAAGCTCTAAGCCTAACGACATCTATTGTATCAAACAAAAAAAACAAAATGCCTTTTCAAAAGACTACAGGTACATAATGTTTCATGTTTTTACGCAAGAGTTAGTAATAAATAATAGGTTTTTAAAAATATTTTTTTACGTTACAGTGATTTGCAATTGGATAAAATTAAAAAAGATATTTTTAATAACCATAGTAAGCAAAATAAATATTATTAATTATAAACATTTATAATTTTAATAAACTCAAATTATTAAAAATAATTAAATTCTCATAAAAAAAATGTTTTAATATGTTTTAAACATCGATTTAGTTACTTTAAAAATGTCGACATCACAGGTATATTCGTTTGCTAAACTGTGTAGGCAAGGAATAGAGAACTCCAGTCCATTTTTTTATATTTTTTTTTATGAATAATGACCTTCTAACTTAAATAACTGCATATTTATTTTTATTTTTATAGTTAGTTTTAATAGTTAAAATAAATGTCAAGGTTTTAATTTTTCAAGATCCCCCGAAAACCACCGTGACGTCATCTGGCCCTGTGACGTCATCTGGCCAAAAGTTTTGGTTATTTTCAACAGATGTTGTCATTTTGTATGGAAGAAGTGATGAAACTATTCAATAAGTAAAACGTTATTTAGGAGTAATTATTTATTTATTATATTATATTTATTGTTCTCTAGATTTTATGTCCGGGTTAAATCTTCCTCACAGGAAAAACTTAATCCTTCCACACACTTTTCCACAAATGCTAATCTAGTCAATTCACGCGATGTAATTGCATTGAATAAGTATACTAAATACAAAACTATACAAGAACAACACGTCAACCTACCAGAGACCGTATGGGAAAATACTTCACCGACTCCAGATATTTTCATATCAGAGGGTTCGGCTCGATAGAACTCCTAACTGAACCGATAAATCCTACCGATCCCTCAATATAAATATTTAAAAAATCTTTCGTAATCCTACATGTGTTTAACAAGTTTTTAAGGTTTTCATACTATTGATTTTCATTATTACGAGTATTTGTATTGTGATTTGTGTGGTGTAAAAATCCTAGTTTATCATCAAACATAACTCTAAGATCTCTTGTTTTAGTAAATATCTCCATTTTTTATGGTGTATCGCGTAATTGAGTAGATTTGGAGATTTGTTTCAACAGAAAGTTATTGATTTAGATTTGTTTATTTTAGAAATAGATTATTAGTTACACACCAATTATACAATTCATTTAAATTTGAACTTCATTTCGATTTTCATTTTCATTGAACCTCTTGGCAATCACTTACACGTGTAATTTCTTTGTAGGTTTTAATGTCATTGGCAGAATTTTCGTATTCTATTCGGAGGTTTTATTTTTTTGAATTAGCGCGGCGAATCCAAAACAGAACGTCCGGAAACCTCCAAGGCTCAAGGCATTTTTTTGTAAACACGCCTTCGCTCGAGGGAAAGTCATTTGATCGCAAAAGCTATAGAGAGAGATTCAGCTTCCGCGTTGAACTTCCGTTTTTTTTTTTATGTACTTATTTTTTTTTTTTTTAAAACATTTTTTTACAGTTTAAAAATGCTATTTTAGGCCAAAATAGCTATCACGAAATAAAACTAAAATACTCGCAAAACTAAATATCATTATTTTTTTAATTTTAATTAAAATATAAAAAATTAAATGGAGTTCGGCAATTTGAACAATGGATTTAGAAACTTACGATGATTTTATATCGATATCCTAACACAGTTTCACTGTTGATTGCCGGACCGATGTTGATAGAGAATAAATAAGAAATCCTTATACGCTGGCAACACTGGCGGATCTGTCCACGAATTAATGTTAAATGCTAAATTTAAAGACTAAACTTTTTTTATCTGAACACCGTACAAGAGTCCCAACTGCTCCCCTCTGGAGCAAGTGAGACTATGGCATCCCCAATTGGGGTATTAGGTAGTTGGGAGTGGAAGGATATGGGAAGAGGAAGGTGTGAAGTACCTGGCTGTTCAGATTTGGTCACCAAACAAGGCTAAAGCCATTTCAAGCAACGTTTCAATTCTGAATGGTGGTCTTACACCAGGGCGATACTGAAAGTATCTTTCATTCTGGAACGTGCCGCAAATATACTTTATATTATTTTAAATGAATAAATTGTGAAATAACACAAATTAGTCAAATAAAATTTATTTGCCCCGCCGGGATTCGATTCCGTGACCTTCGGAATGCGAGTCAAGAGCCTTAGCTAACCCAACCTAAACATGCATTGGCAGTCCGCATTTACTTTTTGACATTAAACAGGAATTAATTAGTTCGTGAGGTCGAAGATCGAATGGGATAAATTTTTAACTTCAATATTTATGACCACGGATCGCGTATACCACTTCTTTAATTTCTAAAACATTCGTTAGTTCAATAAGTTCATTAAATAAGCCAGTAATTTTGCATAACGAATGACATAATTCAAATAAATGCATATATTGACAGTTAACCGAGATCGTCGCCTCAGTTCTTATTTGCCCAAAAGACTATTTTAGTTTTGTTCAATCTCCACTTTAAAATTAAAAATAGAGTATAAAAAAGTATAATTAATCACCTAACTAAGAATTATTTAAACTTATGAGACCTTTACCTTTACGGAAATAGCTTTATCTTGAACACCTTTCATAATGTTTCATTGAAATAATGAAATAAAACCTTCTCTTTCTGGAAAATTTTCTAATGGTCTGTTGGACAAATACGAACTAAGGCGACGACTTATCTGATACTATGGAGTCAGGGTTATAATTTATCAATCTTCGGTCGGAATATCTCTTACCACTTGTTGATCGTGACCGCAAATAATGATAACTGACCATAAATGACGAATTTCGTCAAAATCGTATTGATATGTGGCTATGTCTATCGACCATGCTAGGTATCCAGCATGATCGACCATACTCTGCCGTTTGGTACTCAGAAATATCCATGAACAGCGCTATGCTTCTAGTGCCCCAGACTAGCTTAAACACTATTATTAACCCGAAGAGTTGTTAAATGAAAACAAAATATGAAATAAAAAAAATAACTTAAATGAAAACGATAATTTTTAAAAACACCACTTTATAATCAATATTATCAACATGTTTTGAAAACTACGTTTTCTTCGTCGGGTTAATATTAAAAATAACAAAAGAAAAAAAAGTTAATACAAATACGAACTAAAGACAAATTATTAAAGGGAGAGGTAATTAATCACTTTAAAATGTCATAAAAAATATTTATGTAGATATTATTATATAAAATGAAATATAAAAATTATTTTAGAATGTGTAAAAATTGCAATAATGTAATTAAAAAAAAAAAAAAATAATAATAATAAGAAGTCTAAATAATAAAATAAATTATGATAAATGTCAGTATTAATATAAAAATAAATGTTTGGTTATTAATAATATTTAATTGAATATTAACACTTTTTCTAATTTCTAAAATTTCAAAATTATCTATTAGTTAACCCGCTGTTTTTGTCTGAAAAGTTTTTAACCCTTTATTTTTTTTTGTTTTCTTTATTTATTAAAATGTTTGTTACGTGAATTTTATGATTTTTGGACCACCATGCTAGGCACATGCCCGTGTTGTGGTGGTCGATTTATATCAAAAGAATGATTTTTTTTTTCAAAATGTGGTTAGCAAATTCAGAATGATAATTATCATAATTTAAACACCTTAGATGTTTCTTGATTCTAGTATTAAAATTTCTAGAAGTCTCACTATATAAAATAAGAACAATCGTTACAAATTAATTATTAACCTCAGATTTTGTTAAAAAAATCACCCCCGACCTTGTTATTAAATAAATAAAAAATTATTTTGTTATTCGCGAAAAACGCTGGTTGGATCTGGCATGTTTTTAACGATTTATTTTTAATTTAATGAAAACAAATAACTTTGTGTACACCCCTATTTAATTAACAATATCAACATGTTTCGAAAACTATGTTTTTTTTGTCAGGAAAGTTAGGATAATAATTATCCTGACAAAGAAAACATAGTTTTCGAAACATGTTGATATTGTTAATTAAATAGTGGTGTACGCAAAGTTATTTGTTTTCATTAAATTAAATAATTATGCCACAAAGTGAATTTGTGAATTTTGAAGAGATTTATTTTTATTTTGAATACTAATCTTATCCTTACGAATAAAACCTTTCGTCTTACCGGGACACTTTCGTCCTGGAAAGACGAGAGTTTCTGGCTTCGTGTCCCAGTTGCGACCGTTATCTTTTAATTTTTTTATGTCTTATTCTCTTTAATATTTTCATTTAAATTATTTGTAGATTATTATACCCCTCAGCCACGGAGAATGTTAATAGGAAGTGTGATGATTTAACCGTGTTTAATGTAATTAATTAATAATTGTAATGTATCGTAAAGCTTCTGCCTTGTAGATACAGATGGCGATAACATCAGTTATCGGTAGAATCCGCTAGATGGCAAGCCGTAGTGCTTGAGTTCTCCGACAGGAGGTCAGGACAGCTGAGAGGCTGTGTTTTTAATGTTCAGACCGCAGAACCATTCTAGCCAGCTCCCAGTTAGGTTGACTAACGTAGTCTCAAACTGTATACGCGAAGTGTAAATAAAACCAGATAAAGAACCAGACTCTTTTATTATACAAAGTAATCTCCATCGAAGGGAGTTGGAGTAACTGACTGTGTGTCTGCAAGTAGCAGAACATTAATAATTTAATGTGAAGTAGAATGAAGTGTATAATGTTATTAATTATAACTGTAATGAATCTACATAGATTTATTTATTACCAGAAATAACTTATTTTGGAAAATCTTTAAATTTTCCGTATATATTTTATCTGACAATTGCTTCATCACATGTTTTGATTATGATTAATTTCTTATTGTATTTTCTCTTTTCAGAGCTTGGTGCCGGTCCGATTGTATTCATATTCAGAACAAATGGAAACGTGAATGGAAGGGGATTCAGAATATCCTACAAACAGAATCCTTGCGCTACCCCTGATTAAGGCTTCGGTGGAAGGCCGTATCAGCCGTCCCGTACAGTTAAAATAAAACCTAGCCTAACTTCACCGTTAAAATGATATTAAAAATTATGTTTTAAACTGACTTAGTTTAATTTAAGAATGGTTATTATAAATTATTAAATATACCACAAAAAATAAAATAAAATAATTTATTTTTAATTTAAGATTTTGTTCATCAATTAACAGCGTTTTAATGTTTCCAAAGTTACATTGTTTTGAAAATTTGATTATTTTTTTTAATGTCTTCAATAATTTTAATCTTAAAAATTTTGTGTGGCTTCATTGGCAAAAAAAGCAAACTTTCTTTGTTGATTTAATAGTTTTTTTATTTATTTACCAAACCATTGTTTATTAAATATTATCAACATGTTTCAAAACCAATGGTTTCTTGGTCAGGATAAATTATACACCTATCTCAAAAGCTGGTTGAGAATAAACAAGCTTAAACGTAACGTTAAAAAAAAAGTTCGAGTTCGACCGAAACCGGTCGACGAATATAAATTTAAATAAAGTGGGTTTAAACAAAGAACTTGTTTCCTTCTGTAAAATGTCAAGCCACAAAGTGTTTGCTTTGTGCGATAATTTAAAAAAAAACATTATATACTTCTCGGTATGAAGAGAATTTTTTGCCTCAATTAAAATTGATGATAACTGCCTCGAAAAGAAAACGAGTACAACATATTTGGGCCCGATCGTAAATTCCAAACTGTCGAGAAATTTCCACATAAATCATGTAATGGAGAAAATTACCCTCATAACTGCTGTACTACACAGACTTCAAGGATTACTATCCATCCCTTTACTTACTTCAATGTACTATGCCATGGTGCATTCACACCTTTCCTATCTCTGCTGTATCTGGGGCTTTGCCTGAAAAAAATTGATTTCCATGGGACACTCATGTCAGGGATAAATAATTAGTTTCCGGTATCCTTCCTTAACATGAAATCACAAGCACAATCCTGCAAGTTACTTAACACTCAACTCACACTAATATCAAGTCACCTTACAATCAAGACATCCACAACCATAATACTCGAAATAACAATAACATCCGCGTTCCTCAAACATTCATTACAAAATATGGGATAAAATCTCTGAACTATATTACATAAAGAAAAACATCCAGCGTATTAAAAAAATTCAAAGTAATGCTTCAAAAGAATATATTTTTATTAATTAAGTGTATTTAAAAATTAAGAAACGTAATTTTCTTGAACTTTTTTTCTCATTTTCGTTCCCTTTATTTGCAATATTCCATATTTATAGATCCTTGTGTTTTTCTCTTTACTTGTTTTCTCTTGTTGTACTTAACCTGTCTTTTATTTTTATGCTGTACTGTATATGAAACTTATATTTTCTATATAAAAATACCTTTCTAAAATTTGACCTATTACCTACCTCCCACCTATAAATTGTAAGTTCCTCGCGTCCTAAAATTAGTTTTGTAACTCACCAGAATTACCCAATAAGTAAGTAAAACAATAAAAAGTAAATAATAAATAAATAAATAAAAAAAGCATTAAAAATATTTATCTTGATGAAGATATCATTGGTTTCGATAAACGTTAACATTTTTTTTATTAAATAACAATCTTTTTTACATCACTATATTTAACTGTATATAAAAAATATCATCTTACTTTAATTCCAATGGTTTCTTCGTTATGGTAAAATATAAAAAAAAAATATTTATAAAAATAAAATATTTACACTAATAATGAAACAACTGGTTTCGCAAAATATTACTAATTTTTACTAAATAGTGGCGTAAACAAAGCTTTTTAAATATGTTTTAGAATAATTAAATTTTCTTATCAATAATATTTAAAATAAATTTTAAAGAATCTCATTATTTTATTAATTGCGAGTTCCTGGCATGCGTTGCAATATCGCTTAATAAAGAAATTATTTCTATCTGCGTGTCTTTTTCCATTCTTCCTGTTCCCCTTAAGCCTCCCCTTCCCCTCCCGCGTCCCCTTCCCCTTACGCGTTCCCGTCCATTTTCCCCGCTTTTCCTCACCAGTGACAAAGCCAATGGTATCAGCCTCGGCGTCAGCCTAAATGGAAGAAGGGTATATTATTTGCGGTTTCTTCCAAAAAGCTGACGTGTTTTTACTGTAATATTGCAATGTAATCGTTATGAACGCAATATTTATTCATAACAACATGAATTATTATTCCAACGATAATTTTTGTGATAATTTCAATGCAAATGGTAATGCCAATATTCAAATAACGATAAGTTTTTGAGAATGTTTACATTTATTTGTATTTATAACAGTCATTTTTTTTTTTTTACATTAACTCCACACAGGAGGCCCTGAGGAAAAAATAATTTCCCTCAGGGCCTATGTCATCTTTGAGGATGCTGTGTGGAGGGTGTTTTTGAGGAGAGGAAGGAGTGAACATGGGTCAGCATTCCCACCTGACGCCTGTGCTCTAAAGATTGCAATCCGTTAGTTAAATTAGGAGAATCTATCAAACGGACCGCCCGTTTCTGCACAGAGTCAAGGGTTTTTTTCAGGTATTTTGGGGCTCCAGACCAGAGGTGGCTGCCAAATTCAACCGTGGGGCGCACTTGCGATTTGTACAGGGCTAGCAGTTGTGTACTATTAAAGTATCTGCGTGCCCTGTACAGTATGCCCAGTTTCTGAGAGGCTAATTTAACTCTGGCCTCGATGGAGCCCCCGTACCTGAGCTGGTCACTTAGAGTTACACCAAGCATATCAATGGAAGGCCTGTTCGGGAGAATGCTTCCGTTGAAGGAGACTAGATTATCATTTCGATCCCTTTTAGACGTGATCAGACATGATTGGGTCTTTGAAACATTAAATTCGACGAGGTTATTCTTACCCCAAGAGGAAACACTCTCGAGGTAACCGTCCATTCTTTGTTTCAAAGCCCTCCGAGCCATTGGGGTTTGTGAGCCCTTTGGAGGTTTGTCAAACAAAAAGCTATCATGGACTGTACTGTCGTCCGCGTAGCAATGAATCGGTGCACACGTCAAGAGGTAATTGATGTGCAACAAAAACAAAGTCGGAGACAGAACCGATCCCTGTGGGACGCCAGCATTTATCGAATGCGAGGAAGAGGTGAAACCATCAGCAACCGCCTGAATCGACCTCTCCCTCAAAAAGTCGGCAATCCACATACACAAGGATGCGGGAAGTCCGTAAGAAGGCAGTTTGTTGACAAGCCCTCGGTGCCAAACCCGGTCAAAGGCCTTGGAAATATCCAGTGAAACCGTTTGGGTTTCACCAAAACGTTCCAGGCACCGCCCCCAAACATGCGTCACATACGCGAGAAGATCACCGCACGAGCGGTTCCGCCGGAATCCGTATTGACGGTCGTTAATAATTTTGTTCTTCTCGAGGTATGTGAGCAGTTTGTCGTTGATCACACGTTCCATCACTTTTGACAGAACAGATGTGATCGCTATGGGGCGGTAGTTGGCCGGGTTGGAGCGGTCACCTTTCTTTGGAATAGGGTGAATGATCGCTTTTTTCCAACCGGAGGGCACAGTCCCAAACTTCAGGGACATTTTGAAAAGCTTCGTCAAAATTGGAGCTATTTCTGCAGCGCACCTCTGCAATACCAGGGCAGGTATTCCGTCAGGCTCACTAGCTTTATTAACATCGAGCCCTCGTAAGACTTGGAGTACATCCCGATGCCGGATCCTCAGCTTTTTCATATGAAAACCGCAGTGAGGAACCGACGGCGGGATAGCACCTTGATCATCGAGGGTCGAGTTTTCCGCGAACATTTTGCCTAATAAGTTAGCCTTTTCGGCGGCGGTATTAGCTAGAGAGCCGTCAGTTCTGGTAAGAGGTGGCAGACTGGATTTGCAGAAATTGCGACCTATTGAGCCCGCAAGCGACCAGAACGCTCTGCTGCCATGCGGGCATGCAGCCAGCTTTCTGCTGATCTGCTGGTCGTGCTCAAATTTCGACCTATTTATGATTCTCTTGCTTTCCTTTGACATTTTGTTATAAACTATTCTGTTTTCGGACGTTCGAGATGTGTTGTAGGCTCGATAAGCCGCGTTTTTTCGTCGCACTGCTTCAGAGCATTGTCGACTGAACCACGGCTTTGAGCCCACACCAGTTTCTTTAACAGTGGAATGGATGAAGCCATCCATCGCGGACGCGATGACTTCACCAATTTCCTGGGCACATCTTGAGGGATCCGAAGTCCGAAAACAGACAGTTGACCACGGGAAAGCATTAAAATGCGCCCGCAAACCGAACCAATCTGCAGACCTGTAGTGCCACACTTTTCTTTTCAGCCTCTCGTTTGGCGGTCTGAAGGTTACGGGGATTGACGACGTCACCAGGCAGTGGTCCGACGATCCTAAAGGCGCTGTGACGTCAATCTTGTAACCGTGTGGCACAGTGGTTAGAAACAGGTCTAACAGATTAGAGCGGTGAGACTGGACATCAGGAACCCGTGTGGGCTCCTGAACCATTTGCTCCAGTCCGTGGCAAAGGGCAAAGGATTCCGCTTGTCGTCCAGCTGAGTCTGTTGACCCTGAGAACTTCAACCAAGGTTCGTTATGAACATTGAAGTCCCCCAGGACCACAAACTCTGCCGTAGGGAAGCGGGGCAAGAGGTCATCAATAGTGTTGCTTAAATGTTTGAAGAGCTCGGACGTGTCTAATTCGTTTAGGTTTGGTGAACGGTATAAACACGCATAAAACCTTACCGTACTGGCAAGATTGACGCGCACCCACATTACGTCGAATCTGGAGTTTTCCAGATTCAACATTCGCACACAGTTGACGTCAGCTCGGCTGAAGAGACAGACACCTCCCTTGGGTCTGAATTTGCCCATGAGGGTGAAGCCCGGGCAGTCCAGATAGGAGGCGTCAGGAGGCTCGGCTATCTGTGTTTCGGAGAGGAAGAGAAGGTTAGGACGTTGGGAGAGAAGGTGGTGGTGGACGGAGTTAAGGTTTTTGTGCAGGCCGCGAATGTTGGTGAAATTCACCAACAGTTTTGGCCTGCACCGGGGACTCCTGCTTCTCGCCGTTGTTGTTACGTTATGGTTGTAAGTTTGTATGTTCATATATATATATTTTTTTTTGTTAGTGGAGATGGAAGGTCCGGGAAGGAAAGGGTATGAGGGGTGGGTAGGATGCTGGAGATCAGATTGTCCGGGAGTGATGGACGTATGAATCCAACCCACCCACTGCGGTGCAAGGCGATGGGCAGGGAGAGTCCGGTTGGAGAGGTCGCCCAATGCGCCCCGAACGCTGCTGCTGGGTCCCCTCCGGTCACGAACCGGCACAACAGCAGTGGCGGGGTTTTTACACTCGTTGATGGGGCAGCCCACCCTCAGTCGTGAGCCTGAGGGTCGGGCCCCTGTACTACCGAGCGGCCCGGACAACGGTAACCGGTTGTAAAGGGTCTCCCTCAACCAGCATCTCCCAATCCGGCCCGCCACGCAGAAGGTGGGCCGACGCACCCGCCATCAAGACCCGGTCAAACATCACCCCATGAACCCGGGCACCCCTGCTAAGTCACCAAACGTAGCGAACCACTTGGGGTGACCTGTGGCAGAGGTGTTGGTCATCCAATAAATGGTTCCCAGGGCGGCGGTACCCATACCCGCCTACCAAATTAAAGTTGCCAAATTAAAAATGCTCATCCGTAATAAAAATTATAGGAACGTACCAATATAACGTAACATATTTGGCTCTTTGTTTTCCTTTGTGGTTCTATAGTTGACTAATATGAGAAATTTATGAGCACTCTAAGGCAACTCGAGATGACTGGAACAATCATAATTGTGCACTCATATTATATTTTGAGAGATAAAAAGAAAAGTACATCGTACAAATCAATCAATTTTCGCATGGCTTCAAACAGCATTTCGCAAGTTCAAACTGCTTTTAATCGGAATTATCAAGAATGCAAAAAGATTTCACAAAGAAAATTTGGAAAGAATGTCAAGAAAAATATAATATTATTTGTTTAGTGTTTTTTTTAGACGTGATAAAAACTTTTGTGGAAATCTGTCACATAACCGTTTTGGCAAATGCAAGGACGAAATATAAAAATAAACGTACTAGATACTAGAGGCCGTCCATAAATTACGTCACACCTTAAGGGGGGGGGGGGGGAAGAGAAGTGTGATATTGTGTGACAAGGGGTATGGGGGGTCATCAGCTCTATGACGTCACATGTAAAAATCTAAATTATTAAAACGCAAAAAACAATTTTGATGTAAACTTGCAAAATATGTGATGTCACACTAGGGGGGAGGGGGTCTCACAAATGTGTGATGTGTGACAGGGACGGGGGGGGGGGGGTCAAAAAATCATGAAATTCGTGTGACGTAATTTATGGATGGCCCCCTAGGTACATGCCAGGTAGTAGGTATATCAAATGCAAATTTCATATGCAAATGCATATTTCACATAAAATGCATTTAAATAATTATTATACAATGTACTTCATCATTTGTCTACATTTTTTTTTTTTTTTTTTTTTTTTATTTATTTAATATTTGTATGTTTTTAAAAAAAGTATACATTTTTTTACATGTTAAACAGAGTTGTAAAATTAACATAACAATAGCATTTCCTCATCATAAAGAGACAAGGCTCTTGTGTTTGGTGAGGGATTTCAAGCTCAAGTATATGTAAAATTTAGTAGAAAATAATAATATTGCATCTAATAACAAAAGATATGTAAGAAAACTCGAGATACAACAATAAATAAATTTCAAGATCTAAATGAAATATTAACGGTAGAAATGGACTCTTACAGTTGTTTCAGGTGATTTTTCAATTTAATTTGGAATTTATGTATATTTTCGATAATTTTTAGTTCTAATGGGAGGTTGTTGAAATAATTTATACCTAGATACAGTTTGAAAAGATTATTTTAATATCATCAATGAATTAATTTTTGTCAATGTGTACATGCATTTTTTAAATGTCACACACGCGTATGATTTGTTTACGCACTGTCATTATTGTTTAGCGTTGAATTTAAAAAAAAACAAGTTTGTTGCATTCCATTGGAAAACTAACTGCGTAATCAAATGATAACGCTTAGGATTTAAATTTCAGGTTTTCCAAATGTGATTGAATTCATTAAAACATGAAGTAGAGACCTTAATTTAGATTTTCACGACAACATTAATCTTTAATAATATAATATTGTTATTAATATACATAAAATGCTTACGACATCAAAAAAAAACATAATAATCTCTTTGTTTATTTGAGCGTGCTATTTTCAGCAATTTTTATCTAAATAAAACTTAGTTTGATAAGAATATTATTATCCTTTTAGGTTATGTTGGTGATGCAATTCACATTTATTAATTTATAGCGTAGACCTGTGAAAATTCACGGGATATTACAATTTTAGAATTGATATTGGCACGTTAACTTAAAAGCGCGGACAAATCAGTTTCAATTTTGAAAATGGCACTGAAAATAAATTTCTGTATAAAGAATATTATATTATAGGTTGCTAGCGAGTTTCCGGCATGCGTTGCAATGTCACTAATAAAGAAATTGTTTCTCCCTGCGTGTATTTTCCCACTCGTCCCGTTCCCCTTCCACCTCTCCTTTCCCTCCCTTGTTCCCTTTCTCTGACTTTCTTGTCCTTCCCCCTCCACCTTCCTTGCCTCCCCTCTCTCCTCTCTCCTCTCCCGCAAACCCCCCTCCCACGGTCCCCTCCCCTCTCCCGCGTTTAATTTATTCAGTCCCGGTACATTCAGATTTTCAAACAGCTTGCGTGCCACCAATTGCAATTTTTTTTACCAACATTAATTTTTATATATTATAAGAACAATCAATCAAATTTCGTTCCTTACATAGGTACCTTTTTAAAATAAATATAATTTTTTATTAGATTCAAAGTACTTCAAATAATTTCATCAATTTGATTTAATTGAATTTTAATTGAACAATCATTCTCTTATAAAATTTCATTCTCAAATTCTTACATTTTCAACAGTTTTGTAAGAGTTTTTGTAATGATAAAATAAAATCAGATTCATTGTCATGTGGTTGTAATAATCCAGAAACCTTCACGAGAACGGAAAGAAGGTGTTTTGAAAGTTTCAAACAATTCCTATGTTTAGTATAGCAATACATACTGGTAATACATACAATACTTACTTTTGACTGATCGGTGGTTGAGTGAGCATCGCGTTTGGGTCCCACCCTGGCGTCCCGTGTTCGGTTCCTCGGCTGGCTAAGTCCTCCATCACAACACAAGCAACATTTTCGGCTTTTTGTGGTGGTAGTAGGAGATTTTCAAACATTGTTGGGTTATTCGTAACCCGGGAATGTTTGTCTTTCTTGATGAAAAAAAAATGCGGAATCGTAGAACCAGAGTTACAAGCAGCACACAGAGACAATCGAAATGTCGGTTTTTGATGATTTATTTATTAACTTATTGCTGACTCATTGTCTACTAACAATGTGATTTTATCAACACACGCATAGAAAAAAAAACAGAGATAACAGCGAAAGATAAGATCGAATTCGATCCCGCGAACTTCGGATTACAAGTTCAGAGCCTTACCCTTCGACCACGGAGGCTGTCAATACGATTATCCATTTTTCTGTCATTCAAATTAGATGCTCTATACCAGCGGTTAGGGAACCGGGGTAAATTACACCAAATGGGGTAAAAATGTTTTTTTTTGCGTAATAAGGAAATTTTGAAATGATCAAAAGAATTTTCTCGCAGATCAGTTTAAAAACCCCTCGTTGTTTTGCACATCTTGCATACTTAACTGACATATTTGAGAATATAAATATTGAACAAAGAATTGCAAGGAAAAAATATTAATATCATTTCAGCCAGCGGAATACTGTCAGCGTTTGGATTTAAGCATCAATATTGGAGACAGAAAGCAGAACAGAACAAGATATCTTCTTTTTAGTTAAAGTTAGCTTTGTTTTTGGAAGACTGTGAAAATATTACTTTTGATGACATCAAGGATACAGTTACAAAACATCTTACCAAACTCGGAGAGCGATTCTCTGACTAATTTCCAGATCTTGATATAAATACTTTCAATTGGGTAGTAGATCCTTTTAAATGTGAAATTGCTAACATACCGGAAGAACCTCCGGATTTGGCAGAAACAATACTTGAACTTCGATCTAATACCGAAGTAAGTATTCAATTTGAGAGCAAAGCCAATCTGTCTTTTTGGATGTCAAAAGCTACGAAGGCTTTCAAAATTGCACATGAGGAGGCGGTAAAAAAGTTGCTGCCATTTGCAACAACCTATCTTTGTGAACAAGGCTTTTCCACTCTAACGAACATAAAAACGAAGAACAGAAATCGATAAAACGCTGAAGACTGTATTCAAATTGCTCTTAAATCAAAAAGTCCTAGTTTTGAAGTGATTGTATCAAACATGAAGCAACATCATTTCTCCAAAAACTGAAAGGGAAACCTGAAAATCTGAATTTTTGTTTGATCCAATTTGAGAATTTTATTTTGTTTGTCTATTACATACTTACTATTTTCATTTAACTTTTTTTTCCGTGTAAATTAATTCAATAAATAATTTTTATTGAAGAAGAAGAAAGCACTTATAATCTAAATGAAAATATGAAAGAGAACAAGACACAGAAAAATAGAAAAAGACAATGGTCGCAACTGGGACTCGAACCCAGACCTCTCGTCTAAAAGAGAGTTGCGACCCAGTTGCGACCATTGTCTTTTTCTATTTTTCTGTGTCTTGTTCTCTTTCATATTTTCATTTAAATTATAAGTGTTATCTTCTTCTTCAATGATATATTACGTTGATGGGAATAACCTCCAAAAGTTATAAAAAGAGTTTTTTTTATAAAAAATTAAATAATTTTTATTTAAATATACATTGACTGTCTTCTTTTCAAAATGGAGGGAAGGGGTAATATCGACTTACGCAAAAATATTTTGGTAATGGTTAAAAAAGTTCCCCGACCGCTGCTTTATACCAAACGGATTAAAATTAATTGAATATGATTTCTAACAGCTGTTTAATGAATTTTAAAGGTACATAGCTACAAAAAAATCATTTTAGTTATGTATGTATTGTACTTTTTGCTTTCTAATAAAAATATTTAAATCAATTTTTAGCATCATTAGTTTATACTTAATCCATATGTTTACATTAGACTTCATTCAAAGTAACAATCCTCTATAGGTCACCATGAAACAGGCAGCCGCCTAGTATGGTGATTTAATTTACCTACTTTATGTAAATATCACAATTATTTAACATGTATTGTATAAATAAATAAATAAAATATGCCTGCCATTTTACGATAAGCCGTTGTTTTATTATGATGAATAATTTTATTCTGTAATCCTACGAATATTGACAGAAAGTGTTTTCATACGAGATGCATTGCAACTCATTATTTTATTAATAATTATATGCATATTTACTTGTCGTAATTGATACCAGTACATTCAAATAACCTGTCTAATGATGATGCTTCGTTTTTCAAACCAAATAATTTTTGGCTATCTAAGGATGAAACGACACATTTTAGTTTTCTTGTACACATCGGAAAGTAATCACTACGTACGTTACGATGGTTAGTAATATCTATTTATGGGATGTTAATACATTTAGTTTGAAGAAAGTCATATAACAGTTCTAGATTTATTGGCAAATTTAAATAAACTTGCTTTTCAATATTATAGAAATAATTTTTGAATGACTTCTGAAGGTTACACTTATCAATGTAATATTATACAGTGAAGAAAAGATAACACTAATAGATCTAAAGAAAAGACAATAAAAGATAAAGAAAATGAAAAAGGCATGGCCGATTGGATAAGACCCAGGGATCCCGGGTTCGTTTCTTTTCTTTCAACGTCTTGTTCTATTTCATGTTTCGTTTAGATTTATTAATATCATCTAATTCTTAACGATTACACTTGCTTTTACCTACTTCATTCGTATTAAAGGGGTGATATTTTTTATTCAAACGTCTTTTCGACTTTTGACAGAGACGCGGAGTCTATAGCCCAGATTTTGATCGAAAATTTAGGTCCAGTCGCTCTCGCCAAGCAATCCCTTGTTTGATAGTCAGAACAAAGGCTTGTTCTGACTAAGACACATTGGAGGACCCACCACTTACCCGCCCTGGTATAGGTAACAGATGGTTACCCCTTCAAGGCTCTTGCAAGGACTCTAATTTTTTTTTAATAAAAACGACTCTACATTTAATAAACGAAACTAGACCTCCATTGTGCCCGCATACGTTGTTAGGCAGCAGTATGCAAGTGCTTGCTATGAACAATGTTAGTATAAAAGAAAAGTATAAAATATTACCTGAACCTCTTTTGGGTAAGGAAAAATAAAAACAAAGTAGGCAGTATGCCTATCCTGCCTGACCTTTATGCACATATTAGCACAAGACATAAAATAAAATAAAAATAACAAAAAAAAAAAAGAAAAGAAAAGATAGATGATAGATCCAGAAACGGAGGCGGCCATCACAGATCGCCTGGCAGTCCTGTTGAGTGTGTCGGAGATCGGGCAGGCCGCATACAAGTTTCGGATTCCGCGCCCTTAAGCCGACTTCCCAGTGGTGTCTCGACGAAAAGCAATTGGGAAGTGGGGGGATTAGTCGCTCGAAGACCCAGAGGATGTTAGCGTCGGGTTGTCGGAGGCAGGGCAGAAGGTCCTCTAGCTCGCACGGACGTCCCTCAGACCAACAACTTTCCCCAGGGGTGGCGCAGGCGGTCTGAGAGGCAGCACTCCGGGTCGCTTTACTGGTTCCGTATGCGGAGACGAGGTCAAGAACAGAACGGAGTTCAGTGTTGTCACATGGACGCTCGCACAGTTTTACGAAGCCAGTAGCTTAGTCGAGCGGCGAGTAACTCGCTACTTGACACGCCGAAAGTCGTTCGCATTTCTTTCAAGTAGAGTACATTTGTCCCCGCCGCCCGGCCCGTTGCAAGATGACGGCGCTTGGCGGGCTGCTACAAAGCAAAGTAAGTACGCTAATTAAGCGTATTATAATGCTTAGAAGAGGTGAAATTTTAGAAGAGGCGAAAGAATAAATTAGTAAAATGAAAATAAATAAACTATAGATATGAAAAGAGATTAATAGCAGCATTAATAAGTAATTTTAGTGTTGCATCTTCGCTCCAATGCCACAACATTTTCGCGCGTCTACAAATGAACTCTGCTAAGACGGCGGGTTTGCGCATGTTAGTGCCTAGGGACGCGAGGAGGGGAGCGCTACTCGCCGAAAAATTAGAACGAAATGGATTGAATCGACTAAAGAGCTAAAATTATGGTGTTCGGACGGTGTTAGTTACTACTTAACTCTTCACTCGACTAAAATACTCTACCAATGCGAACGGGTCATTACTTACGGATCTGAAAAATATGAAAAATTATGATTATGTTGGAATGTTCCTGACTCTGAAGATCATCTTGTCATCAATGATCTGAAGATCTATATAAAATGTACAAACAAGATTACGACCGCTTTTCATATTATGGAATCATATCAGTTGCGCCAAAACTGGTGTTCAAATGAAAAATCAATTTCTAATCTATCCTTTCTCCAAAATATGTAATCTAGTCACAGCCAACAACAGTCATGTAGGGTTAAAGCTAAATTAATTTGTTTGAAAACAAATACACGCTGTCTTTTAGGTTTACTATTTAATTTTCACTGTAAAATCTTAATGTCTTTAAGTGTTTAGACGTTATCGTTTGTTATTTAATACAGTTATCATTGAAACTCAGCGAGATAAGAATTTTCATAAAACCACGTGCGCCGATATTTTTACATTGGTGACAACAAAAGGAAGGTTATTTTTACGATTATTGAAAAAAAAACTGATATATTTAAGTTTATGGTCGTAAGGGATGTATTTAACATACTTTAACCAATATTCCTGACATTATTTGGAGTAAAAATGTTAATGAAATTTTGGTCTCCGGTGACATTTCTGATGTTTTTTTTTCAACTAAAAACTTTAAAAAATAATAATAGATATTGGACCGTTAAGTTCGGGGTGAGGGGTTGGGCGCTTTTAGGGTAGATTTTGTGGCAACAAAAATGTTTTTATTATATACTAGCTGACCCGGCATGCGTTGCTATGCTATTTAATAAAGAAATTGTTTCTCCCTGTGTGTCCTTTCCCATTCGTCCCGTTCCCCTTCCGCCTCCCCTTCCTCTCCCGCGTCTCCTTCCCCTCTCGTGCTCCCACTTCGCCCCCTCCACTTTCCCTCTCCCCACTACACTCCCCCCTTCCCTTGTCCCGCGAACCCCCTTCCCGAGTTCTCCTACCCCCTCCCAGATTCCCCTCCCTGGTTCCCCTACCCGAGTTCCCCTCCCCCCTCCCGCATCCCATACATTCAGTCCCGGTACATTCAGTTTTAAAACAACTTGCGTGCCACCTACAGCAAATTTCATGATGCCAGAGCTCACCCACCAGGTTCGTTATTTTGTATAAAACAGGAGTTTTATACAAAATAACGAACACAAAAAAATAAGAATTATCCCATTTTGGTGCAGTCGTTCGGATGTTATCCGCGTACATACATTTCGGCGATTCATTTTTTTGTGACGAAATGTAAAAGAATCTTTTTTTGAGACAATTTTTTTTTTTAATTTAAAATATAATGTCACATCACAAAGTATCTGCTTCATATGAACTAAAAAAAAAAAATGTACAATTTTTTTTAGATAATGGTAATTGCTGGTGTAAGTGAAGAATACCTAACGTCCTGTAAAATATTGAGTTCCTCAATTATAATTTATGTATGAGTTCTTAGGCTCTTGGGAAATCAAATCGTTAATTCACTTAAATAATACGAAATCTTTGAAAAGCTGTAAGTAAAAACTGTATTAAAAAACATGTTTTTAATCTGATAACCGCATTATAATAAAATGTATTTTTTTTAGTTTTGCAGCTGTGTTCAAGGATTATTTATTATTAAACATTGCATTATTTTCTGTTTCAATAACAACCACGCCTAAAAAATTTCGCAGAATAATTATTACCAAAATAATCTTTAATCGCAACACTAATTGACTGATAGATATTTTTTGCTGAACCTACCGAATGATTAAACTTTATCATTATTTTATGAGCCCGACGAATTTTCGCTATCTAACAATGAAACGACACATTTTAGAGTATCTCTACAATGAATTATATCAATGTTGTGTGTTATTCGTTCCTTGTCCTAGGGCAGTCGTTTCATTAAACTTGAAGAGAAAAATTATTTTTAAAACGTTGTTGTTGGAACATCATTAAAATGTTTGACTTATCGTTAACAAACGGGCTTTTATTTATTTCTTTCTTTTTAACCGGTGTATATTTTTGGAATAAGCATGCGTTCGGTTATTGGAAGAGACGCGGAGTGTACAGTCCTCCTTCACAGTTCTTGATCGGACACTTAGGTCCAATTGCTGTAGGAAAGCAATCTTTGGGAGTTCGTCTAATGGACTTGTATACCCAAACGAAAGACCACGACTATGTCGGTTTACAGCTGTCCGTGAAGAAAACTCTTATGATCAATGGTCTAGACATGGCCAGGACTGTTCTCTTGAAAGACTTTGATCACTTCTCATCTCATGGAATCAAACAAAATAAGGAAGTAGATCCTCTAGGAGAACATCTTTTTAATCTGGATGGGGAAAAATGGAAGAAGATGCGTGTAAAGTTGACTCCTACATTTACATCTAGCAAAATGAAGTTCATGTTCGAAACTATGTTGTCTTGCTCCCACGATATGATTGATTTCGTCAAAGAAACGGCTGAAACTAGTGGAGTTAGTGACATCAAAGAAATTATTGCCAAGTTCGGTACTGATGTTATTGGGTCGTGTGCTTTCGGCATCCAAACAAACAGCTTCAAGCATCCAGATGCAGAGTTTAGGCGTGTGGGCAAGGACGTATTCGAGGCTACTTTCCTAAAGATGGTGTTGAACACTTTTGCTTTCATTGCTCCTACCATGGTGCCAAAGTTCCTCTTTAAGAGAGCAATGGGTAATGTTGCAGAGTTTTTCACAAGGACAGTCGAGGAAACTATCGCTCACAGGGAGAAAAATAAAATTGTCAGAAATGACTTCCTACAGCTCCTCATTGACATGAAAAACGCAGATGAGAACTCAGGTAAACTTCATATGTTTGTATCCTTTAAAATAAAAATTTACCTCAAAACTGGCAAAATAACTGATCTCACGTAGAAACAAAAATAAATAATCCAAATAGCAAAATACTTGATAATATTTATTAATAACGCACTCCAGATACCAGAGAATCGAGTTGTTACGTATTATTGGATAATCAACCTTACCTTTCCTTTTATTGGATAACCAACAACTCTGCCATAGGTCACCCCAAGTGCTTCGATACGTTTTGGTGACTTAGTAGGGGTGCCCGGGTTCATGGGGTGAGGTGTGTTCAGGTCTTGGCGGCGGATGCGCCTGCTTATCAGCTGCGCGGCGAGCTTCACTTGCACCGTTTCATATTTCATTTACATTTATCAGTATTATCTTCTACAACAATAATCAAATATGTTTTATTTATAAGAAATTACTGTAAATTTTAATTATGTAAAATGATGATACTGCACTATATATTATCCGACAGTGCTTGATTCTTGACTCAAGAATCAATGCACAAAGGAATAGCATTGCATTGCATAATTTTTTAAATAAAAAAAATCCATTTTCAGGAAACCACTTGACCATCGAAGAAATCGTCCCTCAGGTGTTTGTCTTCTTCGTAGCCGGTTTCGAGACATCTTCCACCGCAGCCACATACGCCTTCTTGGAACTAGCGAAGAATAAACACATCCAGGAAAAAGCCAGGGAACATATTGATAAGGCGTTCGAAGATTGCGATGGGAAGATAACCTACGAAACAATCAACCAGTTGTCATATCTGACGCAAATTGTTAACGGTAAGAGAAACAAACATTTACACAATTATTCCGTCAGGTTTCTGTAATTTACTTATCTTTAAATAGATATGTGCCGTTTAGAAAATCATGCAATCGATCAACTATTGAACAAACATGTTCATTATCACACTGATTATATGATTTGTGAGCTGCCGAGTAAATTATATTGATTTTTAAAAAACTGTCGAAGTTTCGACACTCTCGAGACCCGGGAGATGCATAAACATCACCTGATTATTAGATAATATACAACAGAAATGCCTTCTTTTAGGATTTAAATTGAAATCGCTACTGACATCATAGTTGTTGGTTCCAGCCCATTTAATACGCGCTCTGCCTCTCTAATACTTCTACTAATAAATCCATTTAATCGAAACGAACTTTTCATAAAAGTGGTGAAACATAATTTTGTATTTGAAATAAGCGAAAAATTGTCAGACTTTTGGATTACGAAGCACACCCACATCAAAAACTCGTTTTATTTTTCATTTTGAGATATAAACCTTTGTTGACATTTTTTAAATATTTTAGAATGCCATAAGGTCGATTTAAGCTTTGATTTGTAGGAAATGAGTGGATATTAGTGTTAGGGTAAGAACAGGATAGTCGTCATCTAATTACTATCTTTTATAACCACTTCTCCATGATTGGTCTTTACTGGTTTTATCCTGACATTTGTTACTAAATTTCTAATCGTGCCAACCGGCTCTTAGAATAGCTTTATAATAGCATGTATATATTTATTTATATATATTTTATGTATTATTTAACCTGGTTTCTGATAAGTACATAGTACTTTCAATTTGGATAGTCTTAAATCACAATGAACTTAGCACCTTTTTACAGTTTCTGAGTTAGAGCTTAAAATGAGGGCTCTAAAACATGACCTATCTCTGTCAGATAGAACCATTTGTGGATGAAGTAATATTTTAAGATAAAAATCTTTTCAAAACATTTGACGTTTGCCAGCATGTTCATGGCCTTAATTTCACTAAATTTTAACCCCTCATCCCGAGCCTAAATAGTGACAATTTTCTCTGGTCAAAGCATATAACATATCATAGCACTAAAAATCACTATGTATTATTTATATGCATTTCAGAATCAATGAGGATGTACCCTCCCTTACCATTCCTCTTCCGAAACTGCACTAAGGACTACAAAATAGCCGGAACTGAAACGGTTATTGAAAAAGGCACCATGGTTGTAATTCCAATCTTGGGTATCCAAAGGAATTCGAAATTCTATCCCGATCCTCTGCAGTTTGAGCCTGACAGATTCTCACAAGAAAATGTATCCAAAAGACACCAGTATGCTCATCTTCCGTTCGGCGAGGGACCAAGGAATTGTATTGGTAAGTTATATTGAGTTGGTAGAGCTGAAAAATTTGCGTGAGTGCTTTTGCGGTAGATGGGATGTGATATATATGTAAGAATATCATTGCTGGAATGAGTGATCTAGACGTGAACTAAGATCCAAAGGATTTAATTCCTTGACGCTAGCTGAAATGATAGTCTACATGGAATAAGTTTGTTTTTTTTCATTGGTTTGTGTTTTGGAAAAGCGTAATTACTCGAAGATGAGCACAGGAACTTCTTGGTTGTGCTGCGACCTTTGAAAGTGATTCTAGAATGGTATCGTTGAATGATCCACTCCCCACTCCACAGTATGCTTGAAGTGTGATATTGTCAGAAAAAAATAGAATAAAAGAAAGTTAAATGTTTGTGTGCTATTTCGAGGAAACACTTTCGAGGCAATTGTTCCTTCTCTGCTGATGATGCAGTACCAATATTTAACAGTATGGAAGATCTATATTGAGAGACATAGGAAGTGATTAGTTGTGTTTATCACAGTGCTCTTATATTGTCACACTTGTTTCTTCATTATAATTTGTTTTTAATATTACGATTAAATCGTGAACAATCAATCAAATAATTTTTTTTGATAATTATAGTTTTTTTAATTTATATTTTTTTTTGCGATTAAATAATTTTTTAAACTGGAGGAAGACGAAAATCGACCCTGAATCCATTTTAAAGTTGAATTAAGGTTTTTGAATGTAACTTTTGTGGATCTGTAGTATTTGTCTGAGATTTCCTTTCCTAGTCTGTAGATTTTTGACATTACAGACTGCAAGGATACTGCGGTATCTTTGTAGATGATAATTTTAGGAATTTTTTTAAGTATCTACATTATTTTCACTGTTTGATTCAGGAAAACCTCTAATATAGATGTTATCGATCATACTTGACTTAAATACTCCAATCTATCGTTATTTTCTTGTTCTTTGGAGAGAGTATTTGGTAGCACAGTATTATGTTTTTTCAGTTCTTTTATATCAGTATTGGTCTTTTCATGTGATTGTTTAATATCATTTTTGTGTTTTTAAGTTCTTCATTTTGTTCAGATACAAACTGAATCGATTTTATATGTTCCTTATCTTGTGCGATGATTGATTCATATTTTTGGACATACGAGACAAATTTTTCTTACACAAATTTCATTATAGATGTTTTAAATCCTGTTAATTCCTTTGAAAATAGTTCTGACGTTAAAGTTCCTTGGTTTGCGCCATCTGTGGTTGTAGTTGATAAATTTTCTCTGTTTTTTTACTTTTGTGGTTAACTTATCTATTTACCTTGGTTTACGATAGATAGCTGTTCATCATTTAATTATATGTCATTTTTTGTTGCCTGCTTGGGCATATATTTTAGATTTTGATTGATATTTTAATATTTCCATTGTGTGCTCCTCTATTTCCACAATTTCCGCACAGCCAAGGTGATAATTGCTTTCACAGCGTAAAAATTCTAATGGGTGTCAATATTTTTTTGGCGTATGATGCATTGTGTATTCATTTTAGATATTGTTATATGCGAGTTTTATGTAAAAAGTGATTTTTAGAGGGTTACTTTAAATATGTGCTGGTCATCACTTCAGTTTCTCTTAAATTTCTCTGGAGAAGGCACTTGTTTATTTTATAACGGCCGAGTTTTTTTCCGAATAGATTAACACTGTGACAGTTTTGTATTTGAGGTAAAAACACTACTTCGCGAGATAAGAATAAACTGGTGTGATGCGCGGTCTTCAATTTAGTATAATTTAACACTTTAAACTTAGTTCGCTATCGTTTTGTTTGCTGATTTTTATTTTTATTTTTAACGTGGACGTAGAAATACGTCAACACAAGACTCGTTAGTTCGTTGATTTGTTTGCTTATTCAAATCACCCATCATTCTCGCCTCAGTATTCCGTATTTGCTTTCTCTCAACAATTCTCGCGTTTTTTTTCAGTTCAATGTAAGTTAATTACTTGAATGACTTCAATATTTGATTTGTTTTGTCCCCTTATCGATTATCTTAAAAAAATTTCCTATTTTACTTAACTTTATTGGAACAAAGCCATCTTTTTATGGTGAATTGCGTATTTAAAAAAAAAAATCTATCGTTCGTGTCTAGGATGAACGCAGTATGCACGAAGAATAAGGAATAAATGCTTTGGTACACTGATTTCTAAACTGATGTATGGAAGTAAGGCATGGCAGAGAAAATATTTTATGTACTTAACTATAACTTACACCACTTTAATTATTAAGATATTTACCATTATAAAGTGTCATTCAAAATATCGTTCAACTCTTAGCGTGGAAGACAATGTAAAAGTTTATTTATATTATTAATGCCTATGTTAAGAATAATATTTTTGTAATAAAATGTTAAAATGACTGATTGGTGTAGAAATCAGATCTCTGAGGTGTGTGAAAAAGGGTGACGATTAGATAGTTAAGATCCTATTCAATTGGTTTATATTTTGGTAAAGTGCGATTACTCATGCATGAACAAAGATACTTCTATTACGATCTTTGGAAGTGATCCTGGTGAGGCGTATGTAAATGATCTACAATGCATTTGAAATAAGATATCATCACAAAAAAAAATGAATATTTTTAGGCCATTACCGAGAAACTTAACGTGGGGATTGCAAGAAAACTAAAATCGACAAAATTCCCGAAACAGTAAATCTAATCCACATTAACTTAATGAATAACTGTATGAGTTTTAAATGAGACAACAATAAGCACCTATGGATAGAAGTTAAAAAAGCTTGAAAATACGTTGCTAACTTTTCGCCATAAATTATCCATGCATAAAAAATACATAAAATTTCAAAGATGTGGTTAGACTGATAAATGTTCATCTTTCGTCAGTTGATAACTTGGCATCGCGTCTGGGTCCCACTCAGGAGTCGTCTCGATTGTTCGGCTTTCAGAGTCCTCGGTCACGACTCACACAACATTTTTGGCTTACTTGTGATGGTGATGGTGGTAGAAGATTTTCAAATTTTGTCAGTTTATTTGTAATCCGGGAATTTTGGAATTTTCATCTTTCTCCAAAAATGAGCAATGTTTAGATTCAAAAAGGAAGACAAAATTATTTACGACTTCCGCGAATGTTATTCCCAGGTGTGTGAATAACATTCCCAAAATATCCCAAAATATGTTTTTACCTTCCCTCTTGTTTTTTCTATTTTTTTACCTTCCCTCTGGTTTGTCTGTTTTTTTTTTAAACTTTCTTCTTATAATTCTACATTTTTTACCCTCGCTCTTGTTTTTCTTTATTTTTTTTTACTTCCATTTTGTTATAATATATTTTTTACCTTCCCTCTTATTTTTCTACACCTTTTTATCTTCCCTCTTGGGTGAATTCTGTTTATTGCATTAACTCTTAATTTGAATTATTAGTTTATTAATGAACCTTGATTTTTCCACCTCCAGGGAGCCGTTTTGGCATGATGCAAGTGAAGTTGGCCCTGTTCACCATCCTCCGCAGTTTCCACGTGGACCTAGTGGCTGAGAGCAGCGGCCCAGTGAAGT
This sequence comes from Glyphotaelius pellucidus, assembly GCA_936435175.1. Classification (NCBI taxonomy): domain Eukaryota; kingdom Metazoa; phylum Arthropoda; class Insecta; order Trichoptera; family Limnephilidae; genus Glyphotaelius; species Glyphotaelius pellucidus. The sequence continues at coordinate 6,774,700 of OW386550.1, forward strand.
TCGATCCCAGGGCCTTCCTGCTGCACACCGAGGGAGAAATGCTTCTGAAATTCACAGCTAGATAAAGCACTAATTATTCGGTATCACTTGTATAAATATGTTTGTTGATAACTTGTGTAAATTATTTTGTAACTGAACTAATCATTACTTAAATTTTATTTCAAATTATTAGATAATTGATCCCAGGGCCTTCCTGCTGCACACCGAGGGAGAAATGCTTCTGAAATTCACAGCTAGATAAAGCACTAATTATTCGGTATCACTTGTATAAATATGTTTGTTGATAACTTGTGTAAATTAGTTTGTAACTGAACTAATCATTACTTAAATTTTATTTCAAATTATTAGATAAACCCGACTTCTTTCGGTTCACAAACATATTGATCTTCGAAACATATTGATTACACACCCAGTAGACACCTAAATTAAAGAAAAACAAGTATTACAGAATACTGTAGCATAAATAACTGGAGCATTGCTTCCTTAGGCAATACTGATAATAATTAGCCTAGTTGGTACGAATATCGACCTGACAAGACAAAGTAGTATGTGAACACATTTTAGACAGTTTTGGCTGTCAAAAAATTCTCTCAATTGTTATTATTTATTATACGATATTAGGTTTGTATCTTATTTTACGTTATTATTTAGTTAACAAAATTAAATTTGTACCATTTACTGTGTTATTTGCCGTTTAAATGTATCTACGTAATGTAACAAATAAATTAAAAAACCTTTACAAAAGCATGTTCTTATTTTACGAAAACACCCCTACAACCTTACATGACCCATTATTTTCAATCTTAACTCGAAAAATACAGTTTTACTGCATATTGATGTATTTGTATTTTGGTCATATCCAAATGTGAATATGCTTGTTGTGAGTATAATAAACGTATGCATTTTTTTAACACTCCACACAGGAGACCTTGAGAAAAATAACTTTCCTCAGGCCCTTTTTCATCTTTAGAGATGCTGTGTGGAGGGTATTTTTAAGGAAAGGAAGGATAGGAAGTTCTGGGAAAGAAAAATGTATGAAGGGTGGGTAGGAATCTGGGAGTCAGTGTGTCCAGGAGTGATGGACGCATGAATGAGAGAGTCCAGCTAGAAACGTTAAAAGGCTCTCTGCGCCACGCAATAAAAGGGCAGATGCATCCGCTGCCAAGACCTGGACAAACCTCACCCCACAAACCCGGGCACCCCTGCTAAATCAACGTAACGTAACGAAACGCTTGGGGAGACCTACGCCAGAGGTGTTGGTTATCCAAAAAATGGTTCCCGCGGCGTCGGTACCTATACCCGCCTCCCATCAAATCAGCCCAACTCGAAACGAGCAATCACCGTATCAGTAAAAACGTGAATAACAACTGTTAAAATTAGAAATCGTTTTCATTCAGATAATAAGTGCACAATCAAAATATTCTGATCGCTGTGACAAAATTAGAACTTAACACCTTAACCAATTAGACCACTGCGTCCTCTTATTTTGAAGTCATTTTTGATGATCTCATATTTCAAATTCAGGAATAACAATATAATCTTCGATAATTTTTTTTTCCATTGTGTTGGCCGCTACCTTTTTAAATAGTAGCAAATGTTCGAAGAACTTATTTGTAACCTATTTAGTGTCTCGGATAAACATTTGCGATTTTATTAATATAGGACACCCGTTGACGTGTTTCTGAAAGGCAAAATAATAATATTAATTTTTTTCTTATATAACTCTCTTTTATAATAACATTTGTAGGTTATTCGCGTTAGTGGAATAAATCAACGATGAAGAAGACAGTACAAACAAATCTAAACGAAATAAGAAAAAGAACAAGACACCGACAAATAAAAGGGTTGCTGCCAATAATTTGAAAAAAAAAATTAGTCGAAGATAAAATTGTTAATTCTGAATTTGAAATCTGAGATTGACCAAAATGATTTAACCCATCAGAAATCAGGCGTATTTTGTCAGAAGATCAAAACATTTCCGCTTTGCGATAAAATCTAAATAAACGAAATATTTCTGAACATATCAGAACACTAACAACTGTTTTTGAAAGGTGATAAAATATTTTTACAAATGTTACATTTATAACAAGTAATAAAAATACTTTTTTTTAAATATTAAAATTTTTAAAACACATCTAAAAATGGGTCACCTTTCAATTTTTCTATCTAAAATTACTGATAACGAAAAAAACACCCACACATATATTTACTTAGGCAAATGCGTTGTAAATGTTATAATCACCTCACATTTTTGTCGTTGCATAAAAAAGTAATTAATTAAAAAAATATATATTTTATTCATTTTCTCTACCTAATATCAGAAACTTTGGTTTTATTGAGGTAAAAATCCCGGATGGATACTTCCATTGCTACCTTTAAAAAAATTTCAAATGTAGAAAACAGATGATATTTAAATGTCCAACCACCCTACATCATACACGGGTGTGTGTTTTTCTTGCAACGTCTGACAATGAAATATCGTCATCAGTTGACCACTCGTCATCATCGAAATATTCCACAAATGTTTCATTTTGAATCTGTGGCACCGGTAAATTTTCAATTCGTACCTCATTTTCATCGACAGATTCTAGATCAGTGAGGTCAGAATTTGTCTTTACTGGTGGATGTATGCAAATTTTGCTCCTTTGATCGCAGTCGACTTCAACTTTCTCTTTCTCTTTCTCTCCACAACAGCGATAACTTCTTCTGTGCGCACTGTTTGTCGTCTTTGTGGATGCATATTATACACTAGAGTGTACGTGGTGCGTAAACGATCCATGGTCTTCCGAATAACTTGTTCGGATAGATGATTACGTCGACCGTAAAATGGACGTAGTGCACGATAAGTTTGGCGAACCGAACCATGATTTTCAAAATAAATTTGCACAATTTGCAAGCGCTGTTCAGACGTCAGTCTATTCATGGTGAAATGGCAAAACATACTGACTACAAATCAATTTTCAACTGTCAAATTGACAGTCTGTAGAACAATGGTGCCAGTTTAAAAACCAAACCTCAAAAAAAAACACCCGTTATAACTGAAACTGAAAACTTTGAACATAAATCAGAAACTGCTTCTCCAATAATCTCAAATTCAATTTGTGGCGTCATTTTAATTAAACTAAAACAACATATACAAAATATTTTCTCAAATTATCAACACGTTTCGAAAACAAATGGTTTTTTCGTCAGGATGAAATAAATATTAAATAAATTTGGATGTCAGTAAAGTCGGTTAACGGAAGATAATTTTACGTGATAACGTCATATAATAACGATAAAGTGGAATAGAGATAGATGCGTCACAAGTCGAACGCTTAGGCCGAATGCTTGTTCCGCGCTCTCGCTTGCACGCTCAGCTCAGGCGGAACAATGAGTCATGCTTTTTCGTTAGTGCAGCCGGCGTTCATCGATTTACAAGACGTTATCACATAAAAAAAATTGGTTGTCTGTAAAGTCGGTTTATGGACGATAATTTTACGTAATAACGTCATATAATAACGATGGAGTGGAATAGAGATGCGTCACAAGACGAACGCTTAGGCCGAATGCTTGTTTCACGCTTTCGCTTGCACGCTCGGCTCAGGCGGAACTTGACAATGAGTCGTGATTTTTCGTGAGTGCAGCCAGCGTTCATCGATTTATAAGAAGTTATCACGTCAAAAAATTCTTCATTTTTTCACATGATTTGTTTTCATTTACTCGGACGCTTTTTAAAATAAAATATTCATTTTATTTATTAGAGGTCTAAAATATGATTTAAGTTTTCAACTTCAAAATTTTCAATAATTTTCTATTTAAATTTCAATCAATAATCGTAAATTTTTTCACAGATTAATCGTTTTCACATACCTCTTTAATCACAACACTACTTCAATAATTGATTATGCATATTATCTATTAAATTAGTATTATTAGACCAGTTTTGCGAGCCAGACGAGTTTTTCGCTATCTAAGAACGTGACTCCTGCGACCTCCGTCATTAACTTTTGCTTGAACGTTCGCTTAAACATCACTATAAACGTTTTCAATGGGGGCGTTGCTTTGAACAATTCTTTTTTTTTTTTTTTTGGTTTAAGGCAATTCACCCTGGAGAGAGTGCTTTGTGCCGGTAATATTTAAAATGGATAAGAAATTTCGGTTAATCTAATGGGAAAATAATAAAACAAATTAAATATTGGACTCATTTAGATCACTAAAACAAATTAAATATTGAATTCATTCAGGTTAATAAACTTACATAAAGCTGTATGAACACGAGAATTGTTAAGAGATAAAAGGTATGAAATGTTAAGGGGGGACTGGTGTGTGATTTTAATAAGCCGGCGGTATATGTTCTTGAAAGATGAATGGTTTTTACAGTTAAAGAAAACGTGGTCGAGGGTTTCCTCTTCCACACCGCACTGGCAGAACGGATCATCTAAAACTCTAATTCTAGACAAGTGAGATGCAATTGAACAGTGGCCAATTCTCATTCTCGAGATACATGAAATGAATCGTTTTGAAAGTTTTTTACCGTGAAACCATGGCTTAGCAGGGATATGGTTTTGAATTCCCGCATAGAAAGATCCAGTTCTTATTTTGGAGACTGCCCAATTTTCTTCCCAGGCACGAGTCATATTAGATTTAAGAATCGGAAAGACATCGGATATAGGAATTCTAAAATTTAGTGGGATAGTTCCGGAATCTGAACCAGATTTGGCGAGAAAATCGGCCATCTCATTACCCTCGATACCCAAATGGGCAGGGACCCAGGCCAATATCGTCTCAAACCCAGATTCACTAAGAGAATTGAGAAGATTTTTTATTTTACATATAATATTGTCTTCCGGATAACGTAAAATATTTGACCTAATTTTAGTTAGAGCACTTAGCGAATCAGTACATAGTAAGGTTCGATGAATGTTGAGAACCTGGATTTGATTTAGCGCTTGTTCAATTGCAAAGCATTCGGCTGTAAATATGGAAGCTTCTTTCGGTAATTTATAAGTGAGATTGATGTTGAATTCTGGACTATATATAGATGCTCCACATCTTTTATTTTCAAATTTGGAACCATCCGTGAAAAGGATGGAAAATCCAGGGAATTTTGAAGCCACTATGCTTTTAAAACAATCATCCACATTTTGAAATTTATTTGGGGAAGATAAAATATTCTTCCGAAAGACTGATGTTATTGTGTTCGGCATAAAAGTGATTGCCTTAAATGGAATATTGTATATAGGAAGATTGGGAACTTCTTGAAGATATTGGAGGGAAGATGATAGAGAATTATAGAGATGAAAACTTTTAATTAAGAGAGGAAAACATTGTTTTTCTCTCAATCTTTTGTTAGAATTCAAATTAACACTTAACCTATTAAGACTTTGTTTAATAGGATGATGTGATAACGATAAAGCCTTGAAAATATATTTATTGGCAAGGAATTGCCTTCTGAAATATAATGGAGGCTCCACACATTCCACCTGAAGAGCATTAATTGGAGAAGACTTCATAGCTCCAATAATCATTCTGAGGGCTTTTGATTGAATTCTTTCCATTTTCTTATCTAGATATGGATATCTTAGGGAGTGGGTCAAAAAGGAATGAGCCATAATCCAAGTGGCTCCGAACTAGGGAATTATACATTAATTTAAGAGTGGTAGGGTGAGATCCCCACCATACTCTGGAAACTGCTCGCATCATATTAAGTCCCTTTTCACACTTTGTAGAAATTATCTGAATGTGTGGAAGCCAGGAAAGTTTATGGTTCAAAAGAAGACCAAGGAATTTGATTTGAGTAGCGGTTTGTAGAGGCACATTATCAAAAGAAATTGAGAATTGGGGAATTTTTCTTTTGCGCGTGAAAGCCACAACCCTTGTTTTAGATGCCGCCAGATTCATCCCATTTATTGACAACCAGCTTTTAATATATTGTAAAGCCAAATTCATTTCCTTAGCTGCAAGAATAATATTTTTATGTAACAAATATATAAGGATATCATCCGCAAAGTAAAGACGCTTGATAGAAAAAGGAATTACTGAGTCTAGGTCGCTTATATAAATATTAAACAACAGAGGACTAATAACAGAACCCTGGGGCAAACCTCTCCATAGTTTGCGCCTTAAGCATTTAGAGGAAGACTCAATAATAATGGACCTATCTGAGAGCAAATTAATAATAAATTGGACTAATTTCGGGGGGATTTGTTTTTTAATTAGCTTTTCTTTCAAAACATTCAGTAAAACATCATCGTAAGCTGATGAAAGGTCAAGGAATGTGGCCAATGTATAAGAATTTAGGGATTGGGAAACTCGGATATCAGTTGTGAACAAACTTAAATTATCCATTGTAGATTTCTTTTTCCGAAAACCATACTGATTTGGTGAGATAATATCTTGACTTTCAACAAACCACTCTAATCTGTTCTTCATCAAACGCTCCGCTACTTTCATCAAACATGATGAAAGAGCAATAGGCCGATAAGACGAAATTTCAGATGGATTTTTTCCAGGTTTTAAAATGGGAATGATTTTTTGAGTTTTCCAATCATCCGGAATTAGTCCTGTTTCAAACATATTATTAATAAGAGATAAGAAATATTCAACCGCCATATCAGAAAATGATTTAATGAAACTATTAAGTATTCCATCGGGACCCGGAGCAGAGTCAGAAAGGGTTCTTATTACTAGTTTCATCTCATCAATGGAGAAAGGAGCATCTAGCCAGTTAGAGTGAGATGGATATGGCTTAATAGAAGGCATTTCTTCACATCCGGCCACTGATGGGGGGGCTATTTTATCCGCAAATCCTATAAGAATTTCTTCTGATATATGCTTGGTACTCGGCGGAGAATACGATGATCCGAATTTTTTTAAGCTAGACCAAACTGAAGATTGGGGAGTTTCCGGAGACAGGTTCTCACAGAACTTCCGCCATCCAGCGCGTTTTTTATTTTTCAAAATTCGTTTGGTTTCTGCCTGGGCTTTTTTAACTGATAAAAAATTTTCTAGTGTCATACACTTACGAAAAGAGGAAATTGCTTTTTTACGAGAGTTGACGGAGCGAGTGCATTCCTCGTCCCACCACGGATTAGAGTGTTTTATTTTAATGTTCGCATTGCGTTTCGGGATGGATTTTTCTGCTGCATTTATAACCATAGAGGGAAACGTCTCACATTGCAATCTGATGTCTCCCGGGGACGATTTTTTTTTAAAATTAATAAGGTTATCTAGTTCAGAAGAGAAAGTGCTCCAATTTGCATCATTTATTCTAAATTTGAGATTATTTTTAACTGGTGGAGGATAAGTGTTAGATTGATGTTGGAATCGGATTATAATTGGAAAATGATCACTAGAGAGGGGATCGTTTAGGATGTCCCAAGAGCATTTAGATGCTAACGAATATGAACAAAGAGATAAATCAACAGCACTTTTCCGTTGATGAGGGGGGGTGAATCTGGTTGGAGATCCGTCATTTAAAAAACATAGGTTATGGGTATCAATAAAATCTAAAAGATTGCGGCCAGAACGATTTGTTATTTTGCTACCCCAAGAAGGGGAATGTGCATTAAAATCTCCTAGGATCATAAAAGGGGAACAAATCTGGGTTAAGATTGGTGCCCATTCATTTTCAATAAAAGTGGTAGAGGGAGGAATATATATTGATAATATTGTGATATCAGATAAGACAGCTGCTATTATCTGGATATCGTCGGAGGGAGTATGAATATTAATTTGTTTAAACGGGATAGAATTATGGATTATCAGAGCCGTGCCGCCTTTACCATCCGGTCTGTCGTGTCTGAGACAATAATAACCCGGAATTCTTAAGTGAAAGGAGGGTTTTAACCACGTTTCAGAAATGGCGGCCACTGAAACGTCGTGTTCGTCGAGTAATTGAATTAGGTCAGATTTGTTAGCGAAGAGGCTTCTACTGTTCCACTGAAGAATTTTGTTCAGTTTCGAAGTCATTGGGGAGGCAAGATAATAAAGATTTAATGTAATCGGCAGGGTTGGACGGTACAGTATTGTTGTTTGTAAGGATAGAAATTAAAAGGGTAATTAAAGTTTGTATAAAAGAATTATTATTCAATATTTCGGGGAGAGCAGGAGGGGGTGTATTACTATTAATGGCACACCCATTGGGGGTCCGAGATTTGGCATTCCCATTCGGGCTGGTCAAAATATTATTCAATTGTTTTTTATCAAGGTAAGGAGTATATTTTGGGTTGGGTTTGACTGGCTTGAGAATGGTTTCTCTGTGAGAAGATGACGTTGAATTTAAAAAGGTGGTTGATTGGAAAGGAGCTGAGGACGATGTCATCTCTGCGAAAGATTTTTTCGCAGGAGAGAATAACTTTGAGGCCTGGAAGTACGAAATGTTGTCGGTAGCCATTTTATGTTTTATGTTCCTCTGTCTTGTCAATTCCGGACAGGCTAGACTGACCGCGGTATGTGCACCCGAACAGTTAATGCAAATGGGATTATTGGAAGATTTTGGACATTGATCAAATGGGTGATTTTCTCCGCAAAAGTAACAACGTGGAGGGGAGCGGCATACGGATTTTGTATGTCCAAACCGGCAGCAATTGAAGCATTGAACAGTTGGAAATTTATAAACTTCGACGGGAAGCGAGGTATAATAAATAAACACACGAGACGGAAGGGATTGTCCCTCAAATGTAACAACAACAGATTGGGAAGGTTTCCAGATCTTGTTTCCATCAGTAGAATCCTTGTAGTTCAGTCGACGTGCTTGTATTACTTTCGGGGTTCCTTGGGAATTATTCAAAGCATCAACAATTTCAGCCTCTGGGATATCCGTGGGAATTCCTCGAACAAGACCCATTCTCGTAAGGTTAAATGACGGGATGAACGATTTATATTTATGTTTTGAGAGCGAGTCAATTTTTTTTACAAATCCATTTGCGGAAGCGGCAGTATTAAACTCGATAGATAATTTATATCGCCCTTCCGGTTTAATTGAACCATTAACAATACCAAGGTTATTATTTTTTGAGTCAAATAAGAATTTTCCAAAATCTAAAGGATGAATAAGTTTTCCTTGTTCAGTTCTCTGAACAATAACGATAAAAGGACCGGAAGCGGAAGCAGGATAAAGTAAGTCAGTACTTTTTGTATTATCGCTAGCTAAAGTACTTGTCTGGGTGTTACTATTGGGGTTAAGGTCGTTAGAGGTCGAGGTTTGTTGAATCGGCGGTATAGATTTAACTTTCGATGGGATGTGAAGGCTATGCGATGGTCGTCGTTTACGAGATGGAAGCGTAATAGAAGCCTGGCTAGTGTTAGATTCCGAATCAGAAAAATCTAATATCGATCCTGGGTCGGGAGGTCTATCTTCGTCTTCCTCCATTATATAAAAAAAAACTTAACTTTTAAAAATTAAACTGAAAAAATAATACGCAGTCTATTTCATTGACTGTACAAACAAAAACGGATTAGCCGTAAGTAGGAATGCAAACAAATAAGTATACGATAAACAGAATTAAATAAAATGTAACAATAATCTCTTATCTGTATGAGGCACGGGAACGGGCGAACGGCACTAAGCAATAGGTAAGGTACACACAACCACTGTTGACCGCGGCTCGAATCGGACTCTCTGAACAATTCTTGTCCGCAGATATTATGTTCAAGCTTTCCATAATCGGTAGAAAACATTATTCTCTCGGGTGAAGCGGGAAGGTAGGCGGGGGGATTAGTTTATCTTTGTACAGCAGCCGCGCGAAGCGGTCAGTCACTGAGAATAAATTGAACGAGTTTTTGGGGTTATGTCAACTGCGCGAGCCCTTATAATTATGAGTTTGAATTGTAAATAAATACTGTCCTAATGAATGATTATTTCTATCGTGAACTCACAATAAAGTTTATTAATTTATAAATGGAGGGCCCATAAACTTATGTAACAATTTATGATAATACTTGTTATTTTTAAATTCTTAAATGGTACATGTAAGTCTCATTCAAATGCTAGTATCCAGAAATATTAATGTAATTCAAATTTGTATTTCTGGTGAAATTTTTCTTGCACATGTAGTATGATTTTTTTTCCTATATTTTCCCCAATTTTTACAATTGGAATATAAAAAATTACAAAAATCCTAAGAATATTGGGAACCTACTTAGGCGCAGCCTGTGCGTGTGCAATATAGTTCAAAACATTATATAATTGTACCTAGAAAGAAACATACGGTGGGCATATAAAGCAATAACAATATTTTGTCTAAACAGTTTCTATAAAAAGTGTATACACAAATAATAACTAGGTAAAGGTAACTATTTACATTCTTAGGTATTACAGAATCCTTAATCTTAGGTGGGAAAGCAAACCTTTGAATAGTGTAGTAAACATGAATTGAAAAATTAATTTGTAAAATAAAATAATATAAAACATAATTTCGACAGATTCAAGAGCTAGAAACAGTTAATAAAAATAAAATTTCTCCCAGATTTAAAAAAAGGAAACTTTTCAGTAAATATTTTAATAAACAGAGATTAAAATACATATTTGAGTTTCGTTGTTCTGTATGCTTACATATTTACAGCAGTGGTATATCGTTTTTATCTTATATGCATCCGTCTTTGGTCCAAATATATTTATATCTGATAGATTTCGTAGACTTGGCTAGCCAGAGAAGTTCTTTATTTGATTGTGTTAGGTTTTCATTAATGTAAATATTCTCTGTGGAGTCCGAAAACCCTTTTCTTTGGTTCGTTTGAATTGAATTGAATACTTATTAAATTTTTAGCAGGGTTGTTGTAAATTCACTAAAGAGTTGTATTTTACTAGGTCACTGCACTCAAGTTCTCATAGGATTTTTAATGTCTTCATTTTACTTCACATCAATTCTTTGGATTTCGATAGATGTATCTAGCGTGCTCCGTTGAATGTTGTTGACAGACGATTTCATTTCTTTTAGCATTTCTTCAATTTTTGTGTCATTATTATTAAGGTAATCTCAATTTTTTTTTGAGCAGGATTTCACTTTCTTGACCAGTTCTTGAATTTCTTTCATGTTGTCCGAAAAAATCATTTGTCAGAAATATTTTTAGTTGTTCGTTTATTCTATCACTCATTGTTTGAAGTTCTTTGAAACGATCAAATTTTTCAAAACGAAAAAAATTTTCAGAAAGTATCACTTATATCAATTTTCGGAAGCATCGTTATTATTTAAAAAAATATTTTATGATTATTTGAACTGAGGTGATGTATATTGACGGAATCTTCTTTAGAAATAACTGTGCTCAGTAGGCAACTGCTGAAATGTTCTTGTAAGATGCTAGTTGTGGTACATACTAATATGGTATATAAAAAAAAAAAAAAATTAAAAAATAAGCGTATATAAAAACTTGAAGTCATTGAAATTTTATTTTATTTTGTTATTAAAGCATCGTTTTAAAAAGTCGCTGATGATTTGAGCACTCGAAAATGATTTGAATGTCACTCAAAATTACTTAACACTTTATTTGAAACACAGAAAATTTTCTCAAAATACCAATTGAGGTCAGGGAGAAAGAATTAAATTTTGTTAAAGAACTTCGATTTAACAGCACAACAACTTGAAGGTTAACTGCTTTATATCATCCAAAAAACTTTATAAAAAAACAGAGATGTTTTGACAACTGTTCACTGCTCTAGATAGGTAAGTAGATAGTCGGGTGGTAGTTGGGTAGATGTGTGTGGCCACGTCCCCTTCGCTCCAATCTTTCAACCATGTTTTGACAAATGGAGGAGACGGAAAACAAAAATGTGTAAAGTAATGTTCAAGCAAATGTTCAAGATCACGTTCGGAGGAGATCCTCATAACGATGACACAACACATTTTGGAGTGTTTCTTGCGTCCTACATTTATGTATGGTTATAACATAGCGAAGATGTGAAATTATATTTTGTGTTGATCATTCCTAGTTTTGTGACGGTCATTTCGTTAAGCTTGAAGAGAAAAAACATTTTTTAACATTATTGTGGTGAAACAAATCATTAAAATGTTTGATTTATCGTACGCAAATTTGCTTTTATTTATTTCTTTCTTTATAACCGGCTTATATTTCTGGAATAAACATGCGTTCGGTTATTGGAAGAGACGCGGAGTGTACAGTCCTCCATCACAGTTTTTGATCGGACATTTAGGTCCAGTTGCTGTAGGAAAACAATCTTTGGGAGTTCGTCTAATGGACTTGTATACCCAAACGAAAGACCACGCCTATGTCGGTATACAACTCTCCGTAAAGAAAACTCTTGTTATCAATGATCTAGACATGGCCAAGACTATTCTTTTGAAAGACTTTGATCACTTTTCATCTCATGGAGTCAATAATAATTAGGAAGTAGATCCTCTAGGAGAGCATCTTTTTAATCTGGATGGGGAAAAGTGGAAGAAGATGCGTGTAAAACTGACACCAACATTTACATCTAGCAAAATGAAGTTCATGTTCGACACCATGTTGTCTTGCTCCCACGATATGATTGATTTCGTCAAAGGAACGGCTATAACAGGGGAAGTTAGTGACATCAAAGAAATTATTGCCAAGTTCGGTACGGATGTAATTGGGTCATGTGCTTTCGGCATCCAAACAAACAGCTTCAAGCATCCAGATGCAGAGTTTAGGCGTGTGGGCAAGGACGTTTTCGAGGCTACTTTCCTAAAGATGGTGTTGAACACTTTTGCTTTCGTAGCTCCTAACTTGGTGCCAAAGTTTCTCGTGAAGAGAGCAATGGGTGATGTCGCAGAGTTTTTCACAAGGACTGTCGAGGAAACCATCGCTCACAGGGAGAAAAATAAAATTGTCAGAAATGACTTCCTACAACTTCTCATTGACATGAAAAACTCGGACGAAAAATCAGGTAAGCTTCAAAACAAAAAATTATGACATAACTGCAAAAATAACTAAACATAGAAACAAAAATAAAGAATCTAAACATAGAAACAAAAATAAATAATCTATTTAGCAAAATATTTGTAAATTGTTATTAACAACGCGTTTGAGATACCAAAGAAACCAGTTGTTAATAATCAACACCTCTGCGTATTGTAGATATACTTTGTGAATTTCATATTATGTATCGAAATGTAGGTACTGTACAGTATGATCTGGCAGTGATTTGACTCTTGGGAATGCATGTATGAATGTATTGCATTATACAGCGTATGATCCAACAGTGATTTGACTCTTGGGAATGGATGTAGGAATGTATTGCATTGTTTTTAATTTGAAAATGCTATTTTCAGGAAATCACTTGACGATCGAAGAAATCGTCCCTCAGGTATTTGTCTTCTTCGTGGCCGGGTTCGAGACATCTTCCACCGCCGCTACTTATGCCTTCTTGGAACTAGCGAAGAATAAACACATCCAGGAGAAAGCCAGGGAACATATTGACAAGGCCTTCGAAGATTGCGATGGGAAGATAACCTATGAAACAATCAACCAGTTGTCATATCTAACGCAAATTGTTAACGGTAAGAGAAAAATACATTTAGACAGTTGTTCCTTCAGGTTTCTGTTATTTGATTATCTTAAAATGGATTGGTGCCGTTTAGAAAATCATTCAATCAACCGAACATGCTCATTATCACATTGAATACATGAATTGTATGCTGCTTAGGTAAATACTATTGATAACATGTGTTTGTATTGTGGGTTATTTTTTATTCTACATAGTTATGTTGCAACATAAACTAAATACAGGCAAAAGTTTGAAACAAAACCTTACAAAAAAAGACAGCGTTTGACAAAAGGACAGCGTTTTTGGAAAATAATCTAATTAATTACGCCGCTGACGTAAATAAATTATAACATGGTCTGACGCATAAAGATTTTAAAATTTATTAGTCTCAGAATTTAGATTTGTGTCAATAGTAATCAACCGAAAATTAAAATAAGGACAAAAAGGATGTGATCACATTTCACCTGGCTTCTAACCAAGGAAGATAACATTTTTAAAAGTCTGACAAAGTTTGGACACTCTAGAGACCCAGAAGATGTATAAACATAACAGACTGAATAGATAATACAACAGAAATATCTTCCTTTATTATTTAAATTGAAATCAATATCGCTTCTGAGAAAAAAGCCTTTGGTTCCAGCCCATTTAATACGCGCTGTGTATCTTATACTTGTCTGAAATCGTATATCGCCATCCCATTTGATCGAAATGAACATTTCTTAATGGTGATGAGACACATTGTTTTGAATTTGAAATTATCGAAAAATGTTTTTTCTTCAAAATACGCAAAATCACTTTGTGGCGTCATTATTAATTTAATGAAAAACAAATAACTTTGTGTAACACCACTATTTAATAAACAATTATCAACATGTTTCGCAAACTATGTTTTCTTCGTCAGGATAATAAGTTAATAAAAAATAACAAAAGACAAACAAGTATAGACTAATTAGAACATAGACAAAATATTAGAAAGGAGAGGTGATTAATTACCTAAAATATATCATAAAAAACAATTATATAAAATAAAATATAAAAATTATTTTAGTATGGGTAAAAAATTACATTAACATAATAAAAAATCTTTTAAAAGGAAAACAAGAAGTCTAAATAACAAAATAAATTATTATTAATATAAGTATTAATACGAAAATAAATTTAAAAGATGGCTATTTTTAAAAAACGTTTTTTTATTTATAATATTTAATTTACTATTAACACTTTTTCTAATTTCTAAAATTTCTAAATTATCTAATTGTATACCCGTTGTGTTAGTGTGTAAAATTTTTATACCTTTATTAATATCAAAAGAATGACCTGTTTCCAAAATGTGGTTTGCAAATTCTGAATAATTATTATTATTTAAACATCTTAGATGTTCCTTAACTCTAATGTTAAAATTTCTAGAAGTCTTCCCAATATAAAAAAAGTTACAATCATTACAAATTAATTTATAAACCCCAGATTTGTTCAAAAACACACCTTTGTCCTTGTTATTTAATATATAATTTTTTAATTTGTTATTGGCGTAAAAAGCTGGTTGGATATTATCTGGCATGTTTTTAATTATCAAATTTGAAGTGTTATTATTTAAAAATACAATTTTTCTCCAATTATTATTCTTGTCAACTACGTGTGGATAAACAAAAGATCTAAAAAACTTTTTCTCATATTTTTTGTTTAACATATTATCTATTAATTGTGTAGTATAACCATTATTTATTGCAATTTGTTTAATTGTATTTAATTCTGTTTTAAAATTTCTTAAAGATAGGGGAACATTAATTAGTCTACTTAGTAAGGTATGAAAAGCTGCTAATTTTTGTGATAATGGATGATTAGAAGTTTCATGTATAATGATATCTGTATATGTGTCTTTACGAAAAATGTTAAATTCAAATTTATTATTGACAATAGAAATACTTAAATCCAAAAAATTTAAACTGCAATTTTTTCCAATTTCTAGGGTAAATTTAATTTTTTTGTGGAGTTTATTAATGAAATTTAAGAAAATATTTAATTGCCTTTTAGTTCCAGTCCATATACAAAAAACGTCATCTACATATCTTTTCCAAAAATAAACATATTTTAATAATAAAGCACGACTATTAAAAAATTTTTCTTCAAAATTGTTTAAAAATATAACTTTTTTTATATTGGGAAGACTTCTAGAAATTTTAACATTAGAGTTAAGGAACATCTAAGATGTTTAAATAATAATAATTATTCAGAATTTGCAAACCACATTTTGGAAACAGGTCATTCTTTTGATATTAATAAAGGTATACAAATTTTACACACTAACACAACGGGTATACAATTAGATAATTTAGAAATTTTAGAAATTAGAAAAAGTGTTAATAGTAAATTAAATATTATAAATAACAAAACGTTTTTTAAAAATAGCCATCTTTTAAATTTATTTTCGTATTAATACTTATATTAATAATAATTTATTTTGTTATTTAGACTTCTTGTTTTGTTTTTAAAAGATTTTTTATTATGTTAATGAAAATTTTTTTTTTTTTTACCCATTCTAAAATATTTTTTATATTTTATTTTATATACTTAATTGATTTTTATGATATATTTTAGGTAATTAATCACCTCTCCTTTCTAATATTTTGTCTATGTTCTAATTAGTCTATACTTGTTTGTCTTTTGTTATTTTTTATTAACTTATTATCATGACGAAGAAAACATAGTTTTCGAAACATGTTGATAATTGTTTATTAAATAGTGGTCTTAAACAAAGTTATTTGTTTTTCATTAAAATATCGAAAAATGGTCAATCTTTTGGAACACGAAACACACTCACATCAACAACTTGTGTTCTTTATTTTGAGACATAACCCTTCGTTGATATTTTTTTACTTCTTTTGACTGCCAAAAGGCCGATTTATACTTTGATTTGTAGGAAGTCAATGGTGATAAGTGTTAGGATAAAAACAGGATAGTTGCCACCCAATTACTTTCTTTTATTACCATTCTTCCATAAAGCCGGTTGTAATTGTTCGGCGTCTCTCCTGATTTTATCCTAACACTAATTACTTGCTACTTCTAAACAAGTTACAAATCGGCCTATAGAATAGTTTTTAAAATAGCATGGTTATATTTACGAGGAATATGTTATATATGTATTATTGAACCAGGTTTCTGGCAAACCTTGTATCGTTTTAAACCATGATGAACAAACTAACTTTTTACAGTTTCTGAGTAAGAGCTTGAAACGAAGGTTCCATCAAATCATAATCTTGCTCTGCCAGAGAGAACCAATCAGAGAAACACTGTCTTGAACAATTGCAGACAGTTTTTCTCTGATTGGTTTTCTCTGACAGAACTAGATTATTATTTGGAGCCGTTATTTTGGACTCTAACTCAGATATTGCAATAACCGAGTTATTTTATTATGGTTTAAGATGATCCATTTGTGGATGAAGTAATATTTTTAAATAAAAATGTTATCAAAACATTTGATTGTTAGAACATAAGCCAGAATGTCCATGGCCTCAACTTCACCAAATTATAATCCATCATCCCGACCCTAACTTGTGTACCATTTTCTCCGGTCAAAGCATACAATATATAACATAGCACGAAAAAATCATTATGTATTTCAGAATCACTGAGGATGTACCCTCCCTTACCATTCCTCTTCCGAAGCTGTACTAAGGACTACAAAATAGCCGGGACTGAAACGGTTATTGAAAAAGGCACCATGGTTGTAATTCCAATCTTGGGTATTCAAAGGAATTCGAAATTCTATCCTGACCCTCTGCAGTTTGAACCTGACAGATTCTCACAAGAAAATATACCCAAAAGACATCAGTATGCTCATCTTCCGTTCGGCGAGGGACCAAGGAATTGTATTGGTAAGTTTTATCAAGTTCAAAAAAATCTAGATAGGGATTAAGATGCAGTGTATTTAATTCCCTGTTGCTAGCTGAATTGAGAGTTTATGAGGAATAAACTTGTTTTTGTTCAATTGGTTTATGGTTTTGGTAAAGCGCGATTACTCAAGTATGAGTTACGATACTTCTGGTTATTCTGCGATCTTTTAAAGGGATTCCAGTGTGGTGTCGGTGAACAATTCACTCCATACTCGACATTGTGCTTGGAGTGTGATATTTTTAGAAAAATTCAGCATAAAAGAGAGTTAAATTTTTGTACGCTATTACTGTGCAAGTCAAAAGGAAACCCTTTCGAGGTAACCTTCCATTCTCTGCGGATGATACACCAATTTATTTTTATATATTGAGATAACTTAGTCCACCACCACAAGTAAGTAATTTACCTTTGATAAATGTTATCCACAAAAAGGTGAATTCTTAGCGGGGAGGATAATATAAACAATATATTTATATTATTAAAACTTCCGTTAAGTATAAATTTTTTTTTAATAAATAATTAAAGTAGACTGAATGCTGTGAAAACCAGACCCCAGAGTTGTATGAAACGTACATAGTTAAGTTTCCATTCAATTTTTTGGATTTCGGTAAAGTGCGATTATTCAAGCATGAGCAAAGATACTTGGTAGCCGTGTTACGATATTCGGAAGTGATCCTGGTATGGCGTATGTAAACAATCCACGATATGCTTGAATTAAGACATCGTCAGCCGAAGAAAAGAGAGATGAATATTTTAATGCCATTATTGTGAAACTCAACATGGAGATTGAAAGGAGACTGGATTAAAATCGACAAAATTCTTTGAAACCATAAATCTAATCGACATTAACATAATGATTAACTGGATGAGTTTTTGATGAGACAACACATAAACCAGTTCTCTCATAGTAAAAATATGTATCCGGGGAAGAACGAGCATCTATGGATAAAAATGGTATTAAATGCTTGAAAAAACATTTCTAACTTTGAATCAATAAATTATCCATGCGCAAGAGATACATAAAATTTCATTGGTGTGGGTAAGCAACTGATTAATATTAATCCTTCCTTAGTTGATAAGTTGGCATCGCAACCAACGTCAAGCAATATTTTCCGCTTACTGTGATGGTGGTAGGAGATTTTCAAATGTAATTTTATTTGTAATTCGGGAATGTTGGTCATTCTCCAAAAAAAAGTAATGTTTAGATTCAAAAAGGACAATAAATTATTGATGACTTCCGCGAATGTTATTCCCGGCTGTGAGACACTTTCGAAAATATTTTTTTTAACTTCCCTCTTGTTTATCTATATTTTTTTTTGCCTTCCCTCTTGTTTATCTATATATAGATTTTTTTAAATTTCCCTCAAGGCTTATGTCATCTTAGGGGATGCTGTGTGAAGGGTCTTTTTAAGAAAGGGAAGGATAGGAAGTTCTGGGAAGGAAAAAGGTATGAGGGATGGATAGAAGTCTGGAGGTTAGTGTGTATAGGAATGACCGATGTACGAATCCATTCCTCCAACTGCGGTGCAAGGTAATGGGTCGAGAGAGTCCTGCTAGAAAGGTCATAAGGCCTTTCTCAACCAGTCTCCATTCTGCTCGCAAAGGGTGGGTATTCGCATCCACCACCAAGACCTGGACAAACCGGCCACAGGGATGACCGGATTCATGGGTGAACGCTGAACCCTGTCACCCCTGCCAAGTCAAATAAATAAATGGTTCCCGGGATGGCGGTACCCATATCCGCTTTCCGAATTGAAACCTGCCCTCTTTTTTTTAAACTTGCTTACCTTCTCTCTAGGATGGATTCTGTTTATCGAATTCACTGTTGATTTGAATTATTAGTTTATTATTGAACCTTGATGTTTCTACCTCCAGGGAGCCGTTTCGGCATGATGCAAGTGAAGTTGGCTCTGTTCACCATCCTCCGCAGTTTCCACGTGGACCTAGTGGCTGAGAGCAGCGGCCCAGTGAAGTTCGATCCCAAGGCCTTCCTGCTGCACACCGAGGGAGAAATGCTTCTGAAATTCACACCTAGATAAAGCAATAATAATTCTGTATCATTTATATAAAAACTTGGTTGATAACTTTGAAATTTGTTTTCAGCTGAATTAAGCCACCGGTAAGCCACCCAGTGAGTCCAACATTATTGGATTATACTATGAAATGTAAAATTTTGTAAAAAAAAAAAAAAAAAACTTCCTTTTCTAATTTGCCTTCAAATGAACAGATTAAGCCGCCGCTACCCGAATTTCTACCGATTTCTTACATATCTCTCTTGAACATTTAAATTTTTTAAGCTCTTAAAAAATACATGTTATTTTTTAAGATAGTATCTGTACATTCCCCACGCCGAAACGCAAATTATATGAAATTCCGTCAATAGAAAAATTTGCAAAGTATGCTCCGAAAATTTTTATTTTGACGTCTCTTTATTATTTAACAAGTTAAATGTATGAAAAAATTCGTAATGTTTTTTTTTTAATGTTGTTATAGACAACCTCCACAAGATTTTTGATTTATTCTAAACGAGTCGTATTTAATTAAACATTTTCACAATTCTCGCTTCAATTTTATCGTTTTAAATATTAGCGCACTCTCTCCAACATTTGTTATTACATATGTCTCCATCTTCTTCTTTTCGGTACGGCGCGTTAACCAGTTCTCATGGTCCACAGCTAGCCGAAATAGCTCCCGAAATAACACACTTAGCAGAAGCATAAATTAAAGAAAAACAATTATAATGTAGAATAATACAACTCGTATAACTGAACTGTTCCTAAGTAAATTCATTAACCCTTCAGAATTTTGGTGTATTTTTCAGATGGTCAAAATATTTCCACTTCACAATAAAATGCAAATAAATGGAATATTTATGAACACATCAACTGTTTTTTTATGATTTTTGAGGTGATAGAATACGATTTTAAATTTTATAAATAAAAAAAACATATAATTTCAAAAATATAAAAATTTTGCCTGCAAAGTTAAAAAAGTTTTAAAAATGGTTCACCTCACTGAAACTACTGATAACAAAATAAAATAAAAACACATACATATTTTATTAGACAAAATGTATTTGAAACGTAATTGTCACCTCACTTTTATATCTTTTTGTATGAAAACAATTAATAAAAAATTCTCAAAATTTCAATTTTTTTTTTCAAATTACGATTCAAAACTTTGGTTTCGTAAAGGTTTAAATTTTTCTTTTATAGTCATTTCTTTTTAGATTAGACCATAAATCGTGGTGTTTAGCCTTTCTAACACGATTTAAAACATTTTTCTCACTTTAATAGTAAGGGAGTTACATCGATTTATATGAGACGCATGTGAGCTGGGACATATATGGTCTCCTGCCATAAAAATAATTTTTGTAACCGAAATTTTTTTTAATTTACAATTTACAGAGTTTCTTCATTAGATATACGGTTTTGGACAGGTCTCCCCTACGTATTTGTAATTGAGCATACTCATCTATAAAAATGTTTGTCGTAAGTGTAATTAACGTGAGTCCAAATGAGACATTGGTGTATAAATGAGATAGCATGATTATGCCGAAGTACAAATTAGCGTCTCCACTTTATCTCAATGTGAAAATTTATGTCATCGTATCAGAAGAATAACACTTAATTATTCTAACTAACGAGTATTATTTAACTACCATCAAATTTATATTTACTTGGTGATCAGCTCATCTCAACACGACCAATCACCATATCAATAAAAATAACTCTTTTACAACGTGAATGACAACAGCTGTTAAAATTGGAATTTTTTTTAAAGATAAGATTAAGAAAATAAAGAAGGAAAGAGCGGAAGTTCTGGGAAAGAAATAAGTATGAGGAGTGGGTAAGAGTGTGTCCAGGAGTGACGGACGTATTAATCCATCCCTCCAACTGCGGTGCAAGGCGATGGGTCGAGAGAATCTCGCTGGAGAGGATAAAAGACCTCCCTCAACCAGTTTCTTTCGCCATAAAGCAGATGGAAAGATGCATCGGCCACCAAGACCTGGACAAACCTCACCCCATGAACCCGGCACTCCTTCTAAGTCACCAAACGTCACCGTAACGTAGTTGAGGTAACTTACGGCAGAGGTGTTGGTTATCCAATAAATGGTTCCCATATCCGCCTCACAAACAGTCTTTATTTGTCTTCATTCAGATAGTAAGTTCCCAATCAAAATATTCAACGTGAGAATATTATCTTAATATAATAATAATAAGAACTGCACCTCAACATCTTATGGTGCAGTAAATTAGCATTTATGAATAGTTGACCGGTCAATGATTGAGTGGGCATCGCGTTTGGGTTCCACCCGGGCGTCCCGTGTTCGATTCCTCGGCTGGCTAAGTCCTCCATCACAACACAAGCAACATTTTCGGCTTTCTGTGGTGGTAATAGGAGATTTTCAAACATTGTTGGGTTATTCGTAACCCGGGAATGTTTGTCTTTCTTTTAAAAAAAAATTAAAAGAAAGTTACACAAACTTTGCACTGGCCTTTTCATCCCAAATTTGCTTGGAATTTTAAAACTACTTTTAAATCTATCTAAAAAAAAACAAGTTTTTCTTTTAATAATTATTTTGTTGACATTTTTTCGCGTGGAACTTACAAAATTTCATAAATAGTCTTTCATTTCATAATATCAAGAGAATTCTTCCACCTTCGAAACAATAAATCCGTTTTTTTCTGTAAAATATCAGTAGTTATCCATTTTTTGACCTCATCAGATCTTTTGATTGGTTTTCAAAACAAAAGGCATTTTTCAAACAAATAAATAAAATCATATTTAATTTGTTGATACGAAATAGTATTTCTCTACACGATAAGTAAAGAATTCCAATTTCATCTATTTGACTATCCATACGTTTTTGAAACAGAGTTACCTTCTACATGTTTTTCAGAGTTCTTCTATAATGCACATTGTAATTAATACTAACCGCTGTCATACAATAATCTGCTACGAAAATATTACAAACACACGTCACGCTGTGACGTAACGCTGCGAATCCACTTGTTTAACCCCGTTACAGTACATAACGCGTATAATATGATCTACACATGAACGTGTTACACGCTCGTTAACAATAGAGAATTCCAGTCCAATTTTTTTTATTTTTTTTTATGAATAATGAATGACCTTCTAACTTAAATAACTGCATATTTATTTTTATAGTTAGTTTTAATAGTTAAAATAAATGTCAAAGTTTTAATTTTTCAAGATCCCCCGAAAACCACCGAATCTAGTGTGACGTCATCATGACTAACCGAAGTATGAATCCTGTAGGGAACTGGAATCAGCTGTTTGACTCCCGCCATTTCGAATTACAGCATTGGAGCGTTTTCATAGACATTACTGGGCAATACGATCGTTTTTTGTACAGTTAAAGTTTTTGAATATTTTAAATAATATAGATAAACTAATAGAGATACTTAATTTTTGATACTGAATTATTTAGGCCTAAATAATATTTCAATAAAAACAAAAACTATTATATGTCCAATTCTCTATAAACCAATAACACGGAATGCCGAACGGCTTGCGTCTTATTTCTATACAACTTTGACCCAGGTGACGCGGCGCGGTGACGTCACGCCGCCAAAATCCAGCAATAGGGTGTTTTAATGACACGTTTTAAAATGGACTTTTTAATATTTTTTAAAAACTCTACGTTCAATATTATGTAATAAAACTTATATATTCAGAATCAGTGTATATTGGTCTATATGAACATATTTTTTTAAAGCCATAATATTTTTCACTGGAGTTCCTTGTTGCTTCCCATTACACATCGTCTATAGGTTTGACCAAATAATTAATTGCAAGAATATTTTCATTCGAAGATACTACACGATTTTGAGAATTCACAAGTTTAGTTCAATATCCCCAAAGAACAAAACATTTTCTCGAGGGCCTCTGAAATCCGTCAGAATATATTTCTCTAATTAACGATTGTTTGCTAAGATAACCTTCAAACGTTATTATAAAAGAGAGTTTTTATAATAAAAAAATTAATAACAAAACAATAATAAAAAAATAAAGTTTAATGCAAAATTTCAATATCTTAACGCGCTTATATTTTATTGCTTGTTTTAAAAATTATTTCTGAATATTCAGCGAGATAAGAATTATTATCCAAACAACGTTATTAGCTTTAGTGACAACGATTACAATTTCAAAGCGTCGTCGCTTCGCGTCGTAACGGCACGATTATTATTTAAGATTATTCAAAAAAATTTACAAAGAATCTGATATTGACTTCTGTTCTTGGATATGTTTTTGTTAAGTTGTATGTTTTATGCCTCAAATTTAAAAAAAAACTTGCAGAAAATTATCAAACTCCTACCACGACACTTCGTGGAGAATAGTTATGTAGCTGCCTTTTTTCTTATTTCTCTTTCTCTACAGGTTATATATATTTCATTTGACACTACTTTGTTTTATATTTCATTTTGATTATCATTATTTCTGTTATCACTACAAGTTTTTCCGTCTAGTAACAACTAAACATTGATTACTCATGCTGTGAACATTTCTAATCGGTGTGTACATCCCAACGGCAATTCTATTATTGTGATAATTGTTAACACTCTGTAAATATTTCAAACAATAAATAAGTAAATACAAACGAAAACGTTGAATATAAGTATTCAGAAACTACTTTATCAATAATCGCAAATTCACTTTGTGGCGTCATTTCATTTAAACGAAAACAATATATTCGTATAAATATATATTTCCACTAGATATTTTATCAAAATTATCAACACGTATTGAAACCACCTGTTCGAACACCTTAATACGTGCATGTGCTCAGTGTGGTAAAAACTGTATACAAAAACTATTTTATCATTACATAGTATAAAATGAAGTCGCTCCCGCTGTCTGTACGCTTAGATCTTTTAAACTACCCAACGGATTTTTATGCAGTGTTCACCAATAGATAGAGAGATTCAAAAGGAAGGTTTATATGTGTAGTTCGTACATGCATATTATAGTAGAGAAAAGCCGAGAAATTCAAAGATTCAATTCAGGCAGCGGGCAGCGGACTGTCAAGCGGGCGGTGGATTTGATATGCATGCAAATTAACAGATGGCGTTGGTTATAAAGGTTGGGTAATAGCGTTGTGTTTCGTTAGCCACAACAACGTGTGGCCGGGTCTGCTACTCAATAATAAAGAAAGAATGGTTTCTTCGTCGAGATAAAATAAAATATAAATTCATCTTTATTTTATCCTGACGTACAAACAACTGGTTTCCAAACACTTCGATGACTTGGATTAATTGCGTAAACAAATGAATTTATTTTCATTCACTCGGAAACTATTTAAAAAAATATACATATTTTATTTATAAAATGTTAAAGATATATATTTAAAATTTTCAATGTCAAAATTATCCATAATACGAGTATATTTCATTTTTCTATTAAAATTTTAATAAATAATCGTAAATTTTTTCACAGAATAATCGTTACCGCATACATCTTCAATCACAACACTACTTCAATAATTGTTTATGAAAATGACTCGGCATATTATTATTTTAAGACCGGTTTATGAGCCAGACGAATTTTTTGCCATCTAACGATGAAACAACACACTTTAGAGTAATTCCTGCATCCTACATTTACGTACGATTATAACATTGCGAAAATGTGAAATTATATTTTGTTTTGTTCGTTCCTAATTCAGCGACAGTCGTTTTGTTAAGCTTGAAGAGAGATATTCTTTTAAAAACGGTGTTGTGGTATCAAAAATCTCCAAAATGTTTGATTTGTCATATACAAACTTGCTTTTGTTTATTTCCTTCGTATTAGCTGGTTTATATTTCTGGAATAAACATGCGTTCGGTTATTGGAAGAGACGCGGAGTGTACAGTCCTCCATCACAGTTCTTGATCGGACATTTGGGTCCAATTGCTCTAGGAAGGCAATCTTTGGGAGTTCGCTTAAGGGACTTGTATACCCAAACGAAAGATCACGCCTATGTCGGTATACAACTAGCCTCTAAGAAAACTCTTGTTATCAATGATCTAGACATGGCCAAGACAATACTCTTGAAAGACTTTGATCACTTCTCATCTCATGGAATCAAACAAAATAAGGAACAAAATCCTCTTGGAGAGCACCTGTTTAACCTGGATGGGGAAAAGTGGAAGAATATGCGAGTAAAACTGACTCCTACATTTACATCTAGCAAAATGAAGTTCATGTTCGACACTATGTTGACTTGCTCCAACGATATGATAGAGTTTATCAACAAAACTGTTGAAGAGGGTGGTATTAGTGACATCAAAGAAATAATTGCAAGGTTCGGGACAGACGTTATTGGGTCGTGCGCTTTTGGTATCCAAACCAACAGCTTTAAGCATCCTAATGCAGAGTTTAGGCGTGTAGGCAAGAAAATTTTCGAGACTTCTTTCATGAGGATGTTAATGAACACTCTCA
Source organism: Glyphotaelius pellucidus (assembly GCA_936435175.1). NCBI lineage: Eukaryota > Metazoa > Arthropoda > Insecta > Trichoptera > Limnephilidae > Glyphotaelius > Glyphotaelius pellucidus. The sequence continues at coordinate 6,800,483 of OW386550.1, forward strand.
TGTTCATTGCTCCTGACTTGATTCCAAAGTTTCTTAGGAAGAGAGCCATTGGTGATATTGCTGAGTTTTTCACAAGGACTGTAAAGGAAACCATCACTCACAGGGAAAATAATCACATAGTTAGAAATGATTTTCTGCAGCTCCTCATCGACATGAAAGATGATAAAACGGGTAAGCTTCAGATTTTTATAATTATTATTAAAAAAATATATTTAGGTACGACAATGCTGGAAAAATAACTGATCTGGCATAGAAACAAAAATAAACAATTGGGTGGTTCTTCTTTTTAACCTACATAACATTTACCACTCTCTCACATTTCCACCACTCCGTCACATTTTGTTTTTACTAAACATGAATCTCTCAGGATCTCAGAGGGGAAATTGTAGCAAAGGGGGAAGGAGGTCTAAAATGCCTATTGTGGGTGACAAACACGAACTGCGTGTATTATTATTACTATTTCGAATGAAAACCCTCGTGACGGAGGTGTCATACGACAAAAACATTGTAGGAGACAAGTTTTTGAAATTATTTTAAATATTTCATTGAACATCTTAAAAATAATAATCACTGTTACTTGATAGATTTTACCTTTTGAAATTTAGAAATAGTTTTTTTTATTTTATGTCGTCATATCATGTTTTTGTAACATTATAGAATACACGCAATTCGAGGTGGTATAAGACTGCTGTGATTTGTATAAAATACTTCTATCACGAGGAGTTACACTTCTGTAACGTAATTTTTAATACAAAAATAAAAACACATTTTTTTTTTAAACGCACACAGTCGTTACGCCTTTATTTCAGTAGATTTTAAAGTAATTATAAAAAAATAATATTGGTGATTCTGTTGAATTTTTCTCAAACAACTTTATGTAGGTTAAAAAGAAGAACGACCCAATTATCATGTGATTCACCAAAATGGCACTGTAAAGACAAACATTTTTTCAGGAAACCACTTGACCATCGAAGAAATCGTCCCTCAGGTATTTGTCTTCTTCATTGCTGGGTTCGAGACCTCCTCCACCGCCGCTACATACGCTTTCCTGGAACTGGCGAAGAACAAACACATCCAGGAAAAGGCCAGGGAACATATTGATAAGGCCTACGAAGAGTGTGATGGGAAAATAACCTACGAAACAATCAACCAGTTGTCATATCTGACGCAAATTGTTAACGGTAAGAGAAACACACATTTACACAGTTATTTCTACAGGTTCCTGTAATTTTTTTACTTAAATAGATACCAACTACAAAACATTACAATCGATCAGTGATTACACATGCTTTTAATACACTCACGTGTTATAAAACTTATTAAATAATATGCATATTGTTAAAATGATTTTTAAATGTGGATGTATATTTTTGTTTACTTCAACATTAACTAAATAATGTTACTTAAATATTATTACGAACTAGTGCAGAGCCGTGAAAAGCCACTCGTCGAAACGTGTTATCTTCGTTATGCTATTATCACGCGAGTAGCAGTGTGCGTTAACCCTTTTACGGAAGTTTTCGGTCGTATGGCATTAGTGCGTTGAAGGTCAAATTTGACTGATTGAGATTATAAAAAGTGGAATCATTTTTTAGTTAGTATCTCATCTTAATGTAATGCATCAATGAAGATCGTCTGAATTCCCGACAAATCAGTCTTATTTTAAAATAACAATTAAAAAAATTTTGTTTAAAGTAATTAATATAAATAACAGAGACCGGTCAGTGGCTTAGTGGGCATCACGTTTGGGTCACAACCGAGCGTCGCCTGTTCGATTCCTCGGCTGGCTAAGTCCTCCATCACGACGAAAGCAACATTTTCGGCTTTCTGTGGTGGTAGAAGGAGATTTTCAAATATTGTCGTTATTCGCAACCCGGGAATGTCTTTCTTTAAAAAAAAATATTATCATAATCTAGTCACCTTCAACGAAAGCAATCTTTCGAACAGGCCCTTCATCGATATGTTTGGTGTTACTCTAAGTAATCAGTTCAGGTACCAGAGCTCCATCGAAGCCAGGGTTAGGTTAGCCTCTCAGACTCTGGGTGTCCTGTACAGGGCTCGCAGATTTACACAACTGCTAACCCTGCGTCTCTACGCAAGTGCGACCCAGGGTTGAATTTGGCAGCCACCGTCTGGAGCCTATTGACTCTTGACTCTTTTCACAATCGGTCGGTCGGTTTGATAGATCCTATCTCAACAAACGGATTGCAATATTTAGAGCACATGCGTCGGGTGGGAATGCTGTCCTTGTTCTATTGGTATTCCAAGCGAAGATGCACCAAGGAACTAACTTCATTGATTCCTTCAACACTGGTGCACAGTCGGGAAACACGCCAAATGCACGCCAAACACTGCGTACAATTGACATTCGTCACATGAGTGGGGTCCTTTCTACGACTCGTTATTGAATTTAACATCAGCCCGGCTGTGTGTTTTCTCCCTTCTACATCAAAGGTCTCTCCAAGACACAGATTCGCTCTCTCTTTTCCTTAAAAATATCTACCACTCACAGTATCCTCAAAGAGGACATAGGCCCGAGGGAAATTATTTTCCTCAGAGCCTCCTGTATGGAGTTAATGTAAATTATGTAAAATATTTTTAAAAGCAAATATTTTTTTAAATGTTTTATAATAACATGTTTTTGTACAATCGTATTTAATAAATAAAAAAAATACTGTTAGAACATAAGCCAGCATGTTCATGGCCTTTACTTCACTAAATTATAGCCCCTCATCCCGAGACTAACTTGTGTACAATTTTCTCTGGTCAAAGCATACAACATATCTTAGCACTAAAAAATCATCCTGTATTTTTTATATGTATTTCAGAATCAATGAGGATGTACCCTCCCTTACCATTTCTCTTCAGAAACTGCACCAAAGACTACAAAATAGCCGGAACTGAAACGGTTATTGAAAAAGGCACCATGGTTGTAGTTCCTATCATGGGTATACAACGAAATCCAGATATCTATCCTGATCCTCTGCAGTTTGAGCCTGACAGATTCTCCCCAGAAAATGTTTCCAAAAGACACCAGTATTCTCATCTTCCATTCGGCGAAGGTCCAAGGATCTGTATTGGTAAGTTATGTTGGTGGATTAGAAAAATTAGTGCTAAGCGCTGATGTGGTAGATGTGAAATGTATAAGAATATTGCTTGAAACAGCATGACATTCTTGCACATTTCACACTTGTTCACATCTATCACAACATGATCTAGATGTGAACTAAGATCTAGTCTAGAGGATTTAATTCGGGTTTAAATGGAAAATACCTGCCACACACAGTATCCTCAAAGGGGACAAAGGCCCTAAAGGAAATTATTTTTCTCAGAGCTTCCTTCATTTAGTTTTTGTTCAATATTTTTGAAAGCAGATGAAAGGCTCTTTCAGATTTTAGTATTTCAAATGGACATAATATGGAATTAAAAATATAAAAATTTTTAACGCAGATTACGATTAAGTTTTGAAAGTCGCTTACCGATGGTTTTTGTCGTTTGCAATGTAATTATAAAATACTTTACTATTTAATTGGATAAACATAACATTTTTTGTTTAAAATTGAAATATTAGTATAAAAATTTTCAAACAATGACAAATATTTTTGAAATGCTAAATGTCTTCAAAATCATTAAAATTTTTCGGGTATTTTACGTTCATGATACATTTTTAATACAAACACTCTCTCTTTCTAACCCTGCGTCGCCTTAGTTCGTATTTGTCCAACAGACCATTAGAAAATTTTACAGGAGGAGAAGGTTTCGTTTCGTTATTTAAATGAAATATTGTGTAAGCGTTTAAGATTAAGTTATTCCGTAAAGGTAAACGTCTCATCAGTTTAAATAATTCTTAGTCAAGTGATTTACTTTCATTTTTATACTTTATTTTTAATTTTAAAGTGAAGATTGAACAAAAACTAAAAAGGTCTGTTGGACAAATAAGAACTGAGGCGACGACCGTTTTAATCATAATATTTCACACCGTACTACAAAATAATAACAACTCAGATATACATCTCCCAAAAAGACTACTGCTGTTGGTTGACTGTGAATAATTTCTACCAAAACTGCCCAAGGGGTTAAACCTTGATTGTATTCAATTTGACGTAAATTATACTCATCATAAAGTTTGATTTTGTTAAGACTTGCACCTTCATTACAATGTATCTAATCCGGAATGGGCTAAAATTTGGCAGAGAAGTAAACTTAAATGCCAACTTTAAAAATAATATCAAAACGTCAAAAGTCAACGAAAGTCTAAAAATGGGTTGTTTCAAAGAATTTGAACAAGTAATCAAATTTCGAAGTTATTTTTCGAGTTCTATGAAGGTTATGTTCATATAATACAATTATACAGTTATCGGCCAGCTGTTTAACATATCTTAAATAATATTAGAAATTGAAAAGAATTTTCAAATAACTTGTAAATGGTCTTTGAAATTTGATGAATTGTTCAAATTCTGTCAAAATACCCATCCCAAGTGTTTTACATAATTTAACTTATGTGCCTTCACGAACTAAAAAAGCAGATTTGTTTTTTTTTTTTATTTCAATTTGGGAGGCGGATATAGGTTCCGCCGCCCCGCGATTCATTTATTGGACAACCAACACCTCTGTCACCCCAAGTGGTTTGTTACGTTTGGTGACTTAGCACGGGGTGAAGTTTGTCTGGATTTTGTTGGTGAATGCGTCTGCCCATCAGCAGAGTGGCAGGCTGGATCGGGAGGGGCTTGTTGAGAAAGACCTTTTGACCTCTCCAGCAGGACTTTCTTGACACATAGCCTTGCACCACAGTTGAGGTATGGATTTATACGCCCGTCTCTCCTGGAAACACTGACCTTTTTATTAAAAGTTAACATTAGTAGTTCATCTTAAGTCAATGATACGTGTTCGATGCATTACGACGGGCAATACAGGAATCTGATTTTTAAGGTTCCTCTCCAATCTATGTTTAGATCACTTTAAAATACCTAATATTGTAAGACATTAGTCATTGGTGAGTTCTCCGAATGTTATTTCCAACTGGAGTCAATGGTCGGAAGTTTTTATTTACCTCTTGTTCTTACGAACCCTAATCATTGTATTAACTGATAATTAAAGTTATTTATTATTAACATTTATGTTTCTATCTCCAGGGAGCCGTTTCGGTCTGATGCAAGTGAAATTAGCCCTATTCACCATCCTTCGCAGCTTCCACGTGGACCTAGTGGCGAAGAGCAGCGGCCCGGTGAAGTTCGATCCCAGGGCCTTCCTGTTGCACACCCAAGGGCAAATGCTGCTGAAATTTACACCTAGATAAAGCATAACAATTTGTATAACTTGTTGATAAATTTTGATTTAGCGTAATTGAAATATATTTTTTTTAATTAGTCGAACAAGCACCTCCATAATGTAAACACCATTTCAATGGTGAAAGCTCTCCATCCAAGAAAATACACCACCTATGACCTGACGTTTTCCTTTTAATCTTCGATTTTGAGTCTACAAATCTAATGCCTCCGAAAAAAATAGTTTTATTGCATTGGCATTGTAATGTCACAAGAAAAAGGAGATGATTGTATCTGAGGAATGCCATTTTACTTTTACTTTTAGAAGCTCCTCCAGATTGAATTTCCTTAAACTCCTGTTGAATTTCCTTAAACTCCTGTTGAATTTCCTAAAACTCCCGTTGAATTTCCTTAAACTCCTGCTCGTCTGTAAGCCATCTGTTGCTTGTAATTAAAGACCAATATATATATATTTTTTGACGTGATAGCGTCTTATAAATCGATGAACGCCGCCAGCACTCACGAAAAAGTAGGACTCATTGTCACGTTGTCACGTTATCACGTTCTGCCTGAGCCGAGCGTGCAAGCGAGATTGCGGAACAAGCGTAAATATTATTTATTTATCTTGTCTTTCACGCCCGGCCGGGCTTTTACATGTATTTTTTTTTAAAAAGAACATATAAATGTGCATAACAAAATCAAAAAACAAAAATAACAAAATCATAAACAAAAACAAAATCAAAAACAAAATCCAAATCACAATCAAAATCAAAATTAAAATCATAACCAAATCTGAAACACAAAGTCAAAAACGAATTGAAATAAAAACAAAATATTCCACCACGCAAGATGGAAAAACTTTAGTTTTTCGAAGAAAACTTCTTCATTAAGGGTTACTTTGTGATGGCATTATTTTATTTTTATTAAAACACAGATATCTTTGTACACATCACTTTTATTTAATATACGCTCAACATGTTTCGTGAGCGATGCTCCAATCTTCAGGAGTTAAAGTATACTGAAGTTATGATTTTATACAGATCATGGATTAAATACAGGGCTAGGGGTAAGAGGGAGGAGGAGGGGTAAGTGTGGGAAGTTTACTGGAATTTGGGATTACAATATTATTATTATCATTAGAAGGGAAAGACGGTTAAGTGGGAAAATATTTAAAAGTACAAAGAAAAGTACAAGGAAAACAAGTATGAGTGGTGGGTAGGAAGGAGGTGACTGGAGAGGCAAAGTAATCTCCCTTAACCGGTCTCTCCTGATCCGACCCGCCATGCAGTAAGTTGGCAGATGCATCCGCTGCTAAGACATTGAAGAACCTCACTCCATGAACCCGTGCACCCCTAACGCCTCGCCAAACGAAGCGAACCACTTGGAGTGACCTATGGCAGAAGTGTTGGTTATCCAATAAATGGTGAAAAAATATAAATTTATTTATTTATATATTGACGCCCTCTTGGGCTTTTACATATCACATACAACATTTCTTTTAAAACAGCAGTATAACATAAATAAAAAAGATTACAAAATATATAAATAAAGCACAAACTCAATATAATAAATAAGAATATAACTAATGCTAAATCCACATGGATAATTTTAGAGAACTCGTAGGTACTTTGGCGTTCATACAACTATTTTTCGCCACTCTAGAATTCGCGAGAAGGAATTACCGCCGCAAAGTATTTGCAAATTCGCACTACGCGCAGCACCTACCTACGCACGTATAGGCAGACAATGTACTCGTGAGACCGGCTGCCGACGAATAATAATATGCACCAACTTCGCGAAAGGTCTAGACTCAAGCGTGCATTCACGACTACAGTGACGAGTACATTCTAGCACCTTCCAGCGCACGTATTGCCAGCGAGTGGAAAGCTACTCGACCGCTCGCTCTTATATAAAGCGGCCCGCTAAACTACAAGTTAGTTCAGTTCAAGTTCAGTTCTAGTCAGTCTCGCCTCTCTACAGCGAACCATCGTAACATCGAGTGCCCGTGCATCCTCCCAGGGCAGCCTCCTTCGTGGACGTCACAAGGACTATCTGCCGGTGGCTCCACTCACCGAGTCACCGCCGTTTCCCTCCGCAACGCGCGTCGAGCAACGGCCTGGAAGATCAGGTCTTCTCCGCAACGAGCGTCGAGCAACACTCTGGTGACCTGCAGGCCCGTGGCCTGCTCCACCACAGCATCTCCGACCTGCTTCACCCATCATGACCGAGCACCCGCAACGCTTCACTCTACGGCACTTCATCATCTCATGTTACGCCGACCGACCTCAGCTACGTAGCTCATGCTTCAATAAACGACTGAACCCGCAACCAACTCTGATGCATTTCATTTCTCTCTCCGTCTCCGCCCCCTCAGTACAATTCATATACCTACGAACAGCAAAAACATAAAAATAATCAAATTTTTACTAAATTACTCGTCGTTAGCATCTAGAATAAAAACAAACAAAATAAATCGAAAAAAAATATAATGATTTCTCATTCATTATTTACATCTAAAAAGTGATGGACTCATTTGGCTTTAAATGTGTTAAAGTTTAAATTAAATATGTCAGCCACATCACTTGGTTCATTGCCCAACCTATGTATTTTTTTAACACAGAATTCACAGCGAAGTTAATCATAATCAAATTATGTATTGCACATTGCTTACTTCTTCAATTAAAAAATATAAAACATAAATCATACATTTTTTCTCAGAATAATCGTAACCGCTTTAATCCTTATTCGTAACATGACTTATTATTTATGCAAATCACTCAATGAATATATTATTATACCATATAAACTGGAATAATTCAGCACTTATGAGCCCAAAAGGTTTTTCGCTATCTAACGATGAATTGGCACATTTTAGAGTATCTCCTTCATCCTATATTTACGTATATTTGTGAAGATGTGGCATTATATTTTGGGTTGTTCGTCGTTCTAAGACAGTCGTTTTGTTCACCTTAAAGAGAATCATTCTTTTAAAAACACTATTATTTGAACAAAAATCTCTATAATGTTAAAACCACTGACCGATAAGTTAAGCATTAGGTTAGTGATCAGAAAAAAAAGTGCTGAGTGTTGCTGTGGTGGAATGAAAATGTGCAAGAATGGCATTGCTTGAAATAGAGATCTAGATATGAATCTATCTATCTTTCGATCTGAATCTTATTGGCAGTTTATATGGAATAAGCTAGTTTTGTTCAATGTTTTTGAAAGCAGATGAAGGCTTTTCAGAAGAGCGATTCTGTTTCTTTTGTGGATACAGAATCGATTCCCTGCGGAATCGCCTGTCAAATTTGTGTGATTGTACATGGCTTGCAGTTGCTTTAAAACTTTTTACTTCTCAAATGTTAAATACATGATATAAAACTTTAAACGTACATTAAATAAATAAAGAATCATGCATATTTGCAGTATTTCGTGTTTTAAATAAGTTGAAGTCGGCGACAGCGCTGACAGCTGACACATGAGCCCGTAGAAACGTCATCACTCATCATCATCGAAATATTCCACAAATGCTTCATTTTGAATCTGTGGCTCCGGTAATTTTTCAATTCGTACCTCATTTTCATCACCAGAGCCTAGATCAGTGAGGTCAGAATTTGACTTTACTGGTGGATGTATGCAAATTTTGCTCCTTTGACCGCATTCGTGTTCACCTTCTTCCATTTAAATCAGTTTTTAATGCACTTCAAGCAACCGAAAGAGAAAAATTTAAAAATAACACGTTAGATGCCCATAACCCTACTAACTTTAATTAAAATAAACATTAAAAAAATAGTTTCTGGGTTAAGTAAGTTTCCTGTAATCCCAATTGCTTTTAAGACTTTTTATAATTTTTGTAGATCAATTGTTTGAAACGCTTTGAAATTATGAATAAATAGTATTAAACATGACTTTTATTGTTTAATTCATTATTTAGAGAAGTCCTGTAATAATTTTGCGATACTTTTTTTTTATTTTGAAAGCTTTGGTTTTTGTTAATACAAAATTTTTCGATGAATTTGTTTCATTTTAATTAATTATATTTATCAAACATTTTTAAAGCGGGCAAGATATTAATAGATCAATAGTTTCCTATTTCTGAGTGCTTTCCTCCTTTGGATGTAGGTCTAATCACAGCACATTTAAGGTCATTAGGCAATTCTTCTTGTATAATAAGTCTATTGACTAAAAACGTTATAATGGTTCCTAGAATATCTGTCTTTTTTATGTCTTACATTCTTACGTTGTCCATTCGTAAAGATTTGGATTTTGTTCATTTTTTCTAAAAAATTTTTTAAATCTCAATGAAAGTTGTCTCGGGTAAAAACATGCTAAGTATGAGATAAATCTACTGGATCAACATTAGGTGCTTTAAAATCACATTTGTGCAGCATTTGGCTAACGAAATGATAATAAATGAAAATAATTTACACGTTGGTTTGTTACACTTTTCATCATCTATTCCTCACACATCGCGAGATAACTTCGCTACAATTACTTTTAGTTTTCGAAATTCGAAATAAAAATCCCTTTTTTATTTTTTCTAAAATATCCGCAATTATCCATTTTTTGATCGCTTTAGGTCTTTTGTTTGGTTTTCGAAAAAAACACAGGTCTTTATTTTTCTTATAAATTAATAAAATTATTTTTAAATTTTTAAGGTAAAATAGTATTTTCCTACTTATTAAGTAAAGAATTTCATCTACTTGACTCTCCGTTCGTTTGAGACTGAATAGTTCAGTTCATCGTGTTTTTTTATTCAATGTCTTTTACACATCGAATTTAATACAAACGGCTGTCATACATTCGTTTTTTTATTTAAAGTCTTTTACACATCGATTTTAATACAAACGGCTATCATACATTCACTATGGAAATATTACAAACATACGTCACATTATAGCGAGTCTAGTTGTTTAAGCCCGTTACTGTACCTAATAAACGATTTATACGTAAACGTGTTACGTTCCCGTCACAATTACTTCCCACACAACAATTGTGTCACATCGCTGTGTATTTGACCAAATAATTGCTTTCATTTTCATATGAAGTTTGTACAGGATTTTGAGAATTCATCAAGTATAGACAAATGTCCCCAAAAAACAAAACATTTTCTCGGGGGTCTATGAAATCCATCAGAATAGATTATTTTCCCCTAATAAACGTTTGTTTGCTAAGATAACCTTCAAACGTTTTTATAAAAGAGAAATTTGTTAATAAAAAATCGATAAAACACAATAATAAAAAATATGGTTTTCTGTTAAATTTCAATATCTTAACGCGCTTTTATTTTATTGCTTGTTTTAAAATAATTTCTTAATATTCAGCGATATAAGAATTATTATTCGAACAACGTTATTTGCTTTAGTGACAACGATTACAGTTTCAAAGCGTCGCGTCGCGTCGTAACGGCACGATTATTATTTAAGATTATTGAAAAAAAAAAATTAAATGATAAAAATCTGAAATTGGCTTCTGTACTTGGAATATGTTTTTGCTCAATAATATGTTTTATTCCTCAAATCTGTAAATAACTTGCAGAAAATGAAAACGTTGAAAATAAGTAGGTAATCAGAAACTACTTCTCCAATAATCGTAAATTTATTTTAATGCGTCATTTCAATTCAACGAAAACAATATTTTTTTAAAGTTTCTTTATTATTAAGTTTCTTTAAACATAACTTCAGCTGTCGTACATACAACAATCACTGATCATTATTCATGTATATTTCATTATAAATGCAATCCAGCTTTTCCATTACTTAAACAAAATAATGCATCCAAAAAAGTACTTAATATGGATACGTTAAAATATAAATTAGAATCAGAAAACTGGATTATATTACTACAATGTAATGATGTCAATATCTGCTGTAATTTGTTTGAAGAAAAAATATCTAAATGCATAAACGATTCGACAAAAAATATTAATATTCCCAAATCCAAACTATCTAACTACAAACCTATAAAACCGTGGATTACTCATGGTTTAATAATATCTGTACGACATAAACAAGCCCTTTATAAACTAACTACTCAGCAACCAAATAATAAAAATTTACTAAATCGTTTTAAAGCATATAAAAACAAACTTTCATATATTATAAAAAACAGAAAAGAAAGTTATTATAAACAGAAGCTTGATCAGGCGGAAAATGATAGTAAAAGAGTATGGACGGTTATAAATGAAATAATTGATGAGAAAAAATGCAGGAATAACGAAATCAGTGCTATTACTCATGATAACTCGAAAATATGTTGTAAAGAAAACCCTTCAAAAGCTGCAAATATATTTAACACATTTTTTGCAAACGTAGGGAAAAATCTTGCGAATCACATAAATATCAACCCAATTTCAGACTGTAATATTGATGCAGAAAATAAAATAGCAACATTCCAAGTCACAACAGAGGATGAAATAGTATCTATCATAAACGGTATGAAAGGAGGTTCTGCCCCAGGATTTGATGGAATTACAGTTAACATTTTAAAAAATATTAAAAATCAAATTTCTAAACCATTAATGCATATAATAAATATAAGTCTCCAAAGCGGAGTGTTTCCATCTATTTACAAACAAACTATCATTACTCCAATATTTAAATCTGGTAATCCAGAAGAAGTAGGCAATTACCGACCTATATCAGTAATTTCGAATATAGCAAAAATTTTTGAAAAGATAGTAAAAAAAAGAATAAATCAGTTTATAAAATGTAATAAAATAATTAATGAAAATCAGTTCGGCTTTATGGAATGTAGAAGCACACAGGATGCAATTGCAAAATTAACTAGCCTTGTTCACAATTCATTAGATAAATCACTAAAATGCCTTGGAATTTTCATAGATCTCAAAAAAGCGTTTGACAGCATATCACATAACAAACTTTTAAGTAAATTAAGAAACATTGGATTAGATGGAGCAGCTCTAGAATGGATAAAAAGCTACCTTTTCGAACGTCCTCAAGTCGTTAAAATCAACGATGTGCTTAGCCAACAAGATACGAGTAACTTTGGCATACCTCAAGGTACAGTCCTGGGACCGTTACTGTTTATCATCTATGTAAATGACATATTCACACAAAGAATAAACGGAAAAATAATATCTTATGCTGACGACACTGTCATAGTAATTGAAGGTGCTGATTGGAATACTGTGAATAATCTAGCGAATATTGATATTAATACGCTGAAAAACTGGTTCGATAAAAATCTCCTCTCATTAAATACTGAAAAAACAAAATTTATCCCTTTCTCTATCAATAAATGTAAATCAAATCCAGAAATAAAAATTGTAATACATCAGAGTAAATGTGGTGGAACTAATTGTAATCAAACATGCTCTACACTTAATTCAACTTCAAATATTAAATATCTTGGTGTATATATAGATCAACATTTTAAATGGAAAACACATATTTGTGAACTTGTCAAAAGAATTAGGAAATGTATATATATATTTATCAGAATAAGAAATATTCTTAGACTAGAAAACCTCAAAAAAGTGTACTACGCAATTGTTCAATCTATATTACAGTACGGTATTATAGGGTGGGGAGGAACTTATGATGTTATTTTAAATCCTCTGAAAATAGTTCAAAGATTGATAATTAAGGTTATCTTGAAAAAACCATCTACATTCTCTACTGAAAGAATCTTTTCAATATTCAAAGTATCTACAATAGACAATATATATAAAAAATATGCAATTCTACAGACTTTTAAAGAAATACAGCTAAAAAAATTACAATTCAATATATCAGCAAGATTTCAAAACAATATCAAAATCCCTAAATTTAATACCAAGCACATCCAAAATACCTATCTGTATCTAGGTATAAATTATTTCAACAACCTCCCTTTAGAACTAAAAATTATCGAAAATATACATAAATTCCAAATTAATTTGAAAAATCACCTGAAACAACTGTAAGAGTCCATTTCTACCGCTAATATTTCATTTAAATCTTGAAATTTATTTATTGTTATATCCCGAGTTTTCTTACATATCTTTTGTTATTAGATGCAATATTATTATTTTCTACTAAATTTTACATATACTTGAGCTTGAATTCCCTCACCAAACACAAGAGCCTTGTCTCTTTATGATGAGGAAATGCTATTGTTATGTTCATTTTACAACTCTGTTTAACATGTAAAAAAAAAATGTATACTTATTGTAAAAACATACAAATATTAAATAAAAAAAAAATAAAAAATAAAAATATTTGAATCGTTTGTTACATGAATCGGAAATTTTTTGACCACCATGCTAGGCACATGCCCGTGTTGTGGTGGACATATAGAACAACGCTGTACGTGTGGAGTGAGTTTTGTTTTGGTTAATTTTTTTTATTAATTATCATAGATTAACTAATAATAATCTTACATTTTGAATTAAAACGTCATCGACATCAAACCATGAAAATAAACCATCATCGAAAGAAATATGTCCATAAAAAAAACTTCCTTCTTCTGACGACCGCTAAATGACGCAAAAATAATTTTTAAACTAAAACTGTGAAGTCGGTATTGTAGGTATGTGTTCTAAAACATCGACAACTACGCGCAGAGGTCCATAGATGCCGCTACAAGTCAAATATTTTCATTAAATATGACTGCGTTTGAATAATAGCCGTGGATGAAACGTTTCGGCCATAACTCTTCTGAGCATTTTTTTGCTTCGCCGAACCGTTTCGTCCATACTCCTGGAGAGGTCAATACAAGGGCATGTGCCTAGTGTGGTTTAAACTGTAAAGGTACAGAAGTAATTTTATCTTTAATAAAATAAATAAAAAACAGTTGCTTCGTCGAGATAAAATAAAACATAAATTCATTTTCATTTTTTCCGGACGTACAAACAACTGGTTTTGAAACATGCTGATAACTTGGATTAATTGCGTTTACAAAGGGATTTGTTTTCATTTACTCAGAAACTATTAAAAAAAAAAAAACTTTAATTTTTTAAGATATGTATTTAAAATTTTCAATGTCAAAATTATGCATAATACGAGTATATTTCTTTTTTCCTATTAAAATTTTAATAAATTATCTTACATTTTTTCACAGAATAATCGTCACAACACTACTTCAATAATTGTTTATGAAAATGATTCGTTATGTTATTATTTTTAGACCGGTTTAAGAGTCAGGCGAGTTTTTTTGCCATCTAACGATGAAACAACACACTTTAGAGTAACTCTTGCATCCTGCATTTAAGTATGATTATAACTTTGCGAATATGTGAAATTATATTTTGTGTTGTTCGTTCCTAGTTCAGTGACAGTCGTTTTGTTAAACTTGAAGAGAGATATTCTTTTAAAAACGGTGTTGTGGTATCAAAAATCTTCAAAATGTTTGATTTATCATATACAAACTTGCTTTTGTTTATTTCCTTCGTGTTAACTGGTTTATATTTCTGGAATAAACATGCGTTCGGTTATTGGAAGAGACGCGGAGTGTACAGTCCTCCAACACAGTTCTTGATCGGACATTTGGGTCCAATTGCTTTAGGAAGGCAATCCCTGGGAGTTCGTTTAAGGGACTTGTATACCCAAACTAAAGACCACGCCTATGTCGGTCTACAACTAGCCTCTAAGAAAACTCTTGTTATCAATGATCTAGACATGGCCAAGACAATACTCTTGAAAGACTTTGATCACTTCTCATCTCATGGAATCCAACAAAATAAGGAACAAAATCCCCTAGGAGAGCACCTGTTTAATCTGGATGGGGAAAAGTGGAAGAATATGCGAGTAAAACTGACTCCTACATTTACATCTAGCAAAATGAAGTTCATGTTCGACACTATGTTGACTTGCTCCAACGATATGATAGAGTTCATCAACAAAACTGTTGAAGAGGGTGGTATTAGTGATATCAAAGAAATAATTGCAAGGTTCGGGACAGACGTTATTGGGTCTTGTGCTTTCGGTATCCAAACCAACAGCTTCAAGCATCCAGATGCAGAGTTTAGGCGTATGGGCAAAAAATTTTTCGAGACTTCTATCGTGAGGATGGTTATGAACACTCTCGTGTTTATTGCTCCTCAACTGGTGCCAGCATTTCTTAGGAAGAGAGCCATTGGTGATATCGCTGAATTTTTCACAAGGACTGTTAAGGAAACCATCACTCACAGGGAAAATAATAACATTGTCAGAAACGATTTCCTGCAGATACTCATTGACATGAAAGATGATAAATCAGGTAAGCTTCAAATTTGTATAGTAATTATTCAAAAATATATTATATTTAGGTACGAAAATTTCAGAAAAATAATTGATCTGGCGTAGAAATAAATTAAACAATTATCATTGAAAAAGAAGATAACAAATGTAATCTAAACAAAAGTATGAAAGAGAACAAGTCACAGAAAAATAGAAAAAGACAATGGTGGCAATATCGAAATTGGTTAGTTATTGAGACGTCTGGGTTGCGACCATTGCCTTTTTCTATGTATCTGTGTTTTGTTCTCTTTCATAATTTTGTTTAGATTAAAATTGATTTCTTCTTCTTCAATTATATATAACTTTGATTTCTTCTTCTTCAATTATATATAACTTTGATGGAAATAACCTTCAAAAGTTATAAAAAGAGAGTTTTTCCTATTGAAAATTGAATAAACAATTATCGTTTGATTCATCAAAATGGCATTGTAAAAACAAACATAATTTCAGGAAACCACTTGACCATCGAAGAAATCGTCCCTCAGGTATTTGTCTTCTTCATTGCCGGGTTCGAGACCTCTACCACCGCCGCTACATACGCTTTCCTGGAACTGGCAAAGAACAAACACATCCAGGAAAAAGCCAGGGAACATATTGATAAGGCCTTCGAAGATTGCAATGGGAAGATAACTTACGAAACAATCAACAAGTTGTCATATCTGACGCAAATTGTTAACGGTAAGAGAAGTCAAATTTACACAGTGTTATTTCTACAGGTTCCTGTAATTTACTTACTTAAATAGATACCAACTACAAAATAATACAATCGATCAGTTATTACACATGCTTTTAATACACTCACGTGTTATAAAACTCATTTACGTGTTATAAAACATTTAAAAATCATTTAATAATATGCATATTGATTAAATGATTTTTAAATGTGTACGTACATTTTTCTATGTTTCGACATCAACTAAATAATGTGACTTAAATGTTGTGGCGAACTAGTGCAGACCCGTGAAAAGTCACTCGTCGAAACGTGTTATCTTCGTTATGCTATTATCACGCGAGTAGCAGTGTGCGGTAACCTTTTAACGGAAGTTCTTGGTCATATGGCATTAGTGCGTTGAAGGTCAAATTTGACTTATTGAGGGAATAAAAAGTGGAAGCGTTTTTCAGTTAGTATCTCATCTAAATATAATGCATCAATGAGGATTGTCTGAATTCCCGACAAATCTTCGCAAATTCACCTTGTGGCGTCATTAAAATAAAAAAATAAAATAATTTTGTTATAAATTAATATAAATAATTTATCGTCATAATCTAGTCACCTTCAACGAAAGCAATCTTTCGAACAGGTCCTTCATTGATATGCCTGGTGTAACTCAGTGATCAGCTCAGGTAAGAGGGCCATCGAGGCCAGGGTTAGGTTAGCCTCTCAGACGCTGGGCGTCCTGTACGAAGCCCGCAGATACTTTAATGGTACACAACTGCTAACCCTGCGTCTCTACCCGAGTGCGTCCCAGGATTGAATTTGGCAGCCACCGTCTGGAGCCCCAAAATACCTGAAAAAACTCTTGACTCTATTCAAAATCTGTCCTATAGATCCTCCTATCTCAACAAATGGATTCCAATTTTTAGAGCACTGGCGTCGGGTCAGAATGCCGTTGTGCCGGAATTTTCTACCGGTATTTCAGTGGAAGATATTCCAAGGAACTAGATTCAATGATTCCTTGAGCACCGGTGCACTGTCGGGAAACACGCCAAACGCACACCAAACACTGTGTACAGTTGGCATTTGTCACATGAGATCGGATTGTTCGTACGACTCGTTCTTGAATTTAACATCAGCTCGGCTGTGTGTTTTCTCCATTCTACATCAAAGTTCTCTCCAAGACCCAGGTTCACTCCTTCTTTTCCTTAAAAATATCTACCATACACACATACACAGTATCCTTAAAGAGGACATAGGCCCTGAGGGAAATAATTTTCATCATAGTCTCCTGTTTGGAGTAAATGTAAATTATGTAAAATATTAAAAAAAGCAAAATTTTATTTCATTCATAATAACATGATATTGTACAATCATATTTTATAAATAAATTTAAAAAATCTATTTCTGTTAGAAAATAAGCTAGCATGTTCAAATGTTCATGGCCTTAACTTCACTAAATTATAATCCTTTGTCCCAAGCCTAAATAGTGACAATTTTCTTTGGTCAAAGCATACAACATATCATAGCACTAAAAATCATAACGCATTTTTAACATGTATTTCAGAATCATTGAGGATGTACCCTCCGTTACCATTTCTCTTCAGAAATTGCACCAAAGACTACAAAATAGACGGAACTGAAACGGTTATTGAAAAAGGCACCATGGTTGTAGTTCCTATCATGGGTATACAACGGAATCCGGATATCTATCCCGATCCTCTGCAGTTTGAGCCTGATAGATTCTCCCCAGAAAATGTGTCCAGAAGACACCAGTATTCACATCTTCCTTTCGGCGAGGGTCCAAGAATCTGTATTGGTAAGTTAAGTTAGTGGATCAGAAAAATTAGTGCTGAGCGCTGATGTGGTAGATGTGAAATGTGCAAAAATATCATTGCTTGAAACAGCATGATATTCTTGCATATTTCACACTTGTTCACATCTATCACAACATGATCTAGATGTGAACTAAGATCTAGTCTACAGGATTGAATTCCTTGTTACTATAGCTATCTCAATCGACCACCACAACACGGGCATGTGCCTAGTATGGTGATCGAAAAATCTCCGATTCATGTAACAAACAATTCAAAGAATAAAGAAACTTAAAAAAATCTCGTTGGGGGTTTATATGGAAAATACCTACCAAACACAGTATCCTCAAAAAGGACGTAGGCCCCGAGAGAAATTGTTTTCCTCAGAGCCTCCTGCAACCAGTTTTTGTCAAATATTTTTGAAAGCAGATGAATGGCTCTTTCAGATTTTAGTATTTCAAATCGACAGAATGTGGATTTAAAAATATCAAAATTTTGTACGCAAAGTACGATACTGATGGTTTTTATCTTAAACAATGTAATTATAAAATACCTATTTAATTGAATAAACATACTTTTTTCGTTCAATATTGAAATATTTATAGAGAAATTTTCAAACAATGACAATTATTTTTGAAATCCTAAATGTCTTTAAAATCATTAAATTTTTCGGAAAATTTACGTTTATCATACATTGTTAATGCAAACTCAAAGCGTTGTATTCTCTCTTTCTAACACTAATAAAATCGGTTCCATGCCGACTGAGAATAAAGTCAACTCAACACCTCCTTGAAAATTCATTAAAAGCTATGAAAAAAATAATTTTAAATTAGCCGATAACCCTAACCTAACGTAACCTATTTAACCATTTTTTATATATTTTTTTTAATCACTCTAAATGACTTATCTGAGATGGTTTCATTCCGAATTGTCCGGTCACCGTTTAAATCATATTATTTCTCACCGTAATACAAACTGATAACAAACAAACTTTTAACAGATATGTTTGGATATATTTCTCCCAAAAAGACTACTGCTGTTTGTTGTCTGTGAATAATTTCTACCAAAATTGCCCAAGGAGTTAAACTTTGATTGTATTAAATTTAACTTATATATTATACTCATCATGTGGTTTGGTTTGTTAAGACTTGCACCTTCATTGTGATGTATCTTATTTGTGGTAGGCAAAAATTTAAAAAATATCAAAGTCAAAACGTCAAAAGTCAACGGAAGTCTAAAGGTGGGTTGTTTCAAAGAATTTGAACAAGTCATCAAATTTTGAGGTTTATTTTCAAGTTTTATGACGGTTCTACTCGAAGTCCACAAGTATACAGTTATCGGCCAGCTGTTTAAAATAACTGAAATAATATTAGAAATTGAAGAGAATTTTCAAATAACTTGTAAATGGTCATTAAAATTTTATAAGTTCTACTAATTCTGTGAATCAATTCATCCCAAATGTTTTTCATATTAAGAGCAGATTTGTTTATTTTTTTTTTCAATTTGCGAGGCAGGTGTGGGTACTGCCGCCCCGGGATCCATTTATTGGATAACTAACACCTCAGCCATAGCGGCTTGTTACGTTTGGTGACGTAAGACGTAAAGACGAATTCTCAGAATATTTCCAACTGGAGTCAATGGTCAGAAGTTTTTTTTACCCCTTGTTCTTATCTTTGTACTAACTTATCATTAAAGTTATTTATTATTTACATTTATGTTTCTTTCTCCAGGGAGCCGTTTCGGCCTGATGCAAGTGAAGTTAGCCCTATTCACCATCCTTCGCAACTTCCACGTGGACCTGGTGGCGGAGAGCAGCGGCCCGGTGAAGTTCGATCCCAGGGCTTTCCTGCTGCACACCGAGGGGCAAATGCTGCTGAAATTTACACCTAGATAAATCATAACAATCTGTATAACTTGTAAAATAGGTTTGTTGATAAATTTTGATTTAGCGTAATTGAAATATATTTTTTTTAATTAGTCGAACAAGCACCTCCATAATGTAAACATCATTTCAATGAAAGCTCTTCATCCAAAAAGCAAGCACCTCCATAATGTAAACATCATTTCAGTGAAAGCTCTTCATCCAAAAAAAATCACCGCCTACCACCCGACATATTTTAATGTTCGATTTTGAGTCTATAAATCTAATGCCTAAAAATTTAGTTTTATTGTGTTGGCATTGCAAGGTCACAAGAAAAAGAAGATGATTGTATCTGAGGAATGCCATTTTACTTGTATTTTTAGCAGTTCCTCCCGATTAAATTTCCTTAAACTCCTGCTCGTCTGTAAGCCATCTGTTGTATGTAATTAAAGACCAATATGTTTTTTTTTTTTTTTAATGCTTTGTGAGTAAGACCCCAAATTACAATATTTAATTAAATGAAGAAAATATAAGCGAAACTCAATCGAAAATCTGGAAACAGAAAGATGAAAAAAGATATTTGGACTGTTATTTGCCGAAATTTGACGAAAATTATTTGTACCTAAAAAGACTTTCCTACCAAACCGTACGTAAGTACGGTCTTAATTTATTATTTTTTTTATCACCCGATTGTCTATGGGATATTACACGGGCAACAATGAGTTTTTCCGCGCTGTGGCCACTTCCTGTCGGGGCCTCATCTGGGCAAGAGACCTCGATGAGACGTCATTGAAAAGTGCCATGATTAATTTTTAAAAATGAAGTGTGTTGTGATCTAGTAACACGTAATTTATTTTCCATCCATGTTCGCGGACCCGAAATTGCCACAGTTTGCGCGAAAGTGTTTCGCAGGACGCGATGTTTTTAACCGCGTGATTTTGTAGGCCGGTCGGCCATAACTGAGAAAGAAGATAATCCAGACAATCGGGCTGATTACCTTCGCCATCCGCAGTCCAGGATAGCTGGGAGATGTCCTCGAATATAATTGCGTCGAGCGCCATGTGTATTTTGGGTTTATTCCACGCCCTGGACGCCACGCCAAACTTGTGGGGCATCCGCACCCTTGCGGTCCCTCATCAGCCCTGTGGGGGCATTCTACTGGACCCGCCGGGATCGGACGATCCCTGAGACGTCGTCATCCGGAGAGCTGGCCCAGCTTAGGCCTGATCTACCGTCAAGAGGACCGCATGGATCCCTTTCCAGAAGATATTTCCGCTTCGTTCGCGACGTAATATTAGATAGCCTATTTCAGTATGGTCTGTTGTGGGGGTAAAAAATTCTAACATTGTTTTGTAGATTGTAAATTTGTATTATGGTAACAATGCAATATACGCTCTTTTGATCTTTGATTTGTAAAATACCCTAGATATCAAGGTAAAATTACCCTTTCCCCACGGCGCTGAGATTGCGTCTCAATCTGAGCTATGCCCAATGGCAAAACTAACCTCCAAAACTAAAGTATTCACAGTATTAAATCTGAATGTAACAGGACCTTTTGCTTTCCGGGCAAATGCGCTAACCATTGTTGCATACATAAATTTACCGATTTAATAGAATATATAAGCTCGCATTTTAAATTCTTGGACGAACCTGACAAAATGATAGTGCAGTTGTTAATAATAAAAATAAAGTTTCGCATTCTTTTGGTCGAACCAATAATAATCATATCAACATCCATACTAATATTATAAATGCGAAACTGCTCCAGTTTGTTTATTACGCTTTCACGCATAAAACAATAAAACGAATTTTAAAATTCTTTCACCAATAGAAAGCTTAATTATGTGCAAGGACTAAAGGTTGTTTATAATGGTAAGCTCTGGCGTTATGAAATTATAAATATTAATATATTATATTTGTTATACGTTTCCTGCCGCTAACAAAAGCGAGTTATTGCTAACGTCAGAAAACAAATCGTTGCCATTGAAACGATGTTGTTATATTTGTGAGCTCTATGCTAGTAGGTACTTAGCCCCCTACCTACAGGTCGGCTGCTGCTCCAGAAAATTCAAATATTAGAATATGTTTTGCTTTTTTGGACAAGCTTGTGTTTTGGAATAAATGTCAGATGAGAGTTCCTACATTAAAAATATAATTCGAAACAATTATAAAGACTGTATAATAAACAGTTATTTTTTATTATATTTAAAAACTTCCAAATATTTAAATAAAAATAAATCTCCGAAATGTTTGTAAGCACATAAATTCCAAACGATTACACCAAATTGGATAATTCTTTTTTCTTTGAGCTCTAGCATTATGAAATTTAGGTGGCACGCGAGCTGTTTGAAAACTGAATGTACCGGGAATGAATGTATGGAATGTGGGAGGGGGTGCAGAGAGAGGAAGGGGGGGGGGATAATTGATAAGTGCAAGGGCACAGTGATTTCCCCTAATACCATGCGAGCGAAGCCGCGGGGAAAAGCTAGTGTAATAATAAGTGCCGGAAATGTAATCGAAGTGATCGTGTTGAATTGTTTAAGTCTGAACAATTTAATGAATTGAGACGAAGGGCTCGCTTTCAGTTTCTAAAATTAAATAACTTACGTCTAAACTAAGCGATACGTCTGTGAAATTTAAAAAAAAATATTTGTATATTTTTTTTAAAAATTGGAAGTATTATGTGAGAACCAAACATGTTCACATTAGAGATGAGTAAGTTCTGCATTTTGCCGGAGGCCTCCGAGGAGTGCTTCGTTTTAAAAGCACTCGAGTTCTAGGAGTGGGTCCCGGGTTTGAGTTCTTGGTTGCGGCGCACCGAGCCGGGTTGAAACCTACAAGGATCTAACATAGACTTGAAAATTAAACTTTGAAAATAAAAAAAAAAACAACAAATTTTCTTTTATTTTAATTATTATTTTTTTTAAATAGCTCCACACAGCAGGCCCTGAAGAAAATATTTTCCCTCAGAAACTTTGTTTTCTTTGGGGATGCTGTGTGGAGGGTCTTTTAAAGTAAAGCAAGTCTATGAAGCAAAAAAGTATGAGTTGTGGGTAGGAATCCGGGGGTCAGTAAGTCCAGGAGTGACGGACAAATGAATCCATCCCTTTCCCTGAGGTGACTGGAGAGACAAAATGATCTCCCTCAACCGGTCTCTCCTGATCCGACCCGCCATGCAGTAAGTTGACAGATGCATCCGCTGCCAAGACATTGAAAAACCTCACTCCATGAACCCGTGCACCCCTAATACGTCGAAAAAACGAAGCGAACCACTTGGAGTGACCTAATGCAGAAGTGTCGGTTATCCAATAAATGGTGAAAAATTATCAATTATTTATTTATTTATTGACGTCCTATTGGGTTTTTACATATCACATACAAAATTTCTTTAAAAACAACAGTATGACATAAATAAAAAAGATTACAAAATATATAAATAAAGCACAAACTCAAAATAATAAATGAGAATATAACTAATGCTAAATCTACATAACTTTATATAATAACTTTAGAGAACTCGTAGATAACTTTAGAGAACTCGTAGGTACAATTCATATACCTACCACCAAAACATAAAAAAATCTAATTTTTACTAAATTACTCGTTGTTAGCATCTAGAATAAAAACAAACAAAATAAAATCGAAAAAAAAAATATAATGATTTCTCATTCATTATTTACATTTAAAAAGTGATGGACTCATTTGGCTTTAAATGTGTCAAAGTTTAAATTAAATATGTCAGCCACATCTCTTGGTTCATTGCCCAACTTATGTATTCTTTTTAACAAAGAATTCACAGGGAGGTTAATCATAATAAAATTATGTATTGCACATTGCTTACTCCTTCAATTAAAAAATATAAAACATAAATCATACATTTTTTCTCAGAACAATCGTAACCGCTTAAATCCTTATTCGTAACATGACTTATTATTCACTCAATGAATATATTATACCATATAAACTGGAATAATTCAGCACTTATGAGCCCGAAAGATTTTTCGCCATCTAACGATGAATTGGCACATTTTAGAGTATTTCCTTCATCCTATATTTGCGTATATTCGCGAAGATATGGCATTATATTTTGTGTTTGTCGTTCTAAGATAGTCGTTTTGTTCACCTTAAAGAGAGTCATTCTTTTAAAAACGCTATTGTTGGAACAAAAATCTCTATAATGTTTGAACTTTTGTTTACTAGCTTTTGTTTATTTCATTCGTATTTACCGGTTTATATTTCTGGAATAAACATGCGTTCGGTTATTGGAAGAGACGCGGAGTGTACAGTCCTCCTGCACAGTTCTTGATCGGACATTTTGGTCCAATTGCTGTAGGAAAGCAATCTTTGGGAGTTCGTCTAATGGACTTGTATACCCAAACGAAAGACCACCCCTATGTCGGTTTACAGCTGTCGGTGAAGAAAACTATTATGATCAATGGTCTAGACATGGCCAAGACTGTTCTCTTGAAAGACTTTGATCACTTTTCATCTCATGGAATCAAACAAAATAAGGAACGAAATCCTCTAGGAGAGCACCTGTTTAACCTGGATGGGGAAAAGTGGAAGAATATGCGAGTAAAACTGACTCCTACATTTACATCTAGCAAAATGAAGTTCATGTTCGACACTATGTTGACTTGCTCCAACGATATGATAGAGTTCATCAACAAAACTGTTGAAGAGGGTGGTATTAGTGACATCAAAGAAATAATTGCCAAATTTGGGACAGACGTTATTGGGTCGTGCGCTTTTGGTATCCAAACCAACAGCTTTAAGCATCCTGATGCAGAGTTTAGGCGTGTAGGCAAGAAAATTTTCGAGGCTTCTTTCCTGAAAATGGTTATGAACACTCTCGTATTCATTGCTCCTAAGATGGTGCCAACATTTCTCAGGAAGAGAGCCATTGGTGATATCGCTGAGTTTTTCACAAGGACTGTAAAGGAAACCATCACTCACAGGGAAAATAATCACATAGTTAGAAATGATTTTCTGCAGCTCCTCATTGACATAAAAAACGCAGACGAGAACTCAGGTAAGCTTCAAATGTTTGTATCCTTTAATAAAAAATTACGTCAAAACTGGCAAAATAACTGATCTGACGTAGAAACAAACATAAACAATCCAAATATCAAAATACTTGATAATTTTTATTAATAACGCACTCCAGATACCAGAGAATCGAGTTGTCACCTTTTATTGGATAACCAACCCTACCTTACATATTAACACTAGAAAGACCGGGTACTGTTACATACCTATAAAGACCACGACCGTCAATTTGACGGCTGATCACTTTTTTTCAAATTGACAGGCGGATATGGGTACCGCCGCCCCGGGAATCATTTATTGGATAACCAACACCTCTGCCACAGGACACTCCAAGTGGTTCGCTACGTTTGATGGCTTAGCAGGGGTGTCCGGGTTCATTAGGGTAGGTTTGTATGGCCTAGGTGGCGAATACGTTTGCCCACCCACTGCGTAGCGGACCGGGTCGGGAGACGCTTGTTGAGGGAAACCTAATCTGGACCTCTCCAGCAGGATCTCTCTCGACCCGTCGCCTTGCACCGCAGTAGGAGGGATGGATTTATTCGTCCGTCACTCCTGGATACATGTACTAATTTTTCCTATTCACCTCTCACACTTTTTTCCTTCCTAGAACTTCCTCTCCTTCCTTTCTCTGAAAACACCAATGCACACATAAATTTACACAGCATCCCCGAAGATGACATAGGCCCTGAGGGTTTATTTTTCTTCAGGACTTCCTGGAAAAAAAAACATGAGTACAAAATGCTCTAATTTTGGTACATGTGTTATGTTTGTGCAATTTCGATTTACTTTACTTTTTTTATAAAATCGAATGCACTCTCCGCAAACGGGTTTCTTACAATTATCACATGTGCATTATTTGATTTTTCTTACATTCTTTTATTAATTTGGCACTGTCGTCTTTCAGAAGTTTCATTTTCCGGTTGCGTTCCTTTTTCATTTACATAAACTCCACAAAAAAGCTCTCAGGGCAACTCCACAAAAAATTATTCCACTCAGGGCATTTGTCATCTTTGGGGATGCTGTGTGGAGGGTACATAAAGGAAAAGGAAGAAGAATAAGTTCTGGGAAGGAAATGAGATATGAGGGGTGGGTAGGAAACTGGGAGTGCTCAAGAGTGGCGGACGTATGAATCCATCCCCACCACTGCGGTGCAAGGCTGTGTTCCGATAGTCCTGCTAGCGAAGTCAAAAAATCATCTCTGCTGATCTGGTCTGCCACGCAGTTGTTTGGCAGACGCATCTGCCGCCAAGATCTGGTTAAACCTAACCTTACGAACCCGGGCGCCTCTGCTAAGTCACGAAACATAGCGAACCTCTTGGGGTGGCCTATGGTGGACTTGTTTGCTATCCAATAAATGATACCGATAGTTCTTCAGGAGCTAATGCAACTGGATCAGCTCTGTTATTTGTATACTCTGTCCTTCTCCAACAAGTCATAAAATAAATTTGGGCGAGAAATATATTTTTTTGGTCTTTTTATAAATTATGTGACAGTGACCAATCAACATGCAGATCGAGTTCGAATGATACGCGATACCAAAAGAAAGAGACACACATATTAGTACTATCATAAACGAGTAGGAATGGGTATGTTATAAACTTGGGTA
The DNA here is from genome assembly GCA_936435175.1 of Glyphotaelius pellucidus. Classification (NCBI taxonomy): domain Eukaryota; kingdom Metazoa; phylum Arthropoda; class Insecta; order Trichoptera; family Limnephilidae; genus Glyphotaelius; species Glyphotaelius pellucidus. Next base: position 6,826,949 of record OW386550.1, read on the forward strand.
AAGAAGGTTGTAAACAAACCCAGCCTTACGGCCCAAACAGTCACATTGACGGCGGCGGTCTTTGTAGGTATAATTCAATATATCTCAAAAAGTATAAAAGACACGTACCTGTTTTTTTCACCATAGTTGTAAAACCATAAATCATGAAATGTAAAAAAATATCATACCAATAAAACAATAATTAAGCATTATATCTTCAAATTACTTCGAGCTGCCGTCAAAATGACTGCTCCGGTCTTTCTAGTGTTAATGGATAACCAACACCTCTGTCATAGGTCACCCAACTGCTTCGATACGTTTTGGTGACTTAAAAGGGATGCACGGGATTATCGGGTGAGGTGTGTTCAGGTCCTGTTCTCATCAGCTGCGCGGCGGGCGTCACTTGCACTATTTCATATTTCATATATGTTTATAAGAATTATCTTCTACTTCAATTATTAAATATTTATTTTATATAAGACCTTATTGTGAATTTAAATTATGTATCGAAATGAAGATACTGTTCTACATAGGAATAGCATTGCATTGCATAATTTTTTAAATAAAAAATTCCATTTTCAGAAAACCACTTGACAATCGAAGAAATCGTTCCCCAGGTGTTTGTCTTCTTCGTGGCTGGGTTTGAGACATCTTCCACCGCCGCTACATACGCCTTCTTGGAACTGGCGAAGAACAAACACATCCAGGAAAAAGCCAGGGAACATATTGATAAGGCCTTTGAAGAGTGCGATGGGAAGATAACCTACGAAACAATCAACCAGTTGTCGTATCTGACGCAAATTGTTAACGGTAAGAGAAACACACATTTACACAATTATTCCGTCAGGTTTCTGTAATTTACTTATCTTAAAATAGATAGGTGCTGTTTCGAAAATCATGAAATTGATCAACTATTAAACAAACATTTTCATTATCACATTGATTATATGATTTGTGAGCTGCTCAAGTAAATGACATTGATTTTTAAAAGACTGTCGAAGTTTGGACACTCTCGAGACCCAGAAGATGTATAAACATAACCGGATTATTAGATAATATACAACAGAAATGCCTTCTTTTAGAATTTAAATTGAAACCAATATTGCTACTGACATGATAGCTTGTGGTTCCAGCCCATTTAATACGCGCTCTGCCTCTTCTTATACGTGCTTGAAATCGTATATCGCCAATCCATTTGATCGAAATAAATTTGTTATAAAGGTGGTGAAAACAGTTCTGTATTTATAATAAACACAACGGTTGAATTTGGCAGCCCCCTCTGGTCTGAAACTCCAAAATACTTGAAAAGTACCTTCGACTCTGTGCAGAAACGGGCGGTCCGTTTGATAGATTCCCCCATCTTAACGAAAGGATTGCAATCTTTAGAGCACAGGCGTCGGGTCGAAATGCTGTCCATGCTCTACCGGTATTTCAATGAAAGATGCTCTGAGGAAATAGCGTCATTGATCCCTTCGGCACCGGTGCATAGTCGGGAGACACGCCAAACGCGCGCCCAACATATGTACACGGCTATATGTACAAGACCAACCAGCCTTTAGAATAGCTTGTACAATAGCATGGCTATTTTTTGGAAAAATATTTATATATGTTATTGAACCTGGTTTCTGACAAGCATTTATTACCTGTAATTTGAATCGTCTTAAGATACAATGAACTAAATAAGTTCTTACAATGAGTTATAGCTTGAAATGGGGACTCCAAATCATAACTTAACTCTGTAAAAGAGAACCATTTATGAAGAAATATTTTAAGTTAAAAATGTTTTGCTATTTTTCATGGCCTTAACTTCACTAAATTGTAACCCCTCATCTCGACCCAAACTTATGTACCATTTTCTCCGGTCAAAGCATACAACATGTCAAAGCACTAAAAATCATTATGTATTTTTTATATGCATTTCAGAAACAATGAGGATGTACCCTCCCTTACCGTTCCTCTTCCGAAACTGCACCAAGGACTACAAAATAGCCGGAAATGAAACGGTTATTGAAAAAGGCACCATGGTTGTAATTCCAATCTTGGGTATCCAAAGGAACTCAAAATTCTATCCCGATCCTCTGCAGTTTGAACCTGACAGATTCTCACAAGAAAATGTTTCCAAAAGACACCAGTATGCTCATCTTCCGTTCGGCGAGGGACCAAGGAATTGTATTGGTAAGTTATATTGAGTTTGTAGATCTGAAAAATCAGCGTGAGTGCTTTTGCGGTAGATGGAATGGGAATGTGCAAGAATATCATTGCTGGAATGAGTGATCTAGAAGTCGTCTAAGATCCAATGGATTCAATTCCTTGATGATAGCTAAAATGATAGTTTACAAGAAATAAGATTGTTTTTGTGCAATTGGTTTGTGTTTTCGGTAAAGTGTGATTACTCGAAGATGAACACGGGTACTTCTTGGTTATGCTGCGACCTTTAAAAGTGATTCTAGAATGGTGTCGATGAACGATTCAGTCTACATTCCACAGAATATTTGAAGTGTGACATTGTCAGAGAAATTTGGCATAAAAGAAAGTTAAATGTTTATCGCAGTGCTCCTACCTACCGAACTACCCACCTCTCATCTACCTGGCTGCCTACAGTTAAGAATTTGTTGTCCACTTGTTTCTTCATTATAATTTGTTTTGTAATATATGATTTAGATATTGATCAGTATACTAAAACGTGAAACAAAAACTTTGTACCCCTTTTTACAAAAATTGCGCGGACGGAGGGAATGAAATTTCGCACACTTATAGTTCATATAGAGAAGAAGTGCAGAATGCTAATATTTTTTTGAAATTATGCATAAAAATACATTAAATCAATAAAAAAAATTACAATTATTTCGACCACTGGGCAACCACAAGTTACGATTAAGTCATGAACAGTCAATCAAATACATTTTTTAATAAATACATTTTTTTAAATATTACTTAAGTGTATAAATAATTTTCATAAATGGAGGAAGACAAAAATCGACTGTGAGTCAATTTTTAAGTTGCCTTAATGTTTTTGAACGTAGCTATTGCGGATCTTTGGTTTTTGTCTGAAATTTTCTGCACTAGTCTGTAGATTTTTGATATTACAGACTGCAAGAATACTGTGGTATCTTCGTAGATGATAATTTTATGTATTTTTTAAAGTACCTTTACATTATTTTCACTGCTTGATTCAGAAACACTTAATCAAGTAGAAGTCATATAGATGTTATCGATCATATGTGGTTGCGCAAATCAATTCGTCCGCAGGCGGGTGCGGTGTGATTCGAAAACAACAATCACTGGAAAACTACTCAAAGGAAACGGAAAGGATAGGTATTGCCAAAACTCACCGAGTTCACTCGACATTTGCCGCTGGTTCTGTGGTCCTTTTAATTCTCCCTTGTCTTTATAATAGTTCACTTGTACACATATATACGTAAACACGGTTACTTCTGCAACCGCGGCGGTGTGGTCAATAAGTTCGCAAATTAAACTTAGGGCGTTACTTTTCAATTAAGTAAAATGCACAAATTTCTCTGAACTCGAAGCGGGTGCGTTTTTCCACAAGTCAAATAAAAAAGAACATTGATTGGCGCAAACAATATGTGACTTAAATACTCCAATCTATCGTTTTTTTCTTGTTGTTTGGAGAGAGTATTTAGCAGCACAGTATTATATTTTTTCAGTTCCATTATATCAGTGTTGCCCTTTCATGTGACTGTTCAATATCATTTATGCGTTTTCCAAGTTTTTCATTTTGTTCAGATACAAACAGAATGGATTTTATAATTTCGTTATTTTGTGCGATGATTGATTCATATTTTTGGACATACGAGACAATTTTTTCTTCCACAAATTTTATTCTACATATTTTAAATCCTGTTTTAAATAATTTCATCAATGGTTCCGACGTTAAAATGCCTTCGTTTGCGCCATCTGTGATTGTAGTTGATAAATTTTCTCTGCTTTTTCACTGAGCGGGTGCAGATTTTGGTGGTTGAGTTATCTGTTTACCTTGTTTGACGATAGATGGCTGTTCATCATTTAATAATATGACTTTTTTTGCCTGCTTTGGCATATATTTTAGATGTCGATTGATTTTTTTTTACATTTCCATTGTGTGCTCCCCGCACTACAATGCAAAGGGAGGATTCTATAATTTCCGCACAGCCAAAGTGATAATTTCTTTCTCAGAGACAACAGCATATAAAGTCTGAAAGGGTGTCATTATTGTTTTGGCGTATGATCAATTGTATATTCATTTAAGATGTTGTTATATGCGAGTTTTATGTAAAAAGTGATTGTTAGAGGGTTACTTTAAATTTGCGTATATCACTTTAGTTACACTTGAATTTCTCTTGAGAAGGCACTTGTTCATTTTATAACGGTCGAGTTTTTTTTTAATAGATTGAAACATTGTGACATTTTGTATTTGAGGTAAAAACACTACTTTGCGAGATAAAAATACACCGGTGTGATGCGCGATCTTCAATTTAACACTTTTAACACTTTAAACTTAGTTCGCTATCGTTATGTTTGTTGATTTTTTATTAATTTTATATGAAAGTAGAAATACGTCAACAAAAGACTCGGTAGGAGGCAGATTTGTTCGCCTATTCGAATCATCGTATTCCCTTCAGTGTTCCGTATTTGCTGTCTTTCAACAATTCTCGCGTTTTTTTCAGTTCAGTAAGTTAATTACTTGAATGACTTCAATATTTGTTTGATTTTGTCTCCTTATCGATTATCCAAAAAACTATAACTATCTTACTTAGGGGATATTTCACCATACTTCTCATAGATTATTCGTACGATAACGTACATTTTAGATTAATCATACAGGATTTATTCATTTAAAAAGTCGGAGTTTACTATTTGGCACTTGAACCTACGAATAATGGCTACATATTGGATAAGTTAGCTGAGTTTTTTTTTCAGTTGCAAGTATTTATTTTTTTATTTATTAATATTTGTTATGTGTATGGATAAGCTATAAGGAGGATGGTGAAATACCCCCTTAACTTTATTGACACAAAGCCATCTTTTTGGGGTGAATTGCGTATTTCAAAAAAAAAAAGATCTATATTGTCTTTCGTGTCTAGGATGAAAAATAATGACCAAACGCGTTGGTCCACTGGTTTCTACACTGATGTATGGAAGTAAAGCATGGCGGAGAAAATATTTTATGTACTTAACTATAACTTACACCACTATAATTATTAAGATATTTACCATTATGAAGTGTCATTCAAAATATCGGTCAACTCTTAGCGTGGAAGACAAAGTAAAAGTTTATTTGTATTATTAATACCTACGTTTAGAATGGTGACCGGACAACTCGGAATGAAACCAACTCAGAACCATCTCAGATAAGTCATTTAGAGTGATAAAAAAAAATGGATAAATAGGTAACGTTAGGTTAGGGTTATCGGCTAATTTAAAATTATTTTTTTCAAAGCTTTTAATGACTTTTCAAGGAGGAGTTGAGTTGACTTTATTCTCAGTTGGCATGGAACCGTTAAGAATAATATTTTTGTAATTACATTTGAAAATGACTGATTGGTGTAGAAATCAGATTCCTGAGGTGTGTGAAAAGGGGTGATGATTAAATAGTTTAGGTCCTATTTGGTTTATATTTCGGTAAAGCGCGATTACTCATGCATGATCAGAGATACATCTTTTACAATATTTGGATGTGATCCTGGTGAGGCATATGTAAATGATCCACAATGCGTTTGAAATAAAATATCATCACCCAAAAAAAGAGAAATGAATGTTTTTAGGCCATTACCGAGAAACTTAACGTGGGGATTGCAAGGGAAGTAAAATCGATAAAATTCCCGCAAACAGCAAATTTAGTCGACATCAACTTAATGAATAACTGGATGGGTTTTAAATGAGACAACAGTGAGCACCTATGGATAGAAACGAAAAAGGCTAGAAAATACTGCTAGCTTTGCGCCACAAATAATTATCTATGCGTAAAAGATATATGAAATTTCAATGGTGTTTAGACTGCTAAATGTTAATCTTTTGTCAGTCGCTAATTGACATCACGTTTGGGTCCCACTCAGGAGTCGCATTCAATTGCTCGGCTGGCTAAGTCCTCCATCAGAACTCTTGCAATATTTTTCGCTTACTGTGTTAGTGGTAGAAGATTTTCAAATGTTGTCAGTTTATTTATAATCCGGAAATTTTCTATTTTGTCTATCTCAAAAAAAAGCAATGGTTAGATTAAAAAAAGACGATAAATTATTTACGACTTCCGCGAATGTTATTCTCTCTTTTTTTCTATTTTTTTTACCTTCCCTCTGGTTGTCTGTTTTTTTCCCTTCCTTATCATTCTATATTTTTTACCCTCGCTCTTGTTTATCAATATTTTTTTTTTAAATTCCATTTTGTTATTATATATTTTTTACCTTCCCTCTAATTTTTCTACACCTTTTTATCTTCCCTCTTGGATGACTTCTGTTTATCGCATTAACTCTTAATTTGAATTATTAGTTTATTAATGAATCTTCATTTTTCCACCTCCAGGGAGCCGTTTTGGCATGATGCAAGTGAAGTAGGCTCTGTTCACCATCCTCCGCAGTTTCCACGTGGACCTAGTGGCTGAGAGCAGCGGCCCAGTGAAGTTCGATCCCAGGTCCTTCCTGCTGCACACCGAGGGAGAAATGCTTCTAAAATTCACATCTAGATAAAGCAATAATAATTCCGTATCACTTGTATAAATAAGTTTGTTGATAACTTGTGTAAATTAGTTTGTAAATGAACTAATCATTACTTAAATTTTGTTAAACCAAACTTATTTCGGTTCACAGTTAGCCGAAAGGGCTCTTCGAAACATAACACACTCAGTAGATGTCTAAATTAAAGAAAAACAAGTATTACAGAATAATATGGCACACATACTAGAGCATTGTTTTCCTAGGCAATACTGGTAATTTGCCTAGCTGGTACTAATATCGACCTGACAAGACATAATAGTACGTAAACACATTTTGGATAGTTTTGGTTTTCTTAAAAAATATTCTCAATCGTTATTATTTAGTACTAGCTGATACCCGGCATGCGTTGCTATGCCAATTAATAAAGAAATTGTTTCTCCCTGCACATCCTTTCTCATTCGTCTCGTTCCCCTTCCGCCTCCCCTGCCTATCCCGCGGCCCCTTGCCCCCTCGCGTTCCCACTCGGCTTCCTCCACCTTCCTTCTCCCCACTCCAATCCCCCTCCCGAGTCCCCCTCCCCCACCCCTCATTACATATATTCATTCCTGGTTCATTCAGTTTTCAAACAGCTCGCGTGCCACCTTTTAAGTTTTTTTTATACAAATTTCACTATGCCAGAGCTCACCAGTAGAAAAAGAAGAATTATCCAATTTGGTGCAGAATTATGCAATTTCGGAAGTTATGCGGGTACAAACATTTCGGCGATTCACTATTAGAGATAGATATGAACCACTACGACTGAAATGTAATTTCCCGCAAATATATCAACATAGTTACGTTTAGCTTTTCGTCTGACGTTATAAATAACTCGATTTTTTTAGGTACAAAAAACGTATAATAAATATAATACATTAATATTTATAATTTCTAACGCCAGAGCTTACCATTATATTTAGCCAATATTACTCGCATACAATGTAACTTTCTATTGGTGAAAAAAAATTTTAAATCGATTTATTGGGTTGTGCGTGGAAGCGTAACAAACAAACACACACAGTTTCGCATTTATAATATAAGTATAGATTATTTAGGATTATAGAGTAGGTACTTTCTATTACATAATTCAAGTTACCAAATTCTGACAAAGCCATTTAAATACAATAGTGAGCTCCCGGCATGCGTTGCTATGCCACTTAATAAAGAAAAAATTTCGCTCTGCTTATTATTTCCCATTCGTTCCAGATGATGCTAGAACTCACTATATATACATATATAAAACATCGCGGGCATGCGCACGTCAAATCCCCAAAGTTTCATCGCAATCAGACGAACGGTTAGCAATGCATAATTTCATGATGCCAGAACTCATTATTGTATATAAAAACCATCATGCCAACATCAAATCTCTAAAGTTTCATCGCAATCGGATGCACGGTTTAGCAACGCAAAACATCTCAGATACATCATACACAGAAACAAACGTATTTTCTTTATAGATCAGTAATTTTAATTAGAAAAAATGTGAGCTGAGCACACATTTTTAAATTTTTTTTAAGGTTTTCATTCTAAATTTTTAAATTTTATTGTTGTTTCAAATAATACCATTTTAAAGCGTATTTTATCACCTTTCAAAACCAGTTTTTAGTTTATTGCAAAGCGGAAACATTTTTACCTTCTGAAAAAATACGCCCATTTTCGAAGGGTTAAGCTTTGAGCTTTAACCTAAAGCCTCGAGCTGTGTGTGGACACGCTCTACAGCTCAAAGCTTATAGCTTAAATCTAAAAGCTTAAAGCTCAACGCATAAAGCTTGAAGCTTAAAGCAGAAAGCATAAAGTTCAATGTTTACAGCTAAAAAATTTTATCTCAAATCTTAAAGTTAAAAGTTTTAAGCTAAAACTCAAAGCAAAAAGCACGGCATGCATTGCAATGCAAAGTAATAAATTGATTCTCCCTGAATGTCCTCTCTCGTGCGTCCCCGTTCACCTCCCGATTCCCTTTCCCTCCCGCGTTCCCCTTCTACCTTCCCGCCTTCCCCCTGTCTCGTCATCCCTCCCGCGTACCTCACTACCCCCTGTTCCCCTCTCCCTGCCTTTACACCTCCCACTGCCTTTACTCCCTGCCGCTAAAATATATGAAATAAACACATTTTCAATTATATAAATTACATAACGCCAGAGCTTGCCATTATATACCACCTATAACCTTTACAGAAGCGGCTCAGTATAATTTTAGGTTCCATTTTATTTAAAAGCCCCTAAAAAGGTGTTAATTAATAAATAAATAAATATTCATCTATTATTTATTTATTTATTTATTATCCTATTTCCACTGCTATTTCAATCAATTTTCTTCGATATCCAAGTATCGCTCGTTTGTGTCAATTCTTCTGCAAAGGTATTTTTTCCGATCTCTTCGAGGTTGACACTTTAGATACCCTCATCAACATTCTTATAACATCAAGGATTCAATTGAAAATCTCATCTGGAAATCATATTAAACAAATCGAAAGGCTTGTTTTTATAAGTTAGCTCCACATAGGAGGCCCTAAGGAAAGTAATTTCTTTCAAGGCCTATGTCATCTCAGGGGATGCGGTGTGCAGGGTCTTTTCAAAGAAAGGAATGAGAGGAGATTCTGGGAAGGAAAAGGTATGAAGAGTGGGTAGGAGTCTGGAGGTCAGTGTGTTCACGAGTATGAATCCAACTCTCCAACTATGGTTCAGGGATGGGCCGAGTGAGTCCGGCTGGGGAGATGATAAGGCCTCCCTCAACCAGGCTCTCTCGATCTGGCCCGCCACGCAAGACTTAGAAAAACATCACCGCATGAGCCCGAACACCCCTGCTTAGTCACCATAAATAGCGAACCACTCGGGGTGTCCTACAGGCTGTCCGGGGCGGTGGTACCCATTTCAGCCTCCTAAATCCTGTTATCTTTATATAAAAATATTTTTCCAACGTTTCACATACTTTAATTTCTGAATTATTAACTGAACGTAGCAGTCCTGTTTCAACTCGACAATTTACATATGTTAATTTGTTTGTGTGTTTCGGGTCCGATCAATCCCGTCAAGATGGAAGTTGTGTTTGTACCTTATAATTCCTTCAGTCAGCGCTCACGCTCACTTGCGTCCGAGCTATGCCCGAGCTGTCAAATCGGCATTACGCGAAGTCTTTTGTTCACACAACTACTGGCTATCGTTAATTTCTTTTCTTTCTTACACATTGGTACATTTCCAGACTATCTTAAAGTGCGGCCGAAATGGTTTGTTTTTATTTTAAGAAAAGTTCGGTACGATTTTCGGTCAATTTATAAAATAATTCTTATCTAAAAATCGGTAGTTTTTTTGTCTTGTATCTAATCCACCCTTTAATTTTTTGAAGTGAAACTTTTTTAGCACCGTTGTGATTTGAAACTCAATAAAACGGAAGTAACACTAAAAAGAGATGAATACATACATCTACAGGATTTAGCCTGCGAGAGAGTGAGATAGAATGAAACCTTACTGCGTTGGCCTGAGCTTACTTTTCAAGGCTCCTATTGGTTGAGATTGTGTGGGTGGGTTAACACTACACTTCTACCGCGTGTGAACTCCTAGACTCCATTTTTTTCTTATGGTCTAATCCTGGTAGAATTTTTTTTTTACATCTCCTCACAGCAAGCCATGAAGAAAAAAAAATCCCTCAGGGCCTATGTCATCTTTGGGGATGCCGTGTGGAGGGTCTTTTTATGAAAAGAAAAGAGAGGAAGAGGTAGGAAAAACGTATTAGGGATAGTAGGAGTCTAGGGTCAATGAATTCAAGAGTGACTAACGTATGAATCTATTTCTCCCGCTACGGTGCAAGTCAATGGGTCGAGAGAGTCCGGCTGGAGAGATCAAAAAGTATCTCTCAACCAGTCTCTCCCGAACCGGTCCGCCACGCAGTGGGTAAAAGCATCCGCCGCCAAGACCTAAATAAACCCCACCCTACGAGCCCGGGCACCCTTGCTAAATCACTAAACATAGCAAACCACTGATGGTATGGTAAGGGTGTTGATTATCCAATAAATGGTTCGGGCAAGATGGTACCCATACCAGCCTCTCAAAGGGAATGCATTTTTATTGCTAATAAGATCTAATAACAAATAAAATGTTCAACCTACCTTGACACCTGACCGGGTCCAAGGTATCTACGTGCGCTTCACAGCATCTTCGCTAAGCTAAAGGTCAACGTCTACAAGTCCATAATAAATAATATAATATTTGAATAGCGCAGTTTTGCGCTATTTCACTTTAAGTGCGCAATTATATCCAGGGTTTGATTCTAAGTTAAAAAAGAAAAAATTACTTTTTTTAGAAATTCTGTTGCTTATTTCGGATACAAAAATATTTTCGATAAAAGAACATTTTTTTTGTACTAACAATTCAATTTTTTTTTTACCTTTTTTATAAAAGTTGTGTTTCGTTTAAATTCATATAATTGAATTTCACTTTTTTGGTTTGAATGAATGACGTGGAATCTTTGGAGCGAAATTAACTCATTTTCTTACATCCGATCGAGCTGAAAATTGGCAGATAGACTCGATGTCTATGGCAATGCATTCTATCAACTTTTTGTGGCAATCACGCATATTCGCATTTCTCTGACGTTCGATAACATTATAGTAGTAAATATAAGCAATCTATCGATCTTGTACAATTGGGATTTGGCTCGGTTGGTAGAGTTGTCGACTCCAGTTCCTGGGTAGAAAGGTTCAATTCTCAGCCAAACATATTTTTTTTAGGTTTGGCTGAGGACTTACACTTTACCCTATGGCCACCCTGTATAACAAAATACTTCTTAAAGAGCTCATTTCAGACTGGTTTTTGCGTTACTTGGAACGCAGGTACTCAAAAAAACACTTGCTTGTTGATCGGTTGCTAATGGTATGAATAATTTAATCTGGTTTTTCTCATCTAAAATTCTAGGTTTTACATCTCGGTACACCAGGACTCGCGCAAGAAAAAACAAACACATACCTAATGCTGAAGGATGTAACCTGTTTATTGCTTTTTTATGTATTCAGGTATTTGTAACGACAGTAATAACGGGATTACCTGCTTGTCTATAATAATTTATTAACTGCATACCTCTTATATATACGTATTTACGCACCTACTCAGGCACTGCCTCTATACTGTGTGTGTGTGCAAGTGTGTACATATATGTACATATATATCGATCGTCCAATTAATTAGTCAGATATCTTCGAAAAATCGAAATATGCAGTTAAATGTAAGGGTACTTCTATCTGGTACAATATCTGGTACACCACATTGCGCAGATCTTGTGGTATCACAAACGTTCTGTCAAAATCTTGTCAATAGTGGTCTTACTGATATAACCATATCAAAGAGCTCCGAAAAAACTAATTACAGAGCATTAGTCACACCTGGCGGATGCGGTGAGCGGAAGCTTCATCGCGAACGGCTGCCACGCCGAGACTAGGCGTCACGGAGAGTGCAGCGTGTTGGCATTTAGCGTGGGGGAACCAAGCTGCACGTCAGTGTCAGTGCAGCACCTTGGAGACCTTAGTTTACGGACAGGGCCCCGTTTACTAATATTTAATTTTGTTTTCTTTGTTATACGTGCTTGTAAGTTATTTATTATTTAATGAAAACAAATAACTTTGTTAAAACGCCACTATATAATCAATTTTACCAACATGTTTCGAAAACTAAGTTTTCATCGTCAGGGTAAGATAATAAGATTAATATTAATATTACTTCGACTAAGAACTACCACCACTTCTTATCCACGAATTATCACCACTTCTACGACTTCTTTTGACTTTTCTACATTATTCTGTTTTCAGATTTTTGATTGAGTTTCGCGAATATTGTCTTCATTTAATTAAAACATTTAATTATTTGTATATTAGTTAGTGCGCACAAAAGAAAAGAATTTTCGATATCTTTAAAAGTACCTAAAACCTGTAATGTTCTCATTAACTAGTCTGGTTTTATTTCCATTTGCGAGAAAGGGCTTGGAATATTAGAGAAATGTAGGGGAAAGAATTTGTATGAAAAGTGGGAAAGATGGAGAAAATATTATTTGGAAACGTGTCAGCGAGAAAAAGCACTTCCCCGCGAGTGACGAGAAATGGTTAAAAGACACGTTAATGCTCTACCAAGTGGCAGGAGTGGATTCAAACCTTTGGATTAAAAAAGGCAAGAAAGTATGGTATTTTAAGATTTTCGAGAAAATCTTTTTCGAATACTTTGACGTAATGTACATGTCGTAGGCCGATCGTAAAATCAAGCAAATCGTGATGCGCCTAGCCACATCATGATCCCGATGGTTATCCCCGTTACTGACAGCTTAGACTCTCCCAGCTTGCAGAACAAACTTGCCTTATTATGCCTTGGTTATGCCAGTCGGGAGAGCAGTCTTGTTGTTAAATAGAGTCACTTTGAATATTGATATGTTTAACTTCAATGAAGCACAATTTAGACAGCAAGCTTTTTTGCTGTTAGTCTGATTGTGCTTCATTGAAGTTTAAATTGTTTAGTTTATTAAAATTGTTTAAATTATTTAAATTGCTTACATATGAATTAATCTTAATATTTTCTTTACTTAAAAACGATTTGAAATTTTAATGTTGTTATGTTCCTAAAGTGAATAAATTGAATTTAATAGAATTGATTTGATTTAGAATTGATTTTTATCGTGATGTGCCTGAAGCGTATCATGATCTGCCTGATTTAACAATTTGCCAGCGATATATTGTTACGTTACAAATTATTACGTTGCATATTCGAGAATAGACCTCTTTGCATATTGGAGAATAGACCTCCAATATAGAGGCGCGCGCATTACCCCCTCCCGCGAGCGACAAAAACCGACGAGTCGCAAGAGCGCCTCGCCGGCGAGCCCGCCAGTTATCAGCCGGCAAGCTTCCCGACCCTACGTCTCTTGTGAACATGTGTGAGACGAGTTCAGTTTCGCCGGGTGCGCCCTCCGCGTGTCCGCGTATGGACGCTGCTAGCCCATAAACCAAACGTGAGTCAATACAATGTTTACCCTTTGTGTGCAAATAATGTTTTAAAGCCCCTAAAAAAGAGTGTAGAGAGCAGAGATTGACGTTCAAACTAACTTTCAGCTAGGATTGTTCCTCCTTATGTACTATTGTGACTCCTAGAATTGAATAAACTATTTATGTGATAACCTACCGTGTTTTGCTTGTCGAAAGAGGCCCTGGGAGGATGAGAAGCGTGAAGCTCCGAACCACAGGCACTAGCCTTGGGGTTAAGAGAAACCATACTTGAGCCGCAAACCTGAGCTAGTTTATTTGGGGCAAATCCAGCATCTAATTGTATTAAATATGTGGGAGCTTTCTCCAACCCTGCCGCTAGCGTCAGCACGCACGCCGACGCTAACACTGGCGCGCTAAACGTGGGGCCATTTAAATTTTTCTAACAGCAAGCTATTTTTAATAATACTATTCATCTCAGCCATATCTTAACCGCAATATATTTGTCTGGATCAGGAAAAACTTTCAAACGATAACGGCACACTTGAATTTTGCATTGTTTTCTATTTTCAAATGTTTTTCGAACGTTCAATAAAATAATTTCTTAACCTTTTCTTTGCAAACTGGGGTCGATAACTGAAATATCTTTAATTTTAAATGGAGAATGCATGGGTTTGTACATAACCGGAAACAAATAAAATGCCAATGGTGGGCGGGATTGGGGGCTAAAATGCTTGAAGTTTTGATTTGAATCTTACCATGCCCAAAAGATTAAAAAGAGCGTTCAAGAGGTTAAAACGCAGCTTAATCTATTTTTTTAAATTAGTTCAATACAACAAGACCTTAGGAAAATAATTTCCCTTGGGTCTTATGTCATCTTTAGAGGTGCTGTGGACTATATTTATTATCTATCTATCTTCTATATATTAATACGTGAAGCAAAAACTTTCTACCCCTTTTTATGTAAATTGCGTGGACGGAGGAGTATGAAATTTCGCAAACGTATAGCTTATATTGATAAGGAGTGCAGAATGCTAATATTTTTTTTAAAATTATGCATAAAAAATACATTAAATCAATACAAAAAACATTACAATTATGGTCGAATTTCGACCATTGGGCGACCACTAGTTTTATTTATTATTTAAAAAAAGTAAAGAGAGGGACTTCTGGGAAGGAAAAATATATAAGGGGTGACTTAGAATCTGGGGGCCAGGATGTTCAGAAGTTACGGATATATGTTTCCATTCCTCCCACTGTAGTGAAAGGCAATAGGCCAAGCGAGTCGTGCTGGAGAGGTCAAAAATCTCTCTCGATGTTTTAAAAAATCTTCGACTCTTAGTCTCTCAATTCTTAAAAAATCTCTCTCGATCCGGCCTGCCACGCAAAAGATGAGCAAACGCATTCACCACCAAGACCCTGACAAGCCTTACCCCAACCCGGGCATCCCTTTTAAGTCATAAACATAACGAAACACTGGAAATGATCTATGGCAGAGGTGCTGGTTTTCCAAAACAATGGTTCCTGAAGCAACACCCATACCCGAATTCCAAATCAAAACTGATGTTACAGAAAAAATGTTTTGAAGAGATTATAATATGTATATTTGAAGTTCTTTCGATTTATTTCGATTTATTTCTTTTAGAGGGCCCATATCACTTGTTTTAGGTCTATGGTTCGAACCATTACGTCGGTAAATACGCCACAAATGTTTGCTGTACGTAACTAAGAGGTTTTTCTACCGAGAGTCAGATATTGTGTTCGTTTTTTTAAATGTAAAATAGTGAGAAAAGGCTGTAAGAATCTTTTTTAGTTTGTCGTTTTCGCTGATTTTGTAGGACCGAACATAATAACCGAAGTTCGCTATTTGTAAAAAAAAGCTTTGCCGAAACGAAGATTAATATTTCTGAACTAAAACATATGCTGAAATTCTTAAATTTATAATAATATTCTTAGAGATACAAACAAAACTGTTTTCCGTACCCAATTACTAGCATAACTGCGGAATAGTGACGAAAAGAATCTAGAGGTGAAAATAAAAACCCCGAGTCTGTAATGCTGCCGAATGAATAGATATACCCACTAGAAATGCCTTTCATGTAGATTTGAATGGAAACCGATGTCGCCACTTAATTAGTGCCTTTTGATTCTAGCTCTCTCACACTTCTGTAAGTGTGAGAGTCTGTACTTGGCATCTTAGCTGCATTACATTTTCGATTGGAATAAATTTCATAATGAAGATGAATTTCAATTTTGGAGTTGAGTTTGGGTTCCGGCGCCACGGGGACCATTTATTGGATAACCGACACCCCTGCAAAAAGGTCACCCACAGTGTTTCGCTACTTTAGTGACTTAGCAGGAGTGCCCAGGTTCATGGGGTGAGATTTGTCTTGGTCTTGGCGGCGGATGCGTTTACTCACCTATTGCATGGCGGGCCTGATCGGTGAGACTGGTTGAGGGAGACCTTGGTACTTCTCCAGCCTTCTCTGTCGACCCATCGCCTTGCACCAGAAGGGATGGATTCATACGTCCGTCACTGCATCCAGAGGGTTAGATTCATACGTTCGTCACTCCTGGATACATTCCTACCGATCCCTCATACATGTTCCTTCCCAAAAATTTCTCCCCTTCCTTTCCATAAAAATACTCTCTACACGACATCAACCACGACGACACAGGCCCTGAGGGATTTTTTCTCCTGTATAGAGCTAACACAATTTGGGAGGCGGTAATGGGTACCACCGCCCCGAGACCATTTATTGGATAACCAACACCTCTGCCATAGGTCACCACAAGTGATTCGATTCGTTTGGTGATTTAGCCATAAGGTGTCAATTTTTTCAGGTTTTGGCGGCGGATGCGTCTGCCCAGCTGCTGGCTGGCGGGTCAGATCGAGAGAGACTGGACATTGTCTTGTAACGTAGTCGGAAGGATGGATTCATACGTCCGTCACTCCTGGATACACTGACTCCCAGATTCTTACCTACCTCTCATACCTTTTTCTTTCCCAGAACATCCTCCTTTCATTCCTTAATAATATCCTTCACACAGCATCCTCAAGATGACATAGGCTCTGAGGGAAATTGTCGGAGTGTTGAGTTTATGTAAAAAATAAAAATAAAACGTAAAAGAAAACTATTTTCTATAAGTATGAACTTGAAATTGCAAAGAATGCTCAGACTCTTACGAGTAGATCACGAAACTCGCCCACATCGCACATCGCATTACTGTAGACCGATTTATTAAATTATTATACATTGGCAGATTTGTTAAATTTTCAAACCAAATTTTGTTTTCTTTATTATTTTATCGTCTTTATTATTTTATTTTATCCAACCTGATTCACTCAGTATGATTTGCATATCAATACATCAACATCAATCATATCTGAAGAGTTATTGATTGAAGTCAGAGCGCTCGGGTGTTCAATGTTCAGTGCTCACAGTGTTCATATCAATCTCTTCAGCTTCACCGATCTCTGGAAACATCATTACTTTGAAAGGTTTTACGCTAAGTACACATTAATCTTGTTTCAGAAACTAACCGAGTCTTGTCGCGAATTGGTAAGGTAACAAGAAATATGTTTTTTTTTTAAATTTTTTTTATTTAGGAAAAAACACAAACAGAGAGTAATTAACAAGACGATATAAAATAATGACTTTAGAATTCACCTGCACCCTCATGTACTCAAACAGTAGATACCGTACGCCCCGGGAACCTTTATTGGATAACCAACACCTCTGCCATAGATCACCTCAAGTGGTTCGCTACGTTTGGTGATTAAGCAGGGGTGCCCGGGTTCATGGAGTGAAGTTTGTCTAGGTTTTGGAGGCGGATGACCGGGACACACTGAACCCCAGATTCCTACCCACCCCTTAAACCTTTTTCCTTCCCAGAACTCTCCTTCCCTTCTTTTCCTTAAAAAAACCCTCCACACAGCATAGGCCCTGAGGGAAATTATTTTCCTCAAGGCCTCCTGTGTGGAGCTCATGTAAAAAAAAAAATTCTTCTGATTTACATCAGACTTATGTGGGATAAGTCGCTAGAGTGGTAATTTAAAGTTTGTTAGTTTGAGTCGACTTACCCTTACTTACAATCGATGACGTTTGTTATGTTACACCTGCATTCAAATGGCCATTGTTTTGGCGCGAGACAGAGCACAAAACTCCCACGCAGCCCCAAAAACACAACCGACGCGGCCAAAAAACAACCCATACTCGTCCCCATCAGACTCCCGACCTACAAGACACAGAATAGACTTGTGTTTTCACTGGCAATCACAGCTAAACACGAGTTGCTGCGTTGCCAAAAGCGTCGATTGTTTCTCTGTTGTTTGTAGATTCCCGGAGGACTGATGACGATGGCAGCCAACCATCATACGCTGGCCTGAACCACCCTCTATATTTGCAGTAAGCTCACCAACCTTCCTCACCTATCTTGTACCTAATTTCTTACTTCTTGTAATTGCCCTCGCGGAGAGAGAGACAAATTCCACGTAAGATTTAAATAACTATTTCCTTAGGTATGTTTTTAAGTTTTCACGGCCATAAAGTATTTTTGTTATTTTGTTGTCTACGAGCTGGTGTTAGAGCTCGTAGAGAAATGGAGCTGGCAGCACGGTATCGCTTCGACACACATAAGTAAACACCCTCACCAATATCATTTGCTCATCTGCCCTGATGATGGACACTGTAACGCTGTCCGAAACGTTGGCTAAAGAAGGAGGTAGCAAAACACGGCATTACACCCCAAAAACAATAACAAAAACACTATTTCCTTAGTTCATTATAAACTGTGATTAAATGTACTCTTGAGTTGGTTATTGGATCATTTTGACGACCTTCACCTTATGCCATGTGTTATAAGATTGCGATCGACCATCTCCCTGAGTAAAGTGCCCTTCTGAGCTAGCGGATTCTGGTTGCCGTGAGGTAATTCGGTACCTGTGGGGTACTCATAAGCTGGCGCCTGCCACTCCATTAACACTGGCGCCGACCGCTTCATTAACACTGCTGCCCAATATTAACACTGGTGCCTGGCGGTACATTAACAAGTTTTTGAAGATTTTATAGAGGGTCATGAGGTCAAGGTTCACCGGTTAGGAAGAAAGGAGACGTTATATTTCGAGAGCATATTTATGTATCACCATTTATGTGCGCTCATTCTGTAATTTCTTTTGTTTGTATTTCAATGTTGTCTTTTCAAATTATTTTTCATTAGTTTAATGATGTGAGTGTGGGCAAGACCAAACTCATGTTCTGATTCAATTTAGTCGATGTCAGTTATATCTTTAATGGAGGTGGGTTCAATTGTTGACTTGAAACTTTAAAAAAATTCAGAGAGCGTGTTGCAGATTTCCTGGGCATCATTAAATTGACGTTGTTCGAAAGATATAGCAGCCATATCCGTCAGATTATTTTAATGAGGATACATATATTATGACATATGACCAAAAACTTTTGACTTTGTTTTTCCATGAACTTTTGATGTTATCAAAAATAACTGTAAGAAATAAAATTCACGATGGTCAGAAAGACCTTCATAGATCTTTGTCATTTTACCGTGATAACTTAATATGTTCGGGAGTAAACCATATGGGGAATTTCTCATTTTCGTGCCAATCCTGGAATGAACTTATCAATAACATTATTATCAAACACATTCGATCTTCTGCTTTTTCGGCTGTTAATTCTGCGGTTACAGATATCCAACCAATACAATTAATGTCCTTATTAATCTGAGAAGAATTATGATGGAGATAGTTACGCTTCATTTGTCAAATTAATTAATAATTCCACACTTGATTTTTTTTCAAAGTTAAATACAATATATGGTTTAAAATTAAGTAGGTAGATAATTTTTGAGTAGGTACCTCCTTGCAAATTATGATTTGAGAGGAAATTTTGGTTTGATTTTTCAGTTAAGAGAAAATGAGAATCATGCTTTTTAGGACACAAGGTCCACTATAAACTGTTTTCAGAATTATTAACGTATTACGGAGTATTATGGGTAGTGTATATGTGTGAAGAAATAGCTTTTGCTTATTAAATGAATATACAAGTAAATATTTAAATTAAGACCGAAGAACGCGATAGTTGTCGACTATTAAATAAATCTGATTTTTAAAACCGCACAGGAGTCTCAACTACTCCCAATCAGATGGTCTATGGCAGGGGCCGGAATTTGCGGCTCTTTACATGGCGTCCGCGGCTCTCCGGCTCTTCAGACATCAATTGCAATTTCACCTCTACTCAACCAGCCTTATGAGATGGAGCCGCCGGAACTATTATTTTTTTGCATTCCGAACACAAAACTGGTTTTAATTTAATAAGGAATCTATGCGCGAGCCTGTTTATAGAAACATTTAAACGGGCAGAAGTGTGATATTACAGTAAAAATGTAGATGACACAATGAAAATCGGAATTATCGTTTGGCAACATTTTTACCGCAGAAAGATTACCCCCCAACAATGGTTAAAGTATAAAGTATCTAAATAGAGTTTGAATGGTGGAATGGCGTTCGTTCTTTTGAATGGTGGTCTTTCGCCAGGGTGATACTGAGAGTGTTTAACAATCTTAAATGATAAATGTTTACCAATTGTAAAAAGTTTCTGCCACGTAAACCAGTCCTGACGAGAGATCGTACGTGACGTCATCGTTCTATTATCCTCAGGGGGTATTTCACCACCCCCCTCATAGCTTATCCATACACATAACGAATATTAATAAATAAACAAATAAATACTCGCAACTGGTAAAAAACTCATCTAACTTATCCTGTATGTAGCCATTATTCATAGGCTCAAGTGCCGAATAGTAAACTCAGACTTTTTAAATAAATAAATGCTGTATAATTAATTTTAAATGTACGTTACGGAATAAATAATATATGAGGAGAATGGTGAAATACCCCCTAAGTCTTTTAAGTTTAAAGCGACGTATTTCGGATGACGTCTGTACGAGCACACGAGATACGGTTTCGAAATTTTTAACTTTGCTTATCAATGAGTGCTGCAAAAGATTTATTTTGAAAAAAAAATCAAGTTAAGCAAGTTTATTGTTTTCAATAGAAATCTAAACTTAGAATGTCCACTTATTCACCAGTTACATTATCGTTGCAGTCAAGGAAGGGTTATTTAAAAAAAAAATTAAAAATTTGTGTAGTTAATTTTCCCGTTCTGTGAAAGTTCTGTAATAAATTCAGTTTTACTTTTTATAATGATATAATAACAGAACTTAAATAGAACTTACACAAAACGTGAAAATTAACTTCAAATATTTGATGAATTGTTCAAATTTTTTGAAACAACAATATTGCAAACATGAATGTAGAGAAGAATGCAAGTAGTTGTTATATTAGATAATGTTGCCAAAATGCAACCACAGATGGCAGGACACGAAAACACTCCACCGTTAAAATGTTTCCAGTAGAATTGACAAAAAATAACCATCATGGATTCGGTCTATTTCTAGATCTGGTGAAAAGTTCTTCAGGATCTTGAAACCTCATTGAGGATGGAGGCAATTAGGAAAATAGTTTATTTTCGTTGCTACTTACGGAAGAAAAAAAATAAATTTACGTATTCATTGTTTGAAAAAAACATTGAATTTTGGAAGATAAGTATTTAATTCCCTGTTCTACCATTCCTATTGTATGCGTAATTTTTTTTTTAAATCCGATAACGTCTGAGGGTCATGTTATTATATATTTTGAAATTTATAATATCCGAGTAGTCATAATAATGACTAAATGACTAACCTACACTACATAATATATTTTTAATAATATGTATAAATATTTTAAGCTGAATTGTATTATATCATTGAAGAAGAAGATAACACTTATAATCTAAATGAAAATATGAAAGAAAACAAGACACAGAAAACAGAAAAAAACAATGGTCGCAACTGGGACTCGAACCCAGATCTCTCGTTTAACCGGGACGTGCGCGTTTTCCAATTTCGCTATTGCCACCTTCTGTCAAACCGTCATATTTGTCAAACTCATATTTCAAATATTTAGAATCATTAATATTATTAATATTAGGTCTGGGTTCGAGTCCCAGTTGCGACCATTGTTTTTTTCTGTTTTCTGTGTCTTGTTTTCTTTCATATTTTCATTTAGATTATAAGTGTTATCATCTTCTTCAATGATATATTACGTTGATGGGAATAACCTTCAAAAGTTATAAAAAGAGAGTTTTCTCATAAAAAATTGAATTGTATTAGTTTTTTGTAAGTACATCTCGTACTTTTTCATTTCATATCTTTTAATTTATGTTCCAAACCTTATTATTATAATCTCTCTTATTGTATAACGTTTTACTTTTTACCTACCATCTTTACTTCAATGTACCATGTGTAACACCCATTTATGTTATCTTTGTTATTTAAACACACTAGTATGCACTAAATCATAAAATTTAATTTTGTATGTAAAAGCTCATAATGGTGTTAATGATTAATAAAATAACATAACCTACACTTGTATTAACATGTATTCACTCTACAGTAACTTGAAGTTTAAGTGAGTACACTGATAAAGGCCCAATCATTACTTTTAAGTTATTTTATAAAACCAATACAGATTTCGAATAAAGATATTAAGGGATATAAATATTTTGGTACCCACATGAACCCCTGTCTAATATCGTAGGTAGTTCCAATTTTTTTTAAATTAACAGATAATTGAAATTGAATAATGTTTTACATTATATGTATTGTTTATAACTAGGCTTACTAAAAATTTTTAAATTATAAAATGTATTAAACAGTTATATTTTGCTTATGTTAGAAGTCAGCTAGAGTACAATTCTTCCATCTGAAAACCACATTATAGTACTCATGTACAAGCTGTTGAAAGAATACAAAACAAATTCTTACGTTTTCTAAATTTTAAAATGGGTATTCTAGCAATTATGTTGAATGATATGAATACGCTGAAATTGTCAGACAAAAAAAATTTTAATGACTTGGTATTTTTATATTAAATTCTAAGTGATTTAGTTGATAGTCCGGTATTGCTTGAATTGATGAGCTTCCGGATACCACAACGTAATAACAGAAGTCAGGATTTATTTCAGTGCAGAAATTCTAGGACTAACTACCGTATGTTTTCCTCTTTGCCCAGAAAATTAATGGAGGGAATTAATTTTACCAAGTCAGTGAACATCTTCAATATAACTTTAAACAAATATAAAATATTGTTACTGAGGCAATTCAATTATTTAAAATAAATACTGTATATTTCTTATTATTCATGCGCAAAAGTCCCCAAAAAGGGAGTTAATAAATAAATAAATTTATGGTTTAGGAAGTTCAACCCCCCCTCCCCCACTCCCCCATCGGGCTCAGTATTGCGTAGCAAAAAATAGGATAAAATTCGTATATTGTTTTCCAGGAAAATATCACAATATTATTTGAACCACATATTTCATCAATGAGGTTTATCCCCCCCTTTCTCCCTTTTCCAATCTCCCAGGATCGACCCCCCCCCTTCCTCTAATAACCTAAATAAATACTTTAATAAATATGTATTTGAGACAATATAAATTGTTATCCATTTTTAGTTCTGTTGGGATTTAAAAATCCTTGGCGAAAAGTCTTAAAAACGTAATATTATTACTAAAAAAATTAATTATTCCACAGTTTAAATAGTTACCCAGGTAAGGAAAATGTACCACATTCGTTTTGATTTTATTTTGTCAAGAAGAACCTTAAAGTTTTCCCGTCTTCCTCGTATTTCGCAATACAGTTCTAAACACGAAATAAGCAAAAGGAATCGACACTTTCAGAGGAATTAAAAAAGTTCACGTCGTTTTACCAATACATTTTAAACACGTTGCAGGTGAACAATTCGTTTGCGAGTTTTTGTACTAGAACCTGGCATAAAGCTCGGTCTAAGAAGGCGTAGTCTTGGAATTTAACATTGCCTCGATTCTAGTGAATACAGATGTTTTATGACTTCCAATAAATGTGTTGCGGGTTGTTTCGGCGTATAAAAACCGTATATATGTACAATTTGTGTAGAACTTTATAATAATGCAAGAAAGATAGCAGCCAAAAAAATATTTGAAGATAATATTGTTAATCTGTGATTGATATATGAAATTGATAAAAATTACGTAAGAAAATCATACCACAATGGCCGAATGGTTAAAAGCGGAGTCCCGGTAAGACAGAGTTCCTGGGTTCGATTCTCATTTACGATCACCTTTTATTATCTGTATCTTGATTTGTTTCATATTTCGTTTAGATTAAAGAGCATTATCTTATTTTCGGTGATTAGATGATATTTTTGTCTTTAGCTTTCAATTTGGGAGGCGGGAACGGGTACCGCTGCCCCAGGAACCTTTATTGGATAACCAACACCTCTGCCATAGGTCAACCCCAAGTGGTTCGTTACGTTTGGTGATTTAGCAGGGATGCCCGGGTTCGTGTGGTGAGGTTTGTCTAGGTCTTGGAGGCGGATGACCAGGATACACTAAGCCCCAGATTCCTACCCACCCCTCAAACCCTTTTCCTTTCCAAAATTTTCCTCCATTTCCTTTCCTTAAAAAAACCCTTTACCCTGAGGAAAATAGTCTCCCTCAGGGCCTTCTGCATGGAGCTTATGTAAAAAAAAAGCTTTGCACTACTCAAACTATACTTTACAGTATGAGGTTTGTTTTCTGTATTTCGTATATTTCCTATTTAGATAATTACTAATTCCACGCTACATTGGCAGTAAGACATTACTTTTCTTAAGAACTTCGATTATTTTATCGGGTTGTTAAATAATCTATTTGTATTTATATATTAATACGTGAAGCAAAAACTTTTTACCCCTTTTTACGACGAAAATTACGCGGACGGACGAGTATGAAATTTCTCACCCTTATAGTGGAATAATGGAATTTTATAAATGTATGCTTTTATATGGCTGACAGAGTATTGCACTCACCGCTCTGTTCGGCTGAAATAAACACTATTATTATTATTATTATTATTATTATTATTATAGTTTGTATAGAGAAGGAGTGCAGAATGCACGCACAGCAGCAGTAGTATCACTAGAATCTCAACAATATTGATTCGATCCAAATTCATAATTTCAAAACAATCAGCAAATTTAGAATTTCTTGCAAAACCCAAAAGCACCCAATAGCCTGAAAGCACCCAATAGTTCATTACTTCATTTCGTTAGGTCTTGTAATTCATTTCACTATAGTGCCACTACGCAAATCATAAAAAAATAATAGCAATAAAATTAGGCAAGCGCTTAAAGCGTTCTCAAAGAACCCGCGTTAGTATTTTTTTTCAGTTTATCATTGGAACTTTACAAAATATTTTCGACTGATAGAAGTTTTTCAAATGCCTACTAAACCAACGGATCACGTAACAGTTTCACGGTCTGTTTACTCTTTGCGGAAACACAAGTCGTAAATTTTCAGAATTAGCATTCTTTATTCCCAGGGGCAGGTTTTACTTGGAACAACCCCTTTCCTGGACTTTATAGGAAATTACAAAGTTAAGGAGAAGGATTAAGACATAAAGTAATCGAAATAATCCACTTAATCCGGGATATCGACAACGTTTCTCCCATTATCTAAATTAGTTTCGTAAAGATTTAAGTAGGAGTAGTATTAGAGTGGAAATATATTTTATGCTCAGGATCATTGACTTGTCATGAAACTTGTGTTATTGATTCTTATTCAATTATATTTTTGAAGTGAAAACTTCTTTAACACCGTTGTGATTTGAAACTCGATGAAACGGAAATGAGCGACACTAAAAATAAACACATACATCTTTAGAATTTAGCCTGCGAGAGAATGAGACAGCAATAAAATATTTATTTTATTCACGGGTACTCGTTTCCAATATAATACGATAGATCCACAGTCCCATGCGAGTCTCCTTCGGTGTAGTGGCATAAAGTCCAAAAAAAAAAAGAAAAATAATTTTTGTGAAATCAATATCCAATCTTCAAACCACTCCGAAATGAACAGGCGAAATAAAACACCAAAGAAAGCAACATCTAGTGACTCGGAAGAAGAAAACACAAATTTTTAGCTAGTAAAAGGTGCACTGGAATTCGAGGACAAAATATGGAAAAAATCATCCTTCACATTGATAAAAAAGTGATTCGTAGTCTCCCCAAGTCCCCAAGTCCCTACTTTAGTTTTCTGAAGGTTTCACTTCTACCGTGCGCGTGAATTGCACTCTGATTTTACACCCCACATTTTTTAGCTCCACACAGGAGGCCCTCTGGAAAAGAATTCCCCTCAGGTCCTACGTCATCTTTGGGGATTCTGTGTTGAGTATATTTTAATGAAAAGAAGGAATTTAATGAAGTTCAGGGAAGAAAAAATGTATGAGGGGTAGGTAGGCATCTGGGGGTCAGTATCTCCAGGAGTGACGGGCGTGTGAATCCATCCTCCCACTACGGTGCAAGGCGATGTTCCGAGAGAGTCCTGCCGAAGGGGTCAAAAGGTCTTCCTCAACCAGCCCCTCCCGGTCCAGTCTGCCAGACAGTGGGTAGACGCATCCGCCACCGGACAAACCTCACCTCATATACCATTACCCGCCTACCAAAGTATTATTACGGAAAAAAGACTTAGGACAGTGGTTTCACAGAAATTCACGTTTAAAACTGTCATCAAATGGCCAATCAGGGTCATTTTGTTTGAAAAATCTTCGTTAAACATCGAATTTAGGTGCATTTCGGCTTTTAATCAAATTGTTATAAGCTAAGAGCTTAAAAACATGAAGGAGTTATTATATTAGATCCGAAATAGTTCCATCGAGCTGATTCGGTAGTGGCACTATGTTTCACGCGTATTTTTTTTTTACATTAACTCCACACAGGAGGCCCTGAGAAAAATAATTTCCCTCAGGGCCTATGTCATCTGGGATGCTGTGTGGAGGGTCTTTTTGAGGAGAGCAAGGAATGAACATTGGTCTTGAAGAGACCCATGTTGTAGGAGGGAGGAAACACAGATGCCGGCAAATCGTTCCATAGCCGAGCTGTTGAACTCAAGAACGAGTCGAAAAAACGACCCGTTCTCATGTGACAAATGTCAACCGTGTACATATGTTGGGCGCGCGTTTGGCGTGTCTCCCGACTATGCACCGGTGTCGAAGGGATCAATGACGCTAGTTCCTCAGAGCATCTTCCATTGAAATACCGGTAGAACATGGATAGCATTCCCACCCGACGCCTGTGCTCTAAAGATTGCAATTCAACGGCCTCCGTGGTCCCGAGGCAAGACTGTCGACTCACGATCCGAAGGTCGCGGGTTCGAACCCGGCGTGCGCAAATAAATTTTATTTGATTAATTTGTTTTATTTCACAATTTATTCATTTAAAATAATATATAGTATATTTGCGGCACGTTCCAGAGTGGAATATACTATCAGTATCGCCCTGGTGTAAGACCACCATTCAGAATTGAAACGTTGCTTGAAATGGCTTTAGCCGTGTTTAGTGACCAGATCTGAATAGCTAGGTACTTCCCCACCTTCCTCTTACCTATTTCCTTCCCCTCCCACTACCGTCAGCCTCACAACATACCTTGATTGGGGATGCCATAGTCTCACTGGCTCCAGACGGGAGCAGTTGGGACTCTTGTGCGGTATTCGTTAAGATGGGAGAATCTATCAAACGGACCGCCCGTTTCTGCACAGAGTCGAGGGTATTTTTCAAGTATTTTGGAGCTCCAGACCAGAGGTGGCTGCCAAATTCAACAGTGGGGCGCACTTGCGATTTGTACAGGGTTAGCAGTTGTGTACTATTAAAGTATCTGCGGGCCCTGTACAGTACGCCCAGTTTTTGAGAAGCTAATTTTACTCTGGTATATAAGCAAGTACAAAATATTTTCTTTATTCATTACTAGCTTTTCCCCGCGGCTTCGCTCGCATGGTATTACGGGAAATTACTGTAGCGCTTGCACTCATCAATTATCTCCCCCCCCACCCCACCCCAATCCCCTCCCGCATTCCATATATTCATTCCCTTATATTCAGTTTTCAAACATCTCGCCTACCACCTAAATTTCATAATGCTATAGCTCAAAGAAAAAAAGAATTACTTATCCAATTTTGTTCATTCGTTCGGAATTTATGCGCTTACAAACATTTCGGATGTTTATTTTTATTTAAATGTTTGGAAGTTCGTTAATATAATAAAAAAATACTCTATTTATCATTCAGTCTTTATAATCGTTACGAATTATATTTTTAATATAGGAACTCAAATTTGACATTTATTCCAAGCTTGTCCAAAAAATAAACGAATTCTAATATTTGAATTTTCTGCAGTAGTAGCTGACCAGTAGACTGAGTGCCTACCAGCATAGAGCCCAAAAATATATCAACATTGTTTCCATGGAAAAGATTTTTTTCTGACGTTAGCAAAAACTCGCTTTTGTTAGCGACAGAAAACGTATAACAAATATAATATATTAATATTTATAATTTCATAATGCCAGAGCTTACCATCATATACAACCTGTAGTCTGCGCATATAATTTAGCTTTATATTAGTGAAAGAATTATTAAAGTCTTTATATTGTGTTATGCGTGAAAAGGTCATAAACAAACTCGAGCAGTTTCGCATTTATAATATTAGTATGGATTGCTGCGTTAAAAGAATCTTCGGGTAATATTAAAGACAGTATAGTACTGATATTTCTCATTTGACGTTCAATATCATTTTTGTCCAAGAGGTCTTCAGTAATGATGTGCCTCAAATGTTTTTTGTTCTTAGGTGTATTTATGTTAACCTAAATAAACTGTTCTATTTTTCTTACTACTGCTGGTTAAAAAATTACTAATAATTTTATATTCTGATGGGTAGTCATGTTCTCATATTATTTTGAACGCAGCTTGGAGGAAAGTGATTAAACTCGCTAAATGATTTATGTACATTACCGTTGCCAGCGCGGAGTATAATATGCGTTACGTTACGACCGTTAGAACTATAACGAATAACGGAATAAGGTAATTTTACGTAATAACGCCGTTACACCGTGGGTGAAACGGCTGCTCGCCTTAAATCTCGTGGAAATGCTAAACATACTTTTTTATGGGAAAACTGCTAAAAGAACACACGTTGTAGGTGCTTATGAACTAAAATGTCAAATTTAAAACATGTGGTGAAATGTGTTATTCACTTTTCAATGGAAAACCATTTGTATCGCTTTATTTCATTCAATGGGACATATGGGACGTGTGGGATTGCACTATCCTCCCCACATCCTGGAATAAAACTTATTATTTTTATTAATTGTTCTCTAGACTTTATGTCCGGGTTAAATCTTCCTCACAGGAAAAATTTAACCTTTCCACACACTTTTCCACAAATGATCATCTAGTCAATCCACGCGATGTAATTGCGTTGTATAAGTATAATAAATTCAAAACCATACAAGAACAACACGTCAACCTATCAGAGACCATATGGGAAAATACTTCACCGACTCCAGATATTTTCATATCGGAGGGTTCGGCTCAATAGAACTCCTAACTGAACCGATAAATCCTACTGATCCCTCAATATAAATATTTAAAAAATCTTTCGTAATCCTTCATGTGTTTAATACGACTGATTTTTGCATTTTTATATAAAGATTCTTTGATAAATCTAATAAGCCTAAATTGTTAATGAGAGAGCTAGGTATAATGCCAGTAGCCGAAATAACAAATGGTAATATTTTTATAGTTCGAGAATGCCAAATTCTTTTAATCTCATTTCCTAAATCTGTATATTTTCTATTTTTTTCAGAAACAGATTTTTGATTTTATTATTATTATTAATGCATTTTAAAAGCTTGAAAGTTTTCACCCTTGCAACTGTGTAATTGAACACGATTGCAAATAAAAATGTATTGAAAAATGTAAACTGCATGACTAAAAAAATATTAGATGTTAAAAAAAGTCTGAAATTTTACGATCTTGTTTTTTCTAAATCTTGCGATCTCGGATTGTAACATCTGCTATCAAATTAATAGCTTTTAACCCAAATGGGTACCTACGTACTACCAAATGAGTACATTTTGTTTTACGTGAACACCGCTAATGAGTCTCAACCGTCCGGAGCCAGTAAGACAATGGTATCTCCAATTCGGGAATATTGTACGGTTGAAGGAAGCGGGAAGCGGAAAGAGACGAGGAAGAGGAAAGTGGAGGAGTACCTGGATATTTAGATCTGGTCACCAAACACGGGTAAAGATTTTTCAAGCAATGTTTCGATTCTGGATGGTGGTTTTACACCAAGGCGATAGTGAGGGAACCTTCTACTCTAGAACGTGTCACAAATATACTCAATAATATTTTAACATAAAATAAAACGAAAATAGTTCCATATCTACAAAGGCGAATGTAGAATATGTTTTATATATTTTTTTATCATTCAATGAAAAACTTAACAAGAAACAAGAAACAACAAGAGTTAGGTTAGTTTAGGTTTATATCATCTTGTATCTATTTGTATCATCTTCTTTCTCGTATTAATTATTATTCCAATAATAGAAACATGTGCAGTGCTTTTCTCGAACAAGCTGTATTACCGACGCTCCTTTGAAACTTGAGAAAAATCTGTTTTCTCAAATGACCGGTTTATACTTTATAATATACATAATATTTCAAGTACGTCTGACGGTTATTGTCAATATTCGGCAATAGTCAATTATGGCCAGGAACCCCAGACACTTAATTAACCTCATCGATCAAAAGAATAATTAAAATATAATAGAAGAAAGAAACCGATTGAGCGGTTATGTGTTGAACGAATAAGTGCGTCAAATTCCCATCCAAGTGGCGTATTTACAAATCTTATACCATTTCTGTCAATAGACTTAAAAAAAACAGTTTCAGTGCTGATAAATCGGCGTTTCAGAGGGCCAAGAAAAGTCACCAAAGGCGCTGGTGTAACCAGGTATCACTTGCGTCCGGTGTTCTTGGATCTCCACGGAACGCAGAACCGCGAAGAGTATTGGAGCCTTTTCCATCATGGAAATCAATTGGGGTCATGATCCTCATCAATGAGGAAGCAAATTAAAAAGAAGAAATCGGCATTTATTGATATATTAATTGACAGTTTCACACAAATGACAACGTAACCATAATTTGTTACGTCATTTAAGGGTATGCTTTACATTGCCTACTTCAAGGTGCAACCGTTATATGGTAAGTGAGAAAAGGACGAAGCCAATGCAATGTGCAAATTTCTTTATTCTACGAATGATTGAAATATTAAAATGCCCTGCCGGAAAGTAAACTGCAAAAAATAAATTGTTAGAATCACTGGTGTGTAATTTGTAAGTAATTCTTTATGAATTCGGTGGACTTTTATGTGATATGTGTGAAATGTAATTTGTAAACACTTTACTAAGGAGAAATACGTCGCATACAAGTGAGGAAAGGACTGCGGGCCTTGTAGAGTTCTGCTTTCTGGCTGCATTTGCAGCAGATTTGATTTAATTCAGCGGTATAATATATTTTTCTTTAGCGGCGGACGCTAATACTTAGGTCGGCAATATGATGGTCATTAGGCGAGAATCAATTGATGATTTGCAATGCGTTCATGACAGGTACACATAGTACCTTATGTACTACACACCTACATTCATGAACCATGTAGGTGTATTGTGTAGATGGCCCAACCAATCACATTATGCTGATTAAAATGCTATATGATTTAATTATAATTATTAGTAATTTGGATACTTAAATGCAAAAATATATAAAAACAAAATTTTAGACGATAAATTATGACATTTTGGTTATATATTGGGGTGATGGACTTTTGAGATTTTGCTTCTCGGAATTTCAGCTTTTGTTAACTTAACCTTCGGGATTTTCTTTCGGTACCCGTACTCATATTGAACTGTAATATCGTAATTACTGCAACCAGGTAACCCTGAAATCAGGTTTGTTGGGAAATTGAATTATAAAAAGGTAATCAATTCGATAAATCGGTTGTTGTGTATTTATACTGAAAAGTATGGTTACATCGTAGATTTGCTTATTGGGAATCGAAATACTTATATTTTGGAAAATATGGAAAAAATATCTAATATTTTTTTATGTATTTATTTACGAAAATGGAATGACTTACCTAGTTGTTACTTACAAAAATGCAACGAAAGCAACTTAAACAATTCCACAAATGTTAATGCTACAACTAGCTAAGTCTAGTTTGCTTAATTGAAACAAGGAACAACCCTTGTGATAACTAGAGTTACCTAAACATAGAATTAAACGGAGATAGCCTCAAAAAACATTCAAATAATTTGATGATTCCAACGCT
Organism: Glyphotaelius pellucidus; assembly: GCA_936435175.1. Classification (NCBI taxonomy): domain Eukaryota; kingdom Metazoa; phylum Arthropoda; class Insecta; order Trichoptera; family Limnephilidae; genus Glyphotaelius; species Glyphotaelius pellucidus. The sequence goes on from OW386550.1 coordinate 6,858,859, forward strand.
TTACAACTTATGTTTGTAGCATTCATAAACGAGGAAATAGATTTATGATTTTAGTGTGTAACTCTAAAAAGCTGATTCCTGAGTTACCTTGTTGTAGTAATTGGTGACCCGACCATTAATCTGGTAACAATTGATCCCCGATAGTTGGTCCGCCGACAGTTGATCCCCCGACAGTTGATCCTTGCGACAGTTGATACCTCCGACAGTTGATCCCCTAAAAGATTATTTCTTCAAGTAAGTATGCACAGTCGATATACTTATATCTGAAGGCATCTTGCGGATTTTCAACCAAGATGTAAATATATCGATTTTGGTTGTACGGCCGTATTTCCCCTTTGCCTTCTTGAAGAAACAACCTTTTACGGGATCAAATGTCCCAGAGATCAACTGTCAGGGGGGTCTACTGACGGGGGGATCAACAGTCGGAGGGATCAACTGTCGGCGGACCAACTGTCAGGGGATCAATTGTCGCCGGATCAACTGTCATGGAACCGTAGTAATTACCCCACGACTCATTGAGGAGATCAAAGATTACCCCATGACTAAATGAGGAAAATAAATTACGAAAACATTATTCTCTCACTTGTTCTGCCAATATTCTGAAGATTTAAGGAAAATTTATTACAAAATATAAGAAAATCTCACTTCTCAGAAACAAAAGACCTCGTGTTTAACCCAGATTCATTTAAAAAAATTATTTCGATACAAACTTTGTAAGCGCAATACCAGTACTTCCAAGAAAATCTTGGTAATTTTGTTACAAGCATTATATTACAATTTTTTTCTTTATCATTAAATCTTTCGCCAACTTCATTAAGCTCGATAAATTTTTTTTTTAAATTCAGTAAAGTTTTGAAGATTTGATTTCATCAATGAATTATTGCCTCCTGTAAACTTTGTAATGAAAGTTTAATAAATTTCTATCTTTTTGATCGAAGCTAGAAAATATATGAAGATATTATCTATAGTTTCTCTTCTGAAATAAAAATGTTTGTATTAAATATTATGTTCTATAAACCGTCTTTAATGAATTTGTAACACGTGAAACAATAACAATAAATCGTTTTAATAAAACGCAGCATTATGTCAATAAGTCGCATGTGTTTATTTTTTTGATAAATCTTGGTAACCTTTTCGTTCAGACAACATCAGGAAATGGGAGAACCCGAAGATATAAACATACTATTGTATACAGTGAGTTAAGAGACGTACCTGACTTACTTCATCCGTTGATTTACATTATTATGAGCAAAAATTTTAATTACATTTTTTGTTGTTTTTTTTTAAACAAAACCAAAAAAATTTTAATACGCCCTCAAAGATTGAAAAAAAAAACAGAGTGTGCAATTCACACGTGGTAGAAGTGAAACCCTCAAAAAACTAAAGTAGACAAGAGTGGGAAGACCACGAAGCGCTTTTTTTTATCAATGTGAAGGATGATTTTTTCCATGTTTTTTTTTATTTTTTACATGAACTCCACACAGAAGGCCCTGATAAAAATAATTTCCCTAGGGCCTATGTCATCTTAAGGGATGCTGTGTGGAGGGTTTTTTTAAGGAAAGGAAGGAGAGGAGAGTTCTGGGAAGGAAAAGGGTTTAAGGGGTGGGTAGGAATCTGGGGTTCAGTGTGTCCTGGTCGTCCGCCTCCAAGACCTAGACAAACCTCACCCCATGAATCCGGGCATCCCTGCTAAATCACTAAACGTAGCGAACCACTTGGGTTGATCTATGGCAGAGTTGGTTATCCAATAAAGGTTCCCGGGGCGGCGGTACCCATTCCCGCCTCCCAAATTGTGAGTTTGGTTATCTTATTCATATTTTTGATTTCTTCTTCGGAGTCGTTATTGGTCTTTTTCTTTTGCCTGTTCATTTTGGTGTGGTATGAAGATTGAATATTGATTTCACAAAAATAAAAACTCTTATTTTTTTGGATGTAGGATTAGACCCCTGGTTGGCTGAATATTTGCAAAGATCAGGTGCTTTATACTACTACGCTAAAGGGGACCTGCGTGGGACCGTGGATTTATCGTATTATGTTGGAACCGAGTACCCGTGAATAAAATAAATATTTTTTGCAACCTCATTCTCTCGCAGGATAAACCTATACATGTATCCATGTATACATAATCTCCTATTTGAAGATATCGGTGAAGAAAATTTAAAACATTATATCATCTTTTTGCAATGACGAATAACGACCTCCTTGGCAGAACTTTAAGCTGATTTTCGCTAATGCCAGCTTGATTTTTAAAGCAATGCATTAAAGATTTCTTAAAAAGTCAACATTTTCTTAAAAGAAACACAACACATAACTCAAACCAATAGAAAACGTACATATAAAAACATTAATACGTGGTTAGGATTGCATTAACAAACTACTTGCAAATTGAACGTGTTAATTTTTTATACGAAGTATATTATTATTTAAACATATATTAAAATTTTAAAAAAAGAACTTTCATACTGAAAATGTTCAATTACTTTATATATGTTTGTAAATTTTTTTATATTTGGATTATTATATGTAGGTTAACTTTTGTTTTTTTATTTATTTTTTTCTTTTGTACTTTGTATTTTTATTTATTATCTTTTGTATTTATTGCTTTAATCTTTACTGATATATGTAATTATAGATACTGCTACCCGGCTCAGAACAGATATTGTCTAGTGATTCAGGTAGCGCACATATATGTAAATGTAAATAACTCTTGATATTAATAAACGCCTGGGTTACCAGCACCTTTAATTGAATAATAATAATTAATTTAAAGTATATTACATTATACTAAATTTGCACCAAATTTCAGAGTTGAAGAAACACCTATTAATGACCACGATTTAGAATCAAAATGATTTGGTGGTTCAAAGGTTTATACTTCACAACCTAGACATAATCCCAAGAGATGCAAAGGAAACGTGATTTACATAATAATTTATTTTTCCACAAACAGAAAAAGACAATAAGGCAACACCGAGAGAACGCAGCAATAAACTAAATTAGGTAATTGAGCGGCGTCCTGGAGAACTTACCACCGCCCCAGTCAACTAGATTGTCGAAATAATCAGCTTAGACAGAAATGCGTGGCAATGCAAATCAAGTAATTGACAGGAGTAGTACCAACTTGAATAGTAATGAGGAGACATAATCCAGCACTATGTTCTACAGTGGTTCATGATTATTTAAAGTACAGCCTTACACTGTGTCTGTTTTGGGTTAGCAAGCAAATAAACTAATTATTTAAATGTGCTATTACTTAAAGTTGAGAATTTATTTAGAAGAAGATGAGAACATAAGTGGAGTGTAGAGAACCAGTGTGCCAACTCAGCTCCTTAAGAGCTAGAATTAGCTCAAAAATAAGGCAGTCAGCTCTAAAAAAGTGGTTAAGCTTCTTAACTCGTTTTTTTTCGATAATATAGCTCTGAGAAATTGATCTGAATGTGACATCTTGTTCACATTTTTGAAAGGAACAAGATTAAACTAAAATTGAGTTTCAAAACCTTCCTTATCACGACCAAAAACCATGTTAAAACTACGAGTGAGAAACAAACCCGCTATATCATTCAAGAAGTTAATAACGAAATCCGCTGTATCGGAATTTATCCAATCACGAGCAGTTATTTTGCCAAGATTTGAGAGTTTGGAAACTAGCGCGTTAGGTCAATTGAGTTTCAAAAGCCTCTTCATCCCGAGTAAATCATGGAGTGAGTTTCAAAATCCGCTATATCCATTGTTTTTATTGAAATTACTTAAATATTGCTAGACATAAATTGGAAAATGAACACTTTTCGAATTTATATTTTTCCATTTCATTATATAAAAAATTAAAATGCAAATATTTATTCTCGCTAGAGATGTGACAGTGTTTTCTGCGGTTATCTCCGAATCAGTGAAAGTTGATATAGAATTTAAACGACTCAATTTATCTAGCTACCCCCCCCCCCCTTCCATTCTCCTAGGATGGCGAATTTTTGCTAGACAAGATTTTATCTCCTTTTTAGCTCTTTTTAGCTCTTTTTAGCTCTTTTTATCTCTTTTTTAAGCTCCTTTTCGGATGACGGCTGACTTTATTTCAAAAATGAAGTTGACAACACTGGAGAGAATTGAAGAGATCCAGAATATTGCAGGAAGTATATTAGAAGTAGGTAATACCTGAGTGGACAGATAAAATGTGTTCCTACCTATTAATCGAGAATTCAATTCCTTAGCTACTCGTAGGTCCACTGTCATTGGACAAGCCACATTTTGCGCTTATAAATTATGGCAGTGGGAGTTTTTCAAAAAATGCCAGGTTATTCGTAACCCCGGGCATAATAACAAAGCCTATACGATTCGGTGATTGACTGTAATAGAGTAGGCAGTAGGCAGTAGGCAGTAAGCAGTAGGCAGTAGGCAGTAGGCAGTAGGCAGTAGGCAGTAGGTAGTAGCTTTTGTTCATGCATAATCATTTACAAAGCCTGTACTTTTACAGTCTACTGTCTTTTTTAAAATGAGATTGGAAGATACAATATGATATCAAAGTCTGGTCTAATGCAGTCTATTAGCTAGCTTTAAGGTTAGGTTTGATTGGCACAAACCAAATCTAATTTATTTTTTTAATAGTTTGTACCCTCGTGACTGAAATTCTATACGCTTTGTAAATGATTTTGCAGGAACAAAAGCTACAAAATGTTTCTTTCTTGATAAAAAAAACACGCTTAAGATTTGATTAAAATGAGTACACAATTTAAAACTTTTTCAATATTATTTGACGTATATACGTTGTGTATTATAGTAATATACAATATACACATTATATTAACCAGTCTGAAGATGACTGTGAAATGTGACAACTGAAACCAATAATTATAATGCTATGGTGATAATAACTGCCTCGAATAAACATTGGAAAATATAAAATATTCTAGCATTCACCCACGGCTTTGCTCGCACGGGATTAAGGGGATATTACTGTAGGGCTTGCACTTATCAATTATATTATCAGCCATAAGTCACCCCAAGTGGTTCGCTACGTTTGGTGATTTAGCAAGGGTTCCCGGGTTCATGGGGTGAGGTTCTAGGTCTTAGAGGCGGATGACCAGAACACACTGAACCCCAGATTCATACCCACCCTTTAAACCCTTTTCCTTCCCAGAACTCTCCTCTCCTTTCTTGCCTTAAAAAAATCATCCATACAGCATCCTTAAAGATGACATAGGCCCTGAGGAAAATTATTTTCCTCTATGGAGCTCATGTAAAAAAAATTTATTCAATTCATAAAAATAGTGTTTCTCTATGAATAAAAAGTAGTAAAAAACAGTACCTAAGTTAATCAAAAAAAATTATATTTAAAGCCAAATATATTCAAATATTACAGATATGCTATGGTGTCCGCCGTGTCCAAAGCGGCAGATTACTTCCTAATGAGAATTGTTTGAATACGGAAAGTAGTTGATTTTTTAAGGTGTGCAGTGGTATTGGTAATCAATTTAATTTGAGTACGGTAAGAATTCGTTCATTTAGTTGATTTTTAAGGTTTACAGTAGTATTGATCAAACCATTGACCGTTGAATATCATTCCCCAGGGTCTTTGGGAGTATCTCCCCTCTTTTCCACAAACACTTCTTCAAGGGTATTCTTGGGAAACCGGCTAAGGGACGCGGGTGTTTGGGTACGCTGCGGCCAGGCCACTTGCCCGCTCATTCTCGCCGGGACTGCCCCGCGATAGTGGGACAAACTGCCCCCGATATCTTTCTTTTTATATATTTTCTTTGGTTTTAATCTTACTTACACATGTAAATATTTTGTTTTTATTTCACTGTAACTAGATGCTGAACTAACAGGCGAACACATCTATGATGTGTGTTTATCTTGTTAATTAGTGCAAATGTAAGTATGCATACATTTTTCTTCTTACTAACAATCATGCAAGCAGGGACATTGGAGGGTCTAGATTTGTTTAAAAATAAATGTAGCTTCCTTTTTACAAAAAAATTAGAGTCCTGACGTGTGCGGCTAAGGAGGTTAAACAATCAGTTTCCTCACACAGCCGTTGGGAAAGTGGTGGGGTCCCCTCCAATGACCGTTGAATATAATTAAAAACACGTTATGATGCGACAGTAAAAAATAGCAAACAAAGCTGAGATTACGTTGAATAACAAATGTTAATAAAGGCATACGTGACGAATAATACAAGTGTTTTATTAATTTAGCATCATTATTTGTAAGGAGGAAAAACCGCTTTGAGGTGCATAAATGGCAATAATAATAAATGAAGTAAGAAAAATCTTGGAGGTTATCTTTGTGTCGCGGTAAAGGGACACAACGCCAAATTGACATCAGCAGGATAGTGTAAGAAATCCAATTGATAGTGATAAAAATAAATTGGTACGCCTACTGTACAAGATAAAAGGTAAATATTTATATAGCGTAACAGGACGAAATGTCATTTAAAACCCGGGTAATGATACTTAGATATTATTACATTTATTAAAATACTAGCTTTTCCCCGCGGCTTCGCTCGCATGGTATTACGGGAAATTACTGTAGCGCTTGCACTTATCAATAATCTCCCTCCCCCCACCCCCATCCCCTCCCGCATTCCATATATTCATTCCCTTACATTGAGTTTTCAAACATCTCGCCTACCACCTTAATTTCATAATGCTATAGCTCAAAGAAAAAAAGAATTACTTATCCAATTTTGTTCATTCGTTCGGATTTTATGCGCTTACAAACATTTCGGATATTTATTTTTATTTAAATATTTGGAAGTTCGTAAATATAATTCAAAATTACTCTATTTATCATTCAGTCTTTATAATCGTTACGAATTATATTTTTAATATAGGAACTCTCATTTGACATTTATTCGAAGCTTGTCCAAAAAAAAAAACGAATTCTAATATTTGAATTTTCTGCAGCAGTAGCCGACCAGTAGACTGAGTACCTACCAGCATAGAACCCAAAAATATATCAACATCGTTTCCATGGAAACGATTTTTTTTCTGACGTTAGCAAAAACTCGCTTAGCGACAGAAAACGTATAACAAATATAATATATTAATATTTATAATTTCATAACGCCCAGAGCTTACCATCATATACAAAATATAGTCTGCGCATATAATTCAGCTTTCTATTGGTGAAAGTCTTTATATTGTGTTATGCGTGAAAGCGTCTTAAACAAACTCGAGCAGTTTCGCATTTATAATATTAGTATGGATTATACACCTCGTTCTTGAGTTCAACAGCTCGGCTGTGGAACGATTTGCCGGCCTCTGTGTTTCCTCCTTCCTACAATATGGGTCTCTTCAAGACCCATGTTCACTCCTTCCTCTCCTCAAAAACACCCTCCACACAGCATCCTCAAAGATGACATAGGCCCTGAGGGAAATTATTTTTTCCTCAGGGCCTCCTGTGTGGAGTTAATGTAAAAAAAAAAAAAAATACACCAGCTTTTTCGTCCGCGGCTTCGCTCGCATGGTATTAGGGGTAAATTACCATAGCACTTGCACTTATAAATTATCCTCCCTCCCCCCTCCGGCATTCCATAATTCATTCTCGGTACATTCAGTTTTCGAAAAGCTTGCGTGACGCCTAAATTTCGTAATGCTAGAACTCACCAGCAGTAAAAAAAGGAATTATACAATTTGGTTCAGTCGTTCGGAAGTTACGCGCGTAGGTACCAACATTTCGAAGATTCATTTTTATTTACATGGATAGGTAGATATTAACTATGACGCCTGAAATAAAAATAAATATAAACATCGTTTCCACGGCAACGATTTGTTTTCTGACGTTAGAAATAACTCGCTTTTGTTAGCGACAGAAAACGTATAAGAAATATGATTTTATAAATACATGATTTTATAATTTATAATTTCATAACGCCAGAGCTTACCATCATATACAGCCTATAGTCTTCGCGTATAATTTAGCTTTCTATTGGTGAAAGAATTTTTAAAATCGTTTTATTTGTTTATGCGTGAAAGCGTAACAAACAAACTCGAGCAGTTACGCATTTATAATATTAGTATAGATTTGTCTTATAAAATAAGTGTTATTTTTTACGTTAATCGTGATTTTAGTACAGTTTTCACATGAAAACATCACGTAAGTCATTTTTAAATTTTGCAACTTAAAATTTATATGTTTGCATCCTAAGTTTTAATATTTACAAATTTTAATATTTATTTGTAATAACACAATTTAAAAGGATATCTCATAACCTTTCAAAAACATACAATTTAAAAGGATATCTCATAACCTTGCCAAAAATTTTAGTACGAGTATTTGGCCTTGTTCAGAAATATTTAATTTATTGAGCTTTATTTGCAAGGCAGAAATAACTCATAAAATTATTTTTATAAATCTGACAGTTCGTTTAAGACATAAAACTTGCAGATCGGAATGGTTAACATAACTTTTAAAAATAATTTTGAATGCTTATCTGTTTATCCATAATAAAATATAAGGTTATTGACATTAGAACTACCTCATCCTCAACAAAATATTTTTATTTACTTCGGATTTACGTGATTCATTTAGGTTTAAAAATAGTAACATGGTTTAATAATTTTTTCACGCTCTTTTTTGTTAAGAAAAAAATATCTCTTAGGGCCTATGTTAACTTAAGGGATGCTATGTGCTTTTATGGAAAGGAATGAGAGGAAGTTCTGGGAAGTTATGGGTTGGTAGGAATCTGGGGGTCCAGGAGAAACGGACGTATGAATCCATCACTCCCACTACGGTGCAAGCCGATGGGTCGAGAGAACCCGGTTGCAGATGTAAAAGTCAACCAGTCTCTTCCGATCCGGTTCACCAAGCAAACCTAACCCTATAAACCTGGGCACCCCTGCTAAGTCATCAAAAAATTTATTGAATTCAAGCCATGTATTTTATATACGTACAGGATCTATTTGTCTTTTTACCAGTCCCCTTTCACCGCGACAGCAAATCTGGGGAATATCGCTTTACAATGTTATTATTGATACATAATACGTATGTGTGTACTGTATGTAATAAAACAAACTATGTAAGTGTATTAAGCGAGTATTTTAAAGTAGGAGATCCTTTTATAAACGGGTTATTCGACCGCATCTTTGCTCATAGAGAAGACGTCTCTCCGCGACTTAAATTTCGTATAAATAACAAATATTTAATATTATTTTAATTAACTTTGATAACCTCGCTGTTCATCATGAAGTGCTTCTTTGTTATTGCAGTATGCTGTAAGTACACCTTTGACCTAAAAATAATAATCATTTAATTTTGAGCAGTCAATCTATGAACATTAACTGATTTGTACTTTACGTAATGTTTTTGCTTCTAAATTTTTGATTTTGAATTCCTGTGTTTGTTAAATTAAAATTGTTATGTCTATTTTTGACACACCTGAACAAGTATTCTCAATTTCGTTTAATACTCAACATGCAACACCTTTTGTCATGTGCACCAATTCATTGTTACGCGGATGACAGTACAGTCCATGACAGCTTTTCGTTTGACAAGCCCCCAAAGGGCACGCAAACTCCGATGGCTCGGAGGGCTTTGAAGCAAAGAATGGATGGTTACCTCGAGAGTGTTTTCTCTTGTGGTAAGAATAACCTCGTCGAATTCAATGTTTCAAAGACCCAATCATGTCTGATTACGTCTAAAAGGGATCGAAATAAAAATCTTGTCTCCTTCAACGGAAGCAATCTTCCGAAAAGTCCTTCCATTGATATGCTTGGTGTAACTATAAGTGACCAGCTCAGGTATGGGGGCTCCATCGAAGCCAGAGTAAAGTTAGCTTCTCAAATACTGGGCGTACTGTACAGGGTCCGCAGATACTTTGATAGAACACAACTGCTAACCCTGTACAAATCGCAAGTGCGCCCCACGGTTGAATTTGGCAGCCACCTCTGGTCTGGCGCTCCAAAATACTTGAAAAATACCCTCGACTCTGTGCAGAAACGGGCGATCCGTTTGATAGATTCTCCCATCTTAACGAACGGATTGCAGTCTTTAGAGCACAGGCGTCGGGTGGGAATGCTATCCATGTTCTACCGGTATTTCAGTGGAAGTGGAACTAGCGTCATTGATCCCTTCGGCACCGGTGCATAGTCGGGAGACACGCCAAACGCGCGCCCAACATATATACACAGTTGACATTTGTCACATGAGAACAGGTCGTTTTTTCGACTCGTTCTTGAGTTCAACAGCTCGGCTATGGAATGATTTGCCGGCATCTGTGTTTCCTCCCTCCTACAACATGGGTCTCTTCAAGACCAATGTTCATTCCTTCCTCTCCTCAAAAAGACCCTCCACACATCATCCCAGATGACATAGGCCCTGAGGGAAATTATATTCCTCAGGGCATCCTGTGTGGAGTTAATGTAAAAAAAAAATGCAAAAAAAGGGCTAGAAAGCAGGCTGTACCTACAAAATTTTTGTAACAAATCTTGATGTTTATTTTTATACTCGTTTGAATGCTCCATATACAGAAAATATATAGCTTTACGAATTTATTTATTAATTTCAGGAATATTTTATTTAACTTCATAAAATTTAATCTGTGACTAGCTAATAGACTTTGTGTGCTGTTGATCATTCTGATTTGACTGTTCGTGTGGAATAAAAAGGTATTACAAAACACGATTACCATCTTGACAGGATTGACCGGACCCGCATCACACAAAGAAGTTTATAGACAGATAAATTGCAAAGTTGTCTTGTTCATTATGATGTTTCGAGTGTTATTATTTGTGTCTTACTCCGCTTCTCGATTAATATGGAATATATCTTATTCAAACAGTTAGATTTATTCAATTTTTTATGAGAAAAACTCTCTTTTTATAACTTTTGAAGGTTATTCCCATCAACGTAATATATCATTGAAGAAGAAGATAACACTTATAATCTAAATGAAAATATGAAAGAAAACAAGACACAAACTCGAACCCAGACCTCTCGTCTAACCGGGACGTGCGCGTTATCCAATTTCGCTATTGCCACCTTCTGTCAAACCGTCATATTTGTCAATCTCGTATTTCAAATATTTCGAATCACCAATATTATCTTCAACTAATTCTTTTTACGCGCACGTCCTGGTTAGAAGAGAGGTCTGGGTTCGAGTCCCAGTTGCGACCATTGTCTTTTCTATTTTTCTGTGTCTTGTTTTCTTTCATATTTTCATTTAGATTATAAGTGTTATCTTCTTCTTCAATGATAGTTATATTTATTTTTATTATCACGAAAAGTGAGTATATACATCGGGGGAGACAAAAAAATATGCATTTTAATTTTGTTAAAATAAATTCGCTCAGGCGGTATATGAACTGCGCTACGCCAAATTTATATATTTATATTACATTTCATGGACAATCAATGCTGCCAATCATGGAAAAATTATTATTGCAATTTAAAGCAATAATTTATTCATGTTATGAAGGGAACGCATAATTGACAGGTTTGGACCTGTATTTATAACACAAAAACATGGACAGAATAATTACACATACCTGTTAGCAAACCCTGCTTGCCATACAAACCATTCAAAACCTAAGATGTATATATTATTGATGGATATCACTCGGCTTGAAACTCAACCCAGTAGTATTGGGAATAATTCAAATTAGGTTGATAGTATTGTTTTTATTTTGACAAGAATTAAAGTTGGTACTTGCGACAAATGTCATGTTTGTTTGTATTTGAACTTTGCTAAGGAACATTCCGTATTATCAGAATTAACTTTAATTAATTATTAATATTAAACATGAATATTAAGAACATAAATTAGACTTATTTTCAAATCGTTATTTTAGAGACTGCACTCTTTTATCTATTTAAATTGCTTACCGAGCACCATCATTCGACAATCATCAGTAATATTATAAATATAAATAAATGTATTTTGTTGTCTTTTCTGTAAAAGATTCGAGCCAACAATAATAAATCTAAATAAACGTGTCGCAATTACAAACAAAATAAACACGTACTTCTCTATAAGCTAAAAAATTATCTCGAATATTCATTATTGCAATTTCCCTTCAAAATATTTTCTTTTTGGAAATAACGTAACGTGAGGGAATTCAGATTTGTTGAATGAAAAATACAGGAAGTCATTTTTTTTTTATTTTGATGTTGCGCAATGTTGTAGCACGAGCGCCACGATTCTTTACCGAAGCTTTGACGTAGAAAAGATGTGAGTTCGATTTATGTCAAATCCCAAGAAACATAATATATGACCATTTTGATTATAGTTTTTTCAATTTTAAATGGATAGATAAGGTGTTATCGTGTAATTGTTAAGGTTGATGAACCTTAAAATAATAATTCCTGACAGAAGCTGTCTTTGCGTGTAATTAATTGGTAGATTTTAATCATACTTTGGTTTTTTGTGGGCTTTAATAATAAATGGAATTTGATGTGATTGTAATTAATATGAGATTCAATTAAATAGAAAAAACCATTTCGTGTTTTCTGGTGTCTTTTTTATTATTGCCATAATTATTATTATTCTATTATAAGACAATTCTAATAATTATATGTAAAATAATTTTCTTATGTAAAATCACATTTTAGCTATATCAGCCACCTTTAATTTATTAATTGCTCGTGTGTTTAATTCGTAGAACCCATTGAATTATTTTTTATTTAATTAAATTAAATTTAATATTGTTATTTTTAGTTCTTAGAATTTTTGTTTTTTTTTTTATTATTGTGACAGCCGTTTCGGTTAGTAATTCTATTTTCAAACTGTGGTTGGGCCTCTTTGAGGCGACTTATTTATATGATTCTATTTATCACCGCCCAATTTCAATTTTTATGATGCCAAAAATACTGTAAAACCGGTTAAACTAATTTACTGGGAAAACAATTGTCTCAAGAGATTCTCTATATTGTGAGTTTTTTTGATATCTGTTTTCCTACATTAAACGTTAATTTATTTTAATTGTTTAGTACGACGTGACTGCTTTGACTTATTTAAATATGTAATATTGTTTAGGTCTCATGAACATACTGAGAAATGGGGAATAAATATATTTCCTAACTTTATTAATTAATGTTATATTCGGATCATTAGATTGTTTTTTTGATTTCTAATTGTCCAATTAAATATAATCTAAGACCTTTTCCTTATGTACATAAAGATTTAGGTTTGTAGTTGTTCAGTGGAACATAATTACCCCCTAAGGGATGTTCTACGAATTTTGAAGAGCTGCTTTTACAGCTGTCGTAGTAATAAAAAACTAAAATACTTGCAGAAATTAATAATAACATTCTAAAATTTTATTTACATTGAGTTAAAAAAAAAACTAAATTAAAAAAAATGATTGTCTACCATTCCTGTTTGTGTTATATGAATAACCAATACCTAAGTTACAAAAAAAATATTGAAGGACGTTTAAACCGTACCTTATATGGGATGTGTGGGATTGCACTCCCCTCCCCACATCCTGGAATAAAGACCTTAATATTATTATTATTATTATTATTAAAGGTTAGAGTTTAATTATTAATTCGTTTAAATTTCATTACCAACATAAATAAATTAAAATTTGTTAGGATATTCAAAGGTGAAAAACCTGAAGGACGTTTAAAGGCAAGAGTTTAATTGACTCCAAACATAAATTTTATTCATCAGTTAAATTGCACCAAAAAAACAGTTTGTTAGTTCTTAAGGGGAACTTTTACGAAAACCAAAGTTTTTTTTTTATTTAAGTTGATTGTTTTTATTGCGATTCATTCATTCATCTATCGTCATCTAACATGCATAAATAATACATACACGGTAAGGTAAGCAATCCACTAACCACGAGAGAGGCATTTTATATAATTGCCTTCCAAACGATATTAAAAAAGAAATTTGTTGATGGTGCAGTACTAAACAATGCAATATCGTGTGATTTTAGTTTGAGAATTAGATCGCTTAGAAATATTTTAGATATTTTAATTAAATACTGCGAGTAGAACACGTATTTGCCTATGAAATCTTCTAATATATAAAATTCTCGTGTCACGGTGTTTGTTATCATACTCCTCCGAAACGGCTGAACCGATTTTGATGAAATTTTGTGTGTTTATCGGGTAGGTCTGAGAATCGGCCAACATCTATTTTTCATACCCCTAAAAGTTATGGGTGGTCCACCCCGAATTTTATTATTTTATTTTTTCGACAATTTTTTTTATTTTTATTTTTTTATGGTGAGGCATTAAAAAATACATACAGCCCTAAATGTTCACATTTCTACCATTAACCCGTTTTTTAAATAGCGATATTAGTAATTCCCCACACACTTACAGTGTTAATTATTTTTTATTGAACTAAAAAAAATATTTCCTAGAAATAATGTTTATGGCAGAACAACGTTTGCCGGGTCAGCTAGTAATCCTATAATAACTGCTTTAAATTTAGAAGATTTCCTACTTACGAACCGCTTTTCGGTTATAATTTTATGGTAGAATGTAGAAAGATCAATTCTTTAGAAAATGATAATAAAACATTATAATACTTGCGCCTGAACTTTAAACAACAAAATAAAACACTATTTGACTTTTTTTTCGTGAATAAATCATAACAGGAGGTTGATGTTAAACAGGAATTTCAACATAAAGATACCATCTACATACATCTACATACGTTGACATACATCTACATACATCTACAAACGTCTACCATCTACATATCATCTACATACCATCTACATACATCTATGTACATTATTGTTGGCGGAATATTTTTTAACGTCGTGGTGCATCGCATTAAATATTATTACTAGGTCTCCACTGCGATAGTCGCACGATTGTTTAGTCTAAAAAAAAACTCATTGTATCAAATACAGAAAATACGATTAAACAGCTAGCTCTAAATTTTTAGTTGCCGCGATTAAAGTGCGAATAGAAATCGCAGTGCAGTCCTAGCCTAAGCCAACATATCAGTAGGTAAGCCTTGCAATGTCCACTTGATTAAAATAAAATAACGGATTTTCGTCCCTGTTTTCTGTCGCTCACCATCAACTGCCATTACGGTCAAATTAATTTTTGGCAAAATCCACTATTTTTTTTTCAATCTTTTTTAGTTTTGGTGGCACTTCAAGTATCCTTGTCAACGCAGGCTCCCCGCCGCCAGCTGATGCAGGCCGAGGACTACTCCGACATGAACTTCCCCGACGAAACCCCCGACGGGGCCGACAATCGCTGGGGCCAGTCCAACGGTGGAGGAAGACCCAACAGACCTCAGATCCGGCCGAACAGACCTAACAGGCCCAACAGACCTGACAACAACAACAACAATAACAACAACGGTAACAATAACGGAGGAAGGCCAGAACAACAACAGCAACAACCAACAACAAGGTATGTATTTCATGTTTCCATGACAAAACAGAACAATTAAGAAAATTTAAAAGAAATAACAAACAAATAACAAATCTTATATAACCTATGCTAACCTAATCGATCTTAATCAATCCTTTCTTTGAACGTGTTCCTCTTTGTAGCTGTTCTATTTCTAACAACGGAAAAAAAAATAAAAGGCAGGTGAAGCAAATTTTTCAACTGCGGAAAACATATTTTTAATGACTTTGTAACCCTGTACAAATCGCAAGTGCGCCCCACGGTTGAATTTGGCAGCCACCTCTGGTCTGGAGCTCCAAAATACTTGAAAAATACCCTCGACTGTGTGCAGAAACGGGCGGTCCGTTTGATAGATTCTCCCATCTTAACGAACGGGTTGCAATCTTTAGAGCACAGGCGTCGGGTGGGAATGCTATCCGTGTTCTACCGGTATTACAATGGAAGATGCTCCGAAGAACTAGCGTCATTGATCCCTTCGGCACCGGTGCATAGTCGAGACACGCCAAACGCGCGCCCAACGTGTGTACACGGTTGACATTTGTCACATGAGAACGGGTCGTTTTTTCGACTCGTTCTTGAGTTCAACAGCTCGGCTATGGAATGATTTGCCGGCATCTGTGTTTCCTCCCTCCTACAACATGGGTCTCTTCAAGACCAATGTTCATTCCTTCCTCTCCTCAAAAAGACCCTCCACACAGCATTCCAGATGACATAGGCCCTGAGGGAAATTATTTTCCTCAGGGCCTCCTGTGTGGAGTTAATGTAAAAAAAAATGACATATTGGAATATAACAGGTCTCAAAGACTTGCTCTGAAATAAACAATCAACTTTTTCTTTGCGGATTATGATTCTATGAAGAGATAGCGCTTAAAGGAAACATATTTTAAGAATATCAAAAATATCGTAATTGAAAATAATCTTATCTTAGAACCTATCTACATCCAACTGCTACTTTATTGGATCTGAATTCAGATTACATTTAGGTACCTACTTTCTTTTTTCAACTCGATTAAACCCATCCACGATTTAAAGAATATCATTTTCTGAAAACTTTATAATTGAAGATTAACTGAAGAAGTTCTATGGAAAGAAAGGTTAAGAAAGTAAGAATATTTTGAAGGGTGTGGAAATATCTTTAATGAATTGCCGATATCTAATTTGAAGTGAAGAATGATTAATTTAATATCTTGAATGTAAATTTTTTGGAGGTTTGACGGGAGGATTTATTGGGGAATTTATTTTGGCGTCGGTATTATTGAAACGTTGAAAGAAGAAGTCGGGGACTCTCGAAGAAGACATGATTAAGTAATTCAAATATGTACCTGTTTCGGATCATGTGTAATATTACCTTAAGAGTATTGCAAAGATTTATGAATGTGAACGATGCAAGGAGCTAAGGCGCCAAAAGTCAAAAAGTTGTGCCGTAATTCGTATTTTACGCTTACTTGTATTATAACTTCATACGTAATAAAACAAAAATAACACAAAGAGACGGTTTTTTTTTAAATTACATTTTTCATTTTCATTTAATTAAAATGACGCCACAAAGTGAATTGGCGGAGTTTGAAGAAGTAAATATGTTTTTATTCATTTTATTTCATTCGCCCATAGTTAAAAACCATGCAGTACTTTTTTAACATTTGATAAGTATATTTGATAAAATTCAATGAACATAATAAAATTGCTCATAAAACAAAAATGTGACTTAAAATTTGATAATCTGCCAATTTACACCAAATCGTAATTTTTTTTTTAATGTCTAAGATTATTTTAAGAAATAATTCATGATCTCGATGGAAATAGGTCGCACATATGGTCTTCGAAATATGATAAGATAAATAATAAATATGATTATTTTTAAATACATCCGTATCGATTAAATAATGTTAGTTTGTATCGGAGAACGCATAGTTGGAATGAGATGTATAAAATGTTTTAAATGTTAATGTCTGTCTAGTGTTTTGTTTAGGTGAGTGTAGAATGATTAAGTAAATTAAATATATGATTAATTATTAAAAAAAAAATATAGTTTTATCTGGATGATTTTAAAATTTCTCCTTCATTAAGGACGGACTTTAACTGCCGTAGAAGTGGCTGATATTGTTGCTGATAAATTGTTTAATATGACAAATTTTTTGTAATTGCAAAATGGTCATTTTTAAATATTCCATGAACAAACCTTATTCGAACTTAAAAGCAACACACAGCCTACTTTTGATGCTAGATCTATAAACACCACTGCCTACCAGATATTCTGTAAGAGAAAATACGATTGCTATCAAAAAGCTAATAAATACAGTCGATTTAATGCGGTTACTTATAGGTTTAAAATTATATAAATTAATTTTAAATCTAACCTGATTTCTGTGGTATTTGGAGAAATATTAATCACATCTTCAATGTATCACTATGAATCGGAAGTTGATTATGGAAGGAAATCCGTTACTCAGGAAATACGATCGTAAAGGCGGATGCCTGAAAAACCACAGTTGAAACATTGAAAAAAAAACCATAATAGTAATAAACATTCTGCAAGATTTTATGTGGTTAGGTGATAAAAAACTTAATGATTTAATTTGTTAAAGTAAAACTTCTTTTCGCACGCTTGACTTGGGGAGTAAGCTGGTGAATGCGTGACGAGAGCGTTACGAAAAGTGTCGGGCGAGGCAAACGGAAGTTGTGAGGGAGATATAAGTTAGTGAAGATAGAAAGAGAGAGAGTTACGTTTCGTGTATTACTGTAGGGGCAAGAGAGAGAGGTGCAAAAAGTGTCGGGCGAGGCAAACGGAAGTTGTGAGGGAGATCTAAGTTAGTGAAGATAGAAAGAGAGAGAGTTACGTTTCGTGTATTACTGTAGGGGCAAGAGAGAGAGGTGCGAGCACACATTTTCTTTCTCTCTTTCTCTCATAGCCAGTTACGTTTCGTATATCTAAGACACAGTGCAGGCTTATTGTCTGTATCACACTGTAGGAGCAAGAGAGAGCAGTGCGCGCGCACATTTTCTTTCTCTCTTCCTCTCATAGAAGTTTAAGTTCGGTCGTGTGGTCTAAAGCACACTCGTATATTTTTTTAAATGTGAATTTGGCACAAGAGTCTCAACTCCCCTCATCTCGAGCCAATGAGACTATGATATCCCCAATTGGGGTATGTTAAGAGGCTGAAGGTAGTGGGAAGGGAAAAAAATTATTAAAGATGAAGGTGGGGAAGAACCTGGCTATTTAGATCTGGTCACCAAACACAGCTAAAGCCATTTCAAGCAATATTTCAATTCTGAATGGCGGTTTTTCACCAGGGTGATACTGAAAGTGTCTTGCACCCTGTAACGTGCCACAAATAATTCATTAAAGAGCCCGCAACGGAGGGTTAAAAACTACGAAAGTTATGTTTTTTATTAAACTAGGTACCGGTCAGTGGTTGAGTGGGCATCGCGTTTGGGTCCCACCCGGGCGTCGCGTGTTCGATTCCTCGGCTGGCTAAGTCCTCCATCACGACTCAAGCAACATTTTCAGCTTATTGTGGTGGTAGTAGATTTTTAAACATTGTTGGGTTATTCATAACCCGGGAATGTTTGTCTTTCTTTTTAAAAAGTAAATTAAAAAAAATTAAAAAAGGTACCTAACCTAACCTCAGAGCAAAGATATTACCTAACCTATGTATAAAAACGCTTGCTTTTTAACAATTTGGGATGCGGGAATGGGTACCGCCGCCCCGGGAACCTTTATTGGATAACCAAAACCTCTGCCATAGGTCACCCCAAGTGGTTCGCTACGTTTGGTGACTTAGCAGGGGTGCCCGGGTTCATGGGGTGAAGTTTGTCTAGGTCTTGGAAGCGGACGACCAGGACACAATGAACCCCAGATTCCTACCCACCCTTTAAACCATTTTCCTTCCCAGAACTCTCCTCTCCTTTCTTTCCTTAAAAAACCCTCCAGACAGCATCCCCAAAGATGACAGGGCCTCTTATGTGGAGCTCATTTAAAAAAAAGCTGTTTTAGTACTGCAAAGTCGTATTCTTAATTTTTTAATTTTTTTTTTAATATTTCCAATATTGCTACAATAGAAATGTTTGTTGTAACATTTATTATTGCTACCACTTTGATAATTTTCTAAGTTCCATGTGGGATTTCCGTTCGATAAACAATGATAAATGTGTCTGATGACCCTTTCTTCTGACCTCTATAGATTTATTTTCATAATTACATAAATAATATTATTAAAATGTGTTATCGCTTCTCACAAATGATTTTTTATCACAATAACTTGGCTATTAGTTTGACCGCAGAAAAGCAGAACAGCAATAAAAACAGTGTGATTTGTGACAGTTTTTTTAAATTTATTAATATTTAAATGGATTATTTTATATATTCACAAAAAGTACTTTGTGGATGTGATCATAAATGAAATAAAAACTATTATTATTGTTTTTAATTTAAATTTTTATGAGTAAAACCTCAAATTGTAATATTTAATTAAATGAAGACAATATGAGCGAAACTCAATCGAAAATCTGTAAACAGAAAAATCAGAAAAAGATATTGGCACCTCTGAGACTCGAACCCAGGACCTCTCTACTTTCCGGGCAAGTGCTCTATCCACTGTGATAAGGTGTCAATATCCAATTCGGTCACTTTTAACCGTACCGTACTTCGACTAAGAATAAGCATATTATCTTCATTTTCTTAACGCATATTTTATTGGCTGCCATCTTTTATGTATGATTGCAAGATTCAAACCTGAACTAAATGCAATCTAGATGGTGTCTGGATAAATTTTTATCCATTTTATCTTTTTATTGGAGAAAGAAATTTATATTGGTCAAATCGGTTTAGTGGTTTAGGCGTGAAAACGTATCAAGCAAACGCATTCTCGCATTTATAATATTACTATAGATTTATGGTGAGTATTCGAAAATTGCTTTCCTTATTAATTCAAAACTTAGTGGATTTGGAGAAGTATGACTAATCAACTGGGCGATCGATATACATGGTTTTTCTTTGGAATCGCATTGCTGACCGTTAGATCCACCTCCGGTAGGTAGGTATTTAAGTATCTTCTTGCAAATCTGATAATTCAAAAGGAAATTTTGATTTTGATTTATTGAATACTAGCTTTTACCAGCGGCTTCGCTCGCATGGTATTAGGGGGAAATTACTGTAGCGCTTGCACTTATCAATTATTCCCCCCCCCTCCCCCCCCATCCTCCCCCCCATCCTCCCCCCCCTCATCTTCCCCCCCCATCCTCCCCCCCTCCTCTTCCCCCTCCCCCCTCTCACTCACCCCCTTCCGCATTCCATACATTCAGTTTTTAAACAGCTCGCTTGCAGCCTAAATTTCATAATGCCAGAGCACACCAGTAGTTAAAAAAAGAATTATCCAATTTGGTGCAGTCGTTCGGAAGTTTGCTCGTACAAACATTTCGGAGATTCATCTTTATTTATGTAGATTCGCTTTTCCACGGTAACGATTTATTTTCTGACGTTAGCAATAACTCGCTTTTTTAGCGACAGAAAACGCATAATAAATATAATATATTAATATTTTTAAATTCATTACGCCAGAGCTTCCAATTATATACAGTTAATATTACTCGCAAATAATGTAGCTTTGTATTGGTGAAAGAATTTTTAAAATCGGCTCACTGGTTTATGCGTGAAAGCGTAACAAACAAACACACGCAGTTTCGCATTTATAATATTAGCATAGATGAGAAAATTACAAACATTGTTTGGATGCTAGTTCTACTATTTACATAACTAGTTACTAGATTAGCATTAAGTATAGCGTGTTATAATGATTGAATTAATAATAAGTGATTTTAAGAGTTGCGTTTTATCTAATGCGATCAATCATTGCAAGCCACACAACAATCTCAGCATATTATTATTATAAACTTTTTTTTCAAGTGACTTCAATCGGTAACAAAAAAATTCCTTTCATTCCTATTTTTTTTCCTTTTAATTTAAATTTCTAAGAAGATATTATGGACGGGCTTTATTTAGTCAATTAATAGCTCGATTTATTAAATGAAAGGGGTACATTTTATAATATTTATATATACAGGGTGTTAAACACCTGACTTTCTTTAACCTGTGATACCTACCTGATATTATTTGAAGTATAAATATAAATGAAAGTGAAATTTTTAACTAAAAAACCATTAAAAAATCTGTAGCTATTCGACAGTTAGGGGCGCTGTGAGGCATTGAGCGGTTACTCGACCTAACCGACCGAAAAAAAAACAGAATGTTCAATTTACACGCGGTAGAAGTGAAACCTTCAGAAAAACAAATGTAGGCAAGAGTAGGGAGACTGCGAAGCACCGCACAAAGAGGAGACCGATAGGCTACAAAGCGCCGCACAGAGAGAAAACCCGATTTTACTATCTCATTCTCTCGCAGTCTAAATCTTATAGATGTTTGTATTTGTTTCTTTTTCGTGTCTCTATTTTTCGTTTCATCGAGTTTGATATCACAACGGTGCTAAAGAAGTTTTCACTTTAAAAAACGTCATTAAAAAAGTCACAGGAAACAAAAGTTTCGTTTACATTTTCCAAACAATGTTGTATGTAATGTGATATATTCTGGTTGATTCCATTCTTCAAAAACTTTTAGTATTTGATATTTGCTAACTATTTTTAGCTCCTCCATGCCAGTCATTTGCAAAATAAACATCTCTTTGCCATGAAAGTCTGGTAAAATAATACAATTTTCTGGTATTTTTAATTTCTGTTAATATTTGATTTTCAACACATTTTTTATACTTCCAGCACTGCTGCCCCAGCGACCACCCCCGCTGGTCCCAATCCCGACTGCGTTAGACGGTGCCTCGTCACCCCCGAGTACAACCCTGTGTGCGGCACCTCCGGGGGCACCAACAGGCAGGGCTTCACCAACAGGGGCAGGCTGGAGTGCGCCAGGAATTGTGGACAGAGTAAGCTATCTCCACTGTTCATCTAGCAAGTTAATAGCTAATAACAGCCTAATAGCTACACTAAAAGGCGACACTGTTCAGGAAGTGTCTCCTAAATACCCCTAGACACAAGCCTGTGTGCAGCATATGGTAGACTTGCAATCTGACAATTGGCAAATGCATCAGGGTGGCTCAGCTCTCCACTTTAGGAGTGATAGATGCAAATGATTCTGCGATCTTCCTGAAGACCAACCCTTTATATTTCTTTTATGTTTTCATTACTCACTTATGACTCATTTTCATTACTCACGTTATGGCTGAACAACCATAAAACATTACTAAAACTAAATTTTACCAACGGTATCCCTGAGAGTCGCTCTCCGGTTCAGTGCATGATATTGCAAAATTTATTCCGTTTCTCGCATTCGCTCAGTTCGGCTGTTTTACATTCCCTCTCGTGTCACTCTATTTGTAAAACATAAAGTTACTTGTAAATATATTTGACCCCCATAATCAAGAGATCTTATTGGAAAATTTTCCCTACAAACGCATCTCAGTTTACAAGGTTCGGAAAGGCTGTACGCGGCAAATCCAAATCATGATAAAAATTCATAATTCACCACCTTTCCAAAATATAATAATTGTTTTTTTCTCATGTATTATGGCAGACTGGGAATTGACTATCCCCAGTCCTGCAGGATTAAATACTGAAATACAAATAATCAATAGTCTAATTAAGGTTTCACGGAAATTACAATGTAATTTTGTCATCAAATGGTCGTTCAGAGCAATTTGTTTTTTTGACAGTTTAATGATCTCTGTTAAACACTGATTTTAGATGCGTTTGAGCGTTCTTTGAAATTGTAGTAAGCTGAAAAGCTCAACAACATGAAAGTTGTCCTCTTCTGCTGATCATAGTTTATTTAAAAGCTGTAACGGTGGTTGAATCAGCCTTCAATGGGGAACATTTGATGACTTTATCACACGAATTTCTTTGGGTCTTCGTTATCCACAAAGAACATACCTACCCATTACCGAGCAGGTTCACGGACAGAGATGCCAAGACCCTAAAATCCCGTTTCTGGCAAACACAATAAATTTTCGTTTGTACATATGTATACATATGTATTATGTATAAATGTTTTGTTTATATTTACAAATTTATTTTTCTTATTCCAGATGTCCAGTTCCTCCGCATGGGCAATTGTTGAGCGGAAAGAAAATACAACGCTTCCAAGAAATAATGTTTAATTCAATGGGTTTTTGAAAAAGAGTGATATTTATACTTTTTATAATAAAATACGAAAATATTACATATTATTTTATTTTAATTGCTGAAAAGGATTTTGGATTTTAATTAACACTTCTTTGGAAACAAAGAACAAGCCGAGAGAAAATGATATTATATTCGTTCCCCTCATTGTTTTAAACCCATGATAACGATGCTTTAAGTAATTCGTAAGTATGAAAAGAGCATTGTGATTTGGAGTATTATTGATCATTAAAGAAAATACTGGGTTTTCATTATAATCATTAATAATATTTTATGAAATCCTTTGATTTTATTCTGAAAACGAATATGACTCCCACGCTGTTTTATGTGGTTTTGTAGGTGGATTCCGCAACGTGCATATTCTTTACATAGCATAAAATGAAATCGCTCCTGCTGTCTGTACGCTTAGGTCTTTTAAACTACGCAACGGATTTTCATGAGGTTTTCACCAATAGATAGAGTGATTCAAGAGGAAGGTTTATATATATATAAAACGGTGACCGAACAACTCGGAATGAAACCAACTCGGAACCATCTCAGATAAGTCATTTAGAATGATAGAAAAATATGAATAAATAATTGGTTTAATAGGTTACTTTAGGTTAGGGTTATTGGCAAATTTAAAATAATTTTTTTCATAGCTTTTAATGACTTTTCAAGGAGGTGTTGAGTTGATTTTATTCTCAGTTGGCATGGAACCGTATAAAACATGCATATTATAGTAGAGAAAAGCCGAGAAATTCAAAGATTCAATTCAGGCAGCGGGAAGCGGCTGGCAAGCGGGCGGTGTGGATTTGATACGTATGCAATTTAACAGATGGCGTTGGTTATAAAGGTTGGGTGATGGCGTTGTGTTTCGTTAGCCACAGCAACTTGTGGCCGGGTCTGTTAGTTTGTAATAAAAATATGTACATTTGGAGACCGCACAGGATTCCCAACTGCTTCCAACCGTCTTGAACTAGTAGTACCATATATAACATCCCGAAAAAAATTTGGAAAGAGAGAGATTACAGGGAAGTACTTAGCTACTCAGACCTGGTCATCGAACACGACCAAACCATAAGCGACATGTGATGCGGATGGTGATCTTCCAACCTAGCGATAGTGCACAACTGCTCTGGAACTAGCCGCAAATAACTTCAATCTTTCATATTAATATAAGGCAGGTGTCTGGAGGGATCGATGAAAATTTGAATACTTGTCCTTCAAAATAAGAGGAAGGACATCGTTTACATTAAATTACGACAAACTTTTCGTAAACCCGGGCAACTCCGGGAACATAAGCTAGTACAGAATAGTATACGATTTGGGAGGCGGGCATGGGTCCCGCCGCCCCGGGAACCATTTTTTCGATAACCAACACCTCTGCCATAGGTCACCCCAAGTGGTTCGCTACGTTTGGTAATTCAGCAGGGTTCACGGGGTGAGGTTTGTCCAGGTCTTGCCACCTGCCGTGTGGTGGGATCGAGATAGGATCGAGGTAGATTGGTTGAAGGAGGTCTTTTATCCTCTCCGTCGTTCCTCGTTGGAGGGGTGGATTCATACGTATATCGCTGTGCTAGCAGAAAATAATGTAATTAGAAACATTCTCAAAGATCTTCTGATTACTGTTTTAAATGAACTTCCGAAGAAAATGTTTACATTTTCATTATTACGTGCTTACTGATGAACAGATATTTAAGTACAATTTGGAAGTCCTAATCATTGAGAGACAGTTTTAATTTTGTATAATGGTTCCGTTTATGATTGCATTATCTATTTACCAATATTTATTTCAAGAAACATTTTTTTTTAATTACCCGAGCCTTGTTAAGTCTGTTTATCCTGACAGTTGATATATTTTTTTTTTTAATCTAGCAGTCGGACGAAATGAGATGAAATGACACCATGATATGGGTAGCACCGCCCTTTTAGCAAACGCGCTTGGTATATTTTTTAGTCCATTAGGCATTTTTTAAATTAATACCTACTGGTTGGACGTTTTAATATGTTTTTTTTAAATCGATAAAAATTCAAATGGTTCAGGTATGTTTTTAGGTTTTCACGGCCAAAAAGTATTTTTGTTATTGTTTTTGGGGTGTTATGCCGTGTTTCGCTACCTCCTTCTTTAGCCAACGTTTCGGACAGCGTTACAGTGTCCATCATCAGGGCAGATGAGCATCTGCCCTGATGATGGACACTGTAACGCTGTCCGAAACGTTGGCTAAAGAAGGAGGTAGCGAAACACGGCATAACACCCCAAAAACAATAACAAAAATTCAAATGGTTGTTTGGCTGTCTCTATGTACCTACTTTCAGGAACACTAAAATATATTGTGCTCATTTGGACTGCGAATAGACCACGATGGACCACAGATGGCGTGGAAGTGTACTTTTCAATACAAAATGTGAATTATTCAAAATTTTGTTGTGACATAAATAAAGACAAACCGCCAAAGCATTGTTATTTTGAATTATATATTATTGTGAATTTTACTCTGTCTGGATAAACCTGATAACCTAACTGATGTCGATGACAAAATATTATTAAATTGTGCGTGGTGATTCTAACTCGGACTGGAAAACATCTAAAGACATCCTGAAGGCAGCAGACTAACTCTATAAGGTTGGTGTCGCTAGTTGTTAATTTGATTGCTGATTGTCCGCGTAGGCTAAATGCATCAGTTAATTTTTATGGTATTATGCTCAGCGAGTTTGGAATTATTAATGCACCCCAAGCAAACATATTATTATTAATACGTTGTATATTATTATTTAAACGTATATTAAAATTAAAAAAAAAAAAAAAGAACTTTCATACTGAAAATGTTCAATTACACTATATATATGTTTGTTAATTTTTTTATATTTAGATTATTATATGTAGATTATCTTTTCTATTTTTATTTATGTTTTTCTTTTGTACTTTGTATTATTATTATTTAAGTTTTTCCTTTGTACTTTGTATTTTTATTTATTATCTTTTGTATTTTTTTTGCTTTAATCTTCATTCACTGATATATGTAATTATAGATACTGCTACCCGGCTCAGAACAGATATTGTCTAGTGAGTCGGGTAGCGCACATATATGTAAATGTAAATAACTCTTTATATTAATAAACGCCCGGGTTACCGGCACCTTTAAAATAAAATAATAATAATAAATGGATAATTTGTAGAGCGCCGTTTATGTTAAAAATTACCTCAAAAGCGCTTTACAATTTATTGTGAATTCTTAGGATCTATCTATTTTATTATTTACAATTAGATAAAGAAACATTCTTACCTGACAGATCACTTCCGATAAACACACTTTTTTAGAAAGTTTATGATTGGGGAAGATACGACTTTGCACGTGGAGGACATATATTGAAAATACCGGACATTGTGTGACTTTACCTTTGCTACCCTTATCCCTGTAGGTTTTACATTTATAAGAAGATTAACGCCAAATTTGAGTAAATATTTATTTTGAAAGACAAGAAAATTTAGAACTCTTTAGGACTGGAGATTTTCATGGAATGACCTTTACAAAAGCTTAAAATAAGAATTTGGTTATATTTTTAAACAATGTGTTATTTACGTATTTATTGTCGCGGGCCGTGAAGGCAAAGGTGAAAGGTTTTTTTAACTTATGGATACGACTGTATGAAAAGATGAGTTTTAAGTTTAGCTCTAAATTTCGCTGAATCTGTGATCATTCTTAACTCGTGTGGCAGTCCATTCCAGGCTTTAGGTTCTGACACTCCGAAAGCACGCTCACCGAATTTAGTATCTGGTGTGCGCTTTGGTTTCTTTAACTGATGTTGCTGCTGACCTGAGGGTTGATTGTCGAGGATTGGAATTTTCTGGAATACACATTTCCGATAAGTAAGCCGGAGCCATTCCGTTAAGGGACTTAAATATCATCCAGCAGAGCTTAAACTGGATTCTTTTAGGACACTTGATATTATGGTACAGGTACTATTCATACGTATATCGTGATATATTTTTTGTTACAAAAGATTCGAGAATAAAACCCACGAGCCACGAGAGAAATAATAAAGGTCATTTATTTGAAGAAAATTTTTGGCTAACTTTTTTAGTTAGCAAGAAAAGTGAATGGTTAAAATATGAAATAATTTCCTCCACCGATTTGAACAATGTTCTTTTCTTTTATTGATTTTAGTTGATTATAAATATATATTGTGTACAAAATGCAAGAAAATAATATTTGGGTGCTAATAATAAATTAAGTTGTTCATAATATATTATTGACTGAGTTAGCGGTCCTGTTTTAACTCGACTGTTTGCGTTTCGTCTGCCTGTAAATTTATTTGTATGTTCCGCTTCTGGTTTAAGGTGGTGACCATTTCGATGCTTCAGAACCTAGAGATTTTTTATTCTAATGTGAATATCATCGTGTTTATTGGGATTCTCTTATGTACCTGCTGGGAGAAAAATTGATAATTTAATAAACAATTGTCATTGAGATAGTAGCGTGTTTTTGGGCGTATTGTATGATACCTAAAATTAAAAAAAAAGGTTTTAATGGTTTATAATCAGTAGCCGGGTATTCAAGTACCTACTTAAAAATTTGGATAATATCTATATTGGAGGAAATTTTGAATTTTATTTTCGAAGTCCTGTTTTAACTCAACTGTTTTACATTTCATCTGTCTGTAAGTATGTTTTGTTTTGTTTCTAACTAATTAACTTTTACAAACACCTCTGTGGCCGAGTGGATAGGATTTAATTTTAATTTTTTAATAATTACATTTCATGAAATTTGGTAATCAACGCAAATACTTTTTGTAGAGTAATGGATTGACACGTAGTTTAAGTTATTGTTAATAGATGTCGGTAAGTTAGAGCTTCAGCCATATTCCAACAGATGTCCGCTAAAGTTGTAAGAGTCAGAGCAGTACCACCTGACGCCATTCATATCTTGAACACGAAAAGTTACGAAGAGAGCCGAAAGCTTTCAGTAAAGTTAGTCGGTGGGAAGAGCTTCAGATATAATTCTTAGTCAGTCTGATGAAGACGTCTGTTCAGCAAATTATAACATTGTACATAAATAATTGTAAGTAAATAAACACGAACATTAAATAAACAACTTTTTTAAAAAACATTATTTATTCATAGCTTTGATGGTTATACAATTTGTGGATTTTTCGACCATCATGCTAGGCACATGCCCGTACTATCAAACTATTATGGGAAGAAGCTCTTAACAATATGTCTGAATATGAATAAAGCAGACATTTCAATTTTATATATATTTTTTACAGCACACATAGGTTTTTTGAAAAAAAAAACTAAGAAATATCAATGGAAACCGAAATGCCAGCCACATTGTTTTCTTCAGTAGACGGGGGGGGGGGGAGTAAGATTTTAAAAACTTTTATTTATTTATTGTAGCATATAATTTCAAGTATAAAAAAAACTTAATTCGATTTTCTCGCAAACAATATTTTTGGAGTTTGTGAAAATCATAACTTGAAATCTGTTTGACCGATCCTTTTGAAATTTTGTACACTATTTCTATATATAAACCAACAGGTGTTAAGGGAGAGTTTTTTTAACAATTTTTTCAATTTTATAATATCGAATTCACCGAAATTTTTGCCAAAATGTTACAAAAAAAAAAAAAAAAATTTTTTTTTTTTAAATTCAGATCATTTGGTAACGAGTTATAGAGTTCACCGCATAACTTTTTTTCGAGACTCCTCCGAAGATTCGCTCTCACGGACTTATTTATTGAAAAAAAAATGTTTTTGCATGACTTAACTATGAAATAATATAAGAATTTTTTTTTTAAAATACCCCTTTATGTCTAAAACTATTTTTGAGGAATTGTAAGTTTTTACTTTGTATCTTTTTCATTCTCATAAAATTATGCACAAAATAAATAAAAACCACTTTTTCGCTTACTTGCCTCGTGCAAATACGACGCGCGATTTTAAATTTTGAAGGCATCAGAATCGAAATATTTCTAGCGTTTATATTCTTCTTAATATTTTTAATTTAAATTTTTGCGCAAAGATACTTCAGAAGTTAACTATAACGTGTATATGAAATAAATAAACCAACATTACTCATCTCCAAAAAAAAACATGAAAATATGTCCTTTTTTCGCCTTTACAACCTTAACCCCCCCCCCTTAACATACATCCATAAATAAATTATGATGACGAAAATATTTTTAATATTTCAATAAATTCCATGTCTCAAATGTGTTGATGTTACCCACTTATCACTCTAATAATACTCGTTTCAATTCCCCCGGTTAAGAAAAATCCTTACAAAGTTATTCAATTTCCTAAATAATAAAGTCAAATTAAGAAAGGAAGCCGTAAAGTCTTTGAGTTGTCTTCAAATAGAAATCGAGGTTTGTTACGCAATTTTTTATACAAAATGAACAAAAAATGTAATTTTTTTAATTGAAAAGGATGCTGCGCTAATTTGGGTTCAGCTGCGAGTATTTTCCCCGGGAACGATGTAATTCAAGCGACATTATTATTTCATAAATTGAGGGGGTAGATTAAATCTGAATAATTCACATAAGATCATCAAATTCTGTTCTTGGCTGGATATGCAGATATGGTTTTAGTAAAATTTATTTTAAACATGAAACAATAATTGTTTTTTAAACTTAAAAAAACATTTTTTTTAAATATACTAGCTTTTATTAGGGGGAAATTACTGTGTAAAGATTTTTCCCACGGGAATAAAAGGTTTTTTTTTCAGGGGTAGAACGTGGCCTATTTTATTTCCCGTCCTCCTTCATGACGCCAGAGCTCGCTTTTATATACATAAACCATCGCCGGCATGCACACATCAAATCCCCAAAGTCTCGTCGCAATCGGATGAACGGTTAGCAACGCATAATTTCATTATGCCAGAACTCACTATATAAATATACAAACAACCATCGCAGGCATGCACACATCAAATCCCCAAAGTTTCATCGCAATCGGATGAACGGTTAGCAATGCATAATTTCATGATGCCAGAACTTACTATTGTACATAGAAACCATCGCGGGCTTGCGCACATCAAATCCCAAAGTTAAGTAAAAAAAAAAAAAGTTTCATTGCAATCGGATGAATGGTTTAGCAACGCATAACATCTCGCCCACATATATACAAACCCAGAAGCAAACAAATTTTAATTTCTATACGATATCTTAGATAGATAAAGATTCTCGTATTTCTACTTAACATTCGGGATGACTGGGCACGCTAAATATGTTAATATTCGTCTTAATTATTTATTTGCACTTTGGGCGATAGAAATTTTTATTGAAATTTTGCTTCACAATTGTAAAAAAAGTAAATAAAATGTTTTTTTTATAAAAATATTCGTAATAAGCGTGTTCAGTCATCCAGAAAAATTACATTTCTAATAATTTAAAGCGAAAGTAAGAACGGGTTGTTTCTGTAAGGAGGTTGGGGGTTTTTAAAAAAATTCACGAGTAGCACGAAAACGATTTTAAAACACCTTCGCGTGTTTACAGTCTTTGAAAGAGGTTGCCTTTACTTTACATTAATAGTAAGTTGTGAATTCACCATTCTGTATAATTTATTTATCTATTTTTTTATTAGTTTAAAAACATATCTTGCGTACCGCGAAAGAAAACAATTGTCCCGTTCTAAATGATTTTTTTGCGGATCTTTCAGCACGACGCACCAAAAGTGCGCGCGGAAGCTCTAAAACAAAACATATTTTTCTTATTAAATAATTCGCATCATTGCATCACGTCAAAAAAAAAAAAAAATTTTATCAACCATTTATTTTCAAGCACTTGTACTTCAGGATTACCAAATATTTTTAATTTTTCTTATTTGTAAAAAGCATTAACTTTGTGACTGGCCATGATTTATAATAAAAACACATACATTTTTTGTAGATCACTTTTATTTTATTAGCACTCTACTTGTTTCGGAAGCACCCTTCCTTCGTCAAGAGAATATTATAACTTAAGGAAGGAAGGGTGCTTCCGAAACGATTGGTTGTACACCACTTTAACTTTATTAAAGTGGTCTACAGAACATGGACAAAAGTTATGTAGCTGCTTTATTGTCATACACTTTCTTTCTTTCTTTTTTCTCTTTCGCTTATTATATTTGACACTACTATGTTTTATATTTCATTTTGATTATCATTATTTCTGTTATCACTACAAGCATTTCCGTCTAGTAACTACTTAACATTGATTACTCATGCTGTGAACATTTCTTATTGGAGTGTTAATATCTATGTAATATACCAACGGCAATTTTGTTATTGTAATAATTGTTAACACTGTGTAAATGTTTCAAACAATAAATAAACAGATTCATGTGTTTTTTTTTATTTAATTTTTCTGCTTTTTTGTAATAAATAATATTGAAAACGAACGTCCCATCATATTGCTGTAAAATTTATTGACTAACTCAAAAAATGCATATTTATTTATTTATTAAAACACGCCATACATGTACCATTTTATGGGTACACAGTTGAAACTAATTTATCGAACTTGTGAGATAAAAAAAACGAGATCTAAATAACAATTTTGTTAAATCGATGTCAAAAATGTTGTTCGTTCCTTTCGTTTTGTAGTGAAAAATATAAAAAGGTTTTAAAAAAAGATCGAGAGACTAATAATTGAGAAAGAAGGCATGACGCAGACGGGGTGAATGATCTTTTGAGTAAGCTTTTTGACATTGTTACCTTAAAAGAAAGCAATTTTAGAAAATAATTTTGGTACGAATAAGGGTGAAAGACGCGGCCTTCAGGTCAAACGGGCGCCATTGACATTTGTAGTTTGTTGCCTTTATGAACCTCCACTCGGATCACTGACATCTCAAAGAGCTCAACCTAAATAATATATAATGCTTTGAAGATAAATTATTTGAATGTGGCGTTGGCTTATGATGCATTAGATATACCCTCTGCTTATAAAAATGTATATTCCTTTACTAACTTGCCTCGGAAGCTTGTCAATGTGAAAATTGAAGCTAGTTGTCCCAAGTGGAATACAGAATAATAAAATGTTATGAATTTTCGCGGCCAAAAGTAGTATTGTGATTAATTATAATTATTAGCCATCATTACAGTGTTCTGAACATCTGATATCTATTACACATCTGATCTGATAATGTAACTGTAACGTTGTCCGAAATGTTGGTTAGAGAATGAGATCAAGCTCAACAAAGCTTAAAAAACTTGCCGCATTTAAAAATAAAGAACCAACAATAATATATATTTAAGTAATCAGACATAGATTTACTCATTTTATATATCAAGGGTTCATCAGAATTCATCTTCAATTATTGGTGAGGTGGGTTTGAGTTTTTTTTTTTACATTAACTCCACACAGAAGGCCCCGAGGAAAATAATTTCCCTCAGGGCCTATGTCATCTGGGATGCTGTGTGGAGGGTCTTTTTGAGGAGAGGAAGGAATGAACATTGGTCTTGAAGAGACCCATGTTGTAGGAGAGAGGAAACACAGATGCTGGCAAATCGTTCCATAGCTGAGCTGTTGAACTCAAGAACGAGTCGAAAAAACGACCCGTTCTCATGTGATAAATGACAACCGTGTACATATGTTGGGCGCGCGTTTGGCGTGTCTCCCGACTATGCACCGGTGCCGAAGGGATCAATGACGCTAGTTCCTCAGAGCATCTTCCATTGAAATACCGGTAGAACATGGATAGCATTCCCACCCGACGCCTGTGATCTAAAGATTGCAATCCGTTCGTTAAGATGGGAGAATCTATCAAACGGACCGCCCGTTTCTGCACAGAATCGAGGGTATTTTTCAAGTATTTTGGAGCTCCAGACCAGAGGTGGCTGCCAAATTCAACCGTGGGGTGCACTTGCGATTTGTACAGGGTAAGCAGTTGTGTACTATTAAAGTATCTTCGGGCCCTGTACAGTACGCCCAGTTTTTGAGAAGCTAACTTTACCTTGGCTTCGATGGAGCCACCATACCTGAGCTGGTCACTTATAGTACACCAAGCACATCAATGGAGGGTCTGTTCGGAAGATTGCTTCCGTTGAAGGAGATAGAGTACTGTCGCTACGAGAACCGTTTATTGTATAACCAACACATCTGCCGTACGACATCCTTAATGGTTGGCTACGTTTGGTGACTCAGCATGGGAAGGGAATAACCTTCAAAAGTTATAAAAAGATTAAATCTCGTTTTACTTAATTCTATTATTTTGCAATTTATTCATTTACAATATAGTATTATATGGTGTTGTTTCATAGTGTATTCAATTTAATACAGTTTATCTGTGACGTGTCCCAGAGAGGTAGATACTATCAGTTTAACCCTGTGCAAGACCTTAACCGTATAATGTTCGGACTTCCCAGGTACTATAGTGCCTCTTCAATGTTTACAGAAGGGAGAGTTCCAGGAATCGAAGCTTTATTAAGAACAAGGATTGCAGAACTGAGGGGAAGGATAAACCATTTCAGAAATATCCTCATCATGGAAGCCCGTCTGACTCCAGGATCGAGCGTAGAAGAATATTGGAGGAAGACACTGGCTCCCACAATGTCAGATCCGATGGACCAACAGGAACTATTTTCTAATGATGCTTTTCGTTTTGTTTATTAATTTTTATTTTTTTATTTATTCATAATAACCCTCCTCACATCCTGGAATAAAGACCATTATTATTATTATTTTTATAACCCTATGCAATTCAGAATTTTAAAAAAAACGTAGCTTAAAAGACAGTAAGAGCCAAGAAGGGAGAAAAGATTCAAAAAGAGGCAAGAAGAGATAAAGACGCAACAATACCTAAGAAAAGACGATAAGATCCCAGAAGAGACATGAAGAAGGAAAAAAAGAAAAGAAGAGACAATAAGAGCCGAGGAAAGATTAGTATAAGCAAGAAAAGCCTAGGAGAGGCAAGAAGATCCAAGAATATACAAGAAGAGCCAAGAAGAAACTATTATATCCTAGAAGAGACAAGAAGAGCCGAGAAGAGACGAAAAGATCCAAAAGGAAACAAGAAGAGACAAGGAGATCCAAGAAGCGTTAAGAGCAGTCAAGAAAATCCAGAAATAGATAAGAAGATCCGAGAATTAGGCAAAAAGAAGGAAGACATAAAAAAAAGGATAAAAAAAAATCATAACGATCAATACATTCATATATTTCTGCTCATCCTAAATTCCAATACTGGCTAATTATGTTGCCAAGTATACCGGTCGATTAAATTCCAACCTCCTTTTCATCTTCAGAGCACGTGTTCCAAGTCCTAACAAATCAGTACCCCTCGGTGTACTGGTATCACCTGGACAGGAGTGCTCCTGGCTGGGGGGTACAATTTTATCATATAGTATTTCGTTTTTATAAAGAATAAATTTAATTGAATTGAATTGAAACTTTGGAGAAGGATTGGTTTATATTGGATCACGTTATTAATAGTAGAATAATCACACATAAAATCAGGCTTGCAATTCATAACCCACGTTAAAAATTTCTCCTTTGATAATACTCAGCGCGGTGATTTCTGCATTTTGAAAGTTTTCTGCAAAGAAGAAAAGTCAGCCGTTTCTTTGAGAATTTCTCTTTGAATAGAGCGTAATTTAACGGAAATTTTTACTGCTTCGCAAGAATCTGAAGTTATAACGTCGATATTTTATTGGATTTTGACCTTGCTCAAAGAATATATTGCATTATATTATATAGTTATTATATTATTTATGCACTTTGTCTTTTCATGCTTCGTTCGGTTAAGAGGAATATAAACGCTAGAAATATTTCGATTCTCATGCCTTCAAAGTTTAAAATCGATCGTCTAATTTGCAAGAAGCAAATAAGCGAAAAGGTAGTTTTTATATAATTTGTGCATAATTTTATAAGAATGAAAAAAAATTGGAACATACAAAACTTCATTCAAAAAATTCACTTCAAAATAGTCTTTGCCGTGAAGGGGTATTTTTTTTAAATTGTTTTTTAATAGAAGTCATTAAAAAACATTTTTTTAGTGGTTTACGTTTACATTTTTGTTATGTAAATAATAATTTTATTTTTATTCCAATACACAGAAAAGCTAGCAAAAGCTTAAATTTATCCATAACATATTTTTTGATGTTCATAATGTAAACCGATTCGTCGTAAAGATTAATCTAAATAGTATCTAAATAGGATTTCACGTATAACTTCATCTTAAGCATCTTTTAAGGCGTCTCACCATTAATTTCGCTTAAAATTGATTCCATTGTTATTTTCCTTTTTTGTTTTTGATTTTTCGTTTTTGTTTTTATGAGAATATCTCTTATAGTCCCAGATGCAAAGTGTCCACAAATTCTTAAGCTTTTTCTTCTCAAACCCGTTCATTTAATTTGGTAAGATCTTATCATTTTATCTTCCATAGGCTTTAGCAATTGTATCGTAGTCAGTATATCAACACTGCCGATGAACATCTTTCTCACCTCTTTGGTCTTCCCCAAGACCAAAGAGGTGAGAGAACTCTTTTTCCTTAGGGAAAACTTTCATTTATTGTCTGTAATTTGCATAAATAAATTGCATTTATTGTCTTTCCATTTACAATATTAAACAGTAGGGAGCTTGTGATTTTAAATGGAGAGACTCTTCTTTGTAAGGAAACTGTATTTTTTCTACCTTTTTCTGACTTCAACAAGTTTATATACTTACGTTGTTGATATGCCTTAATAATTTTTGTAATTCTTTCTTTCGAAATGGTTGGCAAAGAAGCTTTATCCCATATTTTCAAAATACTTTTAGTTACCTACACAACAATATCACGAAACAGAGGGTCCTTGGTCGATTAAGGAACGGCCAATATGGCGCGCTGCTCAAGCGAGGGCGGGTTTGGGGACTGCGGACGGACGTGGTTTAGTGCCATACTACTACAAAAATAATAAATGGTGGTTTTATACATCGAGGCTATAGACTTTATTTAACGAGAGTTCATAAATGAATATCTTTAAACTATTTCAGAATATTTTGTGCAAAGGCTGAAAAAATGGAAATATTTCGATATTTTCTCAAACTTCAAAGGACTTGCGGAACTCTAGAATATTTTTTAATTTTTTTATATTTAATTTTTTTGATGTTTTACATGCATAGACAATTTTTTATAACTAGCGCTTAAGGAAATAAGACCTTTTTTTTCGCCATACAGTTGCGGCCCACACTAATGTACATAGACATTGACACTACAATTAGAAATGTCCACAGCATGAGTAATCAATATTTAGTTGTTACTAGACGGAAATACTTGTAGTGATAACAAAAAGAATGATAATCAAAATGAAATATACAATATAGTAGTGTCAAATATAATACATGTGTGCACTTATAGGCATTTTTTTAATTCGAGCAATTCGAATTTTGAAGTCAATGTCGTATTCCATTTTTTTTAACTTTGTTGAAAACCCGTTAAATAACATTAATAAATAATTTTTTTTTTGACAACAGTCCGATTGGATGGAAAAACCTTCAATTTACCACTCTAGTCGAGGGGTAAGGCTCTTGACTCGCAATCCAAAGATCACGGGATCGAATCCCGGTGTGCGCAAATAAATTTTATTTGTTAAATTGATTTTATTTCACAATTAATTCGTTTAAAATAATGTATAGTATTACCCCTACTACTTTTGCTGACGTTCCAGTGGAATGTACTCTCAGTATCGCCCTGGTGCAAGACAGCCATTGAGAATTTAAAAGAATTTAAAATTCAGATCTGAATTGCCAGATATTTCCCCACTTTCCACTTCCCCATCTCCTTCCACTCCCCACTACCTTCAGCCTCACAACGCACCCCGATTGGGGATACCATAGTTCATTGGCTCCAGACGGGAACAACTCTTGCGAGAGACTCTTGTGAGGTGTTCATATAAAGAAGGTAATTAATTTATATAAATACATAGTTAGGTAAGTATTGAAGGATTGAATTTGTCTCATTTGTTATTTTAATAACACCACAGTACAAGATGAGAAATGACGTTGCGAACATTGTGTTAACCGCGAACTTCCCGACCGAAAGAAAACCAGTTCTAATATGGCGCCGTACCTTATTGAGTGAGTTTAATTTTCAACATAAATATGTTTGCATTATCTTTATATATAAAAATTTCGCGTCACGGTATTTGTTCGAGATAAACTCCGAAACTACTTAACCGATTTTGATGAAAATTAGCTTACTGTGTTTAATTTGGTTCAACTTCAAAGATAGGATAGTTTTTATCTCGATTATTGACCACAATTTTTATTATTCCGAATTAAGTGTTCATTAATTATTATTATTATTAAATGTTTGTTACAGGACAATGCTTTTAATTGTAAGTTAATTTATCGAAACAACACTTGGTTATCTATGTTGGGTAACCATCCAGTAGATGGCGTTGTGTTTCGTTAGCCACAGCAACGTGTAGCCGGGTCAGCTAGTATTCATATAAATTTGTTTTTGAACAATTTATTTGCTTTACAATACAGTTTCAAAAGTTGCCTCTCTTCATCAGAAGAATATCATGGCTCAAGTAAATACTTTTCACGAATATGCTAGGATTTGGGAGGAGACACTCAGGCCATCGTGAAAATATTTCTCCTCAGGACCTACGCCATTCTTGGGATGCTGTGTGGAAAGTCTTTTGAGGAAAGGAAAGAGACGAAGTTCTGGGAATGAAAAAATATGAACAGTGGGTAGGAATCTGGGTGTCAGTGTCTCCAAGAGCGACGGACTTATGAGTCCATCCCTCCTATTGCCGTGCAGGCAATGTTCCGAGAGAGTCCTACGGGAGAGGTCAAATGCTCTCCCTCAACCAGTCTCTCCCGATTCGACAATCCCAGAAGATTTTTATTTGCTAGAATTTTAATAAAAATAATAATACTTGAATGATTTGTAGAGCGCCATTTTTGTGAAAAATATTTGAAGGGCGCTTAGTATCCTTAACCTCACCTGTTGATGCGCGATTTATGGTTTTAAAGTAAAAAAAAATATTCGTCATGAATATTTTTTTTTAATTTACTCTTGACTCTTGACATGGCCCGACTCAAGTGTCTGATTCACTCGGTCGTGCCATGTTGTTCTCGGGCGTCCTCGACTTCTTCTACCATTCACATTTGCGTCATATTCTCCTTTCACTCCTTCCTCGTTCATTCGCTCTTCGTGCCAAAACCATCTGATCGTCCCTTTCTAAATTTTACTCATTACGCTTTCATCAGCCTTGCATTCTTTGCGGATTTCCACGTTTCTCACACTATCGTACACGGTTTTGCCATACATTCGACTTAGAGATCTCATTTCTATAGCATTCAGTTTAATTTCATCCTTCTTCTGCCAGTTCCATGCCTTACTGCCATACATCAGGGTAGGTACCAGTACTCCATTATGGACGGCTAGCTTCGCTTTTTTTAACAGTTTTTGTAGGCGCCAACGGCGTTCAGCCGTCCATTAATGGAGTTACCTGCATTTACCCTTCTTTCAATATCTCTATCAGCCTTCCCATCTCTCGTAAACCATTCTTTCCATTCTTCTAAATACACAAACTCATTCACCTCCTCCAAGTATTCATCATTCATAACTATT
Source organism: Glyphotaelius pellucidus (assembly GCA_936435175.1). Classification (NCBI taxonomy): domain Eukaryota; kingdom Metazoa; phylum Arthropoda; class Insecta; order Trichoptera; family Limnephilidae; genus Glyphotaelius; species Glyphotaelius pellucidus. The sequence goes on from OW386550.1 coordinate 6,897,877, forward strand.
TTGCACATTGTTTTCATACTCTCTCTTTCAAATACCATGACCTTAGAAGTCGTCATATCAACCTTGCAAAAAGATTAAAAAAAAAAATTAAATAAAAATTCACTTGCAAAACATGGAAAATATGTGTGCCGTGTCGTACGCCACGCGTGCTATAATCACTAAAACTGTGTGTTTGAATGTTTTATTTGTGTGGATTTTATGATACTTTTTTATGTGGATTTATTCTCGTGGATTTTAAGAAACTTTCTTATTAAAATAATCCATCGCAGGACGAGTATACAATGTGGGCATAATGACTCACAACTTACAAGAAGCAATTAGAGTTTACTTTCAGGAATTCGGTAGGTACTTAAGTCAATTTCGGGAAGATAGCCGTAATAATATTCTATCGGTAATTTACGACCGGAATGCTACAGCTTCTGAGAAAACATTGTGCGAATTCTCATTCCACATTCTAATTAGGGTGAGTACTTATAGATATTAACACCTTAAATACATATTAAATAATCGGGTTCATGAAATAACAAAACATAATATTTTGTGTACGTTAACTCCACACAGGAGGCTCTGGGAAAATATCTAGCATCTACTTTGTCAAAAACTTTCGCAAAATCATTGTATAAAACGTCTACTTGTCCGTTGTTGTCCTGTATATTTGAGGCACAATCTGTGAATACCGTTAAATTAGTCGTTGAACGACAAAAAAACGTGTCAGTAATCTATCTAATATAATTGCCCGAAGATTCTTCCAATGTAGCAGTAATGTTAAAAAAACATTGTTCAATGCATTTTGTACCAGCCTGTATACGTGTGAACGCATTTTGCAACAGCCTGTATACGGTTAGCAGACAGCACAGAATGAATTTTATGAATGCATTTTGTAACAGCCTCTATACAATGTATATGGTTAACAGACAATGAAATCAAACAAAATTGATTTCATAGCTTGATGACATATCAAAGAGGTGTTGAGTTGAGTTGATCTGAGTTGGCATGGAACATTGTGTCACTACCGAATCAGCTCGATGGAACGACTCAGGATTCAATATAATAACGCCTTTATAATTAATTATATTTGTATACAGAACGCGGCTGATGGCCTCCGAAAACACGGTGGTGACAGCATCCTTCTAGCACCATGCGCCAATCCTCTCACTCTAGAGTCTAGACCTATATCTAGAGCACACATGGGCAACCGCCGGCCCGCGGGCCGGGTCCGGCCCGCCGAGCTATTTTGTCCGGCCCTGATTCATCTCGGCGAAGTGATAGAGAAATAAATTAATAGTTCCAAGGAGAGATCAAAAAATGGAGACGACATTTACATACAGAACTTATGAAGCTTCAGGGGGATTTAGTGCTAAAATCACAATAACAATATTGCTTTGACGGATTTTTATAAATTATATTAGGTGGAAGAAAAACATACAAATTTACGCGCATTTGCAAGAAAAATCATTCTCGTTTTTGGCAGCACATTTACGCGTGAACAGTTTTATTCGAGGATAAAACACACCAAATTAAAAATTCGAACGAGAAAAAAACAGATGAAAATCTCGAAAATTTTGTGCAATTATCCGTTAGCAATACCAACGCCAATATATTGATTGTCTCGTAATTCAAGAACAAGGCAAAATCTTCACGCAATATTTTTAAATCATTATATAATATTAATATTTTGTCCTTTATCAGTAAATATATAAGAAGTAGCAACGTGTTTTATTTAATTTAATATTACTTTATTATGATTAATAATTTGGTTCGGCCCTTGACTCGGAGACAGAATGATAATTTGGCCCCAGACCTAGAAAAGGTTGCCCATGCCTGTTCTAGAGTCTAGTCTATAGTTGATTTTTTTTTTTTTTTTTTTTCTGATTATAATTTTTTGAAGTGAAAACTTGTTTAGCACCATTGATTTGAAACTCGATGAAAAGGAAACGAGCGACACTAAAAAGAGACAGGCATATTATACATATAATTTTAGATTTTCACGGCTCAAATTGTTTTTGATATTTGTTTTTGGGGTGTTTTGCCGTGTTGCGTTACCTCCTTCTTTAGCCAACGTTTCGGACTGCGTTACCAGATGTGTCCACATCTGCCCTGATGATGGACTTGCATGGATTGGATGGATTGCACTATCCTCCAAACATCCTGAAATAAAACATTATTATTTTGTGAAAAATATGGCGGCTGTTTAAATATTTGACGAGGTTTAGGAATTCTCACCCAACATTGACTGTATCTGGCAGCTTAACCATTCTAAGCGAAAACTTGCACAAAGGGTGTTCTCTGGGGTAATTCTTTTTAAATATCAATTTATTTTTTATTTTTTCTACTGACTGCTCCAATTAAAAACTTGATTGCAAAATAAAACTTTCCGAAAATTCATTACATACATAATGTCCCTATCTAACTAATAACAATTAGTGGACGTAATAATAACATTTACACATCGAAAATTGTCACACATAGCACCATCTTTCTGAAATTTCACCTGGGGGTCTGTATCTCGGTGACATTTGACAAGTATATCACCGCCGGAAGTGTATGTATATTAGCGTGGGCCGCAACTGTATGGCGAAAAAAAAGTTCTTATTTCCTTGAGCGCTAGTGATAAAAACTTGTCTTTGCATCTAAAACATCAAAAAAATTTAGTTTAAAAAAAATCAAAAAATATCCTAAAGTTCCGCAAGACCCCTGAAGTTTGAGAAAATATCGAAATATTTCCATTTTTTCAGCCTTTGCACAAAATATTCTGAAATAGTTTAAAGATATTCATTTATGAGTTCTTGTTAAATAAAATCTATAGCTTCGATGTATAAAACCAACATTTATTATTTTTGTAGTAGTATGGCACCAAACCACGTCCGCCCGCAGTCCCCAAACCCGCCCTCGCTTGAGCAGCGCGCCATATTGACCGTTCCTTAGTCGACCAAGAACCCTCCGTTTCGTGATATTGTTTTGTTGGTAACTAAAAGTATTATTAAAATATGGGAAAAAGTTTATTTGTAAATGGAACTGACTTCTGAAGTTAGGTTAAGTTCTTCTAATTCTTCTTCCGTTACATTTTCCAAAGTGGGAGGATTCATGATTGGCGTATCTGGCCAAGATATCAAATCAAAGTAGGATTTTGCATAAAAATTCAATGGGGGTACCTTAAATGTTCGATTTTCTGTCCGGAATAACTCTCTGGCTTTCGATAAACGCCTTATTCCTTTTTTTATGGTAGGTGATTCATCGGTTATCATTGACAAGGGTAAATTTTCAGAATGAGCGAAGTATGCCCTTTGCTGTACAGGATTAACTATTGCTTTTAATTCACCCGGAAGATAGCGCGAACATTTAATCGTGCTAAAAATATGCCTCGCACCTTTTTGCACGACCCATGTAGTTTTATATCAAACTACGTAGGAGCGTATGCCCTCATGATAAACGTGGCTAACATAAGGAAAAAATATGATGGCATTGCGCTTCCAATCCATAATCGTGGGATTTGACTCGCTGTAGTAATCACTCCTGGGTTCTTCTGGCAATATCAGGATGAGAACGTCCGCTGGAAACTACTTTGAAACTATCAAGCAAATATTTTTGATCGGTGCTTAAATCTTGGTGTTGAATACTCAACATAAATTTGAAAAAAGATTGTACCGGTAAATTATGCCAATTATGAAGAGTCAAACCTACGGGGCCGGAAAAATCATGAAATCCAGTGGTTGTACCATCCGACTTCATAATCAAATGGCGTAGAAGCAGCTCGTTGCAATGAAAAATGCAGATCAGCCACTGTGCCGGTCCATTCAAGTATTTCTCCATCGTTTGAATCACATCAACAGTTATTCCTGTGTTAAAATTTGTGCCGTCACACCCAATTGCTTTAAAATGGTAGAGTGAAATGTTTTGACCAGCAAAATATTTTATTATTGGTTTGGCTGTGTTTACGGCAGTGCTGACCTAGGCATAAGGCGTCAAGAAAATTGGTTCCTCGATTATCGATACGTGTTCTTCGAGTACTGTGCTTTCATAGTATTTATGTCTTTTTTATATTAGCTAAGGTCTTATCCTTTCGACCATTAAAAAATAATCTACTTACTTTATGCACATAGCTTTGATGAGTACAGATCTGGTACGCGGACGTCAGCGACGCAGTCTATTTTTGTCTATAACTTTATTATCCTGCGTGATCATGTTGAAATTATTTAAATGGCAGAAGCGATTGCTGCTCCAGCTCGATCCGATTTCCTGAACTTGTCAAAGACTTGGAGAGAACTGTAAAAGACGAAGAATTGTTGGTTGTCGGAAAGGCGGTGCTATTAGTCTTAAGTAGCCGACTTGATTTTGCGACCGGAGAAGATAATTTTGATGTTAAGGTGGAAGATAATGATACGCAACGATAAACAATGATTCAAAGTGTCCACACATTCTAAAGCTTTTATTTCTCATCCTGTTCATTTAATTTGGTAAGGTCTTATCATTTTCTCTTCATAGGCTTTAGCAATTGTTAAGTAGTCGGTATATCAACACTGCCGATGAACATCTTTCTCTCACCTCTTTGGTCTTCCAAAAACTCTTTTTCCTTTTTCAATTATTGTCTGTAATTTGCATTAATAATTATAGTATTTCTTCTATCTTTTTCTGACTTCAACAAGTTTATATACTTATGTTGATATGTCTTAATAATTTTTGTAATTCTTTCTTTCGAAGTGGTTGGCAAAGAAGCTTAATCCCATATTTTCAAAGTACTTTTAGTTACCTACACAACAATATCACGAAACGGAGGGTCCTTGGTCGACTAAGGAACGGTCAATATGGCGCGCTGCTCAAGCGAGGGCGGGTTTGGGGACTGCGGGCGGACGCGGTTTGGTGCAATACTACTACAAAAATAATAAATAGTTGTTTTATACATCGAAGCTATAGACTTTATTTAACAAGAGCTCATAAATGAATATCTTTAAACTATTTCAGAATATTTTGTGCAAAGGCTGAAAAAATTGAAATATTTCGATATTTTCTCAAACTTCAGAGGTCTTGCGGAACTTGATGATATTTTTTGATTTTTTTTAAACTAAATTTTTTTGATGTTTTAGATGCAAAGACAACTTTTTATAACTAGCGCTAAATGAAATTCGGAAGAAAAAAAAATCGGCCCACACTAATGTATATAATACAATATGCACAATTCTTAGTATTCTATTTGAGTCAACTCTAATTAATCAATCCATAACTTACATGAGTTAAACCCCAAGCCGTTCGTTATGTATTTTACTAATTAGCTGGGGTAGTTCGGTTCATGGGGAGAGGCTTGTCCAGGTCTCAGCGGTGGGTGCGTCTATCCTTCAACCCTTTGACCTCTCCAATAGGACTCTTTTGACCCATCGCCCTACCCCTCATTAAGAGGGATGGATTCGTACGTCCGTCATTCGTGGACACACTGTCACTATATTCCTGCCCACCTCTCATACCCTGTTCCTTCCCAATCCTCTTCTTCATTTTGTTAAAAAGACGTTTCGCACATCATCCCCAAAGATGACAAAGGCATTTATTTTCGTCAGAGCTACCTGTGTGGGGTAAAAGTTAAAAATGGGCATTGTAAAATTAAGGATTTTCGCACGAACGCAACGGATTTGGCAGTACTCCATTTTATTGATGGAGGACCAGAATTTTTGCCTCCTGGCCAAAATTAGATCAGCTACTTACACATATGGTAATGGTAACAAATTAGACACCGAATACTTAATATCAACGATCACTTTAAAAACTTTACGCAATAACTTTGCAGCTACACACAGCCACGCTAAGGATCGTGTAATAAATACTCGAGTGATTTACTGGAATACCGCGGCTTAGCTGAGTACTAAATAGCGCACAAGTTCGATTGCATGTCAGAACTTTAAAAGCATTCCGCGAAAAGACGGTGCTTTCGGGGTTAACTTAGGGTGGGGTGATGTCGGTGAAATGGGGTGGATTCGGTGAGGATGGGTGAGGTTGGGTTAAGAGAGGTCGGTACCGGGAAACAAGAAAAGTCGTTCCGTACACCGGACGAAAGGGCCGTTCCTCATGAAAGTTTCGAGAATTCGGCAAGATTTCGCCGCTGAATTTATTTCGTTGAAATTTGTAGAACGGTGTATTTCTTTAGACTCAATAATGTGAATGCATTTTATGTTATCAATATTATTAAATTTATCTAGTACCTTTTCTGATTTTATAATATAATTAGACAGATACAAAAGATCTCAGCTTCTTGATATAAATTTTTTTAAATCAATTATAATATCGTGCATAAATAATACATTATTTACTTATTTCTCTACTAGAAAATCAAAGTCAAAGTGTCCAGGAGTGATAGACGTACGGATCTATCCCTCCCACTTCGGTGCAAGCCGATGGGTCGAGAGAGTCCCTCCCGATGCGGTCCGCCATAGTAGGTAGGGTTGGACTAAAGCATTCGCCAAGATACCTAGAGAAACCACGCCCCACAAACGCAATATAATAATAATTAATTAAATGAAGACAATTTAAGCGAAAATCAATCGAAAATCGGAAAACAGAAATATCAGAAAAAGATATTGACACCTCTGGGACTCGAACCCAGGACCTCTTGCTTTCCGGGCGAACGCGCTAACCACTGCGCCACAGTGTCGATATCCAATTCGGTCATTTTTAACTGTATCATACTTCGAGTGAGAACCACCCATACTATCATCATTTTTCTTAACGCAGTTAAGAGTTTGAGTGTTAGTATTTCAACGAATAAAAATACATCATTTCACAAAAATGGAAAAGCAGTATATTAATATTTATCGGGTTTAATATTATAATAGTGTTACAATGATCACTGTGCCACTATTTGTGCTTGAATTTGAGTAAAACATTATCATACATTAACGGCATATTCGCTTTAAAGGCCACAATAACATTTTTATCGAAGATAGAATAAATATCTACGATTTCTGCATACTTAACTCAAAAATGCAGTTTTTTGACTTGTGCCACCATGTTATTCCTCAGGTGCGATTTGTAAAGCGCCGTATTTGTGAAAAATAATATTAACTGTATTTACAATATAATTTACAAATTAACAATTTTTTCAACATCTCAAAAGAACAAAAAGAAATTTTATCTTTTTCAACCAAAATTATTTTACATAAAGAGCACGTATCAGTCGTAAATCTCTACAAATATTCAATGTCTCTTTAAATTATTAACGGTTTTTTTTAGTTTCATAATCTTAAAGTTTAATATTCTTAACGCGTGATAAAAATTAAAATTCAAATGGATATATTGCTAATACAGTGGTTAAACCATTTTTCACTCCGTTAAATACAAAAATGAAATTTGGTTTTTAGACCAAAATATTTGACCAGACTGAATAACTATTTTTTAATCAAAAGGGTAGCAAACATCTTGTACGAATGTATTATGTACAATACATTTGACCAATGAACGTGATGCTGCGTAAAAATGTACATACATTGTTTTGTTTGTACTTTGTGCAGGCAGAAAGTATACATACATACCTGAGAGGTCACTTGATTATTATTCAGATAATATATGAAGACAATTATTTACAAAAAAATTATAACATAAAATAATAAAACACATACACGTCACACACAAAACCATTATAAACACACATCATTCACAAACAAACATAATATACACCGATTTTAATTATATTTAATACTATTTTTTCAATTTAATTTTAAATTTATCTTAATTTAATTTTTTTCTTTACCAACTTTATATATTTTTTCAAAATGTATAAAGAATGTACATAAGCAACCTAGTGAGGCCAACATTATTAAATTACACTACAAAATGTAAAATATTGTACCAAAATAAAAAATATAAAAGACAAATGTAGGCACAATTTGCACCCAGAGAACATAATTTGAAACATATTTATTTAGAAATGCCAATTTTTAGTCCTGAAGAGCGATTCTATATCTTTTGTGAGATCGAGATAGATATCGGGCGAGATTTCCTGTCAGATTTGTGTGATTTTCTACGGCTGTTAAATGACTGCGTCATTGTCTGTCCCGGGTATTTTGTCCCGGTGTCAAACTATCACTGAATGACAGTGGTAGTTTGAATCCGAGGAACGGGCTATTTTTTGAACTGCGGAGCGGGTTTTAACTGCTAGTTAATAATTAATAGAGGTTGATTAAAGAACAGCAGTTCAATATTTTGGAATCTTCGGGAAGGCTTGTTGAACTGTATTAGTTGTAACAAAGAAAGTGAGTCAACACCATTAGTGATAATTTTGAAAATGCAAATTTTACCAAAATATTATCTACATCTTTAAGCACTCGCCTCGTTCAGGTGTTATAATTGAGGGTGCTGAGCGGAAGAACTTAGAACTGAAAGGTTTTAACTTCAGGCAAAATCTAGTTACCTATTTGTGAAATTGAATCTACGAAAGAATTTTGTATGTAGGTACCTGCCACGTTCGACGTTCAGTTAACAGGATTTTGAATTAGATTTTTTTTGTACATTTGAAAAATGCAAAAAACTTATTATCATGTCTTTTTCGTAGTCGGTTGTTTTTTTCGTTGGATAACATTTATTAAATGTAAAATCTTCTGAATCACTAAGTATTTATGTGGATTTACGGTTAATTAAATAACAACATCTGGGAAATTGTGTACTCCTTTAGTGAAAAGGAATTTTTTCATGAATTTCTTCATGAGAGCTCCTCATTAAAATATTTTCATAAGCCACAGCTGCCGGGGTAAATTTGAAGATATTTTGCTTTTAAAGCAAGTAATTTATTGAAGTGTTCTATTATTAAACATCATGAAGCCCTGGTACTTTAAAATAACGAGATTAATGAACTGTTCAGACCACAAGTATTCATTTCCACTTAATTAATATGTACCTTATCAAACCACCCCCTAATTACGTTGATTGTAGGAAAATATCTAGTTGTATCATTTCCACTGCCGATAAACCAATTAATATCATACTCAAGTTCTCATTTGGTTTCGTATGTTTTCAAATTAACCATATCAAGTACTCGGAGTCAAGCCTGTGAGTCTACGACATCCCCGGTTGGGATATTTTGTGAGGTTAAAAGGGGTGGGTAACAGAAGGAAATTGGGAGAAAAAAACAATATAATTAGTCACTTCTTAACCGCCGGATGCTTTTTCGTTATCTATTTTGAAAAAAAAAAACAGTACGGGCATTTGTAAGACTTTTCGATTTGACATATGATCAGAATTTTTTGATATTAGTTGAAAGAGATTCCTCAAAAAAGTCTAATTTAATTTGAAAAGCAATATAACGTAATAAACATTAATATAATAATATTATAAACTCCTTTAGTGAATTATAAATAAATTATTAATTTCAATACATTTAATTTCCTTCAGGCACTTTTCCAGCAAATTCAATGTAATTGTGAAAATTGTTTAAACTTTCATTGGCCCACAATTAGATTTGGTTTCTAGGCATTTTTTTAATTTGCCTAGAAAAAATACTTAACCTAAAATTTCACAAAAAAAATTGCCATGCAAATTTAGTGGAGCTTTGCTTGCGGCTATTTTCTAATTTACATTTTGAAGCCCAGTTAATTGTAATACAACAGTATTTATGTTCCAAGATATCCATTTTTTGGTTCCATAAAATAAATAATATTTAACTGTATTCAACTGGATGAATTTCTGAAACGCGAATATAATCCAATTTTATAAATCCGCACTTCATAAAAAGCTCCACCGGTTTTTCCTTTCGTAACTTAATTAAAATTTAAACCAAGTTTGAACAATTATTGGATTAACAGGAGCTCTCCTGGCCATATTCCTGGGACCATATTTTTTTTTTTACCCACCAGTAACAAAAATTGGGGACAGGGATTGAATGATTTGCTGGAAGATTTTGAAATAAATGTAAATTTATTATTCAAGACTAACAGAATCATCTAAGTACTTAACAAGCCTTAAACCAAAATCGCTTCGAAAAAGGTGAGCATCTTACTTAATTTTATTTTAAAGGGTTGTTGCTACAAAATCCTGTTAACATTTCGTAATTACTAATGCCCAACAAAAATTCTCAATTTTCTTGGAATTTTCTGAGCTAAATTAAATTTATAATCCCCTTTGAGGTTCCAGGATCCCTCTAACATTTACGAGATACAGATTGCGTCGTTGATTTCACCGAAAAAGTGAAAATATAATTTTTAATGAAAACTGAAATGAAATTTTAATCAACGCAGTTTATGGCAAAAAGATTGCTTTAATAAATTTGTTAATCTTCCTTGTTTGACCGTAAATAACATAAAATGTACTTTCCGCATTGTTTACAGTTTTCAGAAGGACTAGACTTCAAATAAAACTGTCCACTGTAACGAGGTAACATGATTGAAGGTGTGTTATATCATTGCAACATGCATTTAGATTGCATTTTTGCTCGGAAACAGCAAACAGTCAGTTAGCAGTTAATCAAAATTTCATTTAAATTGCAGAATTTTCGGAACGTTCGCTAAAGTAATCAAACCGAAATGCTTTTGCTCGATGTACGTTCATTTTATATCAAATAACAATCCTGTATGTGTACAGGAGAACATTATTTTAGTCGATGTCAAGTATCAAATTACATGGTCGTTTGGCGACCGTGTAGGCAAGTATCTACTGATCAATATGTATTATAAAAGAAAGTCCAAAAAAACGTGTGTCCCGCAAAAACTCAGAAACGAGTCCCGGTACGATCAAGGGAGGTATATGGTGTGGTAGATCTCAACCCCCCCTCCAGGATTCCCGTTTGTACCTAAAGGGCGTGCTTTTGAAGATATAAGGGCTGAAAGTGTCACCCTCTTGAAATTTCTAGAACAGTCTTCCGTAATGTTCTAAAAGGTTCGATACACCTCTAGAAAATTCTGGAAGGAGTGGCGGGGTACGTCGTGGAATGTTCGGGAATAGGGAATTGGGAACATCATTGTGGAACATTCCAGAACACTCTCGAATATTGTTCTGAGCGAAGCCGGGTAACCCAGCTAGTTAAAAATAAATAAAAGTCTTTATGGTGGATTCTCGGTATAATTGTTTCACGCAATTATACAAAGCATTTTTTAATGTTTCAAATTCGAAATATTAAAATACCTTTTTTTAAATCTTTTGTAGGTATCACTGTTAACATCGTCTGGGTTTTATTTTATCATTTTACATCCACATGAGTCCCTCTATCCACTGGATAAAAGTGGCCAATAAGGTCAAAATTATTGTAAAGCGACAACCTTTTCATGATGAACCAGTAATTAGAGCTTTGCTGAAAATTCCAACAAGTAGATCGATGCAAGCAACTCTGATCCCATTGTCAACTTGCAGATAGCTGCCGCTCATCTGTCAGACAACAGACAAAATATGGATACTTTCTAGATAGATGCATATAATTGCTCCTAACCAAGTCAGTTAACAGACAAACTCTCGCCAAGCAGAAGTGTTGTTATTGTGTGTTCCATGAGACTCAGCAGTTTTTAAACACCAAGGTGATTAAACCTCCAAGTAACGGTTAGTTTTTTTTTATTCTTCTTCTTCTTTCGCATGATGGGGGGGTCAGAGGGGGACATCTAAGTCTGCGAGCCAGTCTAGGGCCTCAGGCGTTGCCCTGTGGACCTGATCATTCCCGCCGGGGAATGAATGGAGCAGGCATTCGTTGAACACATGTTCAGTGGTCTCGCTGAATTCCCTAGGGTCGTCGGGCTTTTCCCCCAATCTCCCATTTACTTTTCTTTGAGGCATCACCGAGGAACCGGCTAAGGGGCGCGGAAGCTGAGTGTGGTTTAGGGCTAGACCGAACGTCTTGTGCATTCTTGCTGGAACTGCCAATCGATTGGAGAGGACTCCTATCCGTTTGCCATGCCCTTATTATTTGTGTACTGTGTCTTCCTCCCACACAGGTGCTTGTAGGATATGCTGGATGCAATCACCCAGCGCTTGCCGCCTCGTGGACTATCACCAACCTGTCCCATTGTCTTGTCTATATCTTATCACACTAACACATATTGTATCTTGTATTTCCCGCTAAGCACTTGCATACTGCTTACTAACAACGTATGCAGGGACACTGGAGGTCTAGATTCGTTCTAAATTAAATGTAGCTTCGTTCTTTAAAAAAAAAATTAGAGTCCTTGCGAGAGCCCTGAAGGAGTAACCATCTGTTACTTATACCAGGGCGGGTATGTGGTGGATAACCTCCAATGTTCAGTGGTCTGCACTTCACCGCATTCACACATCTCCGACTCTTTAAGGCCCCATTTATACATCATATGGGCACAACGGCTATGGGAGCACCTTATTCTATTGATGGTGGACCAGAGTTTGCGAGGCTATGAGAACCCAGGCTGTCTCTCAGTGCAGTCTTGAACGAGATGGGCATTTTTCACCTTGGCCGATTGCCACTCAAGCTTTCACCTATCTTCTGGGGTGAGAGGTGAATGGAGAAGTCTTTTTTTTTAGGAATACCTCACAATTGTACCAGCTGCTCCTGTCTGGAGTCAGCCAGATGACAATCCGAATTAGTGTAGGTAGTGGGGAGGGGAAGGAGATTTGCTTTTCAATATAATTAAGTTAACAGGGCAGAATTATTTAAATTAAATTTAGTTTAGATAGTGTCATGCTTGATTTAGGTATTTAAATAAAATAAAAAAATCATACTTATGTGACGTTACGACATGCCCCCCCCTAAACATTTTATGAACAACCAGTTACCTGTAACCATTATCTTTTGACCCCCACACACACTTTGTAATCTCGTCGGGGTCACTACTTTAAATTATAATTACTTGAGAATACCAAAAATTAATGTGTGTGAGTCAAAACACAGCGGGAGCAATATCAGGAACCACAGCCTTCTGTATACTCAGGAACTCATTCGCTTATTGACTAACGTTGCTAGTGGTTACTGATTGCACAGTTGAAGAGAGCCAGACGTGATATATGATCTCCGTGCTTTATTACAGTTATTTCTCATACAAAACCATATGATGAAAACAAAAGTGTGTAAAAATCATTTATTCAAACGTGCTGACAAAACATTAAAAACTTGACACAAAAGCATTTTCTGAAAATCCATTAAAACCTTCCAAAATGGACGAAACAAAATTTGCAACGCAAAGGTAAAATTCTCAGATGCCCAAAATTTTTAATTATCAACAACGTCGCTTCCTAACTGTAAAGCACGACCGTTCACTAGATTTGCAGCAGTGCTTCCGCTTGAACCGTCCCGTTATACGACTCCTGCATGCACATCTTCTGTTGGGATTCCTGCGTCTCCTTTTACATGAACTCTTTCTGCGTTTCCTGCGCTTTTTGCAGGATCTCTTTCTGCGTGGTCTACAGGATCTCTTCCTGCGCCGCTTACTGGATCTCTTCCTGCGCCTTCCACAACAGCCCCCCTCTTCAGGCGCAGACGATGTCGAAGGCAATACCTGTCCTTCACCTTCCGTAATATTCAATGTTTCTCCTTCTTTATGTGAATCTTTATTTTGCATGCACTCCTCACACACCATCCCGGAAAATAACTATTTCGATTAATAATAGGGAATTAGTTTTCCAGCACGCTGGGAATATACTAAAAATTTAATATTATTCAAATAAGAAAAATAAATCACACAAAAAATTATAAAGTACGTCTTTCCTGTAATAACTAAAAAAATAGAATTTACATTTTCTTGCTTTTGTTTTTATATTTCGAAGGATTGTTTTTAAACACAAATTTTCTACAATAAAATCTTTTCAAAAAGCACCTTACCTAGCCAGGCAATAATAATCACCAAACTCGTAGGAAACCACTACTTTAATATGTAATTAGAAAATAGGTACTTTTATAATTTTTCTTAGGTAGGTGACTTGTGTTGCGGCGACAAATAATAGGGACAAATTATTAAAATTCCATTTAATTCCTCGGGGATACGCCAGCAAGGTTCATGGAAACATTTTCTACAAACCTTGATATGCAAGTATCGAAGTATCCGATACTTGATTCAACAACGTGTATCAGCTACAGCAGTTGTGACTGAGGTTATGAAATCTAATTTAATTTGAGAGATCGATAATAACGCTTTTGCGACGTGAATACATAATTATTGGACAATTGCATACGATTATTTATGTGGGAGAAGGGCATTATTGTGTTGTGTGTTGTATGTAGTATTGTGGGTATATTGAAGAGAGTCATGTGGGAAGAACACGGGGAGTAGGAAGGTAGAGAATCATCTGTTTATTTAGGTTTGGTCACCAGATCCGCGTAAAGCCACTTCATGCAGCGAGCTGAATTTGCAGCGTTTCTATTATATTTCTGGTGATCTTTCACCAGGGGATCTAAGATTACATACTTAGTTTTCATGTAATACATTCAAATTATATTAAAAATATTTTCGTAAGTCGGGTTCCGGGTCCTGAAAGTCCGGTCAAAATTCTGTCCACCCTAGTACGATGGTCGTAAAATTTTTATGTCGTATAATATATACTACTTAACTTATCTCAGGCGTCCAAAGGCAATACGAAGATAAACCTTTCGCAAAACACATGTTAATGTTATTTATTTATTTATTAAATCATAAAATTAACGCCATTCGGCGTTTACATAATAACATAGATAAGGTATAGCGACAACGTGAAAAAAAGCTCAAGTGAGCTTGTTTATTTAAATCCATACTTAATATTATAAATGCGAAACTGCTCGAGTTTGTTTATGACCTTTTCAGGCATTAACCAATAAAAAGACTTTAAAAATTCATTCACCAATAGAAAGCTTAATTATATGCGCAGACTATATGTTGTATATGATGGTAAGCTCTGGCGTTATGAAATTATAAATATTAATATATTATATTTGTTATACGTTTTCTGTCGCTAACAAAAGCGAGTTAATTGCAAATGTCAGAAAAAATCATTCCCATGGAAACGATGTTGATATATTTGTGGGCTCTAAGCTGGTAGGTACTCAGCCCCCTGGTCAGCTACTGCCCCAGAAAATGCAAATATTAGAATATGTTTTGTTTTTATTGGACAAGCTGGAATAAATGTCAGATAAGAGTTCCTACATTAAAAATATAATTCGTAGCGATTATAAAGACTGAATAATTAATAGTGTAATTTTGTATTATATTAACAAACTTCCAAATATTTAATTAAAAATAAACATCCAAAATGTTTGTAAGCGCATAACGAATGAACAAAATTGGATAATTCTTTTTTTCTTTGTGAAATTTAGGTGGCAGGCTAGATGTTTGAAAACTGAATGTAAGGGAATGAATGTATGGAATTCGGGAGGGGGTGGGGTGGGGAGGAAGGGGGATAATTGATAAGTTCAACCGCTACAGTAATTTCCCGTAATACCATGCGAGCGAAGCCGCGGGGAAAAGCTAGTATTACAATATTGCAACAATGAGAAAATATATTTAAATATGATATATATGCAAATAACACTCAAAAGGAACGTTGAAAATGTTTAATGGTAGGTAAATAATAAGTCAAATATATTAAAAGTTGGGAAACAAACCTTATTTCCAATGACATGATAAAATTATGAAATATTCTATGTTATTTATATTTTCTTCATCATTTACGCGGACATAGAAAACAACAGATAATTTATCACCTCACTAAAAATAAAACTACTGCAAAACTTGAGACTTCGCTATGTCAATATGCTTAAATTTTCACTAAACTGGCATGAAAATAGTTTTTCTTAAAATAGTTTTTTAAAACATATTAAAAGTAGTTGTAGAAGACGCTAAAATACTGGTATCAACGCTTACAGCACTGCACTTTGGTTTCCACATATAGAGCATATTTTATGCTTGTCATACATTTGCTATCCACTAAGTCTTTGCAAATGCGTGCGTACCAATTCCATACATATTGCGTGAATACCAATGACGTAGGATCAATGGCATAGGATCTTATATATTTCCAACTTTTCATCACTTTGTACAAAAAAATTGCCTGCCCACATCATAAACAACATCATTGAATCCGTGTTCTATACTGATAAAAACTTAGGTAAATTACTAAAAAAAAACAATAAAGTTGGAAGTCATAAATTAAGCCACTCAGGATTTTTTTTTACATAAACACTGCACAAGAGTCCCAACTTGAAACGTTGCTTGAAATGGCTTTAGCCGTGTTTGGTGACCAGATCTAAATAGCCAGGTACTTCCCCACCTTCCTCTTCCCTATCTCCTTCCCCTCCCCACTACCTTCAGCCTCACAACATACCCCAATCGGGGATGCCATAGTCTCACTGGCTCCAGACGGGAGCAGTTGGGACTCTTGTGCGGTATTTCATATAAAAAAAATTAAAAAAACTGCTCCCGTCTGAGCCAGTGAGAATATGGCATCCCCAATTGGGGTATGTTGTGAGGCCGAAGGTAGTGGGGTGGGGAAGGAGATGTAGAAGAGGAAGGTGGGGAAGTACCTGGCTATTCAGATCTGGTCACCAAACACGGCTAAAGCCATTTCAAGCAACGTTTCAATTCTGAATGGTGGTCTTACTCCAGGACGATACTGAGAGTATCTTCCACTATGGTGGAACCACTTTACCAACTATGTCACAATGATTGGCCATCGTTCAAAATAGGTGAGACACTAGAAATATAAATATCACAGAACATTTAAAATGCTTAAAAAACAATAATTTTTTAGAATTTGCCAATCATCTCATTTCCACGGATCATTATTTTAATAAGGACGCAGGGGTTAAAATTCTTTACGTAACAATAAAAGCAAAAAAATAGATTACTTAGAAGCACTTGAAATTAGAAGATCCCTTCATAATTTACTTATTTCATACACCCACGAGAGCCACTCGTTCTAAAATCCTGTTTAAATGCTACAATAACCGGACTGAGTATACGAAACACTCGCTTGTACCTAGAATACATGAAGTTACTAATAGATATGCTGATGTGGCAGATCTATTTAACTGCACGGAAGGTAGGTACAAGATGGCTATACTATCAAATATTTTCAATCAATATTAGTTTTATTTGTACTATAGATTTTTGTGTGTTATCGCATCTCTGGTGTCATTTCTCTTTCAAACGCCACAATTATCTGTTATAATCTTGATTTACTGTTTCTAATATGTTTGTCCTATGATTTTGTGACATGTGTGCTTATGGTATATTTATACCGTTGATATTAAATAAATGAACAAAAAATAACTCGAGTATTTTTAATAACCAAATTATTTTATCTTTTGGTCCTATTCTAGACATATTTCCAATAAACCGCTCTGTTCTTCCATGAAAACCCGTAATTACCCCTTCACCTTTGTTCAAAGGGTCAATAAACAGTAGATCTTGGGTCTAATCAAGTTGACCACCCCTGCAATATATAATATTATTTTATCCAAAGTCGATGATAAAATGAAGTTATTAAATAATTTATAAACCAGTTCACTTAATGGTTTGATTAGCCCGAACATAGTAACTGAAATAATTATGTCTTTCTTCAAAATCGTCTTTGTTTTGTTTGTATTTTTGATAACTTGAGGTTCGGGACAAAATAAAGAAAGTAAGTTAAATAAAACTAGTAGGAAACCAAAAATAGTATCGACATTGATCTTTACTAAACCGAAAATACTTTTTTTTCAAGTCACCTCCTTGCAATATAAATAAATTTATTGTTTTTTTTATATTTCTCATACAACTATTATTATGCTATCTAGGAGATCTTTGCATCGATATCAATACAGGAAAGTCTGGAATCTGTACGATAATAGGCGACTGTGCTGACGTTTTGAAATTTGCCATATTTAATGGCACCATGCCACAGGTAATATATACGGATTATTTGCTTTCCTATAAAACATATTGCGAAAATAACGTAAGTCATGCGTGCGGAAAACGCGTTTAGGATGTCCGCCACCACGTACCCAAGCATCTAAGTGTCTAGCTAGTGCCTGCATTGTTGTTGTTTATGTCTTATAGTAACTCAGTATTCCATAATTTCATAATTATTTACAATTACCAGATATTTTGGGAGACGGGTGTAGCTACCGCCGCCGGGGAACCATTTATTGGATAACCAATACCTTTTCCAAAAGCGGTTCACCATATTTTGTTACTTAGCAGAAGTGCCCGGTTTTATAGTGTGAGGCTTTTCAAGATCTTGGTGGCCGATGTATCTGCGTGGCGGGTCGGATCGAAAGATATTGGTTGAGGAGGTCTTTTGATCTCTCCGGGCAGAATCCCTCGACCCATCGCCTTGCACCGCAGTTGAAGGGATGGATTCATGCGTCCGTTACTCCTGGACACACTGACCCCTAAATTTCTACCCAGCCCTCATACCCATTTCATTCCCAGAAATTCCTCTTTTTCCTTTCCTTAAAATAACTCTCCAGTGTGAAGCTTATGTAAAGAAAAAAGACATTGAACTGAGAATGATCTTTTGCCTGCGTGGTGGTAGCATTCTATCGCTAACAACAACTATTGCCCTATTTAACATTAAATAATTCATATCATAATATGTCATCTCAGCGGTAGCTGCGTGTAGAATCATTAAGGGTAGAAAGGAGAGGAAGTTTGAGGAAGGATAAAGGTGTGAAGGAATGGGTAGGAATCCGGGGTCAGTGTGACTAGAGGTGACGAATGAATCCATCCCAGGCGAGAGGGTCGATAAATAATTTTTTTAATTAAATTTTTTTTTCAAATTTTTGATTTTGGCAATTTTTAGAAAAGAAATTGTTCTTGCTGGGGTACCCCTTTCTAAGGTCAAACTGTACATGTTTGCGTGTTTGAATTATAAGTAAGTACCTAAAATAAAATATTACAAGAAGAAAATTATTAAGTTAGTTCTGGAAGAAAACAAAATACAATCAATAACCTTTTTTCGGTTGCAAAATTATACCTATATTCTTCCTTCCAATATCCATAATCATGCCAATGTTTTTTTTTTTAATTTTGGTTATTTTTTAAAGGTTTTTATTGCAAGAGGGAGTATATTAAATAATTTTATGGAGAAATATTTTGTAGCTTATTTCTTTGTCCAAAAGTTATTTTAGTAGTTTTTTTTAACATGAGCTCCACACAGGAAGTCCTGATAAAAATAATTTCCCTCAGGGCCCATGTCATCTTTGGGGTTGCTGTGTGGAGGGTTTTTATAAAGGAAAGGAAGGGGAGGAGAGTTCTGGGAAGGAAAAGGGTTTAAGGGGTGGGTAGGAATCTGGGGTTCAGTGTGTCCTGGTCGTCCGCCTCCAGGACCTAGACAAACCTCACCCCATAAACCCGGGCACCCCTGCTAAATCACCAAACGTAGCGAACCACTTGGGGTGACCTATGGCAGAGGTGTGTAGAAAAATCAAAACGCAATCACGCAGCTGGTGGACAGAGGCACCTGACGTCAAGATATAGTTAGACCTAACCCCTGTGATCCTGAAAACCCTTGCTGAAAGTCATCAAACATAGTAAATCACTTGAACCAAACGTAGCAAACGACCAATGGCAGAGGTGTTGGTTATCGAATGAATGGTTCAATATCGGACTTGCATGCTGACTTTTTGATTTTTTAAAGATTATTGTAACGGTTAGGTTCCTCGTCTACGAATGAAGAGTTGCAAATCCGGCTAGTTTGTAATATTAACTTTTAAAAAATAAAAAGGTGTGGAGGGTTTCATTCAAAAAGCCACCCCTTGCTTCGGGCGCCCGTGTGCGTAGCACACATTGCGCATAATGATGCGGCGTCCCTGATCACAGTAATTTCCTCCTCCGTACACAAAAAAACAGAGATCGAGAAACCTGGTTTATCCGAGTATCAGATCTACAGCGGAGTGGAAGACTCGTTTGGCGAGACGACTATCGCAGCAAAGAAAACGAAAGTTCCCACTCTGTACTGTGTTTTGTTGTAGGTAATATAATGATGTAGGCATATAGGCTAGATCAATTAACGTATGAAGTTTTTTTTAGTTTATGTTAATTATTATATCAGGGGTCTCAGAAGTTTCGTATGACTATTTACTAAATTGTTATATTATTTTTCAAATTCATTACCATGTACTTTCTACGGCAAGGCTATTTGTTTATTTATTTGTATCATTAACGCCTTTCGGTTTTTAGGCATAATTTAAAATTCAAGACATAAATATTATAATTAGAGATAAAACCAGATACCCAATATCCGGCCAACCTTGATGCCGGATAGCTGGATATCCGGCCGCTGAATATCCGGCCAAACATAGCCGAAAATGCATACTTCAGTTTGGACCATGAGTTAGTTAAATGCTTGAAGTTTTCTTTAAGCTGATAAATACTTTTGAAATACTAAATAATGGATTTTTATCAGATGGACCGTCAGCCCATCTATCATACTTTTTGTATAAGAATAACGTAATTTAATTATTTATACCTACTTATATTTTTGTGAACACTTCAATCGTTTGATTTTGATTTTGACATTATTGGAATGATAAAAATATGTACATTACTTATTCAAGATAAATATTAGGTGAGTAGTGCTTTTCTTATTTTTTTTTTTAATTTTGTTTGTTGGTTGGCCAACAGAAAACATCACATATAATTATTGCATTAGTTTACAATTTGAATTTGGTTACAGTTACAAATCCGATTAAAGGTGAGCACACCATTCATCTCAACATTCTTAGTAAGTTGTAATTTATAACAATAAATTCTATTTCAAGTAACTACGTAAATAAACAAGGAGAAAATGGTTATGGGTGGGTATTTAACAAGTAAAATATATTTCAAATTAGAAGAGAATGTAAAACAGCAAAGGGTGGAGAAGAACATGTATAAAGAACAAAGCAATCAATGAGATCCTAAGTAATATAATATTGCTGTAATAAATAATATATATTTATATAATATATATGTAACTGAAGCATTTTTTGGTCACATTTTGGCCTGGTAGCATTTTAACTTAGAAGTTTCTGGTTTTAAGTCTGGCATATCTTTTGAATTATTTCATATTGACATTCCGCAAACCTAAATTATTGAAATTTTGTTTCTTACAAATCATTGGTCATGTGTTTAAATAAAGTGCATGTAAGGCATTTCTGAAAATTTACAAAATATGTATTATGAACACGATTCAAATAAATCAAAATAACTCTTCAAAAAAATAAACTTGCACACAAAGTATTCACATAGAAACAGTGAATAATTGAGATACCTACCTCATTTATGTATCTTATGTTGACAAGCTTAACGTAAATTTTCCCTTATGTTATCATATACCTGGATTCTGGATTACATTACATGATAACGATTCCCGCGTTCTTGAATTTTTACATGATATAGTTTTATATTAAATTATAATATTAATATTTATTCCCCACTACTTTGTCCCCACTACTAAGTGTATTTACAAAACCAAAAAATATAATGCACTTGAATGAGCCATACAATAACGTCATTATGAAACAATTAAGAAAACCTCAACACTTAGTTGGGGAAACAGATTCCGAAATTCCGAACCCTACATAATACACTCTCAAATAGTGTGTATTAGCAAATTGGGTTAACCGGTAATAAATCAATGTAGACATCTTCGAAAATTAACATTTAAAATCTTATAAATAAGTCTCTTATCAGTGGATCTATCCACAGTTTGAAAATGGTCTTGAAAACCGAAACAGCTGTAACTAAAATACTTACTAAAATACTTGCAGAACTTGATAATAAAACTATCAAATTTAATTTTAATTAAATATATAAAAAATAAATAAATGTAGTTTTTATTTTTCTGTTTCACAAACCAATGAGTTAATATATTTTTTTCTTTAGAGCTTTAATATATTATCATTTTAAATTTTTATACTTTGTAATTATTCTCAGTAGTTTTTTTACTACTAATACTGTATTTAATTGCTTTATTGCTTTTATAACCTTGTACTTGACTGTCAATCCAAGGGCCGTCTGTTTCAACAGAAAGTTAAATCGTGTCTTTCAACGTTAAGTTAAATTTTAACTGTCTTTTAAAGTAACGAGGACGTTAAATTGGACCGTGCGCTGTTTCAAGTGTATTTTCGCTAAGTTATAATTGTCAGTGTGGCCAGTCTAAAAAGCAGAATATTCCCCGGAATAACGTGAAAAAATGCACCGCATTATTTTTTGGTGCGGCCACACCATCATGGAACTGTCAAAACATCCGGCCGCATTTTGTTTTTCCCGTTCTTCGTTAATTCAACTATAAATATGGCAGAATATCTAAATAAGTACAACTATGTTGTTTTACTTGTTTAATGACATGGCTTTAATATACGTTCGGTTAATATGATTACATTTTATTGTTACAGAGTCAAGGCCAGCAATTTCTCGGCCAAAGAAATCTCGAAGTCGAATGAATTTGTGGCGAATTTACCTTCCAGTAGTTGTAATGTGTCCTTAAATTTGATGCGTAACAAATTTGACGTCAAAAATTCGGGATCGTCCCAAATGACCATATTATTGACACGGGGTCAAAATGTTTTTGGATTTCGCTGCAAGACATATTGAATGAGGAATTCATCGTCACTATCATCGTCTTTTACAATATTTATCATGATTACTGAATGTTGAAGCGCGCAATTTCGTAGCTTCCCTCGAACAGAACTGTCAAATATGCCAACAGGGCGGAGTAACTCTAGAGTAACTCTCGAGTAACTATCGGTTTTCGGAAAGTAAATACAAAAGTTAAAAGTAACGTAAAACAAGCAGTCAAATTAATTGAAAAACGCATTTTGATGAAATTTAACTTAAGTAACTGCTTTTTGTTTTACTTTTACTGTAGCGAGCGTTGAAAGAGACGGCCCTAAGAATTACAAATGTAAACGGCAGTTGTGCCCTCAATCCTTTAATATTAAGTTCTTCAAAAAAACAACATGTAACTACCTAATGTGTCCTAAAACGGGAAATCTCCTAGTTGAACAGTCAAATTTTCTTTGTAATGAATGTGTATTAATTAATGTATTATTGTTCAAATAAATAAATAAAAAAAATTGTTTAAAAATTTTAATTTATATCTGTGATCATCAACTAGGTCATAAATAACACACAAAATCATAATATTTAACATTACTCCAAGAAGGTACCACGAACAACATTTTCAAAGTAAATAATACCCAGAATTCATGCGTTTGTAAATTAAACGAATGTTTTATAAATCTTAAAAATATGGGATGAAAGGAGAAATAAAGGTGCATGCAATAGCTCTCTTATACTTTAAGCAGTTTATATGTCTCAATATTAAAAAGGTATGATTTTGTAATGAGGTCAGGAAATTTCCAAACCAAACGTTTAAAAATTCCCGAGCGCTCACAGCTGAAATTCTTTATTTAGCGGAACGCTCCAGTGGTTTAGAAATATATTAAGAGGTACATATTAAATCTTATGTGTACTTAAATAAAATATGTTAAGTTGATGTCTACACATTTCAAGAAATAAACCTAATTTCCAATGAAAAACCTTTACGAACTTCTAAAGTATCAAAGATAAAATTCATGAATATCTGTAAATAACCAAGCGTTAAACATAACCAAGGTACCTGCTTAATTTGAGAAACGATGAAAAGAAATATAAAAGTTATTAAAACGAAATTACTAACATTTTGCATTGGAAAATTAGAGGGATATTGCCAAATTTGTGTGAACAAATGAGATATTTTAGAATTCATAACATTCATGTTATTTCTTCACTTTGATGTTTCAAATTTGACATAAATAGTTTTCTATTTATTTTCTATGTATATTTTTAAATCTTTGATAGCCAGCAGCTACTTTCAAAATTCACAATTCTTAAAAATTGTTTCAAATGTACTGGAAAATCTCTAAATTGTTCTATTTATTTAATAGTTTGCTGATTTGTAGCCGTTTGTGTGAATAATCACCACAAGGGCGGTGTATTTATTAATCTTTGTAAAATCAACATTAGTAATATTTTATAATTTTTTACTTTATACCAAATACAACCAATTATAGATTTCCTCTTTGTGTTAAGAAATGAACAGAATTATTTTTTTTTTTAACTATATTTTATTAAGTTATAAAATGTTTTCATTCTATATCTAATAAATTATTTCTTCTAATTCCTATAATATTAGTTACTACCTACTTACTAAAACTTGGACTTCACTTTGAAAACAACAATCTTTATAAATGAAACAGAATGTTTTTTTGTTTATCCGATATGCGTTCCTATACTATTCAACTTTGGTGATTTGTTATGCGCACGCCCGCCAAGGTTTCTATATAAAATGGTGAGCTCTGGCAGTATGAAATTTGAACAAAAATATTACAATAGGTGGCGCGAGAGTTGTTAGAAAAATGTATGTTCAGGAAAGTGGGAAGATGGAAAGAGATCGC
Source organism: Glyphotaelius pellucidus (assembly GCA_936435175.1). Lineage (NCBI taxonomy): Eukaryota > Metazoa > Arthropoda > Insecta > Trichoptera > Limnephilidae > Glyphotaelius > Glyphotaelius pellucidus. The sequence continues at coordinate 6,922,169 of OW386550.1, forward strand.
GGAAAGAGGGAGGGGAGGCAGGAAGGGGGAGTAGGCGGGGAAGGTGGAAGGGGAAAGCGGGTGAGGGAGTGAACGCGGGAAGGGAATGAGGGTGGCATGGCAAAGGACACGCAGGGGATACCAGGAGGTAAATTAGGAAAATCCATACTTCTCACACGGGAGGTGTGATGAGTGTGTGTATTTCATAAAGATAGTGATACAGCGCCAGAGAGGAAAGGAGGGTTGGGAAGAATGAAGGAGGGGTTACGTCGGAGGAGGGAGAGGAGGTAGGCGGTGAAGGTGTTAAACTTGAACTTGTTAAAGTAGAAAGTATCAAATATTTAGGAGTATCTATTGATAGACATCTAACTTGGAAAACACAAATTGATAAAATCATCTCGAAATTAAGATACCTTACATATACATTTTATAGACTTAAGGAAGTACTTAATCTTGACAAATTGAGAATGATATATTTTTCACTGGTGCAATCTTCAATAATGTACGGCATTATAGGATGGGGTGGTGCGCTTGATGCTTTTATTAAGCCTTTACAAAACACTCAAAAGCGCATTATTAAAGTTATGTACAATAGAACTAAAAAATTCTCGACTGAGTTACTTTTCAAAGATACTAAAATATTCAACATCCGTAAATTATTTATTTTGCAGTCTATGAAATATGTATTCAAAAACAAAAATTGTTTCGAAAAAAATGAAAATAGAATTAGCAAAAGGACTAATAATATCTTTTACACCCCTCAAATCAATACCAAATTAATGCAAACACATAGCAGCTTTATTGGTCCTCGGACATTTAATCTTATACCAAAACACATTCAAACGACAGATAAAATATCACTCTACATAAAAGAATTAAAATTATGGCTTTATGGTGCAGATGTTAAAACACTTTTGCTATAAATTCTATGTTAACCTTAATACATCACTTTTCATTTTAATTCTAACTCATATAACTTTTTTATAACTTATAACTATTGTTATAAGTTATAAAAAAGTTTTTTTTCATTGTACTTACTGATGTATAAATTTTTGTTTATATTACCCACGCACAGGCAGTGCCTTTGTGGGTTCCCATCACCTACTTTTTACTTTATGTAGATTTAATTATTCCTAACTTTTGCTTTATTTGTTTCTTATATGTGTATTTTGAAATGTTTATAATAATGGGAAAAAATAAAGATTAAAAAAAAAAAAAAAAAAAAAGGTAAAAGGAGAATGCAGGAGGGGACCGGGGCGGGCACAGCGGTGGGATGGGGGGACGAAGGAGGGGCAGAGGGAGGGATTTTAAAAGGCATATCGTATCAAGAGGCGATAGCAGGGAGTAAATCAGGACAACTGAGATAAGTATGTGTATTTCACATAATCGGATAGACGTTTTTTAGGATTCGTCTAAAATGGAAACGGAAGTTTTTAATACCGAATTATTTATAGCTGAAATAAAGAAACGTGCTGCGATACGGAATATGGACAAGTAGCCTTTATTCAGATGAGAACTTAAGGAGATGGGTTTGGGTTTCAACGTACATCTTTGACATGTAGAACTCAAAAACGCGCGGTCGACGCCTGACAAGCGAGCACCATGTAAACACTGTACAAAAGTTTTGCGCTCGTTCAACGCGCGTTAAGCGCTTGTCATGCGAACCTGCTTATTCTGGAAGGAAACACTTTCTTTCTGTGAGGGGCATTGCAACGCATGCCACGTACTCGTTACTGTTAAAATAAAATAAGAAGATGGAATGTACATAATACCTACTCTTCCCTGGAATTATTCCTAGAAGCTGAACTCTTAGATATAAGAAAAAATATTATTTTTATCAAAAACAAAAATATTCTGTTAAAAAAAAGAAATGTTCTTTTTGCAAAAAACGAAAATCGCTATAGAGTAAATAATGCACTTGAAATTCCTCTGTGCAAAACTAGGCTACAGCAAAGACATCCTTTTTCATTATAATCTATCTAGATAGTGTCTTGGATGAATTTTTAGCCATTTTTTTAATATGCGACATCTTTTGACTTTTCTGCAAGTCTATGATGAATATTTATTTTATAGCATTTTGGTTAAATCTTGCATTCATACACAAAGATAGCAGCCAACAAAAATATGGGTTAAGAAAAGGAAGATAATGTTGATAGTTTTTAGTCGAAGTATAAACAGTTAAATATGACCGAATCGGATAGGGACACATTAGCTCAGTTGGTAGAGGTGCACCCCGGCATGGCGAAGGTACTGGGTTTCCAGGCGTGACCGTATGTTCTTCTGATTTTTCTGTTTTTAGATTTCCGATCGAGTTTCGCTAATTGTATCGAACGAGTCCAGTACAAACGCCCCGCTCGTCTCGTACAATAATATTGTCTTCATTTAATTAAATATATTTTTGTCACTTTCTAGCTTCATACATTTTGATAATTAATCATAAAAAATGTCTCTGTGATATAATTATTATAATTAAAGAGCTAAACGCAACCGGAAACAATTTTATTAAACCGCAGACACATAACGATGCATATTTTCTCTCGCCGATTAATTATTATTGGAAGTAAATTAATCAGGTTTTGAACCGTCTGATAGCAGTTAGCTCGCGATGTCAGATGTCGTAAGATAACGGTAAGTTTGGCTATACGACTGTCGGAAAAACGGCAAGCGAATGGGAGTAAGATAAGCCATTCACCTCTTTTTTTTCACCTTATTACGCCAACAGCTCAGCGTAACGTGTTGGTCCTACTGACATTGTCGATTTCGCTGAAGATTCCGCAGAGGAGAAATAAAAAATTTAATACAGAAAATTTGATTAAAAATTCTAGCTCCAAAAGCGGAAGATTCAAAAGTAGGAAATAACGATAACCCCTTCAGAGACGGAATTCAAACTATGAGTGATAAACATATTTGATGCATATTTATTTTCAATTATTTAGAGGTTTTTTAATTTATAAGATCTCAATCATTAAAAACACTCCGGACAAAAAAAAAGTATTCGAGCTTATTTTACGAATTCCATTTCATATGACTGCACTTTTTTTAAAATCTACACTGCTAACTGATTTTCTGAAGTACTGCATTTCTTGTACTGCTTAGGTCGCTGACTGATTAGGAAAAGAGAAGGATTAATTTATCCTATCGTATTTAAAAAGATGGTAAAACTAACACGAAGAAAACAAAACAACTGTTATATCAAAATGACATTCTAGGTTCGGCAAGGATGAAATCTGTTCGACCATAAGATGATCAGTTTATAAAAACGACGCCAAGTTTTTAGCCAAGAGCGAAATCAAATGTATTCATTTTATTCCACAATAATTTATAGTGCAATAATGGTAGATGGTTATTAATTTTAACAGAAGTTATTGCTACTTTTATTTGAAATAAATTTTGATATCCGTGATCGCGTTTCACATAAAATAACAAATCTTACCCTGTATACCAAAAATATAACATTTTATTGCATTAATTACAGTAATAATGTTTTATTTTGCATTTGTAAGAAGTACGCTGGAATATGCCTCACCGATTTGAAACCCGCAGTACAAACTGTATACTGATTGCATAGAAAATATTCAACAAAAATTTATAAAATATTTTACATTCAAATTCAACAATAACTTTGAAAGCACATTTCAAACTTTGCAACAAAGGCAAGCAATAGTTGATTTAACATTTATACACATAATTTTAAATAATAACATCGACTTTACCGAACTTCTTTCCTTAATTAATTTTAACCTACCCTTAAGACGTACACGCCATACAGAACTATTCCCACACGCTTAGTTACAAAAAAATGCAGTAACTAATTCGCCAATGAACCGTGCTCTTCATACGTACAATAATATTTGTCTAAATTCTGACATCGACATTTTCTCCGATTCACTGCCCAAATTTAAAAAGAGCATCATGTCAATAATATTAATTGTTCAACGCGCATACATATCCCTTCACACCACCACTTCTCACAAACTACAAACCACTTCTCTCGTCAAACATACCCACACATACACACACACCTACCCACTATGCACATCACCCGGTAATTACTTAATATAAATACCATAAATAAGACAATACAAAGAAACATATCATAGGTACCCACCATGAAATATACTTAATAACAAGTAAATTGTTCTCATCACTGTAACTAATGTACTGTTTGTTTCTGTTTATAAATAATAAATAAATAAACTAAAAGAAAACATGGAAAATTAATAAAATACAGTCAAAACTTACAACACGAAAAATCGGGGGGAAAAATTCGGTCGAGATTAAAAACAAAAATCACCTTTTAAAGTATAAAAATGGCAACCGCCTGAACTAATGGCTTAATTCAATAAAAATAATCGTGCAAGACCTGCTTTAAAAATTCTGAATTCCAAGTATTTTTAAATATAAAAGGTCTGAAAGGTTTAAATATACTAATTTAAATCGTCGGTGTTTGGGTGAGAGTTTTGAAATTGTATTCTTGCTAAACTTTCATGTTTACTAACAAACGAAAGATAATTAAATTCCTCATTAAAAACGCAGTGAATCTTTCAAGTCCATAAATCCCACAATTTTTATAATTATATAACCTGCAATTTTTCGATAGTTGGGGATTTTTGTTGGAATTTTTTTCAAAAGTTTTTGTGGCAGGAAATGAAACTCCCTTCTAACAAACTTTGCTGGCCCAAAGTTTACAGATTAAAACTCAAACTTAATTTGAATTGAGTTATTTCTTGAAGTAAAAACTTCTTTAGCACCGTTGTGATTTGAAACTCGATGAAACAAAAAGGCGACACTAAAAAGAGACAAACACGTTAATTTTTAGGATTTAGAGACAGACTAACCGGTCTCCTCTTTGTGGGGTGCTTTGTGCCCTCCCTGCTCCTGTCTACTTAAGTTTTCTGAAGGTTTCACTTCCATCGCGTGTTTACTGCATACAACTTTTTTTATTTGCAAAGAATGTAAGGCAATTGTAAAAAGTAGAAAAGTCGGGAACGCCCATAGAAAATTTGTAACGATCAAATGAATAAATTTGGTAGGCGAATATGGGTATCACCACCCCGAGAACATTTTATTGGATATCCAACACTTCCGCCATAGATCACCTCAAGTGTCACCCCAAAAAATAAACTCAAATATTTAATTATTTTTTATTTATTTATACAACACATGATACATATTTGTGACACTTACATAAAGAATATTAGATCACAATACTGGGTGGCTGCCTGTCTCATGGTGACCTAATATATTAATTAATATATTAATATATTACATATATTACATATATTAATTACATATTTTAATTTTGAACGGAATGCTTTTACTGATTAAAGCACTATAAATTAAACAACTTTTAAAAAATTGAAAAAATAATACTAAAATTTTTCAAAAACTTTTCTATTTGTCATCTCATCATCATATCATATATCAAATATTTTCTACTATTCCCAGTTTGAATTCAGTTTGTTAATTTATTTCACCTGGGTTTCCCTAGTAGGGGTGCCCGGATTCATGGGAAGAGGTTTGTCTGGGTCTTGGCGACGGATGCGTTTGCCCATCCACTGCGTGGTGGCTGGATCAGGAGAGACTGGTAGAGGGAATCCTTTTGACCTGTTCAATCGGACTCTCTTGAGCAATCGCCTTGCCCAGTGAAAGGAATGGATTCATACGTCCGTCACTCGTGGACTTACTGACCTCCAGATTTCTATCCACCGCTAATACCCTTTTTTCTTACCAAAACTTCCTCTCCTTTCTTTCCCTAAAAAGACCCTTTACCCCGAAGATGACAAAGGCCCCGGGGTAAATTGTTTTCCTCGGGGTCTCCTGTGTGCAGCTAATAAAAAAAAAATGCTGTAATCGGGCTTTGTCAAGAGTCATAATAAAGGGTATGTATGAGATGATACATAAATGTGAATGAAGCAAGGAGTGTGTGCCAAGACCAAATTTTTGGCGGTCCACCCTCTCTGGTTATACCCCTACGGGGAAACGGCGTGATGTTAAGTAAGTTACTTACCCGCATCGGAACGGACTTTGTAGTGAAGCGGAAAGAGGATCCATGTAAATAAATATTACAATAAAATAAACGCCCGGGTTGCCAACTTTGCAATTTAAAATTAAAATTGAAATTCCCGGGTTACGAATAACAACGGAATATTTTGAAAAATGCCTACTTTCATCAATATAAGCGGAAAATTTTGGTGATGTAATAATGGAGGAGATAGCTAGAAGAGGAGTTGCACTTAGGTAGAAACTAGACACACTAGTCAACTCATTCATTTTTTAAATGTGTTTTTCGCTTAATTTTGGAAGGCAGAGTATTTCACAATCGCCTTATTATTTAATGGGTAACTAGATCTATTTATCCAGGCACACCTTTCTCTTTCCATTTCTCATTCCCCTACATTCACTCTTCCTCATGACATTTCCGAATTGGTTCCGGTGTGCGATAATTTCTACCGTAAATTGTGTAAATTGTAGATTCGATTTAATCCGATAGTCTCTATTGCGTCCCATTGCAAGCAAGCGAAATATTTTATTAACACTTGTATAACACATATTGAACGTAGTTACACTTACTCGTAATACAGCCTAGGCTTTTTATTTATTTCTTCAAGTTTTCCATAAAACTGTTATACAACGATATTTTTATGAGAGGATAACAAATTTGAGGTACATGTAAGTTTTAAAGGGTCTTTTGGACAGTTTAACTATTTTGTGGTATGCTTCAAAAGATGTTGAACAGTCTGTAGACGTTGAAAATGTTGAGCATCAACGCAGAATCGTTAAGCAGTTGAATCGCTCTGTTGATTAGCGCATCTGTTGTTGGCCTTTCGCCCGCTCATTCTCGCCGGGACTGCCCCGCGATAGTGGGACAAACTGCCCCCGATATCTTTCTTTTTTATATTTTCTTTGGTTTTAAACCTTACTTACTTACACCTGTAAATATTTTCTTTTTTTATTATTTCACTCTAACTAGATGCTGAACTAACAGGCGAATACATCTATGATATGTTTTTATCATGTTAATTACTGCAAATGTAAGTATGCATACATTTTTCCTTCTCTCTAATAATCATGCATGCAGGGACATTGGAGAGTCTAGATTCGTATAAAAATAAATGTAGCTCTTTTTAGAAAAAAAATTAGAGTCCTGACGTGTGCGGCTAAGGAGGTTAAACAATCAGTTTCCTCACACAGCCGTTGGGAAAGTGGTGGGTCCCCTCCAATGTTGATTAGCGCCTTTGTTTAGGCAGAACTCCCCGCTTTCGGAGCATAAAAAAGTACAAGTTATCATTCACGAGTGTTCTTTTTAGGCACCTGTAAGTCATGAGTTATTGATGTGTGGCAGTTTCTAACAATCAAATGCAAATGTAATTTTTTTTAAGGATTCGCCTTTTCCGACGAAGCAAGATTATAAAAGTCATCCATCATCGATAATATCTTAAACAACATTCGCCAAAAACTACATAAAAGAAAGTTTAAGAAAACCAACATTAATTCAAATTTGAATCTGGATGACTAGTGCGGTGAACGTACTTAGAGAAATTGCAACCATGTAGTCTGGCCAACTAACATGTTTGAAGTGTGAGATAGACTTGACACTTCAGTTGCAGCAACATGCTTTCGAAGATGCACTCATATCGAAAGATTTGGAACAGAGATCGTTAAGAAAACGACGAAAGTTATTATATTTGTGGAAATAAAAACATCGGAAACATTTATGGGATTGCACTCTCGTTGTCACTCAAATTAAACAAAATATTCAATTTTTTACGAGAAAAACTCTCTTTTTATAACTTTTGAAGGTTATTCCCATCAACGTAATATATCATTGAAGAAGAAGATAACACTTTTAAATCTAAATGAAAATATGAAAGAAAACAAGACACAGAAAAACAGAAAAAGACAATGGTCGCAACTGGGACTCGAACCCAGACCTCTCGTCTAACCGGGACGGCGCGTTTTCCAATTTCGCTATTGCCACCTTCTGTCAAACCGTCATATTTGTCAATCTCATATTTCAAATATTTAGAATCATTAATATTATCTTCAACTAGTTCTTTTTCCATATTATAGGCAACTACTCTTTTTATTGGAAACAATCATTCAAAGAATTGGTTTGTAACCTGAATAGCGTCTCGGATAAATGTATCCGAATTTATTCATATGGAACTATTGACTTTATGAAAGTCTAAATGAATATTCATTTTTTTACGAGAAAAACTCTCTTTTTATAACTTTTGAAGGTTATTCCCATCAACGTAATATATCATTGAAGAAGAATTTTAGAAGAGAGGTCTGGGTTCGAGTCCCAGTTGCGACCATTGTCTTTTTCTGTTTTTCTGTGTCTTGTTTTCTTTCATATTTTCATTTAGATTTAAAAGTGTTATCTTCTTCTTCAATGATAAACAAAATATCCTCGCCAATTTCATTGAATTATAATAAAATATTCTATACAAGGTGTTTAGTTGATCAGACAAAAACAGGCTATGTGGGTATGCGAGGAGATACTTGGGTGCTTGTTGTTTTTAAATACATACCTGTAGAAGAGGATATATATTTTTTTTATGTGAATAACTCACAAGAGCCCCAACTGCTCCCGTCTGGAGCTAGTGAGACTATGGCATCCCCAATCGGGGTATGTTGTGAGGCTGAAAGTGAGTGGGGAGGGGAAGGAGACGGCGTGGAGAAAGGTGGGAAAGTATTTGATAATTCAGATCTAGTCACCAAACACGGCTAATAGCCATTTCAATTCTGAATGGTGGTCTTTCATCAGGGCTATAGTATACATAATCAAATCAAATATATCTGTGCAAGCTGGGATTTGAACTCACGACCTCCGGATCACTAGTCGAGAACCTTGCCACTCGACCACGGCGGCATGCGAATAAATTCGGAATGCGACATCGCTGTAATGCATTAAAATAATTATAACTATATTCAAAACAGATACCAAGTGCACTCCCAAAATTTCAAACGGGAATAATAATAATAACATTACATTTGTATAGCGCAGTTTTGTGTCACTTCACTTCAAGTGCGCTTAACTTAATAAATTACAAAAGTAATTATAATAATAATCCTACAGTGCTCCTTACGAATCCATTACAAAATATTGTTAAAATAATATGAAACAAATAATATACAGTATTTACAAAACAATGACAAGAGAACAAAATTTAACAAAAATCGTGCTTTCATAGCATACACTAGACAATAATAATAAACAATAACGGTGCTTGGAGCACAGGACAAAACAAGAACTTTAAAACAAAAATATTATATACTAACAGAAGGCAGTTTGCGTTTAGAAATGAGAAATATTCTGACATTATATTCGATCATTAAACATAAAAATACAATTAGGAGGAAACCGAAACCAAACAATTATCGGAAACTTGAGAGCATGGCTTAGGTATTACGTGTATTGAAAATGTGTTAGGATTCATGAATGGTATGATTTTTTAAATAATTGTGTTTTTAAATCCCGTTTAAATTCAGCCAAATTCTGGATATTAGGAAAGAACGTTCTTCCCCGTCATATAAAATTACAAAAAATATTTTTGGTACCCACACGAAAATATTTAAAAAAAAATTAGGATGGATAGTACAATTCACATATAAATGCAATAAAACGGTCGCGGAAATTATCGTTTTTCAATATTAAATATATTTTTCAATGTACTAGATTGATGTTCCATCCAAGATACTCCCGTAATATACACGTCGTTCACTCTATTCGTCATTTGGATAACGTCTTGTCTTTATCTGCTGCCCACCAAATGAGAGTAATTTTACCACCAATAAAATTTTCCTTTCTTCATTCCGAGTTGTGAATTCCAGATTCTAAGCTCCAGACACTTTCAAGAATTTAAAAAGATTTAAAAAAATTATGACAACTCCGCACAGCAAACCCTTTAGGCCCACGAGGATTCAAATTTCGTCGGAGGATTGTCTTGTGGTCGCACCGCGGTTCCGATGAGAAAGATTGATTATTCTACATACCAGCATTTTTAATAACTCAAAATCGGTTGTATTTCATTCAAAATTTGCTTTAAAATATGCCTACAATCAAGTTAGTATTAAAAATGCCCAAACGCGTGATGATAACATTTTTAAAATTATGTACTTTTTGTAATTATATTTTTTATTATGAATATTTATAATTTTTTAATAATGTCTAGGCAAAATAAGTGCATAAAAAAATTGAAATATATTAGAATATAAGTTCGTAATTAAATAGATAAACTGAAGAATTTTCGTCGCAAAACAGTTGCGCGGATTTTATTTTTAATGGTTTTACTTTTGCTGGACAAATTTTTTCGACGTTTTTTTTTTTAAATATGTTTATTCAGTTTTAATTTTACAATATTTTATTTTACAGATCTTACGAAACTGATCAATCAGTTTGATTGTAAGAAATCTCTCATTTTTTTCTAATTATTAAATACAGGATACTTTTCAGTTTTACATAGTATATACTAAATATAATACTTAATATTAAAATACTAATTATTACGACAAACTAATTATTATAATGTTTTAATGTTTATGAATTGCGTTGTAGTAAAAACATTTTACATAGTACAAACATACGGTGAGAAAATAAATAGATAGGAACTATTTTATTTGATTTCATGTTCTTCGGAGGTAGAAAGATTTAACTTTTGTTTTGATTTTTGAATAAGATAACGTGATAACATCTTATAAATCGATGAACGCCGGCTGCACTCACGAAAAAGCATGACTCATTGTCACGTTCCGCCTGAGCCGAGCGTGCAAGCGAGAGCGCATGGAACAAGCGTTCGGCCTAAGCGTTCGGCCTAAGCGTTCGGCTTGTGACGCATCTATCTCCCTTCCAATCCATCTTTTTTATATGACGTTATCACGTAAAATTATTGTCCATAAACCGACTTTACAGAAAACAATTTTTTTTTTTAAAAGAAAGACAAACATTCCCCGGTTACGAATAACCCAACAATGTTTGAAAATCTCCTACTACCACCAAAGATAAATGTATCGATTTATTTTACTGTATGTGAAATGTGTGTTGTAAAATACTATATTTTGTTTGAAAATTCAACAAATCTGCCAACGACCTTATTAACGGTATAACTTTATTATTATATAATAAAGAAAACATGTTTTTCCAAAATTTAAAGTACAACTTTACTATATAATATCTTTCAAAATCAATTTACAATCTTTTTGTAGAAAAGAGTGGGTACGTTTAGAATTTGATTTAAAAATAACGTACTCGTATTTCCGGTTGTATCTTGTTAAGGTTTTTCGCTCTAGGCCTGAATCATCTTTATGGATGCCATGTGAAAGAACTTCCATGCTTTGGAAGGGAGGAACACAGAAGAAGGCAAATTATTCCACTGACTTATAACAACAAGTAGTAAAACGGATCACTTTTTATAAATATGACGAATGTCAGCCATGACTGATATGAATAAATATTGGCCATGCGATAGGCGTATGATTGCTATAAAATGCTAATTCTTCAGAGAACTTTTCATCAAATTATCGGCAGAGCAAGCGCATCATTCCCAGCTGAAGTACTCTAAACACAATAACTCTTCTTTCTTTCAACCTGTCTTTTAATACAGGGGAATCTAGAACATCTACTAAATATGAAGAAATGTTCTCGACGTGAACGTTACTACAATGATAGTGAACATGACATCAGCATCAAAATAATTTTAACATATCTAGTTTAAATTCTACGTAACCCCACGCTGTTACGTTCTCTGATATTATTGTCTGGGGGAGTCAAGCGAACAAATAATTATTTTCGATTGTATAAAAAGGATGCCGCGGGTGAAAAGTGTATCATTCACCCAGTGGTGGTTATTGGTAGCGTATCTAGAGAGCTAATATGAGATTCTTGGTGAGATATTAAATTTATTTCGATAACTATCAACATTACCACATAACTAAATTTATTTCATTAAAAGGTGCAAGTTTTCGTCTCGTGGTAAACAGTGAAAATCGCAAGTTTGGTCAATGTGTTTTTTTAAAACAACAAAGTGTAATGTGTTTTCGAAAAGATAGTATTAAAATTACTTATTGACAATTGCTTTTTTGCAATTGCTTCCTGATGAAATTCATCGTTTTAAATTGATTTGTTTTTGGAAATTTATGCCGTTTTGCGCTACCTCTTTCATTTAACCAATGTTTCGGACAGCATTATAGTGTTAAGTGCAAGTGTGTAATCAAAGATTGAGTGAAGATGTAGATGTTGATACGATACAGTCTAGCCATCGCTAATCCTCGAAGGGCTTGTAATACAGTATAATTTAATTGGTTTTTTGAGTTAAGTTTTGAAGTAGCCGTCAATTGCCAAAATTAATTTCACCAAAACTAAACGCATAAAACTATTTTAAATTATACTGTAATTTCAGCTCTTAGAGGATTGGAACTGGCAACATGGTATCGCATCTACATACATAAGCACACACTTCACCGCAATCTACGATTACAAATCTGCCCTGATGATGAACACTGCAATGCTGTCCGAACGTTGACTAAAGCAAGAGGTGGCACAACACGACAAAATACCCCAAAATAAACCAATTCAATACTTTTGGCCGTAAAAATCTCAAATCATAGCATGCTCATCGTTGATCGCGTAAATGGAATGATTATTTTTTGAGAAAAAAATGGTTTGCATATCTCGTTATAAGTAAGATTACTATTAATATAACAACAATAATAAACCAGTTGTTACAGATAACTTATATATGTAGACACATATCAAAGTGCAGCGAGTTTCTCGAAGATTGAAGAAAGTAGTGCGGTGGTAGAAATGCTGTAAATTATCTTTGAAAGTAATCTTACGTTTCTCTTTCCACAGGTTGTTTTGGCGCTTTCTGCGCTCTTGGTGGGAGTACTTGCAGAAAAGGCACCAGTCAAAGAAACTAAAGAAAAGGCCAAGGTTGTCACTAAAAAGTATAATAAATCGGAACCCGACAAGCAACAAGAAAAAAGAGGACTAATCAGTTTTGGATATGGACACCAAGGATCATCTGGAATCGAACTTTCTGGACACAGTCTGGGATCAAGTTTAAGCAGCAATGGTTTTGGAAGTCAAGGAATCCATGCCTATGGAAGTAAAGGATACCTGGTCCTTGATAGCGGATCTCAAAGAATTGGTGGCCACGGGGGTTCTGGTGGAGACTCCTTAGGATATGATGGTCATGATATCGGAGGACAGGGAGGGATTGGAGGACACGAATCAATTGGATTTGGCGGTCAAGGAACTTATGGAATCGGTGGACATGGAGGACTCACAGGACACGAATCTTTCGGATATGATAATCAAGGATCTCATGAAATTGGAAACCAGGGAGGCTTAAGAGGACACGAATCTGTATTAATTGTTGTAAAAGATTCACAGAACCTTGGTGGACAATACTCACTCAATTCGGATGGACATGGATCAGGAAACCTAGGTAATATTGGTTCTCATGTGTTCGGTGACCAAGGATCTGGAGCGCAGGGAATCGGTGGTCAAGGATATCAAGGAGGCTTTGGAGGTCAAGGATCTGGAGGACATGAGGTACAAATTGTCACCCAGACTGTGAGCGTGCCTCAACCCTACCCAGTGGCCGTTGACAGACCTTACGCAGTACCAGTAGCTGTTCCCGTAGACCGTCCATATCCTGTTCATGTAGCAAAGCCCTATCCCGTTCCAGTTGAGAAGCTAGTACCATACAAGGTTGACAATCCCGTGCCATATCCAGTTAAGGTACCAGTTCATATTCCCGTTATTCACAGAGTAGGCGTCCCTGTTGCAAAGCCTTACCCAGTTCCCGTTGACAAGCCTTATCCAGTAGTAGTACCCCAACCCTACATTATCGAGAAGCGAGTTCCAGTTTACGTCACTCAACAATCTGGGTCGGATTCAGCGTCAGGATTGGGATATGGTTATGGATCAGGTTCCGGCTCTGGACTTGGAATTGGACATGGTTACGGATCAAACGCAGGATCCGCGTATGGATCCGGACATGGATACGGTTTAGAATCTAGTTCTGGTTCTGGATATGAGCTGAGTTCAGGTTCTGGTCTGAGTCATAGTTCTGGCTCTGGACTTGGAATTGGACACGGTTACGGGTTAAGTTCGGGATCTGGATCCGGGTATGGGTTGGGACATGGATACGGTTTAGATTCTGGATTCGCATCCGGATATGGGCAGAGTTCAGGTTCTGATCTGGGTCATGGTTCTGGCTCTGGACTTGGAATCGGACATGGTTACGGATCCAGTTCAGGATCGGGACATAGATACAGCTTAGGATCTGGATCCGTGTCTGGATACAAGTTGAGTTCTGGTTCTAGTCAGGGGGATGGATACAATTCAGGATCTGGACTAGGTTACGGATCGGGTTCCAGCTCCGGAATTGGACATGGATACGTTTTGAGCTCAGAATCTGTATCTGAATCTGGATACGGATTAGGACATTCATCGAGTTTAGGTTCTAGTCAGGGACACGGATACGGTTCTGGATCTGGTTTAAGCTCTGGTTTGGGTTCTGGTCATGGATACCAGTTGAGTTCTGAATCGGGATCTAGCTATGGATTGGGGCATGGATATCAGTCAGCATCAGGGTCTGGTTTGAGCTCAGGCTCTGGATATCATTCAGGTTTAGATTCTACATCACTAGCAGCAGGACAAGTGTTTTCTTCGACTTATTACGGCAAACATTAAAATTTAATGTTTGCTTGTAATGTTTTGACATTGTTACGTTTTGTATATATGGACCGTTTTAATCTTTGTGTTATTACGTTAAGAATGTATGTTAAATTGATGTGATCGTGTGGTTGTGCTTTATATGTTATTTCATTTAACATAATGTAAATATTAAATGTAAAAAAATGTGCAATACTATGATAGAACATAAATAAATAAAATGTTTAACTCGACTTTTCTAATTGTATTGTCTATTACTATTACTATGTCTATTCCATTATTCTGAAATTCCTTTGGTTTCCTTGCTTATTTGTTTAGTTCAATGTATTTTAAGCTTCTTTGAGTAACAATTGATAGTTGTGATTGTTTAAGAATTAATCAAATTGAAAATTCATATTTTTTTATATTTTTTTTTATATGAAATACCGCACAAGAGTCCCAAATGCTCCCCTCTGGAGCCAGTGAGACTATGGCCTCCCCAATTGGGGTATGTTGTGTGGCTGAAGGTAGTGGGGAGGGGAAGGAGATAGGGAAGAGGAAGGTGGGGAAGTACCTGGCTATTCAGATCTGGTCACTAAACCCGGCTAATGCCATTTCGAGCAACGTTTCAATTCTGAATGGTGGTCTTACACCAGGGCGATACTGATAGTATCTTCCACTCTGGAACGCGGCGTAAATATACTATATATTGTTTTACGTGAATAAATTGTGAAATAACACAAATTAATCAAATAAAATATATTTGCGCACGCCGGCATATTGCAATAGGATGAGATTGATCTCGTATAAAATCATTGTGTGCATCAATTTCCCAGATTATTCGATACGGTACCTGGAATTGTGCCAGAACAAAGCATTTGTTTGAAAGGTTCTCTCAGGTTAAAAGTTTTCTGGTTATTTTTTTTAAATATAAATACCGCACAAGAGTCCCAACTACTCCCAAACGCCTGAAGCAAGTGAAAAAATGAAATACCTGGCTATTCGGATCTAGTCACCAAACATGGCTAAAACCATTTCAAGAATGGATTCAATCCTGTACAGTGGTCTTATACCAGGACAATACAGAATATCTTTCACCCTTGTACGTATCGCAATACCTTATATTATTTGAACTAATTAAATTGTTAAATAATACAATTCAATCAAATAAAATTTACTTGCGCACGCCGGAACTCGACACCTTCAAATTTCTAGTCGAGAGCCTTACCCCTCGACCACAGAGGCTATTGATGGCTGAGGTTATGGACGCCATCTGATCTTTTAACAAGAAAAAATTACATTTTAATCGAAATGGTGTAGAAATGAGATAGGTACTTCTCGGCTTAAGCATCGCACACCGCTCAACCCGACATAATTCACACTATCTTTTGTCTGAAAGATTCTATTAACTTTGTGAAAGAAATAAGAAAGAAAGTTTAATTGAAAAAAATCTCCACTCTAGGTACTTGACTAAAATTACAAATTTACTAATGATTTGTAAAATTAATCCTTCCATACTTTTTTATTTAATTTGTTCATTAGCTTTATAAAAAGGTTATAAAAAGAGAGTTTTTCTTATAAAAAAAATGAATATTCATTTAGACTTTCATAAAGCCAATAGTTCCATATGAATAAATTCGGATACATTTATCCGAGTCGCTATTCAGGTTACAAACCAATTCTTAGAATGATTGTTCCAATAAAAAGAGTAGTTGCCCATAATATGGGAAAAAAAACTAGTTGAAGATAATATTGTTGATTCTAAAATATTTGAAATATGAGATTGACAAATATGACGGTTGGACAGAAGGTGGCAATAGCGAAATTGGATAACGCGCACGTCCCGGTTAGACGAGAGGTCTGGGTTCGAGTCCCAGTTGCGACCATTGTCTTTTTCTATTTTTCTGTGTCATATTTTTCTCTTTCATATTTTCATTTAGATTATAAGTGTTATCTTCTGCTTCAATTATAAAAAAACTTTCTAAATTCATATATGACAGTGATAAGAATATTTATGTCATTGACAAATAAAATACCGACAAATTGAAATTAAGAACCATAATACAAAAATACACAACAATACCTATACCTGATATAAACAATTCTGATAAATTTTCGTTATTTGTTTTAGGGGTGTTATGCCGTGTTGCGCTACCTCCTTCTTTAGCCAACGTTTCGGACAGCGTTACAGTGTCCATCATCAGGGCAGATGTGTAATTGCTTGACTGTAACGCTGTCCGAAACGTTGGCTAAAGAAGGAGGTAGCGCAACACGGCATAACACCCCAAAAACAAATGACGAAAATACTTTTGGCCGTGAAAATCTAAAAACTTACCAATTCTGATAAAGTCCATCTTCTTACAGTGTTAAATGAAATTTTTCGAAGGTTTACATATAAATTTTAATAGATATCAATAATATCTTTCAGGATGTGATTTTATATAAATTCGATCTGCTAAAAGTAGGGGAGAAAATGTGGTGAACTAAAAAAAAGAGAAATACGGAAATCGGTTCCATGCCAACTGGGAATAATGTCAACTCAACACCTCCTTGAAAAGTCATTAAAATCTATGAAAAAAATAATTTTAAATTAGCCGGTAACCCTAACCCAACATAACCTATTTAACGAATTTTTAAAATATATTTTTTTATCACTCTAAATTACTTATCTGAGATGGTTCTGAGTTGGTTTCATTCCGAGTTGGCCGGTCACCACGGAAATCAATGAAATACAAAGTTTCTAGTTAAACATCTGGCATTCGATCGAGTGTTATTTTTTATGAATGCTATGAATTTAGCAAGGTTCGTGATAAACACATCGATATTTGGGCATACTCTGTTAAATATGTTAGAGCTTCTTCTTATACATACATTTTCAAGATAATTTGTATTGCTATTAGGGATATAAAATGTGTGCGGAGATCGAGTAACTCTCAATGGATATGTAAAATGAATATTTTGTAGTTAGTATGGACTATCAATGAAGTTATGAATAATCTTATAGAGCATTAATAGGTCTCTGATATCTCGGCGTTGGTAGTTTTCAAAGTTTTCATCATTTCACACGCGATAAGAGACATATTTCATAAACTTTTTTTGTACTCTATCTAGATTTGCTTTATGTGTAGAAAAATGAGGGTTCCACACTGTAGAAGCATACTCCAGGTGGCTTCTGACATAGGAAATGTAGAGAGTCTTAAATTTTTTTGGATTTTTGAAAAATGAACTTACTCTCAGTATAAATCCCAACATTTTCAAAGCCTTCGACGTGATATGCTCGACGTGAGACTGAAAAAAATACATATAAAAAACATGCTCTTAACCACCAGAGCGACAGAGCAATTAAAACTTTTTTCTCCGATTGATCGACATTTTTTGGTGGTCATTTTGAATATTTTCCACCCGAATAATAAAAAAATCATACCTCCAAATTTTAATATTGAGACAAACAATCTGATTATTGTTCAATATAGCCAATGAATTCAACTGTCTTTTGTCAATTATCACATATTCTTAGAATTAATAAAAAAAATATTATAAAATCGTGAACTTCTACTTAATAACTTACATATAAGGGAAAATTTGCCAAAATTGGCAGCAAAGCAATCCGAGGTATTTTAAATAGTGCCATATTGTGACGAAAAGCGCTCCAGTGGATAAACCATCGTCAATTAAATAGAAATGTGTTCAAGCCGAAATTGTATCCACTAAATGGGACATTTCTTTAAAGGACAAATTGCATTTGTATTTTCAAGGCTTTGTTAATCGCTTAAAAAGTGATCAGTCATCAATTTCCCTTGTTTATTTTGTTGACAAAGTTAGGCAATTCGCAAGTTTTCAATAAACCGATGACACTGTTATCTCGTTTGAATACAAAATCATTGCAATAAATATTGTAACGCGCATTTCACGTATATCGTTGAAGAGCAGATTAAGATTTCATCATTTGTCGTGTCAAAGCAAACAAATTCTGACAGCACAGAAGTTGTGTGAACTGCTAAAATAAATAATATCTGTGTACTAAAATAAAATCAATTTACTTGGTAATTTGTGAAAATGTGT
The DNA here is from genome assembly GCA_936435175.1 of Glyphotaelius pellucidus. Lineage (NCBI taxonomy): Eukaryota > Metazoa > Arthropoda > Insecta > Trichoptera > Limnephilidae > Glyphotaelius > Glyphotaelius pellucidus. The sequence continues at coordinate 6,940,878 of OW386550.1, forward strand.
ACATTAGGAAGAGGAAAAAATACGTTAAAAAGCGTAGTGCGTTTGACATACAATTATTTCGATGCCAGATTGACGCTAACCGAATAACCCTGCAGAGGCAATGGAATGTCGGTTTTTTCCATTATAAAGATGAACCAATAGATTGGAAGTGCGTTCTGGGCGTTTCCGTAATAAGGAACTCCAGTGAAAAATATTATGGCTTTTAAAAAATATGTTCATATAGACCAATATACGCTGATTCTGAATACATAAGTTTTATTACATAATATTTAACGTAGAGTTTTTAAAAAATTATTAAAAAGTCCATTTTAAAACGTGTCATTAAAACACCCTGTCAAGTTGGTATTGCTGGATTTTGGCGGCGTGACGTCAGCGCGTCCGCGTCACCTGGATCAAAATTAGAAATAGAAATCAATAGAAATGTAAGGCGCAAGCCGTTCGACATTCCGTGTTATTGGTTTATAGAGATTTGGACATATAATAGTTTTTGTTTTTATTGAAACATTATTTAGGCCTAAATAATTCAGTATCAAAAATAAAGTATCTCTATTAGTTTATATAATAAATATAATATAATAAATAAATAATTCCACCTAAATAACGATTTACTTATTGAATAGTTTCATTACTTCTTCCATACAAAATGACAACATCTGTTGAAAATAACTAAAACTTTTGGTCAGATGACGTCACGGTGGTTTTCGGGGGATCTTGAAAAATTAAAACTTTGACATTTATTTTAACTATTAAAACTAACTATAAAAATAAAAATAAATATGTAGTTAAGTTAGAATTAAGTTATTTAAGTAAGAAGGTCATTATTCATAAAAAAAATTTAAAAAATTGGACTGGAGTTCTCTATTAAGGCAGTATTCCATTGTAGAAAAAAAAAATTTTTCTTCATATTTCCAAATTATAAACATTCAAAAATATGTCCTTAAAAGGATTTTTCGAAATTCGCATTTTATCGCAAAGTTATAACCATTTTAAAATCACGGCTTACACGGAATCTAACCAGAGTCTAAGAACAAAATTTTAAACGCTTTTTTCTCAAAACTTCTTTTTTAGAGACGGTTGACACTATATCTTAAGTTCTAATAAACCAATTTACTTGAAACTTGGTGTGAGCCTACTCTATACATTTATCTATTGCGTTAACTAAAACCATAACAAAATTTCAATTTTTAAAGTAAAAAAAAACTGGGAAAAAAGCGTCTTACATATTTCAGACAGCCGCCATTTTGCGATTTTTTTTTAATTACTTTTCCTTAGTCCAGATTATAGCTGCATTTGTTTGGATTAAGAATTAATTTGTTTTTTTTTTTACAATAATTTTTTTTACAACAATGGTTGCAATCGTGTCAACCAAGGCGCGCCATTTTTTTATACTCTCCATTTCAACACCCTTCAATTTTTTTGTTTGATTTTTAATGTGTAATGTTCAATAAATATTTGGTAGAGTAATGGCTGGTAAAAATATATATATTTTCATTGCACCTGAAAAAACACCTGCCATTCATGCTTCTTATTAGAATACCCCCTTAAGTAAGTAAACTAGTTTTTTGGAACTTCTTGAGCAGGTAAACATTCCATTGGCTCGTCTGAGGTCTTGTTGTCGAAAAGTCCTACACAAATTGATGACCTAATTTTCTTTCCAATTGGTATACATTCTAATTCGAACTCTGCTGGATGGTTTTTAAGCATGGCGCTACCCTATCTGTCAAAACTGTGCATTTCTAACCATGTCAATACTAGGCAAGCAACCCTTCGATCAGCATCTTCAAAAGCCGTAGGTAGACTCCAATATTATATACCAATTCGGAAACCGGGTTTTTGCAGTGGCAGGCCCAACAGCTTGGAACAAACTCCCTTCACATTTGCGAAAGATCGACAACACGTATGAATTCACAGCTTAGAGCTAAGAACTCCCCTTTTCAAATTATCTTGTTTACAAAAATAACTGCATTTCTTCAGTAGTATTTCATTAACGAGTCCATGAGATTTTCGTAGATTGATATATCTGCGCAATTTTTGATATTTATTTTACAATTCATAATGCGTAAACTTTTGTTTTTGTAATATTTATTATAACATACCACTGACGCACTGGCAGTAATCAGAACAATATGTTTGTAAATGTAAATAAGTTCGTTAGTCATAAATAACTAATTTTAAGACAGGTGTAAGCCGTACTACGAGTAAGCAGTATTGTGCAAACACCCACTCCGTTTTTTTATATTTATTTTTGATTTTTTATTAATTAAAACATTTATTAAAGTTACAATTTTACAACCTAATATAACATAAATATTTCAATCAGTCTCCTAATAAAGCAGCTGCTTGTGTTATAAACATACAGTTTAAATAGTACAGTTTTAATTTTTTATAAGAAAAACTCTCTTTTTCTAACTTTTGAAGGTTATTCCCATCAACGTAATATATCATTGAAGAAGAAGATAACACTTATAATCTAAATGAAAATATGAAAGAAAACAAGACACAGAAAATAGAAAAAGACAATGGTCGCAACTGGGACACGAACCCAGACCTCTCGTCTAACCGGGACGTGCGCGTTATCCAATTTCGCTATTGCCACCTTCTGTCAAACCGTTTTTTTGTTTTCTTTCATATTTTCATTTAGATTATAAGTGTTATCTTCTTCTCCAATGATATAGTACAGTTTTAATTCATTAGTTGTATAAGTCTAAGTTGTAAGATTCTTGTAATATATATAAGCTAAATGTATAAATTAATTTGGAAAGCGCCCTTGAGGTGATTTTCTCACGAAAATATAGGTCACACTTCTAGAAACTGTCAGTTCAGAGTTCTGTTTATTGTCTCACCCATTTACTGGCTGGCGTCGACATAGCATTGGAGTTCAATTTAAAACAAAAGTTTGTTCATTTTATGAACAAACGGCACAACGAAAATGTAGCCAAACTAACACTGTTTGAACAGATTTTATCAGGGTAAATCTTAAATGACAAATAGAAAACAAAAATTACGATGGAAAAGATTTAAACTAAATGTAGACACGACCTTTGTGAAATCATAGAAACGGCTGAGCTGTAAAATGAAATAATTACCTCACCCATCGTATTTTTATTCTAAGAAGTACAATGTCGTACTAATTATATTCGTCGTTTCATGGAAAAATAATTCAACGCTTTTGCGTCCCCGAGGATATTCATTTCACATAAAACCTGGCTAACTGAAACATAATTCACCCACAGTAATTACAAATAATATTTATTCGTTTTTAACCTACTTCTGGGAAAGCATTTTTTTAAATTATGGAAATTATTATTTCTACGAATTAACAATAAGAGTAGGTAGAAGGACGACCGCTCGATAAACAACTCGGTCCTCGAACACACTCCTTCCTTTATTCAGATTCATTGATCGTCTCACTCGAACTTTTCTATTATTTTCTATATATGCTGCCTTTTCATCTCTCGTAAACGTGCTTTCAAAATACACTACAACACAAATATTCATCCACCTGTTCCTAGTATTCATCATTTACAACTACATTGCACACTGTTTTCGTACTATAGCTTTTAAATACCATGATGTTAGACTTATTACGTACAATGTTAACTCATTCTTCTTAGATACTTCGTACATCCTAGGCACTAGAATCTGTTAATTGATAAATGGTGACATTTTAATTTATTTTATTATCGTCCATATATGTATGCATATACAAACTGTTGGATTTTGGCTACATTTATTTCGTGGATTCAAAAGGTCAAAGACGCTTCGTAATGGTTGTTTTGTCGCCACTAAGCACTTAAGATATATTTGGATCATTCAGGCTTGATTACAAAGCCTTCTAATTTATTTGTGTGAACCCCTCACACTTGTTGGAGACAGTTTTTCCATGACAAACGCATTTAAGAGTGAAAATTGAAAGGCTGATGGAATAAAATAATTTTACCCTTTTTACTTATTATTATATTTTCAAACTATTTCGACACGACTTGCTTTCCTGTTTCATATGTGCAAAAAAATGCCGTTTCCAATTAAAAAAAAAAAAACATAACATTAAAGTTTAAGCACAGTCTTAGAAGTGAACAGTTGTCCTAATGTTATGTTTTGTAATTGGTTGGATAATGATAAACATTTCGTTTTATTGAAATTCCCTGGAAATGTGTTCCACCCTCTACCACATTGTTTATGTGCGTTGTAAAGAAAAGATTGATAAGATTGGGCATTATCAGAAACAAAAGCTGTCTTGTCAAAACTTGAAGCAACGTCTTGACGTAAGAAACAACACAACGAAACAAACTTCCAAAATCCAAAGTTGCAAATAACAGAAAACTTTGTAGGAACTATTCTATTTTCCCACGAGTGGTGTAAACAATGTCTTATGTTGTAGTTCTAGATATATTCCAGATGAAAACAGAAAAATGACATTCAATAATACTGGATATATCTTTTTCAACGACTGTTTGTTTTAGTTTTAGGCTGGGTATTTCGGGACCATGTAATTTTTATATTTTCAACACAAAAAATAGGTGCTTTCCTAAAAAACCTATTTCAGATTGCGAGTAACGAAAGCTTCGAGGATTTTCTGTTAGTAGTCCTTTAGAATGCAACGCGGTATGCTGCGATGAGTAATAAAAACAGTGAAAAAATATTTTTCAATATTGAAACGAAAAAAAATTGTTGACGATATCTCATAAACACTTTTGTTTTATTAAAATTTAAAGGTAGGAAGCGCTTAATAAAATATCCTATATTACTAAAACCCACCTAAGAACAACTTTTTCTAAAGATTTTTCAATCTAGGAAGCAGGCGTGGGTACCTACCACTGCCGTGCAGGGAAGCATTTATTTAATACACCACTTTTGTAGGGGTTGGCTACGTTTGGCTACTTAGCAAGAAAGACCGGGTTCATGGGGTGAGATTTTTATGCTATTTGCGGTGGCCTTTGACCTCTCCAGTCGGACTCTCTCTCTACCCCTCGCCTTGTAGCGCAGTGGGAGCAGTGGGATTCGTACATGCGGCACTCTTAGACACACTTACCCACAGATTATTACCCAACCCTCAAAGATAGGTGTCTTATCTTATAAATTGACTGTGAAACGGTATTTTACAGCTCATTGCGGAAATAACGAAAAATCTGATAAAAGTTGCAAAGTAAAAAATATTCTAATCATAAAAGCTCTTCCTTATGCAAGAGTTTATTTTTTTCAAAAAGAGGCAACCATTTTTTTTAATACATTTTTTATACATGCCTAGCAATTCTTCGATTTCTATTAATTATCTGTTGGTTTAATTACTTACTAATTAAATGGTGTCCAAATATACATTATTTATTGTTTTTTAAAAATCAAGAGAATGGGGTATGCTTCGAATTCTTCGATACAAATAAAATAAATGGAAGTATGCCCAAGATAAAGTAATTAATTCTAATACAGTGGAACCTTCCTTTATACTGATCTGAGGAACCCATTATTTGGCATCTTCTTTGCAGATTCTGTCAATGGTTCGATTCCTCGTCAGACCTATTTTTTAGTAGGAATCTTTTTAGTAAGAATCAGCCCGAAAAAACTGTTTTCAATTTTCGACGCCAAACCTTCCAATTCACCTCTTAAAAATGATGATTTTTCTACTAATGCTTTTTTATGCAGATTTTTTCGACGATTTAATTCCAGATAATAAATTTTACTAAGAATCCAAAAATCTATTCGGTTCGGCGCAATAAAGTCTGAAAAAAGGTTTACAAAGTTCGTAAGAAATGACGATTTTTGCACAAACACAACATTTTGCAGATTTTGTCAAATAGTTCTCTTCAAACCATAATTTTTAGTAAAAATCCAAAATTTCAGCTGTTTCGGCGCCATTGAGCCTTACATTTTGCGCCTAAGAATGTTGTTTTTTTTTTTCAAAAAGTGTTCCTTTTTCCGGTTTTTTGTAAGACTCCTCTTCACACCTTGATTTTTAGTAAGAATCCAAAATTTCAGCCGGTTCGGCCCCATAGAGCCTAAGAAAACAACCCTCAATAGGTTAGGTTAGGTTTAAGTAGGTATTTGGTTGGGGAAGTTTTGTCCGAAGGATATTTTGTCGGAGGACATTTTGTCAGGGATATTTTGTTGCGGGATGAAAATCTGGTGAAAAGGATGAAAAAAGTGGCCCAATCAATTCTAAGTAACTCCTAGTTCTTGAGTTCCTTAAATCCGAGTTACACTTATTCATAGATACATACATAGAAGTTTACACTTTTCTGTATTAGAATATAATTTTTACGCATAGATTTAATTCAAAATGACCCAACACTCCTATTGCCTGGGGAGTCGCTAGAGACCACGCCAATTTTCGATTGCATTAAAAGGTTGTAATTGATGGAAATTGTGTCAATCATATCCGGTGGTGGTGATTAGTAGCGTACCTCAAGAGAGCTGACGTGAGTTTCTTGGTAAGACATGATTTATTTTGTTTTATCTACTACAAAATATGTCTTGAAGCGAATACTTTTTCTTTTAAATAGGCGTATTCTTCCTCATATAAGAAAATCTTTAAAAAAATTAATCATATGCTTCAAAAAACATCGAGTTAAAAATATTGAGTTTTTTAAATTAAAATATTGGATTTTGATTTTAAAAATAAATTATATTTTGCTGCTAAGTTCGATGTCATCTCTCTAATATTCTCTCTAATATTTGCTATGATTTGTTCGATAAATAAAAATGTAAGATACTTAATTATGAAAGTCATCGTATGACGTTGATCAGCGATGATGTCAATAAACAATCATTGAAAATTAATAAAATACTTAGTTTTTACCACTTTAATTGTTTATAAAACCAACATGTTTCGTGAGCTATGCTCACTTCTTCAGGGTTTCCTTAAAACTAATTATAAATAATAGATAAAGACAATATTCATAGACTTTTTTTTTAATATGACAATATTAATTTTATTTTATTTATGATAAATTCGTGTAAACAAAGTTAAGTATTTTATATATGAAATATTCGTGGAAACAAATCATTAGTAATTTAAATTTACGCATATCAAAATACTTTTTTTATTTTTTTAATATATTTTTTTAAATTTATTTTACAGTTAACAGAATAAAAACATGTATAATTTTAAAATGCTGATAAATAAAGAAGTACATATCTGTTCTAGATATTTGCTAAACCTTTCATTTTAAAAAATAATTTTACAGTTTGGATGAGTATTTTAGCCTCAAATTAAATTTTAAGATTCGTATAAAAAAGCTGCGCAGCCGTTTCCCTTAAGAAAATAATTACATTGGAGTTAACATAAAAAGCCTTGTTAAAATCTTTACTTTAAATTTTATAGCAACTGGGTACTAAAATAGCTTTTTTAATGAAACTTTTTTTAACGGAAAATATCCCTGAGGTGAAATTAAAACAATAATTATTAAAACGTATCCATTACAAAAGTGTAAAACCGAAAAATTTTTAATTGAAGATAATATTGTTCTTTTTAACAAATGTACGGAAAAGCTATTTAATTTTGTAAAAAATTCATGATTCCGGGTAACTTTGCGTAATTTTTTTTTTGTAAAATATTAGCCATTTACAATATAATGTAAGTACATCATTCCAATGGACATAACTGCTGAAAAGGTTCGCTTTGATGGTGGTATTCTACTCCACCATCCAATTGTATAACGTTACTAAATAAAATTGGGTTTAAAAATTAATTTGTAAACGAAATACATAGTAAATATCCAATAAACCATAATAAGTACGGCACAGATAGTTTGCAAGAGTGCGGGAAACTTTCGATGAAACTTAAAAACTTTAATTTTGAGTAGTATTTTTATTTATTTTCTTAATTAGTAAGGTACAATTTGATTTAACATATTTACATGATGTGGCTTAATATAACCAACAATTCATTTAAGTACAACATAACAACAAAACATTGCTACCTAGTTCTGGAACCAAATACATTTTAAATAATAGGAATAATCATTGAGCACAATATTATTAATCAACAAAAATCGTTTTTGTATGGCCGATGGTTCCAAATTGTTTTAATGTTTGCCGTAGAATGTCGAAGAAATAATCTGTCCGCCGGAAAATGATTTGGATCCTAAGCCAGAACTGTATCCAGATCCTGAGCTTAGTCCAGATCCTGATGTTAATCCGTATCCATGACCCAATCCATAGCCAGATCCAGAACTCAAACCGTATCCGTGTCCGGATTCCAATCCTGAGCCGATACTCAGTCCAGATCCAGAATTGTATCCATGTCCCAGACCAGAACCTGAACTCAGTTCAGATCCAGCACTGTATCCGTGTCCCTGACCAGAACCTAAACTCAGTCCATATCCAGATCCGGAACCCAAACTGTATCCATGTCCTGATCCATAACCCGACTCATATCCAGATCCAGAACTCAAGCCAAATCCATGTCCACTTCCAAGTCCAGAGCCGGAAGTAGATCCATAACCAGAACCCAATCCCGATCCTGAACCCAATCCAGATCCTGAACCATATCCAGATTGTTGAGTGATGTAAACTGGAACTTGCTTCTCGACGATATAGGGTTTGGGTACTGCTACAGGGTAAGGCTTGTCAACGGGAACTGGGTAAGGTTTTGGAACAGGAACATTTACTCTGTGAATAACGGGAATATGTACAGGAACCTTCACTGGGTATGGCACTGGGTTGTCAACCTTGTAAGGTACCAGCTTTTCAACTGTAACGGGGTAGGGCTTTGGTACATGAACAGGGTATGGACGGTCTACGGGAACAGCGACCGGTACTGCGACAGGTCTATCAATGGGCACTGGGTAAGGTTGAGGTACGTTCACGGTCTGGGTGATAATCTGTACACCATTTCCTCCAGATCCTTGACCTCCAAAGCCTCCTTGTGATCCCTGACCACCGGTTCCCTGTGACCCTTCAGACTCTTGTCCACTGAATAAATGAGGCCCAACGTTGCCGAGGTTTCCAGATCCGTGTCCACCTTGTCCGATTCCTTGAGAGCCGATTCCGCCAAAATTTTGTGAACCTTTACCCACCAATAAAATGGCTTCTTGTCCTCCGAAACCTCCTTGTCCTCCAATACCTTTAGATCCTTGGTCTCCAAATCCAAAAGATTGATGTCCTCCAAATCCTCCTTGTCCACCTATTCCCTTAGATCCTTGACTACCAAATCCAATTGATTCGTGACCTCCAAGTCCTCCTTGTCCACCGATTCCTTGAGATGCTTGGTCACTGAATCCTAGTGACACGTGTCCTCCAAACCCGCCCTGTTCACCGATTTCGTGGGATCCTTGGCCACCGAATCCAAGAAATTCTTGTCCTCCGAAGCTGCCATGCCCACCGATTCCTTGAGAGCCTTCTCCACCGAATACCACTGAACCCTGATTTTCATAACCATGGAATCCTTGGCTTCCAAAGCCTTGATTCCCTAAATTTGAGCCAAAATCATGGCCAGAAAGTTCAAATCCAGATGATCCTTGGTTTCCGTAGCCAAAGCTAAATAGCCCTCTCTTGTCTTGTTGCTTGCTGGGTTCTACCTTCGTTTCTGTTTTAGCAGCAAGTTTGACCTTTTCTTTGGTCACTTTGACAGATGCTTTAGCATCTTCTGCAAAAACTCCCACCAAGAGCGCAGACAGCGCGAGTACAACCTGTAGAGATAAAAATACAAGATTACTTTCAAAGTACGTTTATTACCGGCGCGCGGCGTTCGTTATTAAGTGACTCGCAATCATTACGAAATTCGCTCCATTGTATGCGTCTGTGTATTTTAGTTTCTTGCAACTACCACCGTTACATCATTGTTTAATTGATTTTTTGTTTCTTTCAAAGGCATATTCGCTGATCAGCCTCATATTATGACTTGCCATAAAACAGCATGCGGTCAACGATGACTTTCATAATTGAGTGTCTTACATTATTATTGATCGAAGAGATCATCGCAATAAATACTCAATTAGAGAGATGATATCAAACTAAGCAAAAAAATAAATCACCAAATATTTTAGTTATAAGAACACAATATTTTTTAACTTGATGCTTTTTGAAACATTTATTTAATTTTCCCATTGGTTTTCTTTTATCGGAAAACTTACGCCGATTTAAAAGAAATAATAAGAATTCATTATTTGGAAATATATTTTGAAGTAGATAAAACAAATGATGTCTTACCAAGAATCTCATGTTAGCTCTCTTGAGATACGCTACTAATCACCACCACCGGGTGACTGATACAATTTCCACAAATTCCATCCTTTTTATACATTCGAAAATTGGCGTGGTCTCTAGCGACTCCCCAGACAACACCAGAGTGCGAGAAGATGCGAGGGATTACTTTGAATTAAAAACTGCATGCGAAAATGATAAATTATATTATTTAACTTTAATATTCATTTCGGTGATGTGCACTTGTGTATCATAAATCGGGTTAAATGAATTCTACAACTGGAATTTGCTGTGCCATTCAGACAAACGATGAAGTACATACCAAGCGATGAGATACCAAAATTAATTAAGTAGTCAATAATGCTGTATTTGAAATGTGTATTTATTGTTTAAAATGACAAGCGATGAGGTATCAAAATTATTTAAGTAGATAATAATGCTGTATTTGAAATGTTTATTTTTTCTTTTCAATTTTCAACGGCTGTCGTAATTTTCTAAGTGTGAGGCACATATATTTTTTTTTATGAATTTTTTCAACTTCACAAATCTCGTGATTTGTCATGGGTCTGCGTTAGTGTTAGTATAAAACCTTTAAATATTTCTAGACTAACCTTAAAAAATTTAAAATGTCTTCAGAAATATAATCTCTTGCCAGTTATATCATTTTGTATTAAATATTTTTATTATATTGTTGATGACATTATTGGTATATTTTATTTACGATTTGCTCGAGTAAATTAGTTGAACAATCAACGATGAAGCTCGTTAATTCATGATCATCACATGAATACACTAAATAAGTTCAATGCAAAAATATTTTTAATATAAAGATATAATAAAGTTTTAGCATCACCGATGAAATGTTCGTAACAAAGCAAGCTTTGGTTTTTTTATCGTTGAAACTAACACACTGCGTGAGGGTAGCATGCTATTTATTTCAATAACTGGGGTGGGACACATTTACAAAAGTGCATCAAAGTAACCCCTTGTTTTTACTGTGTCAAGAAATTAAGGCATTATATCATAATGATCCACAACTGCCAGAATCAACCAAGAACTACTTTTTTCTCCTAAATCAACTAATGTGGGGAAAGTAGTCCGTCGATTTGTTTCAGCGGAAATAAAGTCAAAGATACGCAAATATCACATTGGATTTGTTCGATAGCAAAAAATATACTGCCAGAGGAGGTTGACACAAGAACCAATGAAGTAGCGGTTGTGCATTAGAATATAATATCAAACTAGTAAATAAATGGTCAAAATGAAGATTTTTTAAATTTATAAATTTAAAAAATAAACCACCCAAACATATTTTTTGTCTGTAAGGGAGTGGTATGGGATTCGAAAAGAGGAAATTAGCACGTATTCAAATAACTTGAGTTGTTTTAAGCATAATAACGTTTCTAAATCATCGGCAATCACTAGTACTCCACACAGGAGGCCCAGAGGAAAAAATCCCTCAGATCCTTTATCCTCTTTGGGATGCTGTGTGCAGGGTCTTTTTACAGAAAGAAAGGGGAGAAGTTCTGGGATGGAATAAGGTATGAGGGGTGGGTAGGAATCTACACTTATCTTATCTATACTAATGCAATACGTGATACAAAAATATGTTTACCTTCTCTACAATTTGTTTTAGCGACAAAATCCAAAAATGTACATAGCTTGCTTTTCTCCCATCTTCCTTTCTCAACTTTTGTTCACCATCAAAATCTATCCCTTATTTAGTGTAAATAGATCCTAATGTGTATGATACTGCCGCGATAGGTTGACCCACAGTACCCACCTTGACAATATCAAGGAGTATACGGTGTTTCTAGTTATGTCGACAGAATAGCACATAAACATGGGGACACCTCAGCACAGGTTCGCCTAGTGAGGTGTTCACAAAATGCGTAACTTTATTTACATACAGTTAGGGATCATTGACATTTTTTTTCTTCTTATTACTAAACTTATTATCTATGTAAACCAATATAATAATTTGTAAAGTGAATGTTCATAATAGAAATAAATAAATAAAATAATATTGGGGATGCCGTAGTTCTGCCTTGCCTGAATATCGGGTACTCTTTTGTGCTCTTACGAAAAAAATGCGTTTAAAAAAAAAACCTGAAATAAATGAGAACTATTAATTTATTTCTAACATTTTTTTCGGAAGTCAACCATCTTGACTGTTAAATTTGTGTGCGCTAACTCCGTTATGTTATCAGCTCCTCGATACAAATACACCATGCAAACATTGTTTAGACATATTTTATTTAACATTCGATCACAGAAGTGTTTAATATATTATAATATTAGATGCACAATATTTGAGTAACATTTTAAGTAAAAGTAACCAAGAATTTTTTAGTCGTGAATAATTATTGTTGAAATATTCCAGCTGTCGATCCCAGCTGCTGATCATCTAATTTATGGTTATACGGAACCATTGGGTAAATGCGATATTGCTAAAACTCCAACATATAACCATCTACAGAACTAAAGACAATACGAGGAACATCTATTGCATAATTGATAGTTGTTCGTTTTCAGACATTCTCTCTTTGTCATGAATTGGTCCCCCTGGCCAATCGCCCCGATTAAGATGAAGTTATACGTGAAATTTAGATTAATTTTCACAACCAATTGGTTTACATTATCAACATCAAAAATATGTTACGGATAAATTGAAGCTTTTGCTAGATTTTTATGTATTGAAATTACAATAAAATTATTAATTACATAACAAAAAATATAAGCGTAAACCACAAATAAAAAATGTTTTTGCATGACTTTACTATGAAGTAATTTAAGAAAATTTTTTTTTTTACAAAAACTCCTTTATGACTAAGACTATTTTTGAGGTTTTGTATGGCATGATAATCGAAATATTTCTAGCGTTTATATTCCTCTTAATATAGCTCACTCATTCCACGATGTTTTGGATTGCATGAGAGGCTGGGTATTTCAAAGTTTTGGAAATCTACTAGTAAGATCCATTACAATACTTCCAACACTTAACTTTTCTCTGCTGTTCCAGCCTTCCACTTTGTTAAACATGAGCTTCTCACTAAACAACGAGAAGCAGACATTTTAAACATCGGCCTAGAAATAAAAAATGTAATCATATTTTATTAATCGTCATTTAGCTTTATAATAAGTTCATTCATAGCCAAAAATCTGAATATGAAAAATATTAGAACGATTAGAGGTATCATATATTACTATTACCAGTTAGATCACTAAGGTGTTATCTAAACCAAATAAAATAATACAAACCCTCGGTGAATGTTATTGCGGTAAATAACCTGGTTTTTAACCAAATACGACGCGTATGATAGAGCAAATACATATTTGGGAATTGACTTCGTGATCGAACCATAGTATAGAAATTATAATCCCAATAGAGGTGGCTTAAAACAATGCAAATAAGAAGAAATTGCTCTCGAAAGAGATCTCTAGCTCCATTCACAAAAAATAGTTTTGTTGATAAATGGAATATTTATTGATTTATTTATTGAGTTGATAACCTTTCGTTGGAAGGTTGCGCTGTACAAGATCCTATTCATCAATTGTTTAGTTTTCGACATGATCCAGTAGATGACGATACAAATTAAGAAATAAAATAAAATTTACACTTTGCTAACAACAATCAACCACCTGAATCAGACGAATTCTGGAAAATAAGACCGATTATAAATGTGTTGCACCAAACGTTAGTGCCATCGGAATTCTATAAGACCTATAAGCAGTACATGGCCGGAGTTAGTTTTATGGACCGCATAATTGCCACTAACCCACATAAGTTCAAGAACGAAATATGGTACCTAAAAATATTCTTCTAACTATTATATATACGGGTCTCGTGAATGCTTGGATGTGATTTAGAGCACAAGACGAATCGCAAAAGAAAATGTACTTTCTGCTCTTCCAATCCTCCAACGCCATTTCATTAATTATACTTTGAACACAGCCTCGAAGAAAAAGGGGCAACCAGCATTATGAGAAAATGTGACTGTAATATTGCCCTTGAAGATGCAATTAATAGACAAAAGAAAATCTACTAAACAAGAAGCAAAGAGCAATTCTAAAATATGCAACAAGAACGGGTCCAAAAAGTGCTTGGAACAGGTATGCGCAGAGTTCATGGAGTACTTACACCCCCGTTAATTATATATTTTTGTTTTATGTGTTCGCTTTTATTAATGAAATATTCATACACCCTATCTTAACATTTGATACCCATAACGCATACGGGAGGCGAATGACACCGCGTAAATATTTCCCGCGACGATTGTTCATTTTGTCAGTTAATATGACATTTGCATAAAAAAACAATGAAATGGTTAAACACTTAATGACAGACTGATTAATCAAGTAAGACAACATAACATTACATTTCCGAAAACAGGGTAGTCGTAAACGTAATATAAAAAGATCTCAGACTACCCACAGAACCTTCGACTCTTTTTACATTTGCTCCACACGGGAGGTCCTGAGGAAAATAATTCCACTCAGGGCCCAATTCATCTTCGGGGATGCTGTGTGGATGATCTTTTTAGGGAAAGGAAGGAGAGAAAGTTCTGGGAAGGAAAAATGATATGAGGGATGGATAGGAATTCGGGGGTCTGTATGTCCATGAGTGACGGACGTATTAATCTATCCCTACCAATGCAGTGCAAGGCAATGATCCACGAGAGTCCTGCTGGAGTGGTTGAAAGATATCCCTCAACCAATCTCTCCCGATCCGAACTGCTATGCAGTAGGTGCCAAGATCCTCACAGACAAACCTCACTCCATGATCCCGGGCACTCCTGCTAAGTCACCAAATGCAGCGAACCACTTGAGGTGACCTAAGGCAGAGGTGTTGGTTAACCATTAAATGGTTCCCGGAGCGGCGGCGGTACCCCTACCCACCTACCAAATGGTTAATGAGAAGAATTTACTTAAATAAGAAAAACAAAATATATAAGAACTGAGGAATCTCCGATAGTGGCTACATCCCACATAACAACTTCAACCTTTTGGTTTCAAGGGCTCAAGTGTCAATGATGTTGGTCTAAAGAAAAATACAAGAAATTGTTTATTTTTGTTTCGACTCCATTCGATACTGACATCACGTGAAATGCATTCATTTGTAGGTAATTAAAAAAAGTACTTACGTTTTAATCGATTGACGGAATTGGCGAGCGTGTAATACATTATTTCGCAATTATTATTAAAATGGAATTACCAAAGCTATTACTACCTGTAATTACTAAAAGTGGTCCTCTTATCCCACATCTGAAAGTAAGAATTTCTTCCGTGTTACCCCGTTAAAAGGTAAATTTGTAGGTTGAATTCAAATCACGACCTGTAGTTTTAATATTAACCTACATAAAGAAAAGTAGCTGTTTCTCTAATATGATTTACTTTGGAGGCAAATTCGAAAACGTAAAACTTATTTGAAATAATCTGATTGATATTATGTAAACTTTTGTTTATGACAATTTCTGTAGTCCTTCTGGACCAATGTAACCTGGCTTACGAAAACTATGTTGGAGTACTTCAGTAGTCGTGTGGGCGTAAATATGTATAACTTGAATAAGCCGCTTTCTGATTTTGTAGTCGGGAGGACCAAGGCGTCATGATCCAGGTCTTCGTGTCTCCGTGGTTGGGGGGTAAGGCTCTCGACCAGCAATCTGAAAGTCACGGGTTGGTTAGACTTGCAGAAAAGTCAATAGATGTCTCATATTAAAATAAAATTGATAATTTTTTTTCCGGAATATCTAGATGGCATTTAGTTCGGGTTCGAATCTTGCAATCATAAAAAAATTAAGATAATGTTGGTAGTTCTTAGTCGAAGTATGATACGTAAATGACTGAATCGGATTGGGGCACCTTAGCTCAATTGGTAGAACTGCGGCCCGGAATGCCGAAGGACCTGGGTTCGAGTCCCAGAGGAGCCAATTTTTTTTCTGATTTTTATATTTCCAGATTTTCGTTTGAGTTTCGCTAATATTGTTTACATTTAATTAAATATTCAATTCTATTTATTGTTGTTTACAAGATATAGATACATATTAAACATTTGTAAAATGTTTTGTCAGGAATAATTCCCAGGATTATTTTACTAATGAGTTGATGTACTCATCAGTAAAACCTCAAATTGTAATATTCCATTGGAGTGCACATTGATATATAAAGATAGCAGCCAATAAAAATATTATCATGAAAATGAAGATAATGTTTGTAGTTCTTAGCCGAAGTGTAATGCAGTTAAATATTTCCGATGTCCCGGCAGGGCTAAGGTCCTGGGTTCAATTCCTTGGTGCGACCGTATCTTTTTTCTGATTTTCTGTTTCAAAATGCACTTTTTTTAAAATGAAAACAAATACAATAAAATTAAAGTTACATTTATATTTTAAAAAATCACATTAAATTAAGGTTACATTTATATTAAGTCCTGTTAAAATGATTGATATCAGTTTGTCAACTAGTTCTTTTTTCAAAATATATACATTAACCACTAGAGCGCTTTTTGCCACAATATGGCACTATTTAAAATACCTCGGTTTGCTCTGCTGCCAATTTTGGCAAATTTTCCCTTATTTGTAAGTAATTAAGTTTTACGATTTTATAATATTTTTTTTTTATAAATTTTACGAATATGTTATATCGACAAAAGATACTTGAATTTATTGGCTATATAAACTTATAATCAGTTTGTATGTGTCCATATTAAAATTCGGAGGTATGATTTTTTTCAATTTGGGCGGAAAATATTCAAAATGATCACCAAAAAATGTCGAGAATCGATGAAAAAAGTTTTAAATTGCGCTGTCGCTCCAGTGGTTATACATAAAACACATATTTTTCAAATAATACTATGTATTAAATTTATAAGAAATAAATAAAAGAAAGAAATGAAAGAAAAAGAAAAAAAATATAATGGAAAAGCTACATCAGGTGGACATTTTTGAAGAGTGACAAAGTCAATTTGCAGTACAGTTATAAATCCTCATATGAAATAATAACGGATGCTGTGTCGTCAGCATACAATGTTTTACAATTTTAATGACACATTTCAGTGCAGTAATATTGCAAAATATACATTGTCTCAATGATAAATTTTTATAATACAAATTTTTTTAATTAAAAATACATTTTTCAAACTTTATTTAAAAAGACACGTGATTCAAATAATCATTTAAATATATTGTGAATAAAATGCATAAACCTGTTCCCGTGTATTGCAACACATTAAATTAAACTGTTCATAAAAGTGTATTATTTATGCATCGCTGTATTTAGTTATTTATAACCGCAATAATACGCCCAGCCGGTCTAGCTTAAATGATTACTAATCATATCTCTCCATATTATAAATTAAAGTCCTCCGCCGCGTCTTTCTGTCTGTTCGCGATAAACTCAAAAACAACTCAACGGATTTGCATGCGGTTTTCACCAATCGATAGAGTGATTCATGAGGAAGGTTAAATGTAAATTGGTTGAAATATATAATTAAAGGAGAATGTCATCTGTATGTGGTGGACGAGCGGGCTGGCAAGCGGGCGGTGTGGATTTGACTTGTATGCAAATTAACAGATGGCGGTGTGAGTTAAGAGGTTGAGTAACCATCTAGTAGATGGCGTTGTGTTTCGTTAGCAACTGCAACGCGTGGCCGGGGCAGCTAAGAATATGATAAATGCAAGGCAAGATATTCAATTTGTTATTAATTATTAGATATGTGCGTATGAGCATTTGAATCCTGTGGCGTAAGTAGGTACCTAAAGGATGAGCCGATATCTCATTTGCATATTATAATTACATGATATTTGTTAGGAATCAAGGGGTCAGTGTGTAAGGAAGGACGTATGAACCTCCTCCCACTGCGGTGCAAGCCAGTCAACCATTCTCTCCCGATCTGGCCTGCCATGCCGCTGGTAGGCAGATGCATCCGCGGCCATCCCGGACAAACCTCACCCCATAAGTCCGGACAAGTCCCTGCCAAGCCACCAAACGTAGCAAACCACCTGGAATGACCTAAAGCAGAGGTGTTGGTTATCCAATAAATGGTTCCCGTGGCGGCGATACCTCTACCAGTCTCATGTTTGGCTCAAGTTCCCGGAAATCAAATGCCAATCGCTCTAATATCGAATTTCGTCATTTCATTAATATGTATAATTTGAAAAAATTTATCCGTTTCAATATTTAAATTTTACTAATAAAACTAAATAATTTAAGCCTGAGCCAACGGATCCAAAAAACCACTAGTGATTGTGCTCTAGTTTAAGACCCAGAACCACTTTCATCAATCGGAGCACCGTGTGATATAATTTCCGCTGCATCTGAGTGATATTAAACGTGATTAATATCGAAAGTTCATGTTAATATAATTTATTGTGTTGTAATTTCCGAACAATGGAATATAAAACGCTAGAGTGGATTTGATCTGTAAAATTATACGACCGTAATGAAAATGCGAAATCAGGTGTCAATTTTTCTTAATTGGAATTGCGACCTACATGTCAAACTTGTCAGTTCACCTAGTAGGCAGGTTGCATGTTTTCTAAGCAGTGCTAACTGCTAACTAAAGATAGACAGCTAACCATTTACTGCCATGGTAAGTAAAAACACAGTATTTTCGTTGGGATTCTCGAAGCAGAAACTGTATTTTTTCTTACTTAAAAATAAATGAATATAAGTGCCAGTTATTTCACAGAATTTAAGTATTTCATCAAATTTAAAAAAAAATTTATTTGTAAATAGCACACAAGAGTCTCAATCGTCCGCTTCCAAAAAAATGTTAACGCTGTATAACCCTTATAATTTTTGTTTGCTCAAAATTCACATTTCAATCATTTCCGGCGAATTCGTAACTATATTAACTTTTTTTATTCCAACAT
This sequence comes from Glyphotaelius pellucidus, assembly GCA_936435175.1. Lineage (NCBI taxonomy): Eukaryota > Metazoa > Arthropoda > Insecta > Trichoptera > Limnephilidae > Glyphotaelius > Glyphotaelius pellucidus. The sequence goes on from OW386550.1 coordinate 6,959,888, forward strand.
ACGCCTGGGGATGTGTGTTCTTTATATTAAAGATTAATAAAAACAATACCTCACGCTTAATATATTTTACGTACAACTATTTTAAAACTTTATAACCCGTTTTTCAACTATACAGTTAGCGGTAAGCACCAGATTTTATTTTTCTAGACGTTTATTTTATAATTAATATAATAATTAATAATTTCGGGAGGTATTTAATTAGAAATATCTTAAATATCAATAACGCGTTCTTCAAAATTGATTAAAATTAACCCGGCGGAAAGGTTGAATTTCCAGGCCTGCTAGGATGAATTCGACCATACGTACGTCCAATACGCCGTGCCGCGAGCATACATTTGTTTACACGCATTTGATAGGGCAAATTCAACAGTAGGTCCGTCTAATACACCAGTCGCAGGTCGCAATTTGTACATACGGCTTCCTTACTTACGTCGTTAAGATTCTGAATATATTTTAGGGTATTGTGTCATCTTAATACCACACAAGAGTACTAACCGTCCGCTTCCAACCGTCTTAAATCAGTGAGACTTAGGCATTCCTAATTGGGTTATGTTGTGAGACTGAAGGTAGTGGGGATGGGAAGGAGTAGAGAAAGAGAATGCTAAGGCTACTTGCTGACTATTTGATCACCAAACACGGCTAAAGCCATTTCAAGCAGTTTCAATTCTGAATGGTGGTCTTACACCAGGGCCATACTGAGAAATTTTCCACTCTGGAACGTGTCGCAAATATACTGTGTTTTATTTTAAATGAATAGATTGTGAAATAACACAAATCAAACAAATAAAATTTGCGACCTCCGGATCGCTAGTCGAGAGCCTGACCCATCGACCACGGAGGCTGTGAAATTCGGTGAAATTTCTTTTCAAGTTCTGTTATTATTCCATTATGGGTCAGTTTTTTCGTTCTCCGGCAATGTTCAAATAATCTCATTAAAAGTTACAGAAACAATAAATAATTAATTAGTTGCCACACAGTGTGAATATGAACAACAAATGGTAACAATATATAAATACCAATTAAATATGAGATTAATTTAGAATAGGTCATAAAACTCTCATGCTTTATGCAATCGTAATTCAATGTTCAATAAAAAATATTTTATTTGAATTCAATTAAATTCAAAATAAAACAATAACTTTGTAAACACCACTTTTTATTTTTTATGTACTTAATGCCGACCGGATTTCACTACCACCGTAGCTTCTTCAGGGCAGTACAGAACTCTACTAAAATTAAGTTACATGTGTTATAGATAATATACATATGGGTTAAAAACAAAATCGGCCGGACTACTCAAGTGGAGGAGGAAGTAGGGATAAGTGTAGATGGAGCATTGGGTAAGGAAAGGGAATGTTTTTTTGTCAATAGGGAACAACTTCAGTATTGGACTATTATTTAGATTTATTTGATTGTTAATTACCTTGCTATTAATATTTTTGGCTTTTCTTAATTCTAGGGCTTCTAAATTATCCAATCTGATACCTATAGTGTTTTTATGAATAAGGGTGACTCCTGAGTTTTTATCGAAATTATGGTTGGTTTCTATCAGGTGGTTTGCAAATTCAGAGAAACCATTGCTGTGTAAACACCTAAGATGCTCTTTGACACGGGTGTTTACGTTACGTGCCGTTTTGCCAATGTAATACGCGGGACAATCACTGCATTGGAGTGAATAAATTCCCGAGTGGCTTAGACTGTGTTCCTTGTCCTTAGCGTTCATTAGAAACTTACCTATACTATTATTGGTGTAAAATGCTGGTTTTATTTCTGGTGGGAGATTTTTAACGCTTTTTTGGGAAAAATTATTAATATACAAGATTCTACGCCATTGATAAGGTTGATTATTATTAGTTGCTATATTATTATTATGAGGGAGGCTGTTGAATAAAAATTTGTTTGTGGATAATTTTTTAAATTTTTTATTTAGGATATTGTCGACTATATTTGGATCGTAACCGTTATTTATTGCGATTTGTTTAATCGTAGATAATTCTAATGTGAAGTTAGTATTTGATAAAGGGACCGTAACCAATCTGTGTACCATAGAATGGAAAGCTGAATGTTTGTGGGAGAGGGGGTGGTTAGAGGAATTGTGAATGGTTGTATCAGTGAACGTAGGTTTGCGGTAGATTTTGAATTCAATTTTATTACTTATGATTGATAATGTTAGATCTAAAAAGTTTAAGGTAGAATTGGTTCCTATTTCTATGGTGAATTTAATTTGTTTATGGAAGGAGTTTATTAATAACAGGAAGGAATTGAGTTGCCGTTCGGTTCCTAACCAAACACAGAACACATCATCGACGTACCTCTTCCACAAAAGTACGTTTTTTAGTAATGGAGATTTACAATTAAAAATATTATTCTCTAAATCGTCCATGAATATATCTGCGACGAGGGGCGATGTCGGAGCCCCCATGGCCAGTCCTTCTTTTTGTTGATAAAAGCGTTCTTCGTATTGAAAATAGTTTTGGTTAAGACACATATTAAACAGGTGAGATAAATCCTTAGAAAAACTATTTGGTAAATTTGAATTATGTAACAATTTAGACAATATATTTTTACTTTCGACTACGGGAATATTCGGGAAAAGATTAACAACATCGAAAGAGACTAATTTTGCACCATTAGGTGCAAACTCGAGTTATGAGTCAATTAAATTCATTTCAGTCTATTATTTAAAAAAAATTACGAAGTTGTTCATTTAATATGTTTATATTTAAATAAATAAATAGTAGGTGATTTATTTCCACCAGAACGTTTTGTTCTTTGAAATAATTGATAGTAGATTTTGTTCATTTTCTTCGGATAATTTAAGGATTCAGTGCTATTCCAAAGTTAATGATTTTCGTCATCCATAGGAAGTGTGGGGGGGTTAAAAGACGAAGAGCATGGTTGGATAGTACCTAGCTATACAGATTTGGTCAATACATTTCAAGTGGCGTTTCGCTCCTGAATAAACGCTTCTTACGTCTGTAGTAGTCAATGTAAGGGTGTGTCACCGTTCAAAGATTCTTTGAAACTTTTCAATTTGCTAACAATCATATCATTATTTCTTCGCAGAGATAGGCAGTGAACACAAACTGCCATTATTTCTATGCACATCGGTATACAGGGTGTGGGACATACCTTTAAATTTTCAAACACAATCACATTAACAATTTCGCTAGGTACTGTGTGAAATATGCATTCTGCAGAAAATAGGTAAAGGTACCGAAAACAGATTGTAAGGAAAACAGGTACTAATGCATTCTGCAGAAAATAACCAGGGCTACCGAAAACAGATTGTTAGGAAAACAGGTAGTGTGTGAAATATGTATTCTGCAGTAAATAGCTAGAGCAACCGAAAACATATTGTAAGGAAAACACGTACTGTGTGAAATATGCATTCTTTAGAAAATAGCCAGAGCTACTGAAAACAGATTGTAAGGAAAACAGGTTCTGTGTGAAAACAGGTACTGTGTGAAATATACAGAAAATAGCCAGAGCTACCGAAAACAAATTGTAAGGAAAAATGGTACTGTGTGAAAACAGGTACAGTGTGAAATATGCATTCTGCAGAAAATAGCTAGAGCTACCGAAAACAGATTGTAAGGAAAACAGGTACTGTGTGAAATATATATTCTGCAGAAAATAGCCAGAGCTACAAAAAACACATTGCAAGGAAAACAGGTACTGTGTGAAAACAAATACTGTGTGAAATATGCATTCTGCAGAAAATAGCCAGAGCTTTGTAATTACAAGCGCAGTGAACATTTCCTGATGGATTGGTAAATTTAAATTTGTTCGAATCTTAGGTATTGCTAGTCAATCCAAAGGAGCCGTGGTTTCAAAAATTCCTCAGTTTTTCCAAAAAAGCAATTTCCTATCTTATTCGAATGAGAATCGGGCATTTTTCCGTTCCTTCTCACTTGTTTAAAATTCACGTCCTTGACTCCTAAAATTCTGTGGTCTAAATGTGGGACTTTAAGATCACATATTTTTTTTATTTAATATCCTCTCTTCAATCAAGCGTTATCTAAAATTATTTCCCCTCCATTCACCATCTCATCTCTTCTAAGTCTGAACTCGACTCCAATCTTCCATACTATTCTGAAATCTGCACATTTAAATAAAATTAATATATAAATTCACCTTTCCTTTCTCTGTAATTTGAAATGATGGCCTACAACACCCTTGAAGAGTGAAAGCCAGAAATATAAAAAAAATAAAAAAAATGTTTAGGTATTTTGCTGAAATCGACCAGACGACTATGGATGTTTTCTTTTAAGTGTATTTTGAGAAATAGCTGCGTTGAAAGTTTTTTCAGTGCCGTAAGCACTTTCTGCAGGTTTTAAACGGTTTTTTCGAGATAAACAAATATTTCGGAACGCGACTACTATGAATTTTGCGTGAAAGCGGCCTGGCTGGTTTTAGTAGAACATTTATTCTATTATTAACTTTACTCCATTGGATGACAAAAATATCTATTTTTATTTTTCACATTGTGGACTGGCCAGTTTCTGCATAACTACGTTCATTTATACAAACCAAAAATTTTGAACACTAGCTTTTCCCCGCGGCCTCGCTCGCATGGTATTACGGGAAATTACTGTGGCGGTTGAACTTATCAATTATCCCCCCTCCTCCCCACCCTCACCCCCTCCCGCATTCCATCCATTCAGTTTTCAAACATCTCGCCTGCCACCTAAATTTCATAAAGCTATAGCTCAAAGAAAAAAAGAATTATCCAATTTTGTTCATTCGTTCGGAATTTGTGCGCTTACAAACATTTCGGATGTTTATTTTTAATTAAATATTTGGAAGTTTGTTAATATAATAAAAAAATACACTATTTATTATTCAGTCTTTATAATCGTTACGAATTATATTTTTAATGTAGGAACTTTTATCTGAAATTTATTCCAAAACAGAAGCTTGTCAAAAAAAAAAACAAAACGTATTCTAATATTTGAATTTTCTGGAGCAGTAGCTGACCAGGGGGCTGAGTACCTACCAGCTTAGAGCCCACAAATATATCAACATCGTTTCCATGGAAACGATTTTTTTCTGACGTTAGCAAAAACTTGCTTTTGTTAGTGACAGAAAACGTATAACAAACATAATATATTAATATTTATAATTTCATAACGCCAGAGCTTGCCATCATATACAGACTAAAGTCTTCGCATATAATTTAGCTTTCTATTGGTGAATGAATTTTTAAAGTCTTTGTATTGGTTAAAGCGTGAAAGCGTCATAAACAAATTCGAGCAGTTTCGCATTTATAATATTAGTATGGATTACACTTATTTGTGTAGCAATGTTGCCATGTTGCATAACCGGTAATATCTGAAAAAATTACTTAAATTTGTGCACTATTAAATAAATTGTTGAGTAAATTGTAAGTAGAAAGATATCATACTGTGATTATTTGAGACTAGGCTAATTTGAATCATCCTATATCTATTACTCTTGTAAAAAACAAACCTTTCAACACAAAACGCATTCTGTTACAGAAATAATTAGAAGAGAACTCATCTCATGAAGGTAATATCAATGCATCATTTGTTATGAAACCATTTATACTTCGAGTATTCTGATTCTACAGAAATTATTGAACACAAAATGTTGCAAAATGTATATGTGTTTGAAAGCCAAATAAATAATTCAACTCGTGATGACTTCGCAGACCAAACGTTACGTTTATCTCGTTTGCAATAGGTCAGTTAAACCGTAAAACGTAAATGAAATTGGTTGCAATTTTAAAGAAATTTGTGATATTTTAAAGTTAAAGTTCATCTCATTGTACGGTAGATGAACCATTCGTTCATTTAAATCTTGTCAGCATTTTTCATGTTATTTCCTTAATTTCATAATTGCAAGTTTTTAATAAAGAGATATCGCGTTGAAAAGGCTTTTACATTATTTTGTCAATAATGTTGACATCAGTATTTCTTGTTTTCTCTTCAATATCGTGTGAAGGTTTTCCGGGCTTCTCTTCTGTATTTTTTAATTTAAGTAGTGGGTATGGATACCGCTCAAAAGTAGGATTACAGGTTGAATTTTTATTGTCAGGTATTAATTATGTAATGAGTTTAGTATGGCCTTCGTTCCCAATACTACTGATCAACCGTTAGCTCAATGCTCTTCAAATGCACAATGCGCTCTTCCCAACACAACTCTCCGACTACGAAGTACTAGGCGAATAAAGCGATCCATACTAATATTATAAATTCGAAACTGCTCGAGTTTGTTTGCTACGCTTTCAGGCATAAAACAATAAATCGATTTTAAAAATACTTTCACCAATAGAAAGCTTAATTATATGCGAGGACTATAAGCTGTATATAATGGTAAGCTCTGGCGTTATGAAATTGTAAAAATTAATATATTATATTTGTTTTACGTTTTCTGTCGCTAACAAAAGCGAGTTATTTCTAACGTCAGAAAACAAATCGTTGCCATGGAAACGATGTTGATATATTTGTGGGCTTTTTGCTGGTAGGTACTCAGCCCCCTACCTACTGGTCGGCTGCTGCTCCAGAAAATTGAAATATTAGAATATGTTTGGTTTTTTTTTTGGACAAGCTTATGTTTTGGAATAAATGTCAGATGAGAATTACTAAATTAAAAAATACAATTCGTAACGATTATAAAGACTGTATAATAAATAGTGTTTTTTTAATTACATTTACAAACTTCCACACATTTAAATAAAAATAAATCTCCGAAACGTTTGTAAGCGCATATATTCCGAACGACTGCACCAAATTGGATTATTCTTTTTTTCTTTATGAAATTTAGGTGAAACCCGAGCTATTTGAAAACTGAATGTACCGGAAATTAACGTATGGAATGCGGGAGTGGGTGGGGGGGGAAGAGGGGAGTATAAGTCCAAGCGCTACAGTAATTTCCCCTAATACCGTGCGAGCGAAGCCGCGGGGAAAAGCTAGTACCAAATAAATCCCTTAGCAGATCGATAAGTCCAAGCGCTACAGTAATTTCCCCTAATACCGTGCGAGCGAAGCCGCGGGGAAAAGCTAGTACCAAATAAATCCCTTAGCAGATCGATCGAAAAGTTGGGACAAACAGCCGTTAATTTCTTACTTGATTGATGTTAAAGATTGATTCTTCACTTCAACTTCAAAATTTATTTATAAAAAAACAAGAATATTTTTGAAGATATTTCACAGTTATATATTATATATGTATAATATATATTCAGTTCTATTTCCAATGCTTATTTCCGTATTTTAAAAAGCATTTTATATCCAGTTGTACATATAAATATTACTGTCAACCGAGCCGCGCTAGTTATATAAATGAAGCAAAGAGCGAATGATTATACATATAAATAATGCTAGGAAAATTGTAAGCGTTTCCAAGTGCGATCGGTCTCCCCAGAGATAAATGCAAAATTTTTAGATGAAATGCAGCCTTGAAAATAGAAAAGAAGCACTTGCATTTCATTTAAAGAATTGAGAAGAGAATTTTAACCACGGATTATCCAGTTATCCTAGTAAAGTTTGTTGCCGACCATAAAACGTTCGTAAGATTATTAATTTATTCGTGTCGAATATTTCCATATTTGCATTTGGTTGTGCGGTTACCATCTGCTGTTTGCAAACAACAGATTGTAACCACGAAACCAAATAATGGAAAGAATTTCAACCTCAAAAACGAAAAAAAAAAATCAGAGACAGCAAACCACAGGCGGTTGAAGTGAAACCTTCAGAAAACTAAAACAGACAAGAGTGAGGAAAATTTGAAGCACTTTTTTTATCAATGTGAAGGATGATTATTTCCATATTTTTGTCGTCGAATTCCAGTGCACCGTATCCTTTATATTTGGTCATCTTATCAGTATTTATGGTTTCTTCTTCGGAGTCGCTTTTTTTTGTGTGTTCATTTTAGCGTGGTTTGAAATTATGATATAGATTTTACTAAAATAAAAATGTTTAATTTATTTTTGGATTTCGTAGAATTCGATCCCTGGTCCGCTGAACGTCTGCAAAAGTTCATCATGTGTTTTATACTACTACACTAAAAGAGACATGCGTGGAACCGTGGATTTATCGTATTATGTTGGAACCGAGTACCCATGAATAAAATAAATGTTTTGTCGCTATCTCATTCTTTCGCAGGCTAAATCCTATAGATGTTTGTCTCTTTTTAGTGTCGCTCGCTTCCGTTTCATTGAGTTTCAAATCACAACTGTGCTTTAAAAGTTTTTACTCTAATAATTTATAAAATCAAATAGTGTAAATTAGCAAATAACTATCAGCGGACCCCATCAGTAGACAGTCTGGAATCGATCTTGTTTTTTTATCAATGTTGGTTGGTGATGTTATGAGGTTTAATAACGTAAAGGACATTAGAGGATATATTTTTTTAAATGCCTGCCTACTCAGATCTATTTACCATGTAAATCATATTCTAAAAACGTTTTGATCCTTACAGGATTGAGAGCGTTTTTCACTCAAACGACGTGCAAATTTAATAAAATACTCTTAAATATGTAAATAGTAGCAAACTTTACTCCAGGCACAAATAAATGTAAATAAAGATGTTTTTGAAAACTTCTGCTTGATTCCAAAAATAGATCTTATTTCACAAATCCTTGTTTGATGAAGAATCCTTGATTGAAGTTTTAGAAATTTTTATTTTTTCATTCATCCTTCAAAAACATTTCAGAATTATATAAACGAACATATAAACACGAATTACATATCATTTTACACTTCAATTAACAAAATTCGTATTTAAGATGGTTTATAATAATACTAGCGAGTTCCCGGCGTTGCAACGACACTTAAATAAAGATATTGTTTCTCCCTTCGTGTCCTTTCCAATTCGTCCCCGTTCCTCTTCAGCCTCCTCCTCCCGTCCCACCTTCCACTACCACCTTTGTAGCCTTTCCCCCTCCCTTTTTCCGCTTCCACCCGTTCCGCAACCCCCCCTCCCTCCCCCCACTTCCCACTTTCCCCGCCTTTCCCCCTACTCCTAGTTTCCATAACAGTTGATCCGCCGACATACCCCCCGGCATACTTATTTACAATATGCAGTTGGTTTAGAGAAAATACGGTAAACCTTACTCCACAAAATATAACTAAGTGACAAAATATAACGAAGGGATGTGCAGAGAGGGTGTACCGCCGAAAAATAAAACATATTTTCATTCAAACAATGAAAAAAAAAAACAAGCATCAAGGAAAAATCTATTTGTTTATATATTGTTTATACATACAAGCGCATAAGTACATATGAAAGAGACGTGCGCGTTAACCAAAATCGCTATTGCCACCTTCTGTCAAACCGTCATATTTGTCAATCTCATATTTCAAACATTTTTAGAATCAACAATATTATCTTCAACTAGTTCTTTTTTCCATCATTTAGATTATAAGTGTTATCTTCTTCTTCAAATGATATATTACGTTGATGGGAATAACCTTCAAAAGTTATAAAAAGAGAGTTTTTCTTATTAAAAAAAAAAACTTTATAAATTCGTTTGATATTCATACCAACTTATTTAAGAGTATTTTTTAAGTCGAATTTACATTTGAAAATCGTAAAGTTTCACAAACAATTATAATTTTATAGTAAACTAGCCGGTTCCCGACATGCCATATTCAAAGAAATAAATTGTTTTTCACTGCATGTCCTTTCCCGTGCGTCCCCGTTCCTCCCCGAGTTCCCTTCCTGTCTAGAGTTTCCCTTCTACCTTCCCCGCCTTCCCTCTTCCACTCCCCAGTCCTACCAACACCCCTCCCGGATTCCATGTATTCAATCCCAGTACATTCAGTTTTCAAATAGCTCAAGCGCAACCTTTTACATTTTTTTTTTAATTCTCATTTTTTTATATATATCAAATATTCATATTTGCATATTATAAGAACAATCAATCAAATTTGGTACCTATCATATATACGTACTTATAATATCTATAATTCTTGATTCAATTCAAAGTATTAGGCGAGTAATTGAGTTTATAAAATTGAATTTTGAATTAACAATTGATGATTTTGCAAAATGTCATTCTCAAATTGTGACATTTTTGACAGTTTTGTAAGAGATTTTGTAATGATTAAAAAATCTTTTCAAATATATTGTCATGTGGTTTTAATAATTCAGAAACCATTTTGAAAGTTTCAAACATTTCATATGCTTAATATAGCAATACATAGACATTTCCGAGCTCATATATCCCCAAACAAACATATTTTGACTTTTATATATAAAGAAGATATCACTTCGGCCAACTGACGACGGCTCAATTATTGGATCACCATTGAAGTAATATGTATTTCCCTTTATATATTCAAGGCTCAAGTTCCTCGGTGATATTCAAAATATTGCGAATCATTACGTTTAACTGTTTCCCAAAGAAAGCGAAGAACGTTTTATGAAAATCGTAAAACAAACCTCATATTTATAACGAAACGAATATCTCGAGGTAGAAAATATTGTTTGAAGCAATTATAAGCATTTTACGAACCTTCTAAATGATCCAATTAATTGTATCAGAGTTCGTAGATTTTGCCATTTACATAATATCTATTCTTAGTTTTTATTATGTATTTCACAAAACATCGGCAATTAAAGTTTTTTTGTTCATAATAAATTGTGGGAGTACTTACCAGACCAATCAATTGAGTAATTGCTAACACGTTAGTTTTGTAAGATTTTATTTATTAACACATTAACATACAGAGAAGTAGATACTATCAGCATTGCCCTGGTTAAAGACCACCATTCAGAATCGAAATGTTGCCTGAAATATCTTTAGACGTAACCTGAATAGGCAGGTATTTACCAATCTTCTTCTGCTCATTTCCTTCTCTGTCCCGCTCCCATCAGTACACCATAACTCCAATTTTTCTGATTTCACCTTTTTGTTAGTGTTTTAATTAGATTTTCTCTCACTCATGAACATACTTCTCGTAATGTTTTTCAGTCGCAGTAATTTGAATTACTTGATATGTATTCCGGAAGATTCAACAATGTTACTTTTTTTACGTTATGGTGAGGTTAACGATGAATATTTATAATTGAACCAAAAGACCATTCTAATAGATGCTCTGAGTAATTCTGAAACAAGAGAACTGAATTCTGAAGGCGCCCAGCTGCCGATGGTTTATCATCGACTATTTTTGTAACCGTTCAGGTATTAAACACGAACGGCGACAGTTTGCCACCCTACTGAGGTACTACTTAACTGACCAACGACATCTGTTGAAGGACATATATTATAAACTATTTACATAATCCTATAAACCAAACATCCCAAATAAACAAACTCTTTCACTTGCTCCATGGATTCATCATTCACAATTAGGTACTGTATAAAAAGCTTTTCCACAACCTCCCTATCAAATTGATATCTCTGCTCAAATAAAAGATTTAATATTAAGCACCCTTTAGTTATTAGTAAGAGGGGATACAGCTATTTTGAGAATTATACATGGTGTAAGGAAAACTCGTAGTACAAGCAGGAAACTGGTAAATCTACATCATATTTGTAGTCGATTTCGTGGTGTAGCTTTTTTGATTGAGCCTTTGTTTTTGAGTAAATTGAGCCCGATTTTCTACTGATAATCGTGCCTGGCAGACATAAAATATAGTAATAAACATTTGCATGATCGAGATTATTGTCTCGGTAGGGTAACAAAAATTCCACCCACCGATTTCCTGGGGAAACCGTCAAATTATTCAACTTTTTCGCTTTTTCCGATATATTGACGTTTGAAATAACGGAACATTCATCTAATTGTGTCTTTGCTAGAATCAATTAAATACCATTTCAATTTAAACACGCATTATAATTTGTAAATTTTCACAGATGGTATTTTCGTTAAATTTGTTCAATCTGACTGCAGTGCGGATAAGTTCACACAAAGGAATTTAATGCAACCAAATATTATTTTTATCTTATTTTGATGTCGCATTTCTGAAAACAAGACCTTTTGGCCAGAAGCTCACCTCTTTGGCAAAGAGAAAGACTTCCGAAAGAAACAAACTGTCGTCAAGTTAGAACACCAAGAAAAAAGAAGAATAAAAAATACATTCATGTACGCAAAAATTCAAAGAAATTTACGAATTAAAAAAAAGCTCGAATGCATACAGATATATATTTGGGTGTATTTATATATTATGTTTCAAGAAAATAAGGTCCCAAGACATGCTAAAAGAAATTGTTATCTATGAGCAAAATAGAATTTGCCACGTGTAGGTTAAAAATACATTTCCAAAGGCTCGATATCTAAGCTCAGCGGAGGATGAAAAGCCTTTATATTATATAAGTATACAATTTAGTTTTAAAACTCATTAAAAACTAATATAACACCCACTTAGTTATAACTCGCATCTCTCTTGGCACTTACGTATTTTTTTTATGAATTTTCAATGAAATTTAATCGTAAACTTTTCAAATAAAACGTTAACTGTCAAAATGTGACAGATTTTCAACGATAATAGCGCTTTATTTGGATAATGAAAATTTTCGTAGTTGAAAATAAATTACGATGTTCAAATTTCGTACTTCTCGGATCCGAGAAAAGATCTTATTATCATATATGTAATTAAAACATTAATTATTATTTTAAGTTAATTAAAACATTAATTAACTTAAAATTAATCTTATCCTGGCGAAAAAAACGTAGTTTTCGAAACATATTGATAATATTGATTATGTGGTGGTGATTTTACAAGGTTATTTGTTTTCATTTGAAGAAATAAAAACAATATTTCTATAATTTAAAGTGAACTATACTTTAAAGTTTAAAGACGCAATACCCTATGTTTTTTGTTTGTAAATTTGATCGTTTAGAAATATAATGTGGGCCATAAATATCTGCACTTTTGTTGTCGTGCCAGAGGGGATTCCGAACGTGGGAGAAGATAGGGGCCACTTATGTGTGGGGCCACTTACTCGCTTCTTGGAAATTTAGTCACAATGAATCGCTTTACGGGAGAGCAATGCGCTTTCTGGGTAATTTTTTTTTCCAAAATTATATTTACTGAATGATTTTCCAGCATATTTTTGTTTTTATCAACAGTCATTTATTAAAATATAATCTTTTTTATTTCATGGTTATTTTAAAAATGTAAATGTTTATAGCCTACCCTATACATGCTTTAAAAAAAACTGCCAGTGGAAAACTGTAATTTTAAAGTGAAATTTCTATAAATGAAACGAAAGTTCCGATGAAACGGAAGTGCGTTACAAAAATGTATTATTTGACGGGTCCACGGTTCTAATATAATGCGGCAAATTCACGGCTAGGCGGGAGCCTCCAATAGCGCAGCGGCTAGGGCGCCTGTTATGAAATCAATATCTAATCTTCAAACCACTTTAAAATAAGCGGGCCAAAGAAAAGAAAGCGACATATAGCGTCTTTTTAGTTTCACTTCTACCGCGGGTGAATTTCACACTCTGATTTTTATTCAAATATAAAAATTTTGATTGCAAACTTTAAAAAACTTTTAAAAATGGCTCACCTTACATTTTTTTCCAACTAAAATTACTAACTAGGAAAAAAATTAAAAACACACACATATTTATTTGACAAATGAATTTTAAACGTAATTGCCACCTCACTTTTTTCTCGTTTCATGTTATAAATTAATTCCTAAAAAATTCACAAAGTTTCATAATTTTTTTTCAAATTGCGGTCAGAAAATTAGCTTTCATAATGGTGTACATTTGAATCATTTTGTGGTTAATTTTTTAAATTTTAATGCATGGAGTGTTTTTTTCTCTTTCCAATACCCTTTCGATCATATTTCTCACTAAGATAGTAAGGGAGACAACTATTTCTCTGAAACCTGTGTGAGCTGGGACAAATATGATCTGCTGTGATAGTTAAAAACGGGCAAGTAGGTTGTCCTCGTACTTATGTTTTGATATGTTCTTTTTAAAAACTTCGGAAAACAATCGAATTAATTGCATTATTTACAAAAACAAGTCCTTAAGTTTATTTACAAATAAAATGTTATTTCTAAGTTTTTACCAATGTTTGCCGTTTAATGGAAACAATTTCTCATCACAAATCTATATTTTGGAACTCATTTACACAATTTGGTGATAAGTAGCACACGACCTCACGCATAGCGGACATTTTAGAGCTAAAACCACTAATACGAATGTACGACAATTAGGTGCCTTTCTTCGTTGGCCATTTTTATGGTTTGTAATGTCATTGCTTATAAGTAATGCTTAGAACAAAAAGAACCTGTGAACGAGACCCTCCCTTCTAGATCATAATGGAGGGCCGAAATGACTTGGCGGAAAAATTCAATCAGATGGTGTTATTACCTTGTTATCTGAAGGGAAGTGGTCCCCACCTCTCCATTTCCACTTCCGGCCCGCGTGCCCTACTTAGAAGATAGTCCAAGGTACAAATGTCAGAAGGTTTGTTGGAAGATTTGTGGTGGAATGTAGAATATGATTCATTTGCAACAAAATTGGCAGTAATACCACTGGCCGCTGGTTGATTATGTGAATTCGTGATATATGTCTTTTTGTCTTACCCAGAATACTAATGGAAGGAAACAATTACACCAAGTCCGTGGACATCTTCAGTTTATCTAAAATATTGTTAATGAAGCAGTTCAGTTATGTACAATAAATATTGTATTTATTACCATTAATAAGTAAAAGCCCTGAAAAAGGGCGTTGATCAATAAATAAATAAATAAGCTTTTTTGTTCCTAACTTAGGAATCCTAAGTACACAATCATCAAAAATTATTACTACTCTAGACGGACTATTGGCTAAGCTTGTGTTACTTTTCAAAATAAAACACCGACTCAAATAAAAAAAGGAATCATATATGAATATTTTATAAAAAAATCACGGACATATAGAAAACAATTAGGGCGTCTTGTTTCAGAAAATTTTAACAATCCATCAACTTTCAAAGTTCTGTAAAAGTCCACTTCAAGTTCTGTAGTTTTATCAGTGTGCGGCAATTGCTTTACAAAACTAAAATAGTAACATTGCTCGAATAGAACTTGAAAATTAACTTTAAAATTTGATGAATAGTTAAATTTTCTGAAACACTCGTCTTTGGTTTTCTCTTCTGAATCAAAGATCGCCTCTCTGTGTTAACTTACAATTAGACTGATTTTTGCGATCCTTTTCCATACATTATATTAAAAGATATTATGACTGTTTATCTGGTTTCTTTACAACTCACAATCGTGCAATTTCAACACCCCTTTGAAAAGTCTAGAAAAAAAAACTTAAAATGAAATGGTCCATAACCTGACCTAACGATTTAACCAATTTTTGTGTTTGTTTAATGACTTTTCAAAGAAGGTGATGAAGTTGTATGATTCTGAGTTGCCCGGTCACCATTTATCTATGCTCATTAAAAAAATATATAATATTAATCTCTTCTGGTAATAATTTCTTTACAAATATTTTTTTAAACTAACTCCACATACACCCTGAGGAAAGTATTTTTTTCTCAGACTGTATCATTTTTGAGGATGCTGTGAGGAGGGTTTTTAAGTAAAGGAAGGAGAGGAAGTTCTGAGAAGGCCATAGGTATAAATGGCGGTTGGGAATCTGAAGGTCAGTATTTCCAGGAGTGATATACGAAGCCATCCCTCCCTCTGCGGTTCAAGGCTTTCGGTCGAGAGAAACCTTTTGGAGAGGTCAAAGGGTCTCAACCGGCCTCTCTCGATCCGACCCTCTATCTGGTGGACAGACGCATTCTCTACTACAACCTGGAAAAATCACCAAACGTAGCGAACCACATGGGGTAACCTATGGCAAAGGTTTACTTGTACCCGCATCCCAAATTCAACTGCTTCACTTAGATAGTAGATATTCCACTTTTCTATCAAGACTTAAGAGTCGGTATTATTTTATTTCCATAAATATGCTTTTATTTTCAAAAATCTAATTTACACTTTGATCCGTCTCGCATCCATGCTTTTAAGACCCAAATACGTCAAAAGCAATAAACGTTGTGAAATTAATGCTCTTATCTCTCAAAGTGGATTTCCAGAAAATGGGTAGGGAATCCAGAAACTATTTGCTGCTATATTCTGCTTTTTTTGTAATAATAACTCTTTTAAAATTTTTGTATAAAAAGGTATCTCTATTTATAGAATAAGACGATTTTAAATATTATGTCACCGTGTAGACTTCTTCGTTTCTCTACTTTGTTTTTTTCTAAGAATAATAAGTCATTCCGTTTTTTTTCAAAACAATTTTATTTGTTTCTCTCATCGACCAAGTATAATTGGACCATTATTGATCGAAGGTTTCTCTATTTTGTGATTTCTTACAAATCTATAAAAAGACATAAGTTATTAATGTTTATTCAATAAGTGTACCGCTTTTAACATTTCAAATAATCTACAAAGTATAAAATACATAACGTGATTACATTTTTCAAAATTAAATAGGTACCGTCCATTTTTATAAAAAAATATAAATAAATTTTATACAATCCCACAAAAATAATATTATATTCAGGGTGCGGCAGCATAATTTCCTTTTTTAAATGCGCGCCATTCAGTCGGTTGATGTCGTAGCGCTAATGATTTCTTTCGAGAGGCGGAACTATAAAGTTTTGTCCCGATAAAATTTAGTCGCCATCATGCATTGGAACAGTGAGGAGCGTGCGTTTGCCGTTGAGGCCTACTTTTCGAACGGATGTTCTGTGGTCGCAACCCAGCGCGCCTACAACGTGCGCCTAGGACGTCACCTACCTAATTTTATCTTCAAAAACTAAGTAAAACAAAACTTTAGGTATGTGCCTACATTATGAAAAACAGATAAAAAAATTCAAATTCATACAATGGGTTTTATTAAGTTTTGAAATAAGAAGTTATGCTGCCGCACCCTAAAGGCGCGCTGGGTAGCGATTACAGAACATCCGTTCGAAAAGTAGGCCTCAACGGCAAACGCACGCTCCTCACTATTCGAACACATGATGGCAACTAAACTGTGTTGGGACAAAACTTAATAGTTTCGCCTCTCGAACGAGATCACTAGCGCTCCGCTACGACACCAACCGACTGGATGGCGCGCAATTTAAAAAATGAAGTTATGCTGTCGCACCCAGTACTTACAATAATAAATATTTTTTTTAAATTTGCAAATCCCCTAAAAAGAGTGCTTTGTGAATATTATATTAAAATATCATCGGAAAATGAGAAGGGTGATTCTGTAACTTTTGCGACAGCGTAACGCGTGTTAATTCGACCGTATACGGCACGTTTTGACAGTTATTTTAAATGCGGTAATCCGTGTCGTGCTAACGAGCTAAGCACTCGTATTTGTGTTACGACATCAACTCTGAAAAATAATTACCTTAACGCCAGAGATGACGGAGAGTTTTCCCACGTAGTCATCGCGGAAAATTTGCGAATCGATTGTCATTGCCTACAAACATTAAAATAATACGACAAACGGATAGCCACTTATAAACGCTTAGGTCGACAAACGGATAGTCATTTATAAACGCTTATGGCTTAATAAGATAAAAGGATAGTAATTTATAAATGCTTCTGACTAAATACGACAAACGGATAGTCATTTATTAACGCGATATGCTTAATGCGATAAACGGATAGTCATCTATAAACGCTTACGGTAAATAGTTTTAAATACTAATAAACAGTACTTCATGTTTTTAAGTATGTAATTAATCCATTAAACACAGATTGGTAGTCAAGTCTTAGAAAATTATAAAAATTTAACCTAATATAACCTACGACGGACGCCTTCCGATATTTTGCTTTTTAACACTTAGGATACAGAATCACCTTTCAGAACAACGAAGAACTTCGATAAAATATCAAATAATATTTATTTATTTACCACCTACAGTGGTTTTTGTTGAGCTAGTGCAGTCATTATTTTATCTGTGGTCATTTATTGAACATAAAACAACACCCTGGCAACCCATACTAGATTTGTAAAAGAATTATTTTTATTTATTAAGTGCGATATTTTGACATTTTTTGTTACATTAGCTCCACACAAGAGGCAATGAAGAAAATAATTCCCTTAAGAGCCTGTGTCATCTTTGGTGATGCTGTGTGGAGGGTCTTTTAGAAATGGAAAGAGAGTATGTTCTGAGAAGGAAAAGATAAGGATAGGAATCTAGGGGTCAGTGAGTCCAGGAGTGACAGACGAATGAATCCATCTATCCCACTGTGGTGCAAGGTGATGTTCCGAGATAACCTTGGTGGAGAGGATAAAAGATTGCAGCTGGTGGGCATACGCGTGCGCCACCAAGATCCGGACAAACCTTTTCCCATAAACCCGGGCACCCTTGCTAAGTCACCAAACGGAGCGAACCACATGAGGGTGACCTATGGCAGAGATGTTGATTATCTAATAAATCGTTCCCGGGTGGCGGTATTCATAACCGCCTCCCAAATTAACGAAGTTAAGTAACAAAATAATGAGGTTAATTATTTACTTTGTTTTTTGTAAAAGTAATAACAGGATTGTTGGATACAATAATTGAGAAGTTTGCCTTCTTAAATGCAGTGATTAGGATGCGTTATTTGCAAAATAGTAAGTCTAACTTGATGATTATAATTTTCATTAACAGCATGTTAAAATAACTAGGGTAAATTAATTATTTGCGAAATTAGGGTCACTTGTTCATTTGGAACAATAATATGATACAGACTTTGTAACAATATGTTGAATAGACTACCTAAATAATTTATAAAATTACTGCAGTATGTCGACAATTTACCAAACAGATTTTTTTTTCAAATACAAAACATTTGTGAGTTATACATGTAGTTTTAAAATTAGACAAATTACAAGACCAGGCAGTTGCTCAGTTGGCAATGCAGCGGGTTCCCACCCAATCGCCGTGGATTAAATTCCTTGGCTAGCTAAGCACTCCATCACGCCACAAGCAACATTTCCTCTTAAGCCTCAATTACATTACGCTAGTTTACAAGCTACTAGCCGGTAAGTTTAAAAGCGGGTTAATCGGTGAGTGAGATTGTCATGATGACATACAAAACTGCCTACTCGCTCAGTAGCAATAGTAGCAGCTAAAATGCAACTCTCGACATTTTGTAGAAAACTTGAATTCGCAGCGCTAAACAGTAGCGAGAATAACGGCTGCCGCCCGAACTAATTCTGACAGATGAAATCAGCTGTTGGTGGGCCGCCATATTTAGGCAAACACTAGCGAGTAGCAAATAAAGTTGACCACCTTTCAACTTTTTTCGTAGATTGTCCACAATCTGCTAGTTAGCAAGCAATACGATGACACTGGCGAGTTTATTAACAGATAGTGAATTTCCCAGATAGTAGCTTGTAAACTCGCTCTATGTAATTGAGGCTTTAGTGACAATAGGAGATTACAATTATTTACAGGTTATTCGTAACCCGTGATTAATTTTTTTTTTGTTATTATACATACACATATTTTTTTAATTAAATTATATATATTATTATTAATCTTAGAAATATTTATACGTTGTTAAACGTAAAACAAATTAAATGTAGAAAAAATATTATTGACTAAATCTATATAAACTTACATAGTTAAGTCTTTGGACTGCACCCATTTCACCAACACAATCTTTGTGTATTATAAAAAATATTTCATGCATACATTAAGAGGAACGTATGCGCGGCCCATTTCGCCCGGTTTCATACAAATCTTAATTCCGGATTTGAGATCAAAATACCCAACCAAACAGAAAAATCATTTTTATAATCACAACATATATCAAATATCTAGTACGGATATGAGCTACTTTATTTATTTTTGCTTTAAATAATAAGATATAGGCCATTAAGGATTTTAATGTTTCATGATTTTAGAGGCAATTTGGGCAATTATTTGTGAGTAAATGAAAAATATTAAAAACATAATTTTACTATAAGTATCATAAAAATATAATGAAAAATAAAATAAAAAATTAAACACTGTTAATAATGATTTCTTTGGATAGTAATTTAAACATATAAACGACACATTTTTGTTCCGCCGTATATAAGTAATTTGTATTTTAACTTTACACCCGTCAAAATGATTTTTTAATTAATTTTATTTTTTATTTTATATTATATCATATTTTTATGATAAATACACTAAAATTAAGTTTTGGTATGATTTTAGGTTTTCACGGCCAAAAGTGTTTTTGTAATTTATTTTCGGGGTGTTATGCCGAGTTGCGCTACCTCCTTCTTTAGCCAACGTATCGGATAGCGTTACAGTGTCCATCATCAGGGCAGATGAGTAAAGTGATTTACTTTGACTTTGCTCATCTGCCCTGATGATATACATTGTAACGCTGTCCGAAACGTTGGCTAAAGAAGGAGGTAGCGCAACACGGCATAACACCCCAAAAATAAATTACAAAAAAAAAATTATTGTTTTTCATTTACTCACAAATAATTGCCCAACTTGCCTCTAAAATCATGAAACACTAAAATCTTTAATGGCCGTTATCTTATAATTTAAAGCAGAATTAAATAAAGTAGCTCACATCCGTACTAGATATTTGGCACAATTTTTGGTTACAAAAATTATTTTTCATTTTGGTTGGGTATTTTGATTTCAAATCCGAAATTAAGATTTGTATGAAACCGGCTGAAATGTGCCGCGCATACGTTCCTCGTAAGAAGGTATAATTATTACAAACTATATACATTCATACTACATAATATCTACTATGGTCAAGAAATAGCAATGGCGACTCGTGTTATGCTTGGTTATATATTTTTAAACTGATTTTAAAATAAAGGTTTAAAAATAACAAAAGTTTTTTTGTTAATTTAATTGATTCCGGTATTGGAGCGCCGCTTTAAATCTTTGAGCAAATTCCCAATTCTCATGAATTCCACAAAAAAAAATTTTTTAACCTCAAATAACGTAAGAGGTAACAAAACTATTATTTTACACAGGTAAGTTTTTTAAAATATTGCATAATATTATGATAGACAACTTTTCTATTGAAGTTCATCTTACGGCAATTTTTGTTGGTGAAAAATCAACATTTGATGATATAAACGGTGTCCGGAAACTCGTGGTACAAGCGGAAAACTGGGGAATCTACATCATATTTGGAGTCGATTTTGTAGTATAACTTTTTTTGATTTGAGCTTCCGAGTAAATTGAGTCGGAAGTTGATTTTTTTTTGTCAAATTCTTGTAATTGTAAAAGTGACGATCACAGTACCTGAGTAATAAAAACTATTTAAAAAAAAAAACAAACAAAGAAATCCGGATTTAAAGCATTATTTTGATCATTAAATCAATGTAAAAATAAAATAGTCGGCTGCTCAAAGGTTAAATCACAGCTGATTGTTGTGTTATGATACAGTAGAAATCCCCGAATTCGGGATTACCGCAGTTTAGTTTACGCCGGTTCACCGTTGACATCTATCAACAATCCTTTCGTTAATTATAAACTTTAAAACATAGTGTGTGTTTGTGAATTACTTTTGTGCTATTTTCATATTTAAACAATAGTGCTTGATTTATTATCGTGTAATATACCAACGCAGAATATATGACATAAAATGTGTTTTTTGTGATGTCGTTTTTGGATTTTTGTAGTGCAGTGTTTTTTGGATTGGAAACGGAACATTTCTACATAACGTAAGTAGGTAACCATCTGTGCTTTCAATTTATCTCACAAGATTTGTTCGAATTGGTCCAGTAGCGAGTACAGTTGATTTGCCGAACATCGTTCGTATTAGTTTCATGTAGACTACATTATTGGCCGCCATTAGTGGGCTGCTACACAACAAAGTAAATACGCTAATTAACCATGTTGTAATGATTAAAAGAAGTGAAATTTTAGAAGTGGTGGAAGAATAAATTAATAAGATGAAAATAAATAAACTATGGACACGAAAAGAGATTAATAGTAGCATAAATAAATAATTTTAGAGTACCATATTCGCTTCACTGTCAAAATATTTCCAAGTTAACCCCACAGTAGCCGAAAAAAAATTTTTTTTTTTTAAATTGTAAAAATGCTTAAATTGAAAATCTTTATGTTTATTTGGGTTCTCTTTGTGATGTGGATTCACCAGTTTTCCGCTTGTACTACAAGTTTTCGGATACCTTGTATAATTATGTTTAGGCATTCAGTAATAAAGCTGGAAGATAATTTATAATTCTATAGAATTTAGAAGCAGGCGGGCAGTATTATCATTATATATCTGAAACCTTTGTCCCACCAAACACAGGTGGAGTTTTTACATTTATCGATAACTTGCTTTCAAGCAAAAAAAACATAATTTGATAAAAAAAGTTTTCTTCCTTTTAAGCAGTCAAGTACATTTTTTACGTAGTTGAAAGCGGAATTTTATTAAAAACACATTTTCTTAACTAAACCTTTTTGTCGGGAAAATTGCCTAAAACAAGAATATTAAGATTGTGGTCAAAAATATATAGAGAAAATGTTGACCTGTTATCGATATTATTATTGTGAATTATTTTTGGGGTAATATGCCGTGATGCGCTACCTTCTTCTTTAACCAACCTTTTGGATAGCGTTACTGAGTGCATCATGTAGGTAGATGTGTAATAATGTAAACATTACACATCATATCACGTCGTGAAAACATTACTGATGATGGACACTGTAAAGCTATCTGAAACGTTGGCTTATAAAGGAGGTAGCACAACACGACATAAAACCCCAATAATACATCACGATTTTATTTTTAATTAATTACAAAGAGTTGTAAATCAGGCGAGTTCTTTCTTACAAAAATATATTATAATGTACAAACTTACAAAAATATAATATTACAATGTATAATCATTATTATAAAAAAAAAATCAACTTTTTATAAATAAGTGAAAAACACGTATCCGAAGGATTTTAATCAGCAATTTTAGTTAGAAAAAACGTAAGGTGAGCCATTTAAAAAAATTCTTATGTTTAAATTCAAATTTCTTATATTTCAAAAATAAAATATTTTTTATAAAATTTGAAAGCGCATTTCATCACCTTTTAACAAAAGTTTTTAGTTTTCGGATGCTTTCAGAAATATTCTATTTATTTGGATTTTATCGCAAAGTAGAAATGTTTTGACTTTTCGTTAAAATAGGCCTGAAGCGAGAAGTGTTAAGATCATATTCAATATGATCATCACGAATTCATATCGTACATTTATTTATTTTGTATTAAATGAATCTTGGGTCTTAGGCGAAAGCTAAATAAGTTCGGGATTATTTATGAAAAAATAATACTATTGACGTTCAAATAAAGCTAGGATTAAAATGTTACACCACACCATTAAGTGTCTACGTTTTATTGATAAGTGTTCGTAATATATATTTTCTTAATAACTAAGTATGAAATATGTACAAAATGATGATTTGTATTATATTTATTATACGAGTGCACCAGCAATATTCCATTTTTACATTAAGTCCGAGCAGGTGGCTCTGAAGAAAACAATTTTCCTCGGGTTCCATGTCTTCTTTGGGGATGCTATGTGGAGGGTCTCTTTAGGGAAAGAAAAGAGAGGAAATTTCGTGAAGCAAAAAGGTATGAGGGGTGAATGCACGAATCCATTTCTCCCAATGAGGTGCAAGACGATAGGATGAGAAAGTCCGGCTTGAGAGGTCAAAATGTCTCCCTCAACCATTCCCTCTTGATCAGGCCTACCACTCAATAGATGGGCTAAGGCATCCGCCGCCAAGACCTAGAAAAACCTCACCTCTTATCTATTCTCTCATAAACGATATCGCTGAGAGGCCACAACAGACCTCTCAGTGGTAAAGATGTTTTTTTTAACTTAATATAATGAATTAATTTTGTCCGATGTTTTTGTTAATTTCAGGATTTGAGTTGTTATTGTTGCTAGAAACATTGGAACTTCTTCTTTTCTCATAAACGACTTGAAACAGAAATATATTACGGATCTCAGCGGTAATCCCAACGATAATTTTCTTGACTTGTGATGAATTATACGATGTTTTTGTCATTTTCAGGTCTTGAATTATTGTTCATGACGAAGATTCCCGTGATGGTGTTTGCGTCGCTCGGCTTCGTGGGGACATCGGGGGTAAATCCAGGGTTATCCATGTTCTTGTCACTGGATCCTGACGTAGACTGCAAGTCCTGGACGCTGTCGACATCCCTGGACGTAGAATAAAAATTTAAAAAAATATATTATTTTACCCAAGAAAGGGAAATATTGATAAAAATGCAAATGCGTGGATTTCATATGGTTACCCATTGCCAGAATTACACGTATGAAATTACACAAGGAGAAAATTACAAATACTTAAATTACACGTAGGTATTGGAAAAATACTCGTTTAAATTGGTTTAGACCACACATCTGTGTGTGCTTGATAAATTTCGTAGTAGAAAAAAAAAAACAAAATTTATGTCAGATTTTCTTAATCCTTCAGACCTAGTACATGTTTTGTCAGAAGATAAGAAAATTTTCGGTCTGCAATAGAATCCAAATAAATAGAACATTTCTAAATATATCCAAAATCTAAAAGCTGTTTTAAAAAGGTTGGTACTTTAAATACGCTTTCAAATTCTAGTTTTAGAAATAAGCCGTAGGTACATTTTGAGATTTTAAAATTATTTTCAATGCCAACATAAAAAAATTCAAATTGGCTCATCTTACATTTTTTCTAACTCAAATTACTGATGGCGAAAAAAGAGAAACACAGCCATTTTTTATTAGACGAATGTAATATAAACATTACTGTTACCTCACATGTTTGTAGTTTCATAAACAAATTGTTAATAAACAATTCCCGAAATTTTATAATTTTTTTCTCAAATTGCGGTCGGAAACTTTGGATTTAATGAGGACCACATGTTTTTTTGTAGTTTTAGAATTAGTTAATTTCCCAAAAGCGAACAAATTAGTCTAAGAGGTTAAGTAAAACAGTAGAACTTTTTAAAATTTAATGTTTGTGGTTTTCTCGCTTCTGTTAATTTACAGTTAACACCATAACCTAAAAATTACGTGAAAAAAAAGATTAAATTTGTCCACTCGAGCGACAGCGCGATTTAAAACTTTTTCCTCCGATTGCTCGTGATTGTTTGGAGATCATTTTGAATATTTTTCGCCCACATAAAAAAATAATACCTCCGAGTTTTAATATGAAGACATACAAACTGAGTATAGTTCTATAAAGCCAATTAATTCATCTATCTTTGTCGATTCTCACATATTCGTAGGACTTATAGAAAATAATATTATAAAATCGTAAAATTTAAAACCGTAAAAATCTTTAAAAAAAAATGTGTTCCAATTTTGTCAATCGCAGAAAAATAAAAGTGGTCCATATTTTGACTTTAGTCGCTCCAGTGGATGACAACGAAATCTAATTAATTTATTAATTCCGCCTGTTTTGTTAAATACAAGCATCATCGTAGTACAAATAAAACTCTGCAAATACATTAATATTTCCATTAAAATAGTTTAATGCTTCCACGAATTTAAGTTTCCACTGTAATAAAATCCCCGTAAAATACCTGACGTGATCTCTGACGTCAGTCGATGTGGAATAGCGATAGTTACTCTAAAGGCTAACCAAACATGAAATAAATTCCAACAAAATAAATTAAAATTTTGCTTTGAGAGGTGTTCTGTGGAAAATTGGCAGCCCACGTCTAAAGAGCTTAGAAAATTTATAATTTTTAATGTTTAGATTTATCTACTTACATATCAATTGAAAATATACAATCTTATACCTGTTAAACCAATACTTACACCTGTTTTATTGTTGTTATCATTTCGTTTTTATTTGTAAGTAATAGGTAATAAGTAATACTGTATTTTCAAATTTTACCTTTTTCGAGGAAGCAGAAGCAAAGTCATCATATCTTTTGCGGGAGCTTCCACCGTCAAATAAAGTAGCAATGACAGTGAAAATGAATAAACGATATCCCCCAAGCAGGTGCCAATCTGAAAAATAAAAAATTAAAAGTCATTTTCAAAACCCCAACCATTTAACGTTTCTCTGTGAGTTAGTTTTGGTGATATGGCAATAGTTGCGCCGTATACCCGCTCAAAAAGAATAAGATGGAGAGATTTGTAATTACGAATGTTGGAGAGAGCGCGCTTATATTTAAAACGATAAAATTGGAGCAAAAATTGTGAAGATGTTTAATAAAACATAACTCGTTAAAAATAGAGCAAAAATCTCGTGAGGAACATCGAAAGTAGCATTTAAAGAAACACTGTGAATTTTTTCATACACGTTACTTATAAAATAAGTGAAATTATTATGTGTATAATAATTTTCTATCGAGGGAATTTCATATAATTTGCGTTTTGGTGTGGGAAACCTCAAGATGTTATCTTAAAAAATAACATTTATATTTTTAATAGCTTAAAATTTCAAATGTTTAAGGGAGGTATGTAATAAATCGGTAGAAATTCGGGCAGCGGCGGCTTAAGGCTCAGTCGTTTGAACATTCAATGCTGCGTATATACTTGAGAACATTAGCACGAGTCTAGCCACGAATTATGGTAGAACGAAGCAACCGTTTGGCGTTGTTGGAGGTTGCTTTGTTCCTTTCCCATAATTCGTGATTCGGCTCTAAGGTTCGGCTCGCGTATGTATGCGCAGCATAAGGCGATCCACCTCGTGAATCATTCGGAATCGGGCGAAATCTCGAACCCCTTACGCAGATGGCAGTAAGGTTTTTATCACCCACCGTCAGTGATAATTTTATGAAAACAATAACATCATTAAAACGAATATTTTATTTTTATTTGTAACCCTCAGCCCATATGTTAAAATGTTTTCCGATCACAATGAAGAGAATTTAATCTTCTACATTATATAATAAAACCGTATTCAAAAAATGGTTTGTGAGTAGGAGATGTGGCGCTTTAAATCAGTTTTATAGAGTGATGTAAATAATTATTTTTTGATTTTTTATAAGAAAAACACTCTTTTTATAACTTTTGACGGTTATTCCCATCAGTATTTTATATTTGTCTATATATATATATTTGTATTTCTCTTCAATGATATTGTTATTAATTAATTATTAATATGTCTATATAAACACTTATCAAAAAAATGCTCGATTAAAGCAAAGACAATACTCTTTCTAGGTGATTAAATTTTCAAAAATCTACCTCATTTTGAATTACTTCTCATTGTTTCGCCTTAACCAAGCTTTTAAAATTTGGTTAGGTAGAAGTTCGATCACAAAGAAGACAATTTATTTACCATTACGGGTGACAACATCTTCAGAGCGTTGAAAATAAACTTAATCTTAGTAGATTGGTAGGAAACTTTCCCTGAAAGATCGAATGTAAAGTTACTCGAGGTAGATTTAGCTCGGTGCCAAACACAAATATTCTGTTCAACCACGAGAAGTAAAACTTCGCTCCAGTCAAACAGAATCTTACGGTGAGTAAATATATTTATAAAATGGTTATGTTAAATAGGTTACTTACAATAGAAAACCCGTCCAGGTAGACAGGCTGTCTAGACATGGTAAGGGATCTAAGTTGGATCAGTAGATGTACCAGATAAGCTCCATACACCAGCTTCCCGAGGGGTTTCCATGGAGACCAACTTAACATCTGCGTAACGATTGCTAGAAAGAAAATTTAAAAAGCATTAAAACAAAAAACTGCAAATTGTGGAATGAAAATCATTACCTAATTATTATTGGGGAACCAAAATATGAAGATGAATTAAATATAATATTATCCAATTAACCCATTGATTGTTGTGCCTTTTAGTACCCAGCATATCAGTGCATGGATGATAGTAGATAGATTATTTTCTCCTCCTGTATATATGAAATATTGTCTCCTTCTTATTGTCTCTTTCTGTATATATGAAATATTGCAATTACGCAGCCGCAAAACCACGCAATGTATTTGCAATTAAAATTTTACAACAGACCAAGATTTGTCAAAGTGTATGATTATTTTTATAATTTTTTTTACAAAACGAAAAAAAATTATTTACAAAAATCATTATACATACAAAAACCTAAATACATGTATGTTTTTTTCGTACAAAGTGGTGTTTTTACAGTAGACACGAAAAAAACAATCGATAAGCGACAAAAATAAACGTAAAATAATTCCGGCATTCTTTAATGTTTTTTTTTAATATTTCATATTTTTATTAAAATCTATCCTGTTAAAAGCTGAATGAGTTTTTATCAGTTAACAAAGATTAACATAACTATTTATCTCGTGTTTCAGTGTGATAAAAAAAATTGAAGTAACGATTTTTCAAAACGTATTTTTTCTTTAAGTTTAGAATTCATCGAGACTTCCATCAAAAATCTTACTTCAACCAGCAAAATTTTACGTTTTCTGTATTTAATGGATATTAATGTATCAAATGAACTTTAGTTTTGTGACAGAATTTAGTTTTGTGTCAGGGTTTACTTTAATAACTTTTAATTTTTTCAGCACCAGGGCGATTTTTGATATGCAAATCTACATATACAAATTCATCATGCCAGAGCTTACCATTATATAAAGAAACACTCTTCTGCTAAAATGCAATGTTTTGTAAAAAATTTGAGTTAATCTTTCGAGATTTGCGAACGCAAACGTACGTTAAATGTTTATATAAAAGTTCATATATATGTATAGATTGCTGTGAGCATTAAAAACGACTGCACCAGGTTGAATCGCGCCATATATATTCGCCATTTATTATAATGATAATTTATATTGTCCCAAAAACATACTAAAATAATAAAATTGCGACCACAGGTGGTCCACGAAACATTTATTCATTTACTACAAACTGAATCGAAAGGTGTCCAAAAGCTGTAACCCTTTTGGTATTAATGATGGAGAGGTAGCTGAAGATCTGTATATTGAATTGCAAAATGATAGTAATTGCAAGGACGCGTTTAATTACGCGATTAACAGTTTATCATTATTGTACCTTGAGGACTCTGTGAAAACAAAAAAAATTCGTAGTAGTCCCTGATCAAAAAAAGTAGGAAACCACTGCTTTAAACCATCAGATATAATTATTTCAAATATTATATTATTTTTGCTCAGTAGCAGTCTCAATAGGTTTCCACGAAGTGTGCAAAGGGATTTGAATCATCTCGGGCAAGTCGGGTCGCCTGCAGCGCAAGGAGCAGATAAGCTAGTTGTGTTTGAGTTAGGTTAGGGTTAAATAGTAGGGATTCGACTTGAACTGTATTTGTTTCAGGTAGTTAAAATAGATAAATTTAACTAAATTTTCCGGTTTATAACTTTGACGGAAAATCAAGCACATTTTGTAGAGTAGATTTTCTGAAGCTGTTTTAGGAAAACGTGAATATGCTCTTAAAAAATTAAAACCGTAGTGAAACAGAAAATTTCTGAAAATAACGATTTTTTTTATAAACTAAAAGACCCGTGAAAAATCACGAATAAGCTGATGGATTCTCGAAAATTCATTTCCATTTTTGAAAATGTAAGTTAAAATATTTTTGCATAAAGTAAAATATTTTATTATTATTATTTTTTTATTTTAACTTTTATGAGTGAAACCTCTAGTTGTAATATTTAATTAAATGAAGACATTATGAGCGAAACTCAATCGAAAATCTGGAAACAGAAAAATCTGAAAAAGATATTTACACCTCTGGGACTCGAACCCAGGACCTCCCTACTTTCCGGGCGGGTGCTCTTGTTCACTGAGCTAAGGCGTCGATATCCAATTCCGTACTTTGACTAAGAACCACCCATTTTATCTTCATTTTTCTTAACGCATATTTTTATTGGCTGCCATCTTTATGTATGATTGCAAAATTCAACTCGAACTAAATGCAATCTAGATGGTGTCTGGATATTTTTTTATCCATTTTATTTAATGTGCGACGTCTATTGACTCTTCTGCAAGTTTAGGGTGAATATAATTTTTTTATTTTAACTTTTATGAGTAAAACCTCAAATTGTAATATTTAATTAAATGAAGAAAATCTTCCAATGCTCCAATTTCGAAAATGATGACACGTAAATTCAAAACCAATCCGAGTTCTAGGGTCATTGAACCAGAGTAACAAGTTACACAATTAACACAGTTACAATGTGAATTTGTAACCGCTAAGCTACTGCAGATCGGAGACCGCATAATGATTGTGAACGTATGCCCTGATCACACATATATTTTTTTCTTCATTATAAGCATCTGCAAAACTGCCGAAGCACTTTGTCAGCGGGTCAATTTCATAATATGAATTATAACATTAAAGCACACTGCAGAAATTACAAAATAGAAAATAGATGTAGAAGAAAAACATAACAAGTTACCACAAAACAAAGGCGTAGAAAGATAGATATAACACAGGCAATATATAGGCACACACACTCAAAGGCACCCAACATACTAAAACACACTCGTAGGCATATTTTTACATAAGGTTACATGCATACATTGTACAATCAATGGAATCATTGGATACTAACGTGTTTAGAGACAATATCGATCTAAAAAAAATCTTGATCTATTAAACATTTTTATATAGCAGCTTCGATAAATTCCAGCGGTGGTGGATAATTAGTAGACAACAGTTTTTAAAAAATTATCTTTTTCTACACAACCACTGGAGCGCTTTTGGCTACAATATGGTACTTATCAAAATACCCCGGATTGCTTTGCTGCCAATTTTGGCATTTTTTTTCCTTATTTGTAAGTATTTTTTTTTTTTTAATAACAATTTTTTTGGTACAATTGGTAAAATTTTATAAAACAAACTTTTTATATAAACAGTTTTAAAAAAAGTAGAGAATAATACAAATAGATTAGCAGACTAACCAAAAAAATCCCACATAGCGTTCGCTACGTTTGGTGATTTAGCAGGGGTGCCCGGGTTCATGGGGTGAGGTTTTTCTAAGTCTTGGAGGCGGATGACCAGAACACACTGAACCCCAGATTCCTACCCACCCCTTAAACCCTTTTTTTTCCCAGAACTCTCCTTCTCTTCCTTTCCTTAAAAAAACCCTCCACACAGCATCCCCAAAGATGACATAGGCCCTGAGGGAAATTATTTTCCTCAGGGCCTCTTGTTTGGAGTTCATGTAAAAAAAAAAAAAAAAATAGGCATCGCAAGTTCGTGGGTATACTTGAGTGTTTTTAAGACAAAAAATTACTCATAAGTAGAAGTTTACGATTTTATATATTTTTTTATAAATCCTACGAATACGTGATAATCGGCAAAAGATAGGAAAACTCATTGGCTATATAGAACTATAATCAGTTTGTATGTCTCAATATTAAAATTCGGAGGTATGATTTTTTTAATGTGGGCGGAAAATATTCAAAATGATCATCTCGTGCAATCGGAGAAAAAAGTTTTTAATTGCGCTGTCGCTCCTGTGGTTAAACATTCATTGTCATAAGACTTGTAATTTTATTTTGATTGAGTTTTCATAAGTGCAAAAACTTATGCACACCTATATAAAATATATGTACTTACGAATTGTCCCAAACACCGAACACACTACGAGTAAACACACGCC
The DNA here is from genome assembly GCA_936435175.1 of Glyphotaelius pellucidus. Classification (NCBI taxonomy): domain Eukaryota; kingdom Metazoa; phylum Arthropoda; class Insecta; order Trichoptera; family Limnephilidae; genus Glyphotaelius; species Glyphotaelius pellucidus. Next base: position 6,991,325 of record OW386550.1, read on the forward strand.
GGTGGCCCACACGGGCCGGTACAGCCCTGCGTAGATACCCGCTTCCAGCGCACTGTATTCTTTGGTGGGAAGGTAAAACACGTAGCCTGAAGCCATGGCTGTGAAAAGCAGCAGCAAGGCAAAGACTCCGCCCAGAGCCGACTTCAACTGCAAATAGCAAATTAATAATATTTAATCTTGCTGGTAAACTTTCAATTGCGAGTACATTTCTGTAGTTTTATAATTAAACTAACTGGGTTACCCGGTTTCTCTCAGGACAACATTCGAGAGTGTTCTGGAATGTTCCACAATTTATTTTATTTATTTATAGCGGACCCGACAGACGTTGTCCTGTACACAACTGTCGTGACAAACCAAAATTAAAATAGAATAATATTGAATATTCCATACTGCGATGGTAGCGCAGTCTGCCGGATCCAATGTAAAACATTCCAAAATCAACAACTCCTTAGAAATAAAAAAAATATTTAAAAGAACATTTTCCAGTGGACCAAATTGTGAATCTAAACCATTTTCAAATCCCCTTGAATCCACACAAAAAATTTCATCAAAATCGGTCCAGCCGTTTAGGAGTTCGGTGACATGCATAAATTAATGGTAAATAAATTTTTTTTTTTATTATTTTTTCGATAATAGCAAGACAGTATAATAAATTTCAACAATAAATGTATGGGTTTATTCTCAAAGGAATCTTAATTGTTCCCTGCTCACAGGTCGTTTAACTTATTACCAAAAGTGTTTCAACGAGTATATTCACTCTGGGCTAGCCAAAATCATTTCAGTCCTGCCAGAGATTTATCTGAAGCTGCGCGGTAAGAACCGGGAAGCAACTTACTCTCTAGAGTTAACACAACCACATATCGGACGTTCCAGCTGTAATTTAATCAATAGCGTCCCTCGCCCCTAAATAGTAAAAGACATTATGATGCGGGAATGAGAAAGTATTCGAGGTCGAAGAAATAATCGATATAAGCTAAACAATAATAAGCTAAACAATTTGATTTTTTTTTTTTTTTATGAGAAAAACTCTCTTTTTATAACTTTTGAAGGTTATTCCCATCAACGTAATATATCATTGAAGAAGAAGGTAACACTTATAATCTAAATGAAAATATGAAAGAAAACAAGACACAGAAAAACAGAAAAAAAACAATGGTCGCAACTGGGACTCGAACCCAGACCTCTCGTCTAACCGGGACGGCGCGTTTTCCAATTTCGCTATTGCCACCTTCTGTCAAACCGTGGAAAAAGAACTAGTTGAAGATAATATTAATGATTCTAAATATTTGAAATATGAGATTGACAAATATGACGGTTTGACAGAAGGTGGCAATAGCGGAAATGACGGAAATGACGGAAAACGCGCCGTCCCGGTTAGACGAGAGGTCTGGGTTCGAGTCCCAGTTGCGACCATTGTTTTTTTCTATTTTTCTGTGTCTTGTTTTCTTTCATATTTTCATTTAGATTATAAGTGTTATCTTCTTCTTCAATAAACAATTTGATGTTTATTATTATCAAGTTCAATTTGAAGAAGTCCATTATTCTTAAATTTTGTTAATTTAATAATATTATTATTTCATTTATAAAAACTGTTGATTCATAAACAAGTTCTGCTACGTATTAAAGTGGGATTACTTAGGAAAGGGGTTTTCTAAGATTTTCGGTAAAAAATGGTAAGCTTTTTTATTTTTTTTTTAAATACTTTAGTACTAAAATGACAGTTATTTGTGCAGTTTGAAAACTAGTGAAGGAATTTAGTTTTACCTAAAATTCTAATATTTCGTACAGAAATATATGTTTCGTACGGAATTTAAAAGTCTACAGATTGTTTCAAAATTATTTATTTACCATTATATTTTTGACATTTTAAGGAGATATGCACAAAATGTAAAAATATAAGAGATGAAGAATATTTTCTTAGTGCTCCTCGCCAGGAGATCCTCTGCTGAAGGGAATCAGGTTTTGGATTCTCAGGGACTTCCAAGGTACGACTTCAAGGTAGGGTAGGGTTTTTTCGGTAACTTATATGACAAAGTTTTAAAAATACTAAATTTACATTATTTTTCAACATTGAAGGGAACCCCACCACTTTCCCAACGACGTTATAAGGAAACATATGGTTTCCTTCTTCACCGCACACGTCAAGACGCAATTTTTTTTATTTCACTTTAAAAAGATCCTTTAGCGATGGGAGTATAATCGGCATTCGCCATTACTTACCGATTCACTGTCATGTGTAATCGTGCTAATATTTGTCATTTATGAGATAAAAATGAAAGAAGGAAGTTGTAACATTCTTCACGTTTATTAACTGAACAAGTACAATTTAAAGACACGTTTTATCAGAAGGATTTATGTAAAGCGACAAGCGTTGCTAAGACTAAGAACTCGGAGAAGCGAATGAAGTTTCGAGAATCTCCGGATGATAGCTGCCCCCGCGCTGCGGTCAGTGTTGCCACGGTTAAAAAAAGATTTGTGGCTATAAAGTGCACCCGCGTTGATCGCTCTACAATCCATTCAGAGCTAAAAGATGGAATCATGAAAAATTTGTGTTTCAACGTTAGTATTTTCAAAATTCACTCACTACTTTGACTACCATAATACAGACCCGCGCGGTACCCATCTCCGCCTCCAAAACTAGGATGCTCGAAGCTAGTATGCTTTGACGCATGCGTTTTCAGTCACCTGCCGTCTGTTTAAGCAACAATTTACATGGTCTGATCTTTACTAGTGTCAATCCAGCATAAGCTGTCCCCGTATTTCTTCTGGTAACTCCAGGGTAGAGACATTAGAAAGATTACACTAATAAAACAAGTGAAAACTAAAAACAACCGGATCCCAAAATTAAATTTGTCTGCCTGACAAAATAACTAACTGTTTTCTGTCGAGAATTTAAAATAAGAAATGTAGATAAAAACATGTAACTAGCTTGTATTATACTTAAAATATTTCATAAATTTTAACTTTTTGTCAGCATTCACAGGACATTTTAATGACGCATGTCAAAAGTTATTACGTGTGGGTATCTGACCCAAATGTTCATGGATATCTTCACCTGACCCAAATTCTGGCGAATTTAATTTTTATATTTGAATTTCAGGCATAACATGTGGAATCGGCTTTGTTTTTGTTTGATAGGCTTACTTCCTATTCATAACATTCATAATATCTCAATTAGCCGGAAAACACAACAAATTTTAACGAAGTCCGATTATTTAAACACGTGTTTTGTTGAAATTAATGGTGGACTTTAGAGGCCTCGTGTTTCGGATTTTCGTAAAACCTTTGACTGACAATACACACTTTGAAACGCAGGGAGAAATTTTTAAATGGCAAAGAAACGCATTCCACGAACCAGCTAGTAATAAAAAGATAAAAATAATTTAAAAATCGTGGAGTGGCAATTGTTCGTGGTCCAGCTGCAATTATAATACATGAGATATCCCATAATGGAAAAGGTAAGGAAACTGAAACGTAACATGTCTGAAATTCCTTACCATCGAGTGACGTTTGGTCTTCGCCTCACTGTACTTGTAGATCAGGTACCCTGTGATGAGTCCAAGGATATAGGGGGCCGCCCTGTTGTGGGTTTTGATGTACATAATCTGGTAGACAGGGTGGCCTTGTGGGTTGATCAGGAAACTGAAAAGTTAAATGGGTAAGTCTAACGAAATAATTTTTTAGAGAACAAAAACTTGTAATAAGGAGTAATTCTAACTATTTTTTTTTAATATCGTGCCCCTGAAAACAAAAATTTCGGCCTAATCAACGTTGTTTGAAATTAGTTTTGTCGCAGTAAGTAAACTAAAAAGGAACTCCAGTGAAAAATATTATGGCTTTAAAAAAATGTGTTCATATAGACCAATAAACACTGATTCTGAATATATAATTTTTTATAAATAATATTTTGAGTTTTAAAATATTATGAAAAAGTCCATTTTAAAAGGCGTCATTAAAAAACTCTGTCAAGTTGGTATTATTGAATTTGTGAGGCGTGACGTCACCGCGTCCATAATTCTCCAGTCACTTGGTATACCTGTATTGAAAATTATGACAAGCCATTCAACATTCCGTGTTATTGGTTAATAAAGATTTAGACATATAATAGTTATTGTTTTAATTGACACATTATTTAGGTTTAAATAATTCAGCATCAAAAATAGAGTATCTCTAATAAATTATCCATATAATTTAAAATATTCAAAAACTTTAATTGTCTAAAAACATCTTGTAATGCCTGTCACAACGCTCCAATTCTGTATTTGAAAATGGCGAGCGACAAACAACTGATTCCAATTGCCTACAAAATTGCTGCTTCGGTTTCCATAATATTGATTTCGATTTGTAAAGCTAAAAAAATAAAAAAGTCAAACAATTTTTATACCACTCTCCCGTAATAATATTGAAAAATATAATAATATAATCAACATAATATAATAAATAAAAAATTCCACCTAAATAACGTTTTACTTATTAAATAGTTTCATAGCTTCTTCCACACAAAATGACAACATCTGTTGAAAATCACTATAACTTTTGATCATGACGATTTCACACTAGATACGGTGATTTTCGGGGATCTTGAAAAATTAAAACTTTGACATTCATTTTAACTATTAAAACTAAGTATAAAAAAATGCAGTTATTTAAGTTAGAAGGTTGTTGTTTAAAAAATTTAAAAAATTGTTCATTGTTCATTTAAAAAATTTAAAAAATTGGGCTGGAGTTCCTTATTATCAATGTTTTTTTTCACGCTCATGTCGTTTCCACTTCCTCAATGTTAGGCATTGGAGGAGCCAAAAACCAAAATTCTACAGGACAACAACATAAGGAAAAAAAATTACGGCGAGATGGTTTTCTTCCATTGCGATTGCGTGTTATTTTTTTAGAATGCTTATTTACGGGAGACGTTATAAAAGATTTGAACTATTTTTATTACATTTTCTAACGGAAATACAGTCTGTAAAGAAGCTCCGAAAAGAATCAATATGAGTTAAAATATTGATTTAGAATAATGTCCCTTTGAGATTGAGACGGATAAAATGATAAATAGAGTATTTTTTTATTATATTAATGAACTTCCAAATATTTAAATAAAAATAAACATCCGAAATGTTTATAAGCGCATAAATTCCGAACGAATGAACAAAATTGGATAAGTAATTCTTTTTTTCTTTGAGCTATAGCATTTTGAAATTTAGGTGGTAGGCGAGATGTTTTAAAACTGAATGTAAGGGAATGAATATATGGAATGCGGGAGGGGATGGGGGTGGGGTGGGGGGAAGATAATTGATAAGTGCAAGCGCTACAGTAATTTCCCGTAATACCATGCGAGCGAAGCCGCGGGGAAAAGCTAGTATCTAATATTTTTATAGTGGAATAACTTAGTAAGTAAAACCTCCATTTTGAAAAAAGTACTATGTTTTTTTTAATAGCCCCGAATTTAATGTTACTGAAACAATTTTTTTTTTTTAAAGAAAGACAAACATTCCCGGGTTACGAATAACCCAACAATGTTTGAAAATCTCCTACTACCACCACAGAAAGCCGAAAATGTTGCTTGTTTTGTGATGGAGGACTTAGCCAGCCGAGGAATCGAACACGGGACGCCCGGGTGGGATCCAAACGCGATGCCCACTCAACCACTGACTGGTCAGTGAAGTGGTCATATAGAATAGAAATACAAAAGAAATTCTAATTTACGCATTCAAAAACTAGAATTATCTTACTCAGACCAACTCAGGCCGATTCACAAAATCCACATTACAACGTACATTCCACCAACCTACAAATAAAACAACATTTCGACAAAGAAATTTGCAATATTGCAATATAAACCAATAAAAAATGACCATCTTCCAAAAGAAGCATTAAGATATAAATTATAGAATGGGAAGGAAGAATATGGAAACAATTTTGCAATCTACCAAAGATTAATGCTTGTATTGCGCTTTCTTCTAGATCTAACTTTATATTTTTTTCTTGTAATATTTTAATATAAGTACTTACATATAATTCAAACATGTAAACATTTACAGTGTGACCTTAGAATGGGGTATCCCAGGAAGGAAATATTATTTTCTAAAAAATAAAAAATAAAAATTCTAATTAAAAAAAACAATTCTTTAAAGAAAGGCATACAAATACAAAAATACAATATTGTATCGGTGATTCAAGCCAATATTATACTTGCATACTTTTATTTTAAGAATTGAGTTTTTTATATGGACAAAACTATTAATTAATATTCATATTGTATATTTACGGGCGCAAACCAACCATTTATCTTTATATTTTACTTCTAATCTGCATCTTAAAAAAAATAAATTTTCGTCAAATTTGAACGAGCAGATCGTGAATTTTATCGAAGGAAGCAAATACTTTGGGTGTGATATTATATGTAAATAATAAACACCTCTGCCATAGGTCACCCCAAGTGATTCGCTACGTTTGGTGATTTAGCACGGGTGCCCGGGCTCATGGGGTGAGGTTTGTCTAGGTCCTGGAGGCGGATGACCAGGACACATTGAACGACTGAACCCCTGATTCCTACCCACCCCTTAAGCCGGTTTCCTTCCCAGAATTCTCCTCCATTTCCTTTTCTTTCAAAAAGCCCCTCCACACAGCATCTCCAAAGATGGAGGGAGATTATTTTCCTCTGGGCCTCCTGTGTGGAGCTCATGTTAAAAAAAAAATTAAAAAATACGTTTTGTAATACATCACTTTTCACTCAAGAAGCGAGCTAAGCCAAACCTGGTCGGCTGTTAAATATTACTAACAAATTGGTGTTTTGCAAAAAAATGTGTATAGGTATTACAAAGTGTATTTTTTTCATTTACTTGATTATGAATTGTTCTAAGTTTACCCTAAAAAGTTAGTCTCTTTGGAACCAGGAGCTCTCTAGGCCAGTAACTGAACTAATTAACGTCGTGCATATGAATCTTTGGTTGGTTCACGTTAAAGTCACTTCAAAATTCTCTTTACCTAAATTGTGCAATGAGAGCTTTGTGAATTTCTACGAAATCCCGTATGAAAATTTAACAATTCTTAATTAAGTATCTTCAGTCTAATCCGCGAGAATTCGTGAAGTTTTAACTTGTAACAGGTGTTGACTCTAGCTTCATTTACTGAAGGTAAGTTTAATTCTCCCAGGCTTTTTATTAAGCTACTAAAAGATGTTCTTCCTTTGGACTAAAATTTAATTGGACTAGAATAAACGATCTTAAGTATTTATCCATACTCCATTCTAATATTATAAATGCGAAACTGCTCGAGTTTGTTTATGACGCTTTCACGCATTAACCAATAAAAAGACTTTAAAAATTCATTCACCAATAGAAAGCTAAATTATATGCGAAGACTATATTCTGTATATGATGGCAAGCTCTGGCGTTATGAAATTATAAATATTAATATATTTTATTTGTTATACGTTTTCCGTCGCTAACAAAAGCGAGGTTTTGCTAACGTCAGAAAAAAATCGTTTCCATGGAAACGAGGTTGATATATTTGTGGGATATAAGCTGGTAGGTACTGCCCCCTGGTCAGCTACTGCTCCAGAAAATTCAAATATTAGAATATGTTTTGTTTTTTTTGGACAAGCTTCTGGTTTGGAATAAATGTCAGATAAGAATTCCTACATTAAAAATATAATTCGTAACGATTATAAAGACTGAATAATAAATAGTGTAATTTTTTATTATATTTTTTATTTATTCATACACGCCTTGAAGGCTTTTACAGAATCACATTATTCAAGTTACACATGTTATTCAGGAGTATAATTGTAAGATTGAAGTATATAACATTATAAACTGTACTTTAAGGATACAAACAGGTTTAATATGTACATAGGTATGTAGTTTCGTTATCATTAAAATTGTACAAAGGAGTTAAAAAGTTTACATAGTGTAATAATGGTAAAACAGAAGAGTGCTTAAGATACTTAAAAGTAGTTATTGAGGAACGTGTAGGTATTTACTATGTTGATTTTATTATTAACTTGATCATGAATAAATTGTTCGAAAGCAAGTTTTTCAAGAATTCAGCAAAATTAACGCAGCAATAAATAGTACCTACACATAGAAGAAAATAAATAAAAAATACATGAGTTGTAATATCTTGAAAAGTTATACAGATGAGTTCAACAAGTGTATAGTGTGATAGTAAAAAAGTAAAAAATAGTACAAATTATGGTACAAAAAGTACAAGATAATATTAATACAAAAGAGAGAGGATAAAAAGGTAAGTACTAAGGTAATCTTTGTATACATAAGTATTAAATTTTGTTTTTATTGTGAACATGAAGAGACCATCGATTTTAATTTAATCATTAATATATTATTATTGATAGGGCACCAAGATTTAAATAGAAATTTAAGTCAATGTGAGTTAGTTATTATATTGATAACAATAAATACGAGAGGATTGTTGTTAATTGTGTTCTTATTTGGCTACCTTTATTATTCACATATTTCATGTTTTGCGATAATTAATAATTTGATAAAGGTGCAATTGATTGATATTTATGGCTTTATTTTAAATATTCTAATATACTGAGTTTGAATTTAGACACAGATTGGTGACGATAAATGTCGATTGAGTTGTATTTATTTCCGAGTAAATGGAGTCTTTGGATGGGAGAGTTTATAAAATAATTATTAGCGGAATTGGTAACAGAATACAATGCATTCGACCGAGTTTCGCGAGTAGGTACTCGCAAATTAATAAAATTTGTCAAATCGAGGGCGTCCAGTCTGCCATTCGAAATTTTGAAAAGACAAACTAAATCACTTTTTATGCGCCTTGATGTCAAATCGGTTATGTTAAGTAATTCCATTAGGTATATATAATTAAGTTCTTCAATCGGTATACCCAGTTTGTAGTTAATAAATCTTAAAAACTTATGCTGAACTCTTTCAATTTTTTGTTGGTGGGTTTTATATAATGGAGCCCAGATAGTAGAATTATATTCTAAGTTGCTTCTCACCAACCCAGTGTACAACAATTTAAAGGAATTAATTGATTGAAATTCTTTAACTGTTCTCAGAATAAACCCCAGACATTTCATGGCCTTATTGGTTATTTCATTTATATGAGGAACAAACGTTAATTTATTGTCAAAAATAATACCGAGGTCTTTAATTTGTTCTACTCTTTTAAGAAAAATGTTGTTGATGCTATAATTAAATTTAATGGGATTTTTTATTCGAGCAAAAGTAATTGTTTGACATTTTTCAATATTGAGAAACAGTTCATTTAGGGTGCACCACTCTTGTAGCCTCACAAGATTTGATTGTAATATACAACAGTCATTCGGATTAGTTATTGTTTTATAAATTTTAAGGTCATCTGCAAATAATAGAATCATAACTCCATCGAAAATGGTGGTTATGTCGTTGATAAATAATGAAAACAACACTGGACCCAGATGTGACCCCTGTGGAACACCGGTGTATACTTCAAACTGGTGTGAAAAGTGCGAATTGAGTTTAACTGATATTAAGAAATTCCAAATATTAAATTTAAAATAAACATCCGAAATGTTAGTAAGCTCATAAATTCCGAACGAATGAACAAAATTGGATAATTTTTTTTTTTTGAGCTATAGCTTTATGAAATTTAGGTGGCAGGCGAGATGTTTGAAAACTGAATGTAAGGGAATGAATGTATGGAATGTGGGAGGGGGTGGGGGTGGGGAGAAGGATAATTGATAAGTTCAACTGCTACAGTAATTTCCCGTAATACCATGCGAGCGAAGCCGCGGGGAAAAGCTAGTTTATTTATAATATTAACGCCTTTTCGGCTTTTACATAATATAACATAGTATAAGGTATAGCGTGAAAAAGACAGCTCTGATCTTGTAAAACAGCAAGAAATAGATGAGAAAGACACAATATGTAGTTGTGCAGATAACAAATAAAAAATAAATACAACGATATTTAAATATTACAATAATGCAACAAGGAAAAAATAAATTTAAATATAATGTACACAAATAACTTAACTTGAGGCGATGCTTCCCGGCTCAAAAAGAAGAAGATGGAGAGATATGTAATTACGAACGTTGAACAGAGCGCGCCAATACTTTCAATGATTAAATTGAAGCGAAAATTGTGAAAATGCTTAATAAAACATGAATCGTTTAAAATACAGCAAAAATGTCGTGGAAGGTATCTTAAGAATCATTTAAAGAAACATTGTGAATTTTTTCACAAATATAACTTGTTAAATAATAGAAATAGACTTGCTTTAAATAATTTTCGGAGCATACTTTGCAATTTTTTTCTATCGAGGGAATTTCATATAATTTGCGTTTTGGCGTGATACGTATCTAGATATTATCTTCAAAAATAATGTTTATTTTTAAAGAGCTTAAAAACTTCAAATGTTTAAGAGAGATATGTAAGAAATCGGTAGAAATTCGTGTAGCGGCGGCTTAAGAGGCACGTTGAAAATGTTTAATGGTAGGTAAATAATAAAAATAATTTATAACATGTTAGGAAGCAACCTTATTTACAATACGTTTTTAGATTTTCACGGCCAAAAGTATTTTCGTTATTTGTTTTTGGGGTGTTATGCCGTTTTGCGTTACTTCCATCTTTAGTCAACGTTTCGGATAGCGTTACAGTATCCATTATCAGGGCAGATGTGTAATTGTTAGTGGTGAAATGATATATTCTTGATACTGACAATTTGTAGTGGAATTCTATAATAATAATAAAATAAAACACATACAAAACTTATTTCCACTTAATTTAATTTTGACCGTAACAAGTTTCAGCCTGTTAAAGCCGTCTTCAGACTGGTACAAATAATTCTTAATCTTCAGTTTATATACATAATTATAAAGAAGATATTTTACCAATTTTAGCGTGGCCTCCTGAGTGGCAGATAAGCTGTCAATATACACAACTTTTGAATAATGTTGTTCGTTTTGCAAAATAACTGGCATATTAAAAAATGGAGGTGAACTAACGAAGCTCTTAGATTGAAAGAAATAGTATAAGCGATCCATAGACTTAATTAATCAATCTAAAACTCATCAATTTAGTCCGTTCGATCTTCGAGAAACGAAAGTGTCAAATATGACTAAAGACCTTATCAACTAATTAACTCCTGTTTAGTGTCAAAATGCGAAATGCCAATTTATACTAAAGTTAGTATTTCAAATCGAAATAGAAAATTTATCTTTAATTTTTCTAACGGTTTGACATTCATGAATTTAAATTCATAGACAAATCCGCCAGTGATGCCAGCGTATGCCGAATTCTTATTTATTCCCTATCACTTTCGGTTCTGCTATTGACGGTGCAACAGTGCTCGAGTTATCGTTATAAAATTATCGGAATTTACGCCTAACGATCCGACATTGTAAAGTTATCGATTTCATTTTGCTAGACTCTCTGAGCAACTAAAACTTAACCTACTGCTTGAATGTATACAATGCGGTTGGATTTGATGATAAAGAAACATTTATAAATTAATTTACGTAATTATATATTATATGCTCTTGAAGCAAAATTAGTAATTTATTTTAATCCTTTAAATTCTTCCACATTTTAACTGATTTTTATTACGAGCAAGTTTTTGTTTGACATAATTAAATTTTTTGTGAGAATAACGCTCAAAAGTCTTAACTTCTCCCAACCTTCTGAAGTCAGTGAGAGAAGACTATCCTTAATCCCTAATAAGATGTATTTTGAGGCTGAAGGGAGATGGGATGGGAGGGAAAAGGAGAGAAAAATATCTGTATTTAAAGGCTTTTTACCGCATATTCTTTTAGAGACCAATTAATGAAGGGTACCGCAAGATGCTACTCTTTTAGATTAATTTTTCACTCACACTTTTTCAAGCTTCTTTTACATTTTCGAAGAAGAAAAACATTTCGGTTGAATTTTAAATTATCCTTATAATCAAGTAGAAATTCGTCTTCGATGAAATTACACGATTTACCAGGAACAAATTATTAAGAAAGGGATAACAAATTGAACCGTTTTTTTTTTGTTTTTCACCTGAATTCTGACGACTAAGTATGTCGGTATTTTATCTAATTTGCAGGCTTTATAATGAAAAAAAGTAACATTCAACCGCGTATCTTTTTAACGAGTTCTACAAGGGTTGTCCAAGAATTAAAGACCGTTCTATTTTTTAAAATCAGGAAAAATTTGTATTTACAACAAAATCATGACATTTTAGGTACTACCCCTCTATTTCTCGACACAGTCCTCGTTATGATCGATGCACTTGGTGAGCCGTGGCACTTGGTTCTTGACTCCCTTATTGCAGAACTCCGCCGCCAAATACGCTCACCCTCACCCTCCGCGTCATAGTCGGTCTCCAAAGGTTTTCCGGCCAAATGATGCTTTTAGTGAAGAAAATGATGAAATTCAATTCGTTAAATTCGTATTTGATTCCGGGTTTAGATGCTGAACCCTTATTTCAACCCAACTCAAAAAAACTTCGCTTTGGCTGGAAAAACAGAAAATAAGGGATCCGAGCGCTTTCCGTACGATTTCGCTCTTCAGCATTTTGGGAACCCAACGAGCACGCAATTTGCAAATGCAATTTTTTCCTCAAAATCATTTGTTTGATAGGCTTACTGACGTCTGGAATCAAAATTGCGATCTAACAAACTTCAACAGGGCGGATTTTCTTTTAGTTGAAAAAGCGAATAATTGAGCGCACCACGCACTCAGCGGGATTCGGCAGCGGAACGTTAATCGCAAACGGACGCAAAGATCGCACTGAAGCAGCTACCAAGTAAATTTATCCACGTCACCGAAAATAAGTAACGGTCTTTAATTCTTGAAGTCTTTAATTCTTGGACAACCATACTTATATAATGCGTGGGAGTAAAAAAATCATAACGTGTTGTGTATTTTCTAAATGATAAAAAATTATAAATTTCCATAGTTTTAATTATCTTATCATCAAAACATTATTTAACCCTTTCAATCTTTAAATTAAAAATAATATTTTTGGTAAATTTCGAAAATCTCTGGACACGCTTACGAATATTTTTTAGAAAAAATCTTCAGATTCACTTTCGTTTTTTGTTTTATTTTTATTGCGGAGACGGTTTACATGTATATAGTTCCCGCGAGCACTTAGGCCAAAGGCCCATTGTGCTATCTAACATTTTACCTTATTCCTTTGACAGTGACCCTGTCCCTTTTATAAAGTTCACCAGGATTGTCATTGGAAATGAAGCTCTATCTTCTAGTTCGACAATTTGTCTTCCCAGGTCTCATTTCTCCTATTCACTCCTCTTGGTTAGCTGAAGGCCCTACGAGAGAAGAGTCCACTCCACCTTGGCTCACCGAGGGTCCCAGGAGGTAAGAGGAGAGATGAAGTCCTTGGTTCCCTAGAGGCCCCACAGAAGAGAAGAGTTCACAGAGATGGCCTCATTTCTCTTCTTCACTCCTACATGGTTCCCTGAAGGCCCCACATGGGAAGAGGACATCATCTCTCCACTTCACTCTTTCTTTGTTCCCCAAAGGCCCCACGCCGAAAGAGTGCTCTTCCCCTTGGTTCAGCTCTCCTCTCTACTGCTTCTCCTCTTGGTTCCTCCTACAGGCCCCAGGAAAGAAGTCCACAGATTTGGCCTCAGCACTCCTAGGTTTCCAAAAGGCCCCTAGTTTTCGAATGGTCCAATTTTTTTGTCCCACGAGTGAACAGGGAAATTAAAGGTCCACTCCGGCAGAGCCCCGAATGCTGGAGTAAGGTCTAAATACTCCAAGACGCGACCTTGTTTCTCGGAGGCACCGTTCGTGACACTGTTCCCCAGGATATTCAGCCTAAGCATGGTAGATCACACCTTGGCTTGGGATGGCTATTGCAGGTTTGTGTTTCCACTCCCTGAGCGATGGGTTCGCCACACTCCCTACGCTACCTTCATCTTTGTTACTATAAAAGACAACTTTTTGCATTTAGGGCGATGAAGAATACTGCATTCAAATTTAGTATTTAATGATAGGACCACTACTTTCTCAAATTGACATCAACGATATTTTGCAAATGTACATATTTAAACGGTGAATTTTTTTTTCATTCAGATGATCCTGCAATTTTGTACTAGGGTAAAAATTTAGACATCTTACTAGAAAATCCACAGAGACTTAGAAAACATTAACAGTTGGTTGGAGCAAGATTTTCTAAAAATTAAAAAAAAAAAAAACAGGATACAGAATTTTAAGCTCAACCCGTAAAATAATTCATCCCCACAAGCCCTTAAAAATTCCAAAGAAAGACTTGCAAATCCTGCAAGGAAAATATCTTCGGCTGTACATTGATGAGCATTTAACATGTAAGCAGTATATCCAAGATATTAAAGAGAAAATCTCTTACTTACAGTATTTAGCCAGTTATATCCCTTATCTTATAAATTTAAGAAGGTTTAAATTGTAGTCTCGACCATTCACATTTAAATTATTTCATTGAAATCTGGGGAAACGCATGCGAAACGAATAACAGCTGGTAATACAAAAACAAGATAATTAATAAACTATTTCACTATAGAACAGAACATCCATAAAAAAATGTATAAACAAAACTATCAACATTAAGAAAACTATATGAATGTAATACAAGTCTCCTTGTGTACAAAATAAACAATAAACCCAAACACAAAATTCATTAAGTACACAAGTACACAAACACTTTACACGACAACACGATAACACATTTATTCACCATCCACACTAAGCAAGTATTTCAAAATGTATTCACTTCGGTTATTTCCAATAAAATAAGTGAAAATGTAATTTTCTTTTTTCTAGAAAAAAAAATTAAAATTTTCTTTCCAACGAAGAAAAAATCACATATCTCCGCTGAAACATTAAAAATGATTTTACAATGTATGGACGCCCCGGTCAGATCTCACTTTCAGAGACTCGAATCGATTATGATTTTTTTCAATTCAATTCAATTTATTCACTTAAAAACATAACACAATTCTAATTCCAAATCGTTTTTAAAATAGAGAAAATATTATTAAATAATATAAACAATTTAAACATCAATGAACTATTTAAAAATCAATGAAGCATTATCAGACTAACAGCAATAAAGCTTGCTGCCTAAATTGTGCTTCATTGATGCTAAACATGTCGATATTCAAAGTGATTCTATTTAACAACAAGACTGCTCTCCCGACTGGCATAACCATTGGCAAGTTAGTTCTGCAAGCCAGGAGATAAAACAGTCTATGCTGTTGGTGACGGAGATAACCATTGGGAACAAAGAAACTAATGCTCTCCATAATAGCCGAGTTTTCGAACCGTCCACGAATCAGTCTGAAGTGTTAAAATGAGCACATTCCTTTTGACCCGTAGACGGTTCATACCGTGCGAGCATGCCCAAAAGAAAGTCGATAGGATAGGGCCACGGGTAGCAGCCGTACTCCCTCAGGTAAAGAAATCTCAGAAATTTCTTCTGAACCTTCTCCAACATGAGGGAAAACTTCACTTGGTGTGGGCTCCAAACCACCGAACCACTCTCAAGCCTACTTCTGACCAAAGCATTGTATAGTACTGTGAGAACCCGAGTGTCTCTGAAATTTCTCGCAGTACGTAGGACAAAACCCAGCATCCTGAGTGAAATACTACACAAATGTGTATGATGTCGCTAGTGATGTCCTTCTGAGGCTTGAGGGGTTAATGCTTGATAAAAAAATATGATTTTTCCTTGGAACATATATTTTCTTTCACTTTATTTATTAAAATTTCAACCACAAGCTTAAGCTTACATAAAAGCGAATTCATTAGAATAATTGTACAGAAAAAGCTTAGTTTTGCTTGACGTAAGATTTTCTTTGAGAAATTTACAACATTCGTTTGATGAGCTTCGAGGCAAAGCGTTTCAGAGCCTTGGTTACGAAAGAGAAAAAAATATTTCATTTTAGTGAGCTTTTCACGTCAACATTTTTTTAAATAATTTTTTACGTAATTCTGGTTCTCAGAACCACAAAAGCATCAGTATTTTATCTATCTTATATATATATAAAAATCAAAATATGCTTGGGGATAAGTGAGATGTCTGTGCGTTGCTAAACCATTCATCCGATTGCGATGAAACTTTGGGGATTTGATGTGCACATGCCCGCAATGGTTTCTATATACAATAGTGAGTTCTGTTGTCATGAAATTATGCGTTGCTAAACCGTTCATCAGATTGCGATGAAAGTTTGGGGATTTAATTTTTGCATGCCCGCGATGGTTTCTAAATATACTGGTGTCTGGCATTATGCAATTTGCATAACAAAATTGCAAAAGGTCGCACGCGACCTGTTTGAAAACTGAATGTACCGGGACTGAATGTATGGAATGCGGGAGGGGAGAGGAGAACTAGGGAGGGGGGGTTCGCTGGGGGGAAGCGGGAGAGGGAAGTGGGGAGAAAGAAGGCGGAGTAGGAACGCGTAAGGGGAAGGGGAAAAGGGGGAAGAAGGGGAGGCGGAAGATAAACGGGACGAATGGGAAAGGACACGCAAGGAAAAACAATTTATTTATTAAGTGGCATAGCAACGTATGCCGGGAACTCGCTGGTTATATAATAAATGCTTCTAATCAGAACTGTATAACCAACACTAATAAATAATATGTTAACATATTATCCTGACGAACAAAACATAATTTTTGAAACATGTCGATACTGTTAATTAAATAGTGGTGTACACAAAGTTATTTGTTTTCATTAAATTAATAATGACGTCACAAAGTGAATTTGCGAATTTTGAAGAAAAAATTTATGTGTTTTGATTTTTTAATGTTTTTGTTGCTAATAGGTATATGAATTGTACCTACGGGTTCTCTAAAGTCATCCTAATGAATTTAGCATTAGATTTATTCTTTTATATTTTATTGTGTTTATGCTTTATTTATATATTTTGTAATATTTTTTTACTTATGGTTATACTGTCGTTATAAATGACATTTGTATTCGACATGTAAGCCCAATAAGGCGTCAATAAATAAATAAATAAAAGTATTCGAGATAAGTATGTCTGATTTTGGAGGAGATTCGGAATGCGAGGTCTTATATATTGTCAAGTTATTAGTAACCCGGAATTATTTGCCTTTCTCTCTTTTAAGTTCACAAAATACTTAGAATCTATAAATTGAAACGAAATTTAGAAACTGGCTTGGGGTGTCAGTTTAGTATTGATAGAGTAGTATTTGTCATCTTGTACCTTCACTATTTATCTTTTCAACAACACTTTCTTTCTGTAGAATCTACTAAGTTGTAAAAAGTGTGCGAATTTATTTTCCTTTGTTAGAAGTTATAAAATTGTCATATCAGCGTCATATTGAAATATTATATTACGTTAATCTTTTTTCCATCAATACTCCATAGAAATCGGGCTTACACACGCAAATTTTGTTACCGAATGGCTTTGTGCCAACTGATGCGGGATGAATAGCAAAGTTGATTTATGGGATATTTTCACCAAACTTATTTCAAAATACAGTTTTTCATGAAATTCTGACAAATTGACCATTTTTATAGATTAATGGAGGAAGGAAGACAAACGACTTGTCAAAAAATTTTGTCATTAGAAAACCACACATAAAATAGCTAGCAATGAAGAAAATGTACGTCTTGTTAAAAAAAATGAATACCCCACGTTGGAGAAAGAACGTTTTAATTAGTATGGAATATAAAGGGCTACGGAGACTATCAAGCGGCTTGATGGGAAGCATGTAAATTGGTTATCTATTATTGTCTATGCTTAGCGGCTTGACGCTCGCATCAGGCCGCATTGGCAGCCTTTGTCTATGCCTCCGTGCTATTTCGCAGGTGGTCCAAAGAAAATTTTGTGTAAAATGGAATCTAACAAAGACAAAGCTTTCTTTATTATGTTTTAGTAAATGCTATATTATATTAAGATTATGTGTTTGTTTATTTGTTTATTTACGCCTTTGGAGCATTTATAACAATCGTGAAACATAGTAAAAATAAAAATAGAAACAATAAAATAACATTTCTTTATATTATTATTTCTCTTCCTTTACGTTAATAGAAAGGAAACAGAATTAAAAAAAATGACAATATTAAAATAATAATAATAAAATTTATGACACAATTTTAGAAATTTCTGATATGAACTTTGGTAAACAATAAATGAAAATATCAACGGAAGTGAATTTATTTCCAAGCCTATGTAGTCCTTGGATTGGGAAGTTAATGAAATAGTTTTCGGCGGATAAACAAAGAACATTTCTGGAAGTCTCGTTTCACGATTTGGTACTCGAAATGTTATTAGTTTTGTTAAATCATGTGCGTCAAGTGATCCGTTAACTATTTTGAATAAAAGTACCAGATTGCTCTTGCTTCTTCTATACGATAAGTCCGTTAAATTAAGTAGTTTCATTAAGTTATCATAATTAAGTTGTTCAATGGGTATAGAGAGTTTGAAATTAATGAATCTTAAACATTTATGTTGAACTCTCTCAATTTTTATTTGATGTGTTTTATAGTATGAGAACCAAATAGTGGAATTGTATTCTAAATTACTTCTAACTAAAGTAGTGAAGAGAATTTTAAATGAATAAAGTGACGTAAAATCTTTTACTGTTCTTAAAATAAATCCCAAACATTTCATAGCCTTATCAGTTACTTCATTAATGTATGGATCAAATGTTAATTTTTCATCAAATATGATACCCAGATCTGAGGTGACTTTTTAAGAGAAATATTGTTAATACTATAAAAATAATATTTGGCTTATTCATAAAGCGCCATTTTCATTAAAAATCATCTCAATGAGATATAATAGGATTTTTGTTTCTACAGAAAGATATAAATTGACGCTTATCAATATTTAAGAACAGTTCATTATAATAACACCAATCACGTAAGCAATCGAGATTAGATTGAAGGATATTACAATCATTGATGGAGGTAATCGTATTATAATATAACATTAATTTGTAAAGTTTAAAATATTATTTTTTCCCAATTTCTCAGATTTTTACAAGACCTAAACAATTTAAATAAGTCAAAAGCGGTTACATTATTATTAGACAATTAAGAAAAAAATATCATTTCCAGTTATAAATTATTTAGGCTCCATGGATATTGAAATTAGGCAGGGTAAATAGAATTGTATAAATAAGTCGTTTAAACGTGACCTAACTACAGTTTGAAAGTGGCCTTGAATGCCGAAATAGCTATCATAATATAAAAAAAAACTGAAATACTTGCAGAACTTAATATTAACATTATTAAATTTGATTTGCATTATTTAAAAAAAAAATAATCAAATTTCTACAAATTAAATACAAAAATAATTAAAACTTATTATATAATAATTTAATCTAATTTTTACGATACGTTATACCTCAAATCACCACTGTGACGTTGCAATATTTTTGGTTTTAGATACCAACTTATTTGTCTATGCTTGTTTGTGTATTCCCAAAAAATATAAAATTGCGTCAAACCTGCTGCCAGCGCGTTGATTATTACGCAACGCTTGTGATAAGCCACAAGCATCCTCTAAAGACGGTCAAAATGCTAGTCATAGACAATAAACTACGTGCTTATGACAAAAAGCCTGACAGTATCCGAAAATCTTATTAAGAGCAATATAAACGCCAGAAATATTTCGATTCGCATGCCTACAAAATTTAAAATCGCGCGTCGTATTTGCAAGAGGCAAGTAAGCGAATAAGTGGTTTTTATTTATTTTGTGCACAATTTTATAAGAATGAAAAAAAGTTAGAACATACAAAACCTCAAAAATAGTCTTAGCCATAAAGGGGTTTTAAAAAAAATTGTTTCTTATATTATTTCATAGTTAAGTCATGAAAAAACATTTTTTTTAGTGGTTTACGCTTATATTTTTTGTTATGTAAATAATATTTTTATTGTAATTCCAATATATAGAAAAAAATAAGCTTCAATTTATCCGTAGCATATTTTTTTACATTCATACTGTAAACCGATTTGTCGTAAAGATGAATCTAACTAACTAACTAACTAACTAACCGTCATGCCGTTTCCCGCAGGGATAGGCAGAAAGGACGGACCGCCGAACAACTCGGTCCTGGCACACACTCTGCTTCACTCACATTCACTCACATCTCTCATACATACTCTTCTATTATTCTGACTTTTGACATGGTCCGACTTAAGTATCTGATTCACTTGATCGTGCCATGTCTTCCTTGGGCGTCCCCGACTTCTTCTACCATTCACATTTGCGTCATATATTCTTCTTACACTACTTTCTTCGTTCATTTGCTCTACATGCCCAAACCATCTGAGGGTCCCTTTCTTAATCTTACTCATTATGCTTACATCAGCCTTACATTCTTTGCGGATCTCCACATTTCTCATACGATCATCCATGGTTTTACCACACATACGCCTCAGGGATCTCATTTCTACAGCATTCAGCTTACTTTCATCCTTCCTCTGCCAGTTCCATGCCTCACTGCCATACATCAGGGTAGGTACTGAATACAGATCTGAATAGCCAGGTACTTCCCAACTTTCCTCTTCCCTATCTCCTTCCCCTCCCCACTACCTTCAGCCTCATATCACCCTCCACCCAACATATCCCGATTGGGGATGCCATAGTCTCACTGGCTCCAGACGGGAGCAGTTGGGACTCTTGTGCGGTATTAACTTAAAAAAAAAAAAAAAGGTACCAGGACTCCATTGTGGACTGCTAGTTTCGCTCCTTTTGACAGTTTTTTATTAGCGCCAACGGCATTCAGTCCTCCATTAATGGAGTTACTGGCATTTACCCTTCTTTCGATATCTCTATCAGCCTTCCCATCTCTCGTAAACATACTACCCAGATACACAAATTCATCCACCTGCTTCAAGTATTCATCGTTCACAATTATGTCACACACTGTTTTCGTACTTTCTCTTTCAAACACCATAACTTTAGACTTACTTACATTCATCATTAACTCATTCTTCATACATACTTTGTTCATCCTAGACACTAGAGACTGTAAATCTTCCATAGTGCTAGAAATCAGCACCGCATCATCAGCGTACAACAGACAACATACTTTCAGATTACTCAATTTCGCACCCAATCCCAACTCTTTCAATTCTTGCATACAATTATCCATATTTAGATTGAATAACCATGGTGACATTACGCAGCCTTGCTTAACACCTTTTGTGATGTCTAACCACCCCGTAAAACCACCGTTCACCCTAACACACGCAACGCTTCCCTCGTACAGAGACGCAATTGCCTGTATGAGATTTGTATTCACTCCATACTAGGACAATACCTTCCATAGCTGTAAACCGATTTGTCGTAAAGATGAATCTAAATAGTATCTAAATAGGATTTCACGTATAGCTTCATCTTAATAATGTTACATAATAAAATAGTAGTGGTTACCCAATGAAAAAAACACGACAAGCGAAGTGCTTTTGTGAGTGTCAGAATTTCGTTTTAAAATAATTTTTATTTATTATCGATCCTAACAAATCCTCCTCATTCCAATAAAAAGGGAAAGGTGAATTTTTTCCAAGAATTTCAGATAACCCGCAGAATTTTCATGGCATAATAATAGGTAACAATTAAAATGTCTCTAGTATTATTTCTGCCTCCAGAACGATAAAGTTGAAATCGACCGCATTCCCTGAGTGTACATATTTGAGGATTTTTGGAGTTCGTAATAAAATTAGTTCGTGGGTTCAAGTTTCTTCGAACAATTTTTTATACTGTTGAAATCAGAACTACGTAATAATTGCCTCCAGATCAGCTGCACAACGCGCGTGATTCGCTCCCAATTAGTAAATAAATAATTTAGGGCAAATAAAATCAAGAGGCTGAACAAAGTGAATGAAAACAATTCTGAATAAAATAATAAATATGACCCTTTCCATCAATGTTCAAGTGTTTATTAACTTACTTAGCGCCTCACTTAGTTTTGTGTGGCTCTTTTGGAGGTTAATGACTAGTCATTGAAATTTACAAGATAAACTTATTGCAAAGAACAATATGAAAGCTGAAGCAAATGTTAAAACCATGCCGACATGTTTGCAGTAAATCGATCACCGCTTATACATATAAGTTTAATTGCTAAAGTATTCCACAATCCCTCGAAAAATTAAACGAATTTTTTCAATACTACAGGGGGGTAAAATAAGCCCACACGCAAAAATTAAAATTTCATTATGGACTCCTAGAAATAATAGCGAGAATGAAGTATTTCAATCTCCATTACGTTTGACAGACATCAAATCTACGATCAGCCCCATTTTTACTATTTTTACATATATAAAATTGGCCGAGAATCAGCCACAATAACATTGTGGCTGATTCTCGGCCAATTTTGAAGTTTTATTTAATTATTGTTATCAGTTGATAAGCATTATAACATAGCTGTGATAGTGGATCAAAATATGATCAAAAGTTAACATTTAACCTGAATCGTCCAAATTTCAACAATTATCAATGAGATGGCCATTAAATTTGTAGAATTGTGAAATACCCCAAACTAAGTAAAAATGTACCTTCATAAATAAAAAATAAAGAATTCAAACAAAATATGACTTACTCATCGTAAAACATCAGCATGGCAGGTAGCTTCTTGACGTAGGTGATCAGGCCTGGCACAATTACCGAGACGGCCAACAGAAGGACGGCCAAAGATGGCGCCACGTACTTCTGCGCACACACACGTCTATACACACCCGTACCTGATGTCAACGCTGCCCAGACTAGCAGGAAGATAACTGTCAGTTGAAAGTCGACTGGGATGTACCAGGAGTGGAACATGCACTGAAATAGAAAAAAAGTTATGGATCAATGTACTTATGGCGGTCAATATTCAACAAGTTTCCCGTACCACGGCAATACACTACTGTCTACGCAATAAAATCACACTGACTCAACCTACTCACTCTTTCACTGATGCGTCACCACAACCGCTACCTCAACTGGTGACCCCGACGGGATCAAAAACGCAACCATGGGAAAGGTTGGATACGAGTTATCAGGCACTACTTACCATATCATCAACGTGCACATAGTTATTGAGCATGAGCAGGTTGGTCCACCAATAAGTCCTGCAGTTGGCGGCGTCCGACTCTACCTTTCCCCACAGAGGACCCGACCCAGTCAGAGGTAGCACGAAGGCAGAGAACATCAGAGTCACTGCATAGGCTGGCACTAATCTGCAAATATATTTAAGCTTGCCTAAGTGTAGGTTTGGAGGCGGTCCTCTAGAAAAAACAGATCAAAAAAAGTATCTACGAATCATAATTGACCATAACCTTAGATGGACACTTCATATCAAACAAATCACAAATAAAGTCTTCAAAACACTACACATTTACCTAAACATAAGAAACATATATAAAATAAAGCAAATGAAAACAATATATTTGGCACTTTGTCAATCAATAATTGAATACGGAATAATTGCTTGGGGAGAGCAACAAACTCAGCTATCGCTCATATAGAAATAGCACAGAAAATCATCTAAAAGTTAATACTAAAAAATACAGACTGGCTGACCAACAATTCAACAATTTTTCCATACTAGAAATACGCCAATTATACGTTAAAACACTACTACTTGAACAAAAAACAAATTTCAACAAACATAAAATATCACTGACAGACCACTTAGACAAGCGTACAAACATAAAAACTCAAACGATAAACACAAGCTTAGGACAAAGACACCACAAATACCATGCTATAAAAGCATTCAACAGTTTTTCACTTGAAACAAAAATAAATTCAGATATACAATTAAAATGGATTAAAAGAATAAATATATTCACGTAACGTACAAAACCATTATAAAACACACATCATTCACAAATACACAACTCAAAATAAATATTTATTATAATTTTATTTAATTTAAATTTTTTTTATTACCAATTATATATATTTTATCAAAATGTATCATGAACATCATCTTATTGAATTTCTGTATTATAAAACGGGGGCCTCAGCACGGGGGAGCCACCCAGTGAGGCCAACATTATTCAATTATACCATAAAATGTAAACTAATGTATCAAATGAAAAATAAAAAAGTGCAGGTAAAGCAAACACTAATCTAATAACTTTTTGCTTCATATTGAAATTACTTCCTCTCTTAAACGGAATAGCAATACTTGATACGCGGTAACGTCGCAGAATTTGAGGGAAATGGATTTTTGACGACATCTACCCACTGCAATAGAGAGATTTACAGTCCAATGAAGACTATTACCAAGCACCAAGCCGTTTTCATCATACGAACTGAGGGACAGAGGCTAAAACTTGGTTTAATTTCGCATAAATGATGTATCCAGTTGAGCTTTCTATTATGTGATACAGTTGCAGTTAGGCATCTACTCTTTTTAAATAAAAGCTCACTTACCTCAAGAACCTCATGAGGATGAATATGGGGGCATTGATGGGTCTGTTGCTGTACTTTCTCTGCAGCCCGTGGATAGCCAAGAGGCCACTGATTACAAGGAAGGTGTCCACCAGAAGATCCCCGTGGGACACGAAAGCAAACTCGAAAGAGCGGTACACCTGAAGCAAGAAAATACGAGGATGATTTACCTTTTAAGGATTTTATTCAAATTACGAAATAAATCAACCCGTAAGAAACAATAATTTTTATTATAATATATCCATTTTCAAATGCCTTTTAAAATTTAAAAAAAAAGTTTGACTGAGGTTTGAACCCTCCTACCCATCGGAATCAACCGCGCTCCAACTGCGCCAAACCCCGAGTTGGTAAGGCCGACATTTATTTCGTGTTTTAAGTAAGTATCTTAATTTCTTCGAATTTTAAAATTTTATTTATCCGCGTGTGTAAGCATGACTGTCACCAATAGTTGTAACTGACAAAAATTCTATCTGCTGAGTTTCAGCTCGATCAGATATCGGGAAGACGATTAATTACCACTTCCAAGATTCCGCTTCATTCGACAAACAAAAAAAACGATATATCTTTTATCCTGACGAAGAAACCTTTAGTTTTGAAACATGTAGATAATTTTGATTAAATAGTGGTGTTTCACAAATTTATTTGTTTTCATTTAATCAAAGAAATGTGTTTGAATAATGTTCTTTATCTATAAAACTTTACTCTAACAGGTGAAAGATTTTTTTTTAGCATACATAGCCTTATTTAGAGTACTCAGCTCTCTATCGGCTCTCCTAGACTAGTAGCTAAAATCCTCTTAACACTGACGTGTATCACCTTTAGGTCAAATTGAAATTTATTTGTTTCAAAATTATTCTCGTTTTGCCGGAATCTTCTACATTCATACTTGAATTGTTTAATTAAAAAAAAAAAAAACTTATTTAATTTTTATCTGTCATTTTCGTAATATTTTGCAAACAAAAACCTAGAACCCTAACAACCACTCTGTAAATTGCCATCTCAACACAGGCGTCTCACACCCAGTGAATGGGTGGATGTATCACCTTTAGGTCAAATTGAAATTTATTTGTTTCAAAATTATTCTCGTTTTGCCGGAATCTTCTACATTCATACTTGAATTGTTTAATTAAAAAAAAAAAAAAAAAACTTATTTAATTTTTATCTGTCATTTTCGTAATATTTTGCAAACAAAAACCTAGAACCCTAACAACCACTCTGTAAATTGCCATCTCAACACAGGCGTCTCACACCCAGTGAATGGGTAATTGTAATAAAAAATATTACAATAATGAAATTATTAAAAAAAACCTACGTAAATAACATTGTCGTAAGAAACATCGGCAAACAAAAAAAAGTCAATGACTAGGTTTGGTATTTTTTCATTCGATATATTTATTTATAATATCATAGATAATATTTTATATTCTCATAAAAAAATGGTATTAGTAATATTATGAATATATGTATTTTATTAGAGTTGTGCCAAAAATAACAAAGAGTTTGCGACATTCACTTTCCTGAGATGAGAATTCGCAGAACTGATTTCTAGAGAATTCTGTGGGACAAAATTCGTGGAATTTAGTAATCAAAACATTTTGCTCTATTCCCGATTAAACTCTCAACAGTCTCGACGACTAGATACTTTTTATTATGCTACCAAGTAAAATTATTTTATACCTTTCTTCTTAACATATGTACGTCTACGTAACATGCATATGTTGTCTATTGGTATAAGGGAATATCTAGGTCTTTGAGTCAGTCACTCTGTGGACCTCTTCAATCCCACCGGGGAATGAATAGGCATTCGTTGATTGTGATCGCCTTACCTTCTCAATGTACTCCATGTTGGAGATCGGTCCTCCTAGCGTGGTGCCCAGGCGATGGTCTGTGATGATGAAGCAGATAGATAGAACCTTGATGCCGTACAGCACGTCCAGTGGACTCTCACCGTCGTTTTCTCCCAAACGCTTGAGCTGATGGATGACGGAGTAGCTTTGAACCAGACGGGAGCATTTGGTTTCTGCAAACATATTTTATTGTCTTGTTAATAAGTGGAACATTGGAAAGTTGGAAGAACCATTAGGTATCGTTCTCGATGAAAGTAGAAGTCAGTTGCTCAGATAGGAAATTTATGTATTTTTTATTCACGATATTTTGGTGATGAAAGGGAAAATACTAAACTAGGGTATGATTTATTTGAATCACTTAATTTTAATAAACATGCAATGCAATGAATGTGTAATTCATTTTAATGATATGAATTTGCGATGATAATTTTAACACATTTTTGTCAATAAATATTAGGGGCATATTAGTATCATCAGATTACTGAGAGGTTGCTGGTATGTCAGATTCTTAGTTTTAGTGTAAACCATCCTTACAACATACTAGCGCAGACCCGTGAAAAATTAGGGATAGTCCGAATTCTTGGCACAATCAGTTCCAGTTTAGAAAATGACTGTATCTATAATAAAATCAAACGGACAGAAGCACGAACAAAATTAATATTTTAAAATCAAATAAAAACTTGGTAAGCAACACTTTTGATGGTTCCATGACAACTCAGAATCAACTCAATTGAACTAACCTAACGTAATCTATTAAACCAATTTTTTCATCACTTTTAATGACTTTCTAAGGAGGTGTTGAGTTGGGTTGATTCTGAGTTTTCCGGTCACCCATTTTCGAGTGCTACGTATAAAAGTGGTGTTTAATAATGTGTTATTTGTATGTGCTTCATATGCACAGAGTTTTTTTTTTAAGGAAGTTTTTTTTTTCAAATTTTTTAATGTTTCCGTGAAAAAAATCTAAAAAAAATCTCTCAAAATATATTTGTTAGTTTATCACCTATAAATTTGTCGGGTGAAAGATGCTTTTAATTAATCCTTTTATTTTAAATACTGGTGCCCATTTACTTGAGCAAATTTTTATTTTTTCTGTAACATGTTTTGTCCTGATTACTTTTATCTTTTACTAGCAGGGTAGCCCAACCAATACAAAAAAGACTTCGTATGGTTCAAAATGTTCTAGAACATTCCGCAACATTCTAGAGTGTTCTGGAATGTTCCACAATGATCTGGGATGTTCCCGAACGTTCCAGACTATTTTCGAACATTCCACACCATCCCAGAACGTTCCGGGATGTTCTGGAATGTTGTGGAATGTTTTGAAATGCTCTTGAATACTCTTGAATGTTCTGGGCTGTTCTAGAAACTTCTATAAGCTGAAACTTTCAGCCCTTATATCTTCAAAAGCTCGCCCGTCAGGTAAAAACGGGAACCTTCTTCATGGATGAGGGATAAGGGCTACCATATAACTCCCTTGATCGTACCGGGACTCATTTCTGAGCTTTAGCGGCACGCACACTATACACTTTCTTTTATAATACATTATGATATTGATTGATTGGGTATACCACAGCATGAAACCAAGTAATATTCACGTATTTTCACTATTTTTTTTGTATTTAATATTTTCTCGTTAATGTAATTATGTCAATGGATTTATGCGTGAATCATACAACGACAATGTAAAAATATTACATAATTACATTATTTAGGTTCACTACAGTATCATTTGACTTTAGTGAGCATTTTTATCTGTTTTTATCAGAATGTCATCAGGAATACTTTTAAAGTGCTGCACGCTTCGTCAGACTACCATTCCAAAACCCATAACGCTAGCAATAACACTGACGGTCACAATAACGATAACGACAACGATAGCGAAGTAGCAAACGACGGTGAAGTTAGCAAATTCAGTTCTAATAGGGTGGAAACTGTTCCCAATGGAGAAAAGGAAAAATCACCCAAACAAACTGCACCGAACCTAATGAAAAGCAATCCAGCTTATAAAAATGCAACGGGCATAAGGCGTAGGGTCAATATAGATTTATACAGAAAAGAGCTACGAGATCATACTAGGGAAAGGCTACAAAGAGCTACATTGGATTCCAATATAAAAGAGACTACCATTTAATGTGTTAATTTTTGTGCATAAGGAGTTATTAAAAAGTAAATGCCAAATACATTAAGATGAAGCTATACGCGAAATTCTACTAGATACTATTTAGATTCATCTTTACGACGAATTGGTTTACAATACGAACATCAAAAAATTTGCTGCGGATAAATTGAAGCTTTTACTAGCTTTTCTATGTATTGGAATTACAATAAAATTATATTATTATTTATTATTTTAACTTTATGAGTAAAACCTCAAACTGTAATATTTAATTAAATGAAGACATTATGAGCGAAACTCAATCGAAAATCTGGAAACAGAAAAATCAGAAAAAGATATTGGCACCTCTGGGACTCGAACCCAGGACCTCCCTACTTTCCCAACCCGGAAAGTAGGGAGGTCTTGGGTTCAAGTCCCAGAGGTGCCAATATCTTTTTCTGATTTTTCTGTTTCCAGATTTTCGATTGAGTTTCGCTCATAATGTCTTCATTTAATTAAATAAAATTATAATTTACATAACAAAAACTATAAGCGTAAATCAATAAAAAAAAATGTTTTTCATGACTTAACTATGAAATGATATAAGAAACAATTATTAAAAAATATCCCTTTATTGCTTAGATTATTTTTGAGGTTTTGAATGTTCTAACTCTTTTTCATTCTTATTAAATTATGCACAAAATAAATAAAAACCACTTTTTCGCTTGCTTGCCTCGTGCAAATACGACGCGCAATTTTAAATTTTGTAGGCATGAGAATCGAAATATTTCTATTGTTTATATTCCTCTTAATAGAGGCGTCATCGTCCATAATAAGGTATTCAAATACAAAGTTTTGATATAATGAGAAAAGCAATACTTGTATACTCATCAAAATCAAATTTTGTTTACGCGGGTCTGTATTTTACATATTAAAAATGCTATAAAATAACATCGGGAAGCATAACAGTCCAGTACATATCACATATGTCCTACTGGTGACGAAGAAAACACCAACATTTAGTTTAATTCGCTATTTTTTCTGCATTATAATTTTATTTGGTGGTGATTATGAGTAATCGGAATTTTCAAAATTTTGTTTTCTCCTTACTGGTATTGAACTGGTTATAAACACGCCATGTGTCAAAGGGACAAGAAAAATCAAAGAAGTGAAATAAATTATAAGAACTCACCTTCACCCATGTTGTTGGTGATTAAGTACCAATGGCGGATAGAACAGGCAGTCACAATGAAGATCAAAATTCCAAAGAAGACACTGAAAATAAAAATGAAACAAACATTACAAATTCCCACTCGTCTAATTTACAAAAAAGTTTTCACAGAGGAAAGAACAAAATTAACTGTTTCCAAGACGTATTATAAATGTTGTGTGTTGCTACAGATAAGCTCATCAAACAATCAATGGGTGGGTATAATTTTAGATTTTCACGGCCAAAAGTATTTTTGTTATTTATTTTAACCAGATGAGTCTGCCCTGATGATGGACACTGTAACGCTGTCTGAAACGCTGACTAAAGAATGAGGAAGGCAACACGGCATAACACCCCAAAAATATGTAACAAAAAAAGCTAATAGGCGCTTTTATTATTACAGGTTTCAAGTTGACATCGGCAGCTTCTTTCCGGATAAAATTTTTTCATGGGTTTCCTTCTTCCTGAAGGCGAATGCAAAAAATTCCAAACAAAAGGATATGACCACTCCCTCCCACTCCCAACATAACCCAAACAGACATATGCACATGGCCGCCGGTTGCTGATGCTGATGATTGATGAGGATGAAAACGTGCAATTTCAGGTAATTTTTTTTCCTTATCAATGAAATACAAGACCTCTAGGTAACATATTGAATACCCACGTGAGGTAACAATTACGAGGGACAATGACGGCCGTCAGATACATAGACTAAAAACGCTAGAATCCAGAGCAAAATTTAGTGTGTATGTTTATATTTAGAGTTGACAACACAGTAGGTACGTCAAAGCAAGTATCTTGTAAATTGTTGTTTTCATTGTTTCGCGGTATTTATTCATGAAGACGTGAGTTAATTGATAATAATTGATAACACACACGTAGAGTTCGGAGCGGACGTGCCCCGCGCCAATGCAGGCCGCCGCGCAGAAAAGTCTCACGGTGAATTGCGCTGTGAACCATTATCTTACTTTCGGTCATTACTTTTCTGCGCGGCGGTCTGAAGTGGCGCGGGGCACATTCGCTCCAAACTTTGCATGGGATGATCAAATTCCGTCAAAACCACAAAACTTTACAAATGGAGCGGAGATGAGATGTGTCTTCTAAGCAATGTGATTGGTCAATTTTTGCACGTCTCTGTTTCACTCTGCTCAGCTTTGCTTCTATGGAAACGCACCCTTGTGAGATTTTACACCACCTTTTTTTTCAGCCCGATTCCCATACAGAGACCAAAGACAAAATTTTTCGCTTTACGCGTTCGCTTTTTTCATCTCTATTTTCATTTTACGATTATTGGCATCCCTACAAACAGCACATGAACCATGTTGTTGAACCTGAAAAAAGAGATGGTGTAAAGTGGTCATTAGATAAGGACACTTACAACAATTTATTGCAACCAAAGGTTCTACCAAAACCAAATGTATTTTGTTTTTTGTATTTGAAATTAAAAAATGGTTAAAATACTGTATTTTGTCTTTCAAATTCACGACATGAAAGAATTTTGTATTTCGTATTTTAAATAAGTGCAAAAAAGTATTTTGTAATTTGTATTTCATTTACAGCAAAGCATGTATTTTGCCCAGCCCTGAATACAAGCAGTCACGTGGGATTGCTCTTTCTTTGCGGAGATAACTCCACGTGAGATTAATAACCTATTTTAGTTTGCGTTCGAGCGACAGCATCCAATTACTGTTACGCAAACTTTCATCTGACATCCGATCGAAACCAGCTGTTTTATTTGGTATCACGCAAGAGTTCCTACTGCCCAGGGCCTGAACATTGTGTACATCTATTACAGCCTCAAGGGTTAGAAGAGTGGAGAAGTGAGGGAGAAAAGATTGAATTTCAGCTAGCAGATCTATTAAACCCTCAGGCATATTATCTGTTGGCTTTTCGGAACAATTCACATAGTTCTCATAGAAATAGTTGTGTTTCTCTTACTATTGTAGTAAAAAATTACACATTTTATATTAAAATCTAAAAGTTAACCACAAAATAATTAAAATGCACACCTTTATAAAACCAAAGTTTCCGAACGCAATTTGAAAAATATTGGAAATTAGATTTTTTTTTTAATAATTATTTTTTCATGTAAAAATAATTAATTAAAAATTAGACAAACCATTAACCAAGAAGTTAGTTTATTTTTTTATAATGCACTTGAGAGTTTCCGGCGAGGATATAAAAAAATTATTTCACCCTGCGTGTCCTTTCCCACTCTTTCCGCTCCCCCATTTCGAATTATAAAATTTGAAAGCGTGTGTCATCGTAAAAATCTTTCAAATCGTCAAAATCTTTCAAAAATTTTATTTTTTTTATTGTAATATAAAAAATATGGGTCACATATATATTTTACAAAATATTTTATTAAAGGTCGTTTTTGGTCAGAAAAAAATGTTCCATTTATTTGTATTTTATTGTGAAGCGAAATATTTTGACCGTTAAAATAGACCTGAGGGGTTAAATCTGATCACTAAAAAAAGTCTATCTTTGAAGAAATAAATCTAAAAAATAAATGTAAATAAATCTAAAGCTAAATTTCAAGAAACATTTCAGTTCTGAATAATGGCGTCTCGCTAGCAATACCCACTTACTGGAAGCAGAAATTTTGAAAAACCTAATCCATGTACTTACACTTATACACGGTGTCAGGAAAGTTGTCGTACAAAACTGTACAATCTACATCGCATTTGGAATCGATTTTGCATAATATCGTTTTTTGTTTTCGACTAAAAGTATGTCAATTTGAAAAAAAAATCGGTCGCTAGGGGGTTGATATCAGCTGTTTAATGTTTTTAAAAATGGCTCCAAAAGTTTTTTAACCCATTAGTTGCCGTTTAAAAAAAAACGAAAATGATCAAATCGAAAAAACAATTTTTTTTGGGGTTGTCTATCTGATATAGTTTCATCAGCTTCATGTTTGTATTCCCTTGTCCTTCCCAGAAGGTCCTCTCCTCCTTTTCCTAAAAAAAACAAAGATGACATAGGTCCTGAGAGAAATTAATTTTCCTCAGGGCCTCTGTGTGGAGCTCACGTAAAAAAATACGGTTTCCGGACACCACGTATGTTTATTTTTTACCAAAATGTTCAGAGCCAAGAAAATTTGCCATTTTATCACCGAGATTGTCAATATGTAATAATAATTATTGGCTCTACATTAATTAATTATTTCATGTAATAAAACTCAGTTACCAAGGCCATTAAAAAAAGTTATTGTCTCGCATCTATGTAATCATTGGCGAGATTACAATCACCCGGCAAAGTATGTAGAATTACGAATGTAGCGAAACATTATTTCATACCTCCAAAATAATATATATCGATATTTATAATAATATATGGATATCCAAAAATAATCATAATCAGTATATTTGATCAAATTCCATTTCAAAACGAGCTGTTGATAATTTCCTTATAAACTAATACTACGTGAGAAACTCAGATACCTCGGTCAACAAGAAAGTATTTGTAACGCATTTTACGTGTCAACAATGTGGCTTTATAAACCAAGCCAGCGAGATTACGAATAGGTACCTAATAAATGTAGGTATTACCGGTGCAACGAAAGGTTATCTCATACTGTGGTGTTGAATGTACTAATTAGCATGATTGTAAGATGAAATTCTTCGTGAGACACGCAGTACCTAGGTCAACAAGAAAGTATTTGCCCCGCACTTAACGAATGAAAATGTTTGCAGAATATAGTAATTCAGTGAGCAAAGTATTACCGGTATCACGGGACGTTACCCCATACTCTTTTCTCTCATACCCATGTCAGTAACTAGCATCATTAATCGTAACGGTGTTCGTTCATCTTTCATTCAGTGACCAATCGAAACAAGCTCCTAATGATTTTAAAAGAAATAATAAAACTAGAGATATACAGTTAAGATGGTTCCGTGACTTTTCATCCCGCGATCAAATAATATCCTCCGACAAAATATCCTTCGGACAAAACATCCCCCAACAAAATAGCCACTAAAACTTAACCTAACCTAACGAAAAAATGGGACAAAAATAATATAGATATCCTGTAAAGACAATAAATTATTGTCATCTGTATTATTTTTTACCCATTTTACTATTTTTCAAAAATAATTTATTGTCTTTAGAGGATGTCTGCTTTATTTTTGTCCCATTTTTTGTTAACTTAGGTCAGGGTTCGGCAAATTCTCGAATGAGAAGATCCAATTTGTCAAAGAAACAGGAAAACGAACATATCAGAGAGCCACATTATAACGGGGCGGGGAGGGGGGGGGTTGTAATCGTACTGTGTTAAATGTGGTGGAACGATAATTGCTTTGTGTTATTTACATTCTTATTGTAATATCACAATTCAGCCCATTTAAATGTTTCTATAAACAGACTCGCGTATAGATTCTTTATTAAAAAAACGCCAGTTTTGTGTTCGCAATGCAAACTTAGGGCTGGTTGAGTAGAGGTGAAATTGCAATTGATGACTGAAGAGCCGCAGATGCCTATGCATAGAGCCGCATGCGGCTCGCGAGCCGCACATTCCGACCCCTGGGATAGATTACCTGTATTATTTTTGTCTCATTCATGATAACTTTTTGTCTTTAGAGAATGTCTGTATTATTTTTGTCCCATTTTTTTGTTAGATTGGGTTAGGTTAGGTTAAGTTTTAGTAGATATTTTGTTGGGGGACGTTTTGTCCGTAGGATATTTTGTTGGAGGATATGTTGTTGATGATATTTTGTCGCGGGATGAAAACGCGCTTTACCGATAAGATACCTACATGAAAAATGCAGATAGTAAGAAATAATTTGTCCCGTAAAATCAAGCCTAAATAATGTCGTGAGATTACGAGCACCCGGCAAAGTCAGCAGCATTATCGGTGCGGGGAAACAATATCACGAATTCCGGCAACGTCTTATAAACTACCAATCAAGATGGTAATGATTATAAGTCATAATATTAAATGATGCAACGTGAGATAATCAGGTTCCTAGGTCAACAAGAAAGAGTTTGTCTCGCATGCCGCACTGAACGAGACAATAACCTGACTGAATAACGTAAGTCTGTGAGGTTACGAATACTCAGTAAACTATGCAGCATTACCGGTGTGACGAAACATTATCTCACACACCAGCGGTTGAATGAACCCCATTTGAAATGGTAAGTGGTTCTTCAGAGCGTCGCGTAAGGCCCGTCAGAGCTGACATTCAAGTAAACCGGTTTCGCCGCAGATTGCTGGGTGTGAGCGCTTTCCCTTTCACGAGCGAGATATCGGTAAGAGCTGTAGGCCAAATGGAACAAGACCGGAAATTACCGATGAGTCAACCTAAGATTTGGGTTGAAATTTTCTCTTCCCATTTCACATTTTTTAAATGCTCAGGGTAAAATTCTCGAAATATTGTGTCTTCATATTAATAAAATTATTTTCAAAATGATGCAAGCACATTGAAATCGATTGAGGAATAGACGCCCAAACGTATGTTTTTGACAATGATAATTATTAATTTGAATTAACGGAGGAAGCAGTTAGAAACATGTTTATTCCCACCCCCCTTCTCCCACGCCTTTCCCTCTCCTGCATATCCATTAATATTTTAAGTCTATGTCTATTGTTGTAATTAGTTTTAAGTAAAAATCATTGCTTACAAAACATGTTAGTTTTGTAAACAATAAACGTAGTTAAAACTAAGGACGGATTGTTTAAAAAAAATGTGAACAATTCATCACTTATTTAAAGTTAATTTTTACAGTTGCATATGAAAAATTGAGATTTTCATGTAAAGTATGTTGATATATATATTTTTTGTTTAATTATAAAGAAAAACACACATTCCCGGGTTACGAATAACCCAACAATGTTTGAAAATCTCTTATTACCACCACAGAAAGCCGAAAATGTTGCTTGTGTTGTGATGGAGGACTCAGCCAGCCGAGGAATCGAACACGGGACGCCCGGGTGGGACCCAAACGCTCAACCACTCAACCACTGACCGGTCGAAATTAATGGAATAATTATGTCATTAATTTTGAAATAACCATTTTTTCTGCAGTATCTATCCATATCAACATACTTTAGACACACGTTAATCTTAATTTTTTTATGTGTAACAGTTGCGGTTGTATGATTCTGCAATCACATGATAGTATCAAACATCGATGAAGGATATCTATTTGAAACATTTTTGGGAAGAAACTTCAAAGTTGTCAAAACATGCACTCCCACATCCCACAACCCTGTTTTGCAAAATCACAACTCAGTACAAGTTAACAAGATGGGACTGCAGTTATAATGTTGACAAAATATTCAAACTGTGGCAACAGTAATTTAATCAAGCTGGTGCAGTTTGCGATCACAGACTCATCCGTAATTAGAGAAACCTAATCCACGAACGGATTAACTCGAGGATATCGATTCGATTGTACATAGCATGTTTTCTCATTGCATCTTCGAATCAGAACATAAAACAACCTTTGTGGATTCCGGGTAAAAGCGAGTGATAAACATGATATCTTCAATTCATAGGCTTGATTATTGCTTACTCTTGGGATTGGAAGAGGGCGTTGGAGTGAAGTGTATAATTAAATGATGCTAGAATTTCAATTATGAACGAACTAAACATACAGAAGAGACTTGAAAAGGAGAAGCATCAATGGCTACGTCCAGACTAAGAAGCACATGCCGCTCCCATAATGTAAATTATTACTAAATTTAAGCATGTCAAAAATAACGCTGTTCCACGAATCGCGGTGAGCATCCTGGAAATGGCGAAATATTAGTATCTTCAAAATAGCTACCAAACATATACATAATTTGCAGCAAAGGGTCAAAAGAATATATGAAATGATTTACGACCGATAATACATTGGTTTAGCTTTTTTATAAATGCGTAAGTTATTGCTGGGCGCGTGGAATATATTTTTTTTTATTTTTAACGCAATTCGGTAATCAAACGGTATCTGAGTGATGCCATCAAAATGTCTGGTTCTTGGGAGGGCCCAAATACTATTTTAGTCATAATAATTGATTTCATACACTTTATTGTGCCCTTTTGACCTCTTAATATGTATATGCTAGTTAGGAATGCGTTGAGCGTTGTGCGTCTTAATCTTAACTTGGCTAATGAAACCTTTAGGGATAGAGTTATTTTCAACACAGTTTTGAAGTTGAGGTAACGCAATGTTTCTGATGTTCGGTTAATTAATGTATTACCTGCTTTCGTTACTGTTTCGTTTGGATTCTCTATTTTATGTTGATACTGTTAACTTGTTTTTTGTTGGTAAAGGATTCCGTAATAAAGTATGTTAGTATCAGTTGAACATGCTGTAACAGTTTTATTTTTTATTTTAGAATTTTATAAATTAAATCAAGAAAATCGACATTTTTTTTGAAAATCGGGGTAATATAACTAGATTTCCAATGATTTAGAAAATATCCGCAAGAAAGCAGGTGGTTAAATAATGTGAAGAGTGAATCTGAGATTGCAGTGGTTCATTTTTTAGAAATTTTGGCGGGATGTTATCCGGGCCTGCAGATTTGTTAGAGTCAAGGGAAATGATTTTATTTAGACACGATTCGCGAATAATGCTATATTTCAGTAAATGTATTGTTTTTTGATGCGTGTGTGATGGTACGTTGTTAGCTGATATCCGCAAATAAATTACACAATATCAATGGTGCTTTTGGTTGTTTTGTCATTATAATGAATGTTGGAGAGATTATCTGTTCAATTTTTCAACAAAATTCCAATGATTTTCTGTTCCTAGCGCAGTTTTCCCAATGGAGCTGAAGTGTGTTTTGACACACTTTATAATAATTAGAGCTGGTAGACAGTTAGTATGCCAACGTCCGTATTTTAGGATGAAGGGAATAATAATTAAAGAGTTTTTTGAAAAGCAGTGATATTTATCATTCTATTGTAGGCTAGCGAGTTCCCGGCATGCGTTGTAATGCCATTTAATAGATAAATTGTTTCTCACTGCGTGTCCTTTCCTATGTCCTCCCATACGATTCGATTTTGGTTAGTATCAAAGACGAGTACTTCAAGTAAATTCGTTCAAAATTAAGAGTTTATTCTAAAATTGAATTTTGATTGAACAATCGATGGTGTGCAAAATGTCATTCTCAAATTGTGTCATCTTTGACAGTTTCGTAAGAGCTTTTGTAATTATTAAAAAAAACTTTTCAGATGTATTGTTATGTGGTTGTAATAATCCAGAAACCTTACCGAGGGTGGAAAGAAGATATTTTTAATGCTTCTAACACAGTGCTTCTTAACCTTTTTGGAGGTACCGAACCCCACCAATTACATATTCGCATTCACCGAACCCCTCCTAATTTGAAAAATAAAATTAGATTTTTACAAATTCAAAACATGGTATATATTTATTAATAGGTGTACAAAATGAAAAAAAAAATAAAAAACAAAGATCAAAACATTAAATTTTAATGGTTAAATCAAAACATGAAACATATTAATTAATATTTACTTCAAATCAGTGTTTCTGCTGTTGCCTTTCAGAACCCAATTCAGAAATTCGCGGTTTTACCTTGGCAAGTGCCACTCTCATGTCATTTTCACAACAAAGTCTATTCCTCTTCTTCGTTTTTATATCCAGCATCTTCGAAAAGGATTGCTCGCAAAGATATGTTGTAACAAACGGTATAAAAATTTCCAGAGCTTTCTTAGCAATAACAGGGTATGTTTCCATTTGTTGACACCAAAACGTTGAGAGCGATGTTGTTCTGAAGAATTGCTGTTGAACTTGGCTCTGCTGAATTTAAATGATTTCATCAAGGTATTCATGGTTGATGTTGACTGCTGTCTCAACACCAAACGTAAACGGCTGTCTCACCCATGCTGGATATGACTCTCTTGTAGGGAAGTATCCATCGAGAGAGTTTGCAAGCTCATCTAAGTGCGTGGCAATTGCTTGCTTCAGTTCCGCGGGTATTTCAGGTACATCTTCGTTCTTATTTACACAGTCGTCTAGCAGGGGAAAGTTTGCAAAGTTATCGTTCTCTGTTCGTCGTTTCCATAACGGTAACTTTTTTTGAAAAGCCTTCAGGCCTTCTTCCGCTTCGATGATGTTGACTCTACCGCCCTGCATCTGTTGATGATTGAGAGCTGCGAAGATATCAACCATGTACGCTAAAATGAGAATGAACTCAGAATTTTTGAAGCAATCTGCATGACAATGTTGGTGCTCTTGCAAGAATTGGGCTAATTCCACACGCAATGCAAAAACACGATTCAGCACCTGTCCCCGGGACAACCACCGAACGTTAGAATGGTACAGAAGTACCTCGAATTCTGATCCCATTTCATTACAAAGCTCCTTGAAGATGCGGTGCCTCAGAGCACTATTTCGAACATAGTTCACGCATTCCACTACAATTTTTAATACTTCTGCCAGTTTGGGAGGTGTATAAAATGTCTATGGTCATTTTCGGGCGGCCATCTTGACCGGTAATCGCAAGCTCTACCGCTGCGTGATCACCTGCAGCCAATGATGGACAAGTGGGGCGTGTCACCACGAATCATATAAGTCGGGGATCTTGATCTCCACCGAACCCCCGAGACTGACTCACCGAACCCCTGGGGTTCGATCGAACCCAGGTTAAGAACCACTGTTCTAACATTTCCTTTGCTTATTTTAGCAATAAATAAACAACAAACATACATTCATTTATATATATAGATTCGTACAATATCTGCCCACTAACGCCCTCTGTGTTTCACAAAACTAACTACTATCAAAAGATATCACGAAAATATTATGAGAGAGTCCGATTCGAGCCGCGGTCAACAGTGGTTGTGTGTACCTTACCTATTGCTTAGTGCCGTTCGCCCGTTCCCGTGCCTCATACAGATAAGAGATTATTGTTACATTTTATTTAATTCTGTTTATCGTATACTTATTTGTTTGCATTCCTACTTACGGCTAATCCGTTTTTGTTTGTACAGTCAATGAAATAGACTGCGTATTATTTTTTCAGTTTAATTTTTAAAAGTTAAGTTTTTTTTTATACAATGGAGGAAGACGAAGATAGACCTCCCGACCCAGGATCGATATTAGATTTTTCTGATTCGGAATCTACCACTAGCCAGGCTTCTATTACGCTTCCATCTCGTAAACGACGACCATCGCATAGCCTTTTCATCCCATCGAAAGTTAAAACTATACCGCCGATTCAACAAACCTCGACCTCTAACGACCTTAACCCCAATAGTAACACCCAGACAAGTACTTTAGCTAGCGATAATACAAAAAGTACTGACTTACTTTATCCTGCTTCCGCTTCCGGTCCTTTTATCGTAATTGTTCAGAGAACTGAACAAGGAAAACTTATTCATCCTTTAGATTTTGGAAAATTCTTATTTGACTCAAAAAATAATAACCTTGGTATTGTTAACGGTTCAATTAAACCGGAAGGGCGATATAAATTATCTATCGAGTTTAATACTGCCGCTTCCGCAAATGGATTTGTAAAAAAAATTGACTCGCTCTCAAACCATAAATATAAATCGTTCATCCCGTCATTTAACCTTACGAGAATGGGTCTTGTTCGAGGAATACCCACGGAGATCCCAGAGGCTGAAATTGTTGATGCTTTGAATAATTCCCAAGGAACCCCGAAAGTAATAAAAGCACGTCGACTGAACTACAAGGATTCTACTGATGGGAACACGATCTGGAAACCTTCCCAATCTGTTGTTGTTACATTTGAGGGACAATCCCTTCCGTCTCGTGTGTTTATTTATTATACCTCGCTTCCCGTCGAAGTTTATAAATTTCCAACTGTTCAATGCTTCAATTGCTGCCGGTTTGGACATACAAAATCCGTATGCCGCTCCCCTCCACGTTGTTACTTTTGCGGAGAAGGTCACCCATTTGATCAATGTCCAAAATCTTCCAATAATCCCATTTGCATTAACTGTTCGGGTGCACATACCGCGGTCAGTCTAGCCTGTCCGGAATTGACAAGACAGAGGAACATAAAACATAAAATGGCTACCGACAACATTTCGTACTTCCAGGCCTCAAAGTTATTCTCTCCTGCGAAAAAATCATTCGCAGAGATGACATCGTCCTCAGCTCCTTTCCAATCAACCACCTTTTTAAATTCAACGTCATCTTCTCACAGAGAAACCATTCTCACGTCAGTCAAACCCAACCCAAAATATACTCCTTACCTTGATAAAAAACAATTGAATAATATTTTGACCAGCCCGAATGGGAATGCCAAATCTCGGACCCCCAATGGGTGTGCCATTAATAGTAATACATCCCCTCCTGCTCTCCCCGAAATATTGAATAATAATTCTTTTATACAAACTTTAATTACCCTTTTAATTTCTATCCTTACAAACAACAATACTGTACCGTCCAACGCTGCCGATTACATTAAATCTTTATTATCTTGCCTCCCCAATGACTTCGAAACTGAACAAAATTCTTCAGTGGAACAGTAGAAGCCTCTTCGCTAACAAATCTGACCTAATTCAGTTACTCGACGAACACGACGTTTCAGTGGCCGCCATTTCTGAAACGTGGTTAAAACCCTCCTTTCACTTAAGAATTCCGGGTTATTATTGTCTCAGACACGACAGACCGGATGGTAAAGGCGGCACGGCTCTGATAATCCATAATTCTATCCCGTTTAAACAAATTAATATACATACTCCCTCCGACGATATCCAGATAATAGCAGCTGTCTTATCTGATATCACAATATTATCAATATATATTCCTCCCTCTACCACTTTTATTGAAAATGAATGGGCACCAATCTTAACCCAGATTTGTTCCCCTTTTATGATCCTTGGAGATTTTAATGCACATTCCCCTTCTTGGGGTAGCAAAATAACAAATCGTTCTGGCCGCAATCTTTTAGATTTTATTGATACCCATAACCTATGTTTTTTAAATGACGGATCTCCAACCAGATTCACCCCCCCCTCATCAACGGAAAAGTGCTGTTGATTTATCTCTTTGTTCATATTCGTTAGCATCTAAATGCTCTTGGGACATCCTAAACGATCCCCTCTCTAGTGATCATTTTCCAATTATAATCCGATTCCAACATCAATCTAACACTTATCCTCCACCAGTTAAAAATAATCTCAAATTTAGAATAAATGATGCGAATTGGAGCACTTTCTCTTCTGAACTAGATAACCTTATTAATTTTTAAAAAAAATCGTCCCCGGGAGACATCAGATTGCAATGTGAGACGTTTCCCTCTATGGTTATAAATGCAGCAGAAAAATCCATCCCGAAACGCAATGCGAACATTAAAATAAAACACTCTACTCCGTGGTGGGACGAGGAATGCACTCGCTCCGTCAACTCTCGTAAAAAAGCAATTTCCTCTTTTCGTAAGTGTATGTCACTAGAAAATTTTTTATCAGTTAAAAAAGCCCAGGCAGAAACCAAACGAATTTTGAAAAATAAAAAACGCGCTGGATGGCGGAAGTTCTGTGAGAACCTGTCTCCGGAAACTCCCCAATCTTCAGTTTGGTCTAGCTTAAAAAAATTCGGATCATCGTATTCTCCGCCGAGAACCAAGCATATATCAGAAGAAATTCTTATAGGATTTGCGGATAAAATAGCCCCCCCATCAGTGGCCGGATGTGAAGAAATGCCTTCTATTAAGCCATATCCATCTCACTCTAACTGGCTAGATGCTCCTTTCTCCATTGATGAGATGAAACTAGTAATAAGAACCCTTTCTGACTCTGCTCCGGGTCCCGATGGAATACTTAATAGTTTCATTAAATCATTTTCTGATATGGCGGTTGAATATTTCTTATCTC
Source organism: Glyphotaelius pellucidus (assembly GCA_936435175.1). Taxonomy (NCBI): domain Eukaryota; kingdom Metazoa; phylum Arthropoda; class Insecta; order Trichoptera; family Limnephilidae; genus Glyphotaelius; species Glyphotaelius pellucidus. The sequence continues at coordinate 7,033,647 of OW386550.1, forward strand.
TTATTAATAATATGTTTGAAACAGGACTAATTCCGGATGATTGGAAAACTCAAAAAATCATTCCCATTTTAAAACCTGGAAAAAATCCATCTGAAATTTCGTCTTATCGGCCTATTGCTCTTTCATCATGTTTGATGAAAGTAGCGGAGCGTTTGATGAAGAACAGATTAGAGTGGTTTGTTGAAAGTCAAGATATTATCTCACCAAATCAGTATGGTTTTCGGAAAAAGAAATCTACAATGGATAATTTAAGTTTGTTCACAACTGATATCCGAGTTTCCCAATCCCTAAATTCTTATACATTGGCCACATTCCTTGACCTTTCATCAGCTTACGATGATGTTTTACTGAATGTTTTGAAAGAAAAGCTAATTAAAAAACAAATCCCCCCGAAATTAGTCCAATTTATTATTAATTTGCTCTCAGATAGGTCCATTATTATTGAGTCTTCCTCTAAATGCTTAAGGCGCAAACTATGGAGAGGTTTGCCCCAGGGTTCTGTTATTAGTCCTCTGTTGTTTAATATTTATATAAGCGACCTAGACTCAGTAATTCCTTTTTCTATCAAGCGTCTTTACTTTGCGGATGATATCCTTATATATTTGTTACATAAAAATATTATTCTTGCAGCTAAGGAAATGAATTTGGCTTTACAATATATTAAAAGCTGGTTGTCATTAAATGGGATGAATCTGGCGGCATCTAAAACAAGGGTCGTGGCTTTCACGCGCAAAAGAAAAATTCCCCAATTCTCAATTTCTTTTGATAATGTGCCTCTACAAACCGCTACTCAAATCAAATTCCTTGGTCTTCTTTTGAACCATAAACTTTCCTGGCTTCCACACATTCAGATAATTTCTACAAAGTGTGAAAAGGGACTTAATATGATGCGAGCAGTTTCCAGAGTATGGTGGGGATCTCATCCTACCACTCTTAAATTAATGTATAATTCCCTAGTTCGGAGCCACTTGGATTATGGCTCATTTCTTTTTGACCCACTCCCTAAATATCTAGATAAGAAAATGGAAAGAATTCAATCAAAAGCCCTCAGAATGATTATTGGAGCTATGAAGTCTTCTCCAATTAATGCGCTTCAGGTGGAATGTGTGGAGCCTCCATTATATTTCAGAAGGCAATTCCTTGCCAATAAATATATTTTCAAGGCTTTATCGGTATCACATCATCCTATTAAACAAAGTCTTAATAGGTTAAGTGTTAATTTGAATTCTAACAAAAGATTGAGAGAAAAACAATGTTTTCCTCTCTTAATTAAAAGTTTTCATCTCTATAATTCTCTATCATCTTCCCTCCAATATCTTCAAGAAGTTCCCAATCTTCCTATATACAATATTCCATTTAAGGCAATCACTTTTATGCCGAACACAATAACATCAGTCTTTCGGAAGAATATTTTATCTTCCCCAAATAAATTTCAAAATGTGGATGATTGCTTTAAAAGCATAGTGGCTTCGAAATTCCCTGGATTTTCCATCCTTTTCACGGATGGTTCCAAATTTGAAAATAAAAGATGTGGAGCATCTATATATAGTCCAGAATTCAACATCAATCTCACTTATAAATTACCGAAAGAAGCTTCCATATTTACAGCCGAATGTTTTGCAATTGAACAAGCGCTAAATCAAATTCAGGTTCTCAACATTCATCGAGCCTTACTATGTACTGATTCGCTAAGTGCTCTAACTAAAATTAGGTCAAATATTTTACGTTATCCGGAAGACAATATTATATGTAAAATAAAAAATCTTCTCAATTCTCTTAGTGAATCTGGGTTTGAGACGATATTGGCCTGGGTCCCTGCCCATTTGGGTATCGAGGGTAATGAGATGGCCGATTTTCTCGCCAAATCTGGTTCAGATTCCGGAACTATTCCACTAAATTTTAGAATTCCTATATCCGATGTCTTTCCGATTCTTAAATCCAATATGACTCGTGCCTGGGAAGAAAATTGGACAGTCTCCAAAATAAGAACTGGATCTTTCTATGCGGGAATTCAAAACCATATCCCTGCTAAGCCATGGTTTCACGGTAAAAAACTTTCAAAACGATTCATTTCATGTATCTCGAGAATGAGAATTGGCCACTGTTCAATTGCATCTCACTTGTCTAGAATTAGAGTTTTAGATGATCCGTTCTGCCAGTGCGGTGTGGAAGAGGAAACCCTCGACCACGTTTTCTTTAACTGTAAAAACCATTCATCTTTCAAGAACATATACCGCCGGCTTATTAAAATCACACACCAGTCCCCCCTTAACATTTCATACCTTTTATCTCTTAACAATTCTCGTGTTCATACAGCTTTATGTAAGTTTATTAACCTGAATGAATTCAATATTTAATTTGTTTTAGTGATCTAAATGAGTCCAATATTTAATTTGTTTTATTATTTTCCCATTAGATTAACCGAAATTTCTTATCCATTTTAAATATTACCGGCACAAAGCACTCTCTCCAGGGTGAATTGCCTAAAACAAAAAAAAACAAAAAAAAAATATTATGAAAATTGTTTAATAACTTACAAGCACAATATGGCACCAGTCGATACACCCCCAAACATGTCAGCAACCTGACACCCGGATGCCTGAACCTGGGCCAGGAAGACAGGGCTGCCGTCCTCAGTGGTGGAAGAGGCCTGGAAGTGGTGGTTCATCATCAGCTCCAGATCTTGAGGGCTGCAGCTGGCGGGGACGCACATGGCCCAGTGGATGACGTCGCGACGTCGGCGAATTTTGTCGCCGGAGTACTGGAAACAAAATAATAATTCTGATAAATACACAAATTAATTAAGAAGCGTAATGATTTCTTTATTGCTTTGAAATTCATCTTGACATATCCGCTAAGATAACATGAAATCCAATTAAAACCTTGGCAGAGCAAATGTTAATTTTAAAATCGATATCTTCGTACAAATGGATTGCACAATGCACTCGCTCCCAACTAACAGTTAATAAATACTTGAACTGATAAGAAGGCCCGAAAACACTATTTCATTTTTTTAAATTACCAATACCACTGCCGTATATCAACTCAAGTGATTCGCTACGTTTGGTGACTTAGCAGAGGTGCCCAGGTTCATAGGGTGATATTTATCTGGATCCTGGCGGCTGCTCACCAACTGATCGGAAGAGATCGGTTGATGTTTTCCTTTTGATCTGTCCAGCAGGAGTCTCTCGAAACATCGCATTGCACCGCAGTGGGTGGGACAGATTCATACGTCTGTCGCTCCTGGAGAAAATGACCTTCAGATTCCTACCCATCCCTCATATGTCTTTCCCTTCCCATAACTTCCTCTCCTTCCTTTCCCTGAAAAGACTCTCCACACCATGAATCCATCTCTTCCGTTGTGGTGCAAGACGATAGGGTCAAGAGAGTTTGGCTAGAGAGATCTAGGTTCCTCAACCAGTTTCTCCCTATCGGGCCCGCCACGCAATAGATGGGCAAACGCATTCGCCGCCAAAACCTAGACGAACCTAAACCCATGAATCTGGACACCCCTACTTAATCATTAACCATAGCGAATCACTTGGGGTGACCTACTGCAGGGGTGTCGATTATCCATAAATGGTTATCCATAAAGGCGGCAACACCCGTACCCGCCTCCCAAATTGTTTTTTTTGTTTGTTTTTAAATAGTGTTTTTATTCTTGTACAATTCTTATAATTACACTGTTTTATAACCGACATACGTCTGCCGTGATATGGCCTAATATGGCCTAACAGGCCGTGACATGAGCCTAGTATGGTTATCGTGAAAATGCTAATGAATATTGTAATGTGAAATTTATATGATATTATAAGAATATTTATAAAAATGTATTTATTCATGTGAATTTGTAATAAAAATTATTTATTATTGTTATATTCTTCTTCAATGATTTATATTGATGAATATAACCTTCAAAAGTTATAAAAATACAGTTGTTCTAATAAAAATTGAATATTCATTTAGACTTTTACAAGAAGCTCAATAGATATTCCATTGAAATAATATCGGATATATTTATCCGAGACGCCATCTAGGTTATAAATCAGTTTAGAACACTATTTTCTAATGAAAACGGTAGGTGCCAATAATATGGAAAAACAATAATCTAAGATAATATGGTTATTTATAAAATTCTAAATATGAGGATAGAAGGAAAACTGCTTTGCTGACAACAGCATATAAATTTCTTAACTGTATTCCCGATATAATACAAAAATTTGAGTTTTATGTCCCCGACAACTTCACAAGAGCGCGCAGACAAGGAACTTTTGTTGTTCCGGGATGCAGAACTAACTTACCATTAGTAATGCCGCTCGGAAAAATGATGCTGTTATTAAATCACCTGTCCCCTGAAATAGATATTTTCAACAAAATATTCCAAAATTCAAAAACGATATTATTACTTAATAAAATAAAATGTATGTTTGTTATTGGTTATATACAATTGTAAATGTAAGTTTTAAATAAAATAAATAAATAAAATGAGATTGACCGGTGACCTTTATTACGGTAGATAAGAGGTGGCAACGGCTGAATTGATATGGCGTTTGTCCCGGTAAGAAGGGAGGTTTTGGGTTCGTATCCCAGTTGCGACCGTTATTTTTTAAAATTTTCTTTGTTTTCTTCTCTTTCATATTTTTGATTAGATTACGAGCGTTATCTTCTTCTTCACTGAAATTTATAAGGCCAAAGACTTTCTGCACTTGAGGTATGATTTCAGTTTCCACATATGTGAAGTTTAGAAAAAAGTTAATGGTCAAACAAGAAAACATAACGCCATATTGTTATTATGTAAATTTTTTTAAAGTTTGAGATTGTCAGTTCAACAAAACATTTTGAAACCGAGGTGAGGTCAGGTTAACACACATTATTTCATATAAATTTAAACTATGTTCCAAGTTATTGCCACATGATAGAATTGTGATGATCGCGTCTTCATCTTAACGTAATCCTCAACTTTTCTGACATCATCTCATCAGTCGGCCAAAACATTGCACGACACGTACCAGGCATATCGCAGAGCCTGCCTTTGAATATCATTCGGAGCAGAATGGGTGCATTGTTGCATGAAGCTATGTCATGAATCTAAAGCAGCTCTTGTTAAGGTATTCAGCAAAGCCAGTAAGCGTATTCAATTTAGTTACATCTAATGTGTAGTTGAATTGTTTAGGTAAAGGTGTTTATTTATTTATTGTTTGAAACATTTACAAATTGTTGACAATTATTACAACGATCTCCAATTAGAAATATTCACAGCATGAGTAATCAATGTTAAGTTGTTACCAGACGGAAATGCGTGTGGTGATAACAGAAATAATGATAATCAAAATTAAATATAAAACATAACCTGCAGAGAAAGATAAAAAAGAAAGAATGGGTATGACAATAAAGCAGCTACATAACTGTTCTCCACGAAGTTTCATTGTAGGAGTTTGATAATTTGTTTTTTAAAATGTGTGAGATTGTTTGCGTAGATATCTATATGGTCACATTCAATGGTATTATATAAACGACACATTCGAGACAGAGGATTGAAGAATACATTATTTTTATTAAATTATTCAAGATGGAATATTTTATGACTCCTTAAATTACGTCTTTTAGGATCTTTTATATGAATATTGCTCAGACAATGCGTTGTTTGAAGCTTATTTGTTTACAGGTGAAGTCTTTCGGAAAGCGTGTTTATTTATTTGTTTATATTATACGTCCATATGGGCTCTCACAAATATGTAATTTACTTAAAAATGTATGTAAAGAGTAATCAAGAAGCAAACTTTGCCAATTTTGGGGGCGGGTGTGGGTAGCTCGCATCGGAAACCATTTATTGGATAAGCAACACCTCTGCCATAGGTAACCCCAATGTTACGCTACGTTTGGTGACATAGCAGGGGTGCCCGGGTTCATAAGGGTGAGGTTTGTTCGGATCTTGGCGGCGGATGCGTCCACCCACCAACAGGCAGGCCGTATTAGCAGAGAGAGGTTGAGTTTTGATCTCTCCAGCAGGACTCTCCCGGAATATCGCCTTACAACCGTCAATTGCCGAATACCAAGAACTATTGAGCTTAGCTCTGTTGTCTCTATTAATGGATTTTTTGTGAATTTCAACTGCCTCCGTAAGGGGCCATCCATAAATTAGGTAACACCTTAAGGAAGGGGGGGGAGTAGAGAAGTGTGATATTGTGTGACAAGGGGTATGGGAGGGTCATCAGCTCTGTGACGTCACATGTAAAAATCTAAATTATTAAAACGCAAAAAATTAGTGAGGAGGGGGTCTCACAAATGTGACAATGTGTGACAGGGACGGGAGGGAGGAGGGCGGTCAAAAATTCTTGTAATTCGTGTGACGTAATTTATGGATGGCCCCTAATTAGGCGTGCTTTATGAGTTTTGGGTCTTCCCAGAATTTTACAAACAAATCCAAAGTAATGTCCGATTTCAATTAAATGCTCGGCGATTTACGATTTGGCAGGGTGACCGAGTTTACATGCTCGAAAGTGTTATGATATCCTTTTGGAGATCGTCCTCTCTGTCTGGCCTACATAAACCTTGTCATATCAGGGACAGCTGAGTTAATACACTCCATCTGATTAGCTTATTAAAGTCACCGTTGATTTTATACGCTTTATTTTGCCCTTTTAACTGCTTAATTATTCATTTGCTAGTTGAGAACGACTCATGTACGTTGTGCGGAATGTATGGACGAAGCAAATGAATTGGACTCATTATCTTTAAACTTGAGAACGTGCAATAATTATTGAGTAATTTAGTTTAATGAAATATTCCAAATAATTAGGTGAGATCGTAAAAATAAGGTTGCAAAATATTTATTGCTTCAGGTAATAGTTGTTTCAAGGTGAAAAAGAGAAGCACCTTGTGTCGAATGCGTTTTTTTAACCTAAAGGTAATAATTTACTAACGTGAAAATAACGGTTTTTGACCTTAAAGAAATTATAAAATTACCTCGCTAAAAAGTGAATTCAACCAAACTGGCATGTTATCTTTATTTATTGTGCTTAATTTCCAGAATGTTTTACATGAAGGGTCATTTTGTTTTTTTTATTATTGGGTTTTTAGCAATTTTTTTCTTTTTTATATTTATTTTTTTACATTAACTCCACACAGAAGGCTCCGAGGAAAGCAATTTCCCTCGGGGCCTATGTCATCTGAGATGCTGTGTGGAAGGTTTTTTTGAGGAGAGAAAGGAATGAACATTGGTCTTGAAGAGACCCGTGTTGTAGGAAGGATGATACACATAGGCCGGCAAATCGTTCCACAGCCAAGCTGTTGAATACGAGAACGAGTTGAAGAAGCGACCCGTTCTCATGTGACAAATGTCAACCGTCTACATACGTTGGGCACGCGTTTGGCGTGTTTCCCGACTATGCACCGGTGCCGAAGGGATCAATGACGCTAGTTCCCGATGAAATACCGATAGAACAAGGATAGTACTCCCACCGACGGCTGTGCTCGAATCTATCAAACAGACCGCCCGTTTCTGCACAGAGTCGCGGATTTTTTTCCGGTATTTTAGAGCTCCAGACCAGGATGGCTACCAAATTCAACTGTGGCGCACTTGTGATTTGTACAGGGTTAGCAGTTATGTACTATTAAAATGTCTGCGGGCCCTATACAGTACGCCTAGTTTTTGAGAGGCTAACTTAACTCTGGCTTCGATGGAGCCCCCGTACCTGAGCTGGTCACTTAGAGATACACCATGCATGTCAATGGAGGGCCTATTCGAAAGATTGCTTCCGTTGAAGGACACCAGATTTTCATTTCGATCCCATTTAGACGTAATCAGACATGTGCACTCTTGGGGACATGGAGACTCTTGTGCACATAAAAAAGAGTCAATTATAACAAAGGTTAAGAATCGGGAAAATTTTAGGGTAAAAATAGGGAATTTTTTGGGTCAAGGGCGTGGGAAAAGTACGTCAAAAATCAGATCAAGAGCCTTTGAAAAATACAAACATCTCCATTTCCTTTAAAATTGCCTTTCCTGGTACCTATTTGCAGCAATTGCAAATGTTTTTACTTAAAATCATCTTTATTACGTAAATATGTTAAAAGCAAGAAGTGTGTTGGAGGCTAGTAACGTGTAGTATTCCAACCGTTCTGCTTACCCTAGAGCAGCGTTTCCTAACCTTTTTCAGCCGTGGACCCCTAGCAAATCAAGAACAATTTTCAAGGACCCCTTAATAAAAAAATCCAGAAATAAATTTTGGACCATTAATTTTAGTACTACTAATAATATAACAAAAAAAAACTTGTTTTATAAAAATACGTTAATAAATAACAAGTAACAGCAACGTTAAATTAATTATTGTGAAGTTTGGTGTTGTTTTTTTGCCACTGTATATTCGTGAGTGATATTCGGGTTGATGTTACCACTAAGTTGTAATCTCAAATCGGATTCCACTTGTAATCTGTTTCTGTGTTTGTTTTTAGTATACATAGGAGCGGAAGACACCTTTTCGCAGAGGTACGTGGTTGAGAAAAGCTATAAATGTTTCAGTGCTTCTACTGGTGTTTCCTTAAAAAATATTATATTATTTATCTTTATAAAAAATATTAATCTTTCTTTACATTCACCCAAAAACTTGATGAAAAGGATTCTTTAAAATTACGTCACAAAGTTGAATCACAAGATATTTCTATAAATTGGTTTTCCAACAACATCTGTGTTGAAAGGGCCTAATATCCAATTTTTATTTTTGTCGAGTACTGGAAAATAATCCCTCTTGTAGACTCAAGCTTAAACATTTGAAATTTTTAAGCTCTTAAAAAAATATTTGTTATTTTTGAAGATAATATCTAGATACGTTCCATGCCGAAACGCAAATTATATGAAATTCCCTCGATAGAAAAAAATCGCAAAGTATGCTCCGAAAATTATTTAAAACAAGTCTATTTCTATCATTTTACAAGTTATATTTGTGAAAAAATTCACAATGTTTCTTTAAATGATACTTAAGATACGCTCCATGAGATTTTTGCTCTATTTTAAACAAGTCATGTTTTATTAAGCATTTTCCCAATTTTCGCATCAATTTTGTCATTGAAAATATGGCGCGCGCTGACCAACATTCGTAATTACATATCTCTCCATCTTCTTCTTTTTAGGCCGGGAAGCGTCGCCTTAAGGGCACTAAAACATCAGTTAAATATGCTGCCATTGTGAGCCATCCAAAGTCATCGAAATGAGCAGCATGTTTATTGAATTCTCCAACAGAATTCTCCAAAAAGGTATCGTCGTTGTCGCACGTTCACCGTGCTAAGTAAGCGTAGCGATTACGAGACTTTTAAATGGTCCAGAGATGAGACTGCGGACCCCCATACAAATATTCGCGGACCCCCAGCGTCCGCGGACCACAGGTTAAGATACACTGCCCTAGAGAAATTCCATGATGATTAGTTTGCCTTTTTTCATATCCCCGGGTATTTCAAATCACCCTTGGAAAACTTGTCATCCAAGGGTAAGTTTTTTTAAGTCCAGCGTTTATTTTAAACCTCGGAAATACCCAAGAGCAGGTTTCCTTAAAGAATTTATTGCAAAAGGTCAAACCGGATTACTTTCCGTGGACTTATGCGCGCCCACGACAATTATCGTTGCATTTCCATACATTCCGCCCACGATCACATAAAAAAAATCATGGACTTTATACATTTAAATTTTAAGTTCAAAGTTATCTTTGTTGTGGCCGCTGGTCACGATTTATTTAACTTAGGTAGCTTTTATAAGAAAAGCATTACTAGTTGTTCTGTGATCAATAGACCCCGCGTCCTCGAAAAGGAAGTTTCCAATTTTCAAAAAATAAATCAAAAACTTTTATTTTTAAACCATAAGTTTTGTAAGTAGGTACTAATATCTAAGTATTTAATTAATGAACATGACGATTCGACGAGTGATCACATTTGTAAAAAGAATAATAATTATTTATCCCAATTTTGGAGGCGGGAATGGGTACCGCCGCTCCGGGAACATTTATTGGATAACCAACACCTCTGCCATAGGTAAACCCGAAGTGATAACGTGAAGTGGTTCGCTACGTTTGGTGACTGAGCAGGGGTGCCTGGGTTCATGGGGTGAGGTTTGTTTAGGTATAGGAGGCGGATGACTAGGACACACACTGAACCCTATTCACCTCTTAAACCCTTTTCCTTCCCAGAATTCTCATCCATTTCCTTCCCAGCATCCCCAAAGATGACACAGGCCTTGAGGGAGATTATTTTCCTCAGGACCTCTTGTGTGGAGCTCATGAAAAAAAAAATAAACCGTCGTGTGCTGACGCTAAATTTTTGCCGTGCGTTAGCTGTTTTTTTTTTTTCGTAATAACTATCTCATTTTTCACAAAACAATGTTTTTTTTAATTTTCCTCTATTACCAGATAATGTGTTTATACATTGTTTTATAAAATTAGAACGCATATAATCAAACTACCGTTAAGTTTTTTCCCCCAGAATAGCTACTTAAATGCAGAGAAACGATTTTTTTATCGATTTTTGCGGCACACGACAGTTAAAACGGTCACCATCTTCCTTTCAGAACCGGAACGTAACAAACAAATTTACAGAAATGTAATTCTACGCTCAGTCAATTTTTCAAATCATATTAAGACTGGCCTTGACTTATATTAAAACATTTTACAATTTGTTATAAAGGACATTAATTTACCTGACTGAATCGTCAAAATAATATCTGATAAAATCACTCTAAAAACAGCACATTTTAAATTCCTTTGATATCTTAACATCGTCTTTGGATAAAACCAGTTCCTACTTGCCGGTCAAAGCCAAGGAACTAATATTCAACGCCTGTGGCCGTAATTAAAACGTATCCAATATTCAAATCGCATAACTGATGCACGTGTTATACGCGTTATAAACACCGTTATAGCCTCGTTATAGCAATCTCGATAATTATTCTCGCAAGAGAGAGTGGAGCCGCTTATACCTTTCGTCATACTCTCGGTAATAATCACCAGCCGTTTCCGCACAGGGAATCAAACGATCGATCTTTTAATGAGTTATTATAAAACAGATATTAGTGTATTACACAGGTTTAGGCGCGGCTAACAACTCGCATTGGTTGGCAACCTTTGAGAGATTTTTTTTTGTCATAAGTTTGTACCAATTGTTCAGTGCCCAATATTAGATAGGTGGTCGTAAAACTATATTATTTTCTAGATTTATACCTTGGTGTATGACACGTAAGCGATTTTTAACTTTTGACGTGTTTTTCCTATTTAACCCCTCAGACCACGACCATATTCTGTCAGTATGTTAGAATATTTCCGCTGTCCAATAATAACCAAATAAATAAAAAAAATGAGTGTGTTTTAGACCACACGATTGTAAAACTTCTTTATGCTTTGTTCGCCTCCCCGATAACACTTTTCGTAACGCTCTCGTTACGCATTCATCAGCTTACTCCCCAGGTCAAGCGATGCTTCGTTCGTCTCGCCCGATCACACTTTTCGTAACGCTTTCGTCACGCATTCACCAGCTTACTCCCCAAGTCAAGCGTGCGTAAAGAAGTTTTACTTCAATAAATGGAATATTTGTAAACTTATCCGAAAACAAAACACTTGTTGAAAACAAACAAATTGTTAGAAATAACTATGCAAATTTATAAACATAAAAATTTTGTATGCAAACTTTAAAAATTTTAAAATGGCTCACGTGCTTTTTTAGACAAATCGCCTCACTTTTTTGTCGTTTCATTTAAAATAATTAACAAAAAATTCACAAAATTTCGCAATATTTTTCAAATTGCGGTCGGAAACTTTGGATTCATAAAGGTATACAATTTAATTCTATTTTGGTTAACCTTTAGTTTTGAATATACAGCGTGGTATTTCCTCTTTCCAATACCGCTTAGATCGTTTAGTCTGAGGGGTTAAGAGTTTTTGCTATTTTATAAAAAAGTGGTGAGACATACGCATTGCACTTAATAATAATGAAGCTACATACAATGATAAAATGTTTAAAAGTGCAGCATTTTAAATGTATAAACTATTCACCTTTTCATCATTGATTTTAATTTACCCTAAAAATGCAAGTACATTTACTGTCATCCAGCTGCGGTTTTAAATTAATATAATGCAATACCTCGATGTTAGAATGTTAATTTCATGGAAGAAGATAATGCCTATAGATCTAATAGAAAAAATTAAAAATATAAACAAGACACAGAAAAATAAAAAGGTAACAATGTTCGATCAATACTTGGTCGAAGATAACAACACGTATTTTTAATTCTCAGAAATATGAGTTTGATAAAGATGGCAAAAATAAGGCTTTTTTTTGTCTTGTTAAAAAAAGACATCCTGGGTTCGAGTCCCAGTTGCGACCATAACCTTTTTTATTTTTCTGAGTCTTGGTTTTTTTCATAGTTTTTGTTTAGATTTATTATTATCTTCTTCTTCAATGAAATATTACGTGGATTTTTTATAGCAATTTTATTGTAAGAATTATGATAGAAGTTATTTCAATAAAAATTGTAAGTTATTTTCGCTGTATTTGCCTTTTCAAAGCCGAAGACTAATGTTTTAAAGCCGAAGACTTATGTCTTAAAGCTGAAGACTAATGTTTTGAAGCCGAAGACTAATGTCGGAAAGTAAACATATAATTGACTCCCTTCAATATTACGATTTATAAATACAGGACCGGATCTAAGGAGGGGAAGGGTGCACCCGGGGCGCCTGCCCCGGGCAGCAGTTTAAGGGGGCGCCAAAATCGTAATTTTTTTATTTGATCGACAAAAAACCTGATTCACAAATCACCTGGCATCCAACGCGTTCTAACGATTATTAAATTGTTTTTAAAACACCCCTAGTTGGTTTTTTAACACATCCTAAGTATCCGTAGTCGATTTTGAACGCGTGCATAGTGTACGTCACGGGCTCTCAATGTGGGTATTAACGCCCCCTCGTGGGCGTTAGAGACTTTTAGAATGGCAATAGAAGACCCAGAAAAAACTTAGGGGGTGTTGAGAAGGCACAGTGAGGGCGTGGGCAGGTAAAAAAGTTTTAAAAAAGACAAAAAATACGGTAATCACACACTAATAAAGCAAAAAAAAATATATTGGTTAATTTTTATTATTGTAAGCATTGTAATCATTACCATGTGTGCAAAAATTCACAAATTGAGTCCCCCCCCCTTCCCACACCCCGCGCCCCTTCTCAAATGCTGGCGAGAGGGGCGCCACTATCGGGCTGATAAATAATACGGTGACAATGATCAGATCTTAGTCTTCCCCTTTTGATCTTGAACTGAATTCCTAACCTCAACATTATTTTTTCTGTACAATTCGTCGTTTTTTTAAAAAAACATGTTTGTGGATTTAGCGCAAGATTCTTCGTGGACCAATTTTATTTCAGAATAAAGGAGCCGTCAACAAAATCCCAGAAAAAAGCGCGCCTTCTCTTCAGCTGTCGATATATCATTCCCGGAGACATTAACGGCCGCCTTTGGGCTACGCAACTCAAGTTTCAAGTTTCAGTCTGTAGCGTCAAGTGGTATTCAATCATATTTTTTCTAATCTCCTTGAGAACTGAAACCACAAACTAAATTCACAACTCGCACTCTGTCCGTCATATAAATTCTTAATGTATTTACCTGTCAACACCCAATTTGCAAACGATTTAGATTGAGATATTGTGGAATATGAATAATTTTGCAAAAATATTTTACATTATCCGAAAATAGAAAATATAAAAACCTCTTCATATACATCGAATTTCATAGGGTAGGTGGAAAATACTTTCAAGCGTTTGCATGAACTTTTTTTAGAGAGTGCCATTTAAACAGAAAAACGTCTTGAGGTTGAAGCCTGCTTTATAAACCACATTCCAAGCGCTTCATTTGCTGCAGTAGTGATAAATTAATTGCAAAAAACACTTATCGTCAAGCAATGAAATGTTTCTTTAAGATTTTTACACCTACAACACCCATAAGTCCGAATTTTAAAGTTGTAAGTAAAAGAACCGAGTACCCGGGAAATAATAAATTTTTGTATCGCTCGCTTCCGTTTCATCGTATTTAAAATCACAACGGTGCTCAAGAAGTTTCACTTCAAAAATGGCAAGACCAAGTGAATCAGATATTTGATTGGGCCATGTCAAGAGTCGAAAAAATAGAGGAGCATGTGGGAGACGATGCATGAATGTGAACTAGGCAGGGAGTGTGTGCAAAGACCTAGTTTTTTGACGGTACATCCTCTCTGCCAGCCCCTGCGCGAAACGGCATGATGGTTAGTTAGTTAGATAGTGAAGGATGATTTTTTTCCATTTTTTTCGTCGAATTTCAGTGCACCTTTTCCTTTACATTTGGTCGTCTTATATATTTATGATTTCTTCTTCGGAGTCGCTAGATGTCGTTTTGTTTGCCTGTTCATTTTGGAGTGGTTTGAAGATTGGATATTGATTTTACAAAAAAAAACGCTTATTTTTTGGGATTTGATAGGATTCGATCCTCGGACGTCTGAGTGCCTGGCCGCTAAGATTCGTAAGATGCTTTATTCCACTGGACCATGGGAGACTTGCGTGAGGGTGGTTTCTCATTCTCTCGCAGGCTAAATCCTATAGATGATGTATGTGTTTGTCTCTTTTTAGTATAGCTCGCTTCCCTTTCATCGAGTTTCAAATCACAAAGAAGCTTTCACTTCAAAAAAATTTCAATCACACGTACGTGCAGATACACCCTGTATACAAAAAATATGGACACTCACTTAATAAGCAAAAAAATGCTTTTTATTAGTACGATAATAATTTAAGTTTCCGGAAATAGAAAATACTGCGTTTTAATAGTGTTAAAATGAAAATCGGTTGTTTCACTTCAAAAATTCATACATAACAAGTTTTTTTTTTAATTTGGTGATGTTGGCCTCACTGCGTGCTTGCCCTTGCTGAGGTCCCAATTAATTAAATAACTATTAATTAATAAACATCCATCGTGGAGCCACATCACTAAAAACAAGGTTGTCGATCGCTATAAAAATCTATCACTAACGGCGTGTATATTTTTCCTTGATTCGGGTCAAGACTCAGCGCTTTGAATGGTAATGTTAATCAATTATTGCTGTTAGTCATTACGCAATAGTAGTCGGGTCGTTACACCGGGATTACGAATCGTAATCAGTAGGTTATGTTCTTACTTCTCATTGTTATGAAGAAGAATCAGCTATTCTATTATGTGGGTAGTTACAGACGGTAATATCAACTTTCTTTATTATTATCTGATGTAACTGATGAATATACTGATTGAATCACTGAAGAGAAGAATAGATAGAAATGTATTATGTGCTTGCCCGTGTGCCCGAATTAAGTTGAATGTTTCCTCACTTCTGATTAAATGGATGGTAATTTTTGGTGATGAATGGTAAACTTTTTGAAAATTGAGTGAATTTCATTTAGTTTACCAGCAGATAAGATAGGCGCGAGAGGGAGGGGAATCCGGTAGCGGCGGAGAGGAATGAAAGAGGGGAGAATCGCGGGAGGGGGGGCCGATGGGGGGGGAAAGCGGAGAAAGTAGAAAGCGATAGGGGCGCGGGAGAGTGGGGATTCGAAGGACGGGTGGAAGCGGAAAGGGAAGGGGGTAAAGCGAGGAAAGTAGAGAAGGAACGCGCGAAGGGAAGAGGAGGCGGAAGGGGAACGGGGACGAATTGGAAAGGATACGCAAGGAGAAGCAATATCTTTATTTGAGTGGCAATGCAACGCATGCCGGGAGCTCGTTGATAAAATTATTGTAATATTTGATCAAACTTTATCGCCCACGACCGAGTCGATAGGTCTTGCCTATTCAGTAAATGTAATCTTCCAACATCAGTTCTAGGATGTATCCGTTCAGAGCTATCTTCGCTACAAATATAAGAGTTCAAAAGATGAGAATAAATTACTTACGTAAAGGTGTTTTATAATGAGATGGCAGCGATATCTTTGGTTTTGTATGCTAATTACTCGATACTTGCCATTTAGAGTGTGAAGGGAAAAGCACATTAAATAAAAACCTATCACGACGTGTAGGTTGCAGGTACCTACTAGAATGTACATGCTTTGATCATGTAAGACTATTATACCGAAACGACACTGTATAAATAAATGCTGTGACAGTGAGCAGAACGATTTGCAGTTTGATTCGAATAACTTTTCAGACTGCCAGAAGATGAACTAACCAGTAGTTCTGTGACTGAACAGTAGACTTCGCGAAATGTTGATTACTCCGACTTATGTCGCAAATATTTTTGTTATTGTTTTTGGGGTGTTATGCCGTGTTTCGCTACCTCCTTCTTTAGCCAACGTTTCGGACAGCGTTACAGTGTCCATCATCAGGGCAGATGAGGGAATGATGGACACTGTAACGCTGTCCGAAACGTTGGCTAAAGAAGGAGGTAGCGAAACACGGCATAACACCCCAAAAACAATAACAAAAATACTTTTTGGCCGTGAAAACCTAAAAACATACCTATGTCGCAAATAGTTCAAATAAAATCATTATTAGGAGAACGCAGAAAATTCGAACAAATTGAAGCTTATACAATTTCTCGAAAATGCCTACTTTCCACTTTGAGAACAAGAGTTCTAAGAGAACAAACGATAATCTATTTATGCGTCTAATCTCTTCATATCTCGTTTTATTGCTTCCATTAAAAAGGGTCAACGTATCAAAGAAATATTACCCCAGCCTGATGGACCATTTGGGACATAGTGTCCTAACCCATAACGTTGAAAGAAATATATCTGAATTTGTTACGTCACCACTTTAGAACCGCGTTATCCGCGTAATAATGATATTATGTGTAATCAAATTGTGTACAAATTGAAAAGAAGCAAAAATAACAGATGTTGCGTTTAAAACCAGAACTAACAGTTTTTCAGTTTTGAACAACAACACCTTTGTACAACAGTAACGTATTGTATAGATAAGTCAATTTGTTAAATAATTGAAAGAAACGCAGTATAAATTTATAATTGATAAATAAATGTATTGATAAATTATCAATTATAAACCTACTACGAGAGAATCACTCGATCAAAAAATTTTCGTGCAATCAGATACTCGATTATACTGTAACGCTTGTAAGAGTAAATGTGTTCAACTGCATGGAATACAAGAAGGCTATAATAACACACCATACCTCATAAATAATTTTTTTTTACATGAATACCGCACAAGAGTCTCAACTGCTCCCGTCTGGAGCCAGTGATACTGTGGCATCCCCAATTGGGGTATGATGTGAGGCAGAAGGTAGTGGAGAGGGGAAGGAGATGGGGAAGAGGAAAGTGGGAAGTACCTGGCTATTCAGATCTTGTCACCAAACACGTCTTAAGCCATTTCAAGCAACGTTTCAATTCTGAATGGTGGTTTTACACCAGGTCGATACTAGTATCTCCCACTATGGAACGTGCTGCCAATATACTATATATTTTTAAATTAAGAAATTGTGAAATAACACAAATTAATCAAATTACTAACGTTTGCTTATATTATTCTTCTGCGTGGGTTACATTTTTATAATTTCTATACTAAATTTTACTTGTTGACTACTGTTATTAAATTATTACGTATATCACATGTTTGTAAAAGTCCATACAGCGTTATATATAAATGAATAAGAACCAAGTAAAATAAACTTTGTGGGAATCTTTGTATGAACGACCATTTTTTAAATTAAAAATTATTTTTCAAGTTAAAACGGAATAAAATTTTCCTTGACCAATGAACGAATTTTCCTTCAGGAAATACGATTGGATTTTTGTTCCAATTCAGCGAAGAGTCCTTTTTGTGGGGCCGAATAAGAAAAGCCCTTTTCCATTTCTAGTTTGATTATATGGATCGCAACGTTTGTCTAGGAGATTGAAAACTTCAAAGAAAATAGGTCCCTGCTGTCGTAGCCAACGCAAAAATAGTTATTTTAAAAAGCTTTTAAAGAATGCTCTGCTTTCTTAAACAATATTTTGTCCTCGGAGAGTTTAAAGGAACGACGGAAAGGCAATATGTAAGATGACTTGGCATATAACTCTCCTACATCCAGAGAGATATGCTAAAAATATATTATCGTACATGGAACCAGAAAATAGTATTACCGAAGTATCGCTACTAGCATATCTGTTAGAAGATAACAGAAGATTTTTGTTCATGCGCAGGAATGTAAAATCGTGTGTTTTTGGTTTGAAAGTTTTATCGATTTGTAATATAACAAATTATTTAATTAAATACTGCGAGTAGAACACATCTTCGCCTTAGCTTTAAAAGAGTATTTTTTTTTTTTTTGAAAGGTAAACCTTAAAAACAAATTAATTTCAGGCTTATAAAAAATCTGTAAGTGTAAAATCTCCAAGTAGCGAACTGTTTTTCGGATATTGTTTTATTGTATAACTAGCGAGTACCAGGTATGCGTTGAAGCTGTAATGCCACACAAAGAGAGTATTTGTGTTTTAATTCTGTTTATTGAAGGGCTTTTGGATGCACAATGTTTTATGTTTTTCTTTCTGGTGCGAACATGAGTTAAAGCATATACAAAATAAAGGACTTAAACTAAATCTTTTAGAACAACCAGAAATTAACACTTTAATAATCCTAAAGCTATTTTAATAAATGAACAGACCAATATAATTCACTCACCGTTGTTAGAAATGTTCAAACTAATTAAAAAAAAAAAAAATAATAATAATAATAATTTTACTAGAAAATAAAACCACGAGTCATCATTTGGGAATAATTCACATTAAGAATAATGTTTAAGAGTATTAACGACTTTAAACTTAATTATACAGAAAATAAATTACGAGTCATCATTTGGAAATGATTCATATTAGGAATAACGATTAGTGCACTTAACGACCTTTAGTCGAATTTAAACAATATAAGTAATTTGGAAACTTTTGATAGGGTAATAACCATTAATAATTTTAGTCAGTTTACTCATAATTAAAATTAGTCATCTAAATCCTATCTAGAAATAACATAAATACCTCGTCTGTATGTGGTATGACCACAGTTTGATAATGCCTTCAAAAGGCGAAACAGCTGTCACGTGTAATAATAATTACCTAGCAGAACTTGTTTATAAATAAACTGTTTTTGTAAATTTAATAATTATATTATTAAATATGTAAAAGAAATAAAAAAAATAAAATGGAGTTCTACAAATTAAACTTGATAACCATAAATAGTACAGATATATAATTCATTCCGTGCACTAGCGATGTATGCGCGAAGGCAAGTTAATTTTGCACCACTTCGATCAAGCGTAATCCCAAGTATTCGTTTGGGAATATTAATTTACAATGTAACGCATCGCACATTGGCACTCGTGCGCATCAATTTAAATAGTTTTATGAGATTTATTGCATGTTTTTACTTTCAAGGTGAACATTTTAACGCTGATGGAGAAATATTACTTTTTCACTTATTTAAAAATAACTCGTTACTTAGTGGGGTGAATGAACTGCAGTACCTTCCATTAATTAATTTTCTATAGCTTTTTTACGCACTATTTACATTTAAAAAGTGAACTATAACTAATATGACGGCCTCCGTGGTCCCGAGGTAAGACTCTGGACTCACAATCCGAAGGTCGCGGGTTCGAACCCGGCGTGCGCAAATAAATTTTATTTGATATTTGTGTTATTTCACAATTTATTCATTTAAAATAATATGTAGTATATTTGCGGCACGTTCCAGAGTGGAAGATACTATCAGTATCGCCCTGGTGTAAGACCCACCATTCAGAATTGAAACGTTGCTTGAAAATGGCTTTAGCCGTGTTTAGTGACCAGATCTGAATAGCCAGGTACTTTCCCACCTTCCTCTTCCCTATCTCCTTCCCCTCCCCACTACCTTCAGCCTCACAACATACCCCGATTGGGGATGCCATAGTCTCACTGGCTCCAAACGGGAGCAGTTGGGACTCTTGTGCGGTATTAACTATAAAAAAAAAAAAAAACTGCACTGCTGGCAATTTCAATTTCAGTCACGAGCCGCCCATTCTTCAGAAGGTCCGGTAGGAAAATAAAGAGGTAAATAATGCAAACCGGGATTATAAAAATCTTTGACAATTTTGGCGAAAACCCAACCACCCCTTAGAGAAATGAATACAGAACAAAATTCATGATATCCTGAAGACTGTGAACCTCATTTTAGAGATGAATAAAAAGACAGGTAGTTAACTAACACCTCAATCTAAAAATTATTGAAAAAGACGTAATGTGCTAGACAGATAGAATAGATCTAAACACATTCATTAATAATCTCAGAAGCTTTTTTATTAAAATTTAAATTGATTTGCCGATACATGAATGCCATAAAATAATTCTCAATAAAAGTTAAGCCCACGATACACCATTAAAAAATACTGTGTTATTTCTCTTTGATCTTCTTTTCATTTCATTTAGAAAACTTTCTCATTTCAATTTGTTCTTCAAATATTTTGTGTGCTTGGGTACTGAAAAAAAATCATTTTGAAGGTCCTTTCTGGTACACTTACTTGGGGAATATTGTGAGGCAGAAAGTAACTGGAGAAGTAAATAACGAAGACAAAACATTTTGAAAATTTCGCAATTTTCAAATCTAGTTAATGAGCATAACTTGAGTAATTTCAAGCAAGACGGGGTTTCAGAAATCCCTTTTATTTACAAAAAGAAGACTCAGACCTCGTGTTCATTTTTGCCAATTTATTAACTTATACAGTTTTCTTGTGAATGGTAATTTCTTTGTAAAAGCCTCTGCAGAAAATAACAACGAAAACTTCCCGAAGGCAACACGTTTAAAACAGATTGCTTACGTTTTAGTTCACCGAAACCCTATTTCAACCACTATGTAAAGTTTTCTTATCAAAAAGCTTTGCGGGAGAATGTAATTTTGATATTATTAACGCATTCAAAACCGAAAGCCACAATAAAATTCCTCAACTAATCAGAAAGTTTAATCAATTTGTTTTCCACTGAAAGCTTCAGATACCAACTAAATACGTTTCAATCAAATTTAAGATTGCTCTAGCTCTAGGGGAAGATTAGATTAGTAATTATTGTTTTACATCAAAGGCTCACTGTTGTTGCTTTTCTGATGAAACCAAAATTATTATTTCATCAAGAAAATGTTTTCACACCAAAATATCTCTTGGCGGGTAACAACATGTCAATCGTATCTCATTATGGTTTATAAAGACATTAGAAATTGGAAACACTTCTAAAGCTTTGTGCTGACAACCTCACAAGGCCCGCGTAACTCACCGCACAGTCAAGTGGGCAAAGATATGAATTCAATTATTGTGACCATAATAGTGTTTTCAGGCTCTCCCATCAAAGAATTAGCCCTTTTGACGGCATCACTGTTTCTATTATTGTTTGATGATATTATTACTATATTTGCAATTTTTATTAGAACGACGCTCTTTTTATAACTTTTGAAAGTTATTCCCAATAATGTATTTTATCATTGAAGAAGAAGATAAGACTAATAATCTAAACGAAATATGAAAGAGAACAAGACACCGAATTTTTTTAAATCGTGTGCAATTCACACGCGGTAGAAGTGAAACCTTCACCCACACAATCTCAACCAATAGGAGCATTGAAAGTGAGTTCATAATCATAGCGGCCAATGCGCGCAGCTTGACAGAGCGCAACGCCACGAAGGCACTGTGCGTAGGTTAAGTTTCATTCTATCTCAATCTCTCGCACTCTATCTCAATAGATTTTGTTTGTCTCTTTTAGTGTCGCTCGTTTCCGTTTCGTAGACTGAGACTTGAACCCAAAACCTCAGAAGTCTTACCGGGACAAACGCCTCAATTTTTTTCCATATTATCGGCAACCACTTTTACATTGGAAACAATTGTTCGATGAACTGATTTGTAATCTAAATAGTGTCTCGAAAAGTGATAGAGCTCCCGGGGTCGTTTTGCATTTAACATAACCAAACATAACCTAACCTGATCGATTTCAATATCTCTTCCTAAGTTAAGATTTAAGGTTTTTCTTTGTACAGTCATAAAGTTTAGTAAACATTAGCTTTTACATAACAACATCATTTACTTTTTATTAAGTATCTTGGTGGATTTCGTGAAGACGGTCTTCAGAATTTTCGACTTTAGGGAAGTAGGTCTGTGGGATTTTTTTCTGATATATAAGAAATTATATTGTTTTCACCTTGTGCTACTTATAAAACCAGACTGATATTTTATTACATTTCCAGCAATCCTTATCAATATATCTTTATGATTTATTTGATTCGTCTCCAACAAAGTGAACCCCTTTGCCCGTATCTCAATAAGTCTAAACAAATTCTCATATATATGTTATAGTCAATACTCGAAGCTCCGGCGCTCCTAGGTTTGACTAGTCAATCCTCAGATCTGACTTGAAGTCTTAAGCCCGAAGGCTTTGGTCAAACCTAGGATAAACCAGTCATTCCGCGAAGAGACTGCATATTGACCTTTGACTATGACATATACACAACTCTCTCTCTCTCTCTCTCTGTGGCACTACAGCCCCCATCGAGCTTTGGCCTCCCGCAACAATCGCTTCCAACTCCTCCTGTCCTCAGCGGCTGACTTCCACCTTTGGTTTGTTACCTGGAGAAGTTGTGCTGCATCCCCCTCTTACCTCGGCTTTCCATCTCAGTTTGGGTCTTCCCACTTTTCTCCTTCCACCTGGGTGTCCAGTCATAATTCTTTTTGGGATTCGTGTTTCCGGCATTCTATGTACATGCCCAGCTCATCTCAACCTGAGGAGTCTCATACGGGCTGAGATGTTAGGAGTCTGATATATATCATACAGTTTTTTGTTGTTCCGGATGGGCCACTGTTCCCCTTCTTTCACGGGTCCACATATTCAGCATTTTAGCCGTCTTTACTGTCAACGTCAGCGCCTCACATCCATATGCCAATACAGTTCTAACAATGATCTTATATATGGTTACTTTGGTTTTCCTGTGGAAGCTATGTGACTTAAACACTGAGCAAAAAGAAGTATGTTTTGTTGGCTGCTATGATTCTCCTTCTGATTTCTGCTGAATCCTCATTGTCATGAACACAACAATATCTATATATATATATATATATATACATGCATTGTTCAACTGTAGGCAAAGGATTTCACTAAGCTATGCTAGGCGATGTATTATCAAGATACCTGTTTATTATTTTTGTGTTTTATTATTTGTTTTCCGGTTTTCTGTTCCAAGTTACACTGTTGTAATCCAACCAATATTTAAACTTTGTATTTTTTTTTGCTTTTGTTTTGGTTTCTTTGTTCTCTTTTTCTTTTTAGTTTCACAACCTCTACTCTGCTTCGCTCAGAAGGCTGAACTGAACTGCACCTATCTATTTTGTTATGTTTTTTTTCCCATCTGGGGGTGCGCTAGACCTTGTCTCTGCATCGACAGGAGTCGTTCGACGACGGCAAGGTGCCCTCTAAAATCATTTGCGCCACCTCCAGCAACATGTGCAGGCTTGAGATTTGGTTGGGCGACCTCAGCTCTCCTTCGCCTTGCCTCCGGCTACTCGACGCTGAATTCCCTAGGGTCGTCGGGTATTTTCCCCCAATCTCCCATTTACTTTTCTTTGAGGCATCACCGAGGAACCGGCTAAGGGGCGCGGAAGCTGAACGAACTGCTAGACCGAACGTCTTGTGCATTCTTGCTGGAACTGCCAATCGATTGAAGAGGACTCCCACCCGTTTGCCATGCCCTTATTATTTGTGTTTTGTGTCTTCCTCACATACAGGTGCTTGTAAGATATGCTGGATGCAATCACCCAGCGCTTGCCGCCTCGTGGACTGTCACCAATCTGTCCCATTGTCTTGTCTATATCTTATCATACTAACACACATTGTATCTTGTATTTCTCGCTAAGCACTTGCATACTGCTTACTAACAACGTATGCAGGGACACTGGAAGTCTAGATTCGTTCTAAATTAAATGTAGCTTCGTTCTTTAAAAAAAATTAGAGTCCTTGCGAGAGCCCTGAAGGGGTAACCATCTGTTACTTATACCAGGACGGGTATGTGGTGGATAACCTCCAATGTAGGCAAACAACGAATAGCTCTAAGATTTACTGTTTTCTGAGTTTTTGCAATTTGAGAGGCTGTTATTTATTAATGATTAAGATGATTGATGTAAAAATCATTATAACGTTTTATGTAACGTCTGACAGCAATTTTCAGAAGTGGTAAGTTAGAAATATTAACTTAAAATCAAATCAGCAAACAAACTAAGCACTAACGACGTGAAAAGTAATTAAAGCTTTACTATTTCAGAAGATGTAATAATCAAAATTTCTTATTACAAAAAAGCCTTTTCACAAAATTAAAAAAAGATTAATCAATATTAAATCTAATTACTTTCATATTTTTTTTAATAACTAATTATCCCTTGAAAAAGGCGATAATTTAGTTTGTTGAAATTTTGTAAATATTGCGTTTACATTTTCAATTTTAAATTCTCCACATCTTTTCCACTATGACAACCACACCACTAACACATACTAAACTAGTACATACACATACGTATACGGTGGTCCGTGAGTTTTCAGTGCTAAGATTGAAAAAACGATGTTATTGATGTTGTTGTAGCTGAAAACGATTTTTTTTTTTCGAAATTTCAACTTTTTTATGAAGATATACTGAAATGTGGATGCGGCGCATCCATCCATCCATCCATTATATGTTTTTTCTTATAAATGTTCGACGCGCACTATGCACGCCCTACGGGCGTTTAATAAATGAATACATGAAAAATAAGTCTTCTGGTGTATTGAATCAGTCAACCTTTGAAATTTTATTGTAGCTTTTATTATTTTCTTGAAAATTGTTCCCTTAACAATCTCTGTATATTGAAATGAAACCAAAAGTCTTTAAAAAAAAACTTAAAATGATTTTACTCAGTGAGATAGTATTGTATGTTTTTTTGATAAAATTAATTATGATTGATTTTTTTTTAAACTCCACTTGAAAAAATTAATCAAATTTATCATTGAAGAAGAAGATAACACAAATAATCTAAATGAAAATATGAAAGGACACAGAAAAACAGAAAAAACAATGGTCGCAACTGGGACACGAACCCAGACCTCTCGTCTAACCGGGACGTGCGCGTTTTCCAATTTCGCTATTGCCACCTTCTGTCAAACCGTCATATTTGTCAATCTCATATTTCAAATATTTAGAATCATTAATATTATCTCCAACTAGTTATTTTTCCATATTATAGGCAACTACTCTTTTTATTGGAAACAATCATTCAAAGAATTGGTTTGTAACCTGAATAGCGTCTCGGATAAATGTATCCGAATTTATTCATATGGAACTATTGATAGTTTTGTCCCAGTTGCGACCATTGTTTTTTCTGTTTTTCTGTGTCTTGTTTTCTTTCATATTTTCATTTAGATTATTTGTGTTATCTTCTTCTTCAATGAAATATTACGTTGATGGGAATAACCTTCAAAAGTTATAAAAAGAGAGTTTTTCTCGTAAAAAATCAAATTTGTTATTGTTATCGTATAGTTTTGCAATATTATCATTTAGTACTTGATACTAAATGATAATCAAAGTAAGTAAATATTTTATTATTGTTATTTATTTTATAATAATTAAAAAATTATATAATATTTTTAGTTATTATTATTGTTTATTTCACAATAATAAAAAAATGATATTTAAAATAAAAAATTTAAAAAATAATAAGGTATTAAAATTCTTTTTAATTTTCTTAGAAGATCTTTCACCGGCAAATTGAACATCTTTATTTATGCAGTTGACGCATTTTTGACCGGTTTTTTACATTTTTGACCGGCTTTTTACATTTTTGACCGGTTTTTTAATTGCACGTTGATGCGTTTTTTGTGTGTGCGGTGTAATTGTGTGTTTGTCGAAGGACCTTGCGTATTGCGCGTTGCGTGAAATGTGTATAGACCACTGCACAATGCAGATAATCTTCCCCATAATATTCTGGTGTATAATTGTTTTATGGAGAACCTGATAAAATAAATAAATAATATACACAAGGAAAAGGACAAAAGGACTTAGTGCGCTTTATCTTCTTGAATCCTGGTTTATAGTGCACTATATGAATATAATATTCGCGGGATGCGATATGTTGATGTGGTATGCGGTTTTGATGATTATGGAGCGAGGGCCGATTTAAGACTGACTTGGGTCAAGCAAAAATAGCAGGAATAAAAGAAAGGGTAGGATGGATTGTAACAATACTAACTAAGGGTACAGGGTCATGATGTATAGATGTATGTATGTAGGTACGTGTAGCTGTGTTGTGTATATGCCCAACCACACGTTTTGTTCAAACGATAGTCTCTGAACAATTTCCACTAGGTAGGTTGAAAAGGAAGTAGTAAATTGTTCAACAATAATAAAATAATCAGAATTTACACAAAATAAAATTAAAATATTATAAATTAATGGTGGATACGTAATACGCTGTATCTAGAGGAAAAGTCGAATTAACATGCAAAAATGACGACTAGAAATAAGCTTTAAGGCTTTCTTGCACGTACATTCTAAACAATTAAAAACATCTGCCACATCTGTGTTTATATTACTTATGTAATGCAATCCAGGATGCAGGTATAAACCTGAATTTAAATTACTAAATTATGAATTGTAATTTTCTAATATGGCTGTTAAGTGCAGTTTTCATCGAAATATGGAGGTCGAGATAAGGGTAACAGTTTGGAATGTGGAACAAATATAAAATTAATATTCTCTAATGTTCTCAATAAATTTATTGCCGTTTGAATCTGTTTTTTTATAAATAGTCTTGTGATACCTCTTCTTCCATTATTATTCCCTATCTTATTAGATCGTTTGGCAACCAGCACTCTCCGTAGAAGGCAGATTCGAATCTTAAGATGACGCCATGCGAATTAATGCAAAATCATAGAAAATCATATGTTTTAGTTTTGAAAATTTGATCATTTAGAAGTATTATAGATGCTTCAATTAAATGCTGCAAGTAGAACACATTTTGGCCTTAGAAAATGTAGATTATTTTTTTATAAGTCTTTTTATAAGCCTAGAAAAAAATAAAGTATTAGGTCTATAAAAAAATACTTTTAAGTGCAAATTCACCTACTAAATAACTCTTTCTCGGATATAGTTGTATTATGTAATGTGGCAAATTATTTTACAATAATCGCAAAAAAATTATATTTGTGCCTGAACTTCGCAAAATAAAATAAAATATGCATTTTCGCGTTGTAATTTTTGGCGAATTTCGATTTTTATAGTGAACCTTACGCAATCGACGTAAAAACTATGCACTTGTCACACCCATTTTGTACCAATTCGTCCCGTCTGCGGTCGGGAATAGACGTCCTAGAATTTTCCCTAAAAAAGGAAAATTTGGATCACCTTAAGCAGACAGAATACACGTGAGTTAGAGTCCAAATCTAAAACCTCATGGGGGTAGCCCTTCAGTCCTCGGGGTATATTTCTAACCACCACCTTCTGACAAAATAGATTTTTTTCAAAATAAATTGCATAACTATAAAGGTGAAAGGCAACCTCGGAAAATCACATTTTAAATGGATTCGAGACTTTAAGCAATGATTTAGAGATAACCACACAACTCTAGGAATATTAAGAAAAGCATGTTCTGGAACAATGAAAGGAAGCAAATTAGGAAGTGAATGTGATAGAGAGGATGACAGTTCCGGAAATATGGAAAAGGTAACGGGAGCGCTCGTTGAACGGTAAAGACAGTTCGGAAAAAAATTAGGTTGACAGAAGGAATTGCTACATTAGCAATCACATAAGAAATGTAACAACACTTGCACAAACATGCAGACGCACGCCTCACCATAAAGTATATTCTTCATCGAGTGGCACGAGACTCATGATTGACAAATAAATGCCAGAAATTATGCAGTTTACATTGTTATGGATTCTATGAATAAAAAACACTTTAACACTTTTTGTTATATTTATTTGTAAGTCTTTACAATTACATTGAATACATTCTTATATACTAGAGTTTTAACAGAATTAAATGTCTCTAAGTGAATGTTTCCAAACTGAAATCTAAAATGAATCTGTATCTGAAACTGAGCGTAATGTATTTTATAGTAATCTTATATTTAACTAGTGTGATAAATAAAGTTAATTAATAATAAACATGGAAATGAACAATAGACAAGAGATATGGCGACAATCATAAAGCTAACTTTGATACATATTGGTGCGACGGACAAATAATAGATAGTGAACGAAGCATAATAGGTTCAAAGGTTGTAGCAATATTAGAAAGGTACATAACACCTTCCTCGTTAAGATGAGATAATATGGCGTCCATCATTATCTCACATCAGTTCGAAGTCTTGTACTTCGTCTGAGCGTTAGGGATTCATCAGTGGACCCGGTAACGTTTTCTTCCATTTCTACGTTTGTTTCTCTTTTGTCTTTTGTTTTACAAATGTTCAAGTAATTTATTAATCTTAAACGAGAATCACCTTTAAAATGATTTTTTTTAGATATGTAACACTTATATAGTTTATATAAAATGTAAATGATTATTAAACTTAAAAATACATAGGAAAAATAGTTATTTTTTATAATTCTAATTACAATATGGTCTTCGGGGATATTTTCTAAGTCATCGTACATTTTATTTAGCTTATGGCTTGCTAAAATTAAATCATCCTTATCTAGAGTAAATATTTTTGGTATTATTAATGGAATATTAATTTTGACATTTTGTGTTTGGTTTATATTGCAACAATTATCATCAGTTATATTGAACAAAGGAATTATTGATTTTGAAGCTGTTTGGTTAGATATATTATAATATCGGTCTTCTACATTAACAATCACTGTTGAACTAGTGTAAAGTTTGCAGTTTGGCTTTATAATTAATATTCCTGTATTCTGTAATTTAACATCGGTTGGTTCAGAATTCTTACATTTAATTGTAACCAATGTTGGTCTAGGGAGCACAAAAATCCATTTCGTTCCTTTATTTGTAGTATGCCAAATTTCGTTAATCGTATTCATAATTCTGGTTTCACAATTCGGAGGCATATGAGAAGGTTCAATTAGTAATTCTATTTCACAAATAGATCTTTCATGTAGATTATAATAAATGTTTGTGGTTTTACAAATCGCTTTATCTAAAACGGTCTGTTTACACGAATCTATATTATCAAGAGTAACATAATTTATTTTACTCTCGGCGATAGCTAAATATTTAACATTAGGCATAATAAAAACATATAAATCGTCTTGTCTTTTCATAGGCAAGGGTATTAACTTGTATAAATTATAGCTTACATAACTACACAAGGGGTTTGATATAACAAAAATGATTCTTCTATTTACATACGCAATATCAATTTTTACCATTGACATTAAAATATTAACATTTTTTATATTTGGTGGGACAGGATAAGATACGGAATTCGGTAAATAAGGCAAGGATTTACTTATTTCTTCAATATATTGCTGAGGTGGGTGTATTATATTATTTTTGGAAAGCAATAATGCGTTTATGATAAGTGTATATTCGTTTTGTAATTCTGTTGTGATTAAATTCAATAGGGTAAGATGTTTTTCTATTTCTTGCTTCAATTCTAAATTAAATATAACATCGCTAATGTTTGTAGTAAACGATTTTAATTTTTCGAAATTTTGATTAAATATTTCTTCATTTCTTTCAAGATTAGTTATTGTATTATTAAAATTTGTTATTGTTGTTTTCACTATTTGAGTTTGCTGTTTTAACATATTATATAAGTCTTTATCGCCTGTGTTTAGAGAATCAATTGCTTCATCATAATAAAGCGCGTCATCATTATCTAAGGTTCCAAATACAGTTTTAAATACTGTACCTACCATATCTATCCAACCACGTTTTACTCTTATTTTTGGTTGTCCTATAAATTGTTTTAGCGTCTTATCCTTTTGCTTTAATACTATTATTAGTTGATGTAAAATATTTAAATGCGGTTCGCAAGGAGAAAAACTTTTATGCATGATTTTATCGTCATTACATAATAGTTGTATATTGCTATATGTTTTATCAATTAATATTAACTTATTATCAAAATATATGTCTAAATCAATATATGTCACTACATTCCAATAACTCTCTATAAAATTAATCATATTAACGTGTTCATAGTATATCCCTGCGGATGAAGATATTTGCGTCCAGTTGAATCCATTGCCGTAAGGCAACCATGTCATCAATCTGAAACAATGGCCTTTTTTAAACGATTGAAGTGTACTTTAACATATTTTTTCTTTACTTGTATAGTACAGTTTACTTTTGAATTAATTTTAACAATTCTATAGGGGCCTTGATAATTAGGTGACAATTTTTTGGAATGATTACTTTTTGTAGTTTCGTTTCTTAAATAGACTAAATCGTTAACGTTATAAAGTTCATTACTAGAAATGTTCTTATCAAAGTTCTCTTTTGCTTTTATCTTTTGGACTTGAACATGTTCGCGTGCAATTTCTTGTGATTTGTTTAGTTTCAACTTTAAATTGTCAACATAATTATCATATGTATATTTGAATTGAGGTTTTTGTGTTAATGACGTTGGAAGTTCCGGTTTTAAACCGAAAATTAATTCGTATGGCGTATACCTAGTACTGGTATGAGGCGTTGTATTATACGAAAACATTGCTAAATTTATCCATTCGTCCCAATCTGTTTGCTTTTCTGAAATGTAATGTTTTAAGTAATCTGCTAAGGTCGCATGAGACCTTTCCAATGCACCGTTGGACTGAGGGTGATAAGCTGTTGTTTGGATTTGTTTAATTTTAAATAGTTTCGCGACTTCTTTTAAAATATTTGACGTGAAATCTTTTCCTTGATCTGTAAGTATTCGATTTGGTATTCCGAATTTACAAATGAAGTTATTGACTAACTCCTTTGCAATAGTAATTGCTTCATGATTTGGAATTGGAAATGCTTGCGAAAATTTTGTTAGATCGTCTTGTAACGTGAGAATATATTTATTTCCATTTTCGGATAAGGGTAATGGACCTACAATATCTAAAGCTATCCTTTCGAGAGGTTTCTCGGAAGTTGTAGTTATTTCCATTGGATGAATAAATCTTTTACGAGAAATTTTATTTTTTGACATGATTCACATTTTTTTATGTAATTTTTTATGTCTTTTTTCATATTTTTCCAAGTATATCTCTCTTTAATTCTATTATACGTTCGGTGAAACCCTGAGTGTCCTGATTGTGGAGAATCGTGATTCTCCTCTATTAATTTAGTTATATCCTTGGGATCTGGATGACTTATTTTATTTTTACAAATAGTTACCATGATTCCGGAGTTTGCAAAGACGTAATAAATAAGAGTTTTTATTTTATTCCAATTTAAATTATTATCACGAGCTAGTTCGGGAATTGAAAGCGATTTCTTTTCTTGTGAAATTAATACATCTTTTAATTTAAGAAAACAATAGAAAATATCTTCGTATGTTGGTTTATCCCAAAAATGTTCCATTGTTATAAGATGGTAAACGTTAAATATGTTATTTAGTTCTGAATATAATATATCTCTTACATTCGTTTTACTTTTCTTTATGTCATCGTGATTATTGATTAAATTCCTTATCTCCATAGACAAACCTTCGGACATTTCCTTATCGTTGGAAATAAAGTTACATAAATTATCTTTCCGTGTTAGAAGACTTTCGTCTATTTCAACAATATTTTTGCAGTCAATAATGGTTTTATCTTTATAATGAGACTTTATAAATTCTTCGTAAGAATTTGGTTCTGGGTTTATTCTAAAGTGTAATATTTGAGAATGATCAATTCTAGATAACGCATCGGCATTAGAATTTAGTTTTCCGGATTTGTATATTATATTATATTGATATTCTTCCAATTTTAAACGCCAACGAAGTAAGCGAGAGCCAGGGTCTTTTGTATTAAACAACCAAACTAAAGGTCTATGATCCGTTATTATATTGAACTTTACACCATACAAATAAGGTCTAAAATGTTTAACTGCGTAAATTATAGCTAAAAGTTCACGTACTGTTGTTGAATAATTTGATTCGGCTTTATTTAGAGTTCTGGAAGCAAAGGATATTGGTAAATCCTTAGAAATCTCGCCTTGAGATAATACTGCACCGATAGCGAAATTACTTGCATCTGTGGTGACATTAAATGTTTTACTGAAATCGGGGAACTGTAGTATTGGTTCTCGAATTAAATGATCTCGAAGTATATCAAAAGATTCTTGTTGTTTTTCCTTCCAAATGAATGGAACATCCTTCTTTAATAATTGGGAGAGAGGTTGAGCATTTTTGCTAAAATCTTTAATAAAACGTCTGTAATATCCAGCCAGTCCTAAAAATGACTTAATATCTTTTGGATTTTTTGGAATAGGGTAATTTTTTATGATTTGAATTTTATCTGGGTTTGGTTTAACTCCACTTTCTGATATAACGTGACCTAAATACATGACCTCATTACGCATAAATTCACATTTATCCGGCTGTAGTTTTAAATTGTGTAATCTTAATTTTTGGAATACTTCTTTTAACCTAATCTCGTGAGTCTCTATTGTATCGGCATAAATAACTATATCATCTAGATATGCAAAACATCTTAATCCTTGAATACTAGCTAAAACGTTATTCATAACCCTTTGAAAGGTTGCTGGACCGTTTTTTAATCCAAATGGCATCCTTAAAAACTCGTAATGTCCTAGAGGGGTGGAAAATGCTGTTTTTTGTGAATCTTCCGGTTTCATTGGGATTTGGTGAAATCCTGATGCAAGATCTAAAGTTGTGAAGTACTTTGAGTGTCCTAATTGATCTAATATCTCTGTGATGTTGGGTAAGTTGTAAGCATCGCCTATAGTGACCTCATTTAATTTACGGTAATCAATCACCACTCTATATTTGACTTGACCTTTTGCATCTTTCTTCTTGGGCACTACCCACAAAGGAGATGACCATGCTGAATTTGAATCTTTAATTATTCCTTGGTCTAACATTTTTTTTATTTGATCATTTACTTCCCTTTTGTGTACCTCGGGGTATCTATATGTTTTTGCGTGTATTGGAGTCTGTGTTGTAGTATTTATTTCATGCCTAATTGAATTGGTTTGACTCAATATATCTCCTTCTAAGTGAAAAATATCATTATACTCTCGACAAATTGAAAAAAGTGATCGTTCTTCTTCTTTATTTAAATGTTCAGTCCGTAATGATGCTTTTAAAAGTTCGTACCTATTATCAATATTTTCTGTTATCTTGTTGAATTGAAATGCGTTTTTATTTTTGCATTTAACTTTCCTTTTTATTGTTCTATCATCGCAATCATCTTCTAACATTTTGCTATCTTTTTCATTAAATTTTTCTAATATCAATTCCATTTTCTTAACTTTTACTTCTTTTTCTGTCGTATTTAAAATAGACGTAATTGCTTTTGACTTTGAATTAACCTTTGTTATACTTCTGCAAAGATAAACTCCTTCCATAATTTCTATTTCGGGGACGAGTCCCTCTCCTATTTCAGGATTCAAAACATCGAATTCAACTAAGGTCTCTGTGCGAGCCTGTACAATAATAACCGAATTATTGTTTTTAACATCCGAACCTTTGGTTTTAAAATGGATTGGCATAGCACTATTACCTATACATAATGTATTATTACTGTAATTAATTTTGGCATTTACTTTTCTTAGGAAATCATTTCCGATAAGTCCATCGAGTGGAACATTTGTTGCTCGAGGCAATAAATGCATCTTATTAGAAATTGGGATACCGTTGAATAATAATTTCAATTTGACAGATCCTAACGTTTGAGTCGATTTTTCAGCGTTAATTCCTCTAATTTTAACTATTTCTTTATCGTTATATTCTGTTTCGCCATCTAAAACCATGGGGTTTATTAGAGATATATCTGCGCCACTGTCTAATAATAGTTTGACATATTTGTTTTTACATTCTTTAATAGGAATTTTGATGTACGCTGTAATATTTTCGAGGTTATTTAATATTCTACCTGTAACGTATTGACCTTCTTCGTTTCGGTAGGGAACGGAGGGTCTTGGAAGTTTTCCGAAGCTTTCTTTTCTAAGAGATTTTTATATTTCCAACAATCTTTTTTGTAGTGTCCACGTTTTTGACAAAAGAAACACGTTATTGTGATGTTTCGATGTGCGTTTGCACTATTATTAATTTTACACTGAGAATTTTTTGAAGCGAAGTTACTAAATGATTTTACTTGGTTGACCCGTTTATCTTTATTGTGGAAGCAATTAATAGATATATGTCCTGATTTTTTACAAATAGAGCAGAATTTTTGGTTTGAATTACTCTGTTCTTTAAAATTGAGCATTTTTTCTTCGTTTATTGCAAATGTTGAAGCTTCTTCAAAGGTTTTTGGGTTTCTAGCCCTCAAAATAATGCTATACTGCGGTAATGCGCCCACTAAAAATGCTTGAAGAGCCATTTGTTTAATCATAGAATTTTTTCCTATTAATTCAGTGACATCTACAGTTTCTGCTTTGGTAGCTCTCAATAAATTTGAATAACACCTTTCAATTCTTTGGGTAAAATTGAGAACACTCTCATTTCTATTTTGTTTACATGTCTGCAATTCTAATAATAGTTGTGGAAAACTTTTCGAATCAGCAAAATTTTCTTCAAGAAAACTTTTATACTCTTACCAATTACGCAAATTTCTACATGATGTTATTAAATCAGCTTTTCCAGTAACTTTGGTTTGAATAAATTTAAAAATAATATCTTTTTGAGCTTTAGATGCTAGTTTATAAGCATAATCACTATTTTTAATGAATGTGTGAAGATTATTTGTATTACCATCAAATGTACTAATGAATTGGGTTAAAAATTGAAGAGATACATCTTGTTCAGTCATTTTTAACAAAGTGATAAATTTAAATTAATAATAAAAAGATTTGAATGCTACAAATTTACAACTTTTAAAAATATTATATGAGATTCTTTAGAATTCATGAAACAAAAATCAGACTTACAACAATATGAAATACCACTCCATCTCCAGCAAGGCAGGTCCGCGACGTGAAGGTGAAGTTTCTTCCTGATATTCGGCTACTTGCACAGCAAAGGGCAACAACGTACTTTATCAAAAATACTCAGCAAGGCAGGTCCGCGACGTGAAGCTGAAGGTGAATTATCTTCTAATATTCGGCTATTTGCACAGCAAAGGGCAACAACGTACTTTATCAAAAATACTCAGCAAGGCAGGTCCGCGACGTGAAGCTGAAGGTGAATTATCTTCTGATATTCGGCTATTTGCACAGCAAAGGGCAACAACGTCACCAGTCACAAATAATTATAAGTTACTCATAGAATCCAGAGTTCTTTAGTTACAGTCAAGAATACCACAATATTATCGAAATAATGTTTCCATGTAGTATTTACTTAGACCATATCGCACTTCTGACACCAATTTTTTGTTATGGATTCTATGAATAAAAAACACTTTAACACTTTTTGTTATATTTATTTGTAAGTCTTTACAATTACATTGAATACATTCTTATATACTAGAGTTTTAACAGAATTAAATGTCTCTAAGTGAATGTTTCCAAACTGAAATCTAAAATGAATCTGTATCTGAAACTGAGCGTAATGTATTTTATAGTAATCTTATATTTAACTAGTGTGATAAATAAAGTTAATTAATAATAAACATGGAAATGAACAATAGACAAGAGATATGGCGACAATCATAAAGCTAACTTTGATACATATTGGTGCGACGGACAAATAATAGATAGTGAACGAAGCATAATAGGTTCAAAGGTTGTAGCAATATTAGAAAGGTACATAACAACATCATAAAACATTAAGGTATTACATGCATTATGCAGAGCTTTCTCCAATTCATAATAACTGCAGATTTGTACGTTGCAATGCAATGTTGATGCCACGTAATGATGGTTTACCCGCTGATGGAATTTCCAGGTAACGAGGTCGACATTACCTATCCTTTAAAGTGCATACATGAAAGTGATGTTTTTGCAAGCAAAATAATGTAAATTTCCTTCAAAATTTTTAGAGCTCTAGGGAATTTTGAATAAAGTGGGTTTATGGGATACACAAAATATTTCCACTTTTAAGTTTGTACCTCAGGATACAAATAATATTGTGAAATATGTTGTTTGTGATAAAAAACTGCTTTGGTTTATATTACATCACAGAGGTAGCCTGCAATGGATGAGCGCATCCTCAAAAGTAATAGCGAGGATTTTGACATGTAATTTTCAAGGATTTTAAAAAGAATTCCAGATGTTTTTGATGTTGAAAGTGAGTGCGAAGTTTGAAAATAATGCGAATTGGTTAATACTATTTTTTTTCACTTTTATTAACCGGAAAAACTGTCCAGCGAGTAATAATCCATAAAAAAAAATCGGTGACCGGACAACTCAGAATGAAACCAACTCAGAACCTCCCCAGAAAAGTCATTAAGAGTGATGAAAAAAATATATAAAAAAAAATTGGTTGAATAGCTTACGTTAGGTTAGGGTTATGGGCTATTATAAAATCATTTTTTTCATAGCTTTTAATGACTTTTCAAAGAAGTTGTCTTGGTTGGCATGGAACCAAAAAATCATATTAAATTGGAATTCCACCACAAATTGAAGGTTTCAAAATTAGAAATAATTAGTCGGCTAACTTTACGCATATGCAACTCTCAACCGTCTTGTTGCAAATAATAATGGCTTCCTACGAAGATATTGAAATATAAGAGATGTGCTATCCGCAGTTTTTACTGGGTGGGACTGTGTTTCCTGGCGTCGCCGATATTGTTAATCAATACTTCTGCACACCTTCAAAAAATGAACTAAATGAACGAATTCTTTCCGTATTCAAACCGTGCCCATTAGGTAGTAGTCTGCCGACGATCGGGCGGCCATCACAGCATATCTCTTGTATTTCAATATCTTTGGATTCTTCCAATATTTTACTGGAGATGACTTTGTTGAAATATTTATTTACGCCCTTTGAGTTTCTAAGTAAAGGTTATCATAATTGCTTTAGTGTGATAACATTTACATGTTTTGTCTTTTAAGTACATGAATGAATGAGATGGAATCTTGGAAGTGGAAAATAACCCACTTTCAGACATCCGGCTGAAACTCGGCAGATAGACTAGATTTCAACATCATATTCTGTTATTTTGGTAGCACTTATGCAAACACGGGCGCGCACTCACGCATTTTTATGAAATTTGATGCGAAATAAACATCGTTACTAACCAGTTTTGAATTTGGGAGGCGGGTATGGGTACCACCACCCCGGGAACCATTAATTGGATAACGAACACCTGGTCTCCCCAGTGTCACCCCAAGGTTCGCTACGCGGGTGCCCGGGTTCATGGGGTGAGGCTTGTCCAGGTCTTGACAGCGGATGCGTCTGCCAACCAGCCGCATGGCAGGCTTGATCGGGAGAGAGTGGTTGAGGGAATCCTTTTGACTTTTTCAGCCGTACTCTCTCTCGGAACATCGCCTTGCACTGCAGCGGGAAGGATGGATTCATACGCCGGTACTCCTGGACACATTGACCCCCAGATTCCTACCCACTATTCAAATCCTTCCCAGAACTTCCTCTCTTTCTTTTCTTAAAAAAAACCCTCAACACAGCAGCCCCTAAGATGACATAGGCCCTGAGGGAAATTATTTTCCTCAGAACCTCCTGTGTGGGTAAAAAATTGGCATTTTGCTTAGTTTTGAATGGTGTTGAGCCCAGTCCCTGGGGAGGAAGTTTCAGTCGTCAATCGAACCAAAAAAAGTTTAAGTTTTAAAAGACATTTTAAAAGTCCACATCAATTTAAAAGCCAATCCTTAGGGAAGAAGGTTCAATCCTCAGCCAGGATGTTTGTAAAAAGATAGGCAAGTTTTAATTTAATTTTTTTAATTAATTTATCTTTATTAATTACTATATTACATTCGTGATGCATTTATCTGTCTCACTAGGAACTCCTGTGTTGAAAGCAAGCGCAAAAAACAGTCAAAACTGGTGTAAACGTAACTTGTATTGTAATAAATTTGTTCATATGGGCACTACGCAAATAAATCATTAATCTCTTAGTTCGTATTGTTGTTGTGGATGATCATTAAGTGCAACATAAAATTCCCTATTTATTATTGGAGATAATTCCCATATCAGATCACACTGATGAACTGAAATATGACATATTTTTTAAAACTAATTGTTCCTCATATTTATTAATATAATGCAAGTTATTATCACTTTTCTTTGGGGCGTGGATGTCACTGATTATGACAATATAAGTGTTTCGATCAAACTTTTACTTTTAAAAGTGTCGACGGAACCAACAGGCGGAGACGTTGTTATTTTTCTTAAAAATAATTATAAAGTTTTCTAAAAAACTCACGTTGTTTTGTTAACTTTATTTTTTGCTATGTGGGTCGAATTACCGATGTAAATAGCACCTTTGTTTTTTTAGGCTTTCAGTACTTTGATAATGTTCAGAAGTTGGAAACTTTTTGAAGAAATTTGAAAAATTTCCGACTTCTTTTATTTTTCCGTCTTGGAACTTTTGAAATCGGGAGAAGTTTTGGTAACGTGAAGTTTTTTTTAACAATTCCCGGCGATACGAGTTAGAAGTATTTGGGAAGTGAGTATGGGTACCGACGCTCCGGGAACCATGCATTCGATAACCAACACCTCTGCCATAAGTCACCCCAAGTGGTTCGCTTTGGTGACTTTGCAGGGGTACCCGGGTTTATGGGGAGATTATTGTCCGGGTCCTGGCATCTGCCCGACAGCTGCGTGATAGGCCGGATCAGGAGAGGCTGGTTGAAGGAGACCTTTTGATCTCTCCGGCAGAACTCTGCCGGAACATTGCTTTTCACCGCAGCAGAGGGATCGATTCATAATCCGTCACTCCTGGAGATACTGACCCCCAGATTCCCACCCACCCCTCATGCCTTTTCCTTCTTCTTCTCATTTTTTCCTCAAAAGACCCGCGACACAACATCCCCAAATATGACATAGGCCTTAAGGGGAATTATTTTCCTCAGGGCCTCCTGTGTGGAGCTAATGTAAAAAAAATGCTGAAGATTTGTGAAGAAATTGAAAATTTCGCAAGTATTTTTACCATACTTGAATTATCTCGTATATTGTTTCAAACTTGAGTATTCTCAAAACTCGAGAAAAACTTCCCTCCCTTTTTCATTTGACTAATCATAGCAGTCTAGACCTCTAGGCCAACAATATATTTCTCAATAGAAGGATCAACCACACCTACAATACTCGTTTTACGTCAAATGAAGGACTAATTGTACCAAAGCATTAAACAAATATGGACAAAGAACGCTGGACTACATGATACCTAATTGCTTAAATATGTTACCTGCCAAAATTAAAACGTACAAATGGTAAATTAAATATTATGTTAAAGAATTGGCTCGCTGGAAGAAATAATTTGTATTAGACTGACATAAAAATTCTAACTGCAGAACAAAGTAAAATAAGTTTATATTTTCAAAGTAAAAGTACCCATCGAAAAACTGCTTAAAAGTAGTTTATTGGGACTTTTCTTTTTTCTGTATAATATTTTATTTTTGTTGTAATATTGTATTACTTTGTATTTATAATAAATAAATAAATAAAAAAATTTAAAAAAAGCCTTTTTTCATAAAAAAAAAAACAACAACGTTATTGGCGTAGATACCTACCTTATCAAACTATGATTTGGGAGACCAATATACCGCCGGTATATGGTACCGCCGCCCTGAGAAATAATTATTGGATAACCAACACATCGGTTTCCGTGGTTCGTCACGTTTGGTAGCTTATCAGGGGTGTGAGGCGATTTCTTGTATACACCAAATTTTTGCAATCTATTTTGAATGTGATACATTTTTTTTTAATTTTTCAAGATGTCTTAAAAACAAATACCATTTTAGAAACTCGATAAAAATACCCTTTAGATTTTTGCATTTGAAATATACATTAGTGTTTAAAAATTGCAATTACTTAAGGTTCAAGCACGAAAAATATAAAAGAAAGCTTACCCCAAACATTTCTTAAAAGTTGTAAATTTTCATAATAATCAAAACTAAAAAACACGATGCTTTTATATAAAAAGTTTCCAATAAAACTGTAACCTCACTTTTTATTTTGTTTATACAATTGAAAGTTTTAAGAACTATAATATTTTTTCGCCGAGAGTAACCTGCAAAAATCTGACTTTTTCGATTCATTTTTACACAACAAAGGTTGATTTCTCTAATTTGATATTTATTTTCACACGCACAAGCCATTCATGTTATTAAATAATATTACTTTTATGGAAGTTTTATTAAACTCATGCGGATAAATTAAATTTAAAAATAATTTATCTGAAATAAACTATATTTTACTGTTAGCAAAATTAAATTTAAAACATGACATTTTTACAGGACTAAAACTGACAAAAATAACACCCCAAGTGTTTTACTTTGGTGATTTATAAGGGGTGCCCGGGTTCATGCGGTGAGGTTTGTCCTGGTCTGGCGTATGCCAGGTCTGCTCTGTCTGGTCTGCTCTCCAACTTGGTGGCAGGTCAGATCGGAAGAGGCCGGTTGCCAGAGACCCAATGACCTCTATAGCTGGACTCTAGGCAAATCGCCATGCACCGCAGTGAGAAGTATTCATACGTCCGTCACGTAGGCAATGTTGGAAAAAACAACTTTGTGCTGGCCGTGCTAGGAGAGGTTGGTAAAACCTGCTACGAACGGTAGCCACTGAAGTAAAACAGGACAGGGACGCCTGGACTTTCTTATCTCCTATCTCCTTCCATTTCTCCCTCCCTTCAACCTCACAACCTATTACAATTGGGGATGCCGTGGTCCCATTTAGACTGTGACTTGGGTATTAGGCATTCAGTTGTGACGGCTCTTATCTTCGCACTAGAAAAGGACAAGAAGGGAGAATGAGATGAGCTATTCAGTATGTACTCACGTATAGTTTATCCAGGACGCTCCCGTAAGGATCAAACGTCTCTCTGAACTCTGTCCTCCTGGCGTTGGAGGCTTGCACGTTCACTTGGACCTCGGCCAGGCAGTACTGCCTTTCCACCCCGCCGCGTACGCGATCGTGCGGGTGTAGGCACTCGTCGAAGTTGCCCATTTGGTAGGACGAACCGTGCATGTACCCGAGGGGTTGCTTGGCAGTGGCGTCCCACACTGAAAAAAAACACAAGAAGTTATGTTACCAACCTTATAAAATAAAGATCTGGGTAAATACCTCCACCTTCCAATCCCCCCACCCGCTTATAATCCTCAAAGACTTCACTGAATTTTATTTTTATAATTTTGGTGAAAAATAATTTAAAAGTTACAGGAAATGTGGAAATTTTTTTTAAAGCTGAAATGGTAAACTTGTGAAAGCCCTTACTTTTAAGTTAAGAACGAGGGAAGTTATCAAATAAAAAAATAAAACAGAAAAGTTGACAAGTTCTTATTAATTACCTCGTTTCGTGGCAATGAATATTTTAGGTATATTACATTTTTAAATGAATACCGCAGAAGTCCCAACTACTCCTGTCTGGAGCTAGTGAGACTATGGCATTCCCAATTGGGGTATTTTATGAGGCTGAAGGTAGTGGGGAGGGGAAGAGATGGAGAAGAGGAAGGTGGGGAAGTACCTGGCTATTCAGATCTGGTCAGCAAATACGGCTAAAACCATTTCAAGCAACGTTTCAATTCTGAATGGTGGTCGTACACCACGGCGATACTGAGAGTATCTTCCACTCTGGAACGTGCCGCAAATATACAATATTTTATTTTAATTGAATTAATTGTGATTGATAAAAACACAAATTGATTAAATAAAATTAAAAAATAAAAATTTATTTGCCAAAAGTTGTTTTTTAACAATAAATAAAGTTGAGAAGATATACAAAAGAAATGTGTTCCTACTCATGTAATAGTTATGAGAACAGAGAACATTCTATATAAACATTATGAAAAATGTTTAAAAAGGTAACTTGATAGCAAGTATAATCGTGCAATTTTCCAAAAATAGTTTTTACCCGAAAAATCACGGGATGTAACTTGAGTTAACAAGATGAAAATAGAGAAATTTCATTCCTTGGGAATCAAAAAATATTTATAGACAAACTTATCATTTTGTAAAATGCATTGTAGGTTTATACTTAACGCTATTTTGAGTTTATTTGTAAATTTGATAATTTTCAGATGGTGCCGCGTACCCGTCCGTTACAATGATTACCCACCCGTCAACGAAAAATTTCAACTATACAAACTTTTAATCTTTACTTTGGGACGTTTTGTAATACATTGTGTTTCGTGAGGATATTAATTATAGAAACAATGTCAATTAGCGAATTATTCGCAATTTTAACCTTCGTTGCACGGCGTCGTTGGCTCTAGGCCCATATATCTAGGTCTTATCCGATGTTGACATATAAATTGATTATACAGGTGTCCAAAACTGGTCAAAATTATTATAAACGCGTTTTTTTTCAGATGTTTTTAGATTTCCACGGCCAAAAGTATTTTTGTTATTTGTTTTTGGGGTGTTATGCCGTGTTACGCTACCTTCTTCTTTAGCCAACGTTTCGGACAGCGTTACAGTGTCCATCATCAAGGCAGATAGACACTGTAACGCTGCACAATTGACGCGACATCTGCCCTGATGATGGACACTGTAACGCTGACTGAAACGTTGGCTAAAGAAGGAGATAGCTCAACACGGCGTAAAACCACAAAAACAAATAACGAAAAAACGTTTTTTTTTAGTTATATTACGAGTTATAAATATGAAAAAATTTCACAGAATTTTTTTACATGCTATTTTAGACAATCTACGAGATTTTTTCACTTCTTTAAACGAGTGTTTTATCAAACATTTTCACAATTTTCGCTTAAATATTTTCGTTTTTAAAATTAGCGCACTCTCTCTAACATTCGTATTTACATATCTCTTCATCTTCTTCTTTTTGAGCGGGTATATCGCTCGTTAAGATTATTTTAACCAAGCCAATACCTGTAGTAGGTAATAAGTCAGGTTTATAAGGGTCTTATTGAGTCTATATTTAATTCCGTTTACATCTCAGCCAGTAAATAATTTATGTATATATCATTCAGTAAAATCAAATATTTGAAAAAATATATCAGAAGATAATAATTTGAAGGGTTTTCCCTTGAGCACAATACGCATTATTCATGGAGAACTCCAAAGTTCGTCTCTTATCGTCTATATATAGGTACTCTGCGCCCTGCGCCGTCCGATTTCCATAAATGTCTAACAGATTATGGTTCCAAGAAGTTTCTCAGAATATCAATAGACGGCGTTTGCTTGAAGAAGCTAGAATTTGAATGGTAAATCGTCATAAATGTAAATGGTAAATGTGAATTTATTGCCTTCCACGAGTGGGTTTCCTAGAAAACTACCTTTCCGCGATGTCTACTTCAAGAATTTAATTTTCCGACTGGCATGAAGAATAGATAAATCGGGGGTTAGCATAATTTTGTTGTACTTTCCGTCTTCGAGTTCCCCTTTTATAATAATATACTAAGGTAGGTGAAGAAAAGCAATGCATTAAGGGGGGAGTCTGGTCCAGCCGATCCGAGAAATCAACTTATTGTGGCGAAAAATCTACTTTAAGATGACAGTTTACCCCAAAATATATTCAGAATCTTAATGACACGTAGGTAAAGAAGCCGTGTATACAAATTGCAACTCATGATCCGTGTACCTACTGTCGAATTTGCCCTATCAAGGAAAAGAAGAAGTAGACAAATAATGTGGAAATCTTAACGACGTAAGTGAAAAAATCGTGTAAACCAATATACGCCCGCGGCACAACAACATTAGACGAACGTACGGTCGAATTCGCACTGGAGATTTGACCTTTCCGCCGCGTTCATTTTAATTAATTCTGAAGAACATGTTACAAATATTTTAGGTGTTCCTAAATGAATGGTTTCATCCGATTGACTTGATTAAAAGTTAATTTAAAGAAAATTAAATTCTGTGCGGATGAACCTCGACTTTTTTAATGGCCAATTTTTTAGTCAATTTTCATTTTATATCCGCCATTTCTGCTATGAACAATTTTTTTCATCAAATAACGATTTATTTATTTAAAATTCATGTTTCAGATGGTTTCCAAGGACTCCCATTATTCTAGCGGATAAGGTTGGCCCCTTACATCTATATTTATATATCTATACACCATATATTTGTATACATATATAGATATTCATATCAAATTTTCAAAAGTGTGTTTTCTTGTTTAAATGTACTTTTACATAAAACAAAAGTTTCGTGAACGTAAATATATTTTATCTTTAAAAACAAACTCCGCTGGACCAGACTCTCCCCTTAAATCGTTGTACATATGCATTATATATAATAATGAATGTATTTAACATAAATATTCCCAATGATTAGAGAAGTGTTCATAAAATAATACAATGAAGAGTCTAGTCTTCCTCTAGGAAGCACTCATTACGAATAATTTAATCCATTCCCAGCGCCAAGCATTATTTGAGCATTTATAAAAAAGCAAAACGAACATACTATCGGTCAAGAATCACCTCATACATTCCTTTGACCCTTTGCCGCGAACGTGTGCTACTCTAAAGAAACAAATATAGATACTTCATCAGGGCGAAGTATATCTATTTAGTTTAAGTAATTAATAGATAGTCATAATTTTAATTAAAGAAAATTGTTTATCGTGTAATAATTTCATAATATAATTAATATGCATACCTATAACTTTTGAATTCTTTTAAAATAATATATTCTGATTATCACAGTCATTTTTAAGTCATGATTAAGCTCTCTTCGAACACACAAATACGCCCACTAAAAACATTCATCTGCTGTAATCTCTTCAGAGAGCTGCTATCAAAATAAGGACAAAACCGTAGGTATTAAAATCATTTTCCTTGGAATTCGTTATTAAACATACATTTATTCCGCAAAGTCACTTCAAA
The DNA here is from genome assembly GCA_936435175.1 of Glyphotaelius pellucidus. Lineage (NCBI taxonomy): Eukaryota > Metazoa > Arthropoda > Insecta > Trichoptera > Limnephilidae > Glyphotaelius > Glyphotaelius pellucidus. The sequence goes on from OW386550.1 coordinate 7,078,618, forward strand.
TAATCTCACGTGCTTGGGGAGACTATTGAATTTCATTTAAACATTCCACCTAACAACCGTGCGATTTTTTCTGGTAAGGGTCAAAAGAATTCGGAATACTGTAAAATTTTACACCCGAACCTTGACGTAGGAAGAGTTGGGTTTCTGCTTAGGTATGTGAAAAGTCATCTAGTGATGTAGTATCGCTTTCTTAACCTTTCAATACTCGCACGTTGGTCTCTCAGACCGACAAATCAATAATTCGTTCAAAAATAAACAACAGTCGGACTTTGAAGTTTTTGGAAACTACATAATTTGCTGTAAATTTATAAAACTGGGAAGACTTCGGTGACTGGATCATTTGGAGAGAATGACCGAGCATCAAGCACCAAGGTCCCTGCTGAACTCAAGACCGATAGCGCGAAGGTGCCTGGAAAGGCCAAGATTAAGATGGAGCGACAACGTTATCAAAGACATATCTACATTAGAGCTTCTAAACTGGAGAGAGCTGGCACAAAACCGAAATTATTGGAGGAAGACTCTTGAGGAGGCCAAGACTCACCAGGGGTTGTAGAGCAAAGTGTGATGATGGTGATGACTTAATTTGTTTAGTGCACTGTTTCGTGCGGCGCGCGCATTGGGGTTGAGTGGACGTGTGACATTTATTTACCGTTATTGGTCTTTTAGGTAAGTAACAATTACTACCAAAAAATTCTAATATTGATTAAATCTTATTTGTTTAATATTTTACAATTCCTAATACTATCATTTATTAGATTTCAGGGTTTTTTTAATAAACACGTGAAGAATACAAAAATTATCAAAGTTAGAGTACAAAAAATTAGTTTCTTTTTGAGAGGCTGAGTAAAAAGTTTTTTTTCACCAAAAAAAGTAAAAAAACTTATATTTTCCTTTTTTTATTCAATTGTTCACCCTTCTTTATAACCAATAAAGCCTAAAAAGAATATATTTAAAATAATACTGACGAGATGAAATCACGGTCTGAGACACCGCGCGCGAGTGTACTACGTGTTATGCCGTTGAGCGCGAGTATGCAAAGGTTAATCGCATTATTATATCTACAATAATATTTACTTGGTTATACCTTAAAGAAATGTTGTTTTACTAACAACAAGCAAAACAAGGATTGCATTAATAGAAATAACAAGTGCATGTTGTTTGAAAGTTACCCAATTTAATTTGGTGACCGGACAAGTCAGAATGAAACCAACTCAGAATCACCTCTAAAAAATTCATTAAAAGTGATGAAAAAAAATTATAAAAAATTGGTTAAATAGGTTACGTTAGGTAAGACTTATGGACGATTTTAAAAAATATTTTTTTCATAGCTTTTAATGACCTTTCAAAGAGGTGTTGAGTTGACTTTATTCTCAGTTGGCATGGAACCATTTAAGAGGAAAATAAACGCTAAAGATTTTTCGATTCTCATGCCTACAAAAATTAAAATCGTGCGTCGTATTTGCACGAGGCGAGTAAGCGAAAAAGTAGCTTTTATTTATTTTGTGCATAATTTTATAAAAATTAAAAAAAATCAGAACATACAAAACCTCAAAAATAGTCTTAGCCACAAAGGGGTATTTTTTAAAAATTGTTTCTTACTTCATAGTTAAGTCATGAAAAAACATTTTTTTAGTAGTTTACGCTTATATTTTTTGTAACGTAAATAGTAATTTTATTGTAATTCCAATACATAGAAAAACTAGTGGAAGCTTCAATTTATCCATAACATATTTTTTGATGTTCATAAAGTAAACCGATTTGTCGTAAAGATGAATCTAAATAGTGTCTAAATAGAATTTGAGACATGTAACTTTATCTTAATTTGCGTTTCCATTTGAACTGAGAAAAACACACAGATATGATCTTGCCTTTGAAGTGATTTAGCACTCGAATTTTGAAATGCAAGCTCTCTTTTTGAATTGACCCTTTGAATTTTGCTCCGAGTAAAGAATGTGAATGCAAGTATTATGAAGAAAGTAAATGCAAGTATTATAAAACATATTTTACATCGATCGACCTCAGACGCGCCAAAACAATTGTAGCTTTTTGTGCTTGAAATTTGAAGTTTAACTTATTTGGTTTCAGCTTTCAAAGTCAAATCTATCAAGAAGTAAATATGTAACTTTGAAAAGCATTTCTAACTCGCGTTGATGCTTTTTTCCATAAACACGGCTCGGAAGAAAATAATTTTCCTTGGTGCCAATGTCATTTTTGGAGATGCTAGTAGGTTCCGTTTTCCGTTTTTGAAAATACAAATTGGTTTGCGGCCCGCGAACAAATTGAAAATGAATAAATTAGCCCTGAGGCTAAAAAGGTTGATCTTCACTGTCTTAGAACCATACTGCATCATGTCAAATATAACATCAACAAATTTGACAACGTCGACAAAATGGAAATAAGTTCTCTCAAGAAATGCATTATTAAATATAATGTCAAACATGTTTTTTATAACTCTCTTGCTTTATTGCTTAACTGAATAAATTCACGATCGTAAAACGTGCAATAATCTGTAAAATTAAAGTAATATCGAATTACTCATTTTTATGTAATCGCTACAATAGTGTTACGATTAAAAGAAAAGAAAATATTCCACTGTTCGATTGAGGAAACACGTAGATAAACGTAGACACAATAGAAGAGGTAATGTTGTTTAAGTCACGATTTTAAAATGCTGCAGTTTATAGTTTAAACCAAAGAAATAAAATGGTACAATGACAGTTTTGAAATTGTGTATTTAGTTTGATTTAAAAATCAACGATCACGCATTTAATTTCCATAAAATAAATAGCTCGAGGTACTAAATAAATTGAAATAACACAATAATTTTAAACCGACTTAAAACCAATAATTTTGTTTATAACCACGATTTATACGAAATTAAACAGTTTAATTTCTATATGCCCTGATGATGCTTATGTTAAGCGAAACCGGTCGGTAATGGAAAAATAAATCGTGGTTATAAACAAAATTGTTGTGTTATTTCAATTTATAATGTCAAACCACAAAGTTACTGCTTTCTACCAGAAAATAAGCTTGAGCTACGTTTATAAGTGACCTATTTGTATAGCCGAGTTCTCCCAACCTTTATTGGAATATTAATCATTTATTGGATAACCAACGCCTATGGGCGAAGCCAGGTTTTGATTTAGGCTGGGTCAAAAAAAAAAATCTAGAGTAGGTATTGCAAAAAGTAAGTTTCTACATGTACACTTCTACATTTCTTCATGCTTCGGGCTCTATACATACACAGAATACGAATGGAAGAAATAAAAACCATCCTATGAAGTGCCGTAAATTTGTAAACGCGACTCGGTCAACAATCCCAGAGGTCATCCATCGGTCAGCCAGGGTGGGACTAACGCCCACCTTGCCCTACCGTGTCTACGCCCATGCCAACACCTCTGCCAGTGGTTCGCTATGTTTGTGAATTAATTGGCGGCAGATGCGCCTGCCCATCAACTTCGAGGTGGGCCAGATCGGGAAAGGCCAGTGTGGTTTGAGCTCTCCAGCTGGTCTCATCGTCGTGCATCGTGGCGGGAGGGATGGATTCAAACGTCCGTCACCCTGGACACACCGACCCCTAAATTCCCTCCGACCCCTCATACCCTTTCCTTTCCAGAACTTCTTCTCCTTCCTGTATTTTAAAAGACCTCCTACTGAGCATCCCCAGAAATAACATAGGCCCAGAGAGAAATTATTTTCATCAAGGCCTCCTGTGTGGGGCTAATATTAAAAAAAAAAATCTATCCTACGTCTCTCTCTCCACTCAGTTCTTTCCCTCAACACTGTGACAACGAGTAAATCTGTACGCTGAAGGTTAAAAATAAATTTAAAAAATATAAACAGCATCTTCTCTTTCTATTTCTTCTTCTTTTCTTTATATATTATGTGATTTAGTTTAGTACAAATAGTTCCAGCATTGTGATCTGTGATGTGTAATTTCCATTGCAATCTGTATCTTGCCGATCTACCCTCAAATTTCCAATACAAAACTGTGAATCCCATTATTATGAATTTATGAAGAAACACCATGATTATGAAATTAAAACAGGATAGCGAAAAACGTTATCAGGCAATTGTATGGGAGGCAGAGCTCGGTCTGGAATCAAAATGTACTAAGTCTTTTTACCATTCAATTTTGTATGAAAGGCACTTCTAGTGTTCTGAATGGTTCCTCGCTTAAGGCGCCACGTATCTGCTCAAAAAGAAGAAAATAGAGAGATATGTAAATACGAATATTAGAGAGAGTGCGCTTATATTAAAAACGATAAAATTTGAGCGAAAATTGTGAAAATGTTTAATAAAAAACGACTCGTTTAAAATAGAGCAAAAATCTTGTGAGGAACATCTAAAATAGCATTTAAAAAACACTGCCAATTTTTTCATAGATTTAACTTCTAAATTACATTAATAAAACGGGTTTATAATAATTTTAGGAACTATCTTTGCGATTTTTGCTATCGGGGGAATTTCATGTAATTTGCATTTTGGCGTAAGGAACGTCTAGATATCATCTTCAAAAATTATTTATTTATTCAAAATTATCAATAACGTTGTTGACAACAACTATCTTCTAGAAAACATTAATTTCCACTGTCCAACACGAAATACAAGATCACACCAACTATTTCATAAACATTCCGCACTCATAAACAAATTACACACAACATTCATTTCTCAGAAGGACGTGCACAAAATATAATAACATCTTTTCAGGCGCCGATATTTTCCATTTGTCCTCAGGCCAATTAACCAAATGCATAAAAGAAAAAATTCAAACAAATTGTAAATTATGAACCCTCTGCCACTGCTGCGTGTGTTTTTTTTTCTCAAATTTTATTATGTTGTTTTCTCTTTTTATAATGATAATAATATTTGGATGATTTATACAGCGCCATTTTGTGATAAATCACCTCAAGGGCGCTGGTAATTGGTTAATAATGTTTACCCTATGATGTGAAATTGTTTTTTTTTTTTATATAGGTTCACATACAAATCTGTGTTTTTTATTCCTTTTTATAATATTCTTTTTTCTTCTTCTACTACTTTATGTTTTCTTTATTGTTTTAATCTATGTTTTTTTATGTATATATACTACGAATTCTTGCGGAAACTTCACTGGTTTATGCAACCTTGTAATATGTAATTGTCTTAATATAATATGGAAAACTGTTTGTTTCCCCAATAAACTAAAATAAAATAAAATAACATATTTATTTTTAAGAGCTTAAAAACTTCAAATGTTTAAGGGAGAGATGTAAGAAATCGGTAGGAATTCGGGATGCGGCGGCTCAAAACCAACAAAATACATGGTATCATAACTACAGGATATTTCCCAATATTACATGCCACTATTACAATGTTTTCAGGATCGTTGTATTTCACCACAAAAATATTCGAAATAATAATATAATTGACACAAGGTAAACCTGGTTAACTTCACTTAATATTTGATTTATATGACCCTGCTCTAAGCCAATCAGAGATTTCAACCTTTTGAAGGGCAATTCCTTCCGTTAACCTTGCTTTTAGCACGGAATTTTTCTTGGTATGTGCTAAATAAAAAGCAAATATCGTTATTTAAACGTCCAGCAATAACTTTAACATGCTAATAATTAAAATGACCATGCTCTAGGCCAATCACAGAATTCAACCTTTTGAAGGTCAATCCCTTGGATTGTCCTTGCTTTCAGCACGGAATTTTCCTTGGGATATGCTAAATAAGAAACAAATATCATTATTTAAACGTATTTCAATGACGTTAACGTGTTAATGATTAATATGACCCTCCTCCAGGGCACTCACGGGGTTCAACCTTTTGAAGGGCAATTCCTTGCCTTGCTCTTGCTTTTAAAACAGGTCTTTCTTTGATATATTTATGCTAAATATAAAGTAAATATCTTTACGTGTGTCAATGTCGTGGACTCTTGAAAGACTTAAATAATGCCATGTGGTTTTTCAGAATTTGTGTGTATTTCTCATTTTGGGACGCGGTAACCCCGGAAACCATTTATTGGATGACCACCAACTTTTTTTATTGTGAATACCGCACAAGAGTCCCGACTGCTTCCGGTGCCAGTGATATCATGGCATCCCCAAATGGGGTATATTTTGATGCTGAAGGTAGAAGGAAAGAGAAGGAGATGGGGGAGAGAAAGGTGGGGAAGTATACGGTTATCAAATTTACACTTACACAAGGGCGATACTAAGAGCTTCTTCCATTCTCGAACGTGTCGCAAATACACCACATATTATTTTTAATTATTATCTGTGAAATAATACAAACTAGTAATACAAATTAATGAAATAACTTTTTTTGTGCACGCCGGGATTTGAATCTGTGACCTTTGAATTGCTAGTCGAGAGGACTGGTAACACTGATCCCTAGATTCCTATCCACCCTCATACATTTTTTCTTTCCAAAACGTCCTCTCAAAATACCGCATCCCCAAAGATAACATATGCCCTGAGGGAAACTATTTTGCTCGGTCTCTTCTGTGTGGAGTTAGTGTAAAAAATATTTAAAATCATTAATTTATCAAAATCCGAATTAATTAATTATTTGCAGATTTATGTAATTTTAAAACTGCATTAAATTTTTAAATTAATAATATTGCATGGTTTAATGTGAAAGTTCGTGATTACCGAATAATAAATTACTTGGGACGGGTTTTTCTCAGAATTTGAAAAAAAATCATACAATTTCAAAGTTGAAATTCAAGTTCTGTTATTATTTGTTCATGGGCCAGTTGTTTATTAGAACTGAATTAAAAACATAACTTTAGTACTCGTAGAACTTTCATAGAAAAAATTAACTTTGAAAATTAACTTTGAAATTTGATTAATCATTGTTCAAATCTTGTGGAACAACCCGTACTTTCAATCACGTTGTATTTTTTTTCAATATGTTTTGCAATATAGAAAACAGTTCAAGACCTATAATAATATATGAGTATAAACTGGAAGAGATCCAGCTACAGTCAATTCCAATTCGTTTCTCTTCTGAATGGTCTTAAACAGATTCCAAGTGATGTTCTTTAACGAGAGTATTACTGAAAGTATCATCCACTTGCTTCGAAGTATCAAACACACGGAAATTATCATAATTTTATTCCTAAGCACTTATTGATGATATTTTATTTTGTTAAAAAATATCGTGGAATATTATTTTCTCCTTTGCAGTGGCGTATCGACGCCCTGGGCAGGCTGGAAAGTCGCCAATGAGTCTGTACTACATATAATAGCATTATAATGCAACTATTCACTAATATAGCGTTAAGATACGAGAAATTTCAACACATCGGCGAAATTTAAGGCTCCTTAGTAAGCGTTCAAAAAACAAAAGATGGTTTGAAAGGGAGATGTGTAAATGCGAATGTTCGAATGAGGGAGCTTTCATCAAAGATTATAATTAATGTGAGTGAAAATATTTAATAAAGCAAGACTCATTTAAAATAGAGCGATAATCTCTCGACAAATTTCTAAAGAAGTACTTTTAAAAAAACGTAGAATTTTTATACCTATTACTTGTTGAATTTCGAAAAAAAGGGCTTTTAATAAATTTTGGAGCATATTTTGCGATTTGTTTCTATTGAGGGAATTCCATATAATTAACTTAATGGCTCGACAAATGTGTACACTATTATCATCAAAAACAATATTTTTTGATCTTAAAATCTTAAAGGGTTCAAAGGAAATAGGTTATAAATCGGTAGAAATTCCGAATGGGGGATTTATCGTAAAAACGTAACCACTTAGAAAATGAAAAAAAGTATTTATGTGTAAAAAAAATTATAATAAACATTAGAAAAATTTTAAATGAAATTTATTCCACCTTTTAAGATAAAGAATAGCTTTTACCACTAATTTTTATGCTGTAAGTACTAAAATTCAATTAAAAATTAAGTGATTAAGTTATATTTAACGTTTTACGTCTTTTCAAGGCTTTTTAAGTAAGAAAATGTGCGGTTATTAATATTTAGGTAAATTACCAATTGCGACCGTAACCTTTGTTTTATCATCATCTTGTTTTATTTCACTTTTCGTTTAGATTAATTAGAACGTTTATTTTTTTCTACATTGATTTAATATTTTACAAGTTAAGCATTTTATAAACCAGAAACTGCGCCCATGTAATGATTTGTTATAAAACGATGCATTGCAAATTATGCAAATATTATTATAATGTAACACGTTGATAAAATAATGTAATTTTAATATATAATAAAAAAGTAGGTTTATAATTTTATTGACATAAATACTAAACTGCCAATGAAATTTTCTTTCTTCTAAAAAATACACAAATTAAAATCGTAATTTCTTGTTCTGTTCCATGAGAACTCAACAAAGTGAGTTGAAAATTCAATAAAGTGAAGATGTTGTTTTTTTTTAAATAGCCCATAACTTAACCTAACGTAACCTGTGACCAAGTATCTTTTAATTATTTTCATCACTTTGGTTGACTTTTCAAGGGAGTGATGAAATTGTGCATTGTTGTCGGGTCACTTCTTTTGCGCTGCCGTTTTTTGGGTGCTTTTACAATAAACTTTTCAAGGGAGTGATGAAATTGTGCATTGTTGTCGGGTCACTTCTTTTGCGCTGCCGTTTTTTGGGTGCTTTTACAATAAACATGTGAGGGAACGGACTCCGGGTGTCGACGGAGACGGAGGGAGAAATAAAAGGCATCCGAGTTGGTTGCGAGTCCAGTCGTTTATTGTATCATGAGCTACGTAGCTGAGTTCGGTCGGTGTAACATGAAGATGTCGAAGTGCCGTAGAGTGAGGCGTTGCGGGTGCACGGTCATGATGAGTGATGCAGGTCGGAGATGCTGTGGTGGAGCAGGCCACGGGCCTGTAGGTCACCAGAGTGTTGCTCGACGCTCGTTGCGGAGAGGACCTGATCGTCCAGGCCGTTGCTCGACGCGCATTGCGGAGATGAACGGCGGTGACTCGGTGAGTGGAGCCACCGGCAGATAGTCCTGGTGATGTCCACGAAGGAAGCTGCCCTGGAGTGATGAATGGCGGTGACTCGGTGAGTGGAGCCACCAGCGTGATGCTCGACACCGTGGCGGTGGAGGATGACCTCGTCTTCCAGGCCGCTGCTCGACGCGCGTTGCGGAGATGAACGGCGGTGACTCGGTGAGTGGAGCCACCGGCATAGTCCTTGTGACGTCCACGAAGGAAGCTGCCCTGGAAGAGAGCTGATGCACCAGGCACTCGGAGTTACACGATGGTTCGCTGTAGAGAGGCGAGATATAACAGGCGACCGTTGACTAGAGACTGACTTGAACTGAACCAGTTTGTTGTTTAGTGCGCCGCTTTATATAAGAGCGAGCGGCCGAGTAACTTTCCACTCGCTGGCAATATGTGCGCTGGAAGGTGCTAGAATTTACTCGTCACTGTAGTCGTGAATGCACGCTTAAGTCTCGACCTTTCGCGAAGGTGGCGAAATTATTATTCATCGAGCAGCCCGCCTCACGAGTACATTGCCTACCGATACGTGCATAAGTAGGTGCTGCGCGCAGTGTGAATTTGCAAGTACTTTGCGGCTGTAGATCTTTCTCGCGATTTCTTTGAGTGGCGGAGTTAGTTGTATGAACGCCACACATGAAACGAAGGATATGGTATTTGTTTACTATAATTTGCGTGAGCATATAAGTAAAATTTGGAAATGAAAACGATATTTGCACTACAGTACTCAGTGTAAAATGTGATCCCAATTTGTATAGATAATACAGAAGGACTTACAGATCACAGCTTCTACGCAATAATTGTTCATTATTTCAATTTACATAGGATTTTTGTAGGGCTTTTTTATGAATTTTACAAAAAAAAAATTAAAATTAAAATAAAACCTGCACAACAATTGAATAAGTTACAATTTAGAAATGCTTAAATATTATGTTATAATGATTGTTATCAGTAAATATTAATTGTATATTTTTTTATGTATCGCATATACCAAAAGAAAGTATCAAAAAAGTTAATTTTACAGGAGAGCGAAAACAAATTATGATTGGTGAAACAAGCGGTCCCGTCGAAAAGAGACACTAGTGACATCTCGCGGAGATAGAGTGATCTAACTTAAATACGGTTTACGTGGGCCATAGATAATCACCATCACTTAACTATTCAGAGATTAATAAAAAAAATTAAACAGAAAATTTGATTTACAACCCTTTTTTACGAGACGTGCGATATTTGAAATATTATTATATTGTGGCCCGGTTTTTAAGATTGCCTTGGGGCTTGATTGGTTTACCGCTACGCCACACGTTATTTATCAAAAATTTCATAAATATATTTTTTTAAATCTCCATGCTTTTTTTCTAAATTCTTCAAGCAAAATATTTCCATAAACTTGACTTATCGTTTTCCAAAACGGTTGACCTACTAACTAAAACATTATTTACTTTCGATAGGTCAAGGACCTCCTTATAAAATTGCCAAGAAGATATTATTTTATTTATAATAACAATGTAGAATTTATTATCTTATGTTATTAACCATGCCTTATTTCTTTGATGATTATTTAAATGAATTGTGTAGATGATCCACAATGTGATTAAGTATTAGAATTTGACGTTCTCCGTGGTCGATGGGTAAAGATCTCGACTAGCAATCCGAAGGTCGCTGGTTCGAATCCCGGGTTGTGCAAGTAAGTTTTATTTGATTGATTTGTTATGTTACAATACACACAATTACACATCTGCCCTGATGATGGACACTGTAGCGCTGTCCGAAACGTTGGCTAAAAAAGGGGGTAGCGCAACACGGCATAACACCCCAAAAACAAATAACGAAAATACTTTTTTGGCCGTGAAAATCTAAAAACTTATCTGAGAGCAAATCACTTTGTAAAACATCATTTAATCAAATTTATGTCTTTAAGTAGGTACCGTAACAACAGTGCTTCTTCGATTTTAATTTTTTTTTTCTTTAAGAAAAAATAATGTTTTTCAAATTATTTATTTTATTTATTAGTTTTATTTTAGTAAATTGTACATTGAAGTTTACAATTTCCTAATTAATTATATCATATCATATTTCAAACTATATTTTTTCTTGTTTTATATATCGCCTACAATACATTTTGAAGTTTCCAATTGGTGCGGCCTTTAAAGTTTCTGGTAGAGTGTTGTATAACTTCATCCCTTTGTATAGTAAACTGTTCTGCGTATTCGGTTTGTCCTTTTTTTGTAGTCTGTTTTTGTTGTCTGTTTTTGTAATTATGATTTACAATGTTCTATACATTAATGCCATTGCGCTTTAAAATAATATTTGACAGCTAAATTGGTGTAGCCAGCCTACAAATTTTGTAGTTCCATTTTTAATATTTTCTGCTCTTAATTGACAGACTATAAATGTTCGCGAGTAGCTGGTTTATTGCCCCCAGCGGTTAGTGACTACCTACGTTATATAAGGCAAAAGTACATTATTCTCTTTAGGTACTATACCAACAATTGTTATAGGTACCATTTCATTTACTCATGCATTTACCACTTTTTACACGTGAAAATTAACGCCACGAGAACTTTGCAAAATCAGCGTCACGCGTACTTTCAATAGATCAAATAACTTCAAACGAGTATCGATCTAGATTCTAGATGTAAATTGCATCCGCATATTATATTAATATATTTTACTGTACGGACAGAAAAACTACCTTTGATTTTATTTAATATTGAGAAATTCTATTATTATTTATCTTAACGCCTATCAAATATCTACTTTCGTTTAAGTCACTTGTAACGTTTTGTATAAATAGAGTGGTGTTCACGTGGTATTCTCGCTAACGAAAAAAAAAATCTATGTTTAACAATTTATTTTAACTCCACGTTTGCCATCTTTGGGAACGCTGTAAAAATTGAATTTTTAACTTTCATATCTGTATCGCATAGTAGTCTCAATAGTAAGTAGAAAAAAATAACCTCTTATGTGGCAAATGTCCATTAAAATACCGGTAGAATATAGTACATATATAATGAACTGAGCATGAAAGACATAAGTAGGCACAACACAAGTGGGTATGAGTATTCAATAAGTTGTACAAAGGAGTTCCAGATGCAGTTTCGTATTTCATGTTTATTCCATTTCATATGGGTTCAGGCTACAATATACGATTCAGCAATTATTTTTACAATATTTCTCAAAACACGATTTCAAACATATCGGTGGCTTCTTGTGAACAGAAAAATTAGGAGGTACCTGGCTAATCAGATCTGGTAACCTATCACGACTAAAGCCAATTGAAGGAACAACGTTTCGTTTGGGAGTGGTGGCCTTCCGCCATAGCGAATTTGAGAGAATTTTCCAAATGTTTTGGTTATAAGGTAGTAAATTATTTATTTATTTATATACGTCTTGCCAGAGTTGTCTGCATGGTGTATTTTGAATGAAAAATTATGCATAAGGAATGCGAAGTTCTTAATCAAAGATTCACGAACGTGTAGTAAATCGTTTAGTTCGTCGTGTTTTAAGTAGAGTGGAAAATCGTTAACACTACCATGTTAAATTTAAATATTATTATGTTAGTAAGTACCTAAATAGGTCGTGATAGTAAGTACTTAATAATCATCAAAATGAAATTCTCGCGAATAATATATTTAAATTAACTCTTTTCTACCGCTTTAGAGTTGCAATGTTTAAAATAATCACAAGTAGGTAATACGCTGCCTGTAAAAAAACATGTTTTATTAATGCATATATTTTCAAATTTATTTTAAAAATTTCAAAAAATAAATTTCAAAAACTTGGTTTGACTGAGAATTGAACCTTCCTATCCAGTAACTTGAGTTACTCTATCAACCGCGCGAAATCCCGAATGTCTCAAACTTATTGTGTATATTAAGAAATTTAATTCCTTAAAATTTCAGAGAAAAGCGTATATGTCCACGTGTGTGTATGTGATTGCCTGTAAAAGTTGTTAGAATACATTGTCATCGACAATGAGTACATGTGCCGAGTTTCAGCTCGATCGGATCTCTATATGTAGGTTAATTTCGACTTTCAAGATTTCGCTTTATTTATTCAATCAAGAAAACAAAACTGAAATTCAAATCGTCAAATTTAAAAATAATCACAGATAGTAATTATAAACAAATCTCAGAAATAAATCGTGATATTATTTTGTAATATAATTCACATTTAAAATACCATCAAGTCACCAGACATTTTTATTTTGTTCTCCCAATAGAATAGTATCTTAAACCAAATATTTGTTTTTCATGAAACGAATAAAAAAAACTTCACAGGGAATTGGGTTTTCAAAACAGATAGGTATTTGCATAAATTTGTCTTTTAATTATTTTATTTTGTTTTCTTAAATTTCAAACTTTTTTTATGCCATGTAAAACATTAATGACGCTTCTTTAATCTTTTTTTTAATCGTGCTGCATTATTATGCAAACATTATACAATACAACTATTATAATGCAGCTATTATAATTCAGATATTATAAGGCAACTACAACAGCTACTGTAACGCAGATATTATAATACAACTATTATATGCAGCTATTATAATCCAACTATTAGAATTCAGCTATTATAAGTATATCCTATATATCAGTTAGAGCGAATATGCTATCAAGACGTTTTTACTTTTGCAGTCCAAAAGTAAAAATAGTACTTTTCAACGCTTTCTGTACCTCTCTGTACACATCAGAACTATGGGTCAACTACACTACATCCCAATGGCATAAGTTAAAGGTTGCTTATAACAACGCTTATCGCCAACTTTTCCGCCTACCAAGATACTGCAGTGCTACGGAAATGTTCCTAGAGGGACGAGTACACACCTTCCGAGCACTTCTCCGCCACCGTATGGGAAGCTTATGGCGTAGACTGGACCAATCGAAGAATGCGATCATCATCGCCATGACTGCCTGGATGGAGTCCCCCCTGATGGCCCTCTGGAGGCGGGAGACGATAAAATATCCTCCGTAAACAGATGCATGAATTCATTTTAGTGTTTACTATTTTTTCAATTTCATTTCTCATGTTTTTCATGCTTATTCGTTTTTTTTATTTATTTTATCTATGTGCCTTAACCTATTATTTGTCTAATTGCTTCTGTTATTTCAAAATATGGAATGTATCGCATTGCACTACCCCTGCATACATTCTGGAATAAACTATTATTATTATTATTATCATATAACTATTTTAATACAGCTTTCATAATATAACTATTATAATGCAACTATTATAATAGAACGATTATAATACAGCTTTTATAAAATAACTAATATAATGCAACTATTATAGTACAACAATTATACAGCTATTATAATACAACTATTACAATTTATTATTTTTTTTTACATTAACTCCACACAGGAGGCCCTGAGGAAAATAATTTCCCTCAGGGCCTATGCCATCTTTGAAGATGGTGTGTGGAGGGTGTTTTTGAGGAGAGGAAGGAATTTCAATCCGTTTGTTAAGTTAGGAGAGTCTATCAAACGGGCCGCCCTTTTCTGCACAGATTCGAGTTTTTTTTTTGGTATTTTGGGGCTCCAGACTGGAGGTGGCTGCCATAATTTAACCGTGGGGCGCACTTGCGATTTGTTAGCTTAACAATGCAGCTTTTATAATATTAATATTATAATGCAGCTACTCTAATACAGTTTTTATAAAACAACTATTATAATATATCTATTACGTACAATTACTATAATTTATTTATTTATTTAATGAACATTAACAGTCTTAGTAATACAATAAACATTAGAGGATGATAAAAAAACAGACCGATTATTAATGTTCACAGATAGGTATTTAGAAACAAGACTAACTGAATATAAACTAGAATATTTAAAAAAATAATAAGAGTACAAATGTGAATTCAACAAATGGTAAACTAATACACAACATTGAAATAAGTGTGATTATAACTGAAATAGACTACAAAATAGGGATTTGGGTTGGGAAGGGTAAGGGGAGGAGAGGGATAAGGGAAAGTTGCCACGCAAGTAATATAAAAATATTAGATACAATTAATTCATGTGTTATTCGCACCTAGAATGTTATACAGTGAAGTTCTGTAGCGACAGTAACTAGCAGTAAATACGTTAATAATACAGCTCTTATAATACAACTATTACATTTTCATAAATTGCACTGTTTGTACAAATTCAGTGAAGCCTTGAAGTACTTACCATATTATGTTTTAAGATAAAAAAAAATTATTAGATTTTTCAAAATTGGAATTAGAGGCGTGATTTTTATAAGTCTGTGATAGTTTTATAATAAATTGGAGTTTAATAACAAACTACATTATATATATAATATTTTCCAACCAAACAAAATGAAAACAGTTGGTTTCGACAGATGGATTATTGGCGGGAAAAACATTTTACGAAGAAAAGCGAGGAAAGTAAAGAGATTAATGAGCTTTTGAAATGTTTTAGTAATTGAAATCTGACGAAAATAAATCGGAGAGACAAAAACGTTGCTACTTTTAGTATGCGTAACATTCAAAATTCTTTCACGTAAGATTTCACTTCGAAATTTCCTGAATGTGAATTAAGACTGAAAAATAAATATATCTGAATGTTTTCAAAAAAAATTATATAATAGAGAAAATATCTCATTACGGAAAAGAGGTAACTTGGTGTAACAATTATATAATAGAGAAAATATCTCATTACGGAAAAGAGGTAACTTGGTGTAACAATTATATAATAGAGAAAATATCTCATTACGGAAAAGAGGTAACTTGGTGTAACAATTATATAATAGAGAAAATATCTCATTACGGAAAAGAGGTAACTTGGTGTAACAATTATATAATAGAGATAATATCTCATTACGGAAAAGAGGTAACTTGGTGTAACAATTATATAATAGAGAAAATATCTCATTACGGAAAAGAGGTAACTTGGTGTAACAATTATATAATAGAGAAAATATCTCATTACGGAAAAGAGGTAACTTGGTGTTAACAATTGTTATATTATTATGTAACAATTATTTATTATTTTTTTATTTATTTATTAGTATAGTATTAGTATAGTATTTATTAGTATTTATTTATTTATATATTACAAAATTATAACATTGATAATACAATACTCCCAATGAGTTTAATAAAACTCATCTCGGGAAGGACAACATTATACAACTAAAAGAAAATTATTTTTACACAAGAAAACGAATTTGAGTGGGAATTTAATGAACAGTACATAGATTTTAAAATGAACTAGACACACTTTATACAGTTAGTTGGAAAATATACAAGAGTTACAAAGAATGACAGCTAAATTCGTCACCGGTTAATAGAGCTACTGAGAAAATACCCTTTTAGAGCCTTTGCCAATGCTTTTTTGTTTGTTGCTGGAAGTTTTAGGTCATTGGGTAATGCGTTGTATTGCGTATGTGCTACGTATTGTAAGGAGTCCATTCCAAATTTAGTCGTGTGAGTAGATGATGATAGGTGTATTTGATTTTTTGATCGTGTTTTGTGCTGGACGATGAACAAAACTACACGATTAATTATTAGATTCAGTTTCAAGTCGAGGAACTCATCTTAAATCTTTAGTCTTTTCCTTTATTTTTTATGTTTGAACAGAAACAAACAGTACATTAGTTAAAGTGATCAGAACAATTTACAGTTCTGTTATTAAGTACTATTTCATGGTGGGTATATTTAGTAATTACCGGGTGATGTGCGTAGTGGATAGGTGTGTGTATATGTGTGAGTATATGAAGGGATATATGTAACAGTTTGAACAGTTTTTATTATTGACATGATGCTCTTTTTAAATTTAGGCAGTGGATCGGAGAAAATGTCGACGTTAGAGTTTAGACAAATAGTATTGAACGTGTGAAGAGCACAGTTAATTGGCGAATTAGTTGCTGCATTTGTTTTGTAATTCAGCGTGTGGAATAGTTCTATATGGCGTGTACGTCTTAAGTGTATGTTAAAATTGATTAGGGAAAAAAGTTCGGTACAGTCTATGTTATTATTTAAAATTATGTGTTTAATGTTTAATCAGCTGTTGCTTGCCTTTGTTGCAATGTTTAAATTAGTGGATAATTTAATAAATTTAAGTGAGGGATTCAAATTCGTCGATTTTGTTTTTGTATAAAAACATTATATTCAATACTGTATTTTTAATTACTGCAAACACTTGATAAACATTCAACATTAGTAAGTATAAATACAGTAAAATATCATACAGCTGTTTTACTTCCCACAGACACTGCACATTCACCATTGGTAAAAGAAAACAGAAAAAAGGTTACGTTTTTTAGAGATGATATTATATAATGTCTTAAATGTTTTGGCAAAAAATGTATATTAGGGCCACTAGGCCAATTGTAAATATGCTAAAAGGTTAATAAAAAATCGGTAAGAACACCATCTTGCAGAATATCTCCATTGGTATCTAAGTATTATATTTTTAGTTACCACGACAAATAAATTATAATAGATAAATTTGCTTTTTAACACGAAAACCGCACAAGAGTCCCAACTGCTCCCGTCTGAGAATATGGCTTTCCCAAATAGGATACGTTGTGGAGATGACGGTAGTGGAGAGGGGAAGGAGATGATGAGGAGGAAGGTGAGAAAGTACTTGGCTATTCAGATCTGGTCACCAAACACGGCTAAAGCCATTTCAAGCAACGTTTCAATTCTGAATGGTGGTCTTACACCAGGGCGATATTTAGAATATCTCCCAGTCTCGAACATAATATTTATTATTTTTAAATAATTAATCGTGAAACAACCCAAAATTATTTTTTTAAAAGAAAGACAAACAACAGATTACAAATAACCTGAAAATATTTCAAAATCTCCTACTTCCACGACGGCAAGCGGAAAATGTTGTATGTGTTGTGATAAAAGACTTCGAACACGCGATACCTGGGTGGGAACACTGATCTGTCCAAATTAATTAAATAAAATTTATTTATGCACGCCGGGATTTGAACCGCAACCTTCGGATTGATAGTCGAGAGTCTTATTCCAAACAACGGAGGCAGTTGGCTACTAAATTGCATCTGTGCGCAATATGAACAGCACGCAGTTATGTTACAAACAATGGTACTTTTAATGTAACTATGCAATGCAGCATTACAAATACAATGCAATACTACACATTATATAAAATGTTTATGATTGATGACCACGTAAACGCAATTCTAAAATAATTCGTACTTTGTAAACATGTTGTGTTTATCTAGGTGGGCACTACAACTACGTGAAAGTACTTGCGAAATGTAATTATGAAACGATATGGCAAATCTATAAAACGTTATTGTTTAATATCGTAGTACGAATCGAATCATGTAAGTTTTAGATTTGGACACTGAGGTTTCATTATGATATTTTTTTGAAACATTTAACATGGTTTAGAATTTTTTTGGGAAGAGACAGTATGAAGATGATTTTTCTTAAATAGGGTCAAACAATCAACAGAACTTCTATGAAATTACGTCATTTGTAATTCAAAACCTGAACTAACCGCACCTGCCTCACCTGACAAATACTTTTCAATGTGATTGCGGAACGTTCGGCGGCCTGTTTCTTACATATTTCATTTAAATCTTAATTTTGGGTTTGAGATCAATATACCCAAATCAACTGAAAAATTATTTTTGTAATCAAAAGGTTTATCAAATATCTGGTACGGATGTGAGCAACTTTATTTATTTTTGCTTTAAATCATAAGATATAGGTCTTTAAAGATTTTAGTGTTTCATGATTTTAGAGGCAACTTGGGCAATTATTTGTGAGTAAATAAAAAACATTAAAAAAATTATTCGACTATTTTTATCACAGAAATATAATGAAATATAAAATAAAAAATAAAAATTAAGAAAAAAATCATTGTGATGGGTGTAAATTTAAAATACAAATTACCTATTTACGGTGGCACAAAAATTTGTCGTGTATACATTAAAATTACTTCCCAAAAAATACATTTAGAACGATGTTTTTTTTTTTTTTTTTTCATTGTATTTTTAAAATAAACAAAGTAAAATATTTTTTTGATGTTTTTTATTTACTCACAAATAATTGCACAAGTTGCCACTAAAATCATGAAACATAAAATCTTTAATGGCCATTATTTTATAATTTAAGGCAAAAATAAATTTATTTATTTTATCAGGTTCTCCATAAAACAGTTGTACACCAGAATATTATGGAGAAGATTACAAAATTTAAAGAAAAAAGTGTATGGGGGCAGCTTCACTATCTTGTAACGTATGTCAGAAGATAGTTACTGAATTCTCTGTAGGTGACATTGAAGAATTGAAGATGTCGATGCTCAATACAGATTCATTAGAATTGCTCTATTTAATGGCGCATTTTGATAGGAAGAAGTTCTCGCTTTCGGAGCATAATTAAGTGCGTGGAATCTCCCACGAGTGACGCGTTGGGTACATATAGGTTAATCTCCTTCATCATGGGCGGATTCAGTACAATGCCGGAGATTAGCTTAAAAAAGTGCTTACCCAAAAATATTTTTTAAATGAGGCAGCTCATAAAAATATTTTTTAAATAAAGCAGCTCACATCTGTAATAGATATTTAATATTCCTTTTGATTACAAAAATAATTTTTCAGTTTGGTTGGGCAATTTGATCTCGAATCCAAATTTAATATTTGTATGAAACTGGCCAAAATGGGCAGCGCTTACCTTTCTTCCTCTTAAAAAGAATGATTCCGAGTAATTAGATGTATTGATTTAGTTCCGTTTCGTGTTATAATAAATATGCACGTACCTACCAACTAACACTCCAAAATCATTATTTCTTAATTGAATTCAATTTGTCAAATATGTCGTCTTAAATCAGTATACAGCCGATTTCAATATATAATAACTAATAATGCGACCTTGTCTGTAACGCCGGTTTAATAAACTCGAGAAATTTGGTCGTGATTTTATGCGTCATCATTTTCGAAACTGTAAGCGTTTTTTTGGAGAATTCAAACAAGCGATAATGTACCTACTTATAATATAATATTTTTACAGATAATTATTTTAAATGCCATTTTTTAAATTGAAACTGATTTGTCGAGAATTCAGATTTTTCGTGGTTTTTCACGGATCTGCGTTACTAAATAATAAGTTTGATAGGTCAGTTCCACTTGGCAGGAAATATTGCAAGAACGGTAGAATTTGGACCACTCTAATACAGTAAATAACTTTCAGGGCGAAGGACTATAAGGAGGGATGGTTTGAATGCACAATTATATTACAGTTTGAGGTTTGACTCATAAAAAGTTAAAATAAAAAATAATAATATTCATCCTAGACTTGCAGAAGAGTCAATAGATGTCGCACATTAAATAAAATGGATAAAAATTTATCCAGACACCATCTAGATTGCACTTAGTTCGAGTTGAATCTTGCAATCATTCATAAAAATGCCAGCCAATAAAAATAGGCGTTAAGAAAAATGAAGATAATATGGGTGGTTCTTAGTCGAAGTATGGTACAGTTAAAGGTGACCGAATTGGATATCGACACCTTAGCTCAGTGGATAGAGCACCCAACCCGGAAAGTAGGGAGGTCCTGGGTTCGAGTCCCAGAGGTGTAAATATCTTGAGGTTTTACTCATAAAAAGTTAAAATAAAAAATAATAGTTTATAAATTCGTTTGATATTCGTACCAACTTATTATTAAGAGTATTTTCGAAGTCAATTTTACGTTTGAAATTGGTAAATAATGCACAAAAAATTATAATTTTTAAATAAATATTGTTTCGGGGGGCCAATTGTCGGCAGATTAACTGTCGGAACAACATGAATGAGATACACGGCAGTTTTTAATTAGCGGCTAGATGCATTTCCTAGGGATCGCCAAGACTCACAGAGGGTTGTAGCATCCATTATGTGGGAATGATTTTGATAGCTGAAACATTAACCTAGTTTTAGGGCAATTCCAGGCAATTCACGTAATTCCACCCAAGTTGAATATTATATAATGATGACATGTATGTTCAGTGTGCATGACAGGAGGTAACAGAGCAAAACGTCGGAATTATTAAGTATATTATACTAATTAATAACGTGTGAGTTTGTGGTTTGGTAGTCGTAACAGATACGGTATACTTTGAGGAAGTACTTTTAATGACGGTTTTATCTCATTGAGCAATTTATTAATAATTTGTAAAAGACTAAACGACGTTTCACATTATTCTTAACAGATACATGAATTAAAAGCTAATTTTATTTAATATTATTTTGAACCAATCAATATCTCTTCGCTTCGGTCTATCTTCAGACCGACAGTTTTTTTTTTTTTACATCAACACATAGGAGACCTTTAGGAAAATAATTTTGATCGGGACCTAATATTGAGGGCGTGTTTGACGTGTTTGACGTGTTTGACGTGTTTGGCATGTTTCCCGAATGTACACCAGTGCCGAAGGAATCGAATCGTGCCAGTTTCTCGGTGCATCTTCCATTAAAATGACGTTAAATCAGGAACAACATTCCCATCTGACCTCTTTAGTTTAAGATGAAGCTATACGTGAAATTCTATTAAGATACTATTTAGATTAATCTTTACGACAAATCGGTTTACATTATGAACATCAAAAAATATGCTCCAGATAAATTGAAGCTTTTACTAGCTTTTCTTTGTATTGGAATTATAATAAAATTATTATTTACATAACAAAAAATATAAGCGTAAACCACAAAAAAATGTTTTTGCATGACTAAACTATGAAGTAATAATATAAGAAACAATTTTTTTTAAATATCCCTTTATAGCAAAGACTATTTTTGAGGTTTTGTAAGTTTTAACTTTTTTTCATTCTTATAAAATTATGCAAAAAATAAATAAAAACCACTTTTTCGTTTACTTGTCTCGTGCAAATAAGACGCTCGATTTTAAATTTTGAAGGCATGAGAATCGAAATATTTCTAGCTTTTATATTCCTCTTAAAGACTGCAATCCGTTTGTTAACCCGTCAGGCTAATTTATACGCTTTTCGGTAAAACTCATATAGGTCTCACAGAAATCGTTGTCTTACTATGATGGTGATAAATTTGATATAAATGGTGTTTGAAAGAGAACACACACGCTTTACATAAAACAGTAAAATGTGGAACTTTATGAAACCAAAGTTTTCAAAAATTTTAAAAAAAATTGTGAAACTTTGGGAATTTCTTAATTAATTATTTTTACATGAAAAGACAAAAAAGTATGGTAAATTTTAGTTAGAAAAAACGTAAGGTAAGCCATTTTTTTTAATTTTTTTTTTATTTGCCTGCAAAAATTTTATATTTCAAAAATTTAATGTTTATTTTGATTTATAAAATTTCAAAGTGCATTTTATCAACTTTCAAAAGCAGTTTTTAAATTTTGGAATACGTTCAGAAATATTCCATTTATTTGGATTTTATTATAAAGCGAAAATATTTTGACCATCTGACAAAATATGTTCGAGGCCTGAGGGGTAAATATAGGAAAATCTATCAAACGAAACCGCCTGTTTTTGCACAAAGATTTCAATCGATTCCCAACACAAATTAACAGAATCAAAAAATAAATGTTTTTTTGAAATTATGTCTTTCAAATGATGCTGGGAACTGGAAGAAGTAACATTGACCTACAAATTTCAGACACAAGTAGCTGTGCATGACGCCAGAGCTCACTATGATACAAACACTAAGATTTTCCGCTTTGTTGTGTAAAAATGCATATTTATATTAATCGTAAGCGCACACATTACTTTCTCTTCGCTACGTTTACAGGTAAGACTTAACGGTTATGTAAGTATTACAATAGTGCTGAATGATAAACTGTAGTACTCACTTTCAAACGCCCATAGAGTCAGGTTCCGAAGACTGGCGTACATAGCAATGGTGTCGAGGGCGCATTTCTCGCTAACGTTGCTATTTCCGGTATTCAGCTTCCAGGAAACGTCCAGAATACTGTCAGCCGCACTTGTAAAACTAGCATCCAGTCTATTTCCTGATTCGTACAGTGTTTCAGCTCTTATTTCCGCTGCATTCCCGGGAACGGATACATCTCCCGGAATGGGAGATTCACCCGACAATGATGCACTTACTCCAGCTTCCGTTGAAACCAACAAAATTGCATAAAACAACGTTACCAACGAAAGCTTTGACATTTTGAGTTCGTTCATCGAAGCACTTTCAAAATTTATAAAGATACCAATTATAATTTCATTAAAACACACTTAAATAAATTTTAATATAACATGCAAATTACTTAAGCTATTGTTATTAATGCAGAGCATTAAATAAATAAGCTGTTAAACACCAAGAAATCTTGGCGGATTAAGTTAAACATTATTGAAGAATTATGTCACCCACTTTGTTTATTGTATTTTTTATTAACTTTTATTAAGTCTTATGATCCAATGTGATTTCAATTAAAAATGAAAATAAAAAATTAAACACTAATTTATGTATTTTTTAAATTGTTTTGATTTTCGAATCACCCGGGAAACTTTTTGCACCAAGTGCGTGCTGAAGTAGGTTAGTTTTTTTTTTTACTGCCGATAGTTTTTTTTAATGTTTTTTTTTACATGCGGTCCGTGCTACAGTCGAGTAATCAATGATCTTACGACAAAAATGGTCTGTTGGATGGTGGTACCCCCTATCCACTGTGTTATTTCGTGCGGCTGGTTGTGTTGTGTTGCAGTGGGTTTCGTAATCTCGGCTGCCTTGCGTAAGGCCCGGTTGAATGGCAAGTGACCTACGAAGGTAGATTTCTTCCTTTATTTTCATCATGGCACCATGTTAAAACTAATTGGATTATGCAGAATATTTTTTTGTGATGTGTTATCGAAGAGAAGATACAGCATATCATAAATATTACGATTTTTTTAATGTATATAAATCGTCCAGCTGATTATTCAGACATCTCCAAAAAAATCGAAGTTTGAGTTGAATGTGAAGATATTAATGTGAAAATGTTCCTCTGTATCGTGCAATACTCAGATTACTCATAAAAACCACCAAATAATGGATTTTCTGGGTGAATACGGCTAAAGTAATTTAAAGCTACGTTTAATGAGTGCTAGAATTGAACCCGTAACCTCCCGATTCGTAGCAAAGGATCGCAACCGCTAAATCACAAAAATTTGCTTAAAGTAATATAAATTCAACATAAGTTCAAAAGGTCAAAAATCTCTTTTTTATTAAAAATAGCACTTGCTCAAAAACTAATTTAACGAAGGGATTTTTTATTCATTATTGTATAAATTAACTAATTTTTTCAAAAATATTTAAAATATAAAATTTCAAAACATGTTAATTTACTCTAAAATGTAATATTGATGAGATGTGAAGTAAACTATTTTCGTCATATCCTCTTTTCTGACAGTTTAATGGATTTGTCAAAGCTCCATCTATATTTATGTCACAAAGGATGTTGCAAACTTAAAAAAAAGCGTTGACACCGAAATTTCTAGGATAAAAAGCTATACTAATTTCAAGACACCAAAAGTTACCTTTCGAGAGCTTTCGCTGCTTCTAAAAACACCTTTGCTGTGTTCCTAAAATTTTTGAATTTTCAATAATTGATATTCTCTATTGCGCTTTAATTAAGCAAATTTTCTATCGTTATGATTTATTTTTGGGGTATTTTTACTGCCTCCTTTTTAAGCCAACGTTTTGGACAGCTTTACAGGTGTGTAATCATAGCGCAACACGGCAGAATACCCCAAAAATAAAACACGATCATATTCGTGGAGGTGAATATCTCAAATTATAATATCAAATTTTCTGTCGTTAAATTTAAATTGGAAACCTTTTACATTGAACTTCTGTAGCGAATAAAATGTTTCAGATTTATTTTGTGGAATACGTAAAGAGGGCTTAAAAATAATTGCTACTTAGAAAATGGAAATTCCGTTGAGATGGTTCTGAAAAATTTCCTTATTAGAGATTTTTTTTTTTCGTCTTTTATTTTTAATCTATTTTACCATTCGTTAACATTTTCAATTAATGCAATTGAATGAATTTGAATGGTTGTACCAATGTTGTTTTTTGTAAATTGTGCCTTTTATGCATTACTCCACAAAAGAGGCCCTGAGGAAAAACTCCCTCAGGGCTTTGGCGATGCTGTGTGGAGGGGTTTTTTTAGGGAAATGAAGCAGAGGACGTTCTGTGAAGGAAAAGGGTACGAGGGGTGGTTAAAGGAATCTGGGGGTCAATGAGTTAAAAAGTGATGAACGCATGATTTCATTTCTCCCACTGCGGTACAAGACGATGGATTGAGAGAGTCCGGCTGGAAAGGTCAAAATGTATCCCACAACCAGTTTCTCCTGATTCGACCTACCATGGGGTAGATGAGTAGATAAACAAAACAACCGCCACCCCATGAACCTGGGCACCCTTGGCGGGGTGACCTACGGCAGGCGTGTTGGTTATCCAATAAATGGTTCCCGGGGCGAACCCATTGAACGGCTCCCATATTGTAGCTGAGGTAACACTGTATTTTTGGTCTGCTTATTGACAACCAATCTCCAATTAGCTCCATGGTAATTACAAATTATTAAAATTAATAATTCTTCATAGGTAATCTTTAATATTAGGAGGTCAACAAACGGTTATTGGTGCACGCAACCTACAAATTCATCGAATTCAAATAGCCAATGTCCACTAATATCCATAGATCTATTGATCCATAGAATTCACACTGGGTTAACAATAGGATTTGCAATCCTTCAATCCCCGGTTATTTCAATTATTTTTGAAATCTCATCATAACCAGAAATCCAAACCTAAACCACATAATTGTTAAATCCCGCGGGATTTCTAAATTCTATCCCGCAACCCCGCGGGATATGGAAGAGGTGCGGGATTTTCAAATCCTAGTTACTAACCGACCGACAGTGTGCTAATGGTTGGCAAGTTCAACAAAATGGGTTGGAGTTTGGACGAAATCATTGAAGTGGGATGACGATTTCATCATATCATAAGGCGTTAATTTAAATCAAAATAAATACATTCTACGCAATCAACGTATTGTCATTTTTTTACTCCTCGGAAAAGCTATAAAAAATATTTATTTATTCTTTGTTTGAAAAATTTACAGAGTGTTAACAATTATTACAATAATAGAATTGCCGTTGGGATGTACATAGATATCAACACTCCTATTAGAAATTTTCACAGCATGAGTAATCAATGTTTAGTTGTGACTAGACGGAAATGCTTGTAGTGATAATAGGAATAATAATAATCAAAATGAAATATAAAACATAATAGTGTCAAATTTAATACATAAACTGCAGAGAAAGAGAAAAAATAAAGAAAGACAGGGTACGACAATATAGCAGCTACATAACTGTTCTTCACGAAGTGTCATGGTAGGAGTTTGATAATTTAGTTTTTTGAAATATGTGAGATTGTTTGCGTAGACATATATGTGGTTACATTTAATGGTATTATATAGATGACACAAACGAGACAGAGGATTGAAGTACGCAATATTGTTATTAAATAATTCAAGATGGAATATTTTGTGACTTCTTAAATTACGTCTATTATGAACTTTAATATGAATATTGCTCAGACAATGAGTGATGTAATATAATGACAAATGAAATAACATATGTTATATTTTAGGATTTTAATAAAGCACTTCCGAAATGTTTAAAAATTTATTAACACTTTTTCAATATCGCCCAAATACTAAATCCCTCAAAAAACGGACTGGGATGACCTGATTTTTTTTCTCAATGCTTCAAAAGGCTGGTTCAAAAATCACATCCGATTTTCGTTGATGTCTTGAGAAATGGTGTAATTCGGCTCATGATTCAATATCTCTTTTTTAAAATTTTATAAAGATTAAGAAGTCTTCACCGGTGTTTAGGGTGGTACCAGAGGATGATGACTTCATAAATGTTACAAAATCTAAGAACGTTTTAACGTAGGCCCTTTCATCTCTTGATCTCTTGTGTTTCCTCTCACCGCTGCGCTGCCTGTTTCGATTTGGCGAGGAAAAGAAAGAATCGAAACCTGTTAGTGCTCGCGTGGTCAGACCAATACCAAATTCATCAAAATAAAGTAGTAGGTACATGACCTACATAATATTATCTGCTGAGAAATAGCAAAAAGGGGCGAACCCACGGTTAGAATACTTTCATTTTTACGCATTATCTCTGCACTGGAATGAGTAACGGAGGCGGATTAAAATCAATGTAATGTAGTTTTTTGACAGTGACAATCGGGTATATGTCAACTTGACCTTTGAGGTCATAAGGGCTGCAAAACGATATATTTACGTTAAAAGAATGAAATGCACTGCTAACAAATATGGTACACCGCCTTCGTTTCGTTTCAGTCACAAATTCAAATTTCGAGTTCTTTAGATAAAAAGCTGTAAAAAATACCGCCTTTCCCTATTTATCGCCAGTTTAATTGTGACAGTTAGAAATCTACACAGATCATGTTAGCATTATTCAATAGCGATTTAAAAAAAAAAATTAACAATTCATCATGTATTTAATAGTACACAACTGCTAACCCTGGACAGATCGCAAGTGCGCCCCACAGTTGAATTTGACAGCCACCTCTGGTCTGGAGCCCCAAAATACCTAAAAAAAAGACCTCGACTCGGTGCAGAAATGTCAATGCACGTAATCACGCCCAAATGAGCATGTTAACAAATCAACCGGCTATTAAACTAAAGGAAAGAGGTATACCATGGAAAGTAGTAAAAATTCTCGAAACTTGGCATCGTCAACAGGAAAACCTTGTAAAGTGGAAAGATGGATTTTCAGAACCTTATTACCTGAAAAGCGGGGTCAGACAGGGAGGATGTATGTCCCCAGTACTGTTTAACATATACATGGATGAACTAACCCACAGGTTAAATAATGCTGGAGTGGGCTGCCACATAGGAGGAGAATGTGTCAACAATATGAGCTACGCAGACGATATGGTTTTGATGGCACCGTCAATAAGGGGATTACGAATCCTCCTGAAGATATGTGAAGAATTCGCACACGAAACCAACATGATTTACAATGCGAAAAAGACAGCACTGTTGGTCATAAAACACGGGGAAGGCCCAAAAAATATTCCACCCGTCTTTCTGAACAGTGAGCTTCTGAAAATAATAGAATCTACAAAGTATCTAGGACATGTCATCAATAACAAATTAACGGATGATGAAGACATCGACAGGCAGAGGAGAGTACTTAGCATAAAATGCAATATGCTCAGCAGAAGATTTCGACTCTGCAGCCCACGGGTAAAAAGGACGCTCTTCCTAGCCTTTTGTACCACCCTGTACACGTGCGAGCTCTGGGCAAATTTCAAAAAAAGGACCATGGAAAGGCTTCGGGTGCAATATAATAATGCATACCGTCTAATGTTCGGACTTCCCAGGTACTGTAGTGCCTCTTCAATGTTCACAGAAGGGAGAGTTCCAGGATTCGAAGCTCTATTAAGAACCAGGATTGTAGGACTGAGGGGAAGGATGAACCACTCCAGTAATATCCTCATCATGGAATCCCGTCTGATTCCAGGATCGAGCATAGATGAATATTGGAGAAAAACACTGGCTCCTACAATCTGAGATCCGATGGAACAACAAGTACCTGATTTAAAGACTTAACTATATTTTTTGTGAATAGTGTATCTAATGATGCTTCTCTTTTTTAATTTTTTATTTTGTTAATTTTTATCTTTTTATTTATTCATATGTAATTAATATTCATATATAATAACATATGTAATTATACCCTATATGGGATGTGTGGGATTGCACTCCCCTCCCCACATCCTGGAATAAAGACCTTATTATTATTATTATTATTATTATTATTGACTTGTGAGCATGCTACTGGATTCGCGGATTTTTTTTTTTACATGAGCTCTACATAGGAGGCCCTGAGAAAAATAACTTCCCTCGGGACCTTTGTCATCTTTGGGGATACTGTGTGGAGTGTTTTTATTAGGAAAGGAAAGGGAGGAGAGTTCAGGGAAGGAAAAGGGTTTAAGGGGTGGGTAGGAAACTGGGGTTCATTGTGTCCTGGTCATCCGCTTCCAAGACCTAGACAAACCTCACCCCATGAACCCTGGCAACACTAAGATTTTCCGCTTTGTTGTGTAAAAATGCATATTTATATTAATCGTAAGCGCACACATTACTTTCTCTTCGCTACGTTTACAGGTAAGACTTAACGGTTATGTAAGTATTACAATAGTGCTGAATGATAAACTGTAGTACTCACTTTCAAACGCCCATAGAGTCAGGTTCCGAAGACTGGCGTACATAGCAATGGTGTCGAGGGCGCATTTCTCGCTAACGTTGCTATTTCCGGTATTCAGCTTCCAGGAAACGTCCAGAATACTGTCAGCCGCACTTGTAAAACTAGCATCCAGTCTATTTCCTGATTCGTACAGTGTTTCAGCTCTTATTTCCGCTGCATTCCCGGGAACGGATACATCTCCCGGAATGGGAGATTCACCCGACAATGATGCACTTACTCCAGCTTCCGTTGAAACCAACAAAATTGCATAAAACAACGTTACCAACGAAAGCTTTGACATTTTGAGTTCGTTCATCGAAGCACTTTCAAAATTTATAAAGATACCAATTATAATTTCATTAAAACACACTTAAATAAATTTTAATATAACATGCAAATTACTTAAGCTATTGTTATTAATGCAGAGCATTAAATAAATAAGCTGTTAAACACCAAGAAATCTTGGCGGATTAAGTTAAACATTATTGAAGAATTATGTCACCCACTTTGTTTATTGTATTTTTTATTAACTTTTATTAAGTCTTATGATCCAATGTGATTTCAATTAAAAATGAAAATAAAAAATTAAACACTAATTTATGTATTTTTTAAATTGTTTTGATTTTCGAATCACCCGGGAAACTTTTTGCACCAAGTGCGTGCTGAAGTAGGTTAGTTTTTTTTTTTACTGCCGATAGTTTTTTTTAATGTTTTTTTTTACATGCGGTCCGTGCTACAGTCGAGTAATCAATGATCTTACGACAAAAATGGTCTGTTGGATGGTGGTACCCCCTATCCACTGTGTTATTTCGTGCGGCTGGTTGTGTTGTGTTGCAGTGGGTTTCGTAATCTCGGCTGCCTTGCGTAAGGCCCGGTTGAATGGCAAGTGACCTACGAAGGTAGATTTCTTCCTTTATTTTCATCATGGCACCATGTTAAAACTAATTGGATTATGCAGAATATTTTTTTGTGATGTGTTATCGAAGAGAAGATACAGCATATCATAAATATTACGATTTTTTTAATGTATATAAATCGTCCAGCTGATTATTCAGACATCTCCAAAAAAATCGAAGTTTGAGTTGAATGTGAAGATATTAATGTGAAAATGTTCCTCTGTATCGTGCAATACTCAGATTACTCATAAAAACCACCAAATAATGGATTTTCTGGGTGAATACGGCTAAAGTAATTTAAAGCTACGTTTAATGAGTGCTAGAATTGAACCCGTAACCTCCCGATTCGTAGCAAAGGATCGCAACCGCTAAATCACAAAAATTTGCTTAAAGTAATATAAATTCAACATAAGTTCAAAAGGTCAAAAATCTCTTTTTTATTAAAAATAGCACTTGCTCAAAAACTAATTTAACGAAGGGATTTTTTATTCATTATTGTATAAATTAACTAATTTTTTCAAAAATATTTAAAATATAAAATTTCAAAACATGTTAATTTACTCTAAAATGTAATATTGATGAGATGTGAAGTAAACTATTTTCGTCATATCCTCTTTTCTGACAGTTTAATGGATTTGTCAAAGCTCCATCTATATTTATGTCACAAAGGATGTTGCAAACTTAAAAAAAAGCGTTGACACCGAAATTTCTAGGATAAAAAGCTATACTAATTTCAAGACACCAAAAGTTACCTTTCGAGAGCTTTCGCTGCTTCTAAAAACACCTTTGCTGTGTTCCTAAAATTTTTGAATTTTCAATAATTGATATTCTCTATTGCGCTTTAATTAAGCAAATTTTCTATCGTTATGATTTATTTTTGGGGTATTTTTACTGCCTCCTTTTTAAGCCAACGTTTTGGACAGCTTTACAGGTGTGTAATCATAGCGCAACACGGCAGAATACCCCAAAAATAAAACACGATCATATTCGTGGAGGTGAATATCTCAAATTATAATATCAAATTTTCTGTCGTTAAATTTAAATTGGAAACCTTTTACATTGAACTTCTGTAGCGAATAAAATGTTTCAGATTTATTTTGTGGAATACGTAAAGAGGGCTTAAAAATAATTGCTACTTAGAAAATGGAAATTCCGTTGAGATGGTTCTGAAAAATTTCCTTATTAGAGATTTTTTTTTTTCGTCTTTTATTTTTAATCTATTTTACCATTCGTTAACATTTTCAATTAATGCAATTGAATGAATTTGAATGGTTGTACCAATGTTGTTTTTTGTAAATTGTGCCTTTTATGCATTACTCCACAAAAGAGGCCCTGAGGAAAAACTCCCTCAGGGCTTTGGCGATGCTGTGTGGAGGGGTTTTTTTAGGGAAATGAAGCAGAGGACGTTCTGTGAAGGAAAAGGGTACGAGGGGTGGTTAAAGGAATCTGGGGGTCAATGAGTTAAAAAGTGATGAACGCATGATTTCATTTCTCCCACTGCGGTACAAGACGATGGATTGAGAGAGTCCGGCTGGAAAGGTCAAAATGTATCCCACAACCAGTTTCTCCTGATTCGACCTACCATGGGGTAGATGAGTAGATAAACAAAACAACCGCCACCCCATGAACCTGGGCACCCTTGGCGGGGTGACCTACGGCAGGCGTGTTGGTTATCCAATAAATGGTTCCCGGGGCGAACCCATTGAACGGCTCCCATATTGTAGCTGAGGTAACACTGTATTTTTGGTCTGCTTATTGACAACCAATCTCCAATTAGCTCCATGGTAATTACAAATTATTAAAATTAATAATTCTTCATAGGTAATCTTTAATATTAGGAGGTCAACAAACGGTTATTGGTGCACGCAACCTACAAATTCATCGAATTCAAATAGCCAATGTCCACTAATATCCATAGATCTATTGATCCATAGAATTCACACTGGGTTAACAATAGGATTTGCAATCCTTCAATCCCCGGTTATTTCAATTATTTTTGAAATCTCATCATAACCAGAAATCCAAACCTAAACCACATAATTGTTAAATCCCGCGGGATTTCTAAATTCTATCCCGCAACCCCGCGGGATATGGAAGAGGTGCGGGATTTTCAAATCCTAGTTACTAACCGACCGACAGTGTGCTAATGGTTGGCAAGTTCAACAAAATGGGTTGGAGTTTGGACGAAATCATTGAAGTGGGATGACGATTTCATCATATCATAAGGCGTTAATTTAAATCAAAATAAATACATTCTACGCAATCAACGTATTGTCATTTTTTTACTCCTCGGAAAAGCTATAAAAAATATTTATTTATTCTTTGTTTGAAAAATTTACAGAGTGTTAACAATTATTACAATAATAGAATTGCCGTTGGGATGTACATAGATATCAACACTCCTATTAGAAATTTTCACAGCATGAGTAATCAATGTTTAGTTGTGACTAGACGGAAATGCTTGTAGTGATAATAGGAATAATAATAATCAAAATGAAATATAAAACATAATAGTGTCAAATTTAATACATAAACTGCAGAGAAAGAGAAAAAATAAAGAAAGACAGGGTACGACAATATAGCAGCTACATAACTGTTCTTCACGAAGTGTCATGGTAGGAGTTTGATAATTTAGTTTTTTGAAATATGTGAGATTGTTTGCGTAGACATATATGTGGTTACATTTAATGGTATTATATAGATGACACAAACGAGACAGAGGATTGAAGTACGCAATATTGTTATTAAATAATTCAAGATGGAATATTTTGTGACTTCTTAAATTACGTCTATTATGAACTTTAATATGAATATTGCTCAGACAATGAGTGATGTAATATAATGACAAATGAAATAACATATGTTATATTTTAGGATTTTAATAAAGCACTTCCGAAATGTTTAAAAATTTATTAACACTTTTTCAATATCGCCCAAATACTAAATCCCTCAAAAAACGGACTGGGATGACCTGATTTTTTTTCTCAATGCTTCAAAAGGCTGGTTCAAAAATCACATCCGATTTTCGTTGATGTCTTGAGAAATGGTGTAATTCGGCTCATGATTCAATATCTCTTTTTTAAAATTTTATAAAGATTAAGAAGTCTTCACCGGTGTTTAGGGTGGTACCAGAGGATGATGACTTCATAAATGTTACAAAATCTAAGAACGTTTTAACGTAGGCCCTTTCATCTCTTGATCTCTTGTGTTTCCTCTCACCGCTGCGCTGCCTGTTTCGATTTGGCGAGGAAAAGAAAGAATCGAAACCTGTTAGTGCTCGCGTGGTCAGACCAATACCAAATTCATCAAAATAAAGTAGTAGGTACATGACCTACATAATATTATCTGCTGAGAAATAGCAAAAAGGGGCGAACCCACGGTTAGAATACTTTCATTTTTACGCATTATCTCTGCACTGGAATGAGTAACGGAGGCGGATTAAAATCAATGTAATGTAGTTTTTTGACAGTGACAATCGGGTATATGTCAACTTGACCTTTGAGGTCATAAGGGCTGCAAAACGATATATTTACGTTAAAAGAATGAAATGCACTGCTAACAAATATGGTACACCGCCTTCGTTTCGTTTCAGTCACAAATTCAAATTTCGAGTTCTTTAGATAAAAAGCTGTAAAAAATACCGCCTTTCCCTATTTATCGCCAGTTTAATTGTGACAGTTAGAAATCTACACAGATCATGTTAGCATTATTCAATAGCGATTTAAAAAAAAAAATTAACAATTCATCATGTATTTAATAGTACACAACTGCTAACCCTGGACAGATCGCAAGTGCGCCCCACAGTTGAATTTGACAGCCACCTCTGGTCTGGAGCCCCAAAATACCTAAAAAAAAGACCTCGACTCGGTGCAGAAATGTCAATGCACGTAATCACGCCCAAATGAGCATGTTAACAAATCAACCGGCTATTAAACTAAAGGAAAGAGGTATACCATGGAAAGTAGTAAAAATTCTCGAAACTTGGCATCGTCAACAGGAAAACCTTGTAAAGTGGAAAGATGGATTTTCAGAACCTTATTACCTGAAAAGCGGGGTCAGACAGGGAGGATGTATGTCCCCAGTACTGTTTAACATATACATGGATGAACTAACCCACAGGTTAAATAATGCTGGAGTGGGCTGCCACATAGGAGGAGAATGTGTCAACAATATGAGCTACGCAGACGATATGGTTTTGATGGCACCGTCAATAAGGGGATTACGAATCCTCCTGAAGATATGTGAAGAATTCGCACACGAAACCAACATGATTTACAATGCGAAAAAGACAGCACTGTTGGTCATAAAACACGGGGAAGGCCCAAAAAATATTCCACCCGTCTTTCTGAACAGTGAGCTTCTGAAAATAATAGAATCTACAAAGTATCTAGGACATGTCATCAATAACAAATTAACGGATGATGAAGACATCGACAGGCAGAGGAGAGTACTTAGCATAAAATGCAATATGCTCAGCAGAAGATTTCGACTCTGCAGCCCACGGGTAAAAAGGACGCTCTTCCTAGCCTTTTGTACCACCCTGTACACGTGCGAGCTCTGGGCAAATTTCAAAAAAAGGACCATGGAAAGGCTTCGGGTGCAATATAATAATGCATACCGTCTAATGTTCGGACTTCCCAGGTACTGTAGTGCCTCTTCAATGTTCACAGAAGGGAGAGTTCCAGGATTCGAAGCTCTATTAAGAACCAGGATTGTAGGACTGAGGGGAAGGATGAACCACTCCAGTAATATCCTCATCATGGAAGCCCGTCTGATTCCAGGATCGAGCATAGATGAATATTGGAGAAAAACACTGGCTCCTA
The DNA here is from genome assembly GCA_936435175.1 of Glyphotaelius pellucidus. Taxonomy (NCBI): domain Eukaryota; kingdom Metazoa; phylum Arthropoda; class Insecta; order Trichoptera; family Limnephilidae; genus Glyphotaelius; species Glyphotaelius pellucidus. The sequence continues at coordinate 7,113,537 of OW386550.1, forward strand.
CAATCTGAGATCCGATGGAACAACAAGTACCTGATTTAAAGACTTAACTATATTTTTTGTGAATAGTGTATCTAATGATGCTTCTCTTTTTTAATTTTTTATTTTGTTAATTTTTATCTTTTTATTTATTCATATGTAATTAATATTCATATATAATAACATATGTAATTATACCCTATATGGGATGTGTGGGATTGCACTCCCCTCCCCACATCCTGGAATAAAGACCTTATTATTATTATTATTATTATTATTATTGACTTGTGAGCATGCTACTGGATTCGCGGATTTTTTTTTTTACATGAGCTCTACATAGGAGGCCCTGAGAAAAATAACTTCCCTCGGGACCTTTGTCATCTTTGGGGATACTGTGTGGAGTGTTTTTATTAGGAAAGGAAAGGGAGGAGAGTTCAGGGAAGGAAAAGGGTTTAAGGGGTGGGTAGGAAACTGGGGTTCATTGTGTCCTGGTCATCCGCTTCCAAGACCTAGACAAACCTCACCCCATGAACCCTGGCACCCCTGCTAAATCACCGGAAGGGAAAACGAGCATACTCATTATATTTATCACATTATTGCAATTTACAGAACACACGAATCAAATATTTCACATTTTATAAATCAACTAAAAATATTTTACTAACAAGAAAGATTGCGATGCGTTTGTATTAACTGCACTAATTATTTATGTGAAACACGTGACTGTTTAAATGTATAAATAAAATGTAAACTCTTCTTCCATCCACAAGCAAATGCTTTTAATGGAAGACCAGTACTACTTTAATATGTACCATTTTTAAGGTAAACAAATAAAAAATAAAAATAAAAAAATGAGTATGGTATTACTACTTTAAATATTTATAGTATTTGTATCAATACTACAAGGGCCCCAATTTTGTCTTCTTGAGGCCCTAGTGGTGACTAACCAGTCTCCCCTTCTCCCCCCCCCCCCCCCCACCGCCTTACCCTCTCGTTATGCACGTAAAAACATTTCGGAGATTCATTTGTATTTATATAGATAGATAGATATTAACTACGATTTCCCGCAAATACATCAATATCGTTTCCACGGCAACGATTTTTTTTCTGACGTTAGCAATAACTCGCTTTTGTTACACGTTAGCGACAGAAAACGTATAATAAATAAAATATTTATATTTTCATAACGCCAGAGCTTACCATTATGTACAGCCTAAATTACTCGCGTATAATGTAGCTTTCCATCGGTGAAATAATTTTTAAAATTGGTTTATTTGTTTATGCGTGAAAGCGTAACAAACAAACACACGCAGTTTCGCATTTATAATATTAGTATAGATATATAAGATACTAGCTGGGTTACCCGGCTTCGCTCAGGACAACATTCGAGAGTGTTCTGGAATGTTCCACAATTTATCAAATCGGTCCAGCCGTTAAGGAGGAGTTCAGTGACATACACACGGACAGAAGAAATATATATATTAAGATATATTAAAATATTATCTTTCAGAATTATTATATTACTTTTTACGTTTTCGGTTATTTTTCGCGCAGGTAATGATATTTTAGCCGAAATTTCTTTTGAACCCGTCGGATGTGTACTTCCTCAGAAAGAATGTAATGAAGCAAAAGGTGATATCCGCCAAACATGAGGTTCCCTTCTGCCTTCACTAGGTCGTTATCCAACCGTCAATTTCTCCTCAGCCCAGCGACTCGTGAAACCAGCGAGCAGCGATAAACGTAACACACGTGCAAGTTACTGTAGGAAATGTAATATGTTATGACATAACGCCGGGAGCGCACACCGCGCACACAGAATGCCCACAGCCTTATTAAAATATTATGTTTTAAAACTCAATTGATTAACACGTTTTTCGGGTGTTGAATTAGGTACACTTCGCGGCAAACTTTCCTGGGAGAATTGAATATTTGTTGTGCCATTGATTCGTGTGTGTTAAAAATAGCATAGTATATAATATGTTCGCTTACAAATGCTTGAAGGTTTTACGAACAAAAATATCTGTGTTAAATTTAATATGATCAATGCCACATATTTATTTTTGGAAAGTTAGGAAAAGAAAATAATAAAGTCATTTTTGGTGCAATTCCACTACTACAACTATATATACTACTAGCTGGTACCCGGCATGCGTTGCCATGCCATTTAATAAATAAATTGTTTTCTCCTGCGTGTTCTTTCCCATTCGTCCCGTTCCCCTTCCGCCTCCCCTTCCTCTCCCGCGTCCTCTTCCCCTCTCGCGTTCCCACTCCGCCTCTTCCACCTTCCCTCCCCCCACTCCACTACCCCTTTCCCCGTCCCGCGAACCCCCCTCCCAAGCTCCCCTCCCCCCTCCTAGGTTCCCCCTCCCAGATTCCCCTCCCCCTCCCGGGTTTCCCTCCTCCCCCTCCCGCGAACCCCCTACCCGAGTCCCCCTCCCGCATTTCATGCATTCTTTCCCGGTACATTCAGTTTTCAAACAGCTCGAATGCCACCTTTTGCATATTTCATAATGCCAGAGCTCACCAGTAGTAGAATCCAATTAGGTGCAGTCGTTCGTAAGTCATGCGCGTAAATACATTTCGGCGATTCATTTTTAGAGATAAATAGTAACTACGATGCCCGAATTAAAAAAAATATATATCAACATGGTTTTCACGGCAACGATTTGTTTTGCTTTTCTTCTGACGTTAGCAATAACTCGCCATTTTCGACAGAAAACGTAAAATAAATATAATATATTAATATTTATAATTTCGTAACGCCAGAACTTACCATTATTTATAGCCTATATTACTCGCATATAATGTAGCTTTTTATTGGTGAAAAAAATTCTAAGATCGGTTTATTAGTTTATGCGTGAAAGCGTAACAAACAAACACACGCAGTTTCGCATTCATAATATTAGTATAGATTTAGAATTTTAGGGTAGGTACTTTCTATTACATAATTCAATTTTACCAAATTCTGACACAGGCATTTAAATACAATAGCGAGTTCCCGGCATATGCTATGCCACTCAATAAAGAAAAAAATTCGCTCTACTAACCCTTTCCCATTCGTCCCAGATGATGCCAGAACTCACTATACACGTATAGAAACCATCGCGGGCTTGCACACATCAAATCCCCAAAGTTTTATCGCAATCGGATGAACGGTTTAGCAACGCAAAACATCTCACACACATAGACAGAAACAAACACATTTTCTATAGATCAGTAATTTTAATATCAAAAATGTCAGTTGAGCATTTTTAAATTTTTTTAAAGAAAACATTAAAAAAATTTGAATTTAATTTTTTTTTTGTAATTTCTAATAATACCATATATTTAAGCGTATTTCACCACCTTTCAAAACCAGTATTTAGTTTTTGGATACGTTTACAAATATTCCATTTATTTGAATTTTTATTGCAAAGTCGATATATATCGAAACATTTATACCTTTTGACAAAATACGCCAAATTTTTGAGGGGTTAAGCTTTGAGCTTTAAGCTTTGAGATTCAAGCTTTGCGCTTTAAAATGTTTGAAGGGTTCAGCTTTGAGCTTTAAAAATTTTAAAGCGCAAAGCTTGAATCTCAAAGCTTAAAGGGTTAAGCTTTGAGCTTTAACCTTAAGCTTTGAGCTTTAAACTTTGATATTTAAGCTTTGAGCTTCAAATTTTGAGCTTTAAGCTTTGTGATTTAAGCCTTGAGCTTTAAGCTTTGAGCTTAGAGCTTTGAGCTTTAAGTTTTGAGCTTCGAGCTTTGAGCTTTAAGCTTTGAATTTAAGTTTTGAGCTTTAAGCATTGAAATTAAAGCTTTGAGCTTCAAGCTTTGAGTTTAAAACTTTGGGCTTTAAGCTTTGAGCCATAAGCTTTGAGCACTATGCCTGAGCTTTAAGTTTAGAACCTTAAGCTTAGAGATCAAAGCCTTCAGCTTAAAGCTTTGAGCTTTAAGTTTTGTGGTTAAAGCCTTGAGCTTAAAATTTTGAGCTTAAAGCCTTGAGCTTAATGTTTTGAGCTTTAAGGTTTGAGCTTCAAGCTTTGAGCTTTAAGCTTTGAATTTAAGTTTTGAGCTTTAAGCATTGAGATTAAAGCCTTGAGCTTCAAGCATTGAGCTTGAAACTTTGAGCTTTAAGCTTTGAGATTTAAGCTTTGAGCTTTAAGTTTTGAGCTTAAATCTTTGAGCTTCAAGCTTTGAGCTTTGAGCTTTAAGCTTAGCTTTTAGCTTTGAGCTTTAAGCTTTAAGTTTTGTGATTAAAGCCTTGAGCTTAAAGCTTTGAGCTTAAGGCTTTGAGATTTAAGCTTTGAGCTTTAAGTTTTGAGCTTCAAGCTTTGAGCTTTAAGCTTTGAGCTTTTAGCTTTGACTTTAAGATTAAAGCCTTGAGTTTCAAGCTTTGAGCTTTCAGCTTAAAGCTTTGAGTTTTAAGCTTTAAGCTTTTAGCATTAAGCCTCGTGCTTTGCGCAAAGCTCAAAGCTTAAAGCTCAAAGCTTAAAGCTCAAAGCTTAAAGCCGAAAACATAACGCTCAAACATTAAACTTAAAGCTTAAAGCTCAATCTTAAAGCTCAAGCTTTAAGCAAGGTTCAAAGTTTAAAGGCCAAAGTTTAAGCTTAATATCAAAGTTCTAAACTGCTTAAAACTCAAAGCACAAAGCTTAAAAATAAAGCTCAAAGCTCAAAGTTAAAGCTCAGTACACAAATCTCAAAGCACAAAGCTTAAAGCTCAAAGCACAAAGCTTAAAAATAAAGCTCAAAGCTCAAAGTTAAAGCTCAGTACACAAATCTCAACGCACAAAGCTTAAAGCTCAAAGCTTAAAGTTAAAGCTCAAAACACAAATCTCAAAGCACACAGCTCAATACTTAAAATTCAATATCAAATCTTAAAGTTCAAAGCTTAAACAACACGTAAAGCTTAACGTTGAATGCATAAAGTTCAAAGCTTAAAGCTCAAAAATCAAAGCTCAAAGCTTAAAGTTCAAAGCACAAAGCACGGCTTGCCTTGCAATGCAAAGAAATCAATTGATTCTCCTTGAATGTCCTTTCCCGTGCGTCCCCGTTCATCTCCCGAGTCCCCTTCCCCTTTCACGTTTCCCTTCTACCTTCCCCGCCTTCCCATCCCTCGTTTTCCCACCCACGTATTCCACCTCCCCCTCCCCCCTGCCTTTCCTCCTTGCCGCTAAAATATATGTAATAAGCACATTTTCATTAATTCAAATTTAATAACGCAAGAACTTGCCTTTATCCTTTGCGGGCGTGCGCACAACAAATCACCAAAGTTTCATCGCAATCGGATGAACGGTATAGCAGCGCATAAAATACGAACAAACAAATTTTAATTTTTATATATAAGATAGGAAAGATTTGATTGTTTGTTGGTGTCCTCTCGTACGGTCCGTACCCCAGTGACGATTATATCGTATAATACTTACAATTTTAAACTCGTGATATCTTTCAGATGGGATGTCCGAATTGAATAATTCAAAAAGTAATATAAAGGCATTGAAGCAGTCTCGAATATAAAATAATTTATTTTGATAAAAATTAATACGAAGATACAAATAAAGAGTCTTTTCTAGCGGCGGCATTTCAATTAAATTTTTAAAATAAAAGAACACTTATTGTGGCATAACTATAATAGTTAGACATATGCTGTCGCGACACTTTTTGTAGATAATAATGTGTTCTGCAAGGTCGTAGTACATTATTTTATTCTATCATCAATGGTTTTTGCAGCGCACGCGATGTAAAGAATATTTTAGGTAATTTTTTTACACCTTGGGTTACATTATTGGAGTTTTAGTAAGGATCGCTAATTTTTTTAAAATTATAATATAGCCTATGTTACTCGGGAATAGTGTAGCTTCTCAACAGTGAAAGAATTTTTCAAATCGGTCCAGTAGTTTCGGAGCCTATTCGATGCAAACAAACAAACAAACAAACAAACAAACAAACAATCAAATCCTTCCTCTTTATAATATTAGTATAGATAAGATAAAAGCCGGATAGTTGGGCCGCTTTTCGAAAAAGCTTAATTATTATTTAAAAAAACGTAAGGGTCGTTCTTTTTTTTAACCTACAAAAGATTGTCTCCACCAGTTAGTGGAGAAAAATTCAACAGAATTACCAATATTATTATTTTATAATTACTTTAAAATTTACTGTACTAAAGACGTAACGACTGTGTGTTTAAAAAAAATATGTGTTTATATTTTTGTAGTAAAAATTACGTTACAGAGTTCTACATTTGAAATGAGTATATACGCAGCTCGTTTTTGTCACCCCAAATAGGCATTTTGGGCCTACTCGCCACCTTGATACAATTTCCCCTCTGAGATCCAGAGAGAATTCATTTATAGTAAAAACAAAATGTGTCAGAGGGGTGAAAATGTGACAGAGTGGTGGAAATGTGACATATTGGTAGAGTTTATTTAGGTTAAAAAGAAGAATAACCCGTACTTACTAAGAATAATGCAACATTTATATTAACATTTAGGTTTTATAGTTACTTCTTTATAGTAGCCTATTTTTAGTAGTAGAATTAGTTTTTTTACCATATTTATAGTAGAAGGATCTTTTATAGTAGCCTATTTTTATAAACATAAATAATATAGGTTTTGAGTAAATCCTTATTTGACTTCTCAAAAAAGGGATAGTTGCCTACTGTAGCGGATAGTAGCCTAACGTTACATGCTTCGGGGATAAATGGTAAAAGATAAAAGGATAGACTATAAAAATACAACAAAAATAGCCTCCAAACTTAAAGTTACGTAAGTTTTTAGTTAAATATTATTATTTATCTTCAAGATAGAACAGTATGGCAATTAGCTTTGGCTTTAGCATTAATTATCAAAAGAAGCCAGGGTTTTCAACTTTTCACATCTCATGCATTGGTTTTCGAATGTTGTACAAATTTCTTGAAACTATTCGACACATCACACATTGAATCCAATCTGATTTTGATTTAGTAAAATTGTAATTCTCAAACATTCGGCGCAACTGAAACTTCAACATCATCAACTGAAACTTTTTTATTCGTATTGGCATTTTCACTTTTAATAATTCAAGATTCCCCTAGAGCGACTATCCGCAAAAGTAAAAAGGGCGATTATCCTTTTCGATACGGATTCTTGCCCTTTTTATTTGCGAATTAAATAAAAACTATTCAACACGTTATAAACAATGTAATTTTATCTCTAATGCATACATTGAAACAAAAAGTTGAACGAAACCACAATCAGTTATGAATATATTCAATAGAAATTAGTTACCAATATAATTTTGACGTCTGTTAAAGTTTCGCCGCGGTAGATTTTCGTTCACACAAACCAAACGAGTGCGCTTACTCCAACGGTTTACATGTCATTGAGGCCTGCGAGAGGGGCACTTCTAATTAGAGTAAAGCGCTAATGCCACCAACATCCCTAATATAGTGTATTCAAAACCGGGGCAAGTATCCGGCTTTTAACCTACAACACATCAGTCGGCATAATCTGAATTCCCTACAAATAAATCAGTTTCAATTTTTTTTATATGAATACCGCACAAGAGTCCCAACTGCTCCCGTCTGGAGCCAGTGAGACTATGGCATCCCCAATTGGGGTATGTTGTGAGGCTGAAGGTAGTGGAGAGGGGAAGGAGATGGGGAAGAGGAAGGTGGGAAGTACTATTGAAAATTGCAATAAAAATGTAAAGGTATGTACTTCATGGCTTGAACTCTCCAAACAAACACATCCGATTTTGAAAGTGAAGCTTTTATTCGAATAAAAAGTTCTACAATTCATTGAATCGGAATTACAGACGGGGGCAAAACCGACATTAGTATTTTTAGAAGATAAGATAAAGCATTATTGTATTTTTGTTCTGTGCATGTTTATAGTAAATGGACGAATTCTGATACTTCTTAAAAAATCACATACATAAACAAACTCAACCCGGCAATCTGCTAGCCGAGCGCCATACCCGATAATAGAAACAAAGAGATAGCCGAGCGCCATAAGATAATAGAAACAAAGGAGATGAATGTATCAATAGTATAAAACCGCGCTTACGAATATGCCAACATTTTTGTTAGCCAAAGCCTTTGTTTTTACTTGCGACTTCGTCGCTTTGTTACAACAGTAGGCACTTTCAACGCCATACCTTCTTGTGTTTCTATTATTTATGGTCCTACCCATTGGCCTACGAATTCGTCGGAGACGGTCAGTCAGCTTGCACGAAATATGTCCCCATTCATGTTATTTCATCAACTAACTTTATTGAAATTCAGACAAAAGACGTTTTTCTTGAATAGAAACGGTTCTATTACTTATAGATAATTGTGTAAATAAGTTTGTAAATAATGATGACCTATAGATGCTGTATGGTGGAGCGCGTGTCGAAAGATGTCAAGGAAGAATTGCCCTCGTGTCTTTAATCCCATAACTCAATGGTTTCAAATGTACGATTTTTAATGTCAGCAACCCGAACTTCAAAAACTTGTCGAATGTAGCAAGAAGAAAACCTTGAAAAAGATGTGAAACCGTATATAAAAGCAATTAAAAAAAACTGTAAAAAGGTTTCATATGGCAAATATGCATGGCAGCTTGGCCATTCAAAGAGGAAAAATGCACTAAATTTATCAAGGAAGATATTAAAGATAAGGTTTGATTCTATATTGTTAAGGAAATGTCCTGATCTTGCTGTACATCATGCTCACAGGGGAAGTGTTATAAGGTATCACATACAAATTAAATCAACAATAAAATCACAGGAATGCAAGAGGTGTCTTAGTTGGTTCCGCGACTTTTCATCCCGCGACAAAAAATCCCCGACAAAATATCCTACGAACAAAACATCCCCCAGTTTACTACCCACCCGTTAAACCCTTTCCTTCCCATAACTCTCCTTCCCTTCGTTTCCTTAAAAAACCCTCCACACAGCATCCCCAAAGATGACATAGGGCCTGAGGGAAATAATTTTCCTCAGGACCCCCTGTGTGGAGCTCATGTTAAAAAAAAATCCCCCTGTAAATATCTACTAAAACCTAACCTAACACAACCTAAAAAAATGGGACTAAAATAATACAGATAACAATAATTTTTCTTTACAGGTTGTCTATTTTTGAACAATAATTTATTTTCTGTACAGGATGTCTGTATTATTTTTATCCCATTTTTGTTAGGTTAGGTTAAGTTAAGTTTTAGTAGATACTTTGTTGGGGAGTGTTTTGTCCGTAGGATATTTTGTCGGAGATATTTTGCCGCGTAACGAAAACGCGCATTACAGTCTTAATTGATTAATTTTGTTCAAGGACACTTTCACTACAAAATAGATATAACTTGGTTATGTTTGATGCATAAAAACACATCAACGATTTTAATTACTGTGTGCCAATTCTTATAGCATTAAGAAAGGTTTATAATTTATCAATATCGCTCGTAAAAACCTTGCGCTTTGAAAAAAGATTTAAATTAATTTGAACACTTAAATTTACATCAATAAATTATAGAAAAAGTATTGTCATGGTGGACTTCTTTAGCTACAGCTTTGCATAAAATGTAGATTTGTCTTTTTTGCAATCTCTCCCATATTATAACCCTGAATAATTTAAGAAGCCGGTTTTAAACCATCGATTAACCTTTTATGTTAATCACAGAATAATGTCACGAAGAACATCAATAACTATAATCGCATCATAAAATAAATATTTGTTGTACTTTTGCAACTACCATTTTTTTTCGATGGGCGATTTTAAAAAATTGTGAGTTTTGAAATGATTTAATTGGTGGTCAATGAAAGAAATCGTAATAAATTCCATAAAAAACGTGTTCTACATAACTAATTAAATTCTTTTGTAAAACTCTTTCTTGCCACGTTTTCGAAGTCATACTTCTAAAGCACAATGAATGTTTCAAATGTTTGAGTAATGATTTCTTTAACAGGTTCACTGATTGTCTTGTCCTTGGCCCTTTTTTGGAGAAAAAAAATATTTTCAATTGGAATTTAAAATCTAAGCAATTGGTCAGAAAATAACAGGGGAATTTTGAACCAATATTGATAAGAATCAATAATTGAGTCGCCGCTACCCAAATTTCTACCGATTTTTTACATACCTCCCTTAAACATTTGAAATTTTTAAGCTCTTTAAAAAATATACGTTATTTTTAAGGCGGCGCTATTCGGCTGAAAAAGAAGAAGATGGAGAGATGTGTAATTAAGAATGTTGGACAGAGCGCGCTAATATTTTAAGTGATGAAATTGCAGCGAAAATTGCGAAAAAGCTTAATAAAACATGACTCGTTTAAATAAAGCAAAAATCTCGTGGAACGTATCTTAAGTATCATTTAAAGAAACATTGTGATTTTTTTTCACAAATATAACTTGTAAAATAGTAGAAATAGACTTGTTTTAAATAATTTTCGGAGCATACTTTGCGGTTTTTTTCTATCGAGGGAATTTCATATAATTTGCGTTTCGGCGTTGAACGTATCTAGATATTATCTTCAAAAATAACATAAATTTTTTTAAGAGCTTAAAAACTTCAAATGTTTAAGGGAGATATGTAAGAAATCAGTCGAATTCGAATAGCGGCGGCTTAACAAAAAGCCTCAAGTCAAACACGGGTATATTCTTAATGTGCCTTATATGGTGACCGGACAACTTAACAACATACTTCATTACCTCCTTTTAAATTAGCTGACCCGGCCACGCGTTGTTGTGGCTAACGAAACACAACGCCATCTGTTAATCTGCATGCAAATCAAATCCATACCGCCCGTTTGCCTGCCCGCATTAATATACTGATGATATGTAGAGATAGGTTACGTTAGGCTAGGTTATGCACTATTTTTCCTTTTTTTCACAACTTTTAACGATGTTACCAAGGGGTTTTGAAATGCCACTTTGTGAAATTGTCGTGGAACCGTCGTATATATAGATAATAGGCATAAAATTCGCTTAGCAAACGGAGTTTAGAAACGCTCGATTTTAAGCGCATAAGCGGCTTTTATGGAAAAAAGAATTAGTTGAAAAAATTTTTCAAAAGTTAATAAGAGAGTTTTTCTTTAAAAAATTGAATATTCGTATAGACTTTTATAAAGTCAATAGTTCCATATGAATAAATTGGGATATATTTATATTTCCAAACCCATTCTTAGAATGATTGTTTCCAATGAAAAGAGTGAATTGCCCATAATATGGAAAAAATAATAAGTTGAAGATAATATTGTTAATTCTAAAATTGAAATATGAGATTGACAAATATGGCGATTTGACAGAAGAAAGTGGCAATAGCGAAATTGGTTAACGCGCACGTCCTGGTTAGACGAGAGGTCTGAGTTCGAGTCCCAGTTGCGACCATTGTCTTTTTCTATTTTTCTGTGTCTTGTTCTCATTCATATTTTCGTTTAGATTATTAATGTTATATTCTTCTTCAATTATGTATTAGATTGATGGGAATAACCTTGAAAGTTATAAAAAGAGAGTTTTTCTTAAAAATATTGAAATTAACTCGTCAAATGCCACGGGAAAAAAACGAAGAAATTTCGCGATGTTTTGACTTTAACGTAATATTTTACAGGTTAATTTTATGCTATCTTATGTAATATTTACTGAAACACATTCCTTGAATACTAAACTATGCATAAAAACAATATTACTTGCGTTTATTTGATGAATTTATACGTTTTACGATATAGTCATTGAACAATGCAAAATCAAATCCAAAAGGTGACATGTCGAATCTGGTGGTCTTTCACCAAGGCCATACTGAAATTTTCTTCCATTTTGAACTCGTTAACATGCGGTTAATCAAAGCAAGGATTCGAAAAGTGGACACAGCTCGGGTGAGCGTCTTTCTGAAGGATACACCGATGATGATATTATGAATTAATAATTGAATTCTAGAATGCACATTGTTGTGGCAATTCTGTTCAAATTTATGAGGTTTTTTATTAACTGTATTATTGCAATATTCAGTATTTCTCAATTATTTTTATCAAATTAGGGCACACAATATTTAGACATAATTTTATTGGTCGTGAGCATTCAGGCAATGTTTTGTATGGCAAATTAAACACTGTTTTATTGATTGCACACGCGAATAGCATTGAAATGCCATTTCTACATAATTGCCCAAGTACTTATGCGCACTTTGTGTACCTTAGGCACCTGACAAAAATATTTCAACAACTTTGAAAATAGGCTTAGACACTAAACACTCTTAAACCCATACATTTTACTGAAATAGCCAATATGATAAGAACGACATCATTATCAGCAGCTATTAATAATTGCTAGTTGAAGACTTTTAGCATTTTTTATTCTAAAGCAAAACAGCGTTATATGAGACGTTGTAATAAATCTAAGAGTGTGTTGTCCAAACAGAATTATGTGGCGATCTATCCTCCCTGCCTACCTCCGCAATGGAGGATGGTTAATCGGGTTAGTTAGTTAGATTCTAAGTAATAAGAATTAGAAAGGTACTTTTACCATCTAAGTACACACTGTCCCAGTACATTCCGTTTTCAAACAGCTCGCGTGCCACCTATAACATTTTTTTTTATTCAATGTTTCATTTTCCATATTTTACAAATATTCATTTTTGTATATTTTAAAAACAATCAATCAAATTTGGTACCCATTTAAAATATCTATAATTCTTAATTCGATTCAAATTATTAGGCGAGTAATTCAAATAAATTCATTAATTTAAAGGGTTTCGAAAATTGAATTTGATTTAATAATAATTGTTTTACAAAATGTCATTCTCAAATGTCATTGACATTTTTGACAGTTTCGCAATAGTTTTTGTAATAATTAAAAAACTTTTCAGATGTATTGTCATGTGATGTAATAATCCAAAAAACCTTCGTGGCGGTTTGAAGAAGGTATTTTGAAAGTTTCAAACATTTCCTATGCTTAATGTAGCAATACATAGACAACTCATATATGTACGTAAATATCGCCAAGCAAGCATATTTTGATTTATATATGAATATATGTATATGAATAGATTGTTTTTCCAATATTTTTTAAGTGAAAACTTCCTTAGCACCGTTGTGATTTGAAACTCGATGAAACGAAAAAGCGACACTAAAAAGCGACAACCACTTACGGCTTTAGGATTTGGCCTGCGAGAGAATTAAATAGAATAATCGGTCTCTTCTTTGTGCGGTGCTTCATAAATAATCAGTCTCTTCTTTGTACGGTGCTTCGTAGCCACTCCCACTCTTGCCTACTTTAGTTTTCTGAAGGTTTCATTTCAGCTTTTTTTTTTAAATGCGTTATATTTTTGGTCAATGTTATAACCTTCCTAACACTATTAAATACATATTAATAAATACAACAATACCTATTCACAGTTTCACCTTCACAAACCTACCTTACACCCAACATAATAAAATCGCAAAATATATAAAGTAAAAATGTTTTCAAAATTGATCTATTATGTAAAAATGTCAATTAATAGGTAAATACTGTAATACATAGAAATAAATAAATAAAATTAAACTTCACTAAAACTTGGGTATGATTTTAGGTTTCCATTACTTTGGATTTGTTCCTGAAGTCCTGGGAAGACCCAAAACTTATAGAGCACGCCTAATTACGGAGGCTATTGAAATTCATAAAAACCCCATTGAAATTAATAGATACGACGGAGCTAAGCTCAATAGTTCTTGGGTAATTGACGGTAATTGACGGCTACATCAAAGCTAAACGCAGAAAACCACGTTGACTTATTTTCGAACACCGACTCGTAGAGAAGTGGAGCTGGCAGCACGGAATCGCATATACATACATAAGTACAACTAACTAACTAACTAACCATCACGCCGTTTCCCCGCAGGGGTAGGCAGAGAGGACGGACCGCCAAACAACTCGATCTTGGCACACACTCCTTGTTTCGTTCACATTCATACATCGTCTCATACATGCTCTTCTGTTATTCTGACTATTGACATCGCCCGACTCAAGTATCTGATTCATAAGTATCAGTATCAGATACATAAGTACACACTTTCACAAATATCATTTACTCATCTACTCTGATGATGGACACTGTAATGCTGTCCGAAACGTTGGCTAAAGAAGGAGGTAGCACAACACGGCATAACACCCCAAAAATTAATTACAAAATTCACTAAAACTTTTTTAAATAAAACCAATGTTTTCTTTTTTTAAATTGAATCATAAGTCAGTAGCATCAAATTAAATCCTGCAAACCATTAACCACTCCTGAAAAAAATATTCACAAAACAGCTCAATTAAAATTTGAGGAAAGGATCATAAATAAATCAGGGTAGGTATTTTGCGGCCCCAGGGCCTTCTGTTGAAATGGTTTGATGTATTAAAAGCATGCTTTTAAAGGCTATAAAATGGAAGTTGCCACATAAAATGAAAAATTTAATACCTAAATTGATTCAATTAGTATACGGGTATGTTAAAAGCATAAAAATTACGTTTCGATATGTGAAGTGACCTTTGAACGACTACTTTTTACAGAGATTTTTTTAAATGGATAAAAAAAAATTTTCGAACAGTGGCGCAACATGATTTTTAAATCGTACTACTAATACGAAATCGAAAATATATCAATAAAAAACATTTTTGAACTTTTTAATATATAAAATTTATTTATTGTGTATTTACTGTATCAAGTTTAATTTGTAATACTACATTTTAATTAAAGTGTTTATTCAATGTCACAACAATTAAGTTTATAAAAAATATTAGATTTGTGCACAAGTTCTGCTGTGTAATTATTTTTACGCGTGACAGTTGTTTCGCCTTCTGAAATCGCTTTTAAATTATCCAATTTGATTGTGTTCATAAGATTTTAGACCAGAATTTTGGAATTTTTTTTTTTACATTAACCCCGCACAAGAGGCCCTGAGGAAAATTTCCTCAGGGCCTACGTCATCTTTGGGGATGCTGTGTGGAGGTTTTTTTTTAAGTAAATGAAGGAAGGACGTTCTGGGAACGCAAAATTTATGAGGGATGGGTATGAATCTAAGGGCAGCCGCATCCGCTGCCAAGATCTGGACCCAAGCCAACCAATGGACCTAGCTGGCGCTACTTAATCAAATGCAAAATAAATATTTTGTCTGTAAATGGCTTCATTAACGTTTGATAATGCCTTCAGATCTTGTTATCACACGTATTTATTATTATTTAGGAGAACTCCTTTATAATTTACTAGCAGACCCGGCCACACGCTGGTGTGACTAACGAAACACAGCCACCACCCAACCTTTATAACCAATGCCATCTGTTAATTTGCATACATATCAAATCCACATCGTCCGCTTGCCAGCCCGCTGTCCGTTGCCTGAATTGAATCTTTGAAGTTCTCTACTATAATATGCATGTATTATACATATAAACCTTTCTCTTGAAGCTCTCTATCTAAAGGTGAAAACCTCATGAAATTCCGTTGCGTAGTTTAAAAGATCTAAGCATACAGACAGCGGGAGCGACTTCATTTTATGCTATGTAAAAATAAACAAACAATTTTTTGAATAAAGTATTGAATATTTTCAATTTGGGAGGTGGGTATGGTTACCGCCGCCCCGGGAACCATTTATTGGATAACCAACACGTCTGCCATAGGTTACCCCAAGTAGCTACGTTTAGTGACTTAGCGGGGGTGACAGGTTTAATGGGGTGAGGCGGATACGTCGGCCCACCAACTGCGTGGTGGGCCGGATCCGGAAAGACTGATTGAGGGAGAACTTTTGATCTCTTCGGCAGGACCCTCTCAAAACACGCAGTGGAAGAGATAGATTCATATGACCAACACTACTGGAAATACTGACCCCCAGATTCCCACCCACCCTCGTACCTTTTTCCTTCACAGAACTTCGTCTCGTTCCTTTCCTAAAACAATCCTCCACACAGCATTCCCAAAGATGACATAGGCTCTGATGGGATTTTTTTTTCTCAGGGCCACCTGCGTGGAGCCAATATAAAAAAATAAAAATCATAATAATATCTTTTATTAAGAATATAAAAAAATAAATTAAAAAAATAATAAGATTGTTGAAAAAATAATATAAAAATTGAATAATAATTTTATTGAAAATATAAAAAAAAATTAAAATGAATAATAATATTTTTGAAAATATAAAAAAAAACAAACAAAAATTAATACCAGTTGTTTGATCTGCACGTCACTGCTACGTTATAACTAGTTTTATAATATTTCCTGCCATTTTTATATCTAAAGTGTCCGGTTTCTTGTATTCGCTTTCATACTATTACAATATTGTGAGTATTATATTATATATTGAGTATCACGTTTAGTATGTTCGAAGAAAATAAATCTCAAATAAAATTGTGCCTTGAGATTCAGCGCAGAAAAATTCACAATTTTTCATCAAAATAAACGTCATTAATAAAAAAATCTTTCATTAAGTCTCACGTAGTTTTAGATCTCTTTTAAAAGAAATTACCTTTTTACTCGGGTACTCGTAGAATATGACTGCACACACTTAGAGGTAAGAGGTACCCAGTATGACGAGAGAAAGTGCGCCGAGTAATTCGCGAATATAAATAATATAATTAAAGTATGAATTCCGGTACCGGGTGTTTAAAAATTATGTAATTAATCACCGTAAAAATTGTTGGTAATCTTTCAAAGCTGGATGCTTAAGAGGAAATCGGGCGGTGTTTTGTTCATACAAACGCATTCCTCAATTTCCCCCTGGATTTTGATACTACTGCAATTATTGTTTAACTTAATATAGATGTCGACCACTGGCGTGTTGGTACGTTTTATAATAGATGTTAAAATAGGTAATAGGCATAAAAATAGGTAATAGGCATAACAATAGGTAATAGTCATGAAAATGGGTAATAGGCATAAAAATAGGTAATATGCATAAAAATAGGTAAAAAGCATAAAAATAGGTAACTGGCATAAAAATAGGTAAAAAGCATAAAAATAGGTAACAGGCATAAAAATAAGTAATAGGCATAACAATTATATATAATATTCCTTGCAATAATGCAAACAATTATTATTATCACTATTTATTTCATCTGGAATTCTTGAAATAAAATAAAATGAAAACTTATTTTCTATAAAACTTTTTAAGTTAAAAAACGTACGTTTTGGAATGGCCACTGTTAACCGACAGCAATGAGGAAGATACTACGTATGACGTCACGCGTATCTCGCCAGATTTCGATCGTTTGGCAGGCTTTGAATATATAAAACATAGTCATATTAAATCATTAAAATAATTATTTAAAAAATTAACTAGATTTTCCCGTCCAATTTCCACAAATGTGTATATTCGTTAGGCTTACGAGGGAAATTACATTATGAAATTGAAGTTGCATTGACATATATATTTCAGACGTTTAATGCACACGCCATGACGACCTCCTTTAAAGTTCTCGCTTTATTTGATTAATTTGTGAAATACTACACTTATTATGCCATACATAAAGGAAAAAATATTTTTAGGATAACATTGCCAGCAGTACCAACATGCCTACTACCTTGATATCAAGTGCTCCGAAAAGTTTAATATCCACTTTTAGTCGTGCAATTCCTTCAAACAATTCTACCTCTTTTTACTACATTCAATTAAGGGGACCCGGTGGTCTAGACCCCATAAATTCAACGAGTTTTTAGGATTTGTTTTTTAAATGAAAACAGTGAATAATGCCATTCAAACTTTATAGATATATTAAATAACTTTAATAGTATACAAAAATATTGTTATTAAAAAAAAAAATCTAAGTAGTTAAGGAACTGCGCTGAAGTTGACCTCTTCATAAATACGGACCTTGGTGGTGGGTCCAGTTTTGGCTCTTTCACTTATCCGTAAACAAAAACAAAACAATATTTATGATCAGTATGAGTGTACTTATCGCAGGAACTAGAATAAATAATAAATAAAAAAATTGACAAAATGGCGCGTTGTTGAAATTTAAATAAAGAAAACAGACTGTTTTTTCATTATATTTTGTATGTGAAAAAATAGAAGTATTCAACGTAAAAACTTTGTTTTAGTTCTTGCGATAGGTGTACGAAATAACTTAGTAAAATTTGAGACGAATCGGCCGAGTATTTTTTTTTTTGCCTCACACCATGCAGAAAAAATAGTTTTTCAATAAAGGAGTTTGAAGTTTCGCCCGGCCCTTTTACCTGTTTCTGCGCTGATTTGCTAAATGGGCTATAGAACTTTAAATATCGTCAACACCATTGCAAAAATTTTACAGTATATTATTTTGGGATTATACTTTTGAAATATTGAAAAAAAAAAAATTTAATTCTGGACCACCGGGTCCACTTAATTAAAAAATAATATACAGTATATTTGCGAGATGGAGAGGAAGATACTCTCCCTGATGTAAGACCACCATTCAGAATTGAAACACACACACACAAAAACACATCAATTAAATACTATCATTTCCAAGATGCGTATGTCTGTCCATGATGTAACCCGTCAAATCAAAACTTAATTTTTTTTAAATAATAAAGTTAACTACAACTGTAAATCAATCATAAAAACATTGACAACTGACAGCATTTTATGAGAGATGCTAATATGGCGTACCAAATACCTGAATGAGAAATCTTAAATAGATATTTATGCACGAGGGTCAGTCAAAAATTAATGCCTCCTATTTTTTTTTCTTCTTTAATTGTCAGTATATAAAAAGCAATTACATAAGTCGAAAGCCACAACATTGACGATTAATTTGCGACTTTTCAATATTATCTCCTTTTCCAAAGTTTTGGTCCATCTTTTAACAGGGGCATGTATCCCAAAGTGGTAAAAAGAACGGTCCTGCTTTTTAAGGCCATCAACCTTGGCTTTTGTTGGGTGAAAGGCGTGCTTTAAGCTTTTTAGGGGTTGTGTTTATTATGCATCCATTTATTGTGCATCCCTGTTCAAAAAAATCCTATCGCATAGTTTTGAATTTTTTCGCCCTCAGTGAGTTTGTGTTATGCCACTCCATTGACTGCCTCTTTGATTCAGGTTTCATAAAAACCATGTTTCCAACTGCACAAAAATTGTGACTACGGTCACAATTTTTGTGCAGTTGCATCACCGTATACAGTTTTCAGTCTTTCATAAAAGCGAATAGGCGTTTCACCTTCTGCATTCAAGAATCCAATCACAGAACGCTGACTAATACAAACATTGATATCGGCCATTTTGCAAATTACTGCATTGCTGACACCTGTTGACGTAGAAAGTTACTATTGTAGGTGAAGGTTTGAGGAATATCGCCAAATTCAATTTTCTCATTAACTAACTTTATTTAATTATAAAAAAGGCATTAGTTTTTGACGGACCCTAGTATATTACATAATAGAGAGAAAGGAGTATCAGAAGATTTTTTTGTGTATTTGTATAGGCCGAAATAACGGGATTTTACATTATATGAAATAAGATTTTGTGTTACATCGAAACAGGATTTGCTCGTCCGAATAGTAATAATGAATTATAAAGTGTGAAGTGAATTTATAACAATGTATATATATATTCGCAGGTCCGTGAAAAATAACGGGATATAATAATTGTAAGATTTGTGAAGCAGAAAGAATTTGTGAAATGTTTTCCTCGAGATCATTCATTGTCTTTCAAAAACAAATATTATAATTTTTTTTAATAATAATATATTTGTTTGTTGACAAAATAGAGATTTTAACATTTCTAATGAACACCGTTAGAAAACTTGAAAATCACAAATCTGTAAAAAAATTGAAGCAGAAGATTTTTTGTGTGAATACCGCATAAGAGTCGCAACTGCTCCCTTCTGGAGCCAATGGCGTCCCCAACTGGGGTGTGTTGTGAGGCTAAATGTAGCCGGGAGAGGTTGGAACGGAGGAAATGGGAAGTACCTGTTTTTTCAAATCTAGTCACGAAACATCATAAATTTTTTTAAATTTATTCATTTTTAAATAATATATATAGTATATTTGCGGCACGTTCCAGCGTGGAAAATATTATCAGTATCATCCTTGTTGTAAGACCACCAATCAGAATGGAAACGTTGCTTGAAATAGCTTTAGCCTAATCGGTGACCAGATCTGATTAGCCAGCTTCTTTCCCACTTTCCTCTTTCCCATATCCTTCCCCTCCCCTCTACCAACATACCCCAATTGTGGATGCCATAGTCTCACTGGCTCCAGGCAGGAGCAGTTGGGACTCATGTGCGGTATTCATGTTAAAAAAAAAGGATATATTATTTTCATAAACTCTAACTAACATCGGCAATTTTATTCAAATTCATTGCCCACATTTAAAAGAAGCATCATATCAATGATATAAACTGTTTAATGCGCATACATATCCCTTCACAGATCACCACTTCTCACACCTACAAACATACTCACACATGCACAGATCCCTATATACTAAGCACATCACCCGGTAATTCTAAATATATATACCATAAATAAGACATTACATTACATTAATATAAATATGCACTGAAAAATTATTTTTCCATAATGTAACATTATATACGCAATATGGTCATGTTATTACACAAAATAATTGTATGTTATTTTTAGGTTTCAGTTTTTAAGTTTTTTATTTTTTCCATAATTTAACTTTATATACGCAATATGGACATGTTGAAATGAAATGATGATATTTCTCATTTTTATTTCTTCTTATTTTTTGTTGTAATACACAAAATAATTGTATGTTATTTTTAAGTTTAAAACTACTATTATGTAATGATATTATTTTTCTTACTTTTGTACTCTATTATATGTTTATTTATAAAAGGCAGTATAGCCGTTTATGTATTTAATATTAAAAAAAATAAAAATAAGCCCTATGAAATATTATGTCATATCTGTGAATCGTTTCATCCCTGTAACTAATTTTCAATTTGGGAGGCGGGAATGGGTACCGCCGCCCCGGGAACCTTTATTGGATAACTAACACCTCTGCCATAGGTCACCCCAAGTGGTTCGCTACGTTTGGTGATTTAACAGGGGTGCCCGGGTTCATGGGGTGAGGTTTGTCTAGGTATTGGAGGCGGATGGCCAGGACTCACTGAACCCCAGATTCCTACCCACCCCTTAAACCCTTTTCATTCCCAGAACTCTCCTCTCCTCATTTTCCTTAAAAAAACCCCTCCACACAGCATCCCCAAAGATGACATAGGCCCTCAGGGAAATTATTTTCCTCAGGGCCTCCTGAGTGGAGCTCATGTAAAAAAAAAAAAACTAATGACCAATGTACAGGCTTCAGGTAGGTACGCTGTCTTTGTTCTACCGGTATTACAATGGAAGATGCTCCGAGGAACTAGGGTCATTGATCCTTTCGGGACCGGTGCATAGTCAGGAAACATGCTAAACGCACGTCCAATATGGTTCCATGCCAACTGAGAGTAAAGTCAACTCAACGCCTCTTTGAAAAGTCATTAAAAGCTATGAAAAAATAATTTAAAAATAGCCCATAACCCTAACCTAATGTAACCTATTTAACCAATATTTAATTTTTTTTCATCACTTAATGACCTTTCTGAGGTGGTTCTGAGTTGGTTTCATTCTGAGTTGTTCGGTCGTCGTTCAAAATATATATAGGGCTGACATTTGTCAAATGAGAAGGTGTCACTTCTAAGACTCGTTCTTGAGTTCAATAGCCCGGCTGTGGGATGAATTGCCGGCCTCTGCGTTTCTTCCCTCTTCAAAACCCACGTTCACTCCTTCCTCTCCTCAAAAAGACCCTCCTCACAGCATCCTCAGATATGACATAGGCCCAGAAGAAAATGATTTACATGACGGCCTCCTGCGTGGATTAAATGAAAAAAAAATGAAATACCAATATACCGTTTGTTTCTATAATATAAAATAAAACAATTAATCAACCCTCAAATTGAGATCGATAACGACGATAACTTATCATTGTTCCCGAGCATGCCTGCAGATCGCTAATGTACAAACAGCTCTTTAAGTCGAATAATTTAAGATCACTTAGTCGTTGCGATCTGTTCTTTGTTCGTTGACGACTGAATACATGCTCTATAATGATGACAAGTTATCAACATTATCGATAAAACCTTTATCAATATACTGTGCTCGATACTCGGAATGGTTGGTAGCAGTTGGAATTCACATAGAAAATTCAGCACGGAAAGAATCAGCAAAGAATATTAATTGATTATTATGAATTAAAAACTTTCTTACGATCAAAACAAAACTGAACTAACCTAGTTTCATCACCAATTTATTATCATTATATTAATTTTACGTAATTCGTGTTTTACTATCTTTCTGTTATAACCTGAAATAGATAATAACTTGTACATCGCTTGCACAATGATATTTATATAATATACTACTTACATTATTTTCAATTAACAGGTATCTCGTCATACCTGCCTGCAGTACCTTCGTTAACCCAGAATTTTGTGCCAAATCGTTCTAACTTACAGTTATTTTCTCACAGCAGGAGTTTAAATGTGCTAAAACATCACTATTATAATTATAATAATTTTCGTCATTTTACTCGGAAATCAATTAGGGCATAGGTATGTTTTTAGGTTTTCACGGCCAAAAAAAAAAATATATATTAGGGCATAGGTAATAAAAATAAAGAATACGTTTTTCATCATATGTATTTATTCTATTCGCATTTTATTATCTTTCTAACGTAACCTGAAATACACAATAATTTATTAATGTTTAATTAAATGAAGACAATATAAGCGAAACTCAATCGAAAATCTGAAAACAGAAAAATCAGAAATTTTTCTGATTTTTCTGTTTTCAGATTTTCTATTGAGTTTCGCTTATATTGTCTTCATTTCATTAAATATTACAATTTGAGGTTTTACTCATAAAGTTAAAATAAAAAATAAAAAATTTATTAATGGCTTGCTAATATTTATTTCATATAGTACTTACATCATTTTCAATTAATAGGTATCTCGTCATACTGCATTTTTATCGTTGAATTGTGTCAAATCTTTGTAACTTCTAATTATTTTCTCACAGCAGGAATTTGAAATATTTTTAATTTAACGTTTTTATTTTAATTACCGTAAAAAGTGTATAACTCAATAGATGTTCGATGGTTTTTTTTAAGTGAATACCGCACAAGAGGCCTAACTGCTCCCGTCTGCAGCCAGTGATATATGTTGTAAGGCTGAAGGTAGTGGGGAGGGGTAGAAGATGGGGAAGTGAAAGGTGGGGTAGTACCTGGCTATTCCAGTCTGGTCACCAAACATGGCTTAAGCCATATCAAGCAACCTATCAATTCCGAATGGTGGTCTTTCACCAAGGCAGGTGTTACTCTGTTGAACGTGTCGCAAAATATCCTGTATATTATTTTTATGAAAAAAATTGTGAAACAATTTAATTGCGCAGCCGGGATTCGAATTCGCGACTTTTGGATTACTAGTCGATAGCGTTACCCCCCGACCAAGGAAGCCATCAAAAGTTTTGGAGTGAAGAGCGGATTAATGGAGCGGATTAAATAAAGTGTTAGGAGAGTAAATGAGGCATATGTCCCATGAAGGCATGGGAACATCAAGAGTCCCAACTGCTCGCAACTCGCTTGAAGGAGACAAAATAGAGTAAGGATGGGGTGTAACCGGCTAATTAGATCTGGTCCCGAACACGGCTAAAGCCATTTCAAGCAACATCGGTTTGATTCTAAATAGTGGTATTTCAGAAGACGATTGTAATTCACTAATCTTGGCTGAGAGTATGTACTTGTGCTGTTCTTCTTTTTAATTTACATAACTTTTACCACTGTCACATTTCCACCACTCTGTCACATTTTGTTTTTACTATAAATGAATTCTCTCTGGATCTCGGAGGGGAAATTGTTGCTAGGGGGGAAGGAGGCCTAAAATGCCTATTGGAGGTGACAAACACGAGCTGCGTGTACACTGTACACCTATTTCAAATGACAGAATTAACGTAACGACATAAAAGTTGAAGGAGACAAGTTTTGAGATTTTTTTAAATATTTTATTAAACATCATTAAAAATAATACTAGCTATTACTTGATAGGTTATACCGTTTGACGTTTAAAAATAGTTTTATATTTTATGTCGTCTTATCATTTTTTGGTAGCATTATAAAATATACGCAAGTCGAGGTGGCAGAAGACAACTGTGATTTGTATGAAATACACTTCTATCACGAGAAATTACAACTCTGTAACGTAATTTTTACTACAAAAATATAAACACATATTTTTTTTAAAACGCACACAGTCGTTTCGTCTTTAGTACAGTAGATTTTAAAGTAATTATAAAATAATAATATTGGTAATTCTGTTGAATTTTTCTGCACTAACTGGTGGAGACAACTTTATGTAGGTTAAAAAGCAGAACGACCCACTTATCTTCCACTCTGAGTGTTAGGTACCTGATATAAATCGTTTTTTAAAACTTTACAAAAGGGTTTTAAAATTACCGTTCTGAAAGTAAACAGGTTTATTTTTCCATTGTTAATTAAATAATTTCACTTGCTTTATTCGGAAACAACGTAATATATTATATTATTATAACGCAATTTAATTAATAATTCAGTCATGACGTAATTAATACCATTGATAGTATTAAGTAAACCCAAATCCCTGATGACAAGGAAGATCGTAAGCCCTGGAAGCCTTTAATCCAGTATTATGTACAACAAAGGCCTTATGAGGGACGCAACTTTTAACCATTGGATTACCCCTTAAACTCATTAGCAGGCGACGAAAAGCGAAACTTTACTACAGATGGATCGAACTATTTTTTGTTCCACTAAACAGATAATCATCCTTAACAACGGTACGTTCCAGAGATAACGGTACTCTCAGTATCTCCCTGCTAACAGACCATCATTCTAAATCGTAACGGTGCTTGAACTGACTGAACAGCCAGTAACTTTCCTATCTACTTTTAACCCATCTCCTTCCTTCACCACTACCATCAGTCTCACAATATACCACAATTGGTAACGAAAATTATTTACTTCTCACTTCTCAATATATTCACAAAACCTAGACAACATAATACATTTAAACAAGTCAATCACAATCACGTTATTATTAAACATATTTCAAAGTACCCCTCAAAATATAGAATCTAGTGTCATAATTACTTTCTCATTATATCGGTTTAATGTCTAATCGGTAATAAATCAAATTAGTCACCTTCAAAATTAAAATTTAGAATCCTATAAATAAGTCTTCTTAAATTGGTCTAGCCAGAATTATAAATTGGCCTTGTAAGCCAAAAGAGCTGTCACGATAAAAATTTAAAAAAACTTTAATATTAGCAAAACTAAATAATCACATTTGGAATTTAATTTTAATATGTTTTTTAAATTAAATTAATTTCTACTAATTAAAGACAAACAATTAATAGTTAATAAAAACAATTAAAATACTGTAATTAATATTATTATCTTTTTGAGAAGTTATTTATTCTCTGGAAAAAATGTTATCAATTTTTAATTGTTGAAATAAATGCTCTGTTTGAAAATCCATCTGAACTTTCATGATTCAACCCTGAAATTATTTTAGGCATGCAAAATACTACTGAGTAAAGACAGTGCATTTTTTTTCTTAAACGAGTGTAATGGCCGGTGTGGTCTAGCGGTAAGACTCTTGACTCGCAATCCGAAGGTCACGGGATCGAATCCCGGCGTGGGCAAATAAATTTTATTTGATTAATTTGGGTTATTTCACATAATATGTAGTATATTTGCGGCACGTTCCAGAGTGGAAGATACTTTCAGTATCGCCCTGGTGTGAGACCACCATTCAGCTTTGCTTTGCATTTGCTTGAAATGGCTTTGGCCGTGTTTGGTGACCAGATCTGAATATCGAGGTTCTTCCTTACCTTTTCTCTTCCCATCTCTTTCCCCTCCCCAATTTACCTTCAGCCTCACAACATACCCCAATTAGAGATGCCATAGTCTCATTGACTCCAGACGGTAGCAGTGAGGTATTCACAAAAAAAAATGTAATCACAAAAATAATTTCTGGACTTAATGCTTGAAGTGCATATGTCAAATTTGTGAATCGATCAGGAATGAATATTTGTTTATCTTTAGCTTTAAAAAAGCTGTAACAATATTTTACTTCTCTACTAGATAGGTCACTATTTCAACAATCTAGAACACCTGGCAAGTAATTCATAGCATTAAAATAGGGGATGTTATGTTTTTCTGGTACCTAAATCAAATTACCAAAAACTGGCATAGGCACTTCTAGCATCACCCCCAGCGAATGTCAAGAAACGTGATCGTGAAAAAAATCGTGATCTGAAATGCGATTGCCACCAATATAAATATTTGCTGTACCTTTATTACGTAATGATTTGTTTAGATTATCGAGACGTTTTGGTATTTTGGTAGACGGACCCTTGTTTATTTAAATATTTCAAGTATAACTTACGTAATCCCTGAACGTGGAAAATTCGTTGATTTATGGCAGACCTTGACCTGATGATTTAGAACAAATTATTATGAAGCTTGTAGGTTATTTATTGTTTGATTTACTATTAAATTTATGTGTATTCATCATTTACTCATTCTGATTACATAATTCGATCATCCATGGTATAAAAGACTGTAGATCTTCCAATAATCAGCACCGCGTCCTCTCATTTCAGTTAAATTACTCAAATTAGTGAGAATTCATACCAGGCTTTAGGGCCAACATTTTATGCAATCAATTGCGACAGTTCTTGTATTAAATACTTAAGGCCGCACTTTTTGAAGTAAAACTTCTCTACACACACTTGACTGGTGAATGCTTGACGAGAGCGTTACGAAAAGTGTCGGGCAAGGCAAACGGAAGTTGAGAGGGAGATATAAGTTAGTGAAGATAGAAAGAAAGAGAGTTACGTTTCGTATATTACTGTAGGGGCAAGAGAGAGTATATCTAAGACACAGTGCAGGCCTATTGGCGGTCCGACCTCTCTGCCTACCCCTGTTGAGAAACGGTGTGATGGTTAGTTAGTTCGTTCATTTTAGACAATTATTATATTTTATGTGTAATTAAAGGTGTCAGAGGACAATTAGTTGCAAAATTCATAACAGCTTTAAAAAAATATTTTTATATTAAGAAACACGGAAGAAATATTTTTTACTTTAAGGCCATTCGCTCATGGAGAAACTGAAAAAAACCAATTGGCGACGCAATCGCAACCAGCATCCTGAACAAAATCGATATTTTACTGATCTGACATATCGCAGATTACTCGAAAACTTGACAGGTCGTGAGCCTCTACCATGATAACCTGTCAATAAGGCAACTGAATCGACAGCCGCGGCGACCAGCACTGCAAGTCACCGCGGTCGTTGCGTTTTAGTTGCGTTGTTGACAGGTTGCCATGGTAGCGGCTCACGACCTGTGTGCAATGAAATTCACAAGTTCCTTTCCTGTAGATAGCGGTTGCGTGGCCAACTGTTTTTTTTTCCAGTTTCTCCATGAGCGGATGGCCTAACTCCACTCAGGAAGGAGGCCCTGAGAAAAAATAATTTACCTCGGGTCATATTTATGTCAACTTGGGGATTCTGTGTGGTAAGTCTTTTTGAGGAGAGGAAGTATTGAACATGTGTCTTGAAGAGACCAATGTTGTACGAGGGAGGAAACACAGATGCCGGCAAGCCATACCACAGCCAAGTTGTTGAACTCAAGAATGAGTCGTAGTAGCGACCCGATCTCATGTGACAAATATCAACTTTTTACATTTGTTGGGTGCGCGTTGGGCGTGTTTCCCTACTATGGCGGGGCCGAAGGGATCAACAACTTTAGTTCGTCGGAGCATCTTCCATTATAAAATCGGTAGAACATCATTTATTAGGTTATAAGTCTATCAATCGGACCGTCAATATGGATTTTGTCCTATTTGATATATAGTTTAATGCGCTTTTCATTGCTCTAGAGATCGTTATACGTATATTGATTGGAGAAACTACAAAGTAAACCAAGCAGCTGGGCCGTGAAATGTCAGACAGGAAAATATTAAAAAAAATCATAACTTTTTGCGGCTTCAGATTCGATAGAACAGATTGACTGGTTTATACTTAAGATTATATATAAACATACAAATACATCCTAATTACAAGGGGGCATGAATAAGAAAATCGCGAAACTTTTAAAATAACTATTTCTTAGAAGTAAAAAAATGAATATCATTTTATTAATAGGCCTCTTATTCCCATACACCCCAGATAGAAGGAATAGATAAAAAAAAAGTGAGCTATATAATATATCTGTTATAGAATCAATGATTCCTCCCCTGAGTTTTATTGGGAATGAAATGTGGCAAAGGAGATTTATCTTGGGGTTTTTCCTGCTAGAATTCTCAGCGTGAAACAGTTGGGCAGGTGTTCAGATTCCGCTAATAATTTATGTACTTTTAACGACTTTTTCCATGTATTTTTCGGAAACTTTTTTCAATGTTTACCTGCGTAATTGTTAAATAAGACGCATGGAGGATATTTTCCGGTAAAAAACGATCACGCATGGTAATAAAAAGACATATTTTTTGAAAATCAATTACCTTGTGTACATACATCACATATATAATAGTATTTTTCCAGAGAATTGAAGTGAATTTAATTTTTTACTAATTATCCTTAACTTTTCAGTTTTTGCCCAAGTTATTTTGTAAGTGTTTTATTTTCAGGAAAGAAATTTTGTTAGCACCGATTAGTCTGAAAATTATTTGCACAAAAACATGAATTGATTTTAAATTAGCGTCGGCCACTTATGTAAGTAAAATAAATTTTCAATATCAAATGCTAATACTTTAGACAAATGGGAAAATAATTGTGTTCAGTTTGCATTGCTAATATAACAATAATTTCCGCAAGGATAAGGTTTACTTGCTTCCTTGCTTTGTTATGTAGTTTTTCAACAAGCTTCTAACTACCTGAATTTTGTTTTCTGGATTTAAATCAGATATTATTGGGTCCTTTGCCCTTTTAATCATAAAGTATCAACCAAATAACAAATAACACCTATTTATTTATTGAAATAGCTTTTTGAAGCTTATGAACCAGTTTGCAATATTTAATAACTAGTGAATATAAACAAATCTCAATGAAATATAGAAAAAGAGACAAAATAAGTCAAAAAAATAAATTTTACACAACTGATAAACAACCAATATGAATGATTATTTATCAGTAGTATAAAATTTAAAAAATATATTTAAATAAGACTCTAAATGTGCATGATTTATATTGTTTGAAGATATACTTGTCTTAAAGATTTTTTTTAACATTAGCTGTCGTCTTTGGGGATGCTGTATGGAGGGTCTTTATAGTGAAAGGAAGGAGAGGAAGTTCTGGGAAGGGAAATATATATGAGGGGTGGGTAGGTATGAATCTACCCCTGGCCCTACGGTGCGAGGCGATGTTCCGAGATAGTCCTGCTGGAGGTGACCCATGGCAGAAGTGCCGGTTATCCAATAAATGGTTCTCGGGGCGGCGGTACCCAAATCTGTCTCCCAAATTGTATCACGAATAAATAAATTAATAATTCTGAACAATATCATATTCAACACCGTATTTATAAAGTTTGTAATTGAAATGTATAAAACTCTTCAAATTACATTAATCGACGCTTTTGTTGATTTAGTGTTTGGCGGGATCTTTTTTCTCTAGATTTTATAGGTATAAAGTTTAAGGCACGCTTTACCCGCTCAAAAAGAAGAAGATGGAGAGATATGCAAATACGAATGTTTAAGAGAGCGCGCTAATATTAAAAATGATAATATTTAAGCGAATATTGTGAAAATGTTTATTAAAGCACTACTCGTTTAAAATAGAGCAAAAATTTCGTGGGGATTTTCCAGAATAATATTTTAAAAAACATTGTGAGTTTTTTCATAAAATAACTGAAAAAACTTGTTTATAATAATTTTCGAAGCATAACCTTGAGATTTTTTCTGTTTAGGAAATTTCTTATAATTGGCCTTTCGGCGTGGGAATTATGTAAATATTATCTTCAACAATAACACATATTTTTTAAGAGCTGTAAAACTTAAGGTGCTTAAGGAAAAATATGTAATAAATCGGTAGCAATGTGGTATGCCGCAGCTTAAACTACAATTCATTTCTTATTACATTTAATAAAAACTGTCACTTGAACGCTTATTTTCTCACGGCCATATTCGTTCATTACCAACACGTTATATTTAATTATCACAATCATCACCCGAGAGAAATGATTATTTACAGACATTTATCTACACATAATTTATAGAAGTCGGTGTTTTCTAAACTGTGGAACGCTTACCAATTGAAAGTGGAAAAAAGTACAACAGCTATTTAATAGGTTTTTTTTTATAATAGAGGCAATGCCATACCCAGATCTTGGTTCTTTTCAATATATTTGGGATGTTATAAAACGTGTTATATATATTGCGTACCAACTTCATATTTGCCTAATACTAATAATCTAACCACACGTTTTAGACACGTTTTTATGAACATTTTCATATAACGGGAATTCCACTGAGGCAAATTAAGATGTGAGTGGGTTAAAGTATTTAGAAAGCAGGTATGTTTTTAGGTTTTCACGGCCAAAAGTATTTTTGTTATTTATTTTCATCATCATCTCATCTGCCCTGATGATGGACATTGTAACGCTGTCCGAAACGTTGGCTAAAGAAGGAGGTAGCGCAACACGGCATAACACCCCAAAAATAAATAACAAAAATATTTAGAAAGTAGTTTATGGAAAAAAACTTATTTTTTCTTTCTTTCTGGATCTTTTCGAGGAGAGGAAGGAATGAACAGCAAACATGGGTCTGGAAGAGACCTACGTAGTATGAGGGGGGGGATAAAACAGAGCCGAGCTATTGAACTCAAGAACGCGTCGTAGAAGCGACCCGTTCTCATGGGACATATGTCAACCATGTACGTACAACCATGTACATATTATTAGACGGAGATTGTAGACCATGTACATATTATTAGAGTCGGAATTTTTGCTAATAAAAATATTTGTACAGCGGATTTTCGCTCAAGATGCCTGCAGATATAAGTAAACCGACTCTAGTCGTACGTATATCCTGCTTGCGTACTTTCTTAAAGAAATAATCTTTTATGGAATCAACCAACCGAGGGATCAATTGGCGTAGGGATCAACTGTCCGGCGGGTCAACTGTCCGGGGGACCAACTGTCGGCGGGCGAATTGTCGCTAGATCAATTAGAGTCAGGGGTTCGAGAGTGATGGATATGAAACTATGCCGCTCGCTCTGCTTTTTCGGTATTTATTTATTTATTTATTTAAGGAACATTAACAGTCTTAGTAATACAATAAACATAAGAGGATGATAAAAAAACAGACCAATTATTAATGTTCACAGATAGGTATTTAGAAACAAGACTAACTGAATATAAACTAGAATATTTAAAAAATAATAAGAGTACAAATGTGAATTCAACAAATGGTAAACTAAAGGGTATTTTGTCTACTATATCGAATGAACGTGTGGAAATTTATTTTGTTTATCAACTTTTGAGTTAATAATTTTGTACAGGAGCATCTGATCAGCGACAAGCCTCCTGTTGAGTAGTTTTGTGATTCGAAAATGTTTCTCGATTTCGTCGTAAGAGTTGTATATGTTGAATGATTTAAAATTGAGGAATTTAAGAAATCGCTCCTGAACTCTTTCTAACCTGTTAACATAAACCATATAGCGCGAGTTCCAAACCTGTGAACAGTATTCCAGGTGAGGACGAACATGTGAATTGTAGAGAATCAGATAAGTCTTAGTGTTTTTGAAAAATTTGCATGTTCTCAGTACGAAACCCAAACTTTTTGTTGCTTTAGTGACAATGTTATCAAAGTGCTTTTCAAATGTAAGTTTAGAGTCCAAAATAACACCGAGGTCACGTATATAATCTTTATTTGTTAACTGCGATCCAGAAATGGTGTAATCGTGCAGTATTTTCACACGGTTACGTGTGAATGTATCTTTGCAACATTTAGAAATATTAATAAAAAGTTTATTTCTAAGACAGTCGGTCAAGATCTGCCTGTAAACGCGTAGAACAGTCCGGGGAGCTTAAAGGAAGTTATATTTTCATGTCGTCAGCAAATAGTAAAATTTGAGAGTTGTGAAAACATGTCGTAATCTATACTAATATTATAAAGAGGAAGGATTTGATTGTTTGTTTGTTTGTTTGTTTGTTTGTTTGTTTGTTTGTTTGTTTGTTTGTTTGTTTGTTTGCATCGAATAGGCTCCGAAACTACTGGACCGATTTGAAAAATTCTTTCACTGTTGAGAAGCTACACTATTCCCGAGTAACATAGGCTATATTATAATTTTAAAAAAATTAGCGATCCTTACTAAAACTCCAATAATGTAACCCAAGGTGTAAAAAAATTACCTAAAATATTCTTTACATCGCGTGCGCTGCAAAAACCATTGATGATAGAATAAAATAATGTACTACGACTTTGCAGAACACATTATTATCTACAAAAAGTGTCGCGACAGCATATGTCTAACTATTATAGTTATGCCACAATAAGTGTTCTTTTATTTTAAAAATTTAATTGAAATGCCGCCGCTAGAAAAGACTCTTTATTTGTATCTTCGTATTAATTTTTATCAAAAAAAAATGATTTTATATTCGAGACTGCTTCAATGCCTTTATATTACTTTTTGAATTATTCAATTCGGACATCCCATCTGAAAGATATCACGAGTTTAAAATTGTAAGTATTATACGATATAATCGTCACTGGGGTACGGACCGTACGAGAGGACACCAACAAACAATCAAATCTTTCCTATCTTATATATAAAAATTAAAATTTGTTTGTTCGTATTTTATGCGCTGCCATACCGTTCATCCGATTGCGATGAAACTTTGGTGATTTGTTGTGCGCACGCCCGCAAAGGATAAAGGCAAGTTCTTGCGTTATTAAATTTGAATTATTGAAAATGTGCTTATTACATATATTTTAGCGGCAAGGAGGAAAGGCAGGGGGGAGGGGGAGGTGGAATACGTGGGTGGGAAAACGAGGGATGGGAAGGCGGGGAAGGTAGAAGGGAAACGTGAAAGGGGAAGGGGACTCGGGAGATGAACGGGGACGCACGGGAAAGGACATTCAAGGAGAATCAATTGATTTCTTTGCATTGCAAGGCAAGCCGTGCTTTGTGCTTTGAGTTTTAGCTTTAAGCTTTGAACTTTAAGCTTTGAGCTTTGATTTTTGAGCTTTAAGCTTTGAACTTTATGCATTCAACGTTAAGCTTTACGTGTTGTTTAAGCTTTGAACTTTAAGATTTGATATTGAATTTTAAGTATTGAGCTGTGTGCTTTGAGATTTGTGTTTTGAGCTTTAACTTTAAGCTTTGAGCTTTGAGCTTTAAGCTTTGTGCTTTGAGATTTGTGTACTGAGCTTTAACTTTGGGCTTTGAGCTTTATTTTTAAGCTTTGTGCTTTGAGCTTTAAGCTTTGTGCTTTGAGATTTGTGTACTGAGCTTTAACTTTGAGCTTTGAGCTTTATTTTTAAGCTTTGTGCTTTGAGTTTTAAGCAGTTTATTGATATTAAGCTTAAACTTTGGCCTTTAAACTTTGAACCTTGCTTAAAGCTTGAGCTTTAAGATTGAGCTTTAAGCTTTAAGTTTAATGTTTGAGCGTTATGTTTTCGGCTTTAAGCTTTGAGCTTTAAGCTTTGAGCTTTGCGCAAAGCACGAGGCTTAATGCTAAAAGCTTAAAGCTTAAAACTCAAAGCTTTAAGCTGAAAGCTCAAAGCTTGAAACTCAAGGCTTTAATCTTAAAGTCAAAGCTAAAAGCTCAAAGCTTAAAGCTCAAAGCTTGAAGCTCAAAACTTAAAGCTCAAAGCTTAAATCTCAAAGCCTTAAGCTCAAAGCTTTAAGCTCAAGGCTTTAATCACAAAACTTAAAGCTTAAAGCTCAAAGCTAAAAGCTAAGCTTAAAGCTCAAAGCTCAAAGCTTGAAGCTCAAAGATTTAAGCTCAAAACTTAAAGCTCAAAGCTTAAATCTCAAAGCTTAAAGCTCAAAGTTTCAAGCTCAATGCTTGAAGCTCAAGGCTTTAATCTCAATGCTTTAAGCTCAAAACTTAAATTCAAAGCTTAAAGCTCAAAGCTTGAAGCTCAAACCTTAAAGCTCAAAACTTTAAGCTCAAGGCTTTAAGCTCAAAATTTTAAGCTCAAGGCTTTAACCACAAAACTTAAAGCTCAAAGCTTTAAGCTGAAGGCTTTGATCTCTAAGCTTAAGGTTCTAAACTTAAAGCTCAGGCATAGTGCTCAAAGCTTATGGCTCAAAGCTTAAAGCCCAAAGTTTTAAACTCAAAGCTTGAAGCTCAAAGCTTTAATCTCAATGCTTAAAGCTCAAAATTTAAATTCAAAGCTTAAAGCTCAAAGCTCGAAGCTCAAAACTTAAAGCTCAAAGCTCTAAGCTCAAAGCTTAAAGCTCAAGGCTTAAATCACAAAGCTTAAAGCTCAAAATTTGAAGCTCAAAGCTTAAATATCAAAGTTTAAAGCTCAAAGCTTAAACCTCAAAGCTTAAGGTTAAAGCTCAAAGCTTAACCCTTTAAGCTTTGAGATTCAAGCTTTGCGCTTTAAAATTTTTAAAGCTCAAAGCTGAACCCTTCAAAAATTTTAAAGCGCAAAGCTTGAATCTCAAAGCTTAAAGCTCAAAGCTTAACCCCTCAAAAATTTGGCGTATTTTGTCAAAAGGTATAAATGTTTCGATATATATCGACTTTGCAATAAAAATTCAAATAAATGGAATATTTGTAAACGTATCCAAAAACTAAATACTGGTTTTGAAAGGTGGTGAAATACGCTTAAATATATGGTATTATTAGAAATTACAAAAAAAAAATTAAATTCAAATTTTTTTAATGTTTTCTTTAAAAAAATTTAAAAATGCTCAACTGACATTTTTGATATTAAAATTACTGATCTATAGAAAATGTGTTTGTTTCTGTCTATGTGTGTGAGATGTTTTGCGTTGCTAAACCGTTCATCCGATTGCGATAAAACTTTGGGGATTTGATGTGTGCAAGCCCGCGATGGTTTCTATACGTGTATAGTGAGTTCTGGCATCATCTGGGACGAATGGGAAAGGGTTAGTAGAGCGAATTTTTTTCTTTATTGAGTGGCATAGCATATGCCGGGAACTCGCTATTGTATTTAAATGCCTGTGTCAGAATTTGGTAAAATTGAATTATGTAATAGAAAGTACCTACCCTAAAATTCTAAATCTATACTAATATTATGAATGCGAAACTGCGTGTGTTTGTTTGTTACGCTTTCACGCATAAACTAATAAACCGATCTTAGAATTTTTTTCACCAATAAAAAGCTACATTATATGCGAGTAATATAGGCTATAAATAATGGTAAGTTCTGGCGTTACGAAATTATAAATATTAATATATTATATTTATTTTACGTTTTCTGTCGAAAATGGCGAGTTATTGCTAACGTCAGAAGAAAAGCAAAACAAATCGTTGCCGTGAAAACCATGTTGATATATATTTTTTTTAATTCGGGCATCGTAGTTACTATTTATCTCTAAAAATGAATCGCCGAAATGTATTTACGCGCATGACTTACGAACGACTGCACCTAATTGGATTCTACTACTGGTGAGCTCTGGCATTATGAAATATGCAAAAGGTGGCATTCGAGCTGTTTGAAAACTGAATGTACCGGGAAAGAATGCATGAAATGCGGGAGGGGGACTCGGGTAGGGGGTTCGCGGGAGGGGGAGGAGGGAAACCCGGGAGGGGGAGGGGAATCTGGGAGGGGGAACCTAGGAGGGGGGAGGGGAGCTTGGGAGGGGGGTTCGCGGGACGGGGAAAGGGGTAGTGGAGTGGGGGGAGGGAAGGTGGAAGAGGCGGAGTGGGAACGCGAGAGGGGAAGAGGACGCGGGAGAGGAAGGGGAGGCGGAAGGGGAACGGGACGAATGGGAAAGAACACGCAGGAGAAAACAATTTATTTATTAAATGGCATGGCAACGCATGCCGGGTACCAGCTAGTTACATATTAAAGTAGTGGTTTCCTACGAGTTTGATGATTATTGCCTGGCTAGGTAAGGTACTTTTTGAAAAGATTTTATTGTAGAAAATTTGTGTTTAAAAACAATCCTTCGAAGTATAAAAACAAAAGCAAAATGTAAATTATATTTTTTTAGTTATTACAGGAAAGACGTGCTTTATAATTTTTTGTGAGATTTTTTTTTTTTTTTGAATAATATTAAATTTTTAGTGCTATTATTAATAGAAATAGTTATTTTCCGGGATGGTGTGCGCCGTGTGTGTGCTTCGACATCGTCTGCGCCTGAAGAGGAAGGCTGTTGTGGAAGGCGCAGGAAGAGATCCAGTAAGCGGCGCAGGAAGAGATCCTGTAGACTACGCAGAAATGCGCAGGAAAAAGCGCAGGAAAGCAAAAAAGCGCAGGAAAAAAGCTGCAAAAAGCGCAGGAAACGCAGAAAGAGTTCTTGCAAAAGGAGACGCAGGAATCCCAACAGAAGATGTGCATGCAGGAGTCGTATAACGGGACGGTTCAAGCGGAAGCACTGCTGCAAATCTAATGAACGGTCGTGCTTTACAGTTAGGAAGAGACGTTGTTGATAATTAAAAATTTTGGGCATCTGAGAATTTTACAAATCAAATTTTGTTTCGTCTATTTTGGAAGGTTTTAATGGATTTTCAGAAAATGCTTTTGTGTCAAGTTTTTAATGTTTTGTCAGCACGTTTGAATAAATGATTTTTACACACTTTTGTTTTGTTCATATGGTTTTGTATGAGAAATAAGTATAATAAAGCACGGAGATCATATATCACGTCTCGCTCTCTTCAACTGTGCAACTAGTAACCACTAGCAACCTTAGTCAATAACCGAATGAGCCCCAGAACAAATGTTTCACTAATATTGCTCCCGCTGTGTTTTGCATATATCACGTCTCGCTCTCTTCAACTGTGCAACTAGTAACCACTAGCAACCTTAGTCAATAACCGAATGAGCCCCAGAACAAATGTTTCACTAATATTGCTCCCGCTGTGTTTTGCATATATCACGTCTCGCTCTCTTCAACTGTGCAACTAGTATCATTTATATATATAGAGAAAAGCAAATGACCCAAAATGGACCCCTGAGGCACACCGGAAGTGATGATTTTCCAGATGGAAGAAAATCCACCCACCGTCACAGCCTGGGACCTGTTTGTCACGTATGAAGATAACCAACGAAGGAGATCTCCATGAATACCATGATTAGCAAGTTTTCTAAGCAGGACGCTGTGATTGATCTTGTCAAAGGCTTAAGGTATTGTAAGCTTATAGATTTCAAAGCAAACAAACAGAAAAAATGTGTTCTTAATTAGTACTTGATTATCACCTGTAAAGCGACAGAGTAAGTTAATAAAAAAATGTTAAATGAAATATATTATTTCAAATAAATGGGAGAGTGGGTTATTCCTGAATTATTTATTGAATTATCGTGGAGTAAAGTGATGGTAAGTCGGTAAAATCTGAGATTATACGTAGGTACCGAGGATGTGTTGAGGTTTGGGAAGCTCTGACCGATAATAGAACCATAATCTATCTGACATTGAGATTTATTTGTGTTATTAAAATGTGCAACGGTTCTAATTATTAAAATAACATCACAAGTTTATTCAAATTAATGTGAATTTGTTTGATGATTTGCGTATTGTGCGATGAAAAATTATGAAATTTCACTTTGCATTCTTTTAACTGATTTAGGACGGGTTGTTTAAAAAAATTTGATGGATTCATCAAATATTTGAAGTTAATTTTCACGTTTTGTCTAAGTTCTATTCAAGTTTTGTGATTATTTCAGTATTGCGAAGCAACTGTCCTATAACTATATAATAACAGAACTTGAAAAAAACTTACACAGAACGTGAAAATCAACTTCAAATATTTGATGAATCCATCAAATTTTTTGAAACAACCCATCCTTAAAGTGTTTGTGTTCGAATAAAGATTGTAATGTGCAAATGTCCAGTGATGGTCATGATCAAATCATTTAGATATTAATAAGTTGACGAAATTTTTGATTCTCTTAGATATACTTAACAACCTCTACCCTTACCTCTGTCGAAGAAATCAATGACCTGGGCATAACTTTCGACTCTAAATTAAACTTTTTATCCCATATAAACACAATTGAGGGGTGCCAAACCATAACGTTTTAAGTGCCAGAAAATGAAATTTTCAGGAGACACAAAAAACAGTTTTAATGGAAAAATAAAAAGAAAAGTAATTTATAAAAAAATGGATTATCAAATTATCATTTATTATTAATAATTTAAAACAAATTTTGTGCTCTGCCAAAATATGGAAATAATTTTTTTTAAATTCTGAAAAAATGAAAAGAACAAAACGTTTTAAATGCCATTATTTATGCAAGCCATAACGTTGTAAG
This sequence comes from Glyphotaelius pellucidus, assembly GCA_936435175.1. Classification (NCBI taxonomy): domain Eukaryota; kingdom Metazoa; phylum Arthropoda; class Insecta; order Trichoptera; family Limnephilidae; genus Glyphotaelius; species Glyphotaelius pellucidus. The sequence goes on from OW386550.1 coordinate 7,151,860, forward strand.
TGTTGTATTACTTGAACATAACTCAATTCTTTCAATATCTTTATTTTGAGGTTTTCATAAAACAATTTACTTTCTCCGGCTAAATACGGCAACATGGCATTAATGACTTTCTTTTCTTCGGCAGAAAAAGATACTGGTGTCTCGACCATGTCAACTTGGAGGTCCTCAAAATTTGCCTTATTAATTCCACTTTTAAGCACTGGAGTTGATGTCCATGGAACAAATTCGCCGTAACTTTTCTTTGTACGAATTACACCAAAATCTTCAGATGTTAGGCAAATCATCGTTGCCAAAGAAATCTGCAGCTTTTTGGTATTAATCATAGTTTTAGCCAAATTCATCCAATTAAAAAAGGTTTTATTATCCATTACCAAGAATGGGGTTTTTTTGGGCTAGCATTTGCAATAAGCTCAATCTATTTTTATTTAAAACACATTTTCTCGACGTTGACGCACCGTCTTCTCCGACATTTTTAATAAACTAACATTTGCAGCTCATTGGCACTTAAAACGTTATGGCATGCTGTTTCACAATATTTAGGCTAGATGGCGTTAGTAAGCCTTCTACTTTAGAGTACAAGTTAACATCAGCACATACAACGTTTTACTGCAATAAAACGCGTTTGAGTTCGTATGGCACTTAAAACGTTATGGTTTGGCACCCCTCAATTATTAATAAAGGAATGAAAATGCTTGGCTTCATTCTTCGAAATTCCAGAGGTTTTAGGAATATTTCAACTTTAAAAATTTTGTGTACATCCTAAGTACGTAGTCAAGTCGAATATAACTCCTCTATCTAGTCCCCCCATTTTAAAATAAATTCAGATTCAATCGAGAAAATTTAACATAAATTTCTAAGACACATTAATTTAAACTCGGCATTCCCATTGAAAACATAAACTATAATTACTTTAAGAAAAAATTAAATTTTTTAAGACTGTTCAAAATTGTAAATGGTAGAATAGACATTCCTGACTTAATTAAGCTCATTGAATTTCATAAACCCACGAGAGCCACTCGTTCTAAAATCCTGTTTAAATGCTACAATAACCGGACTGAGTATACGAAACACTCGCTTGTACCTAGATTACATGAAGTTACTAATAGTTATGCTGATGTGGCAGATCTATTTAACTGCACGGAAGCTAGGTACAAGAAGGCTATATTATCAAATATTTTCAATCAGTATTAACTTTATTTGCACCATAGAATTTTATATGTAATTGTATCTCTGTTGCCATTTCTTAATCAAAAGCCACAATCAACTGTTGTTCTTTTTTATTATTTCTTATTTAACTATGATTTTGTGATAGGTAATTCATGTTTATGGTATATGTATAACGTTCATATTAAATAATAAATAAAATAAGGACATAATTCGACATTATTTTGAAAAGTCATTAGTACTGGAGAAACATATTATTTATTTATTAATTAACGCCCTTTTTAGAGGCTTTTATATATGGATAGTAAAAACTATACAGTATTTATTGTTTATATTGGAACTGCTTCAGTAGCAACATTTTGTATATGTTTATTGACAAATTGAAGATGTTCACTGAATTGATAAAATTATTTCCCTCCTTATGTATTTTCGGCAAAGAAGAAAAAAGTGGTTTGGGCAAAGGTAGTTCGTGTCAGAATTTCTACACTGATATAAATCCCGATTTCTACGTAGTATTACGTAAGGGATTCCGAAACTAATCAATTCCAGCAATTCTGGACTATCAACTAAATCTCAGCCATAGGTCACCTTTGTGGTGACTTATGGCTGACCCATGTGACTTAGCCGGGATGCCCGGGTTCGTGGGGTGAGGTTTGTCCGGATCTTGGCGGCGGATGCGTCTGAACACCAGCTACACGGCAGGCCGGATCAGGAGATAATGGTTGAGGGAGTTCCTTTTACCTCTCCATCGGTACTCTCTCGGAACATCGCCTTGCACCGCAGTGGGAGGGATGGATTCATACATCCGTCACTCCTGAACACACTGACCCCCAGATTCCTACCCACCCCTCATATCCTTTCCCTTCTCAGAACTTCCTCTCCTTCCTTTCCTAAAAAAGACTCTCCACACAGCTTCCCCAAAGATGACATAGGCCCTGCATGGAATTATCTTCCTTAGGGCTTCCTGTGCGGAGCTAACGTGAAGAAAAAAATAGACGATTTCATTATTTTGAGCTAGAATTTACTCACCAAACACAAGAAGAACCTTGTCTAATTCCGGTTAGGAAAGGCTATAATTGTTGTCCTTTATAACACTGCGTAACATGTAAAAAAGTAAATTTATTGAAAAAATTACAAATATTGAGTAGTAAAAAAATTATAATAAGATATTTTAACTCTGCCTAGAAATAATATAGGTAATTTCGTATTCAAAATCCTTTTTGGATTTAGCCGTCCATAATAAGGAAAGTTACAAAAATAGAGTAAAATATCAAATATCATCAAGGCCTTCTCATCCTTTATGTAAACTTATGAAGGTCTTTTTGGTGATCCGGAAAGAAAATGTCAGCAATCAAAGGAAAGGGACGTTTCCGTACAAAATAAAATTTTCGTAAAGATAAATCTGAATATTTCTTCAAAACATTATCAGATAACATGCGAATACGTAATTAAATAATGTTGGTATACTCTAATGATAAAAATAGATATTTTCAAACATTCTAAGAGCGGTAGGTGCTCTGAGTATCGCCCTGGCAAAAGTCCATCAGTCAAAATTAAAACATTACGTGAAACCATCACTACTAACATCGTATAATCAATATTATCCATCGCGAAATCATTCTTTTATATTAAATTCATCATGAATTCACATTTTTTTTTTTTAAGAAAGACAAACATTTCCGGGTTACGAATAACCCAACAATGTTTGAAAATCTCCTACTACCACCACAGAAAGCCGAAAATGTTGCTTGTGTTGTGATGGACTTGCATCATACGTGATAAAAATATTGACAATCCATCTGATTTTATATCTTGTAGTGTTTGTGATGATAACTACCATCTTAATTGCGCAGAGATTATGGAAAATTCACGCTGTGGTGCTAGAAATGTACAGTGGAGTTGTAAAAAATGCTTAAAAAGTGTTAAAAATAACAAAACAAAACCTTTGTTAAGTGGGGTATCTAATTATCAAGAGCCATCTACCGTCAAACATGCCAAGCAGACAACACAAACACCAAAATCTACAAACGCCCAGTCAAACGGCACAGAAAAATTACCAAATTCATCCACAGATGGCGGAAGTCTAGGCCTGCTTACCTCAACTATTTAAACGGAATTATCTAACTTTCAAACAACCATAATGAATTTTGTTGAGGAAAAATTCGACTCATATGCCCAAAAGTATGAATCGATCATCTCGTAAAACAAAGAAATCATAAAATCAATACAATTATATAACAACATGACAAACTAAGGAAGATCATAAATGACATTGAAACATCACAGAAAAAAGTCTACACTGATTTAATGGAATTAAAAAAACCACAATTCTGTCCTACAAAGTAATATCTCCCAGCAAGACGACAAAATTGATAGATTGGAGTACTTAAACCAAACATTACTTGACATGGATCACTTTTAGTCGTGTTTGGAGACCAGATCTAAATAGCCAGGTACTTCTTAACCTACTCCTTCCCATCTCCATCTCCTTTCTACTAACCTCAGTCTCGAAACATATCCCAGATGAGGATGTTATAGTTCCACTGGCTAAGGACGGTTGTGAGCAGTTGCAGGTGCGATATCTGCGTACTCATTTTTTTAACAGTATAATGATGCCATAAATTATTCATGGTAAAGTACCTACCACAAAAAAATCTCGTTTCAACGCATCACTTACCTGATAACTTGTATTAGGTTGTTCAGATTAAAGTAGGCACCTAATTTGATATTTAAATAGTGTTTTCTTCTGTTAAGATGTATTTGCATAGAAACTTTCTTTCTCTTAGCCTCGTTGAGCTCATTTTAAAAACAAGACAAATTATTAAGATTTATTGATGTATTCAATCTAAGTTCTACAAAAAGAAATTTAAATATCTCAAACAACTTTGTGCAAGACTTATTTAAAGTTTTGCTTTTGATTAAGAATGATGACCTTAGAAGAAACCTCATTCAAAAATGTATTGATCTGTCTTTCGAAACACCAAGTTTCAAATAGCATAATATGGGATGTTCCGGGGTAAAGTTACAAACTTCAGTGGGTTTCGGTGATTCTACATGATGGTAGAAGTAAAAAAAAATCTTTTTTCGAAATTCCAATGTTTTCTCCCCATACAAAATTTTTTTTCCGTTGAAGAATATTATTTTCTACATACCTTTTTGACCCAAAAAACTTCCTTAAAAAGTTGGAATTTCGAAAAATGTTATTTACATTATTACTTGATTAAACGTGTAGATTTTTTATATGAATACCGCACAAGAGTCCCAACTGCTCCCAGCTGGAGCCAGTGAGACTATGGCATCCCCAATTGGGGTATGTTGTGAGGCTGAAGGTAGTGGGGAGGGGAAGGAGATGGGGAAGAGGAAGGTGGAAAGTACCTGGCTATTCAGATCTGGTCACCAAACACGGCCAAAGCCATTTCAAGCAACTTTTCAATTCTGAATGGTGATCTTACACCAGGGCGATACTGAGAGTATCTTCCACTCTGGAACGTGCCGCAAATGTACTATATATTATTTTAAATGAATAAATTGTGAAATAACACAAATTAATCAAATAAAATTTATTTGCCACGCCGGGATTCGATCCCGCTACCTTCGGAATGCTAGTCAAGAGCCTTACCGCTGGACTACGCCGGTCACCTACCGAAGTTTGTGCACTGTACCCCAGGACATCCTATATAGGTATCATATTATACTGTATTCATAAACTTATGTGTGATCCTGAGGTACCTAATAATGTTTAACAATATTATAATGATGTAAGTTTGTACAATTTTAAATCTTAGCTGTAAATAGAAGAAAATCTGGCAAAAACTATTGAACTCTGTCAAGAAGCATGGCTTTATATTTTTGTAACTTTGGTTACGCGCGGCCATAGCTTCGTTGATTCCATGACAGTTGATCCCCTGACAATTGGCCCCTGGAATACTCATATACAATATGCAGTCGGTTTAGGGAGAATTCGGTATATATCTACTTACACAAAATATAACTACGCCGAAAGGATTGCAGAGAGGATGTACGGCCGAACAACAAAAAAATATAACTCATTTTCATTCAAATGCATCACGAATATGCATCTATTTGCGGTATGTACCAACGTATAAATATTTAAAAAAATCGACAATGTAAATGAATTTGTTTGACATCCATACCAACTATCATAAAAGGTGGTTTTGAAGTCAATTTTAGGTTTGAAATTGATAAATAATGTACTTACACTTATAATTTAATAACATTTATATTCGGGTTACCAGCTTCGTTCAGATAGTCCATACAACGAACAATACTAGAGATAATCAAAACATAATATTGAGATAATCGGCAATGTGTTTTGCGCGTAATACGAATGGAAATACATCAAATTTCAATAGAAATTTCTATATTTCCTAAAATTTAATCCTTGTTTTTAAAACAATCTCATCAACTGAAACATTTCGAAGTAGTTTGCATGAAACTGGGTACTTCTGAATATTTGGATATTTTCACACAGGATTTTGAAAATCATTCATCTGCCCTGATGATGGACACTGAAACGCTGTCCAAAATGTTTGCTAAAGAAGCAGTTAGTGCAAAACGGCATAATACCAGGAGTCAAACATTTTTAATTAATTTTGTTTATTACTTAATGTTTGTTTGTTAAAAACCCCTTTTGGCGAAATTTGATACCATTTCGTATTTTACGGTTTTTCGGACCTGTTTCCGTTGAATACTGGATCATCAGTATACGTGTATTTATTTTATTTTTTGTATTTTTTACTAAAAATATTTTTTTTTTTATATGTTACACAGTATTAAAGAGGAAAATAATAATAGTATTTCCTCGCTATAACGATTCAAGGTCCTTGTGTCTGGATTTGTTTGATTTGATTTGCTTTTTAAATTTGTCGAGAGATTTTTGCTCTATTTTAAATAAATCGTCTGCTAATATTTTTTCAACAGTAGCTTACGCCTTTTTATATATATTTTTTTAACATTAACGTCCTCCCTCACTTTAACATTCGTTATTAGTATCTCGCTTTCAAACCATCTTAATAATATTCTTTCTCCTTTTGAACGGTTACTAATTAGCTTTGATATTGATAAATACAACAGAAAATAAGCAAAAAGAAAATTCAATAAATGGAACGAAAAAAGCTATTAGGAAGAAAGTCTTAGCAAGCTGTGTGTTTTAGTATTGAAAATTTTAAGACTTGGGCAAACTCTCTACAATTTTATGTTTATTATAATTGTAACACTTTTATTCCGAGACCAATGAAAGGCTTTCGCAATTGGCAGTAAAATCCTTAATTGGTCAAATTTCACGCCTTCTAATTAGGTGGTGGCATGGAATATAGAAGAACACAAGAAATACTAAATGGGCGTGTTTTGTGATTCAAAAGTCTGCCCAATCGGGCCTTACATTTCATTTACACAACTGTGTCTCGTCATCGTTATGAAATTGAAATGGGATGTTTAAGAAAAATGACAAACTCTGCTAATCGGGATTCATGTAGACCTATATTTAAAAATTTGAAAATTCTTACAGTCACCGACATATACATAATGGAGTTATGCATGTTAGTGCGATCATCTCCAGAAAAGTTTCCGCAAAAAAACTCTACACATAAATACGCTACAAGGTTTACAGAAAATTTATTAATACCAAAAGCAAACAAAACAATTTTCCAAAAAGGACCCTTTTACATGGCCATTAAAGTATATAACAACCTTCCACATGATATTAAACAAATACCAGATACACTCAGATTTAAGTCATCACTAAAAACATTCCTTCTGAACAGGTCTCATTACACATTAAGTGAATACCTCACATAGGTACAACTGTTTTTATATTTATGTTTATATAATAAATTAAAACAAACTCAATTTGTATTACACCACTTGTATATTTATATTTTATTTGTGTTCATTTCTGTATAACATGTTAGGTTAACTGGAAGAAATAGGATGTAGGTACCTATAAGTTATACCTTTTGTACTAAATGAAAATTTTGTACAATAAATGATTTTGATTTTGATTTTGATTTTGATGGCCAGTGGCGTAGCGTGGGTGTCAGCCGCCCGGGGCGGAGGAAAATTTTGCCGCCCCCCCCTTATGTAGGTATTTCGAATTTTGCCGCCCCCTTATATAGGTATTTCAAACGTTGATTTCCTTATTTTTTATAACGACCGCATTTTTTATACGACGGTTTTTAAATCACAAGAATCGATTTTCTTCCAAAAAATCATGTTTTAAATTCTGCTGCAAATTTATAACTGTTCTCTAAAATCGATAATGGTATCCATGTAATAGGATTTCGCATCTCGAATTTTTACAATGTGTTTATAACACAAGACAGGTTTCAACTTAAGATTGATTTTGCTTTAGAGAATCAAAATAATAGTGACACATGGAACAGTCAATTTCAAAAATTTTGCAGCGTATGGCATGCAACTCGAATGTAAAACTTGACTAGGTCCACTATGAATCTGCAACTTGTTATTTTATTTATCGTTATATTCTGAAATCAAAACTGGTTTTAAATAAATCTCTCTGGGGCGAATTAAGACTACACTCAGTACATGAAAATGGTTTATCTTTGATTTTGGCAGCACATTCATATTAGTCTGCAATAAGAATTTTATCACTGCACTTCAAATAAGATAATGTTTTCCTTCAAAATGTGTTGGGAGATGATTCTACAACTGAAATTTTACATTCTGAATACAAAACTGGTTTAAAGTAAATCTGTATGTGGTGAATTGAAACTACACTCAGAACATGAAAATGGTTTCTTTTTGATTCTGGCAGAACATACACAGTCCGCAACTAGAATTTTATAACTGCATATCGAATTATTTTATTCTATTATCTTGAGCTCCGTTGTCATTTGAAACTCGATGAAACGAAAAATAGCGAAACTAAAACAGAGACTAACAAATTCATCTATAGGATTTAGCCAGCGAGTATATTCTAATCGGTCTCCTCTTTGTGCGATGCTTTGTAGTCTCCCCACTATTGTCTACTTTAGTTTTCTGAAGGTTTCACTTCTACCGCGTGTGAATTGTACACTCTGATTTTTTTTTAAATAAAACGAAGCTACATTTGAAGAACACACGCCTTCCAAATAAATTTCAATGGAAAGTAATGTCGTCAACGGTTCTTGTCCATTTAGCATATTTTGCTCTCTCACACTTGTGTGACATCGTATATAATAACTCCATCCCATTTGAATTTCATGATGATGGGGAAATACCGATCGATATTTGAAATTTAAGCGATGGATGGTCAGATTTTTTAATCAAAAAACACACCCACGAAGACATTTTCTAGTGTGTTTTGTATCTGTTCGGTGGGTGGTGAAAATAATAATAAAGCCTTTATTGTCAAATTAGACCAATTTCGCTTAGGCGTTCGTTGAGTTTTTAGAAATTAAAAACAATATTCAGTTTACTGCTTTTATGGTCATCAATACTAAACGTATTTACTTAATGGCACACGAGCTTTAATTAAAATTACTATTATACGGCCCTGAAAAAAAAACAGTTCATTCAAATTCATTTACTCACTGCACGAAATGAGACTATGGCACTCCCATGTTGTTTATTTAATACTAGCTGATTCTCGGCGTGCGTTGCAATGCCATATTCAAATAAATAAATTGTCCCTGCGTGTCCTTTCCCGTGCGTCCCCGTTCTTCTCCCGCGTCCCCATCCCCTCCCGCGTACCCCTTCCACCTTCCCCGACTTCACTCTCCCCTCTCTCGCTCCCCCGTCCCGCCAACCCCCCTCCCGCATTCCATATATTCAGTCCCAGTACAATTTTTACAATTACAATTTTTTTTAATACAATTTTCTATTTTTCATGTATTACAAATATTCATTTTTGTATATTATAAAAACAATCAAATATCATAAGAACAATCAATCAAATTTGGTACGTAACAAAGGTTAACTATTTGAAATATCTTTAATTCTTGGTTCGATTCAAATTATTATTTCTATAAAGAGTTTTGAAAATAGAATTTTGATACATTAATATTGCCAAATTATATATCACTAGCTGGGTTACCCGGCTTCCCTCAGGACAACATTCGAGAGTGTTCTGTAATGTTCCACAATTTATTTTATTTATTTATAGCGGACCCGATTGAATATTCGATACTGCGATGGTAGCGCAGTCTGCCGGATCCAATGTAAAACATTCCAAAATCAACAACTCCTTAGAAATAAAAAAATTAATGAAAAGAACATTTTCCAGTGGACCAAATTGTGAATCTAAACCATTCTCGAATTCCCTTGAACCCACACAAAAAATTTCATCAAAATCGGTCCAGCCGTTTAGGAGGAGTTCAGTGACATACACACGGACAGAAGAATTATATATATTAAGATTATAATTATAACAAATTTTTCAAAATGTCATTCTCAAATTGTTGACGGTTTGCAAGAATTTTTGTGATTATTGAAAAACTTTTCAAGTGTATTGTCGTGTGGTTTTAATAATTCAGAAACCTTTTCGGGGGTTTTAAGAAAGTATTTTGAAAGCTTCAAACATTTCTTATGCTTTATATAGCAATACACAATACACTAATCCCAAAAACACATTTTGATTTTTATATAAGTATAAATATATGAATATAATAATAAGCATTGGTTAATTTGTACAGCGCCGTTTTTGTGAAAAATTACTCAAAAGATAAGAATGAGATAAGGAAAGAACACAATGAAAAAGTTAATCGGAGGACAATTTTGAAAGTCGGCAAAATAAAGCGGATTATTTTCTAAAAATGGTGGTGAAAAAAATATTCAGCAAAAAATAATCAAATTCCTTAAAATATCTCCGACTCCATAGCTCTGAACTGAATTAAATTGTCTTCATTTTATAAGTACGGTAGCGTAATGTAATACAGATTCAGCAAGAAAATATTAAAATTTTTGAAAATATATTTTTTTCATTTAAAATAAGGAACAAAGTAAGCAGAATAGTTGGACCAGCAAAAGATCTCCATTATCACTGGCTTTGTGATAATAGATTCGGAAGGATGAAAGCAAAAAATTATGAACCGTGAATTTTGTAACTCCAACAAGATGTCGAAAATCCTACTTTTCGTTTTTGCTCTACAGTAAAAAAAATATGCTGAGAAATCGCAGTTAGGTTGACTGCGAATCAATTGAATAATCAATAAAATTACGGGTTTTCAATATCCACCCTGGGCTCAACAACTGTTCTATTTTATTATTTTTTTTTCAATTACCAAAAATATGTAAGTTCTTTATTTTAATAAACTTTTCAAAACTTTCATCAGATTGAAGTTAAGTTCTCCACTTTCCCTATATAGAAGTAGATTTTTCCTTGACGCATTTAAATGAAAATATGTGTAATATTTTGTTGTGCGGCGGTACATCCTCTCGGCACATCCCTTCGGGGTCACTTTATCGCCTTAGTTCTTAATTGTCCAAACGATCATTTTAGTCTTTGTTCAATCTCCACATTAAAATTAAAAATAAAGCGTACAAAATGGTTCCATGCCAACTCGGAATGAAACCAACTCAGAACCATCTCAGATAAGTCATTTAGAGTGATAAAATAATAATTTTAAATTAGCCGATAACCCTAACCTAACTTAACCTATTTAACCAATTTTTTATTTATATTTTTTTATCACTCTAAATGACTTATCTGAGATGGTTCTGAGTTGGTTTCATTCCGAGTTGGCCGGTCACCCACTAGTACATATAACTGCACACAAAACACAAATTTCGATATTTTTGAGATGTGTGATATCAACTGGACGATCGATATTTACCCCCGTTAAAACAATCCACATTTTATAAGGTAAAAACAAAAAACTCTTCCGCAGTTTCAATTTTGTTATAAATTAGGTATGTCTTAATTGACAAAGTAATTCCCAAACTCTACTTGAAATTTTCAGTTAATATTTCAAACTTTCTGCGGGCGCCTTCTGTTCACTCTGGTATAATAACCCGATGTAACTTTTATTTACACTTTATGAGCACAGAATTTTGTTAAAACAAACAATATTTTGCTAACCGAAGCGAATTTAGCGGGGAGGGTTTTTCACCGTCCTGCCTTAAATTAAATTTATGGGGGTTTGCGGCAATACCACGACGTATCTAAATTGAGTATCGAAAACTGGGAAATAATTTAATTTATTTTGAAGTCTAATTAAAATTGAAACGTTGAGAGCTTTCGGAGTTGGATTAACAAAGTTGTTGATTTCCTGAATCTGTGGCAAAAATATGAACATATTTTAAATACCATACATGCCTTATAAAATAATGATAGAAAAACTTTTTTTTAGTGCTCTGTAATCCAAACAAATTTAAATCTAGTATTTATTATATTAACTAAATAATCAAAATTTATCAAAAATTCAAATTATTCAAAGATACGAGTCTTAAAATTGTTTTTTTTTACTGACTTTGGTTGATTAATTACTCTATGATTATTATTTTTAATATTGTCTAGAATCTCTTGAACGTAACGTGTTCACTTATAGCATTTAACATTCTGTCAGTTGTGGGACGTTTCAAATTTCAATTTCTTTTAATTCGGAGGATACTTAGGTACTCCATTATTTTACATCGACCAAGCTTGGAATACTTGTTGAAATTCATGTTTGTTGTCACGGGCGGCTTACCCATCAGTTCAATTAGACAATGACCATCCAAAATTATAAGATGAGAATAATTATGGTTTATATTTATAAACTATAATAGATTAATCAAAACAGCACTGACCACAAGGGCGGATCCACCGTTGTGGGCACGGTGGGCATGCCCACAACCCTAATAGACTTGTAACGTCACTTTTTCAGGGTTTATTGCGGTCGATAGGCCAAAAAGTGGTTCAGATATTAATGACAGTGAATCGCCTGTTAATGATAGTGAATCAATTGTTATAAATGAATACCGACTCTGGATGACCAAATGGAAAAGAAAATGTCAAAAAAATTCTGCCATACAAGACTCGGTAGTTCATCTCATTGAAGCATGCGACCAAGATTTGTACCCTAACATAAAGATTTTCTTACAAATACTGGCAACTCTCCCGCTCAGAGTAGCTACCGCAGAGAGATCGTTTTCTACTCTTCGCAGAATAAAATTTGGTTGCGTGCCTCAATGGCACAGGAAATATTATCCGGGCCAGTTCTCCTAAATATACACAAAGATGTGAACCTAGATATCGGTGAAATTATCAACGTTTTCGCGAAAAAGAAACGTAAGCTTGAATTTGTAATTTAAGTAAGCACCTAAAAAAAGTTATTTAATTTAAAATGTTTCCAAGCATTTAATTTAATTTTATATCCTTTGAAGATGTAAAAAAAATATCAAAATTGGTTTTTTTTTTTTTTTTTTTTTTTTTTTTAATTTATTTATTTATTTTATAAATCAACAATCCAGTCCCGCTAAGCCAATTGCAATTGGCTTGACAGCAGGTGCTTATAATTCCTTACAAATATATTTTAAGTTATAGTTTACATCTTTTATCTACAGTTAAACATTTTTTCATAAATTTTATCAAGTATCAAGTATCAAAATAAATATTCTTTTTCCAATAACCAATTTTTCACCATATATTTAACCTTATTCATAGAATTATGTTGCTTTATATTGTCAGGTAATAAATTAAATATCTTCGGTATGTTGTATTCAAACGTTCTCTGTCCGTACTTATTATTGAATTTCGGAACTATTAACCCGTCGTTACGCGTGAATCTAGTGCTATATTTATGATCTAGTTTCTCTTTATGCTGCGGGGTAAATATATGCTGAATTATAATTTTATACCATAGTATTGCCTTCACAGGTAAAATTTTTGCACTCTGAAACAGCAACGGAGTATTGTGTCTTTGTTTGAAAATGTTAGGGACAACTAATAATTTTACAATTGCGTTTTGTGCAACTTGTACCTGTTTCAGGTTGGTTACAGTAGTATTTCCCCATATTGTTAACCCATATCTTATTATTGATTCTGCTAGTGACATATAAATTATTTTAAGTGTATCAATTGATAGGAAAAAATTTAATGTGTTCATTCTGCTAGCAATTGATCTGAGTCTTTTACAGGTTTTTTTAATATGTTTGTCCCATTTAAAAAAACAATCTACTGTAACACCAAGATACACATATTCAGTAACTAATTCTAAGCTTTCACAATTACAGTTAATTTGAATATTTTTGTGGATGCAATTAAAGTTATGAGAAATAATATTAGGATTAAATTGAAATTTGGCATTTGGTGATCTTATATGCATTACTTTAGTTTTTTTAGCATTTATTAATAGCCCTGCATCATGTGACCATTTACAGAGTTGATTAAAGTCAATTTGTAAGAGTTCAATTGCAATTTTTAGATCTTTGTGTGATATGACCAATGCCGTATCATCTGCGAATACAAAATGTTTTACAAAAGAGAAAAGTTTTTTCATTATAGTTACATAGATTATATATAGTGTAGGTCCCAATATGGAACCTTGTGGAACTCCTGCAGATATATTTTTTGTTTTACTAAATGTATTATTTATTTTGGTACATATTTTTCTATCTGTAAGATAATCTTTAAATAAATTTAACAAATTTCCTCTTATTCCAATTTTTTCTAGAGTTTTTAGCATTTTTAAAGAGTTTATTGTGTCAAAAGCTTTAGAGTTGTCGATAAATAAAACAATAACATGTAATTTATTATTTAACTGATTATTTATATAATTGGAAAAATCTTGCAGTAGTTTTTCAGTGTTTTTTTTCTTTGGAAGCCATATTGATTTGGATCTATGATAGCGAATTTTTCAATGTAATTATTTAATTTATTTGATAAAAATTTTTCAAGAATTTTTTCTAATGCTGGTAGAATACTAATTGGCCTATAATTTCCCAGTTCAATGTGTTTTCCACCTTTAAATATTGGTCTAGTGATACTACATTTAAATTCTTGTGGAATTTTTGCTTGCTTTATTATCATATTGATTAAATGAGTTATTATTGGCCCAAGAGTTTTTATATTTCTTTTTAAATCAAACATTCTTATATTGTCAATACCTGTGCTTTTAGAGTTTTTCATTTTTTTAACGATATTTTCAATATCAGTTATAGTTGCTCTTGGTATATATAAACTATGAGGTAGTTCTTCCAGTACTATATTAGAAGCTTTGTGATTGCATTTATGTAACATGTTGCTGATGCTATCCGAGAAGTAATTCACAAAATCATTTGACACAGAATCCTCAGTTCTATCTTTTAACATGTATCGTATTATAGTTTCATCACAATCGTTTTTGGGTTTACGTCCTAAAATATTATTTATCTCATCCCAGGTTTTTTTTGTATCATTAAAACAGGTTTTAAATTTATTATTATAGTATTTAGTTTTATCTTTATTTATAAGTTTATTGACAAGGTTTCGTGTTTTTTTGTATTCTGTTTCATATGTTTTGTTTGTTGGTGTACTTTTCCATTTTTTATATAGTTTATCCCTTTTATTTATATTACATAATAATTCACTGCTTACCCATTCATTTATTGCATAAGGTCGTGTTTTCGGTTTTTGCACTATCGTTTTTGAACTACTATTGTAAAAATTTTTAAATAAAGATTTTATTTTTTCATATAATAGAATACAATCCTTCTCCTCTATAAGTTTACTCCAGTTATAATCTCTGATATATCTATCAATAGCCTTTTGTGAGATGATTTGAACATACTTATTTGCAAAGTCTATCGGACGTTTATGAGATTTTATATTAATAGCAGTGATAAAATGATCAGCAATATTATTTTCGCAGACGCAAGCAGTTATTTTCTTGCCTCTAAATTTAGCAAATATATGGTCAATACAAGTGCGAGTTATTTGTCCATTTAATACAGCTTCTCTGGTTACTATATTGATGCATTTAGTTAAATAATGGTTAGTAAGTAAGTTTTCATACGAAGTTATGATATAATCTTGGTCATTTAGTAAATTTAGATTTAGATCTCCGAGTAAGATAATATTTTCCTTACTATTAATTGTATCAAGATGTGCTGATAATTCCGTTAGAAATGAAGATTTACTGAGATTAGGAGGTCTATAGATGGCTATTATATTAACTTTAGTTTCGTCCTGGAGTATGAGCTTTCCTGTTATATTTTCAAAATGTTGTGATTGGAACGATTTTGGTCTAAATTCAAATTTGTTTCTAATATACAATATAATACCTCCTCCTGACTTATCAGTCCTGCAGTAGTTATATGCATTATATCCGGGAATATTGTACATACTCGTACTTTCAGTTTGAACAGATGTTTCACATAGCATTAGAATGTCAATATGCTTCAAACTATTTAATAAATATACATGCAATACATCCCAATATTTTTGTATAGATCTTATATTTAATTGAATACAAACAAGATTATCAGAAGCATTTATGCTTTGTTTTTTTATCCAAACTTCTAAATTATTTACTGTACTACATTCTATTTCGTTATCATTATCAATATACGAAAAATTATTCTGCGCCATTTAATTCATAGTTAAATTTGATGCAATACAATAAGTTTCTAATACGGGTTTGGTTGATTTTACATATTGAAATATTTCTATAATAAATATATCTATATAATGCAGTGTGAGGTTTAAATTTGTACTTGATATAATTACATACTTGTTTTTATCAAAGATACCACAATTATTTTTCTTAATGTTATAGCAGATGGTATAATATATTGATACAAAATGGTTTTCCATGCATTTAGCATTAAATAATATTACATATATTTCATTTTTGTGTAAAACAATAAAATTTAATATTTTTATTAGGTTCATTAAATCCCGTACATAAATAATACAATTAACACGTATTCTTATTATCTGTCCAGTAAACATGAAAAGAGAGCAATATAAAATGACTCCATTTGAGAAACCTGAACAATAATTAATATCTTTTGCAATTTTCAGCCCGTGAGAATAGATTATTTTCTGGTTTTGTTTAACAACAGAAGTATTGTGATTATAGATTGAAGAGTTTAATTTTAAATATTTAACAATATAAAAGTGATTGAATCTAGAGCTAATTGCTACAAATACTTTTTTATAAAGACTTAATAAATATAAAATAAACTGTTTGTTCACATCTAGTGTTATTTCAGAATATTTATCATATTTTAAGATTTTTTTAAAAACTGTTTTTATATTTATGAACGTGAGATATAGTACACAGTAATATGCATGTTTAAATAAACAAAAAAATGTTATTGAAGGTGTGGTTATGAAATTATTGTTAAAAACATAATGTAATATAATAATGTTGTTTTTGTTAATTATTTTGTGATCTTTTATAATGTTTATAACAATATTTATGTAATAAAATGAATATTCAATAATAGAAAATGACGACGTTTGGAAATTTAGAATCTTATTACAATGTTTTTTTTCTTTAATATAATATAGAAATATAAATGTGTAATGTTTGACAACGTAAATTGTATTTATTGAAATGTAGAAAATTCTACGAGAAAAAATCAAATGTATTATAATATCACTACATCTACTTTGAGACATGTTTAATGTTATTGCTAGTCAATATTCTATTTTTTCCTTTGCTAAATTGCTCATTTTTTTATACACAGTGCATTTCGTTTTATCGTTTGCAGAATGCCTAATATCAATATTCCAGTTCATTTTTTTATTTTTGTTATCACAGTTTTTACATTTAGGTTCTTTATCTTTGTTAGCACAATCTTTGTAGGAATGATCACCAGCACAGTGTGTACACAATGGTTTGTCCTTTTCTTTATGAAGACACCTGACAGAAGTATGTCCAAAACCCAAACAATGGTAGCACTGCACCACAGGAAGGGCATCTTCTACTTGTATTCTTTGGTACCCCACATAGATTTTACCGGTATAGACTAGCCTTCTTCTTATTTGAGTACTAACTTCTAATATGTAATTAGAAGTGTTATTATATTTGTTTTTCAAGATCTTTTTTAACGTCATCTCAGTTTCTGGTTTATCTATGATCACAGCCTTGATATCTTCATTCTGTTGGATAATATCTTGTATAATATCATCCTTATTGTAGTCATTAGCAATGCCCTTAAGTATTATAGTTGGTCTCTTCTTTTTAATTTCTGTAGCACTGATGTCCTTGAACTCGTCCCCAATAGCTTTACTCATTTTTTCCGCATCGTACTTTGTCGAACATTTTATAAGTATTCTATTTTTAGATATCGCATTAACACCGATCACTTTGGCACCAATTTTACATAAGTTAATTTTCTTCCTGATTTTATTATGTATATTTTCTGACGATTCCTCAGCATTGTTCGATGAAACTATTAATTTGTAATCACTTTTCAATGTTTTATTTTGGTTTTCAGCTACTTTTCCGTATCCGAATGTTGGTTCAATTATTTTTTCTTTTGCTTCAGATAATTGAATAGTTAAATGTCCCATCCAGTTTAATATAGCACTTGTTTTCGTTGTAATTAAGTGAATTTGTTCTTTGTTAAATTTATTAACTTTATCTTGTACACAATTCAATAAATCATCAATTGCCTCCTTCGCAGAATCCATAAATTGATGTGGATTCATTTTTTGTTTTTTAAAAGTTATCGCCTTCGCTGTAATAATTATAAAAATAAATGCGAAAAAAGAGTTTCCGGACTGAGGATTGAACCCCTCTCCTTAGCTGCTGGCTTCGACAAGCGAGTGAGTTACGCTAACCGCTAGACCAATTCCTAGGTGTCAACAGCCGAGATTTTACAGGTTATAAAGTTATTAATAATAGTTATCAATTAATTGAAATCTTTATTTTAGTTGTTTTAAATTCACTTCTCAAGTTTAAAAAAAAACACAGTTTTTATTGAGGTTATAGATTATTTAGGATGCACTTTATATTTCGTTGTATTTCACTGTTTATTATTTATTTACTTCACTATATTGTTGTGTGTTATTATCCTTTTTTCAAAACTATGAAATAGAGCACAGAGTCGCTTTTTTTAAATTTTAAAAACGCACAGACAACGCACGATCGCGAAATAAATCTATTCTGCACTTTTTACCGCTTGAAAATAGCTTTATTTGTGTTTATTTCTTTAAATTCGTATGAGCAAAGATGACACGTCTAATCTGTAGGTAGATGAAAATGATAAATTAGTTGTAATGGTATTGGTAACCTAATTAAGTCTCGCCTGGTGCATCTCACTTGCTGGTCATACTTATGCCTCCTGAGACAGCGTCAAGATACCTATTTACCCAGTCTAGGGTCCCTGTATTTGCTTACTGGCTACTAGAAAAATATTTATTGATTGAAATTGGTTTGGAATTTAATCAAAACTGTTTGACCATTTAATTGGGCGAAATCGGGTCTGACTTCCTGCAATGATTAAATCCTTTCCTAAGGCCAAAGTTCTGATGCGCAGAAAAAAGGAAATAATCAAATTCAAAAGTCGTTCATGACTTGGCCGATTTCCGGGTGGCTGTGACCACAACCTTTTTTGAGGGCTGGATCCGCGCCTGACTGACCATAATTGATTTTAAAATTGGTAAATAGCGGGTGGCGACGTTCATTGGCGTCTGACGAGTAGCGACATCTAACATTTCAGTTAGAAACTACCTATTCTGCATGTAAGAGCCCGTTCCCATTTCCGTTTAAAAAACTGACGTCGGAAGCCCTGCTCACACTTCCGTAAAACGGAACAACAAAAAATCAGATGATCATGCATACGCTGCATGCGTGGTTCCTTGCCACGGGCGGGTTGAGGGGGAGGGGTGCAATAGGGTTCGCGTCGGAACGACTAGCCGGCAAATGTAAACAGCTTCATACAAACCTATGAGCGAGCGAATTCCGACACCATTTTTAAACGGACGCGCTGCGCTGGCTTCCGACAAAACGTGCCGGTTCCGTATTTTAAACGTGTCGAATATGTGTGAACAATAATCTCTACAACCACTAGAGCATCCGATTTTTAAACGAAACGACGTCCGTTTTTTAACGGAAATGTGAATAGGTTCTAACTACCCTCGGTCAAAAAGTCCGCTGTCCCAAGTCCCAACCCCTGTCTCTATGTGCGCCATACAATTCTCCAAGATGACACTATAGTGCTATAGCCCTTTCGCTTAAATATTACGAAGACGGTGTTTCGAAAACTATAAGTTTGGGTCTTTGCCGCAGCGAGTTTGGAGCGGTCCACCGGAAATCGACGTCCGCCATCTTTGAATCATCTAGTTCGGACTTTGACTCTGTTCGGCGTCATATTAATATTAACAAAGTGGCTTTTTAGTGCTCTTCATTTTAATATAATTGTACGAAATGATGATCCAATATTGGAACTTGAACTAGTTAAGTGTAGTAATATGTTGCAGAATAAGCACGAACTATCAAATTTTCAGAGTAATATCCTGTATTATACGGTGGGGTATATTTCCAGGCAATTGATGGGAAAAATTCAATGTAAAGATTGAATCTCGATATTGCACCCCAATAATTCCACCAATCACCAAACTTATGCAATTTTTTCCCCTGACTATTCAATATTTACGAAATTTGTTAGTCGGGGAAAAATAATTAAAACTTCCGAAATCGTCTACAGTTCTACGGGATTGTAGAATACACTAAAAAATATTTCAAATTGTGGGTTGTTAATGGTGATAAGATGCAATCTAACATTTTGTACATGTTCCCACGATTGTCGCACGATCTCGAAATTGAATTTCACGGGGGGTAAAGACCTCCATGAAACTCAGATAATTCGAAAAATTTCAGAGAAATTTGCGCTATTTAGATTAAAGACTTATGCAAGAAGCTTTTCAGCAGAAAATTTAAATAATAATAAAGCAAGCTTCAGGCAGAAATTACATAAACTTATATTATTTAATAATGTATAAAAATTTTGTCTGTATATAAGTTTTATAAATGTTTAATATTTTTTTTATTATTTCTACACTATATTATGTATGACTGTTATTTTTTCTTGTCGATAAATTTAGTGCTTGTATTTTAGTGGCACACGATGTTCCGATAATAAATATTGTAATTTTGTAAGAAATGATAGGTACACCCATTAAATCCTGTAGTTGTTTTCTGTTTCTCAACATATTATGTTACCTACACCAGTGTTACTGATCTAAGCGAATGTAAGATTATCATAATAGTTATAAAACAATGCAGAACTGTAGACTTGTGATGCCCTGAATGAAGTTTCATTATTGAAATTTGCTTCGAATTAAATCTTCTATAAATAAAGTTGTTCCAAGGATCCTTTTTATATTGCTATTTATTTATGCGATATACCTTTACAAAGTCGCAGCTTTATTACAATTCTTTATGCATCACAACCGAAAACAGAAAGGAAAAACGTTTAATAACATATTTTAGTAACAAAAAGCTTGGGATTTGCGAGTTCCCCCTAAGAACTTCCCAGAGTTCTCGTATCTTTTGCCCTTTTTAAAGATAGCGGCCATCGAAACCAGAAGACCGGCCAATTTACGCGGTCATCCATCCAGTTATATATATAAATCTATGGTTTGGGTCATGTCCGAGAGAGACTAGCAGAGACAATGCGACGAATATAGTTGTGTTTGAAAGAGATAGTTATATACGCAGGTCGAGTAGTTCTACATAAGTAAGAATCTAGTACAACAAAAAAAGTTAAATAAAGGTTGTTTTGAATGGTTCCATGCCAACTCGGAATGAAACCAACTCAGAACCATCTCAGATAAGTCATTTAGAGTGATAAAATAATAATTTTAAATAAGCCGATAACCCTAACCTAACTTAACCTATTTAACCAATTTTTTATTTATATTTTTTTATCACTCTAAATGACTTATCTGAGATGGTTCTGAGTTGGTTTCATTCCGAGTTGGCCGGTCACCGTTTTGAATTACTTGGACAGTTTTTAACATTCTTTTGATGTTGTCTGTATTTTGTGACGAATCACAATATTTTTCGTAATCATTTGATGTCATAATTGATTTAACCTAATATTCTGTAGTAAAAAAAGGTCTGATTTAATACCTATATTTCTTTGTTTTCACTATTTTTTTTATTTATATTCATTCTACAACGAAAAACAGATTCAATAAATATAATATATATTGCACTTTTTCTTTCGGCAGGGAAATGAATTTTGTAGTTATTTCCAAATCAATATTACGGGGTAACTATGCATCCTTAATTCCTACTAGGTAATTAATTTCTACTTAGACCTTAAAAACAATGCTGAGTAACGTGTTTATTGATGAAAATTATGAATATTGTTCAACAATCTAAAAAATAAAATTTAAGTTCCGAACTCATGGAATAACTAACTACAAATTTCGGAATATCAATTAAAGATAAGTCACAAATATATATATTTTTAAAAGACCTTCCAGTTCTGGACCCCTCCGGCCGCTTATGTCTGGTGTTACCTGAAAATAACCACATTTCTTTCCCACTTGTTGTCACTCTATACTTCTCGCGTCTTATTAAACTAACTTTGTCTTATTAAGCTAACTTTTAAATTCGATATTTAATACCCTAGAAGCTCTCTTGTTATTTCTTTCTACCAATACAAACCAAAGTCCAACTTCGCCTTTATTTACTCTAGTTCCAAAACTATTAAGTTTCAATGTAAATACAATTTATATTTCACTGCTCTAGTGCTTGTATATTCAATAGACCATTTAGCAAATTTTACACGAGAGGTTAATTTTCTTTTGAATTCTAAAATTATTCTCTACTTTGGTCATTTCGTTTTATTCATTTGTATAACAAGAACCGTTGAAACATCTGTTCTCAGAGATTAAAGCTATAATACATCCATATTATGATTTTTAAATGTGCCCACATTGAACGAAAATTGTTAATGATTCTTTTGGAGATTGAACAATTTGGCTTTCATAACTTTCAGTTCTTTTTTGTCCAATTCACCTGACAGTAGTAATTCGTATTCACAGTGTAATTTTCAGTTTCGAAACACTCTACTTTTATCTTTTAAGACGTAGTTAACTTAAATAATCACCCTTGATGTGATTTTTCACAAAAACGGCGCTGTAAAAATCTTTCATGTATTTTTAATATTATTATGTAAACTAGAAAGTATTATTTTTTAGGTAGGTAGGTACACACTTCTTAATTGACTGAGATTAGCGAAGTCCTGTTTTAACTCAATCGTTTTACTTTTCATCTAAAATTGTAAAAATGTTAAATCAAGTAAAATTGTGTATACCTTCCGTTTCTGGTTCCAGATGGTGGCCATTTTAGTGGTTCAGTAAAGATTATTAAGATGTGAAATCGTTGGGTTTATTTGAACTTTATTATTCGCCTTATTTTTATTATGGTTCCTACTTGCCTAAAGAAGGGTTGAAAAAATATTTGTCATTGAGATAGTGACGTTTCTTTGGGCAAATTGCATAATTCCTTATGTGAAACATTAAAAAATTTACATAATGTATGTGGTGTATTACGTAGGCGGTTATTTGTACAAACTTACAAATCTATTGGAAATGTTTATTTTGTTTTATAAATAAGAGAAAAAATGCTTTTTTGGAAGCTAGAGAGGAGTTTTGAAAAAAAAACTTTTATTTTTATTTTTGGTTGTTTTCTTGTGGTATATTTTTTCTTTATTTGGGTGTGTTTTATTTTTTTAATAAATATATCACGCAGTGTACGTAGCTACCCAGCAATCCCAAAAAGAAAATTTAATATTTGTTGATAATACTTGTAAATACCATAATTTTAAAACTTACCTTTCTGTCTGAGCAATCGATATAAGGCACATTGATTCTGGAGTCAAAGAAGTCATTTTACACTTAAAAATCAGAAGTTTATTCACAATAAAACGTATTTTTAGATGAACCATACGCAGATTCAAGGTCAATTAAAAAACAAATAAAAATAAATGGCCGCTCATAGCCGACTTGCGACGGGATATTGAACAAATATCTATTAACTTTTTTGTAAAGAAAAGACTTAAGAGGAGTGCTCGGGTTCCTGGTGTGAGATGTGTCTTGGTCTTGACGGCCAATGCCCACCTTCTGCGTGTCAGGCCGGATCGGGAGAGATTCGTTGAGAAAGACCTAACCTAGACTTCTCCAGCCAGGCTCTCGACCCATCGCCTTGCACCCAGTGGGATGGATGGATTCACACGTCCGTCAGTCCTTGACACTTTGAACCCCAGATTCTTACCTCCTCATACCTTTTTCCCTCCCAGAACTTCCTCTTCTTCCATTCACTAAAAAGACCCTCCACACGGCATCCTCAAAGATGACATAAGCCCTGAGGAAATTTTTTTCTAATGTAAACTAATGTTTAAAAAAAATATATTCAGGAGATTGAACAAATAAGAACTTAAACATTTTTCCGTTAGTGGATGTTGCGATGTTGGCACTCAAAAATAATAACTCAGCTTTGCTAAAAAAGGTCTATTGAACATACTAGAACTAGGGCAGCAATTTTAGAATCCGGCAAGGAAGCTTCCATTAAAATTTCACAAACAGATTGAGTTGATAAAGAGTTACGTGGATAGTTTTGCGAGAACGTCCGAGATAGATTTAATCTGTTAACATTTTGTCTTCACGGGCATACAGCAAAATTTCCTTTAATCAGACCCAACTTAAATACTGTTACCACTGACTTAAAACCGTGTTCAATTAATTAGAAATTTAATGGTTTTAAATTGCACGAGACCAGGAGTTGGGTTCAGAGGAACATGTAAGTAAAGTCTTGTATTCACTTACTCACGTGTACGAAAAAGTCGATTTTTATCCCAAAAAATAAATTTGGGACAAATTCTAATTCTAATTACACCTCTGCCATAGGTCACCCCAAGTGGTTCGCTACGTTTGGTGATTTAGCAGGGGTGCCCGGGTTCATGGGGTGAGGTTTGTCTAGGTCTTGGAGGCGGATGACCAGGACACACTGAACCTCAGATTCCTACCCAACCCTTGAACCCTTTTCCTTCCCATAACTCTCCTCTCCTTCCTTTCCAAAAAAACCCTCCACACAGCGTCCCCAAGGATGACACAGGCCCTGAGGAACATTATTTTCCTCAGGGCCTCTTACAAAAATACACACGAGACCTTGAGTAAAATTTCCCTCAGGACCTAAGTCATTTTTAAAGATGCTGTTTGGAGGGTCTTTTTGAGAAGAGAAAGGAGTGAAGCCGAGCTGTTGAACTCAAGAACGAGTCGTAGAAGCTACCCATTCTCATGTGACAAATATCAACACTGTACATATGTTGTGCACGCGTTTGACGTGTTTCCCGACTATGCACCGGTGCCAAGGGGATCAATGACGCTAGTTTCTTGGAGCTCTTTCATTGAAATACCTGTATAACAAGTTCAGCATTCCCGTTGGTTCATTCCAGTTGTTGTAATATAACATCGGTATGTCCTCAATTGTTTCGTTTATGGTTTTACTTTCGATGACCATGCATATTTCACTATCATTTATCATTTTTTTTCGTTTTAGATATTATTTTTTGATCTACACTACAATACTTACGCTTTTCCCAATAAATTTCGAGAGGGACCATAATATTGAGTTTTTTTTAAATAAAAATATACCCTTCTATAATGGTTCCTATATTTCATTTCTTACTTCCGATGGGTGTACACTTGTATAGCTTTTATGATACTCCAACCTTCTTGATGATGCCATATCCGTCGGTTGAGCATTTGTTTTTTGTTACGAGCAAGCTTTCTGTGATAATGATTTTTCCTGAATTGCCTAAAGGCCTTCTATCTGATGGTGTGGCTTCATTTATCATATTAATAGGTTTTCCTCTCTCGTTCAATATAATATATGACCAGCACAATGTTGGTCGACTGGCTGACGCAATGCTGATCATGAAAGGGTTGATAGGTTAAGAAAAGTATCACTAAGTAGATCCTGTGTCTCCGCCTATGAGTATCTATATTACCTAATTAACATGTCCTGGAATAATTCCAAGGACTCACTACGAAAGCGGAAAATAGGTAGTTTCTGTATTTATTTGTGTTTTTGTATTTTGCTAGTTCTACTGGTACGACAAAGGCCTTGTAACTGTAGGTTGTTTAATGATTATAGATTAAATCTCGGATCCGAAAAGCTTTTTATACATAATTCCACAACAATAACTTCGCTAACTTAACTCTGTATTAGAAAGAATACATAGGTTGGGCAATGAACTAACTGCTGTCGCTGATATATTTAATTTAAACTTCGAAACATTAAAAGCCAAATTAGTCCATCACTTTTGTGTAAATAATGAATGAGAAATCATTTCATTTTATTTCGATTTTATTTTTTTCGTTTTTTTATTGTTCGTATTCTAGATGCAAACAACGAGTAGGTAATTGTAAAAATTAATGTGTTTTGATATATTTTTTAATGTTTTTTTGCTCGTAGGTATATGAATTGTACCTACGAGTTCTCTAAAGTCATCCAATTAAAATTGCATTAGATATATTATTATTTATTCTATTGAGTTTATGCTTTATTTATATATTTTGTAATTTTTTTTATGGTTATACTGTTGTTATAAATGAAATTTGTATTGTACATGTTAAAGTCCAATAGGGCGTCAATAAATAAATAAATAATTTGCAAACTAGCCTGCTTGCTTGGTCACTCCAGCGCAGTTTCTATGAGTTTCGCTCGTGACTATGAGTTTCTATGAGCTAAGAGCCTTAATTAATGTATTTTATTTAATTTTGTTTAAATTTATAAAATACTCGCTGACCCGGCCACGCGTTGCTGTGGTTAACGAAACACAACGCCTTCTACTGGATGGTTAACCAACCTTTATGAGCAAGTGATAAATTAACTCACACTGCCATCTGTTAATTTGCCTACAAAACAAAGCCACACCGCCTGATTGCCAGCCCGCTTGCAGATATTCTCTTTTATATGTTACTAGCTGGTACCCGGCATGCGTTGTAATGCCATTCAAAGAAATAAATTCATTCTCCCTGCATGTCCTTTCCCGTGTGTCCCCGTTCAACCTTCCCCGCCTTCCTCCTCCCTCGTCTCTTCCCTCTCCGCGAATCCCACCTTCCCCCTGCCTTTCGTCCCTGCCGCTAAAATATATTAAATACACACATTTTCATTTGTACAAATTTCATGACGCCAGAGTTTACCATTATGTACAACCTATGTTACTCGCTGATAATATAGCTTTCTATTGGTGAAAGAGTTTTTAAGATCAGTTTAGTGGTTTAGGCGTGAAAGCGTAACAAACAAACACACTCACTTCGCATTATAATATTAGTAGTTAGATATATATTACAACCAATTTACACAAAACCTTGACAAATCATGGTATATTTTTCTCTATCTTTGGTGAAAACCGCAAGAAAATCCGTTCAGTAGTTGTTGAGTTTATCGCGAACAGACAGACAGCCGCGGCGGAGGACTTTGTTCTATAATTATGTAAAGATTTGAGTTAAAATAAATCGTGAATTTAGAGGTATCACTT
This sequence comes from Glyphotaelius pellucidus, assembly GCA_936435175.1. Lineage (NCBI taxonomy): Eukaryota > Metazoa > Arthropoda > Insecta > Trichoptera > Limnephilidae > Glyphotaelius > Glyphotaelius pellucidus. The sequence continues at coordinate 7,178,455 of OW386550.1, forward strand.
TTGCAAATAATTATTATTTATTTAGTTCCTTCCCCTGGAATATCAATAACGGTAAATAAACTGTTATTATCCAACAATTTTCAAGTTTTCGCAATGATACCGTTTAATAAGATTTTCTGCTAGATTAGTTTTGTTGATCTACTAAAACTACAACATCGTCGGCGGCTATCACAATATTATGTGAAATAATCATCTCAGTTACGGGGTACTTGACCTTGACATTAGGGGTCAAATTTGAACCCTATTCCAACCACCCGTGCTTAAGGCTTTACTGTTTTCCAATAGCAATATAATCCAGAAAGCATTGTCTAGACGAAATGTAACTCAAAAATGCTTTCATATTTTAACCTTCACTCATTTCTAACTACCCTTTCTTTCTAATTGCTTATTTATTCTGTCAGATCTTTCCCCTCCTTAAGAAAGTATGATGTGATTTGTTTGAATATCTTTATTTTTATTATTGGTGTATTAATTTACGATTTTCAAAAGTACCCTTCCGAGTAGACAAGTATTTCTTTATTTATTCATTTTTATTCGGCTAATCAGTCCAATTAGCTCCGATTTCGAAAATTTTATTATTAACCTCTCCGCGAGTGAGTTTTGGCGAACAAAACTGTACGTGAGGAGTGAGTTTTTTTTGGTTTTTTTTTAAATATTTTTTTATAAATTATCAAAGTTAAACTAAAAATAATATTACATTTTGAATTAATACGTCGTCAACATCAATCCACGAAAACAAACCAACATCGAAAAAAGCATGTCCTTACAAAAAAGCTGCTTCCTTCCTCCGACGACCGCTAAATGACGCAAAAATATTTTTTAAACTAAAATTGTGAAGTTGATATTGTAGGTATGCCTTCCAAAACTTCAACAAACTACGTGCAGATGTCAGAAGAAGCCACTAGAAATCAAATGCTTTCATTAAATATGACGGTATTTGAATAATAGCCACTGACGAACCGTTCGTCCATACTCTTCTGGGCATTTTTTCGCTTCGACGAACCGTTTCGTCCATACTCGTGGAGAGGTTAAAGTTTCTATGGCAATTTTTGTACGTGATGTTATAAAGCATAATATAAGAATAATGTCATAGTTTTCATAATCCTCCTCATCGGGCTTTCCTATTCTGAGGCGGCCTATAGTTTATGTATTTTTTATTTTTTTTTATTAGTATCTTTAAATTGTATTATATTTATAAATTGTATTATATTAAGGTATTATAAAGTTTTTTTTTTTCACAGTCCACCTCACTAGGGTTTCCTGTTCTGAGGCGGCCTGTAGTTTTTCCACATTTGTATTTAGTATCCAGTTGTCTTTACATGGTCTTCAGTATGTTTGATAGTTCATTTTCACTTTGTTCTCTCAATCATATTTTTACTTTTGTTTTAAATTTATTTATTTCTGTTATTTTTTTTGTTTGAGTTGGTAGAGCGTTGTATAGTTTTATCGCATTGAATTTCATATTTCTTTGTCCAAAAGATGTTTTCAAACTGGCTGTAGCTAGAATATTTTGGTTTATTTCCCTGGTTGGGTATCTATGTTGGACAGTGGAGTATTCTGATATGTTTTTTTTTAATTTTAAATAAAATATTTTTTGCATAAAGTTTTTGTATGTTGTAGACTTGAATGCTTTGAAACAATTCTTCTGTCGGAGTTCTAACCGGTAATTTCAAAATTGTCTTTAGTATTTCTTTTTGGGCTATATTGAGCCGGTCCATGTGAGTGCGCAAGGCAGATCCCCATCCAGTTATTCCGTACTCTATTTGTGATTGACATAAAGCGTAGTACACTTTCTTAATGTCGTTTATGTTGAGGATGTTACGGATGGCTCTAAAGAAGTAAATGTACCTTGTGAGTTTTTTTGTGATTACTTCAATGTGTCCGTTCCATCGGAGATTATCATCAATTTCAATACCAAGATATTTGATACTTTTGGAGTGTGCTATGGTAGGACAGTGGCATGATAAGCCTTGATTTTGATAGTTTTCTTGGCATGTATGTAATTTGAGATTAAAGTCATCTTCTGGCTGTCCTCTGGCTGTTATAGAAAATGTCAAATATTTTGTTTTATTGACATTAAGTGTAAGGAAATTTCTCTTAAGCCAGTTTTGCAGTAGACCAAGTCCATGTTCCGCTTCTTTGTAGGTACTTCTCCAATCTTTTTCGTTGAATACAATTACAATATCGTCAGCAAAGCTTATGATTTTTCCTCTCGTTCCTATGCTACCGATATCATTTATGTATATTAGAATTATTTAGACTCTAGTTGTCTTTACATTGTCTTTATAATGTTTGCAAGTTACTTAATTTTCCCACAGTTCTCACAGGCATGTTTGAATACTACTACTCTTCCTGTACTTGCCTAAATTTGGAAAGCTCATATAAAATACCTGGGTGTCCTAATTGATCATCATCTTCATTGGGATCAGCACTTAGCCAGTCTAACTCCCCGAATTCGCAAGCTCTCTTATGTTTTTCGAACTCTAAGAAATATACTTACTCCTACAACACTATAAACGATTTAATACGCTCTCTGCCAATCCTAGTTGCATATGGCATCATAATGTGGGGCGGCTGTGCTCTTTATTTTATCATCCTCTACAAAAAACCCAAAAAACGATAATACTTGCTATCAACAAGCGACCGACAAGATATTCCTCCACTCGACTCTTCACTGAATATAATGTCTTAACCATACTGCAACTCCATCTAAAATTTACTCTAACACATTTCATATTCAAATATAAGAAAAACCCTCTTACATCACAGTTACACCACCAGAACAATAACCAACCGACACTACAATGTACCTGCACTACGTACCACATCAGCTTGAAGAAGTTTCATGTACCTAGCTCCTAAAATATTAAACCTTCTCCCTTAGAACTTAAAAACCAAAACCCAACCCCATACCTTTAAAAAACAATTATCACAATGGATCCTTACATTTAGAAACTATGATATGTAACTTGCTACTTAAATTGAATTTAAATATAATAATTACCATTTGTTACTTAAATTAAATTGTATTGCATAATTATAATTTTTGATAACTATTATTATCAAATTGAATTGCATAATTTAATAGCTGTACCTATTCTGTAAACTTCATCCGCCATAATATGGAGACATCCCTAGCATGGCGGATGAATTAACACAAAAAAAAATCAATGTATGTATAAAGTTCTTTAAATAAATAAATAAATAACCTGACATTATTTGCAAATCACTTACTGCCACAATTGGGTAATGTTGTAATAAGGACCTTCAGCCTTCCAACATTCCCCAATTGTGCCGTTGTCATAGTCTCATTGGCTCCAGATGGAAGCGATTGGGACTCTTTTGCGGTTTTTACACAAAAAATAGTTAACTTTATTACATTAGTACAACTTGACAACTCCATTTTCTAGGTATTTTTGTGATGGATTCCGCCAACTTCTCGAAAACCGTGAAACTTTGGAACGTTCTTGTGAGACGTGGGAGGTTTATGGTACATGGCTTTTCAAATCTGGTCACTAAAAACAGCTAAAGGCATTACTTTTCGACTCTGAATGGAGTTTTCCCGCCAAAGGGAAATCTGCTAAGCTGTCATCCACCTTTTATTACGTGAATACCGCACAAGAGTCCCAACTGCTACCAACCCTCTGGAGCCAGTGAGACGATATATCGATGGTCCAGTAGTAAACGGAAACAAATCCGAAAAGACATAAAAAATTATTTGGATATCAAAAGATTCGCCTGAAGGGGCTCTTCCCAGTTTTAAACGGTAATTAATAAAAATGTTTGAATACTTAAGAATAGGAAAACCTGTTTAAAAAAACACACACACATGTCACGTATTTAAATGTACCCAGATTTACATAAACTATTTCGAATTTTTCCCATATAAAACTGACGAGATTTTTTTAAAAACAAAGGTTTGCATTTGAGGTAGTAGAAATTTCAATGAAAACTACTGAAATTTCACATTTTTGCATACGAGAGCAAAAACAAAATATTGATTATCTCAAAACAACAGATTTTGACTTGTTGAAGTTTATTACTGGGTCATCATATGGCATCATATGGCATCATATGAAGGAAAGGGCCTAAAAACTCCTCGAATATTAAATAAATATGGAAGCCGTACTCTTGAATATCTAATACCAGTGATTTTCAATAAAATCAATAAAAACATAAAATTTGAAACAAATGAGAGACTAAGTCCTAAAATGATAAAACTACGGTTAATGAACGAAAACTCCATGTATCTTTGAATATCTTAATATATATATATATATTGAAATATCTTATATATTCATAGTTGTAAGTTAAATTATCTAATACTACTGTGTGATCTATTCTAATGTTTCCTTAAAACTATAAATGTATTTACAAATATTTTCTTAGATATTATATTAAGAATGTTTAAATTGTTAGAACCTGCAGACAAGCTGCCATATGACAGCTTTGTGGGTCTACTCTAATTCTTGTACAAAATGTTCTGTAATTTTAATAAATAAAAAAAAAAAAAAAAAAATCCTCAATTGGGGTAGGTTGTGAGGCTAAAGAAAGTGAGGAGGGGAGGGTAATGGGGAAGAGGAAGGTGGAGAAGGACCCGACTATTCGTATCTGATCACCAAACACTCTAAAAATCAATAAAACCCTATAAAAAATCTAAAACCATTTCATGCAATTTTCCAATTCTGAATGCTGGTCTAATCAGAGGTATACTGAGTATATTCTATTCTGCAACGTGTCAAATATGTGAATAACAAAGAAGATTTGAACCCGCGACCTCAGGAATAATTTATTTTAAATTTCCTGTGCCGGGTTATGAACTATATTGATTTTAACTAAAATTGTATTAATTTAGTATTATTATCACATTACTACAATTAATGATTAAACTAAAGTAATTATTGTTTTCATGTTGACACCCCAGAACATTAGAAGGCTTTATTGTAAACATTTCGTTCTGTTTTGATTGCTTTTCCAACTTCCCTTAATCCAATCGAGGGTTGGGTTTCAATAAACAGTGTAAATACGAATATTGCCAAAATGAATAATGTGTTATTGTAACTCTCGCCAAGCACAGGATATTCTGTTTCAACTGATGTTTTTCGCAGTCATAGAGATTCTCAGCTTGAAAACTATAAACTGTAATCACTGGTGAACGAATATTGCATGAACGGACCCAGAAAATATACGTTCATATAAAAAAATAATATTTTCCCGTTAGCACATTTTTTATAATTCGAATTCGGGAGGCGATGTGAAGCTCGCTAATCTGTATATATTTAAATCAAAATATGCTTGCTTTTAAATAAGTACATAAGTGAGTTGTCTATGCATTGCTATATTAAAGAAATGTTTGAAACTTTCAAAATACCTTCTTTCCACCCCCGCGAAGGTTTCTGGATTATTACAACCACATGACAATACATCTGAAAAGTTTCTTCATCATTACGAAAACTCTTGCGATACTGTCAAAAATGTCACAATTTGAGAATGACATTTTGCAGGCCATCGATTGTTCAATCAAAATTCAATTTTTCAAAAAAAATTGTGCGAAACTAGCTGCAATGATTTTTGTGTTGCTGAATGCAGAAAAGTTTTCCTTTCGACGAATATTTCGGGGCAGGGTTAAATTCTCATAAAATTCGTTGAATAGCTAGCGGATCGGAGTTTTAAACACCTGTTCAACAAAATATTTCGAAAATTCTGTTTTCATTACGATCCATCGAAGTGCAAAATCATTACTTAAATATTTCACTTTGGCTATAAAGTTAGCTAAATTGTGGTTTCATATCCATATAATATATATGCTCTTTTATGTGAAAGGAAAATTCGAAACATAATTTTATCCATTTGTCTAGTATGAAAGAGACCGCATGAGAGAGCGGGACTATAAAATATTGTCACCGATCGTCCTGCGTCTCTTCTTCATCACCTGTTACTAATAATAAAATTTAAAAACTGATCACGCCATCGTCCCGAAGGGCTAACCAGAGAGGATGGACTGCCAAACAACTCGGTCTTACTTTACTCATATTCTTATATCGTCCCGTACAGAGCTTTCTGTTATTTTTTTTAAATTTGTTTTTTAATACTAGACAAGAGTCCCAACTGCTCTTAACTGTCCGGAACCAGTGATACTATGGCATCGTATTGTTGATGAACTCAAGAACAATAATAATGATTCATTGGCTTTCGACGTTTCAAGAGAAACATGTGAATCATCTTTTTTTGTTTAAATGGCAATGATGATATTCCAATTTCGGATTAATTCCTCAGACGATTTGATAAATCTGATGCCACATAAAGTACGATTACATATTTTGCTATACCTACTATCACCACCATTATTTAAATGTTTGAATTGTTGTCATTTTTGTTTGTCGGTAGATAAATGAAATAAATTTTTAAGAATAATTTAATTTATTTAAATAGTGGGTCTGAATGTGTTAACGTTCGTCCTAGTAGCGGTGGGGGAGATGGCGGAGACATGCGCGCCCATGGGTTGTTCTTAAGGTGATCCAATAGTCCAGGAAAAAATCTAAATCGGAATTTTAATTCCTGCCCATTTCTGGGCAGGAATTAAAAATATTTGACAAGACAAGAAAAAGCTTTTGGAAAGGTTGGAAAAGGTATTTGAGATTTGTTTTTTACAGGTTAATTTCATAAAGGCCTGTAAAAAACATTAACTCCTCTCTTACGCGATGTTTACTGTAATAACAAGGAAGTTTAAAATTGATTTCACGGAACCAAGCGTCGCGGAGTTTAGGGACGTCTGTTCCCCATCCCAGGCGGGGCGGAACTGAAACAAAATGTGTGTGACAAATGATAGTTCTTACGTCGATGACATAAGGTTCACTTTAGAAAGCCAAATTCATCGAGTACCGGCCGTTTTGATTGATGTCAAAAATATCAACGCGAAAATGCTTATTTTATTTTTTTTTGTGAAGTTCAGGCATAAATATATTTTTTTTGCGATTATTATAAAAAACTGAATTTGACAATTTGACTGCTTTTCAGATATGGTTTTACTGTACAGTAAACCCATATCTGTAAAGGGGTTTGCACTTGAAAATGTTTTTTGACCCAATAGTTAATTTTTTTCTAATTTATTAAAAAAATGACCGATGTTTTCAAAGGCCAAGATATGTTCTACACGCAATATTTATTTGAAGCATCTAAAATATTTCTAAGCGATCAAATTTTCAAAACAAAAATACATGATTTTGTACGAGTTTGCATTATTTAGCGTAGCTTCATTTTAAGCTGAATCGAGAAAAGTTTGTATGCTGAAAGTCTTTTGACGGCGTTTAAACCAAGCAATTTTAATGGTTTTTGGAGGGTCCTAACTCCTATAAGAAGTAACTTATCAAAAAAAGCGAATGATACCGACAAGCTAGTGGTATAATATATTATAAAATATATGCTCTAAGGTCAAAATGCAGAGAGGAAATAGGGGAATATATTTGTAAGGAAAAAAACGCCGTCCCCTTCTCTTTTAATGCTTCTGATTTCTTTTGGTAATTTATTAAAGAAACATGTTTCTTTGTTTGTATAATGGTGTTGGCGAAAATAAGTGTTTTGTTTAGGGCATACAAATAAATGAAGTCTAGTTGGATTTTCAGATATGAATGAGTATTTATCTTGCTCTTTTATAATTGTATAATTGAAATTTTCACAAGTAAGTTTTAAAAATTGATCTACATCACATGTTTGTGTTACATAAAAGTATTTGTAACAAGGTGTGTGCATCCTCTTACACAAACTTTATTTATGGTCTCGGTATGTGGCACCTCTGGTTCTTGCATATTTGGGCATCGGTTATATTGCGAGCCCTGGAATATTTTGGAATGCAACAGTTGTTAATCCTGCACAGATTCAAATCGGCAGATTTGTAAAGAAAGCCAGTCATTCTTTGTGGGGCAGCCGAGAGCTTTGGGGCGGTCCTCTCGACCGCAACACGACGAATCCTTTTTTAAGATCGCTACTATCGTGATTTTGTACCTTGGTCGTCATACTCGCCATCTTAGGAGTTGACTGGAAATCATCCTGGAGGGACGATTGGCACCCAAAATCATCCGCCTCTTCTGCTTCTGGAGGGTCCTTTTAGCTGGAGCCAATTCTCTGAAGTCCTGCGCTACTCACGATGTGAGATTCGTTTAACAAAAGAAAATTTCATCATGCTTCTATTTAACTTACCACGAACTTCTATTTAACTTACCAACATGAACTGCCTAACCTAAGCAAGCCCTTTGCAAGACAGCCTTAGTTATTTAGGATGTCATTTTAATTGAATATATATTTGTATTTATGATACCTTCTTTTTTTGAAAAACATTAACCTATTCTGTTTCGTAACGCTTAATTGGATCTCGATAGGTTTGTTCTGTTTTACTTGGCAAAGGCCAGAATGCAAACCTATTGGTGAAATTCGCACACTGGGTGCCTACACTAGCTGACAACTGTCCGCTGACAGCCGTCGTCAAGGAGACGTAAATTGTTGATTTTGAGTCTTCCTATCCTAACGCTTCTGTCAACATATTACGTTTTTTATCGTGACAAATCGAAACTCGCAAGGTGAAAATACCGCCGCCGTTATTCATCTCAATCGTAAGAAAATCGACCGTGACTACCTGTGGTTCATCCAAACTCACAATAGCTAAATACTGACCACGAGGGTTCCCAATCCGGGCAAGATCGCCAATCTATCGTAAGTACCCTTGTGATATACCTTTGCTATTTGATTCAGAAGACATACCATATCAGATCCACAGGCATAGCTTTCGCATAGAGTGAACATTCAGCTTCACTCTAACCCTTATAAGGTGGTGCCATCATCGTGCCTGCCTTATTCATATTCCTTACATCTGCCATGCGAGTCAATCTGCTTACTATAATCTACCTTGTACATTGTTGCCACCTCATCCCTGGTAACATTTTTAAAAGCCTGTTTGAACGTTTAATATAAATATAAAAATAATTTGAAGATTCGCCCAGTTTGGTGGGTCAATTTTGTATAAAAAAAAATTAATTATTAGCATTATTACGATTAAGAAAAATAATTTTTTTAATTAAAAAAAAAAAACCTGAAGGAAGACAAAAATATGAAATCTTTACCGGGCCTTTTATCTATCGTGCATGCTTTAAAATGTAAATATATTTACTTTCAACGATGTTTAAATAAATTCATTAAACAGTTTGAAGAACAACTTCTTTGTTTCGAAGAAAGGCTTTATTATTTTCCAACCCCCATTTGGTAGGCCTTTCGTTGCTTTGAAGATTACATTACAGTTTCCTTCAAGCGTAATAACAAATTTCCCAGTTCCCGGGTTTTCGTCTCAATTAAAACCGACTTTCTTAGAAGCGATTAAATACCGTAAACACATTCACAGCATCAATAAGGTTCCGGGATATTTTAGAATTCCGGGAAACCGAAAAAATACTTGAAATTTTTTCTCAGTTTTCGGTAGTTTTTAGTGATACGAGTATAATACAAGGTGGCACAAAATTAATCACACTATCGGAAGATGTTATAATTTTATCAAATGGCGTCGTACGTCAATCATATTTGACATTTGTGAACTAGACAGCTGCAGAATATAAACAGACAAGCAATGGAGCGCTAAATTCCGCAAGAGCGTGGAATAATTGTGGATTAATTGCCATTCTCAATCTCAACAACGAAGATGGACGATTTTGTGTCGAAAGTCATCATGACCGACGAGGCGCATTTCCACTTAAGCGGTTACGTCAATAAGCAAAATCTTCGTTTCTGGGGCACTGAAAATCCGCGTGTGATGCTGCACGAAGAGCCACTACATCCACTCAAAGCCACTGTGTGGTGCGGCGTTCATGCGGGAGGAGTAATTGGGCCGTATTTTTTTGAGGACGCAATTGGCAATACGGTTACTGTTGGGTTGTTACAGGGCCATAATAAACGACTTCTTACTGCCGGAATTGGATGAGCGGGGCTTGGTGAACATGTGGTTTCAACAAGACAATGCAACCACACACACAGCACGAGCCACAATGGATATTGTGAAGGAAGCGTTTCCTGGTCGCGTAATCTCCCGATTTGGCATGACCAACAAGATCGCCCGATTGAACCATCCCAGACTAGTTTCTTTGGGGCTTGTTGAAGTCGCGGGTTTATGCCGACGCGCCTCAGACAATCGAAGCCCTTAAGGAGAATATTCGACAAGAATGCGAACAGTTATCACCGCAAAATGCGATAAAATGGGCACAAATGCGTATCAACACTGGCGGAAGCCACTTGACGGATATCATATTTTTCACTTAACAGAAAAAAATTTAAATGTTCAAATAAAGTTTTCCATCACTCAAAATCTTTTCTTTTATTTATTAAAAAATTTATTCAAAATCAAAATTGGATGATTCATTTTGCGCCACCCTGTAGATATAAAATTAGAGAATAGAACAAGAAAAAAAAATTAATTATAGGTGGCGTAAATAAAACAAAATAATAATACAAGTTCATAATACATTATTTATAAATGAACAAGTGAGGAAAAATATTTAAAAAAATGTGCAATCGTTCCTATGCGATGTTCCTAAATATTAATATTATGCTACTTAGAAGTACCTCTGGTAAACTTACATTTAAAATGTCGATATTTGAAATGAATTTGTTTCCAAGTGTGTGTACCTCTGGTAAACTTATATTAAATATGTCGATATTTGAGGTGTATTTGTTTCCAAGTGTGTGAGAGCGAAAAATAGGAACATGTTTATGGAAGGTAGAACATGAAAATTAACTTCATAATTTGACGAATTGTTCAAGTGTATTTAATAAGAATGTTTAGTTTATGTGTTGAAATACGTGTATTAAAGCACGTTCACACACAGCTATAAAACTGCGAGCAGATATCTGTTGAACCGCGATCGCTTATCTTTCGCACTTTCACGCGACGCTATCAAATATTTCTTCTTGTGGTAGGAGAGGGGGTCAGTTCAATTAAGGAGCGGCAACGGAAAGCACATTTTTGTACTGAAATCCGTCAACTTGAAATCTTTCATCCACCGGTCTAGGCAGCTCCGTAATTACAATTATTCGTCCTGTTTTCATTGGAGAGGGGGCGCGTAACTTTTAGCATATCGCCTCTGGAGCGGTTCCGTCGTAAGATGTGTAATGTCTATGATTGATCTGCGCTTAAACTGCTTAGGTGTGAACGGTCTGAAGAGATTGTATGGAGAGCGTTATTTGGCGCGCGATGATCTTTTATATTTTATAGCTGTGTGTAAACGAGCTCTAATGGTGACCCGACAATTGATCCCTCGACGTGTTATTTACTCTAAAATTATATTTTTTTGTGCATTATGTACTTATTTCAAAAGTAAAAGATATTCATTTCGACTTCAAAAGCACCCTTATTAATAAGTTGGTATGAATATCAAAGGAATTTATATACAGTGTCGATTTTTTGTACTTATGCGCTGGTACACACAGTAAATAGAGAAGCAGATTTTTTATTGGTGCATTTGATGCATTATTCTTTTGTTATTTGGCGTTACATTTTATCTGCACATTGGTACGGGGTCACTTAGTTATATTTTGTAATTAGGTATAGCGTATTTTTCCTAAAGCGATTGCACGTTGTATATAAGTATGCCGGGGGACCAATTTTCGGCGAATCAACGGTCATAGAACCGTGTATAATAAATATGTGAAATCAAAGTTCATCGAAACTACTCAGTAGATGCTTATCGAATGAGATTAAATAAGTAATGTGAATATTATTTATAGTTAAAACTTGCACACTGAGTAAATAAATACTTTCACAAGAAAAACGAAGATACTTGTAATGATTCCCCCCGCCCAGATAACAAAAACAAAACGCACATCTTCAAGGTCCAGAGGCTTGGCCACATTGGACCTCTCGTCGGCGGCTGAAATGGTGAACCCCTTTACATGCAGGAGGTTATTCCTCATCTCAATCCATTGGTTTCTTAAACCATTCTCAGCACACCTCAGAATCAAATTATTAACTGTCTTCAAATAAGGAGATCCATAGGCCATTCCAAGAACTACGAAGCAAGGAATTGGACATTTGGAACTAATATGGTATAATCTTCTTCCCCGATAAAACAGATTAGATAGAGATGCGATCAATTGAGAATCATCCCGCTTGATAACGAAGGCATATCTTCTTTTCTTTTTCTTCTTTACGATCTCGTTCATGATTTCAGATTTCTTCCATGCCTTTACTCTTGCGCGAATTGAATCGGGAATTTCAATCACTTCGTTAAACATATCTATGTAGTCTTCGTCAACTATGATGTCGAATCCCCCCTTTGCAGCCTCAGAAATCGAATCGACCTCTCCCTCGTAAACGGTGGTCGTAAACGCACTCGTAAACCTTGCCTGAAATATAAAAAAATAATACATCATATAGGTAACAATTTGGGAGTTGAAAGAAATTATACTAAACACAAGCCAATAAAACTAGCACCAGGACACGTTAAATTGCTAACAACTGCTAATGGATCAGAGTAATAATTATGCTTCGAACCCCTGATACCGCCTGATGCTCCTCAAACAAATCTGCAGAGATGCCTTTGGAAGCCTTGTCATTTGTCATTTGTCATTTGCAACTGGCCTCCGATCCATTGATCAATTAAAAATAATATCACCTACTTTTGATGATGATGAATAAAATTTCTTACCTCAATCGCCGCACCCATTATCACACAAAAAATCATAACTGCAGCTTGAAAAATTCTCCAACTTGGGCCAGATCTTTTAAAGTGCATAGACTGTCTGAGCATACAAGCCACGATCTCCATCGCGCTCCTTGTGAATGACCTCAATTTCAAATTATATCCTCTCGGGACAACAATATACTCCACTCTCTGAAGAGCAAATGATGCGAATATCATCGCAAAGAACGTCATACCAAGCCAGAACAAGATTTCATTGTTGATAAAACTTCCGATGCTACTTAGTTTCAAATTTCGCTCAGCTCTTGGGGCAAGTATGCAGAGATCATTCCGTTGGAGCGGGTAAGTGCCTTCGAGGTAGTTGTGGAAATTATCCCGAAGTATTCTTGAGTTGAACCCGATTTCCAGATGACCGAGCGCGAACTGTTTCACATTTCCAGTTATAGAACCGTCCGGTAAAACACCTCCCCTTCCGATTCCATTTTCTGTCTTTATGTGATCGTAGCTTGCGTTTAAAAAATCCTTCACAATTTTTGAAAAAATGCTGTCAATCACTTCAACCGTGCCATTGCCATCAGATACTTTTTTTATAATTGATGTAACCAAATCATTCTGAATATCTATTATTAGCTTATAACCATGCAGCTGACTGACTTTAGCTTGCTGCAAACCAAGTTCTATATTGTCAGTTATATTCTGGCAAAAGTTGTCAAGGAATGGATTGTAAGTGAAGATTTCCACGTTTTTTGTCCAGAACACTACATATGCGTGAAGGAATTTGTAACCCCAGAGAAAAGTGAATATTTTTTTGAGGGTTGGCTGAGCGTTTTCAACACGTTTCACTTCATTTCTAATGACAAATACAATTGTAGATCTATGCTTCCATAAAATATTCTTAAGTAACTTTGATACGACATTTTTAATTCCATCTATTGTCAAGTCATTCAAAATAACAAGCTGACTTAGATAGTGTGGATATCTGATGTACATTGCACTAGTTGCGTACGTTTCTCTTCCCCAATAACTACGAGGAAAATATATTGTTTGACTGCTGAATGCGGCGAGCAAATCATTGTCAAAATAACTTGGCTCAAGTGAATTTACAATCCAGTTCTTGAAAGTGGTCAATTGCAGAATACCACCGATAAATTTTGCGTACTGTTGGAACATTTCGTTGTTATTCGTGACATTATTATCAATCGACCTCTCCAGAATACTGTCCATCGCTACACATCTTATGGAGATGACAGCTATAAACGCTTGGTACTTCCATCGCAACATTATGTTTCCTATGGTAAAAATCACAAGTGCGATCAGGACAAAATCTTTGACTCAAATGAAATAAATCAAAGCGTTAAGCTGAACTAATAATAATGTCCCTTCCGAACTGTCACAAACATTGAAAATATAACCCGAAAAGCAGTATTGACTCCAAGACCTTTTATTTCGATAATTATGAGCCAATCTTTTCTGAATTAGTTTGAACTTGTCAAATTAATGTTCATACACAAATCTATTTTATTGTTGAATTCCTATCGCCATCCTTTTATTACTTTTTTTATCAAAGAACTTTTATTTATTTTAGATTTGGTAGTTTTCAAATAAAAGTGCTCATGTTATTGTCGGTGTGCGTCCGTATATGCCGACCAGACACAAAAGACAAATTAACTTAATTTAATCGAATAGTGGGGACATATTAAAGCAAATAATTCTTTATTCACCAGACCACTTGTAAATCTTACGATTTCCGAAAAATATTTGCTTTTGATTTATTAAATAATAAAAGAAAATTAGAAACATAATTTTTTGGACTTTTGTTTACATAACCACTAGTAAAATGTTTAAAAAGCTTGAACGTTCCGATTTAAGTGGGTTTATCTTTGTATTCTTTTTTTTTACATTATCTTTTACATTTTTTACATTCATAATCATTTTTGTATAATTTTTTTGCGTTACTGGGTAAAATAACTTCCCTCAGGGCCTATGTCATCTTTGAGGATACTGTGTGGAGGGTCTTTTTAGGAAAGGAAGTTCTGGGAAGGAAAAGGGTATTAGGGGTAGGTAGGAATCTGGGGGTCAGTGTGTCCAGGGGTGACGGACGTATGAATACATCCCTCCCACTGTTGTGCAAGGCGATGTTCCGTGAGTCCTACCGGAAAAGTCAAAGAAACTCCCTTAACCGTTCTCTCTCGATCCGGCCTTCCAAGCAGCTTTTGGGCAGACGCATCTGCCGCCAAGACCCGGACAAACCTTACCCTATGAACCCGGGCACCCCTGCTGAGTCACCAAACGTAGCGAAACATTTGGGATGACCCACAGTAGAGGTGTTGGTTATCCAATAAATGTGGCGGCGGTACCCAAATTGTAAGTTTTCTGTTAGCATCGGTAAATAATCAGATATTGTTACGGAAGACATATTTAAGCAGTGCCCATGAGGTGATTTTTTTCAAAAACGCATCAAAAGTACCTACATCTTATCAAAATATCTTTTTTTTTAATGTTTTTATTCGAGAAAAAAGAAAATTACATTTTCACTTATTTAACTAGAAATCTGAATTACAAATATTTAACATTACATTGTAATCCAATATTATTCATAGTTACGAATTGATTGCTTAGGCACCATAAATATAGTTAGTATGTATGATGTTTGAATGTATGTTATCGCCTAAAGTGTGTGTGTGTGTACTTGAGACGTTTTAATGAATTCTGTATTTGAATGTATTAGTTCATTATTCATTTTGTATATAAGGAGATCATATATATATATATATATATATATATATATATATATATATATATATATATAATTTTCTGAATTTTAATAGTTTTGTTTCCATGTATAATTGTTTTGTGGATGTTCTGGATCCGTGGTGAAATAGTTTTTTTTTTATTACCTTTTTTTGAATTACCTCAAATTCATTTATGTATGTTTCGTACGCGTTTCCCCAGATTTCAATCGAGTAATTTAAATGTGAATGTACGAGACAATATTAAAAACTTTTTTTAATTTATTTGGTAACAAAACAAAATACTCTAGTTAAGTTCAACATCTTGTTTAGGTTGTTTAAATGTTAAATGCTTATCAATGCACAGCCCAAAATATTTTCGGTGGCAGGTAGCAGGATTTGCAAGTCGCCCTTTTCAGTTTTTAAGGCCACATAACGAAGAATTATTTTACGGGTTGAGCTTAAAATCATGTATCCTGCTTTTTTATATTTATTGTTAGGATATTTGATTGGAGCCAAGTTTTAATTTTTTCTAGGTAACTTCATACATTTTTTAATAATAAGTATAAATTTTAAACTCAGTAGAAAATTTCAGTATCATCTGCATTTAAAAAAATTGCACCATTGAAATCTAATTGCGAAACATAATTGATGTAAATTTGGAACAGTAGAGGCCCTAGAATGGATCCCTGCGAAACTCCGTAGTTCAATGGAAGGTGGTCGCTATTTTAATTGTTAATGCTAACGAATTAATATAACAACGACGTTCACCAATATAATACACGACAACACAACAAACTACATATATCAAAAATACACTCAACAAAGTTCGGACTGAAATCATTAGAATACATTGCGTACACTAACTATAACAAATTGCCTGAAGAATTAAGACAGGTATATGCCTCTAACAAATCTCGAACGATATATTGAAATCCTATTTTTTCAAATGTTATTTGGAAAACGAGTCATAGTAGGTACAAACTCTGTTCATGGGCGCAGTTTATACCTTTTTTTAAATCTTATCATGTATTTTTTTATGTAAACATCTTGTATTAGGTCTGTGTATTTTTGAGCATGTACCTTTTATTGTATTTTTCCTGATTTGTTTTTTATGCATTTCTATAGCCCATCATGGAGGATACTTTATTTTAACTTAGTGACACCAACAGTACATAAATCAAACGAGTGGTTATAATATTATTCATAAAATCTTATAAGACATGTTTTCTGTGAAATATTTGTAAAGTGATTCTTCGTATGTTTGTGTCTGTATGTTGCTTCTGTAAAATGTTTTGTAAAATTTTTCTTCATTTATTGTGTCTGCATATTGGGTTGGGTTGGGTTTATCTTTTCAAATGTACCAATTGGCGATCCCTTAATGAGTTTTGATAACTCATGGGAATGCAACTTCGTTGTATGTTTTATTTAAATAAAAAAGAATTGCTTTCTATTGCTATTATTATTAGAGACGATCGTAAATTTACCTTTCGAATAAACAATATCAAAAATTTAAACAATTGAAATACGCAATTCAAATATACAGATTCACGTTTATCCATTTTCCGGCTTCAGGTAGGTACTTTATCGCTTGTCTGAATTCACGCAATTAGTTCCAATTTTGGAAATCACAAAGTATATTTGATTTCATTGGATAATTTCACGCAGGATATTTTACGTACGGACGTATTGTTGATGAAATTTTGCTTCACACCTATAAATTTTTCTAAGGTGAATCTAAGGATTTTTTTTTAAATATTCGTTATTAAGCATATCCAGTGATTTCGAAAGTTCACCAAAAAATTGAATAATTTAATATTTTTTAACCTTTGTAGGTGCCTTGAATATTGTTTGTAAAAATTTACTTCCTTACATTTTGCATTAGTTTTATTAAAGTTTTCATGCACAAAATTAAAGTAATATAAAAAAATCACATTTTTTATTACCAAATTTATTATTTCATTACTTGATATATATATTATAGAATATCGTTCAACAATCTGCATACTTATTGTATCTCATAAAAAAATAAATAAGGAGGCTTCAGCACGGATACTTCAGCACTGCGCAATAGTGCGCAAGCGAGTGCGCAGGCGCAGGCGCAGGCGCAGGCGCAGGCGCAGGCGCTCATGCGCTCATTACCAATAATAATTAATAAAAAAATTACAATTCCTCCTTTAGCAGGTATTGTAATTTTTTATCGTTTTTTTTTTTAACTTTTTATTTTTATTTTGAACAACTGATAAACAACCATTCACCTTTCATAAATATTTGTTTATCGGATTTCAAATTATTATTAGTAAGGCTGTTAAAGTTTATCCTGAAAAAAATATTATAAAATCGTAAACTTTGGTCCAAAAAAAACGTGGTCCAATTTTGGACCACTGTCAATCGCAGAAAAATAAATTTGGTCCATATTTTGGCCTTAGTCGCTCCAGTGGATGATATAAATAGATTTAATCAATAAATTATGACGTCTAAAACTGAACAAAATTTAAAAGATCCAAAAATGATCTCGTAACTTAGAATTTTTTTTCTTAAAATTGATTGCAACCCTGGACGGCTCAAACACCCGAGCAAGCCAAGCCGAAGCAGTATACACACAGCTGAACAGCGAAGCACCAGTCATGTTTTTAAAGCGTGCACTTTAAAGGCTGGTCTCCTGCAACCGTTTCCACAAAAAATACATCATTTTGTTCGAGCATTATTTCATTCCGTCCCCAGCGTTTCTTGAAACTTTGAGGTGCGGAAGGCAAGGCCACATACTTTTTATGTAATAGTCTGTGGTACCTATAGACGTATAGACGCCAGGCACGTATTTGACTTTGTAAATAATTATATAGACGTCAAAAAATATCAAGATAAGTTTTAGTGCATACGGTTTTCGCCAGAAGGTTTTTGGAAGCTACATCAGAGAGAAAACACAGATTTCCAGTTTCATTATATCTATTCTTGAAGATAAATTTTACAAACTATTACATTGGTTTATATATTAGTACAAAAAATGTTATTATTTAGTAGCTGTATGTAAAAAGATTAGATGAAGCATTTGTGAACATCTCACCTCGAGAACCTGTGCTGAGGTGTTCGTATATTTAGGATATTATGTCGACATAAGTAAAATCACAGTATCCTCCTTGATATTGTCAAGAAAGGCGCTGTGGGGTAACCCATGGCGGCAGTATCTCAAATTATATGAACATGATAAAATTTAAGATTTATAACAGTTGAAGTTACATAAATAATTATTTTGAAAAGCTGGTAGGTATAGCAAGTTAGACCGCACATTCCTAATTTGAAATATAATCGTTATCATTTTCTAAGAAATAATAAATAAAATTTATAATAATATATTATGTAAATCAACTAGTACCCTATCGAATAAGAATCAACAAGTTGGTGTAAATTATTTATAGCAAGAATTTACATATTGAACACAGGAATGCTTGCGCCACAAAAACAAAGATACTAGTAATGATTCCACCCACCCAGATAACAAAAATAAAGCGCACATCTTCAAGATTTAGGGGCTTCACCACATTAGACCTCTCGTCGGCGGCTGGAATAGTGAACCCCTTTACGTGCAGGAGATGATTCCTCATTTCAATCCACTGGTTTCTTAAACCGTTCTCAGCACACCTCAGAATCAAATCGTTAACTATCTTTATATAAGGAGATCCAAATGACATTCCAAGAACCACGTAGCAAGGAATTGGACATTGAGAACTCATGCGGTACTGTCTTCTTCCTTGATAAAACAGATGAGACAGCGTTGAGATCAATTGAGAATCATCCCGCTTCATAACGAAGGCATGGCGTCTTCTGTTTTTCGTATTTACAATCACTTTCATGATTTTAGATTTATTCCACATCTTTACCCTTGCGCGAATTGAATCGGGAATTTCGAAGACTTCTTCAAACATATCTTTATAGGCTTCGTCAACTATGATCTTGTATCCCACCTTAGCAGCCTCAGTAATTGAATCAACGTCTCTCTCGTAAATGGTGGTTGTAAAAGCGCTCGTGAACCTTGCCTGAAATATAAGAATAAACCATTATTTAGGTAACAATTTGGGATCGAAAGAAAGTATACCAAACATAGGCCGATAGAGCCAACGCAATGGGTCACGTTCAAATGCAAACTACTAACGGATCTCAGTCATAAAAATTAAACAGAAAGAAAGGGAAGCCGCATCGAAATCCCGATACTGCCTGATACTCTTCAAACAAATCCCAGACGAAGAGGCTAGGATAGGCCCTCAGAAAATTCATCAGCATCTCCAGAAGAAAGTTGCCTAGTTAGTTGCTGCCGAAAACACTGTTTAAAACTAATGTGAAACAGTGCGATGACAGAGAGGGTCTGCAATGAACCGAAGTACTGAAGTGGTGCTAGGTTGGAACGCCTATGGAAGCCTTGTCATTGCGACTGGCTCCGATCCGGCAAGTTGAAAACAATTATTAAAAACCTACTTTTCATGATGATGGATAATTTTTTTTACCTCAATCGCCGCACCCATTATCACACAATAAATCATAACTGCAGCTTGAAAAATTCTCCAACTTGGGCCAGATCTTTTAAAGTGCATAGACTGCCTGAGCATACAAGCCACGATCTCCATCGCGCTCCTTGAGAATGATCTCAATTTCAAATTATATCCTCTCGGGACAACAATATACTCGACTCTCTGAAGAGTAAACGATGCGATTATCATCGCAAAGAACGTCATACCAAGCCAGAACAAGATTTCATTGTTGATAAAACTTCCGATGCTACTTAGTTGCAAATTTCGCTCAGCTCTTGGGGCAAGTATGCAGAGATCATTCCGTTGGAGCGGGTAAGTGCCTTCGAGGTAGTTATGGAAATTATCCCGAAGTATTCTTGAATTGAACCCGATTTCCAAAAGCCCAAGCGCGAACTGTTTCACATGTCCGGTTATAGAACCGTTCTGCAAAACACTTCCCTTTCCGTTTCCATCTTCTGTCTTTATAGGATCGTAGCTCGCGTTTAAATAATCCTGTACAATTTTTGAGAAAATTTCTTCAACCACTTCAACCGTGCCATTGCCACCAGATACTCCTTTTATTACTGATGTAACCAAATCATTCTGAATATCTATTTTTAGCTTATAACCATGCAGCCGATTGACTTTTGCTTGCTGCAAACCAAGTTCTACATTTTCAGTTATATTCTGGCAAAAGTTGTCAAGGAATGGATTGTAAGTGAAGATTTCCACGTTATTTGTCCAGAATATTACATATGCGTGAATTAATTTGTAATCCCAGAGAAACGTGAATATTTTTTTGAGGATCGGCTGAACTTTTTCAACATGTTTTACTTCATTTCTAATAACAAATACAATTGTGGATCTATGCTTCCAAAAAATATTCTGAAGTAACTTTGATACGACATTCTTAATTCCATCTACTGTCAAGTCATCTAAAATAACAAGCTGACAAAGATAGTGTGGATATTTGATGTACATTGCACTGGTTACATACGTTTCTCTTCCCCAATAACTTATAGGAAAATATATGGTTTGGCTACTGAATGCGGCGAGCAAATCATTGTCAAAATAACTTGGCTCAGGTGAATTTAAAATCCAGTTCTTGAAAGTGGTCAATTGCAGGACACGACTGATAAATTTTGCGTACTGTTGGAACATTTCGTTGTTATTCATGACTGTATTATCAATCGGCCTCTCCAAAATTCTTTCCATCGTTACACATCTTAGGGAGATGACAATTATAAAAGCTTGGTACTTCCATCGCAACATTATGCTAAAAATCGTACGTGCAATCTGGAGAAAATCTTTGACTCGATTGAAATAAATCAAAACGTTTTGCTTAGTTACCTAATATCCCTTCCGAATTATTACACACATTGATTATTGAGCCCGCAAAAACTGTGTCCGAAAGCTATTTTTTCAATAATGAAAAGCCAATCTTTTCCGACTTTGTGTGAAGTTGTCAAATCAATGTTTATTCTTAAAGTTAACTCGTATGGCTTCCATCGCCTTCCCTTTTATGTTTTTCATCAAAGCCTTTTTTTATTTTAGCTTTTCGGTTTCAATTGTTGCGCCTTTTAAAAGCACTTTTAATTTGAGTGTCGATTGTCTGTATGCCGACCAGACACAAAAGTCCAATTTAATTAATTAAAACGTTTAATAGACATATTAACAAATAATATAGCAACCATCGATGTCTTCTTTAGTATCTACCTACCAACCTTGTTTTAATAAAGGTGTCGTAATTTTATTTTCTTTCGTGTGGTATGGATGGACTAAATGGCAAAGGCAGAATATAAGTATAAATTTTAATTTCATCTGTATTCGTAACAAATTATTTTTTTCATACAAATACCCTATTTTCCAAACAAAACATCCAGTCGAAAGCATTGAAATTGATGAGACCCGTTGATGTACGCTTGGAAAGGTCAATGTTTTTATTTTAGTATTAGTGGATACTTTCCTATAATATTGTTATAACAAGGCAAGGCGAGAAAGATCTCTAGGCGATTATGTATAATTCTCAGCGAAATTCTGAAACTATTGATATATGACTCTGTGGTAAAAAAAATTAATAAAATAACCACGTGCATGAATCTTCATTGCCATCGCTTTGCCTGTTAATTGTATACTTTATAAAACGATAACCGTACATAATAAAGTGGTGCAGCTAGGGGGGGGGGGGAGGGTGGCCTGCACCGGGTGATACGGGGATGACACCCGACCGTGAAAAAAAAACTACGCAGGTAGAATATTGCCACAAAAATATTTTACACGTGAACACTGTCTGTTATTTATATTTTAGTAGTTCTATGCTTTGGTTGATCGAGGATTCCCCAAAAATTCTGTTATTTTATTTTCGTTCCTAGCTATAACCATTGCTCGGTTGAAGGTGCGGCAGACTTTATAAGCTGAGCGATGATGTAGTCCCAAGCGCGACCTCTGCCATAGGACATCCTATAAGTGGTTTGCTACGTTTGGTGACTTAGCAGGGGTGCAGGTCTTGACGGTGGATTCGTCTGCTCTCCTTTTGCATGGCGGGCCGGATTGAGAGAGACTGGTTGAGTGAGGCCTTTTGACCATTCCAACCGGATTCTCTCGTCCTTCACTCCTAGATACATTGACCCCCAGATTCTTACCCACCCCCCCATATTATTTTCCTTCCCAGAATTTCTATCTATCCCTCCCTTTCTCAGGAAGACTCTCCACACAGCATCCCCTCAGATTTAAAAAAAAAAATTATGTGAATACCGCACAAGAGTCCCAACTGCTCCCGTCTGGAGCCAGTGAGTTTGGCATCCCCAATTGGGGTATGTTGTGAGGCTGAAGGTAGTGGGGAGGGAAAGACCACCACCAACCACCATACTAGGCACAGGCATGTCCCTAATATGGTGGTCGAAAAATCCCCAATCTATGTAACAAACAATTCAAAGAATAAATAAACTTTTAAAAAAAGGAGATGGAGAAGAGGACGGTGGGAAGTACCTGGCTATTCAGATCTGGTCACCAAACACGGCCAAAGCCATTTCAAGCAACTTTTCAATTCTGAATGGTGGTTTTACACCTTACATGAAATAGGCCTTGAGGAAAATTATTTTCCTCAAGCTCTCTTGTGTGGAGTTAATATAAAAAAAACGAAGCCATTGAAATGCTATATCTATTATGATCATGAATGTTGCAAATCCAAACTTTGTAGACTATTTTATAACGATGATAAAAATAAAAAAAATAAATTTTAATATTTTTTTCACGTACAATTTCTGAACAGCTGTTTAGGGGCCATCCATAAATTACGTCACACCTTAAGGGGGGGGGGGGGGAGTAGAGAAGTGTGAAAAGGGGTATGGGGGGGCCCAAAAGTCATGAAATTCTAGGGGGGAGGTGGTCTCACAAATGTGACAGGGGGGCGGGGGGGGGTCAAAAAATCATGAAATTCGTGTAACGTAATTTATGAATGGCCCCTTACGGTTAAAATTAAGTTTTTTTCCATAGATATGCACCTTTCATTATTAAGTATACCACAGACAACATACAGAATCGAAAATATTCTATGTTGACTCGAATAAGTACCTCTCACGGCAGTTTCAAAGTAACAAACTCGCAGGATTCGCGCGGTTATAAACTTTACGATTTTGTAATATGTTTTTAATAAATCCTACAAATATGAATAAACGGTTAAGTACAGGTTAATTCATTGGCTGTATAGCACTATAATAAGTTTTTATGTCTCCATGTTAAAATTCGAAGGTATGACTTTTTTAGGTAGGAAGGTATGAAAAATTTAAAAATTTCTTCTGAAAATCTCGAGCAAACGGAGAAAAAAGTTTTAAAATGCGCTGTCGCTCCAGAGGTTAAACAAAAGAAAGGTAAATTTTCGATCGCACTGGCCACGCTTATTACGAACATTTTTTAGAAAAAACCTTTAGATTCGCCTTAATTACTATAAAAGGAAACTTTTTGCATTCTTTTTGCATTTTTGCAAGAGGGTTTCCTTCGACCGATTCTCTACACCGCAAACGAACATCTTCTTGGAACCCCTCTCGAAACCTCCGAAAATCCATTTCCCATCAACAATTCTGCCACGATTGTTTTTTCTTTTTCCTATTTTGGCCTCGTCGATCTCCACGGTGACACCAACACCTCCAATTTTCTGTTTCATTCGGTGGCACCAGTCCACACAAACCTCCCGGCAATAGGAGGACCAGTTCACAACTGTTTCGCTACTGAGGTCTAGTTCTTCCATCAGGAAAGTGGTCCTGGGTGGACGCATCATTGTCCAGAAAGAGACGAATGTGCATATTTTTTCGATGGGGAGGCTTGACTGACCGAAAAATGTGCCTTTTCGAATCGACACCGAAAAACTACACCTCGTTTTGATTCTCTTGTGGCCCGAACTCACCACCGAGGTTTTTCTGCACCTGTACAGCGGGTACGAAAAACTACACATATTCGCACACACGTCACATTTTCTCTCTCGGAGAAACACTCCGTGACTTCTTAGCCATTCCAAGAGGATCTCCTGGTTTCTTACGATTTCCACAAAACCCACAACTCCTATGGAACAGGATTGGCACGCCATTTTTTTTCGAAAGGGTCTGTTCGGCGGAACAAATACTCGGAACTAATTAATAACGTTGGTTGGAACCGGAAACAAAACAAAAAACCGGAAGGAAGAAATAAAAGGATAAAGACAATAAAATTAAATTACTGAAATTAAATTGATATAATTGAATTAAAAAAATTCCTCTGAAACGTATTGTGTTTTAAATACAGAATAGGTTTTTAGGCAAAATTTTTAACATTAAAAAAAAATTTTATTTTTAAGTAAAAAAAAAAAAACGCGCGCGCGTTTTTTTTTTTTTACTTAAAAATAAAATTTTCTATGTAAAAAAAATTTTTTCAATGTAAAAAAACTTGCCTAAAGTAGTGCTTACCTAATACGCATACATTGCGTGGTAGTAACGTAACTTCTCGCTAATATTTATTTTGTAGTAATTATAAATATATACGAATAGAGGTTTGTTATCATTTAACATTATATAATTTTGTGTTTTCATAATCCGCGCCATTTTATGTGTCCCATGAAGTCGGCTACGGCTGGTAACTAGCTCTTCGTAATGTATCAGGGCTACTAACATAACGGAATCGTAAATGGCCTCGGTTTGACGCCGTACGAGTTCGCGAAGTGAATTTTAGTTTTACACAATTGAAATTTAAAGTGCATCATTTTCCGCCGCCCCGAATGCAAAAAGTTTCCTTTTATAGTAATTAAGGCGAATCTAAAGGTTTTTTCTAAAAAATGTTCGTAATAAGCGTGGCCAGTGCGATCGAAAATTTACCAAATATGCTTGAATCTTAATATTTTCTCCACTTTAAAAACGATTTGAAATTTTAATTTTGTTATGTTTAGTGAATAAATTAAATTGAATTGAATAATATCGAACAGTACAACGTGGTCCCATCCCTAGCAGCGCTATTCCATAGATCAAAATATCTATGGAATGTACTTTATAAACGTCAAAAAGGTCAAAAGTAAAGTAGCAATTCTGCAGTTGTTATCAGGCGCCGGATGCTTGTGTTACAATCGGGTGTTGTTAATTCTGAATGAATCACTTCTGTTAATTAATATCTTCTCGTTTATTTTTAATAATTAACCATCCTTTAAAATGTCTGATGATGAGAGGAGCTCTTCCGACTGGGTTTTCTACAAGGATCGACCGGAATGGAGCGACCTTACTCCCGTGTCGCAGGACGATGGACCTAACCCTGTTGTGGCCATAGCATATTCAGAAAAATGTAAGCAAACGCATATTTAATCCATAATATTCCTATTTAAGGTTGTCATTATCTTAACTGTACGTCATGCCACTTCAAAAGTGACAAATGTTTTTATCCAATGACTTTCATTTTCTCATAATGCTATTTACTTACACAGATGCTTAACGTGATATTGAAATAGTGTACATTGTTTAGGTTTATTATCCAGAAATGTCTTGATTAATTTCTAGAATATTTCTACTAATAGTGTAAAGTAATTTTTGCTAATATGACCAAATTCTAATCACAACTTTTGGTAAAATTTTAGTTTACCAAAAAACTTAACTTAGAGCTTTAGTTTACTAAGAACCTAATAACCTATTGTGTGCATGAAAATAGCTGTTTCTTGTGGCAGTTGTTGAAATAAAGGGCACGAGTACGATTTCCGTGGCGCTGCGATTTGACGATCTATTCAAGCAGAACAGCCCAAAATAAGACGAAAATGAAGAATAAATTTTTTCCATATCTAGTTCAGTTTTTGAGAAATCTTATAGGGGCTGTTCTACCCGAATACATCGTCAAATCAAGTAAAGTGTAATTTCCTTAATACGTACCTAAAAGTTCGGCAGTTAGTGGAACAATTACCAAATTTTTCTTACGATTACCACCTCTTGTGTGCCAACATATTTTTAAGGATATATTTTTTTAAATCGAAAAAAACTTTCTTAATTCTCCCCACTTTTAATAGGCACAGATGATGGAAATTACACTTCATTCCAACTTAATTGTAAGAAATAAGAGTAAACTTTCGAAATCGCTGGATATTCTTAAAATGAACCTTTTTTAAAAAATACGTCCTGATTCACCTTAATAGAGAATTCTGTCCATTTTTTTTATTTTTTTTATGGACCTTCTAACTTAAATAACTGCATATTTATTTTTATTTTTATAGTTAGTTTTAATAGTTAAAATAAATGTCAATGTTTTAATATTTCAAGATCCCCCGAAAACCACCGAATCTAGTGTGACGTCATCATGACTAACCGAAGTATGAATTTTGTAGGGAACTGGAATCAGCTGTTCGACTCCCGCCATTTTGAATTTCAGCATTGGAATGTTTTCATAGACATTACTGGGCAATACGATCGTTTTTTGTACAGTTAAAGTTTTTGAATATTTTAAATAATATAGATAAACTAATAGAGATACTTTATTTTTGATACTGAATTATTTAGGCCTAAATAATGTTTCAATAAAAACAAAAACTATTATATGTCCAATTCTCTATAAACCAATAACATGGAATGTCGAACGGCTTGCGTCTTACATTTCTATTGATTTCTATACAACTTTGACCCAGGTGCGGTGACGTCACGCCGCCAAAATCCAGCAATAGGGTGTTTTAATGACACATTTTAAAATGGACTTTTTAATATTTTTTTAAAAACTCTACGTTAAATATTATGTAATAAAACTTATATATTCAGAATCAGCGTTTATTGTTTTATATGAACATATTTTTTTAAAGCCATAATATTTTTCACTGGAGTTCCTTATTACCTCAAAAAGATGACTCTTTGCATTTAGGGCAATGAAAAACACTGCATTCAAAATTTCAATATAAAATGTCGTAGATTATGGACAAAAATTGTTGTAAATGGCTGTCAACCCATAGGTAATTTTAATTTTACGAAATTGAAATTTTAAATGCAATATTTTCCTTCACCCCAAAAGCAAATAGTTGTTTTTTGGAAATCAAACAGTAATACCCTTGGATCTGCGTGGTTGAATTTCAGAACCCCACTTCGATTGCATATCTGACGCCACGCCTTACGCGCCGCGCCACAAATAACATCTGTGTTTGTGAAATTTCAAGCGAAGCTACTGTTGTAATTCGGTTTATTAATTCAAGAATCTGCCACTTCCGTCAGCATCTCGCATGTGGAAATTTCCCCCTAGGTATATGCACTACGGATTTATAGAATTAATCTTTCTTTTTGAATATGGAAGGATGCTACTTGACGAGTTGTAAGTAATAGTATCATGCGGCTATATTCTTGTATATTACATATACGTCATTGCGTGAATCGGTTACTTTCTCACGGTTAGTTTGTCTCGGTGACTAGCTGTTATTAGATCACAGTGGATCCAAGGAACTGGCTGAAGCCGCCCGGAGGGCCTAGCAGCAAAAACCTGCGGAGCGGGTTTTTAACTGCTAGTAGTTGTATTATTGCGCTTCACTTGGCCAAACATGGTGTCGAGCATTTTGCGTAAGTGAATTAATTTTAACAAAATTAAAATATAAATTTTTTTTTTTTTTCATCTCTCCCGACCAAAGATGTTGAAATATAAGAGATGTGCTATCCGCAGTTTTTACTGGGTGGGACTGTGTTTCCTGGTGTCGCCGATATTGTTAACCAATACTGCTATACACCTTCAAAAAATTAACTAAACGAATGAATTCTTTCCGTATTCAAGCTATGTTATTAACCAATACTACTGCACACTTTAAAAAATCAACTACTTTCCGTAATAAACTACTCTCATTCAGAAGTTATCCCGCCGACAGTCGGGCGACACCACAGCATATCTCTTGTATTTGAATTTCTTTGCCCCCGAATATTTTAAATACGAAATATTCCGTATTAGCCAAGAACGACAAGTTTATCATCTTTT
The DNA here is from genome assembly GCA_936435175.1 of Glyphotaelius pellucidus. Classification (NCBI taxonomy): domain Eukaryota; kingdom Metazoa; phylum Arthropoda; class Insecta; order Trichoptera; family Limnephilidae; genus Glyphotaelius; species Glyphotaelius pellucidus. Next base: position 7,206,796 of record OW386550.1, read on the forward strand.
ATAGTAATTAATTTGAATCAAAAGGCCTTTTTCTAAAAAATATTTGTAGAGTGTACAGTCATCCTGAAATTGTACCCTTTCTTTTTGCATATTTGTTTACACAGCTTGGCATTGAATATGGTTGACATTGATTACGGTTATGTTTTTTCAGTCAAAGATGTGTATGACTACTTCAGGGCCGTTCTGAAAAACAAAGAGAAATCAATGCGAGCCCTCGAACTCACAAAAGACGCCCTTGATCTCAATCCCGCCAATTACACAGTCTGGCAATACAGGTTCTTATATCTTTTTACTATTTATTGCTCATATTGACAAAAACTGGACTCTTTTTATGAATCATCAATCTAATAAATTTGTATTGTAAGGTCACAAAACCAATATCAAGGCAAAAAGTGTAAAAAATGAAGTATAAAATATCCATATTGATATTTATTTTGTTTGAGATAGTAAAGTTCTGCATTGTGACTAACCTGACAATATTAGATTTCCTCATACTTCTAAATGGAAAATGTTGCTTAACCCGTACATCGCACAATAAATCTTCGCACTTATAATTGGAAAATGTTGCTTAACCCATACATCGCACTTATAATTGGAAAATGTTGCTTAACCCATACATCGCACAATAAATTTTCGTAATTATAATTGGAAAATGTTGCTTAACCCGTACATCGCACAATAAATCTTCGTACTTATAAATGGAAAATGTCGCTTAAACCGTACATCGCACAATAAATCTTCGTACTTATAAATGGAAAATGTTGCTTCCCCCACATTGCACAATAAATGAAAAATGTTGCTTAACCCGTACATCGCACAATAAATCAGCTCAGAAGGGTGATTCTATATCTTTTTTGTTATCTTTTGCGTTCAGTCAATGTTACGAGAAATTTAAGACAAAAAGGCAAAATCCGTCAGATATCAGAAAGCATCTGTCGTGCTATTATATCGGTTCTTATATGATTTTCTATGGTTTTTATTAGCTTGATTATGCCGGTTGTATAAATTAATTACCTACTTAAAAACACAAATTACTATTTATTACTAACTAGCTTTTCCCCGCGGCTTCGCTCGCATGGTATTACAGGAAATTACTGTAGCGGTTGAACTTATAAATTATACCCCCTCCTCCCCACCCCCACCCCCTCCCGAATTCCATACATTCATTCCCTTACATTCAGTTTTCAAACATCTCGCCTGCCACCTAAATTTCATAAAGCTATAGCTCAAAGAAAAAAAGAAATATCCAATTTTGTTCATTCGTTCGGAATTTATGCGCTTACAAACATTTCGGATGTTTATTTTTAATTAAATATTTGAAAGTTTGTGAATATAATAAAAAATTACACTATTTATTCAGTTCATTTATTCAGTCTTTAAAATCGTTAAGAATTATTTTTTTAATGTAGGAACTGACATTTATTCCAAAACAGAAGCTTGTCCAAAAAAATAAAACAAATTCTAATATTTGAATTTTCTGAAGCAGTAGCAATCGTTTCCATGGAAACGATTTTTTTCTGACGTTAGCAAAAATTTGCTTTAGTTAGCGACAGAAAACGTATAACAAATATAATATATTAATATTTATAATTTCATTACGCCAGAGCTTACCATCATATACAAAATATAGTCTGCGCATATAATTTAACTTTCTATTGGTGAATGAATTTTTAAAGTCTTTATATTGTGTTATGCGTGAAAAGGTCATAAACTAACTCGAGCAGTTTCGCATTTATAATATTAGTATGGATTAAAACTATTTACATATAAGCCTTATTTTGATGTGTGTACGTGATGACATTTGATTTGCAAATTTTCCTACGGCTGACATCTCTTAACGAGTATTACGCGGCAAATACGCTATCATTTCTGGCATTAGCGTAACATGCATGCATGCATACACATAAAAAAGTAAAAAGTATACACTTAAAAAAGTTAAAAAAAATTTTTTTTATAATCTAATCCTTATGCATTTTCGTTGCGTCTTTCCCTCCTTTCTATTTTCTACTTTCCAATTTTCAGCATGTTTTATATATACTAAATCCATATGTTTAGACTAGACTTCATACAAAGTAACTATTACACTCCTTTGGTCACCATGAAACCGGCAGCCGCCTAGTATGGTGATTTAATTTATCTACTCTGTATAAATGTCTTATAAATATCATGTCTTATATATATATATATGTCTTATAAATATCATGTATATATTTTCAATATAAGTAAATAAATATGCCATATTCATAAAAAGCATTAACTTTGTGGCTCGCCATAATTTACAATAAAAACATAAATTTGTTGTAGACCACTTTTATTTTATAACACTCCACCGGTTTCGCAAGTACCTTTCCTTCGTCAGGAGAAAATTGTAATTGAACCAAAACTAACCAGTTACAATATTCTCCTGATGAAGGAAGGGCGCTTCCGAAACCGGTAGAGTATAATAAAATAAAAGTGGTCTACAACAAATTTATGTGTTTTTATAAATAAATATGTTTTTAAATTCTGCTTTTTTTATTTAATATTTTATCGTGGTAGCTGTTTCGACATTCAACACCCTTTCAAACTGTGGTTAGGCCACATTAAGACAACTTATTTATAGGAATCTAGCTACCACTACCCCTCTTTTTGAATTATCAATAATTCTCGCGAATGATCTAATGTTTGTATTTGTTAATATCTTTTAGACGAGAGCTACTGCAATCACTGGATGTAGACCTTCAAGATGAGTTGAATTATTTACAGCATGTCATAGAATCCAACCCTAAAAATTACCAGGTGATTTAATTTTTTTATAAATATTTTTATAAAAAAAAGCTAAACAGTGAAGTTACTATAGCTTTTATAATACCTTTGTCTGATTAAATTTTTTTTTTAGTTTGGTGTTAAGTGGTAATTACGGTTTATATGATAAAAATCATTGGTAAGCGACTTTGAAAATTTTATATAACTTTAAGTTTACGTTCAAAATTTTAATATTTTTAATCGCGTATAGTATATTGTAATACTAAATTCGATGGAGTGTTTCATCTGCTTTCAAAAACAGTATTTTATTTTGAAATATGTACATAAACTGCAAATTCTGGAATCGAATCATTGACAAATCACATTAATTTTCATCTATTTTTGAACGTCAAGTCAAAATTTCATCAAGTGGTATCAAAATTCATTTTTAAGAAACGGGAGAAGGGGGTGGGGTATTTTTTCGAATTCTCATGTAAATGGTGACCTTCCTCTTATTTTGAAGGTCAAGCGTGCAGAATTTCATCAATTTTGGAATAATATTTTTATAGAAAAAACAAAGCCACGCTAGCATGGTCCATCGATAAGGATTGATAGGATAACTTACGGTAACTTCTCATCATTCCCTAGAACAACTGCAGATCGCTAACACACAAACAACAGTTGACGTTGAATATATTAAGAGCACTCAGTCATTGTGAACTGTTACTTATTCGTTGGCGATCTGCAATCATGCTAGGAAAGATGAGAAGTTACTCTATCAATCCTTATCGATCAACTGTGCTAGGGGACCAGGAAACTCTTCTTTACACGTATAGATAGATACATGGCTGTAGTTCCCTTTGTTGCCCGAACTTTATGCAGAGTGTTCGAAATTGGATTTAGACAGTCATTTTCCGCTCATTTTGAATGTCAAGTGTGCAAAATTTCATCAAAAAGTATCAAATTACTTATTTAAGGAGTAGAAAAATATATAGAGGTGGTTTTTCGAAATCTCACGTAGCCAGTGTCCTTCCTCTTGTTTTGAAGGTCAAGTGTGCAAAGTTTCATCAACTTCAAAATAAAACTGTAGATTTGTGTGCAACGCAAACCCGCACTGCCCGCCTCAAACAGACAATCAACTTTGTATATTAGAAGATGTATGTAGTTATTTTATTAAATATTTTGTTTGTGTATTCAGATCTGGCATCACAGACGAGTAATGGTAGAATGGATGAATGATGCCTCCCTCGAACTGAAGCTGACTGAGAACATCCTGGACCAGGACCCCAAGAACTACCACGCCTGGCAACACAGACAATGGGTCATCAAGACTTTTGGGTAAGTTTCTAAATTTAATTTACCCCTAGATGTGCAAATAGACAAAATTCTTGAAGAATTCTTGTATTATTGATAAGAAGACAATCTACATAGCTCTCGTAAGCACTCAAGCCATTGTGCTGCTCATTTTACAGTATTCCCATGACATTAGCCCATTTCTTTTAGTAAAAATCAGCAGAGTTGTCATTTAGAAAGTATTTGGCCACATCTCATCCACATGTTATGTATCATATCCGTTGTATCCATACATGTCTTCCTAGGTATTTGAGTTTTCTTCCCATTAGAGACATTGACAGCGTAAGTGAATCGTGGTTTCTCTATCTTTTTCACATTTACTACAGCTATAAATGCTTTCCACAAAGAATAAACCGTTAAAAATCGACTTTTTCTACCGTTCATTCACTTCAATAAAATCATGAAATCTTCACTGTTATTGTTGAAGATCCATTGTATTCAATTCCATATCTCATTCCAGTGCAGAGATAATGCTTTAAGTCTTCCTCGGGTTGGGCGGCCTTGACTTTTTCTACCACTTACTTACTGCATACCATGTTGGTATTGTTAAAAAATTATGTGCAAAGTATGTCTTCCTCAGGCGTCCCCACCTTTTTATATCATTCGTTAATGTACACCACGTTATTAGTATTAAAAAGCTACATTATGTCGATTTTAATTCGACTCTGTATCTCATTCTTGTTCACAGATAATGTGTTAAGTCTTTCTCGGGCGTCCCCAACTTTTTATATCATTCTCTAATGCAGTGGTTTACAACCTGTGGTACGCGTACCCCTTGAGGTACGCGAAGCCAAATTGGGGGTACGCAACATCATGGCACGCATGTAGAATCACTGTTAAAAATGCCCAAGCCCGTTATACTCTGTATAAAATTGCATTAATTGTATTTGTTTGTTAAATTCATATAATATTGAGAGTATTAAAAAATTACAAATGAAACATGTCTTTCATTATACGTGTACAAAAGATAGATAGAGGGTATGGGGAACAACAAATTTGTAGTAAGAGTCAAGGGGTATGCAGGCTCAAAAAGGTTGAAAACCGCTGCTCTAATGTACACCACGTTATTCGTCTCTGCAACTCATTCTGGTGGTACACAGATAATGTGTTAAGTCTTTTGTTAAATTTCTTTGTCATTTTTCTTTCAAATCGGTTCAAATTACAATTTGAGAAATTATCCGTTCTATGATGTTTTCCACTCCCAACAGTTGCCTTTATCTCCTGAGATGTCACATTTTATGGCACAAGCTAATATTAATATTACTTTATATTACCTGCAGATTATATGACAAAGAATTGGATTTCGTTGAAGACCTATTATCAGCAGACATCAGAAACAACTCGGCGTGGAACCAGCGTTTCTTCGTTGTCTCCAATACCACGGGTTTCACGGAAGCAGTCATCGAGTTGGAACTAGCGTACACAATCGAAAAGATTAAGTTCGTTAAGACAAACGAGAGCGCGTGGAACTATTTACGAGGCGTTCTCGCGTTCGACGAGAGAGGCCTGTGTGGAAACCCCGTCCTAACCGCATTCTGTGAAGATTTATATGCTAGCGGAAATCGGTCGCCGTTCCTGTTAGCAATGATTATTGATATCTGTGTGGAGGCTGTGGGTAAGGGAGGCGTTGATATGTTATACACTAGCCTGCGAGGGAGAGACCTCTGCAAAGAAATGGCGGAGAAATTTGATAAAATCAGAGCGAAATACTGGCAATACATGTCTAACAAGCTTGTGCCCAAAGAAAAAAAGGAGGAAAAACCGTTCTTCTGCCAGATGCATCAGGGCATGGAAAAGGTCATGGAGACTTCATAATATTACCAAAATTTATTAACTACATATAATTATTTTCCCCAGCTCTTGCTGTTTTGAGACTATGCTAAGTTTATTAAATATGACAATTTTTTGTAAATTAACATATCTGCTTAATTTTTTTTTTTTATCGTTATGAAGTATAAATTATTGAAGGTGGTCCAATTCATACCGTCTCCAAAGCAAAGGCTTGAAGAAATGTACAGAAAATTTGTGTGAAAAGTAATTGGATTGTGTTAGTTGATGTTCTCTAAATCATGAATGCCATTCAAACATAGATTAATTTACCACTTTTATACAATTCGATTTGCTATGTCTTTATTAAAAAAATTCTGTGTTTTCTATGTAAATGTGACTTTGCTTTAAAATCTTGACAGCTTCAAATTAAACACTTTCTAACAGAAATCAGCTGAAAAACCTTGTCCATTCTTCGGATAAGATATGTATTTACTAAGGATGGGTTCGTTTAAAAAAAAATTAACAATTCTTCAAATTTTTGGGGTTAATTTTGACATTCTCTGTAAGTTTTATTCAAGTTCTGTCTTACTACTTTATCATTATAGGCCAGTTGCTTTATAAAACTGAAATAATCGCAGAATGTGAAAGTTAACTTCAAAAATTTGATGAATTGTTCAAATTTTTCAAACAACCTATCCTAAGGGCCTTCGCTCTTGGAGAATCTGAAACCAAACTAAAACTGGTTGGCAACTCAATTCACAGCACAACTCATCATTATGATTTCAGAAATTATATCAGTTTGTTTAACAAAAATCTCCCGAACAAAATTAATATTTTCCTGCTCTGACATATCGCAAATTACTCAAAAACTTGACAGGTCATGAGGCGCAACCACGGCAACCTGTCAACCTGGCAACTGAAACGCGTCTAGCGACTGAAAAGAAACTGGCCGCTGCAATTAGCACGGCGAGTTGCGAGTGACTGGCTGCATCGCCCTTGACAATTGGTCTTTGAGAAGTTGCCTGTGTGTGAACCGCCAATGAAATTCGCAGGTTGCTTTCCTGTGGATAGCGATTGAGTTGTCAACTGGTTTTTTTTTTCAGTTGCCCCTAGAGCGGATGGGCTAAGTGTGGAAGGTCAAAATCACTTGTCTGAACATGAGCAAGCGCACTTCAATTCGAAGCAGTAACGGTGCATCTTTTAAATCTTCTCAAAATGTATTATTAAAACTTATATGTATAGACTCAAACCTGCCGCAGATGCGCTTTGTAAAAAAAGTTTATTGTAAATGTAATTTATTTGAATAAAATTCTATCTTATTACGGAATCATTATTATTTGGTGCGTACTTGTTTATTACATACTTTCAGATTTTCACAGAATTGTACATTTTTTTGTTTATTCTTTAACGCAAACAATTTTGTATATCTTCTCTAATGGTGGTAGTTCACTGATGACCGCCATAGTGCTGGTATCACAGCGGAGATTTTGCACAAAAACATCATTCACATATAGCTGAAAACAAAAAATATTTTAAATTGCGCTCCCAACAATGTTTTTTTTTTTCATATTTGTTCCACACTGAAGTCATCTCTGATATAAGTGATATAATATTATTTTTGACATTGGCTCCAAGTAGGAGGTACAAAGAAAATAATTTTCCTCGGGGCCTGTGGAGAAACTTTTAAGAAAATGAAGGAGAGGAAAGGGTGTGAGGGATGGATGGGAATTTGGGGGTCAGTGTGTCCAGGAGTGAGAGATGTTGAATTCATCCTTCCCACTGCGGTGTAAGGTGATAGGTTGACAGAGCCTGGCTGGTGGAGATGTGAAAAGGTCTCCCTCAACCGGCCTCTCCCGATCTGATCCGCCACACAGTTGGTGGGCCAGATCGGGAGCCAAAATCTGGCCATCCGCCGCTTAGCCAGTTCCTCGATTGTGCCTTGAAGAAACGGACGCCCTGTCTCGTTATGATTTGACCAACCGCCACACACATTCTTGCTGGTAATGCCAGACGACGAGAGGGGGAACCCTTCCGACTGCAGAGCCTATTCCCTACTGCAGAGCCAGAGCATGTTTTTTTTTTTTATCTAACCATGTTTGTATTTTCTCCTATCCTTTCTTGCAGCATACGCAAGATACAATCTCCCGCAAGCTGCTGTCCTTTGTCTTGCTTTCTATCATATTTCCATGCCATTAAATATGTTTTACCAACACTATTGAATCAAGTTTATCATGTAAGCACTTTCATACTTCTTACTAACAATGTATGCAGGGACATTGGAGGTCTAGATTCGTTCTAAACTAAATGTAGCTTCAATCTTTCAAAAAAAATTGAGTCTTGCAAGAGCCTTAAAGAAGTAACCATCTGTTACCTATACCAGGGCGGGTGAGTGGTGTATAACCTTCAATGGCCATCCGCCGCCAATGCCTAGACAAACGAACCCCATGAACCCGGGCACCTCCGCTAAGTCACCAAACGTTAAAAACCACCTCGGGTGACCTACCTGCCTCCCAAAATGACATGATCGAAATACAGTGAAACCCTCTTAAGAAGTTCCCTCTTAATAAGTTTGGTATTTTTAGTCCCTCGGCCCAATTTTTCCTGCTTAAGAAGTTGGTTTTTTCCAGTCCCTTGGAAAAACTTCTTAAGAGGGTTTCGCTTTAAAAATGGTATTCTTTGCCATATTGATCTTTCATGTTCCATATCGTCGCCGTAGATGCCACGGGAGCCAAGCCACAAATTTGGCGAAAATGAGTTTGCAGAAGTGTTTTAAAATCTTCAAAGTTTCTGTGGTCAATGGATTTGAGCCATGAAACACTCCATTTAATGAGTATTTTCAAAATTGCCAATAGATCTAACACACAGATGAAAACAGTCAAAGACTAAAAGCCGCATAGATCTTTTGATTTCTGAAAAATTTAATACTAATTAAAGCAGTCAGTGACGACAAGCCGCATAAATAACATCACAAAATATCTACGTCCAAAGTTTCACCCTTTCTATCTTTAAAAACAAAAAATGTGACTTGTGTCACCAAAAAACCTTTGTGGGCCGTTTTCTCAGCTTTGTGGTATTGTGGCTTGACTCACTTGACATCTAAGGCGACGATATATGTTTTACATTTTATAAATCAAGCAAAATGATCCTTTTTACCTTAAAAGTTTCACCTTCTAATTTAGATATTATATATTTATTAGTTTTTAAATGATTTACCTTGTATCCTCTGATGCCTTCCAATTTAGGTATTTCATATTTCACCATTATAGAAGTATCCGTCAATTCCTTTATTTCCATGAGGCCTAGTTCGTCCGTGTTGAGGATATGTTCTCCAATTAAACTTTCAGATATCTTGAATCAACAAACACACTAATTTTCATATTTCTACGTAATGCAATCACAGAACAGATCTACTAAATTATCTATGAAGATGATCAAAAGCGAAACTGATAAGGCGACCAAAAGAGAAACTAATTTGTTAATTCTTTTATGTAAATTTTTTTTACGCATATTTACCGTTGCTTTCATGCCTCTTTTTGTATCACCACATTTTCTGTTTGATATTTTATTGGGAGAATCACCTGTTGAAAAAATAATTACTTTATTAAGTATCATTTTCTATATTACATTTTTTTTATGTGCTGTACCTGTGATTATTCAACGCATTGTGAATTCCTGTGTTAACAAAAATGCCAAAATAGTAAGTACAAAGTATTATATTATTTAGAATCTACACGATCTGTATAATGTTTCTGACCATCAATTTGGGAGGCAGGTATGGGTACCGCCGCTTCTCGATGGATCCTCGTGGGGCAAGGTTTGTCCATTTGGGGGTGGATGTGTCTGCTCACCAGCTGCTTGGCAGGCCAGATCAGGAGAGACTGGTTGAGGGAGACCTTGCAACCTCTCAAGCGGAACATCGCCTTGCACCTCGCACTCTGGCTTCGATGGATCCCTCTTACCTGAGCTGGCTAATTATTTCCATTGAAGGAGACTGGATTTTCATTTCAATCCCTTTGAGACATGATTATGTGAAACATTAAATTCGATGTGTTCTTAACACTCACCCTTCACTTATTAAAATCAGGTCAGTTGCATTAGATCTTCCGAGAAATGTGCGGAAGAAATATACTGGAGAGTCCTAGGTCTAATAACAATAAAGTTCTTATTTCACAAAATATAAACACAAATGTGATAAATTTATGAGAACGTTTTTTTTTCTTTTTATGAATACCAGAATCCAAAACATAGAAAGCTGGAAACTTCATTTTGGGTCTCAAAAAATCTTCAATCGGGCCACAGGTTGGGCATGCTTGATCTAGCAATCAATAGCATCTTTTTAGTGTTGTGACCCCCTTAAAAGCCAAAAAGTAAAGTTCAAAACCCCACGTTTATCAAAGTTTTACAACTCAAAAGTGAAAAATATGATTGTTGATGATAATTGATAGTTAATTGAAATATCAGCGTACAAAACTCGACAGCTAGAATTTTTATCTCATAAAAAGTAAGTTTTGGATTGCATGACGATGTATATCCGGAAGATCACTAATGGATGCTGTGAAATTAATCCATTTGCCACATCTTACTTGTGCGAAAAAGACTTCTCATCCGTTATGGCTTTAAAAACTAAATACAGAAATCTTTTATTCTCACTTGAAAATAATTATACATAATTTAATAATTCCAATAACGATCCACAGAAAGAAAACCTTTGAAGTGAAAAACAAACTCAACTGTCGCGTTAATTAATTAATGTACCACTATAACTTGAAATTCATCATTTAATAATCCCCATGCGAAATTTTGAGAGCGCTTTTGGTATCTGTTAGACTATATTTATAATTATGTATGTTACCTTTAACAGAGAGCATCCTGTCAATAGTTGCCTGATCGCAGCTTTGTCCAGATGGACAATTACATTCCGGAAAAGCACTGGCAATCTTCTTGATGAGATTGTCAAAATTCTCGCTCAAACTAAACAGGAGGTAAGAGGCATCTTGGGATTTGATCATCCGAGTTGTCATATTACCACATGAGGTATTTCCTTCAAGTCGGCAAGGGTCTTCCAAGCTATTATTCGACCGGCAGCATCTGGTTTTATCGACTCTTTCAAAGTTTTGCGTTTGCAAGTTGCTTTGGCTGTGGAAATTCTGCAATGGCTCCCGGCATTTCTGTCTATTGTGGTTTGGGCAGTCGCAATCAGGCATGTGTTCTCTTACCAGCATTTTTATCTTCTCCAAGAGACTGTTTTTGTTTTTGCAAGCACACTCGTCTCCGTATCTAGTTTGACTGTCAGACTCATCGGCGAATTTGATGGTTTGTTTGCTATGTGATAAGTCACAAGTTGTGCAAACTTCGGATCTTCCACAAAGTTCTGCATTGCATTTTTTGCAAAATTTAGACTGTTTGCTTGGTGTTTTGTCTTGTTCAGGCGCAGATCCGCATTTTTCAGGTACTTTATTTGTGCTTTCGCTTTTTTCTAATGCAGCAGATTTTATGGTTGTATCACAAATTGTGCAAAATTCGGATGTGACACAAATTTCCCTCTTACAGCTTTTGCATACAACAGTTTTTTTATTAGTTACTTTATCTATGGTCCCACATTTTGCCGCTTCTTTCTTTGCAATATCAATTTTAGGTGCCGTATCAATTCTAGGTGCTGTATCAATTTTAGGTGCTGTATCGATTTGCTGAGTAATATCCGTTTTTCTTGTTGGATCACAAATTGTGCAAAATTCGGTTGTGACACAAATTTCCCTCTTGCAGTTTTTGCACACAACCGTTTTTTTATTAGTTACTTTATCTATGGTCCCGCATTTTGCTGCTTCTTTCTTTGCAATATCAATTTTAGGTGCCGTATCAATTTTAGGTGCTGAATCAATTTTAGGTGCTATACCAATTTGTTGTGTAATATCCGTTTTTCGTGTTGGATCACAAATTGTGCAAAATTCCGTAGTGACACAAATTTCTCGATTACAGCTTTTGCACACAACGGTCTTTGCCTGTCCTTGTTCTGGTGCAGATCCACATTTTCTAGGTTTTATTTTAAGGTTCTCTATTTCAGGTTTTAGTGGTATGTCAATCTTTTGGACTGTGTCACTTTTTTTTTCTGTGTCGGTTTGTATTTTGACATTTTTTTGCTCTTTGTCACTTTGTACCTTAACACTTTTCGGTGCCATGTCACATATTGTGCAGAATTCTGTAGTAATACAAATTCCTCGATTACATCTTTGGCAAACAGTAGTTGTTTGGTTGGTATCCTTAACTACAGTTTTCTCATGATGATAAGTCTTCATTGCTGTATCATTAAACTTTTTGCTAGGACACAGATTTAGGTTACAAGTTGTGGCTTTATCCTTACGAGGGCTTGGTAGCTCTAGGCAACATTTGCAATCACAAATCACCAATTCTTTCTTTCTTCTGTTAACAGCAGGCGGTTCAGGTAAATTACATGGGCAAGTTTGGGAGCAGATTGCACCTGCACTCCCCACTTTTCCAGATTGTGTTGCTAAAACACTGCAACTCGGTTCACTGGAGCATTTGCTAGCTTTTGATGGCTGTCGATTACATTGCCGTTTGTTAATTTCTGGACTGGAAACATTCTTCTTCATTTCGTGTTCATAGCAGGACTCTTTTCCTTGATTTCCAAGGAAATCGTTACTGAGATTACTAACACAGTCATACATACTGCCAGAATATGAAGTGCTGCCTGACCTATTTGTTGCTTCATCAGAAATGCCCATCTTGCAACTAGACTTGGTCTCCGTGTTGCGAATTTCGTATAAATTTTCAATCCCCAGTCCTTTTCCAAAATAATCATCTTGCACGTACTGCACACAAGTGCACTGAACAGGAAATTTGAATTTTACTGGTTTGATCTCTTCGTATTCCAGCCTGTTTTCTCTTAAAATGCTCTCATAGATGTTTTGTAAAATGTTGACAGGTTGGTTAACATTGTGGTCTTCTGAACAGTTATAAAATAGGTTTGAACTTTTTGTGTTCACTATATTTGCTTTGCATTTTGGGCCATCGCAACATTGAGCTATTTCATTTCTTCTATTTATATTTTGAGTCAACTCAGTGATGAGTTTACCAAATTGTAGTTTATTGGCAAGGTCTGATTTCATAACAACACTGCTCGCAGAATCTCCCTCAGACTTGTTGTTCATCCATTCTCTCACGCACGCACAAGGTTTGTCCCTCATTTTGATTACTTCAGAAATATCAAGAAGTGAAGGGAAACTTGTGAATTATTTAATTACTAAAATTTATATTTGAACACTCTTCTAAATTTCCAGTCAACTGAAATTTGACAAAGGAAAATGTTTTAGAATGATTTTATTCAAACTTATGTATTTTTTTACAGAGTTTGTTTTTAAATACCTACCTGCAAAGTACAGGAAATATTTAGTGATTTAAAAACAAATTAAAACCAAGATTGGTATTTTCATGTTATAATAATAAAATAAAAAATTTGAAATTCCCCTTTCTTCCTTTAAACTCAAAAAAGTTATTAAAAAAAATAATTTCTTGCCTACTTTTTATTCTTCATATTTTGTTAATAGAATTTGAACAAACTGTAAAGAGTTTGTTTTATACAGGGTGAAGCGACGTACTTGACTATTCCTGACATAATTTGGAGTTAAAAATGTAAATGCAATATTGGTCTCTGGCGATATATTTTTTACTTTTTTTTTCATTTTAAAACAAAAAAAATCTTTAGGTATTGAACCGTTAGGGTCGGTGTGAAGGCTTATTTGGTTAACCGGCTGAGTGATTAGTGATGATATGTTGAAAAAAAGTTTTTGTTAGGTTCTGAAGAAAAAATGATTAAAAAAAAACAAAAAGTCTCCAGAGATCAAAATTTCATTCCTTTTTTAACTCCAAATAATTTCATAATTCCCTCTCTTCTCTTAATGCCCTGTATAAACACTATACAGGGTTATCAGCACATAACCGAATGATTTCATCATGAGCAAATTTTATGTAAAAATGTTGAATTCATTTTGCTGTCCAATGGTGGTTTTAAAACTAAAATATGCTTTTCAATCACACATCGCCACCGATCACACGATATACGCTGTTTTTTTTGTTTTTAATTGAAAAAATATTGTCTAACTTTTTAACTTAATGCTCAAGAATCGCTGCTTAAAATCCTTCGGATATTGCTGACACACCCTGAATACAAAATGGAAAAAAAGATGTAAGTACCAATTTAGAGATATAAATAAGAACTAATTTTCAAAATTCATAAAACATGTTTATTGCTAACTATTTGTGTAATGTAAAAACCGTATGAACAAATAGAATGAACAGTAAAAAGTATAGAAAATAAAATGTGTAGGTTAGAAAGCTATAAACTGTAAGGTAACAGATCAGAATGTGGAGGCAAAACATTTCACCACAACTAGAATCCCCTTCGTCAAGTCTTATAGATTGAACAATCTCATTATTGACAATCTCATTATTGACAATCTCATTACTGACAATCTCATTACTGACAATCTCATTACTGACTATCTCATTACTGACAATCTCATTACTGACTATCTCATTACTGACAATCTCATTACTGACAATCTCATTACAGAGAATCTCATAACTGACAATCTCATTACTGACATACGGTTGCATTGTAGTATTGTCATTAACTGATTCCTGTTTGCTGACCCGGTATAGCCGAATATCTGCAGTCATCACAGCCTCTTTTGAAAGTTCACATTCGAATAAACGAGAGGTAGTTTCCTGGACCAAGTCAACTTCAACGGAAGTTTCGCTATTCTCTGTCGGCATAAACATTTCACAAGCTTGTATAGCAGCTGTTTGCTTGACACTATTTGGAGAATCCAAGATATCTGCATCATTTTGAATGCTATATTCTGATACCGTTTTTTCTGCACTTGTTTTCAATTCATTCGCAAACTTGACTACCAGCTTTTTATTTGTGGTTGTGTTTTTTTCACTTGGTAATGTCACTTTTGGTTCTGAATGCACGCTTTTACTTTCTATACTAACTGCAGACATTGAATTGATAAAGTCTTTCAAGGAATCTAAATCTGATTTCGATACGCCTTTGGGTTTTAATGGACCAGTTTGGATTTTTTCAAGAATGGTGTAATTTTTTTTCGGATCATCTAGAACAAATGATAAACCTTCATTGAATGGTAAACTTGGAATCTTTTTATAATCAGAAATTGGTGAAAAAATATTGACCTGAGTTTCATGTGTGTTAGATTCCAAATTGGTTTCATTTATTTTAGAATCGATGTTACAGCACGGTAGTTTCTCTGCTTTTGCTTGAGTGTTACTTGCTTTTTTGTGAATGTTTTTAGTTTTTGCTCTCTTTGTGAAAACTTTTGGCTTTGAATTAATCTTGGTGCTATTAGTATCCTCTCTAGGTGATGTTTTTGTGAAGATGGACACTCTCATCACATTTCTTTTAATAAAATCTACTTCTCTGCCTCTTCCACTATCAATATTGACAGTAACGTTGCTATTTGCCGTGACATTAGAACCACACTTCACACTGGAACTGAGCGATGTCGACAACTTTGCTTTTCTTGGAGTGTTGAGAAAACTTGGTGCTGTTTTTTCTAATTCATTGCATTTTAAGCCTCCCTGCAACTTTGATGTATAATGCTTTATGCTTTGGATATTTTTCTTTTTATACTTTTGTTTATTTTGCACACACTTTGTCTCATTTATTGTTTCTACGGAAGATGCATTCATATTAGAAAAAATTGAGTTTTTTGGCAGGGACGAAAATAAAACAGTTCTCTTTATGGGTTTACTTGGTTTATCAGTGACCTGGAAAATAATAACCCATCAATTCCATTAACTCGTCAATTTCGACCAATCAGAGATACTTTCATATCACAAAATTAAGTACATAATTTCTCTTCCATTGAAAATATGGAACAAAGTTTTTATTTATTTAACCAACCGTCTTTTTAGTGGCAGTTCCTTCAGATTTATTATCTCCTTTATTTTTGTTTAGCTGGAATACAAAAAAGAATTACCAAGATATATATTATGTACTTACCTTTAATTTTTTTTATAATAATTTATTTAAAGTTTTTATTTACCATTTTTGTATTTTTTATAAATGCCTCGTCCAAGCATATACCAAGTGACTGATCCAGAACTTTTAAAATGCTTTCTTCTATAATGATTTTTTCGCCTGCTTCTTCATCCAATATTATGCTTTCTGAATTTGCAGTCTTTTCAATACCAGTGTCATTCTTTTCTATGTTGTTATTAATAAACATAATATCTGAACTTATGCTTTCAGAACTTACATTGCCAATACTACCAACTTGTTTAAATAAATTAATGCTTTTCTCCTGAGATTGTAAGAAATCAATACTTTTATCGCCGTATTGTAAGAAATCATTACTGCCATCCTGAGATTGTAATACAACACTACTGTTACCCTGAGATTGCAAGAGACCATTAATGTTATCCTGAGATTGTGGTGCAATACTAATATTACCCTGAGATTGGAAGATATCAATAATATTATCTTGGGATTGTAAGTCGTCACTTTTTTCCAGAGTTTGTAATAACTGACTAACTTTACTCTGCGATTGTGAAAGACCACAAATTTCATTCTGCGGCAGCAATAGATCAACAACGTTGTTCTTGGATTTTGCGACTTCAATACTTGTAATCTGATATTTTAAGAAATCCTCAAATTCAGACAATGACTGATGTAAATTTGTTGATGCAACATTTGTGACAGAATTCTCAATGTGGATGTAGGGTAACACTTCATAATAATATAGTATGGGTTGTTTCTGCAAATTTTCTTTCTCTTTAGTTATAATACCAATTTCATCTTCTTCCTTGTGTTCGCAAGGCTCATAGAATGAGAATTTGAAAGCATCCTCTTCTTCAACACTCACCTGCGTGCACAAACATAATTATGTAATTACATACTTAATTTTGAGAAATATTAATATGTATACTTCAAATTAGATAAGCTAGCTGGTTTACCTCTCTTTCCGTAATACTGATTGCAGATTCTTTATCTTTGAGGGAATCAATTGTTTTATTTTCATTCTCCTTTAATAATTGCAAAGCTTTCAAATTAGATTCTTCCAATTGTTCTATTACACTTTTTTGTTCACAAATCTTCTTCTGTAATTGTTCCGTCACTTCCAATTTCAGTCTCTTCTCAATCTGAAGGAAAAACGGTATTTCTTAAGTTTCTAAAGTGCGCAAATTAAAATATGTTTTGATTTGAAATTTAAAAAATTTGATTCAGGGTTTTACGCCAAGAAATCAATAAACAATCTTCTCCCTGGGCGATTCCTAAAATTGACATAGACACTTCTAACGTTAAGCCCTACATAAATTCATAATTATTTCTTCAGACGTACATTTCAATTCTTGAACTAACTCACACATTTATTTCGTTAAATTTATCAAAGTATGCCCACAAATTAAATATTACACAAGGGAATCATAGATGTTTGTATGTATTGATACTAGATTATTAATATACATTTATTATATTGTAAAGGTCCCTTTAATTATAGAAGAATGGTCATTGTCACCCATCAATATTTTAAGAAGCATGTTAGGACGTACGTTCCTTTCAAATGCACCATGACATGGATATAATCTCTGCCTGGTTTTACTTTATATCCTAGTTCTTCCAATTCTTACTTCAACAATTCTTCCAATATTTAATACTTGCCTGAAGTAAATCTTCTTTGTCTTGAATTTTAGATCTGGCCTCTCGGTAATCTGCTCTACTGATTATTATTTCGCTTTTTAGCGTACGATTTTCTTGCTCTAAAAATTCAGAATTCTCTAATATTCTCTTTACTTCATAACTGTGTCTATTGCTGTATTCCATCAGTTCTTGTACCTACAATAAAAACATTTTAATATATTACAATAAAAACAAATATAAAACTTTTTTCCACTTTAAGTTTAATGAAATTATACAAATGAATTAAATATTATTAAAACTATAGCAAAGAACAATGGATACAAGAGCGAAACTATTGACAGTTTATGAAAGAAAAAAGATAAAAAGCTTACATTAGCAATTATTTCACAAGGCCTTGAAAATAAAAATGAAAATGATATCTCTAAACAATGGATTAAAATCCCTTATATTGGCGAAATATCGACAAAAATATCCAGATTAACTAATAATGATAAATTCAAAACAGCTTTTTATAATGTGAATTCTCTGGGAAGAATTTTAATCAACAATAAAGACAAGAGAGAAAAACTTGAAAACTCGGGAGTTTACCAAGTGAACTGCGCCAACTGCCCGTCATATTACATAGGCCAAACTGGAAGGTCATTCAAAACCAGAATCAAAGAACACTTTACAAACTGGGTAAATGACAAAGGCGAATTATCAAATGTAGCATTACATTTACTAGAAAACAATCACTCGTTTGATAAAGACAGAGATATTAAAGTCCTCCACACTTGTAATAAAGGCCATAAGCTAGATAGACTAGAATCTTTAGAAATTTCCCGCTTAACTAAAAAAATAGATCATAAATTTGTAATGAATAAACAATTAGAGTCATTTGCTAAGTCTCCACTTTTGTATCCATTGTAATTTTCATAATAATTTCGAAATTAAAATATGTATTTAGCTAATAAAATGACCATTCCTACTCCAATGTAAACATGTATCCCTTCAAAAAGCTATTAAAAAAAATCCCATGCATCATAAATGTAATAACGATTTGACAATAAAATTAGGTCTTTAATAATTCATACCACTTGTAAGGTTTTTCCTAAACAATATTGAAGTGAGCTACAAACCCAAGGTAATTAGCCCACTGGAATAACCAAAATATTTAGAAATTCAACAGTCTAAAACTACTTAGTAACAAATGTAATTAGTATAATTGATTAAAACCACCCCGCTTCCCCTCCCTCAAATGTTATGTATATAAACCGTAGATTAAGAATATTTTGTACCAGTCTGAAGATGGCTCTAGCGAGCTGAAACCGGTTACGGTCATTAAACTTAAAGTGGAAAAAAGTTTTATATTTGTTTTTATTATAATATATTATAATGGAATTCCACCACGAATTATCAGTTTCAAAAATAGAAATATTAAAAACATTTTATAAATTAGTCATTTGATATTTTTTCAAAAGTAGGGAGATGATTTTTATGAATTAACATGAATTTATTTTGAACTTCCCGCTAATGGTAATAGTATAGCCTCTAGC
This sequence comes from Glyphotaelius pellucidus, assembly GCA_936435175.1. Taxonomy (NCBI): domain Eukaryota; kingdom Metazoa; phylum Arthropoda; class Insecta; order Trichoptera; family Limnephilidae; genus Glyphotaelius; species Glyphotaelius pellucidus. The sequence goes on from OW386550.1 coordinate 7,225,855, forward strand.
TTGATTAAGCTTCTATCGAATACCAAAAAAAAATAAAAAATGCTAAACGAAAAACAATGATGTCACTAATGTTCATCTCATTGGATATTTTAGATAATGTTTTGTACCGTGAAATACAAAAATTATCTAAAATAGATTTGTAGATTGTACCGTGAAGTCTGCGAGTAGATTTAATTTTCAATTGTTTTTTTTTTAAATTAAACATCTGTTTTATTATTACTTTTTTAATGTGATTTGGTTTATTTAATTAAATTAAATTTATTTGTGACCACAGACATTTTGAATTGACCGTAATATATACATCATCAGAAATAGTGGTATTCAGTTTTGCCCCAAATAAGTACGCGTTAGAACAATTTCGGTCACTAACATACTGAATTCACACAAATGTTTTTAAACCTAAAAATATGGGTTAAACGATGAAATATAGGTCGGTTCGTTGGCTTTAAACTGGAGTAAACAGTTTATATGATTTTATATTTATATTTGGAGTTATGATTTTTGGAATGAGCGCGGTTGAATCCGGTTGAATCCAAAACCGAATGCCCAGAAATCTCTATCGCTCAATCAGTTATGTATGTGATTGAAACAAGGAATGTGTGTGTAGCATTCCATCATCTCTTAGTAAGTTACTAATTTCTGAAAATGTTTCAATAACCACCTTGTCTTCTTTAAGTTCGCACATTTCTTTCCACTGATTCCTGTCGGCCATAATCATTTCTAGTTGATGGTTCAAGCAAGCCTCTGTCTTCATCAGCTGTTCTATTTTTTGCTGATAAGAACTCTCCAGCATGGTCCACAATTTATCCCCTTCAGATATTTTTCTTTTCAAAATCTCAGTCTTTCTTTTTAGCTCTTTAACCTTGCTTGATAATAATACTTCATCATTTGACTGGAACGTTGTGCAATGATTTTATTAAACGTAAATACATTGTATATGATTTTAGATTTTCACGGCTAAAAGTTTTATAGTAATTTATTTTTGGGGTGTTTTGCCGTCTTGCGCTACCTCCTTCTTTAGCCAACATTTCGATAAAGGATATCAGAACACTTTCGAGCTTGTAAACTCGGCCACCCTGACAAATTGACAATTGCCGAGCATTTAATTGAAACCGGTCATTACTTTGGATTCATTCCTGGAGTCCTGGGAAGACTCAAAACTTAAAGAGCGCACCTAATTACGGAGGCAAATGAAATTCACAAAAATCCCATTAAAATTAATGGAGATGACGGAGCTAAGTTTAGTAGTTCTTTGTATATTTCTTCCGATAATTGACGGCTACACCAAAGATAAGAAAACCATTTTGAATTGTACTGTAATACCAGCTCGCAGAGAAGTGGAGTTGGCAATACGGTATCGCATATATGTACATAAGCACACACTTACCACTGTCATTTACACATTTGCCCTGACGATGGATAATGCTGTCCGAAACATTGGCTAAAGAAGGAGGTTGTGCAACACGGCATAACTTCCCAAAAATAATAATTATAATAAATACATTGTATTGATTTAGTAAATGTTTTCTATGCATTATTATTCATAACTAATATAATCATTTTTCAATGCCTACGAAGTACGTAGTTACAGATGACAACTTTGATGACAATTACTATGTTGTTATTAATAGCACACTTACGATTACAATGAAATTGAGAATGATGAATATTTATATGTTATATTAGTTAATAAATCTAATGTTTACCATCAAGGAAGCATTTTTTGTAGATTCCGTTTCTTGTAGCTGGATCTCTTGACTGGTTGAATGAATAATAATTTCAACATCCCCATTATTCAAATTAGGACAAGTTGAGGATTTGCTAAAAATTTTACATTTTTTTAAAATTGTTTTACTGGAAGTGGATATTTTTTTTGTGTAAATGAAAATGTCTTTAAATGTTACCATTTTTTGTCATCCACAATCATTTCGTTAGTGGATTTGATTTTTGGATAATCCAAGTAAAGAATATTATTGTTTCCTTCATAATTTTGACAATTTTCTTCGAATGATGTCAATGATTGCTGCAAAAAAAAATTAAGAAAGTCTTTCACAAAGTATTACAAAATAGAGTGGCAGATAATAATTTTTTTTTGTTTGTGTTTAAATTCATGATGTCCGGAAACTTACAGTGCTCGAAACGACTCGATCGCCTTTGTTGTTGAAGGGTAAGGCTCTCGACTAGCAATCCGAAGGTCGCGGCTTCAAATTCTGGCTTACGCAACAAAATTTTATTTGATTGAATTGTGTAATTTCACAATTTAATCATTTAGAATAATATAAGCTACATTTGGAGCACTTTCCAGAGTTGCAGCTTGAAACGTTGTTTGAAGTGACCTTAGCCGAGTTTGGTGACCAGATCTGAACAGCCAGGAACTTCCTCATCTTCTCCATCTTCCGCTTCTCCATCCCCTCCCCACCCCTCTACCTTCAGCCTCACAACATACTAAAATTGGGAATGCTATAGTCTCACTGGCTCTAGTCGGTCGGGATTAAATCAGTAACATTAAAAATCGGAAAACTGATGAGTCTGCATCATAGAACCCAAAAAAAATCTTTTTTTTTTTGTTCTGAGCACTTAATTTTTTTTTTTTTAACTTTTTTTCGACAACTAAAGGGTTAAAAAACTTTTGGAGCCGGGTCTACTATCCGATGCATTTTAAAAGACATTAAACAGCTGATATAAAACCGCTTGCGATCGATTTTTTTTTTCAAATTTAACCTAAAAATTCCAACTCTGGACTCAATTTATTCGTAAACGAAAGTTAAAATCAAAAAGCTATATGCACCACAAAATCGACTCCAAATGAGACATAGATTTACCAGTTTCCCACTTGTACCACGAGTTTCTAGACACCATAAACATGCATTCCAATATTAACAGTTTGAATCTCAACATATTTTAAGAATGTATTGAATATTTTACAAAACGAAAGAAAGAATCTTCTGTTATGGCTGGTACTTGAGTTTTGTACTTGAGTTATGTATAGGACCAAGTGAATGTGAATAAAGCAAGGAAGGTGTGCCATGACCGAGTTGTTTGGCAGTCCATCCTCTCTGCCCACTGGTTTGCTAGTTAGTTAAAAAATTCAATTTATTTATCACCTTTTTTGGGCTTGTCTGTTGGAATTCATCTAAATGTTTCGAAAGATTGTACAGAATCATGACTTGGAAACTTTGCTGAAGTTTGCTCACATATTTCTTGTGCTTCTCTTCTGCTTGCCTTAGTAGACTGGAAAGGCTTTTTCTGACAGAAGGAAAGTTTGAATCTTCTGCATCGGTAATACTTATCACTGTGTCTTCTTCGAAATATTTGTCTCCCTCCATTTCAATTTTTCTTTCTGCTTAGTTATCTATCAAGTATAAGATGGTTTGAAACCTTTTTAATGTGTATAAATATGATCATTTATCTATTCCTTATATTTTTGTTTAGTTCTTTGCTGACTTTTAATAATTACATTAGTCCCAACGAGAGATTGTACGTGTACTTGTTTATACTTTCGTTTTTATAAAAGGCGCGTGAAATGGAAGAGGACGATCGTCAATTACGCACGTACCAGCTCTCGCTGGAACTACTAGTACTACATACTATAATTATGTTATTTGTAATTTTTATGACAATTACTATCAAAGTTTTTCCCCTTAAATCCAAAAGAATGAAGACAATGCATTTTGACACAAAGTAAATTTTCCTTTAAAAGTGCACATTCACCATTGTAATTAATAATATGGCGGTTCTTGAAAAATGACATTTCGCTTTTTTAAAGTTAACAAAATAACCATTTAAATGCATTATATTTCAAAATAACGTTAACTGAATTACTTACTACTAACTATTATCTTATTACTACAATTTAAAAATAATAAAAAAATGTTCAAGCGTGTCCCTATTTTGTAAATATTTACCCAGTTTTCTTCCACCATAAGAACGAACTAATTGTCCATTTTCTTTTTTGCATTAACATTGGATTGCTTCTCTTGTATCCTTAATTACCCATAAATTAGTTACTTTTCAAATCAACTGTAAATTTCACGCTAAAATGAATCATAGTTTTGTAAATGTGTATTTTTTTATAAGTCAATTTTGAAGTTAAATTTTTTTTGTGGTTCTGTCTGTCATCACATCTGCTTCATATTTGTTTAGAATCATTCAAAATAACTGAGTAGAATTCTCCAAATTTATCAAATACATTTGTTTATATTACAAGTAGGTAGGTGCGGTTGTATTAAGGGGGAGTCTGGTCCGGCCGATCCAAAATTCGACTTTTTTTGTTGCCTTGAAGTCTCTGTATATGTGTGAAGAATACATTCCCGATGTTATAGCTTCAAATTCAACCTTTAAATATAGTTAGGAGCGGTGTGCACCAGGCAGGTAGAATAGAAATCGGAGCGGCCCTGTGACCAGCGAATATTTTAAATATATTTTTTTCAAAACCATGTTTTTCAAGTTGGCTGGAATCATAGCTCATCGAATTTTCATCCAATTTAATTCATTCAAAGTTTAAATTAAAGAAAATTAAATTTATATGCTGACGAACCTTGATTTATGAAAAATTATTATTATGGGACAAAGTTATTGCAAAATGAAGACCTGTTAGTCCGATTCGAGCCGCGGTCAACAGTGGTTGTGTGTACCTTACCTATTGCTTAGTGCCGTTCGCCCGTTCCCGTGCCTCATACAGATAAGAGATTATTGTTACATTTTATTTAATTCTGTTTATCGTATACTTATTTGTTTGCATTCCTACTTACGGCTAATCCGTTTTTGTTTGTACAGTCAATGAAATAGACTGCGTATTATTTTTTCAGTTTAATTTTTAAAAGTTAAGTTTTTTTTTATACAATGGAGGAAGACGAAGATAGACCTCCCGACCCAGGATCGATATTAGATTTTTCTGATTCGGAATCTACCACTAGCCAGGCTTCTATTACGCTTCCATCTCGTAAACGACGACCATCGCATAGCCTTTACATCCCATCGAAAGTTAAAACTATACCGCCGATTCAACAAACCTCGACCTCTAACGACCTTAACCCCAATAGTAACACCCAGACAAGTACTTTAGCTAGCGATAATACAAAAAGTACTGACTTACTTTATCCTGCTTCCGCTTCCGGTCCTTTTATCGTAATTGTTCAGAGAACTGAACAAGGAAAACTTATTCATCCTTTAGATTTTGGAAAATTCTTATTTGACTCAAAAAATAATAACCTTGGTATTGTTAACGGTTCAATTAAACCGGAAGGGCGATATAAATTATCTATCGAGTTTAATACTGCCGTTTCCGCAAATGGATTTGTAAAAAAAATTGACTCGCTCTCAAACCATAAATATAAATCGTTCATCCCGTCATTTAACCTTACGAGAATGGGTCTTGTTCGAGGAATACCCACGGAGATCCCAGAGGCTGAAATTGTTGATGCTTTGAATAATTCCCAAGGAACCCCGAAAGTAATAAAAGCACGTCGACTGAACTACAAGGATTCTACTGATGGGAACACGATCTGGAAACCTTCCCAATCTGTTGTTGTTACATTTGAGGGACAATCCCTTCCGTCTCGTGTGTTTATTTATTATACCTCGCTTCCCGTCGAAGTTTATAAATTTCCAACTGTTCAATGCTTCAATTGCTGCCGGTTTGGACATACAAAATCCGTATGCCGCTCCCCTCCACGTTGTTACTTTTGCGGAGAAGGTCACCCATTTGATCAATGTCCAAAATCTTCCAATAATCCCATTTGCATTAACTGTTCGGGTGCACATACCGCGGTCAGTCTAGCCTGTCCGGAATTGACAAGACAGAGGAACATAAAACATAAAATGGCTACCGACAACATTTCGTACTTCCAGGCCTCAAAGTTATTCTCTCCTGCGAAAAAATCATTCGCAGAGATGACATCGTCCTCAGCTCCTTTCCAATCAACCACCTTTTTAAATTCAACGTCATCTTCTCACAGAGAAACCATTCTCAAGCCAGTCAAACCCAACCCAAAATATACTCCTTACCTTGATAAAAAACAATTGAATAATATTTTGACCAGCCCGAATGGGAATGCCAAATCTCGGACCCCCAATGGGTGTGCCATTAATAGTAATACATCCCCTCCTGCTCTCCCCGAAATATTGAATAATAATTCTTTTATACAAACTTTAATTACCCTTTTAATTTCTATCCTTACAAACAACAATACTGTACCGTCCAACGCTGCCGATTACATTAAATCTTTATTATCTTGCCTCCCCAATGACTTCGAAACTGAACAAAATTCTTCAGTGGAACAGTAGAAGCCTCTTCGCTAACAAATCTGACCTAATTCAGTTACTCGACGAACACGACGTTTCAGTGGCCGCCATTTCTGTAACGTGGTTAAAACCCTCCTTTCACTTAAGAATTCCGGGTTATTATTGTCTCAGACACGACAGACCAGATGGTAAAGGCGGCACGGATCTGATAATCCATAATTCTATCCCGTTTAAACAAATTAATATACATACTCCCTCCGACGATATCCAGATAATAGCAGCTGTCTTATCTGATATCACAATATTATCAATATATATTCCTCCCTCTACCACTTTTATTGAAAATGAATGGGCACCAATCTTAACCCAGATTTGTTCCCCTTTTATGATCCTTGGAGATTTTAATGCACATTCCCCTTCTTGGGGTAGCAAAATAACAAATCGTTCTGGCCGCAATCTTTTAGATTTTATTGATACCCACAACCTATGTTTTTTAAATGATGGATCTCCAACCAGATTCACCCCCCCTCATCAACGGAAAAGTGCTGTTGATTTATCTCTTTGTTCATATTCGTTAGCATCTAAATGCTCTTGGGACATCCTAAACGATCCCCTCTCTAGTGATCATTTTCCAATTATAATCCGATTCCAACATCAATCTAACACTTATCCTCCACCAGTTAAAAATAATCTCAAATTTAGAATAAATGATGCGAATTGGAGCACTTTCTCTTCTGAACTAGATAACCTTATTAATTAAATAAATAAATAAATCGTCCCCGGGAGACATCAGATTGCAATGTGAGACGTTTCCCTCTATGGTTATAAATGCAGCAGAAAAATCCATCCCGAAACGCAATGCGAACATTAAAATAAAACACTCTACTCCGTGGTGGGACGAGGAATGCACTCGCTCCGTCAACTCTCGTAAAAAAGCAATTTCCTCTTTTCGTAAGTGTATGTCACTAGAAAATTTTTTATCAGTTAAAAAAGCCCAGGCAGAAACCAAACGAATTTTGAAAAATAAAAAACGCGCTGGATGGCGGAAGTTCTGTGAGAACCTGTCTCCGGAAACTCCCCAATCTTCAGTTTGGTCTAGCTTAAAAAAATTCGGATCATCGTATTCTCCGCCGAGAACCAAGCATATATCAGAAGAAATTCTTATAGGATTTGCGGATAAAATAGCCCCCCCATCAGTGGCCGGATGTGAAGAAATGCCTTCTATTAAGCCATATCCATCTCACTCTAACTGGCTAGATGCTCCTTTCTCCATTGATGAGATGAAACTAGTAATAAGAACCCTTTCTGACTCTGCTCCGGGTCCCGATGGAATACTTAATAGTTTCATTAAATCATTTTCTGATATGGCGGTTGAATATTTCTTATCTCTTATTAATAATATGTTTGAAACAGGACTAATTCCGGATGATTGGAAAACTCAAAAAATCATTCCCATTTTAAAACCTGGAAAAAATCCATCTGAAATTTCGTCTTATCGGCCTATTGCTCTTTCATCATGTTTGATGAAAGTAGCGGAGCGGTTGATGAAGAACAGATTAGAGTGGTTTGTTGAAAGTCAAGATATTATCTCACCAAATCAGTATGGTTTTCGGAAAAAGAAATCTACAATGGATAATTTAAGTTTGTTCACAACTGATATCCGAGTTTCCCAATCCCTAAATTCTTATACATTGGCCACATTCCTTGACCTTTCATCAGCTTACGATGATGTTTTACTGAATGTTTTGAAAGAAAAGCTAATTAAAAAACAAATCCCCCCGAAATTAGTCCAATTTATTATTAATTTGCTCTCAGATAGGTCCATTATTATTGAGTCTTCCTCTAAATGCTTAAGGCGCAAACTATGGAGAGGTTTGCCCCAGGGTTCTGTTATTAGTCCTCTGTTGTTTAATATTTATATAAGCGACCTAGACTCAGTAATTCCTTTTTCTATCAAGCGTCTTTACTTTGCGGATGATATCCTTATATATTTGTTACATAAAAATATTATTCTTGCAGCTAAGGAAATGAATTTGGCTTTACAATATATTAAAAGCTGGTTGTCATTAAATGGGATGAATCTGGCGGCATCTAAAACAAGGGTCGTGGCTTTCACGCGCAAAAGAAAAATTCCCCAATTCTCAATTTCTTTTGATAATGTGCCTCTACAAACCGCTACTCAAATCAAATTCCTTGGTCTTCTTTTGAACCATAAACTTTCCTGGCTTCCACACATTCAGATAATTTCTACAAAGTGTGAAAAGGGACTTAATATGATGCGAGCAGTTTCCAGAGTATGGTGGGGATCTCATCCTACCACTCTTAAATTAATGTATAATTCCCTAGTTCGGAGCCACTTGGATTATGGCTCATTTCTTTTTGACCCACTCCCTAAATATCTAGATAAGAAAATGGAAAGAATTCAATCAAAAGCCCTCAGAATGATTATTGGAGCTATGAAGTCTTCTCCAATTAATGCGCTTCAGGTGGAATGTGTGGAGCCTCCATTATATTTCAGAAGGCAATTCCTTGCCAATAAATATATTTTCAAGGCTTTATCGTTATCACATCATCCTATTAAACAAAGTCTTAATAGGTTAAGTGTTAATTTGAATTCTAACAAAAGATTGAGAGAAAAACAATGTTTTCCTCTCTTAATTAAAAGTTTTCATCTCTATAATTCTCTATCATCTTCCCTCCAATATCTTCAAGAAGTTCCCAATCTTCCTATATACAATATTCCATTTAAGGCAATCACTTTTATGCCGAACACAATAACATCAGTCTTTCGGAAGAATATTTTATCTTCCCCAAATAAATTTCAAAATGTGGATGATTGCTTTAAAAGCATAGTGGCTTCGAAATTCCCTGGATTTTCCATCCTTTTCACGGATGGTTCCAAATTTGAAAATAAAAGATGTGGAGCATCTATATATAGTCCAGAATTCAACATCAATCTCACTTATAAATTACCGAAAGAAGCTTCCATATTTTCAGCCGAATGTTTTGCAATTGAACAAGCGCTAAATCAAATTCAGGTTCTCAACATTCATCGAGCCTTACTATGTACTGATTCGCTAAGTGCTCTAACTAAAATTAGGTCAAATATTTTACGTTATCCGGAAGACAATATTATATGTAAAATAAAAAATCTTCTCAATTCTCTTAGTGAATCTGGGTTTGAGACGATATTGGCCTGGGTCCCTGCCCATTTGGGTATCGAGGGTAATGAGATGGCCGATTTTCTCGCCAAATCTGGTTCAGATTCCGGAACTATTCCACTAAATTTTAGAATTCCTATATCCGATGTCTTTCCGATTCTTAAATCCAATATGACTCGTGCCTGGGAAGAAAATTGGGCAGTCTCCAAAATAAGAACTGGATCTTTCTATGCGGGAATTCAAAACCATATCCCTGCTAAGCCATGGTTTCACGGTAAAAAACTTTCAAAACGATTCATTTCATGTATCTCGAGAATGAGAATTGGCCACTGTTCAATTGCATCTCACTTGTCTAGAATTAGAGTTTTAGATGATCCGTTCTGCCAGTGTGGTGTGGAAGAGGAAACCCTCGACCACGTTTTCTTTAACTGTAAAAACCATTCATCTTTCAAGAACATATACCGCCGGCTTATTAAAATCACACACCAGTCCCCCCTTAATATTTCATACCTTTTATCTCTTAACAATCCTCGTGTTCATACAGCTTTATGTAAGTTTATTAACCTGAATGAATTCAACATTTAATTTGTTTTAGTGATCTAAGTGAGTCCAATATTTAATTTGTTTTATTATTTTCCCATTAGATTAACCGAAATTTCTTATCCATTTTAAATATTACCGGCACAAAGCACTCTCTCCAGGGTGAATTGCCTAAAACAAAAAAAAAAAAAAAAAATGAAGACCTATTTTTTTTGTCAATTTTTATTTTATGTGTGCCATTTTTTGCAAATTGTGGTTCATGCGCATTCTTCATACATATTGTTTCGAAATTTTTTTAGATTTTCATATTTCTAGTGATTTCCAAGGACTCCAGGATTCTAGCCGATTTGGTCGGATCCTCCGCTTGCTTGAAATCAAATTTTCAATAGTGTTTTTTCTTGTTCAAATGTACGTTTACATACACCTTTACATACGTAACAAAAGTTTTGTAAATGAAAATAAATTTTATCTTTGAAAAAAAAAACGTTCGGTTGGACCGAACTACCCCTTAAATCAGCGGCCGGGGAACCGGGGTAAATTACCCCAAATGGGGTAAAAATGGTTTTTTTGGGTAATAAGGAAATTTTTCTAGTTTGCTATTTCTTAAACGTAATATTATTTTTACAAACTTAATCAATTCAGGTGTGTGCATGAGAAGTAAGAGACGCACGTTGTGTGTGTGCGGGCTTGCGTATCGTTGTTTCTTTCATCGGCCACTAACTTTTATTTTTATTTTCCGTGTAAATTAATTCAATAAATAATTTTTATTAAAATATACATTGATTGTCTTTTTTTCAAAATGGGGGGAAGGGGTAATATCGACTTACGCAAAAATATTTTGGGGTAATGGTTAAAAAAGTTCCCCGACCGCTGCCTTAAATGAAAAAAATTATTATAAAATTTTCATTGTATTTTGTCTCAGAAAAGCTCTTGAATGGTGAACTTCAGCTTCTTCAAATTTGCACACCTTTGTCTTTGGAATTTCTAGATCAATTTCTTTGTGTCTTTAGCTTGCAATGTCATTTTTTTAATGGGTTAGTGAACTTTGAAATATTCATTTATCTCTCGGAAAATAAGATAAAATGCCGTTATATTTGTTTTTTATATTTCCAGCATTCAATTAGATAAAAAGAGTGTTGAAATCTTGAGCAAAACCTGCGGTAAAACCAATAAATAAATGAAACTCAAAGTTGTTAAATATCTTGTGTAATCATAGGTCACAATTGCATACAATAATCATAAAAATTTATACATACAAATAAACATAACTCACACATAATTTAATTTTAGACATTCTGTGTTACGTATAACTCGAGTATCAATCACTAAAACCTAGCATTTTGTTAGACAATAATTGGCACTGGGAACTTTAAGAGATAATTATTTTAAAATACATATAATGGTGGGACAGCACTCTAATCAAGCGTAACTCTACTACAAATCTGCGTACATGAAAACTGACGCTTTTGAGGGTGCCGTCTTGCTATCTGCCACCATGGACACAGATCTTTTCAAACCCATCTGGATCTTTGGATTTCCAAAACTGTTGCTCAGTTTTGTGACTCTATCAAACACCAGACTGCCAACGCCTTTTGGCTGTCCATGGAAGATATGTGAAGAGAGTTCCGTGTTGATCTGGTTAGACTTCATGCTGTTGAAGCTCGCAATCAGCTCCTTGGCAGAAGAACTGTTGTGGGTGACGGCAGAGTCTGATTTGCTCATGATGTCCGGCAGATCCAGGATGCATTCGTTCCTTGGCTCGGAGAGTGAATGGTATCTCTTGAGGTTTATGTTGACGGGGGATGGAGGGGATTTTTTGAATGGCTGTATCGGGAGCAGGAAAGGAGAACTCTTGATGAGTGGATCTGAAGAGTTGGTTTTGTTGCATTTATCCTGGAATAGAAAAATAACTTATTAATGGAGGGTAAATATTACAGTCAATCTATCTACAGAACTTGTATTAATGATATTTTTTGACAGCGGCAACAGTTCTACATCAGAAGAAATTTTTTTTTTCAGAGCGGTTCTAGTAACAACAATAGTAAGACAGCAAATTTCCAAATCTAAAATCTCACAAGGTTTTTAGTTTTCTCTGGAAATTGTCCAAATGCGACTCATTATACTAGTCCCCGAGAGAGCTCATACGCGTGTCATCAACGATTGTCCTTTCCCTTCTCACTCGTCTTTTATGAAGACGAAAAAGACAAAAGATGCTAGAACGATGATGTCACATACAACCTTTCTCTAGGACTAGTCCATTTGCACCCATAAGCTTGTTTACAGGACAATATAACATTGCCAGATATACGTGTGATGTATGAGGCATACCTGAATTATTAATGAATTTGCGTTTACAATTAATACTGCGTTCTATAAAAAGCTATAAAAACTCAATTATATTGAAATTTTTTTTTTTTTTAAACAAACAAACTTTCAAAAAATAATGCTATATTTGCTAAATAAATTAAGCATTGGCAATGGATTGGGATTAAAAGGATGCGAAAAAGTCACAACTGTTGTACTATTTTTTTAATTTTATGTCTTTTATATTTTATAATATTATTATTTAATTTATAAAACAGTTTATTTATAAAAAAGTTCTGCTTTGTGATTATTATTATGTGTGGCGGCTGTTTCGCCTTCTGGAGGCATTATCAAACTATAGTATAAGTCAGTTTGATAATGCTTTCAGACAGTTTGATAATGCCTTCAGAAGGCGAAACAGCTGCCACGCATAATAATAATTACGTAGTAGAACTTGTTTATAAATAAACTGTTTTATAAATTAAATACTAACATATAAACATGAATGTTTCTTTGTTTTTCCCTTAGGCGTTCCTAAACCATTCATCCGATTGCGATGAAACTTTGGGGATTTGATGTGCACGTACCGCGATGGTTTCTATATATAATAGTGAGCTCTGGTGTTGTAAAATTATTTCTCATACTGTTCATCCGATTGAGATGAAACTTTTGTGAGTTGTTGTGCGTAAATCCACAAAGGTTTTTATGTATAATGGTAAACTCTGGTGATAAAAAATTTACAATAGGTGGTGCGTGAGTAGTTTGAAGAATGTGTGAATTTCATTTAGTTTAACGGCAGGGAGGGAAGGTGGCAGGAAGAGGGATGGAGGATAACGAAGGCATGAAGGAGGGGGGTTCGAGGGAGGGAGAAGGCGGGGAAGGTGGACGTGTTAAGGAGGGGAAGGCGATGCGGAAGGGGAAGGGGAAGCGGGAGGGAAAAGAGAAGCAGAAGGGGAACATGGATGAAAGGGAAAGGGCACGCAGGGAGAAACAATTTTTTTTATTTAAGTGGCATTGCAATGCATGCCAGGAACTCGCTATATAAAAGAAATTAAAATCAAAATGGAATTCTACAAATTAAGCTTGATAACAATAAATACCATTGTACTCATTGAAGAAGATGAGCTAACTATGTTAAAACATCATATTATTTTAATGTTATCAACAGAATTTGCTACCTGTTCCATCTTTTGAACTCCGCAGCAGCAGGGTTTTATTCCTAGCACTTTCAGAGAGCGCTCTCATCTGAGCCAACTGGTCGCAAACTTGGTTATTGATGACCGAAAGAGAGTCTACTGTGTTCCTGTTGGCCATACCAAAAGCCCTTGTGACCTCTTCATTCACCTTGGACAACAAATTCTTCACATTGTCCAAGATGCAAGAAGAACTGCTGTGCAAACCTGACACAGTACGATGGCTGTTTCTCATCTGGATTGTAACACTTGTTTTTTCTGTCACCACAGTTTTGCAGCACTTCCTACGTTTTCTTTTCATTTTGGTCTTTGATTTATCATTTTCCGAAATACTGAGATTATCTTGCAATAACTGTTGTTGAATTAAATTTATATCATCACTGAGGGTTTTACAAATTCTCGTGGGCACTTGATTCGTATCGTGGTCTGCTAAATCGGCAACGTTCTTATAAAATAATTTACTTTCTTCACTTGATTTTGTGACATGGGTGACATTTCTCTTAACCTCTTGGTTTAAACTGCTGTGGGAACTATCAATCGACTTGGTATGAATCAAATGATTTGTAAATTCAGTTATCAAACCACTGGCATCCATATTTACCGAGTGGTTACTCTCTAAGTACAAGGTACTTGATGAAGATTGTGATATTCTGCTTGAAGATTGTTTATGGGTTTTGCGATTGATTTTCTGTTTGGTGTTTTCGGCTTTTGGTTTTTCGGTCAATTTATCAACTTCTGTTTTGTTCTGTTTGTCTGATTTGCTATGTTCATCAATAACAATAGGTGAAGATTTACTTTTTTGTATTTCTTTTCTTCTGGATACCTTCTTACAATCCACAAAGTCTGGTTTGCAATCATTTTTATCGGATTTTCCTCGCGGAGGTGGTGATGGTTGCACCTCTTCGGGGACAATCACACAATCAAATCCACCAGGTTTTTCAATTTCAGCCGGTGGGGATATCATAATGGCTTTGTTCAAAACAGATTCATAAATTTGTTTCTGTTTTTGTAAATTAGATTCAAAAGTCTCTTTATTGAAGTCATTTGCAACTTCCTCACTAATTGTTAGGTTACTGGATTCTATTGATTCAGCGTATGCATCAATTCCAGAGTCCAGACAGTCACTTATTTCTTTTGCCATAAACTTAAGGTTATCTTCATAGACAGAATCATAATCAGAAGCAATAGAATTATTTTGTTTGTGTAGTTCAAAACTTAAATCAGAAACACTTTGCAGTTCAACTTTATTAGTAAAGTAAGCATTCTCGTGTGTAGTAGGCGAATTGTTAAACACTTTTGATGAAGATACCTTCTTTTTAATGGTGCAACTTATTTGTTGAATGTTTGTTGCAAATGAGGAATATTCAGATTTGTTTGTCACTGAGTCATCATCGGAATTAGCGCTAAATATCTCTGTCATTAATTTATCATTAGTTTCTATCACTGTTGTATTTCTAGACTGTTCAACTTCTGCTGCATGTTCTTGATTAATTTTCCATTTATCATTTTCAGCAGTCCCATTGGCGGATGGAGAAGGATTTTTTGGTATCATTTTATAATTCTGAGTCGAATTAGAAACCAACGTATTACTAGAAAATGATTCTACATAGTCTTGAACATCAATCAAATCTTTGCTCAAAGTTTCTTCAAGTGGTGTTGTTTTATCAACTTTCGAGCTACCCGTTTGAATTAGTTCACTTGTGAGAACCTGTTTTTTGTTTGTTTTATTTAGAATCTTTAATGGTCTCTTTGAAAATGATGTTGTTGGATAAACATTCTTAATTTTATTAATAGGAAAAATTGGTGGGATGTTGTAAGGAATTTTAGCAATTTTATTTGGTGTAGAATTTTTTCGAGAATTTGCTACTTTCTTCACATTTTTAAATGAAACTGAGAGATTATTTTCTGTCGTCTTGGCGTTTGATCTGTAACTGTCAGTAGAATTTTCTCTAGTCATCTGTTTAGTAAGGGGTTGAAAATCAGTTATATCAATTATTTCCAAGGGTTTTCTTGGAGATATTGGATTTTGATTTCTAGGATTTCTAGCCGAAAGTTTCTTATTGTAAAGCTCTCTTCTCTGAATTTCAGCGTAATCTTTGTTGAATTTCAGGTAACTATTGTTATTTCTTTGTTCATTGTAGGAAGTGCATTTTAAAATTTTAACTTCTTTTGCGCTGATTTGGTTACTTAACTAAAAAGGGAGCGGGGAAAGGAAAGTGTTAATAATATTATCCGTATTAGTGGGTACAGGACTAAAATGGTATTTTAAAGAATATTGAAAGATGTTCAAAATTAAACTTACAGATGAAATTTGTTGGTGTCCTTCCCTCAATAGACGATTCTGAAGGTGGTTTTTGAGATGAGATTCAACATTTTGGAAAGCCTGTAAAAATGCAAAATAACCTTATTGTAAATTTTAAAATATCTTAAAAGACAAAGCAGAAAAACTGTAAGCTTTAAAACCCTTACTCTCTAAAAACTCTGTCATTACAACTGTTTTCACAATATTATTTATTTATTTATGCCCTTTTTAGAGGCTTTTACATTTTTTAATTTAATAAAATACATACAGTATTTATTATTCATAATTGAATAGACTCAGTAACAATGTTTTATATTTGTTTAAAGTTACATTGAAGATGTCCACTGACTTGGTATAGTTATTTCCTTCCATTAGTTTTCTGGGCAAAGGGGAATACATATGGTAGTTAATACCAGAATTTCTGCACTGAAATAAATCCTGACTTCTGGTATTACGTTGTGGTATCCGGAAACTTATCAGTTCAAGCAATACCGGACTATCAATTAAATTGTTTAGAATTTTATATAAAAATACCAATTCAGTGAAAATTCTTCTGTCTGACAATTTGAGCATATTAATATCATTTAACAGAGTGTTATAGTTCAACATAATTGCTGGGATACCCATTTTAAAATTAAGAAAACGTAAGAATTTGTTTTGTATTCTTTCAACAGCTTGTACATGAGTATTATAATATGGATTCCAGACGGGAGAATTGTACTCCAGCTGACTTCTAACATAAGCAAAATATAAGATTTTAATACACTTTATATTGTTAAAATTTCTGGTTAGCCTAGTTATAAATCCCAACATTTTTAAGCCCTTATTACAGATTTCTGTTATGTGGTTAGCAAATAATGAAAGATTTGATTGAAAAGTGATGCCTAGGTCTTTAATTTGCTTTAATGTCTCAAGAGCATTGTTATCAATGTTGTAATTGATAGATAACAATGCTCATATAATTGATAAATAAACGCTGAGCAGTAACGATGGAATTACGGTTTTGGAAACATACGCGCACGCAGAGAACGCGACGCGCTCTCATGTGCGGATCCATTGCTACTAATTCTCCAAGATGTTGCGCATGTCCTACCTTACCGGCACCCATACAACGCAAAGTTATCGGCGAATCACCCCCCCTACCTTGCCTGGATACCCTGTTATAACAACTAAAAGTAAAAAGGTTCATTTTAAGTCTTTTACCTCCGTTGTGTTGGTAGCAGGTGAAGTATCAAAGCGGTGATTTTGGTTTGCCAACTGAAAACAAGTAAAGCATTGTGTAAATAATAATTTTTCAAAAAATTATTTATATTAAATTCTTATGGGAGGCTATTTTTATATTACAGTATTTATAGTACAGTACGCCTGAACTGATACCATACCTCATTATTCTCTCTAATATCTCTTGAATTAACACCATCATTG
Source organism: Glyphotaelius pellucidus (assembly GCA_936435175.1). NCBI lineage: Eukaryota > Metazoa > Arthropoda > Insecta > Trichoptera > Limnephilidae > Glyphotaelius > Glyphotaelius pellucidus. Next base: position 7,243,023 of record OW386550.1, read on the forward strand.
AATGCTTTTTTATAATTTTCTTGAAATAATAATTTCATGTTCTTATCTTGCAACTATGAAAATTTAAAGCCAAATTAGTAATAACAGAAATAATGTCACCAGTAGCATTTATTATAAAATTCAATAAAATTAAAAAGACTTTGTCATACCAGTTTGTTTTCTTTGCACAATTTCTCAATTTTGTTCTCAAGAGAAGATTCAACCAATGATTTTTTTAACAAATCTCTCAACATTTCGAATAAATTTTTCACGTCGTTCATCAACTAAATATTTTTTAAAATTGGTTAGTCATAAGATTATATCATGGAAGAGAGAAAACTGTTTATTAAGATTAAACAAGTTTGGCAAATATATACAGAACCATTTTTTATTATAGATTGTAACAATCCCATAGCTTCATTATTAGTGGTGCAACAATTACGATTTTCGAATCACATTTTGGAAGAAAAGTACAGTAAACAGTTTGTTTTATTAATTGCAATTGTTTGTCAAATAAGAGTTGAAAACATAGAAGGGCGCCACTGTTGTTTAAATTGCAATACCAAAAATATGACTCACGTTGAAAATGTAAAGCTACATTTTTGTAAAAAATTAAAAAGGCATAAAAGTGATTTTATTTTTCATTGCGATATAGATACTGATCTCAAAATTATGATTGCATATAGGTATATTATACCTTTGCAATTTTGTGTTAACATAATGAAAAACAACTATATTGTAATAAAATATAAAGCACAGTTTAGAAATTGCTCATATTTATTTAATACTAGCTTGAACCTAATGTTGCCCGGGCTCTAGATCATGTCTCTAATATTAGATCTGAATATATTTAACTCATTCAGGTCTAAAAGTAGTGTAACTAAACTCACCATTAGTGATTCTTCCTTTTTATCTACTTTTAAATTCAAATTTATGTTCAATAAAATGAAAGCAAATCACTTTGTAAAACACCATCATCAGATTTATGTCATTAAGAAGGTATCTTAACAACAGTGCTTCTTCGATTATAATTTTTTTTCTTTAAGAACATTTTTAAAATCTGATTTACAGTGTTCTATATGTTCAGTGTCATTGCGCTTTAAAATAATATTTGACAGTTAAATTGGTGTTGCCAGCCTACAAATTTTGTAGTTCCATTATTAATATTTTTTTACTCTTAATTGACAGACTATACTTACAGCATTTATTTTTGCTATGGTCGTTTAAAACATCACTCATTGCATGTTTTAAAGACAGAGTTAATTAGCTAGCAACTTGTAAATTCATCACATGAAGTCATGAGACACAACCGTCGTTCAACTAAAGTTTATACATCGAAGGACAGTGAAAATGTACTATAAACATTACTAAGGGAAGGATATAGATAATGGAATTTTCCATTCCCTTCCCTGGATATATTTTCTGTTAGCTCTTCGAGAAAATTAAAAAAAAAAAATGTAATTTTATACTTTTGCAAAGTTTTAAAATGCGCGGTTACAATAATCAAATTCGTAATTGTTGCATTCCTATTTAAAATTCCAATGAAATAAATTACTTGTGTGTGATCGTAAGAGTGGTTGCCAATCATTGGTAAGTAGAGAATACGTGAGACTAGGTTATGCATTGTTTAAAATTAGTTGGACAGTTTTTTTTTGCTGCCAACTCGTCGCCTTAGTTCTAAATTGTCCAAACGACCATTAAAAAATTTTACGGGAGAAGGTTATCTTTCATTTCAATGAAACATTATGATAGGTGGTGATAAAGCTTATTCCGTAAAGGTAAAGGTCTCATTAGTTTAAATAATTCTTATTTGTGATTAACTATTATTTTTAGTACTTTATTTTTAATTTTAAAGTGGAGATTGAACAAAAACTAAAATGGCCATTTGGACAATTAAGAACTAAGGCGACGAACTGTTTAATTTTATCCTGAATCTATAGTAATAAATTACTTTTGAGTTTTTAATGTTTTTTTTTTATGTGAAAAAACATGCATTTTGTTTTTGTTACTGGCCTACAGAAGTGCATTCTCAGCTTATCAACGTTTCTTGTGTAATTTCCTTAGAAAAATTGCAGTTTCAATAACAAATTTGAGTAATATCAACAAATAAATATCAACAATTTTTACAAACATTTTAGTGTTAGTGACATTATCCTACGAAAGAAGCTCAAACAATACATTTTTCCATTTAAAAGTTGCAAGTATCGCAAATGTATGTACAACAATAATTTGAACAGTCTTCACAGTAGGTCTGCAAATGTAAAAATCGATTGTCACTTAAATTAAGACAATAATCAAAAAGATTTGTATTTATTAAGTATTCTTAGCGGGGAGCTAGAGCACCATGAGATTCAAAAGCTCGAACAAGATTCAAGTTATTCTCAAAAGACGTTACAATAAAATGAGTGTTTAATTAGCGTCTAATTGATTATAAGCCCATGTAAACGAATGTATGTATATCTTACCTGGTTGTATAGATTCATGGAGTACTCATCGAGACAGCCATCCATGGATTCACCGAGCACTGTGCACGTGTTGCTTTCCAACTGGGCTCTTATGCAATTGTCTCCCCTATCCACCATGTGCAATGGAGGGTCGCCAATGCCAGTGTTTTTATTTTTACTTACAACTGCTGGTCTACTGATTTTCTTCCTGTCTTCTTCACTCTTCGGTCTCGGCGATACCTTTGGTTTTCTTTTCGGAAGTTCCGGCTTCTCTTTTGGTGTGTTCTCAGTTTCTTTTGGCTTTGGTTTATAAACTTCTTTTTTTTCTTCAACTATTGGCTCAGTTATTTGTACGGGTTTTTGCTCAGGTTTTGGCTCAGGTTTTTGCTCAGTTTTTTGTACAGGTTCAACTACAGTCTTTTTTTGTTCAGGTTCTGGTAGAGGTTCAGGGATTCTAGTTTCTGCTTTTTTTTCAGGTTCTGGTTTATGTTCAGGTTTAAGCAGGTGTTCAATCTTTCGTTCAGGTTTACGTTCAGGATTAGGTTTTCTCTCTTTAGATTTTCTTCGTGGTGTTTTTGTTAGGTCAGTAGCAAGATCAGATGTTTGGGTGAGCTTTTCAAATGTCTCATTTGTCTTCTTCGTGACAGGAGTTGGTTTAGTGACAGGTTTGAGATCTTGCTCAGGTTTTAATGAATCCTGACAAAATGGATACCTTTCAGGTCTTAATAAATCCTGACAAAATGGATACCTTTCCGCTTGGGTTTCTTGAACGTCGACATTCGCAATTTCACGGCATTTGCAATTTTTTGATGGTCGGTACAAACTATTCAATAAATCTATTTCCTCTTCTGTAGGTGGACACTTGCAATTCTTGGCTGGTCTATTGATCCTCTTAGATTTATCTTCACTTCGAGTCACACACTTACATTTAGGTTTGTTAATTTGATTCAATTCCTCTTCTGCTGAAGGTAATCCGTGTGATTTTCCAAATCCGCCGCGAAGGTTTTCTAGCTCTTTTGTTTTACACCGAATCTGTTCTACAAGTGATCTATTTTTCTCAGCAAATTCTCCTCTTTGTATAACCATTTCTCCAGATACTTCTTCTAGTTTCGTCTCTAAAATGCGTACCTGTTAAACAAATGATGTGTAACAATTTCATTTTCCATTGGCGATCACAAATTTTACCCAAAGTTATAAAAAGATGTTTATATCTGAGAATTGAACCTTCATTATATTTTGTGCAACACAAAAACTGAAACTCAGTGATGTGTTGAAAGCAAAAAGCATTATGGTAATTATTGACAGAATAATAATAATAATTAATTATAAGTTAATTAGTTTAGTCACACTAACAATTAAAGTAAAACAAGTTTAGTGTTAGGAACATTATGTATAAAAACCTGCCCCTTATTAAAATTTTAGAGACAAGCAGTTATGAAAATACGGATTGGCTATTTATAATATGATTTTGTATAATGTGTAATTTTATGTGAGTTATACTTCACAGATAGAGATGTCAATTTAGATCTGACAAATATATTCTTGATGGTTTTGTTTTAATGTTGTATTTTTTCCGTAAATCTGGATTAGAATTGAGGAAATTAAAAATATTGCAGACAGTGTTGAATTCTGTAATCAGCACTGGCAATACTGATACGTTGTCAAGCACTGGAAATGGAAATACTATGTTTATAAAAATGTGATTTTATATTTTTTTAATTTTTAGAAAATCGTGAATTAGGTTCGTATGGGAAGGTGAAATAATGTATTGACAGAATCCAACAACCAAGTTAATTTTTAAGATTTCAAAATATTGATAATTTTTTCCCACCTCTTCAACCAGCTCGGCAATGGTGATCCCCTTTTCCCTCAGGTCCTTGGTAGTCTTACACAGGTCTTTCTTGAGCAGGTTGACTTCACACTGGCAGGTGGCTTCTATCTCCTTCTGCATCTTTTTCTGCTCCGACAGTTCCTCCTGGATGTTGGCTGTCAGTCGTCTTTGGGTCGCCAGCTCTTTCTGGAAAAGATGCAAAAAAGAAGCAATTGCAAATTGGCATCCTATAGAAGTTTTCTCATTGCTGACGATCGTGACCCGCACTCCAAGTTTCTTGACGAACAAAGCTCCTCCACTTATGGATCCTGACATCCATGATATTTGGATATATCGGCTTGTGATATTACAAATTAGCATAACCATGTGATATTTTCATTCCGACATCTATGATATTTGGATATATCGGCTTGTGATATTACAAATTAGCATAACCATGTGATATTTTCATTCCGACATCTATGATATTTGGATATATCGGCTTGTGATATTACAAATTAGCATAACCATGTGATATTTTCATTCCGACATCTATGATATTTCGGATATATCGGCTTGTGATATTACAATTTAGCATAACCATGTGATATTTTCATTCCGACATCTATGATATTTGGGTATATCGGCTTGTGATATTACAAATTAGCATAACCATGTGATATTTTCATTCCGACATCTATGATATTTCGGATATATCGGCTTGTGATATTACAAATTAGCATAACCATGTGATATTTTCATTCCGACATCTATGATATTTGGATATATCAGCTTGTGATATTACAAATTAGCATAACCATATGATATTTTCATTCCGACATCTATGATATTTGGATATATCAACTTATGATATTACAAATTGGCCTCACCATATGATATTTTCAAACCGACATCTGTGATATTTGAATATATTGCCTTGTGAAATTACAAAATGGCCTCCCCATTTGATATTTTCATAACATAGAGGTTGTCTATTCAATATTTTTCAAGAAAAAAACTTGTGAGTGTCACGACAGTTACAATCTTATCTGTGCAGGTGCTTAAAGAGGAATGAGAGCAAGATTGATGCTGAGCGGAGGGGTGACAGGAATGGTAAAAATGAAGGTTGGGAAGTATGTATTAGGATATTTACATCTGGTTACCAAACACAACTAAAACCATTTCAAGCAAAGTTTCCATACTGATGGCAGTTTCACCAACGAGATATAGAGAGTATCTATTCACTAATTTATTTATTTACCAATTATGTAATTTATTAACGCTCTTTTTATGCTTTTACATAGGAATAGTTAATAGAATTGTGTAATACAATATACAGTTATTTTTCTGATATGATTTTAGATTTTCACGGCCGAAAGTATTAAAGAGATTTATTTTTGAGGTATTATGTCGTGTTGTGCTACCTCCTTCTTTAGTCCACGTTTCGGATAGCGTTACAGTGTCCATCATCAGAGTTGTGTCATGATGTGTTAAGTGTTGTAACATTACAGTGTAATGGATGCAACGCCGGGCGAAACAATGGTTAAAGAAGGAGGTAGCACAACATGGCATAACACCCCAAAAATAAATCACGATAAAAGTTATTTTTCTCTTTTAATACAAACTGAACTAAACTGCCCCAGCAACAATTTTTTTTGTATTTACTAAGTGATAAATTGAAGACGTCCACTTAATCAGCAAAATTCTTACTCTTCATTAGTGTTCTAGGTTATATCGGTAGTTAGTCCCAGAATTTCTACAGTAATCGATTAAAAATTAAATTAAAATTTAGCCCAATATAAGCTATGTAGCTTAGGTTTGACTACACAGATAAGTTTGTATATTTTGTCTGGGTTTTTCACACTGGCAAATAAGATCATTGGATTGAGCCATAGGTATTAGGTGTCTCTTTGCTAGATGGAAAATTGTTGGAGAGGATTAAAACTAAAACAAAAAATTGCTAACAGTACTCTCAGTACAATTATTTTGACATTGATTATGTTATACTTGTGGCTAATGGATGGTGGTGGGAGTTCAAACATTTACAGAAGTAAAAAAAATAATTGTGTAGGTACCTTTAGTCCTTCTTCGCTTTCTTCCATCTGAGTTTTAGTTTGCAAGAGCTCCATCTGAGAACTTTCCACTTGTGCGCAGAGTAACTCCTTATGTTTGCTGAGATCACGCACTTCCTCCAATATCTTCTTCTTTTCAAATTGGTGTGTCGATTCATTCTCCTCCATCTCTTGGATCTAATCAAGAAATATGTGTTATACATGTGCAATGAACAAAGCGCAACTTATAAAGATGAAAAATATTTTTTCTAGACTTTTTAGCCTGATGGAGTGTTTACAAGTAATTTTAGGGTCGGCCCAAGACTCTTTCCCCAATAATTTTTATATCTATATTAAAATTAAATCACAAATATTTTGTTTAAGAATTGCCTTTAAAACAAGACCTCAAACAAAATCATACCCAGATGTACGTCTCTTGTTATGTGCAGAAAGGGCATTATTTATTAATAGTTCATTAGATTTCATTGGTGGCTTGCCACACTGTACTCGCTTGGTGCACTGCGCTTCATGCTGGATGACGCTAGGGAACAGCCTTTTGTTTTTATTAATATTGAATTACAGCACGCACACCATTTAAGTTATTTTGCTCTTGTGTCTGTTTTTTTCATTTGTGATTTTTCATCTTGAAGATCAGAAAACAGTTAATATTTTTTTTTTACATTAGCTCCGCACAGGAGGTCCTAAAGAAAACGATTTCCCTTGGGGCCCATGTCATCTTAGAGGATGGAGTGTGTGGAAAAAAAGAGAGGAAGTTCTGGGAAGGAAAAAGGTTTGAGGGGTAGGAATCTAGGCGTCAGTGTGTCCAAGAGTGACGGAAGCATGAATCCATTCCTCCCATTGCGATGCAATGCAATGAATCGAGAGAGTTCGGCTGGAGAGGTCAAATGGTCTTCCTCAACTAGTCTCTCCTGAGCCGGCCCGCCACGTAGGTGGGCAGACGCATCCACTGCCAAGACCTAGACTAACCTCACCCCATGAACCCGGGCACCCCTGCTAAGACACCAAATGTAGATAACCATTTGGGGGATCTATGGCAAGGGTGTTGGTTATCCAATAAATGGTTCCCGGCGGTACCCATACTCGCCTCCCAAATTGATGTGGATGGTGTTGGAATTTCAAAAAACCTTATTATCTGTTATCTGAATTAAGCAATCAAGCTTACTTACTTTTCCTTCAATCTGTTGGCACTTGGCTTTCCACTTGTTGCGATCCTGCACCAAATGCTGCTCATTCTGCTCATTATCCTTGATCCTCTGCTTGTAGGACGACTCCATGTCGGCCCACATCTCGTCTCCCTTAGTGAGGGTCTCCAGGAAGGCTAGCTCCCGCTTCTCCAACTCCTCGATGCGGTGCTTCATCTTCATCTCGTTGGTGAGCAGCTCCTCAATGCGGTTCTTGGCATAGTCCTGACAGTCGCAGAGGTGACCATCCTGAAATGTTGCAATTTATTTTATCAACCTGTGACACGCCAAGATGCAAAACATAATTTTGTTTTAACCATGGGGGGGGTCACTGAGATACCCCACGCAGTTTGTCACCATAACTTGCTTTTTTAAATTCAAATTTGTTTTAAATTCAATTACGAGGGCAAATCAAAAATTATCTACACCTCAAAATTCAACTTGTTGATGGGCAAAACCATGAGTGACATTCAAAAAAGACACTATCTTATTGATGGTGACTCGCCTATTTAGAAACCTCACACCTAACACAAGAGAACTCTTCGACCAGAGAAATCAGATCTCTTCTCATTGTGCCTCCTTGGTGCTAACTCCTAATGGAGCCGACATGTTTATTCTGAAATAGGCGAAAGCAAATGATGCAATTTTTTTTTTTTTTTTTTAATTGCCGGCAACCCGGGCGTTTATTACAGTAACAATATAATACAAGAAAAGTCTGTAACCCGTCTCACTAGACGATGTCTGTTCTGGGATCCATTTTCGCATGCGTGACCGCAGTCTTACCAATTTTAAGCTTGAAATGTGCAGGAGACAGTACGACAACCTATATGTTACGGCAAAAGTTGACTCGGCAGTTTTTGTTCAGTCAGTTACTTATCAGTCCTCCAGACTGGCCCACCTTATCGTCATATTATCAAATATATTACCAGCTCTAAGTTTCTATCGGCTAACAAACATATTTTTAATTATGTTTACCTGACTAATGTCTGACTGATGTGAGACTTGAGAGCATCCCCCTCTCAGATTCATCCTCTTGTCTCCCTTCCCCGCACCGCCTACTTCCTCTGCGGCACGCCTCAGTCTGGCCGAATCTTTCTTCTTGCAGACTATTTGGATCTCTTCATTGTCACCAACCAAACTGGAAAAATTTATCAGTATTATTATGAATTAGCCTACTTACAACATTATTAATATGAATTAGTTCAAACATAATATTTCAATAATGATGGAGAAAAAATCATATAGCGTAGATGAACAAACAGTGTGACTAATGCCCTTGTTAAACCATAAGCTGCCGAATTAATTCTGTAGTATTATTACAGTTGGTGTATTTTCCTGACCAAAAAACGTATTTTTACCTACTCGTTTTTGAGGAAACTTCTAATCGTCATCCTATATTACGTTGTTGATGTTTACAAATATCATTCGTTTTAATAATTTCATTTTTACAAATACTTACTTACAAAAACGAAGTAACAAAAACCAATAAACAACAATACAAGCGATCAGCAGCTTACGGGTTAACCCATCTCACCTAACCGTATGGCGATAGTGTTACTTTAAAATTGGCACACGTGATACCTATTTGAAGAATTTTAAATATTATAGCTTCTATAATATATTTTCTAAAGCCCAGTTGATAATCACAGATATAAATTTTAATTTGAACATTAATTTTTTTTTATATATATCGCATGATCAATGATTTGTAAGAAAAAATATTTAATTAATTTCAGTTTACAAAATATCAATAAAAAATTCAGAAGAGATGCGAAATATCTCTTGATGAAAATTGAAAATACTAAGTTATCTTTGTAATTAATAACTACGCAATGTGCGGGAACTTTTGAAGTAATTCCAATAAATGTTTTAAAATATCTCGTCAAATTGGCCACATTTTGGCCAGCGAAGGCTAGTGGGTATTTGCAAATTGAATTAAAAAAACAACATTAAATAGAGACTTGAAATATTTTGATCATCTCAAAAAGGGAGATTGATACTTGTACGGAGCAGATAATGCCACAATTCATGACTTTAAAACATGATTTGAAACAGTATTGTTACGAGTCCGTGAAGATGCACACTTCTGGTAGGAGAGTCCCCTAAAACCTGAATACTTACAACTTTCTTGTGTACTCCCATTAGATGATTCTCAATATCCAGGTCCTCTGTATGAGTACATGTTGATTATAGGGTTGCATTGTATTTATTATTATTCTTACCTATTACAACTTTCTTGTGTACTCCCATTAGATGATTCTCAATATCCAGGTCCTCTGTATGAGTACATGTTGATTATAGGGTTGCATTGTATTTATTATTATTCTTACCTATTACAACTTTCTTGTGTACTCCCATTAGATGATTCTCAATATCCAAGTCCTCTGTATGAATATGTGTTGATTATCAAGTTGGTGCATTGAATTCATTATAATTCTTACCTATTTAACTGTTTTTCAATCAGTGTAAACGGATCGCTCTTTGGTGTTGTAGAGCTGGTTTGATAGCCAATCATGGGCAGTTGATTGTGTGAAGTCCTGGATTTGCTGCTTCGGCGACATGTCTGACACCTGGAGTTGGATGCTTCCTGGAATTACAACACAAAATAAATTAATGCATTATGTAAACTAGTAATTCTGTGAACAGTAGACCGCCCATCGCAAAAAGTGTATTTCTATTTTCCTTTTATTTAATAGATCAAAATCAACATTTCCGAAAAAGACAAAACACTAAACGGTCGAGTTAAAACTCAACACCTCTGGCCTCACTACATTCAGTCAATTAAAGTTTTGAATGTGACTGCAAGTACACAAAAGAAAGTTCCCAGCAAAAACTTTTGTAATCTTTTGTTGTTGAAAAAATCACTTTGCCGTGCAAATTTTTATATCAAAACAATACATGCTTCTGATGGTGTAATCGCGTAGTTTCGTCCATAATTTTATTATATCTAGACTATTTTGTATTACCAGGAGACACAGCCAAACATCCAATAACAACCCCGATGAACCTGATTAATCAAAGAATAAAATATATGGGATATAAATTCCCATAGCTCAATTCTCCTTCTTTCACATATATGACCTTAACAATCTCAGAACCACATTTTAAATGCGAAAGATCTCCAGGAGCCTGAGTTAACCTCCAGGAGTGTGAAATTTTTTTACGTCAAAAATTTTCAAATTGAGTTTACAGTGTGTATGAAGCGGCGACTCCTGCGCCAGAATACACATGAACACTAGCTTGAACTGCGCCCAAAACATTGAAAATTTGAACACTTCGTGTTCAAAAACCCTGTGTTCAAGCTTTACCAGAGGCGACGGAAAACATTCATCTCCCGGGCGAAGGGGGAAGGCTGGCGGGGTGAAATGTGTTCATATTTTTACAAGAGCCGCGCGATGCGGTCATGTATGGAGAATCAAACCGAACAAGTTTTTGAGATTATGCACAATGAGCGAGCTTAATAATCACTAGTTTAAAATATTATGATACCTAAATACAATATAATAAATATATTTGATAATAAAATTATAATATAATAACGAATATTAACAATATTCAATATTATTTTTGAAGTGGGTGAAGCGGGAAGCGGGAAGGCAGGCGGGGCCGGCGGGGGGGGAAATAAGTTCATATTTTTACAGGAGCCGTACGGAGCGGTTGGTACCGGAGATAAATCGAATGACGTTTGGGGTTATGTCAACCGCGCGAGCCTAATACCTAATTATGACTTTAAATTGCAAATAAATACTGTCGTAATGGATGATTATATCTTTCGTGAACTCACTTGTAAATAAAGTCTATTAATTTATAAATCGGTTTCAGAGACACGGAAGAAATTGACCAATTAAAATAGGTATTCTATTCTTTCCCTGATAAATAAATACCTAATAAAAATCTAGTTAGGTAGGTTAGGTCTAAGTTGAAATCTGCGTGTTTTCCTTTATATTTCGTCTACAATATCATCGCCAAATTTCTTAACAGAATTTGACTTTTGACGTTTGAATTTCGAATGCGTAATTAATTACGCATTCGAAATTCAAATACTAACTTTAGGTCATAATAATTGATATTAGTCGGAAATCTTTCCTGGTAAATAAACATCTATTAAAATATCTGTTTTCTCCCTGATGTAGCATCTCTTCTTCATCGGAACATATTTTAACATTTATTTAAACGTCAAGTGTTCAGTTGCGTGGAAAGGTCACTAGCAAAATTGTGTGTGACCGCGCGAACTTCACACCTGTTCACACCAATCTTTCAAACCATGTTTCAAAAAACGCAGGAGACGGAAAACATAGAACGTTTATAGTGTGGTTCAAGCTAGTATTCTGGCGCAGGAGTTCCGCCTTTATAAAAACTTTGTTTTATCAAAATACTTAGGTAATATCCAAATATCCCAATTGATCCGATATTAATAATAGTAAAAAAATATTTAATAGTATATTTAAAAATTAACATCAATTGGAGGATTTCCACAATCACCGACGTATGGTGTACGTCCTTACTTCTTTTTGCTTATCTTTTTACGGATTTACATACTCTTAAAGGTTAATGCTTGCGAGAGCTTTGCAGACCATGTCTGAATCATTGCAATATCTAGTAAATCATTAGATCCACTCACTTTAAAGTCCATTCCAGAGCATCCCTCCATGATTTTGTAGACGTTGTAGAGGACGAGCGCTGGAATTGACTTCTCCATCATCTTGAGCTTGTCGCGCATCTTCTTCTCATTACGCTCCTGTTCCATGTTCTTGTATTCAAATTCCTCGGCCAGCTCGCGATAGCAGTCGGCCTTGCTGACCGCGCTGCTTCTCTGGTCATCCATGTCGCGCAGCTTGGCGGTAAGGATATCAAACTCTGCCTCTAATCTAAAATTAAAGTAAAGAAAATAATTTTTTTAATATTATTAGCTTCGTCCAGCGCACGTGGACGAAGAACGATGGACTCCTACCAATTGGACGTGCTTGGGCACACACTGCCTTGTAAATACGCTTCCACATGACAAGAAGCTTGATTTTCGAGGGTGCCTCAAACGCCTGCCAAAATTATTGAGAAAAAATAAAAAGAACTATGCAAAATGTTTTACACCTTGGTACTGTAATATACAGTTTCTTGAATAAGAGTAGAAAACATAGGAGGGCGCCACTGTTGTTCAAATGGCAATACTAAACATATAATTCATGGTGTTAATGTAAAGCTATTTAACCTACATTTTTATAAAAAAATAAAAAGGCACAAAAGTGAAAAAAATATTTTTTCATTGCATTGGATACCCACTGATCTCAAAATTAGAATTGCATATAGGCATATTATTATTATACCTTTGCAATTTTGTTTTAACATAATGAATAATAACAACATTGTAATAAAATATAAAGCACAGTTTAGAAATTGCATATATTTAATACCAGCTTAAGTACCAAGCGTTGCCCGGGCTTTATATCATGTCTCTAATTTTAGATCTGAATAAATTTAACTCATTCGGATCTAAAAGTATTGTAACTAAACTCACCATTAGTGATTCTTCCTTTCTATCTACTGTTAAATTCAATTAATGTTAAATTAAAAATCTCTTTGTAAAACACCATTAATCAAATTTATGTCATTAAGTAGGTACCTTAACAACAGTGCTTCTTCGATTTTAATGTTTTTTCTTAAAAAAAATGTTTTTTAAAATGTGGTACTGTGTTCTATGCATTCAGTGTCATTGCACTTTAAAAGAATATTTGACAATTAAATTGGTGTTGCCAAATTTACAAATTTTGTAGTTCCATTTTTAATATTTTCTACTCTTATTTGACAGACTATAAATATGAATGAGTACTTACTCTTGGTTGTGTAATCTGGTATCGTTCTCCGATTCCTCAAATTCACATCGCTCTTCTTCTAGCACCAAATATTTCTTCCTTAATTTAGATAGATCAAATTCCAGATTCTGAAATGATTGAATTACGTTAATAACTTATAAGATACAACGCATGGTAGGCATGAACCTATATTGAACCAAGTTAAAAATGCTCAGAGAATCCTTACCTTAATTTTGGATTGCAAATCAACCTCTCTCTGAAGTCTCTGTGCCAATTTCTTGTCTCTTACATCTCCCGAACTTTCATACACGGCAACCTTATTCTCTAAAACTGCAATGCGGCTTTCATAAACCTCTAGCTTCTTCTTCTCACGTTTCTTCTGTTGCTTCAGATCAACCGGGCTGCAATCTGTGAAATCATTGGCCCTGTGTTTATATCTGAGATTCTTGCTACGGATGGCCCCGGATTTCTCCAACTGTTCCCTAATTTGATTGAGTCTCTGGACTTCAGTTGCGAGATCACTCTCGGGCTCGGCGCAAATACAATCACACCACTCTGTTTGAGTTTCTTTACTATCCCAATCCGACTCTTCGAAGATTCCGCTCTCTTGTAATCCGTAGAGCAGTTTCTTTGAGTCGTCTTTCAACAAAACATTCAAAGGTTGTTCAGAGTCTGTATTACCTGGTACAGATTTAATGAGATCAGTGGATTTGTGTGATTTTTGTGAATATGGTGAAATGGTAGCGATGATCCTACCAGATTTTGTAAGGTCAAACTCGTTTTTATTGAAATCGCTTTCAGCTGATTTTTTGTGTTTCACCTGAAATCAAATATTATTCAATAAACAATTTGGCTTTTTTGGTTTGCTAGTATTTTTATATATTAATATTTTTGTTACAATCATACCACCTTTGAAAGGTAATCAAACTACGAAACAACAAAGTAAAAATTATGGAAAATGATAAAAACAGAAAAGATTACAACTTGAAAAATTTTGACATCAAAATAACGCTAAAACAAATACTTCATTCAAACATTCAAATTAGAACTCTGAAAATGGAATCATAAAGGTTGGTAGTTACCTACATATCTCAAATGAGACTGAGTAGGTACCTACCTAATTGCCAACTTATTTTTTTTTACAAAAGTAACCACTTCTTTAGTAGAAGTGAGTTTTCACAGCATTGACAGAAAGTATATGCATAACACCTCTGTTGGTTTTGCGCACAGCCATTTTGAATATTATTTTCCCTCTTTTGGTTATACATAATGTACTTTTACAACATTTCTCAAATGTTTTGAATGTTTGATTGGGTAATCGAAAATATGTATTTTATTATTGTTGCATATTCAGCAGTCAAAGAGCGCTTTTAAAATTCCCATGGTAACGGCAACAGCACGCAGCATTTCATTTCTTTTATGAGGGAGATGTATGATAATAATTGCAATTATTTTTCGTATCGGGAAGCGAATTATCTCATCATTTGCCTCATTATTATTGTGTAAGAAAGAGATGCAGCATTATTGGGATAAATAATGTACGCTTTTTGCTAGCCGAGCTGTAGCACTAGGAATTTTAAAAGCGCCCAAAGGGTTTTGATTTGGATTCACTATAATCGATGACAAATTACCATAGTATAATCATCATCAGGTAGTGTGCCACTTAAGGCTTGTAGGTTCCACAGCAGCTGAAGAACTTGCTCCAAACAAATCCTGTCACTCTCCGACTGAGTTCTCAGCATCATCCTCTCCAATCTGTATCTTATATCCTCTGTCTGGTTATCAGAGTCGAGGATGGAATCCTCTAACAGAATAGGATTAATGACTCCTTTGTGATTGTCCATGAAGGTAATGGGCTCACATTCCGTGAAGCTGGTGGTAGGAGTAGTGAGGATCCGGTGGTTCTTGGTGTGAGGAGACCCCGGTCTTGTCGGTGACTTGTAGCCGGAGTCTGACCTCCTCAGCTGCGGTGAAACGGAGTTTTTCAGTCTGTTTTCTGGTGAAGTGCATCCTGAATCAGAGTCGGTCAACTCTTCTAAAGAATTCCGCTGCAATGGGCAATTACAATTCAAAAGTTAAGACAATATTTTGTATTTTTTACATATTTTATTGTTCTCGTGCTGCACCTCCGTCACATTTACAAAGAGGAAGATTGGCAATGAAGGAATGTGATTTTCTTCGGGTAAATTTGTTTTACGAGCCTATTGCATGCATTTTAAAATGGTTTAGAAGAATGCAAAACATAAAGAAATTCTACAAAAAATAAATACTTTATTTTTTTCCAATAATAAGTTTTATTCTTTTTAATATAGCCACAACAGCCACAATACAAAGTTATTTTTAATGTTGATGTGTGATATTTAAAACTGACAATTTTAACTTGTATATATCGCAGGCCAATCGTAAAATCAGGCAGATCATGATGCGCCTGACGCATATCACAATCTGCTGCTATTTCACAATGCGGCAGATCATGGCGCATGACGTGGCTAGGCGCATCAAGATCTACCTGACTTAACACATATTTTATCGGCATACGACATACACAATGTTTACACGAATTTGTAAACTGTGTAGTTGATTACAAAATTGATTTATTTTGACGGTTTTGGACCCTACAACATTTGTTTAAATCCATATACTAATAAAATACTTAGACATCAGTTATGTCATAACAGTTATTGCTGGGAAAACAAATAAGAGCCGACTTGGTTTGCTTTAGGCAAAGTGTACGCAGATTTTTTTTTGCTTGTGGTTGTTTTAACGTCAATGAAAATCATTAATTTTAAAGGGTTTTTTATGCTTTTTTCAAATACAATATTTAAATCATTAAATTATTAATTTTTTAAAGAACAATTCAATGGATTTTAAAAATACTGAAAGCCCGAAAGGGCTTATTTACGTTTTTTTTTAAAGGTGTTGTAAAACTTGGTAGAAGCATTGCAAAAAAGAAATAATAATTAATTTTTATCTTTCAATTAAAATTGTACTTGTGATATTGCCAGGTGACACCAATATATTGTTCTAAATAATCCAGGGATGGCGAATCTATGACTTGATCTCTGATAAGTGTAATTGATGCAGTCTGCTCCGGGTGCCGACTTGCAAATGCGTCAAGATAAGGCTGATAATACCTAATACCTAATACAGCGCCCTTGAGATTTTTAATAGCGCCAGGAGCCGTTTGGCTCAGGGCTGGTCCTGGAGACGTGTACAGCCCCTGGTGACCCTGACCAAAGATATTGAAATATAAGGAGATGGGCTATCGGCAGTTTTTACTGAGTGGGACTATGCTTCCTGGTGTAGTCGATGTTTTAACCAATACTATTGCACACATTAAAAAAATCAACTAAATTAACGAATTCTTCCATATTCAAAATATATTGTTAACCAATACTACTGCACAACTTCGAAAAATCAACTGAATTCCATATTCAAACAATTCCCATTAGGTAGTAGTTCCGGCGACAGTCGGGCAGACATCATAGCATATCTCCTTATATTTCAATATCTTTGACCCTGACCTTACATTATTTGTTCAGTTCATTTTACTTACACATTATTTTTCAAATTCGGTGCCAGTGGGTCTACGACACCCTCCTTATTGGGTGATGATGTGAGATGAAAGAAATGGGGAAGTAGAAGGTATGGGAGAGTTCTGGGAGAACCTGGTTATACTCAAAGTATCTACATATTTCCATTCAATATAATTTGTCATATCCTAATTCCCATGCTTATCTTAATACCATAACCATGCCATGCCATACTCTTACGAACAATTTATTATGTACAAACAACACAACAGTAAATCACCCCTAAAAAGCAAAACATGCATTTTACAATAAATCTCTCAATATTGCCATTTATATCGGAAAAGTAAAACCCAAAGTCAAACAAAGTCAAACCTCGGAGAACATAACATGAAAATGGATGCATAAAATCAATACCACAACTCCCGTTGTGGGACCAAAACCCACCTTCTAATTTTTTTTGGTTATGTTTTGTGTAGGATAAATATTATGACGTAGACAATTCTTATGTCAAAATAGTAATAGTTTTCCCCCCAATAAAGATTAAAAAATTATAGTTGCACCTCTGGCTGCAACTTAACAAACTAAAAATGTTTCTCATTTTTTATTCTGTTGGAAATATTTAGAACAGTTTTCCATCTGATTTTTGCGAAAATAGCTAATATTAATTTAAAATGCAGTGCAGGATGCAAGAATATATTAAATTTAGTGCATTGTGATTATTTTCTACGGACTACTGCCCATAAAAAAAATTGTCAAAGGTAGGTGTACTTGACGCAAAATACAAAGACGTAATTTTGTTTATAAACATCTCTTCTAAAGTCCTTCAATGTTTTGCATCAAGTATCAGTCACTGTTTACAGAAGTATCGGCACGTACCCTAAGGATTTTAAACAACGATTCCTGAGTAAAAAATGTAGATGTCATCTGAATACAGCCTAGTGGTCACATGATATGCACTTCGTCTCGTTCAAGCAGAACTGTACAGACAAGACAGAGATGTGTGATCAGTGGTGACGTTTGATAAAAAATATATATATTTTTAAATTGAATGACATCTATATTTTAACCCCAAAAATACCAAGAATCGCTCGTTAAAATCCTTCAGGTAAGTGTGCTGGTACAACCTGTGTGTACGGTAATAGGTGGGGCCTAAAAATTAATTGTTTGCTTTCCTCTTTGTGAGGCATAACATTTTGAATTGTTCGTACCATCTTCTGAAAACGCCGAAGATGACTGGTACAACCAAAACAAAAAAAAGTTTCACAAGATCCCAGCAGCCTATTATCTTATTTATTATTATTTGAGGGTTAATACTAGAAGTGCCTATGTCAGATTTTGGTAATTTGATTTAAGTACCAGAAAGTACTTTAAAACTTCACTTATTTGAATGCCATGAATGCCTATGTTAGGTGCTCTAGATTGATGAAATTGTGTCCTATCTAATGTAGAAAACAAAATATTGTTTCAGCATTTTGTACACCAAGCAATTGATAACCAATCATCATTCCAGAGTGATTTACAAATTTTGACATAGGCATTTATAGCATTAAATATGGAAAATCGAACATGTTTAGGTGTACAGGGAATATATTAAAAATTAATGGAGGCAAAGGATATTTTTCAGTGCCGTGAAACGGCTTTTATTAAATAATATCATTACAACAGTGCAAATAACTTCAAAAAACAAATGTGTGCAATAAATATAAAGATGCAAAGCAAAAAATATTATATCAACCCAACATAAAACAATACCAACATTCATTAAAAATAACATTAAAACATCACAAAACACTAAAATAAATAATAAAAATCAAACCCCGAAAAACCATGTGTTAGTTGAATATACAGCTTTTTAATACTTGTCTAATCTTATATTATATAATTATTTACGTTTTCTTAATAACAACGATTAATTATTCTTTTTTTAATTAGTTAATATTAAACAATTCAACTTTTTAAAATACTTATTGCTATATCTTCTACTAACACTCATTATAAAAAGTAATATCCCAAAAATGACGCATGCGTTGGTTTTGGATGGAAGCACTCTTAAAGGTCCGTCACAAAGACGCGTTGGACTTGGAACTTTACCTTTTCACTAGCGTCTTCGAGCTCCAGACACCTGAACTCCAGCAGGTCTGCGTGTTCTCTCAAGTCCTGCAATTGTTCGTCCAATTGCGTCGCTCGCAGCTGGGCGCTTCGTTGACTTGCTGTTGACTGAAGAAAGAATAAGTTAGTCTGGTGGTTAGATTGATAAAGGCGGTGCTGGAGAGATCCAGGGGGAAATGAAGAGCAGGAAGGGTGCGGTGAGGGCATTAAAAGCGTGAAATATTTTTCTCAATTTTTAAAATAAGTTTGTCTTTGCAATCATGGATTGTCGCAATGATCCATTTCAATTTGGGAGGCGGGTATGGGTGCTGCCGCCCCGAGAACCATTTATTGGATAATCAATACATCTGCCATAGGTCACCCTAAATGGTACACTACGTTTGGTAACTTAGTAGAGGTGCCCGGGTTCATGGGGCGAGGTTTATCCGAATCTTGACGGCGGAAGCATCAGCCCACCTACTGCGTTGCGGGCCAGATTGATAGACTAGTTGAGGGAGGCCTCCAGCAGGGCTCTCTCAACCCAACACCTCGCACCGAAGTTGGAAGAATGGATTCATACGTCTGTCACTCTTGGACACACTGACCCCCAGATTCCTAGATTCCTACCCACCCCCTTCATTTCCATAAAAAGACCCTCCACGCGGCATCCCCTAAGACGATATAGACCCTGAGGGAAATTATTTGGAGTTAATGTAAAAAAAAATAAGGGTATTTAGAAATGCTTTATCTTATAACTAAGGAAAATACAAAGATAATAATTACTAAACAGGGTTCAACAGCACGTACCCAAAGAATTTTAACCAGCCATTCTTGACCATATTTGGAGTAAAAACTGTAGATGTCATTTTGCTTTCCATGATATATTTTTTTCAATTAAAAGCAAACAAAAAGAAATTATCACACCGCCATATGTCACTAAACACACTGCTGTAATTCACCACAGAAAATGCTGTACGCTCTCATGATATTTTTATTTATTATTGAAAATAAAATATCTAGCAAAATGACATTTCTACATTTTCTACTCCAAAAATACTCAGGAATTGCTGGGTACATGCTGTTACGTCCTATATAATTAATATTACAAGATCTTGATTTGATGAAAAGAGTGCTTTGTGCCGATAAAGTTAAGAAATATGGTTATAATTTTGAAGATAATCTATAAGGGAATAGGACAAATCAAATATTGAAGTCATTAATATTGTCAAATTGACCTGCTGACAAACTGCCTTGGCAGTTTAGCGGGTGATTAAAATGAAGAATAAAAATTTAAAAAATTCAAAGGAGCTCTTGGTTTATAGTCTATTTCCTGTTTAGAATGTATGCCACGAGTGTAACTATAGGATGCACATGGGTGGGTTCGACACCAAGAGAGGGGTTCGATCCTGGATGGGGCAAGAGAGAAAAGAAAGTTGGAAAAAATTTCGGAAAGTTTTTTGGAGCTCTACTCATCACAACTAATTATTTTCATCACATTGATAAAACAGATAGTGCGAATATTATTGTTGTATTTTTCTGGAATGTAGTCTACGAGTAGGTACTGTTCTATTTTTCCAATGGGGAGGGGTGGGGTTGAACACCCTTATATACGCCCTTGATGAATGTTCATGCCTTAAAAGCGATATAGTTGTTCTGAAGAAAATAGTAAATAATTTTGAGAAAAACTCGTTATGAAAAGTGGTTCCTACGCATTTATCGTTTTTCATGTATAGGGTTAAAACTGTGGCGGGTTTCAAAAATTCTTTGCAAATGGAAGGAGTAAAAAAGAAATAATGAAAATAAGAAATAAAATAAATATTATGTTTAAACTATTAAATTCAGGTTAGTTTACATAATATCCCAAAACTAAATCAAATTCGTTGATCTCACAAATACCTTACAAAATCTTAAAAAAAAACTTGCATGTTACTTTGGTAAATTGCTTGTTTTTTTGTTTGCCATAAAAATATATAAAATGATTTATCTCTTGAACTTTCTGATACTAAATTAATGAAGAAAATAAATAATAATATTTGTTTAGCCATTATTGTTTTTGTGCTCACAGAAAACCGATTCAGATCTCATCTTAAAGTTTAAAATCATGTGTGCCTAAGGCCAGCTTTAGATGAGCATTGCCTCAACTCAGTTAATGTCCAAATTACCACAAAAAGTAGTTCAAACTATTGTTACATATTATCTGCATAAGCTTTGTAACTTTTAAATTAATGCATATGTTGCCTCACATTCAGATAAAAGGTGGAATTTAAAATGTTGGAATTACATTGATTTATGATAACATTTACCTACACCACAGTAATTACTAACGAATTACAGTCGGGGGAACGGTACCTAATATATTTCTTTCAAAATGCGAATTCAAAAACTATTTTGGGTATATACATATTGAGAAAACACCGAGGTGTCTCAAGAGTAGTGGCAAGTTTGACCTTTTGGCACTATACCTCTTTTCTTGGCTATATCGTCCAAGATGTTCTTTAACCTCCGATAGGAGTGGAACATGAAGATTTTTTTAGAAAGCCAATTGAAATTCTCTGATCGTTGATCTGTGTTAACTTCTCCTAGGTAATCCTCAAGGTTTTCCTTAGGGCCTTCATTATAAAATCTTTGGGAATTTTTGCAGGGGGTATTTTCAGAGAGAATGAGAGGTACGACCGATGGATTTTCTATTATAAACTATTTTTTTCTTGGCTACATCTTCCAAGATGTTCTTCAACAAGAATTAAATTAGCCTCTCAGATACTGGGCATACTGTACAGGGCCCGCAGATTCTTTAATAGTACACAACTGCTAACCCTGTACAAATCACAAGTGCGCCCCACGGTTGAATTTGGCAGCCACCTCTGGTCTGGAGCCCCAAAATACCTAAAAAAAAAAACCCTCGACTCTGTGCAGAAACAGGCTCCTAACTTAACAAACGGATTGCAGATCTTTAGAGCATAGGCGTCAGGTGGGAATGCTGTCCTTGTTCTACCGGTATCACAATGGAAGATGCTCCGAGGAACTAGCGTCATTGATCCCCTCGGCACCGGTGCATAGTCCGGAAACACGCCAAACACGCGCTCAACATTTGTACACGATTGACATTAGTCACATGAGAACGGGTCGTTTCTACGACTCGTTCTTGAGTTCAACAGCTCGGCTGTGGAACAATTTGCCGGCCTCTGTGTTTCCTCCCTCCTACAATATGGGTCTCTTCAAGACCCATGTCCACTCCTTCCTCTCCTCAAAAACACCCTCCACACAGCATCCTCAAAGATGACATAGGCCCTGAGGGAAATTATTTTCCTCAGGGCCTCCTGTGTGGAGTTAATGTAAAACAAAAAAAAAACCTCCGTTGGAAGTGAAACATGAAAAAGATTTTTTTAAAAAGCTTTCAACCCATTGGAATTGTCTGATCATTGATCTGTTTTAACTTCTCAAAGGTGATCCCCAGGGTTTCCTCTGAGGACCTACACTATAAAATCTTTGGGAATGTTTTCGGTATTTTCAGGGAGAACGAGGAGTATAGCAGACGGATTGTCTGTATAAACAATTGTATATCTAGAAAAGAGTTTTAATATACTTACTAAACTTAGAGCTTTCTCTAGCTCTTGAATCTGCTTCTTCGCAGCTTCTAACATGCCTTCATCAACCTCTACGTGAGAGGCATCTTGCGGGTGGTACTGAAACACAAAATAACTATTCAACATTCAGCTCACGACAAATAACAAGAAGAATCAGTCCGTTTATTTTTAACAATTTAAAATACCTACAAGCATTGTGATATCTTTTTTTTCTTTCTATTATGTATAGGTATTTCTAAGTTTATTGATAATGGAAAAATTCTAGACAGAAAAGACAACGCAGATTTCTTGATGTCATATCTCACCGTTTTGTTTAGGATTCATAGTTTATATTGATTACCAAATGTGTATCTTACCCATAGGTCTGGTGATGGCTGTGGGGACAGAGAATTAGGGGCAGACGAAACAGCCGAGTCAACGTCAGATAATATATCCTGAAACAAGAAAATTTGGAATGTTACTATGTCATCTTGTTTTCATCATAAACACATATATAATCACTTAATTTGGTTTGTGTGGATTATGGAATACTTGTATATTGCTCGTAAGCACCAGTGAACAAAAAAACTACTGTTTGTGCAGGCTAAAAAAAGTGAGTGTTGCGAGCAAAAAACAAGCATTTTCGGTATATCTATTGGGGGTAAGGCATTGGAAGCCGTTAGCATAGTCCCTGAGGGGATTTATTTTCCTCGAGGCCTCCTGTGTGGAGCTAATGTAAAAAAATAAATATGCATATAATAATATAGGGTGTAACAGGACGTACTCGAGGGATTTTAACCAGCGATTCCTGAGCATATGAAGTAAAAAATATACTTGTCATTTTGCTGTCTGATGACATTTTTTTTCTATTAAAAGCATTAAAAATATTTTTCCATCACACGTCGCCACTGACTAGATGCGATAGTGGCGCGTTTATAGCCTAGCGGTCATTTGATAAGCGTTGCGTCTAGTTCTAACAGTGTGTTAATATACGAAACAGCGCCCTCTATTATTATAAAAAAAGAACCGTTGAACTTTTCAAAACATCATCGCCTTTGATAAAATGTCGAAAAGAAAATTTACAAAACTTGGAATTTATTATTGGTGGTGGAAAACTTATTATTTTCTAAAACTATCAACAAAAAGTTGTAGGTACATAATATTATTTACCTTGAATAAATTATCTTTCATCAGCTGGTGGCCACTTGAACGTCTGTCTCTTCGAACCTGCAACAAAAGAAAATAATAAATAAATTGTTTTCACAAGCAAATACTCCGGTAGTTGAAGGTGTTATTTCCCCATTTTTCACATAGCTCCATGGAAAATCTCACTGTATAATGTATGACATTTAATAACCACTTTTACAATTACATGATTGTTTTGTTTTACCTAATTGTACAAAAAAACATTTTGACATCAATTTGTATCACGGCGGAAGGAGTTTGTATTTATTCATAACATTAATTTTGTAACGCAATACTCCACTGACAGTTATTTTTTTTACCTAGCAATGTCGATTCGACCTTATTGTCCTTAACCCTAGTAAAGAAGAAGATGGAGAGATATGTAATTACGAATGTTGGAGAGTTGTTTAAAACGATAAAATTGAAGCGAAAATTGTGAAAATGTTTAATAAAACCCGACTCCTTTAAATATAGCAAAAATCTCGTGGGGAATGAATAAAATAGCATTTAAAGAAAGACTGTGATTTTTTTTTTCATACATATAACTTCTTAAATAAGTGAAATGAACGTGTTTATAATAATTTTCGTAGCATACTTTGCGATTTTTTTCTATCGAGGGAACTTCATATAATTTGCGTTTCGGCGTGGGGAATATGTAGATATTATCTTAAAAATTACATATATTTTTTTAAGAGCTTAAAAACTTCAAATGTTTAAGGTACATTCCAGAGTGGAAATTATTCTCAGTATCCCCCTGGTGCAAGACCACCATTTAGAATATAAACGTTGCTTGAAATGGCTTTAGCCGTGTTTAGTGACCAGATTTGAATAGCCAGGTACTTACCCACCTTCCTCTTCCCATCTTCTTCCCTTCCCCACTACCTCAGCCTCACAACATACCCCATCGGGATGCCATAGTCTCACTGGCTTCAGACGTGAGCAGTTGGGACTCTTGTGCGGTATTCATATAAAAAAAAATATTTAAAAAAAACATATTTAAGAAATCGGTAGAAATTCGGGTAGCGGCGGACGGCTTAAAGTTAATGGATACGTCAAAGACATACTGAAATTGAAAAGTGTATATTTCACATATTATCATAGGTACTTAAACAGTTTAAATATTATATGAATAATTATTTGGTTTAGGGTTTTGTACTTTAAATAAAACAAAAATAATTATAAAAAATATGTTGTGATTAAAAAAATAACAAAATGTTTTAAACGTCTTACAAATCAACTATAAATAAGTCTTTCTTAAAATGAAAACTAATGTTTAATTTTATGTTTAAATCGTACTTTTTTGTATGCTATGAAATTTCAAATGCTAATCAGTCGTTATATTTAAAATAATTGTTTGCTCAAACCCATTTATGAGAACAAGTTTGAAAGTTACGACTTTCGAACGTGTGGTGTATGTATTTCTCCGTAATTATTGTACTTGGTGACAGAGCCACCTTGCGCAAGTACTACTCGCCAACTGAGCTAACTGAGATAGACAGCGCGCTACGTTGCGAAATAAAAAAAGACGGCAATACTTGTGTCTCGCGATTCCATGCCAACTGAGAATAAAGTCAACTCAACACCTCTTTGAAAAGTCATTAAAAGCTATGAAAAAAATAATTTTAAAATAGCCCGTAACCCTAACCTAACGTAACCCATTTAAGGCGGCGCTTCCCGGCTCAAAAAGAAGATGGAGAGATATGTAATTACGAATGTTGGACAGAGCGCGCTAATATTAAGTGATAAAATTGAAGCGAAAATTACGAAAATGCTTATTAAAACACGACTCGTTTAAAATAGAGCAAAAATCTCGTGGAAGGTATCTTAAGTTCTATCATTTAAAGAAACATTGTGATTTTTTTCACAAATATAACTTGTTTAAATAGAGCAAAATATACGAATGTTGGAAAGTTGTTTAAAACGATAAAATTGAAAATGTTTAATAAAACCCGACTCGTTTAAATAGAGCAAAAATCTCGTGGGGAGTGAATAAAATAGCATTTAAAGAAAGACTGTGATTTTTTTCATACATATAACTTCTAAAATAAGTGAAATGAACGAGTTTATAATAATTTTCGGAGCATACTTTGCGATTTTTTTCTATCGAGGAGTTTCATATAATTTGCGATTCGGCGTGGAACGTATCTAGATATTATCTTAAAAAATAATATAAATATATTTTTTAAGAGCTTAAAAACTTCAAATGTTTAAGGGAGATATGTAAGAAATCGGTAAAAATTCGGGTAGCGGCGGCCTAAGCATGTGGACAAATTTTATTTTATTCTGTCGTCTTTTTACGACCACAGAATTTCATTAAATTGCAATGCATGTATTCGTATAACTGTGTAGGTGGGTAAACTGAAGACCTTTCTCATTAAAAAATGAATTTAATGAAATAAAATGAAACCCGATAAGTGGTGTTTTATAAATGCCTTGTTAACTGGAAATATTATTGTTACTTTACGGATCGTAAATATTTTATTAGTTTGTGTTTACAAGTCAAGTTAACCTTCACATATTCTGATTTATTTTGTACACGTTAATTTTATGAGTGCCATTTGAATAAAGCGATCAAATTGCATTTTTAGCGAAATTCCATAAAATTATTAATGCTTGCCTATAAACATTGGTATTTTTATTGAAACTAACAAAAGTTGTACAACGATACAAGTTAGTGAATAATAGGTACCAACTTATAGGTATTGTTCTTAATATTTTTGGAAAATAGTCATCAGTGGTACAATAATAACCTACACGACAATTTCATTATCTTAAGAGGAAACCTGGTCGAAGAAGAGAAATTTAAACAACAGGTATTTTGCCAAACTGTTTTTTTTATTGGCATTTTTTTTTTATTCATGGGAGTAGGTACAAACATAACTGTTACTGTCATGTTGCAAACATAGCTGTTACTGTCATGTTACATATATAACTATTAAATGTGACATAACTGTTACTGTCATGTTACATATATAACTATTACATGTTACATAACTATTACTGTCATGTTACATACATAACTATTACATGTCACGTAACTGTTACTGTCATGTTGCAAACATAACTGTTACTGTCATGTTACATATATAACTATTACATGTGACATGACTGTTACTGTCATGTTACATATATAACTATTACATGTTACATAACTATTACTGTCATGTTACCTGTGACATACATAACTATTACATGTCACATAACTGTTACTGTCATGTTACACACATAACTGTTACTATCACTGTCACTCTTACTTTTTTTTACATAAGCTCCACACAGGAGGCCCTCAGGGCCTATGTCATACTTGGGGATGCTGTGTGGAGGGTCTTTTCAGGAGAGGAAATTCTGGGAAGGAAAAAGGTGTGAGAGGTGGGTAGGAATCTGGGGGTCAGTGTGTCCAGGAGATCGATGTATGAACCTATCCCTCCTACTGCAGTGCAAGGCGATGTTGCGGTAGAGTCCTGCTGGAGAGGTCAAAGGGTCTCCCTTCACCAATCTCTCCCGATCCGACGCATTTGGTGGACAGACGCATCCGCTATCAAGATCCAAAAAAACCTCACCCCATGAACCCGGGCACCATTTGGGGTGACCTATGACAGAGGTGTTGGTTATCCAATAAATGATTCCCGGGGCGGCGGTACCCAAACTCGCCCCCCTTGAGTAAAAGGGACAACTGCACCTCAGACTGATAATCCTAAATAAAATCATCAAAATCGAGTTTTTTTATTCCTCGTTTTGTTCCTCCAAAACAGATTTTAAAGTTTTTTTAATAACTCGATTGGGAGAAATTACTGTATGTCTGTAGGTTTTACTTTGTTTAAAAATACATTGTCCAGTTTGTATACTGAACGTCTGTTGATGGCGTTCAAACCAGGCAATTTTAACGATTTTTGGAAAGTCGTAACTCTTATAAGGAGTAACTTATCAAAAAAAGCAAAACTTACCGACACGCTAATGGTCAATATCTATATTATTTTTAAAAATATTTGCCGTAGTGTCAAAATGCAGATAGGAAATTGGAAAATACGTTTGTATGGACAAAACGCGACCCGGTTTTCTCTTAACATCAACAATAGTCAATAATAATTATTTACTTTTCGAATCAATCTGTTGTTTGTATTATGGACACTTTGAAGTTGATACAAAACTAAGTCACGTAATAAGGTTAAAATCCTAGAATTGAATTCAAAGTCTTATTGAAAAAATAGTGTTCTTTAATTTGTATTCCTGGAATGACGTCTTAAAAGAAATGGCTACTGAATTGTTAAATAGGTAGGTACTTCGTTATTCCTGCAATTGAAAACGATCTTTTTTTCGATGAATTTGACGACAACACAATGCAATATGTATTTCAATCGATGTATTTTTTGTATTCTTTATTCCATTGTCTTACGCTTTATTGATAAATAAAGCGACAATAATATGTGAGGACTAATTTATAATTCTGTATAAAACGATTCCGTATAAATTCTGTATAATTCTGTATAGTACGACGTTAGACCATTCAATTGATTCAAAAGATCATATCAAACAAGATTCGAAGAAACACAGGCATGCACACTTTTGGCCACTGAAGGGTTCCACAATACAATAAATTTCAGCCTTGAATGCTCGGAAATGTTTGATTTGAAAATTTGCCGCCCTCTTTTAAAAATCATACCTCCGAATTTTAATATGCAGACACATAAACTGCTTATAGTGTTAGAGAGCCATTGAAAAACCTATATTTGACCGTTTATCCCATATTTTTAGAATTCATAAAAAAAATATTAAAAAAACGTTAAATGTATAAACGCGTGAATTCTGCATAATGTTTTCTTTAAAATTACCGTTCGCGGGAGTTACCTACATCTATTCCTCATCTATTTTTAATGACACATCGACGGTCCCGAAGAACAATGTCGGATCTGACAAAAATTGAAAACCGTTCGGTTGGCTTATATTGTTTATTTAAAATACTGTATTTTCGGAATTTTTAGTGAAATTAGATGAAATGCAAAAGATCAAAACAAATTTTAGAAAAAATCTCTACTGTAAAATTACAAAATCGCACATCCGACATTGTTCTTTCAATATAAGAAAATAAATTTTGTAAGAAAAATATTTTCATAATTTTAGTTTGCGAAATTTCAATAAAAAGTAATTCAGAAGAGATGCGAGAATCTCTTGTTGAAAATTGAAAATACTAAGTTATCTTTGTGATTAATCGAAGTGTACAACGCGCGGAAACATTTGAAATTAATTCTAATAAATGTTTTGAAATATCTCTTTGAATCGGTCACAATTTGGCCAGCGAACGCTCGAGGGTGTTTGCAAATCGGCTAAAATGTGACCAAAAACGCTCCAGTGGAAGTCTGTGCATTTATTCCCATATATTTACTTTCTTTCATTCTCGACAATTTATGCAACACTCGGGTACCTACTACATAAATACCGCTGGTAGATTACTTTAGCCACTCTTTGACACGTAACAAAAGAGGGATCACTTTTTTGCGTGTTGTCTATTTTCTCTAGAAGAATATTTTTTTGCGATTTTTATCGAAGTTCGTTCATCATATGAAACTATCTTACAATCGTTATTGACAAGTGACCTATATTTATATTGACCTAATGGCCTGTTACCAAAACATTATTAACGGTAGGCAGATTGCCTCTGCATTCAACTGTTGCAAAACAACCACATCTTACATCTCTCAAATAAAGCATGTTTCAGTTCACAAAGAATTATATTATTGTATACCTACTTTGTATTGGAACGTGGTCATCAACTCCACGATGCAATTAAATAAGAATTGCAACATTTTAAGCATTCCTTTCTGCTTTTATCGAAAAATTTACTAAACCAGTGGCAAGTATTGTGGTTTTTTCTTCATCACGACTTCTGAAAGTGTGTGCACGAATGTTTTTCATCCCATGTGTGCCATGGCCAATCGAAGTATTATTATTAACCTATGAAATTTAATGTTTCTTTATTGTTATGTTTGTTATCTGCGAAACAATTGATTAAGTTCATTCAAATCAGGCAATGGACCAGATTGCAATGATTCGGTGTTATAATAATTTGCGCGTAATTCTGTTCATATTTCTCATGACGTGTCAATCTTGAGAAAATCTGGACCGGTGTGATAGGAAGTAGACAATCGCTCAAAAATATTAAATGGTGAAGGTATCTCACGCTGTGGAAAAGTTAAAAACTGTATAAATAGTCAGGTTTCAAACCTACCGACACAAGTCTAGTTTCGCGCAATACTTAATTAAATATTTCTAAGCGACCAAATTTTCAAAACCATAAACACAAGATTTTGCATTACTTCGAAGGGTTTCGCCGTAATAACTATTAGTAAAATTTCGAAGCTATTGATTTGATACGAACTGAAAATGGTATTTTACAAAAGCTGGGAATTTCTTCGTGAGTTGTTAATTTTTTTTTATTTAACTGCGTTTTGCGGAACATGCTAGCATTCGCTAAACAGGATTATATGTATGTAACTTTATCTATGTACATTTGTATATTTAGCAAAGTGCAATGTTATGTATGTGCGTGCAGGTTGCAATCGAGTTACGTACGCACTTAAACTCGAGTAATCAATAATATTATGTGACCGGGCAATCCTTCCGGATATAGTCTTTCAGGTCTTCAAACTCTTCACCCTTTTAATCAATATACTATACAAATATTTAGATAATTTGTATAGCGCCGTTTTTGTGAAAAATCATCTCAAGGGCGATATATATTATATATTTTTTTTTTAATTTAAAAAATATGGGTAACATATATACATATATATTTTACAAAATATTATATTAAAGGTCGTTTTTGGTCATGTATACCTTATCAGAAAAGAGGAGCTCTTGTGCCTGATGGGAGCCACGATTCTTACTTAGGTTGTAAGTTATAATATGTTTTGTGTAAAATATTTACTTTTTACTGTAAGTTTTTTTGAAAAATTGTCTAATTTTATTTATTTGTTCTGATTGGTTATATATAATATAATTGTAAATATATTATATAGACTAGACCAGCGGCTGTCAACCTTTTTGAGCAAACGTACCCCTTGACTCTGACTACAAATTTGTTGTACCCCGTAATCTCTATCTATCTTGTGTACACGTGTAATGAAAGGCATGTTTCAGATGTAATTTTTGAATACTCTAATTATTACATGAATTTAACAATCAAGTCACACAAATACAATAATTAGTGCAATTGTATGCATAGTTTAACACGACTTCCGCGCATTTTTAAACAGTTTCTCTACTTGCGAAATTAAACAAATTTTGTTCCATGTCTTTTTATTTCGACGAAAAAAAAATCGTGTTCTCCTAGACAACTCCAAACTCAAAAAGTATATTGAGAGGATGAATTTTTTTAACCTCAAAATCGCGATCGTACCCTTGAAATCGTACGGGGCGGTTCCGATGAGAAAGATGAATTATTCTCCGTACCAGCATTTTTAACTAATGAGTACATTGAACCAGATTTACACAGGACGCACAGAGAACCGAAATTAGTTTTTGATTTTGATAGGTAATTAGGGTGACCGGACAACTCAGTAAGAAATCAATTCAAAAGCTCCTTTGAAAAGCCATTAAAAGTGATGTAAAAAATATATAAAAAAAATTGATTGAATAGGTTATGTTAGGTTAGGTTATGGGCTATTTTTAATTTTTTTATAGCTTTTATGACTTTTCAAAGAAGCGTTGAGTTGAGTTAATTCTGAGTTGGCATCGAAGCATAATTACTTTACCGCTTGCCTGAATTCTTCACGCAATTAGTTACAATTTTGAAAATGACCGTTCGTTTAAATGTCTAACTCTGGTTCACCGCACCAGATTTAGACATGATGCACAGACAATCAAAATTAGTATATTGATTTAGTAACCTTCAAGTTTTGACAGTCTCTGGACGGTATATCTGAACCCCACCAGTTTTATTCATCGAACCGTTCTTAATTGAAAATCGAACCGAATCATATGAGTCGGGGGTGTGTCTTGACCTCCGCCGAACCCGCGAGACTGACTCACTGAACCCCTGGGGTTCGATCGAACCCAGGTTAAGAACCACTGATATAGCGTCTCTGGACGGTATAGCATCTAGCTTCAAGTGTTTTATTTTATTTATTTTATTTATTTATTCATTCTGTGTTTCCTCCCTCCTACAATATGGGTCTCTTCAAGACCCATGTTCACTCCTTCCTCTCCTCAAAAACACCCTCCACACAGCATCCTCAAAGATGACATAGGCCCTGAGGGAAATTATTTTTTCCTCAGGGCCTCCTGTGTGGAGTTAATGTAAAAAAAAAAAAAAAAAAAATACACGCCTTGAAGGCTTTTACAGAATCACATTATTCAAGTTACACATGTTATTCAGGAGTATAATTGTAAGATTGAAGTATATAACATTATAAACTGTACTTTAAGGATACAAACAGGTTTAATATGTACATAGGTATGTAGTTTCGCTATCATTAAAATTGTACAAAGGAGTTAAAAAGTTTACATAGTGTAATAATGGTAAAACAGAAGAGTGCTTAACATGAAAATTTTTATTCATTTACTTTCAGCATAGCAGAAAACTTCTTGATTTCCCAAACCCGCGGCATATGAGGGGTTATCTGAAATCAAGTTACATTTTCCACGTAAACGTAAGACGGTACGAGTGGAACTGAGATAGATCTATTAGCGAGTTTCCCATTCACGCACGTCTGGTATTAAAGCGAGGAAATACCTGCCAGTAACTTGATACGCTAAATGAAATACACGTGTTCAATTAGTATCTTCCGCCAGCTGAATTGAATTTCGGTCGAAGAAAAGGAAATTCACAACATGTAGGATGAAGGAGATTTATTTTAACGATATAATTTTTTTTTCTAAATATATTTAACCCTTTGGCAGGATTCCATGTCAGTTGATCCACCGACGGTTGGACCTGCGGCACACTCATACACTACGCAGTCGGTTTAGGAAAAATGATTATACAAAATATAACTAAGTTTCCCCGAAAAGGTGTGCAGAGAGAATGTAAAACGTGTAAAACATATTTTATTTTCTATATTATCCATGTACTGTGTTTATCAGCGTATACGCACAAAAAATAGACAATGTAAATAAATCCTTTTGATATCCACACCGAATAAGTGTACAGAGAGGATGAACCGTCGAATAAAAAAGGTATAAAATAATTTTTCATTGTACTGTACTCGTATCAAGGATAAAACAACTTATCTATATACTGTGTACTTCTGTGGCAAAATATAGGCACTGTAAATAAATTGTTCTGATATCCATGCCAACTTATTGTTAAAAGTATTTTTGGAGTCGATTTTAGGCTTGAAACGCTACCGTGATGGCAAATAAACATATGCAATAAACATATGTTCCTTATCGCTACAATTCTGCAACTCTTTCTTAAACACTAAATAAAGGTGATACAAAAGATGAAACACACAAAATACGTATGTCTGTTGCCTCCAAAGTACTACTTTTTTTCATTTGGACGAAACAGATATATTTATTACGGCTCCGCCGCTGCGATGAGGATTGCGTTTACATTTCTTTTACACTTGTGAGGGAGATGTATGACAATTATTGTATGTTTCCTTTGGAGGAGTGCAGACTGCAGACATACGTTTACCGTTTGTCTCATTTTCGACTGTTATTTAGAGTGTAAGTAAAAGCTGTAGCATTATATGTTTAATAAGTCAGGTACGCCTCATAGTCATAAACATGTCTGTAATGTTAAATTATCGTAAAATCAGGCTTATGGGTCCGAGTGGTTAAGAACAAAAACAAAACCATCAGCGCATTGACATTTGACGTTTTTGAAGTTTTGGAATTCACTCACACTTCAATATTATCCTTGTAACTATATTCCATACTTTCAAAATTATCGTCACAGCAAATAGTTTGGTAGGGGTCTATGGAAACGTCAAAATGCGGTGTGTCAGAGAGATGCAAGAAATTATTAACTTTTTTTCCAGTTCTTGTTTACCTACGTGAATATATTTTTAAGCCATAATATTTTTCATTCAAGTTCTAATTCAATCTTACAACAAACAGAAACCCAGTAAGCCATAGTAGTGACTTCGGGTAGTAGGGACTCACGTTATTCACATTTAATAAAATCGGTTAGGTTTAATCTTTTGGTTATGACCGCTACACATATTACTGATAGGTGTTTAGAGATTAGTATGATAATATAATATTATGTGATAAGATGGTAGATTATTGTTATTTCGCTAGATAAGGAAGAATACCAACCCTGGACGATCTCAGAGTCTGTATGATGTCGTCCCTTCTCTGTATCTCGTGCTCGAGCCTGGATATCTGGCCCTCCATGAAGTGGAGCTGGTCAGCTACTGCCATCTGTTGACGAAATTCCAAAATTAATATTTATAAAATATCAAAAATCGAACAAAAGGAAAAATAACACCGTTGTTTCAGCAGTCGTGTTTTGAAGAAAAAGTTTATTTATTTATTTTTTTTTTATTAATCTATAAACATAGGGTTTTACATAGGGTTTAATTGATGCCTGTCTCACTAGGATTTACCTGTGTTGAGACAGGTTAATTGTTACAAAGTTAATTGTAATTTTCTCTAACATTTACTCATTTATCTTAACATACAGGGGACATGTTAAGTGACGTACAGACTTACTTTAACAAGTAATTCCTGACATTATTTGGATTAAAAAAATTAAATTAAATTTTGGTCTCACTTGTTTTACGTCTTTCTAAAAATTTTTTTTTTCAAATCAAACAAACATTCTTCCACAGTCGTCACTGGTCATTCAGCCGACTAATCAACCAATCCCTCACCACACCCCTAACTGTCCAACTACTGATTTTTTATGTTTTGAAAAAAAAAGAAATTATACCAATTGTCTAAAGAACGTTACTATCTCAAAAAATCATTGAAAAATTGCTAATAAGAAAGTCCAAAAATTAAATGAAATGCTAAATATTTGAGTTGCAACAGGACTTTGCTACACTCGGTTAATAAAACAAACCATAAACACATTAAATCATCTCAAAACTGACTTTTCACGGTTTGATAGGGCTATTATTTTTAATTTTATTATTTATTATTTTTAGTTCAGTTCGTTTTCAACCATCAGCATTTTCTGGATTTGCAAAAGACGAAAGAAAAATTTAGTTCGTAAATATTGCTTACCAGTCTGTCTCCACCATTGATAATGCGTAGTGGTCGGTTTTTACTACTCACTATTTTTGATATCATATTTATCGATTTCAATCTGAACCAAATAACCATTTAGAGGTAGTTCAAATTTAACCGTCGTAAAATTACGGTATTAAAAAAAATCGCTTTTCACAAATTTCAAAGAAATTTTGGAAACTCACTTATGCAGCCAATTTAGCGGATTGTATCTTTCTGACCTCAAGCATCTACACTTAGAACTAGACTATAATGATTCCAAGCATCAACTGCAGAGATAATACATACGTGCGTGGTTTTAATTATTAATATCTCTGTATAGTTCACTTTACGATTATGATATTCCGCATGCCCCGTAGCGTTACTTAAACGAGTAACGGAATGTAAAGTAGAATAATTTTCGACAAGCATTTAGCTGAAACAATGGCATGTTAAACTGTGTGTCGGCTTTTTTTACGATATGTTTAGCACTTAAATTTTCGACGGCCTCAATTAATATAGAAATAACTGTACATTATTTGCAAAGGGAGAAACGCTTTTTCTCAGGCAAGATTCATGAATCAAATTCAACAACAATCAGTGATTGAAATTTAAAAACAAATAGATTTCTCCCATAATGTTGTTTTTTTCGGTATGTTTCTGATAACTGGACAATCAATATCCCATGTGAATAGAAATCACATACTATGTGGGTATATTTGAAGACTACAATCCTTATCTTCCGATTTTCCATCCTTATCTTGTAGAGGACTCGTCTCGTATACGTGTAGATATAAAAGGCTTACTTATTGCAAAAAAAAGCATCAAATTTCTTTTCTAATTTTTGAATAACCATGAATCTTCCTTCTTGGCCACAATAAAATCAACATGAATCACCGTAAATTAAGAAACCCCGAAACTTGCCATAATCCTTTCCAAATAACCGTTTTAACCTTTTCCCAACCTATTGTTCAAATATTTCGACTATAATACAGCAGCCACTGCTGTGGTATATCTGATATGTTTAGCGATAGTCCCCAGAATTTGAAAAAAAATCTTTAATCTCTCATTCTCACTAGATTCTTCAAATCTGTCCATTATTGTATTTTTGTTTTATTTTTACACATATTGTACACCGTTATTGAATGATTACTTGTAATCTTTTGTGACTTAACCCTCTGTTTGATTTCTAGTGAAGGTAGGCACTTTATAAATAAAATAGAATAAAAAGTTAAGAATCTCCTAAGTCCGAAAGCTAGAGGACCAGAAACATACATAGAGGATCAGCTACAATCAGACTAAAATTTGATTAAACACAAATGTTAAAATTAAGTCCATAAAGAAGATTTGAAAAAGCGTCTAGCAGAATGATTACGGACCCAGCACGCTTCGGCTGCGCCAGTCTTATTATTAAAGAAGATTGCCAAAATAAGCTTTTGAATTACACTTCTTTTCCCCTAATAAGGCCACATGATGAAAACATTACGATAAAT
The DNA here is from genome assembly GCA_936435175.1 of Glyphotaelius pellucidus. Lineage (NCBI taxonomy): Eukaryota > Metazoa > Arthropoda > Insecta > Trichoptera > Limnephilidae > Glyphotaelius > Glyphotaelius pellucidus. The sequence goes on from OW386550.1 coordinate 7,279,332, forward strand.
GTTCTTAGCGCTATACATAATAGTACAGCCAGAGGATTTCGAGTGATACGACCCCTAAAATATTGTTTTGTTATTTGTAATGTTTTGGGTGAATTCGGCCTCACGCAATCAGCAAATTTTTCGTAAAAAGCCTTGTTTTCGATTATTTTTATTCAACAATTTTTACAAGAAACAACTTTTGTGTCTAGGGAAATTGCATTAAATTTCCATTTTTTCTCAATCAAATTTAGGTTTGAAGGTTAAGAAATACTCATAAATTATTTAAATAACCCAAACATAGAACCTAATATAATAACCTATTTTGTACTTGTTTCATCTGATCGACTCAAATTGCTGTATCCAGTAGAAATTACATAGAAATCGATTGTTATTTTTTACAAAAAAAATACTTCGGCAACTTCAGAATGTTTTGTAGTCTGAAATTAATACCCTGACACTTCCTAACTAAGGGAACACTTTTATTTACACACGATTGGACACTTAACCAACCATTAACAGGGAAGAAGCCTTTAAAATGTATAGCTCATCGCCCTAAACTTAATAACTTAGTGTAAGTAATTTAAAAGTTCTTCTTCAAAATAGGCATATTTACTTTGGGGTGTCATCATTAATTTTATGAAAAACAAATACCTTTGTATAACACCACTATTTTATTAACAATATCAAAATGTTTCGAAAACTATGTTTTCTTCGTCAGGATAATAAGTCAATAATAAATAACAAAAGACAAACAAGTATAGACTAATTAGAACATAGACAAAATAATATTCCTTTCTAATATTTTGTCTATGTTCTAATTAGTCTATACTTGTTTGTCTTTTGTTATTTATTATTGACTTATTATCCTGACGAAGAAAACATAGTTTTCGAAACATGTTGATATTGTTAATAAAATAGTGGTGTTATACAAAGGTATTTGTTTTTCATAAAATTAAAAGTTCTTCATTGATTTGCCAAACATTTCAATTTTTGACTTCGAAAAATAATATACGATTGACAGAAAACGTAGAAAATAATAACGTCACAACTCATGTCTTCAATAAGCAGCATTAATAAGAGTTTTTGCAGATATGGTGAACATTCTCCTGATGACAGCCTATCACCGATAAGAGAGGACATCGAAGGAGAAGAAGATTCTTTTGTTTTTAAAACTTAAGTTGCTTTTTTTCTCCCCAGTTTAGCTCCAATTCATCAGGGAATCCCTTTCCGTACTGTATGAACTAAGTACCTACCTATGCGTGACCGCCGTTTGTGGTTTATTTGTATTTATTTAACGGATGTTGCCACTCGACTAAAGTCGTAGCACGAATAGCCAGTGGGTAAGTAGTTAGCAATAGTACTTTGTAGTCAGGTACCTAAATAATGCATTCTTGTTGATTGTAGAGCACGCAATAAGCTACCAGAACCAGATGTTAGAAGGTAAAACATTTAAGTATTTACTCGGTTGCTGGTTTTGTTGTGTTGGAAAAAGAGCCTCGTTCGCAAAAAGGTCTGCGCAAGGCAATTTTCGTAATTCTGTTTTTGTTTGGAATCTAACAGAAGTTTGCACGCCGGAGCATTAGTGAAACGATTTTGCCTATTATTTGGCTGTTCTGCTCCACGTAATGCTCTTAAATTGGCAAGTCTTTTTTTATTGCTAATGACTATTTATAGTTATAAGTTCACCCAAGTTGCAACATTAGCCTTCCGAAACCTTTATTTTCGTTGATCAATTGAAAAACATTCAACGACATGGGAGTTTTTTTTTTAAATTTAATGAATACTTCAGAGCTCCATAGATCATGTAGTGTATGTGAATGTTTGTGATTTCAATGTCTCCGAACAGATGTCGTTGGTGTAGGTAGTTATTTGTAGTTTTAATGTGTCTCAACAGAGGTCAGTAAGTTATATGAGAGAGACAACATCGAGCCTTTTTTTTACATTAGTTGCACACAGGAGGCACTGAGAAAAATAATTTCCTTCAGGCTTATATCATCAGGGGATGCTGTGTGGAGGGTCTTTTTAGGAAAGGAAGGAGAGGAAGTTCTGGAAGGAAAAGGGTACAAGGGGTGGGTAGTAATCTGTGGGTCAGTGTGTCCAGGAGTGACGGACGTACGAATCCATCCCTCCCACTGAAGTCAAAGGGACTCCCTCAACCATTGTCTCTCGATCCGGCCTGCCGTGTGGCTGGTGGGCAGACGCATCCGCCGCCAAGACCCGGACACACCTCACCCCATGAACCCGGGCACCCCTGCTATGTCACCAAACGTAGCGAACCACTTGGGGTGACCTATGGCAGAGATGTTGGCTATCCAATAAACGGTTCCCGAGGCGGCGGTATTCATACCCGCCTCCCAAATAGAAACTGAAACAGTCCAACACCCGAACAGTTACAAAGAAAGCTGATCATATCCGATTAACAGGTGGGCACCTTAAGTAACCATTTCCCCCGCTCCGGATTAACACAGAGCATACTTAAGAACGGACGTTAAGTCCAGTTAAAAATTCATTATAAATAAGACTATAATTAATACGACTCGTGATCCAGACGATCCATTAGAAGTATTATTGAAATTCCCGATCATGTTCATCAGAGAAAACAACAACACAGATCAGGATGGAAATATCAATGGTTGTTTAAAACAGTGGCTCTGACTGGTAATTTCTGGATTAAGTACACAGTGTTAATTGACCGTTGCTTAAATTGCTATCAGAACTCACAAGTCGAGAGTTTTTGCTACGTTAATGCACAGATTTTCTACTTTATAGTCAAGATTGTAAAGTGCTTTCACAACAAATAACACATAAAAACGTAAATCACGTGTGTCATTAAGACTGAAAGTATTTCAATTCCAAGAAAAGTGAAATGCCACCGCTTTTATCTGAGGAAGTAGACAGAAGCAATCACATTGCAGAGACGTTGCACATTTGCAACCACATTATTCAACACATCACTGACTTCTCCTTCGACCAGATGATCAGACATGATGGATTACTTTGAACAATGAATCTAAGGAATTCTTTAGATTGTATTAATAATTATTGTGTACACTACGGATATTAAAAGTTTTTCAACCTTGAAATTCCGGAAACTTTTATACTGGAAGCAGGTATTTAAGAGCACTTTTTGGAAAACGGATTGAATTGCTGTGAGCTAAATTTTCCTTTTAGCGTGACATAGAATTTCTTAAAACGCAGATGTTTAGATATTTTTTTATTAATTTTCAACGCCCTGATGGATTTTTACATGATTAGTGTATGATACAGAGACACGATGTTTAAATAATACTTAAAGAAATGAACATTACGTACGGTAGGGGTATAAAGGTTCATTTAAGTGAAAATAATATATTATAAAAAAAGAGAAAGAAAAAACAAAAACCAATTTTTAAATTGCAGATGGCTTAAATATAATTACGTAGCGTAGGTTAATATTACAAAATTTACAGTTGAATTAAACATGACCAAGTGTTTTATATAGAAAAAGAAAAGAGAAGAACAAGTTTTTTCATTGTAATTATGTATGTGCGATATATATAACAAGTTTTTTCATTGTAATTATGTATGTGGTAGTCTATAGTAGAAATACCAAAACCTAAAACTTTCAGGAGAAAAGGCAGTGCAAAGTTGAACATCAGAACACACCGTTTGACAGTTATTATTACCTAATACACGGAGATTTTCTGTTTTGGTTTGCGTAAAAAAATGAGTTATTTGAATCTAAAATTGTTGTTGTTTTTTTTTACATTAACTCCACACAGGAGGCCCTGAGGAAAATAATTTCCCTCAGGGCCTATGTCATCTTTGAAGATGCTGTGTGGAGGGTGTTTTTGAGGAGAGGAAGGAGTGAACAAAAGGTGAAGGTCTTGAAGAGACCCATGATGTGGGAGGGAGGAAACACAGAGGCCGGCAAATCGTTCCACAGCCGAGCTGTTGAACTCAAGAACGAGTCGTAGAAACGACCCGTTCTCATGTGACTAATGTCAACCGTGTACAAATGTTGAGCGCGCGTTTAGCGTGTTTCCCGACTACGCACCGGTGCCGAGGGGATCAATGACGCTAGTTCCTCGGAGCATGTTGTTTCACACAGAACCAGAACAATTCAAACAATTTCAAACTTAATATTAAAGTCTTGTGAAAGTTTTATTCAAATTATTTTATTATTCATTTACTGAGACAATTGGCTCATAATGGAAAATTAACAGAACTTGAATAAAACACTCACAGAATTTAAATATTAATTTTGAAATTTTATGTATTATTCAAATTCTGTCAACTGACCCTTAGTGAAATCTTCGACGGGACACGTAACTTAAAAGCGCCCGTGAGGTGATTTTTCACAAAAGACGGCGCTATAAAATTTATCCAAAATGAAATTTATTTATCGCATGATGTACTTAAATGAACGCTGCTGTAAATCATTGCAATAAAAAAATTAAGATGCAAAATGACTAGGGGGTAAAATTAAAGTAAAGATTTCATCCAGTACGAAGCCATTCATTATCATTAGAATTTTAACATTTACAGTTTGTATAATATTTTGTAAGAACTCGTAAGCGGCAATGTAATAGGATTTTAAATTTTTTATTATAGTTAAACGCACTTGAAGTGAAAAAAAACTGCGCTATACAAATATTTTATTATTATTATTAAAATCTGTTTGAGTTTCATTACCGACAAAAAATCCATTTAAAACAAACGAGACATAGCTAGGAGTTATAACTATCTCCGAGACCTGTCTTACGTATATTTATCTAAACATGTTGTAACAAATCAACTGCTTTTATCGAGCCTGATGGGAAAATATTTGATATTATAAATCAACCAAAACGCCTTGATTCGGTTCGATCCCTGGTTTCACTTTTAACCAGACCTCTTTGATCCGCAGCTTCGATTAAATACTCGCTAGTAAATCAATGGGATAATTAATTCTCAAATTTACATCCGTCAAATGCGTGAGTAACTTTTCTCTCCGGACTCCAGAATAGGCGAGAGAACCTGAACTATAAAATAAATCTTCTATCTTTAGTATGAGAGTAAAAGTAAATGCCTGACTTGTACCGATATTACATAATTTAGACGCACTTAGGACGGGTTGTTTCACAGAAATTCAAATTTGACATTATCATCGAACGGCCACTCAGCGCCATTTTGTTTTTTAACAGTTGAAATGTCTCCGTTAAATGCCCATTCTAGGTCCGTTTCAGTTTTCGAACTAATTGTGATCAGCAGAAGACCACAACTATCATGTTGTTAAGCTTATGCTGAAATGCACGTAAATTGGGGATCTTTCATACATCAAATAAAAAATGGCGCTGAATGGTCATTTTTATGACAATGTCACATTTGAATTTCTGTGAAACAACTGGCCCTAAAGTACGTACAGAGTCTTCCTGTTTCCACTATGCAATGAATTATTGACGTGTCGGTACCTTTTGTCGTGATTTATTTTTGGGGTACTATGCCGTGTTTTTTTTACATTAACTCCACACAGGAGGCCTTGAGGAAAATAATTTCCTTCAGGGCCTATGTCATCTTTGAGGATGCTGTGTGGAGGGTGTTTTTGAGGAGAGGAAGGAGTGAGCATGGGCCTCCTACAACATGGGTCTTGAAGAGACCCATGTTGTAGGAGGGAGGAAACACAGAGGCCGGCAAATCGTTCCACAGCCGAGCTGTGGAATGATTACATACGCCATTATGATAAGCCGTGTTACACTAACTACTTCTTTAGCCAACGTTTCAGACACGGTAACGCTGTCCTAAACGTTGTCTAAAAAAAAGAGGTAGCGCAACCCGGCATAACACCCCAAAAACAAATCATGATACTGCTTTTGGAAGAGAAAAACCCAAATCATATCTGTAGGTACTTTCTTAATTATTGGAGACCAGATAAAACCCACGATAATTGAGGAATTTGTGAAGCCTTATTTATTATTTTATTTATTAAAGAACTTTGTACATTGAAAAAAAATTGTGTTGATTAATCCACCATGCTAGGGATGTACCTGTGTTATGGCGGATGAAGTTTGCAGATTGGGTACGGTTAGTAAATTATGCAATTCAGTTTGATAATAATAGTTACTAAAAATTATAATCATACCCTTAATAAACTTAAAAATTATCTGCCAAAAAAATAAACAAAAGAAATATGCTTTTGAAATAATACAGAATTATTTATTAATTAAAATCGTTTTCTCATAGATCTAGGGCTCGTTGAACTCAAGTTACACATTGAGAGACACCAGAGACATACTACTTGTTGAAATTATTATTTTTAATAATTACACAAGAAACTGCTCGTCGAATTTTATCGAAAAGAAATTAATATTCAATGAAAGCTTTTTCCTCAATTTGTAGATTTCCTACCTTCTTGGAATGTCATAACTTGGCAGGCATCACGTATCTAGCCATTGTCAAAGTGCCAGATGAAGAACCTACCACACTTCTCGTAAATTCTACATAATTTTACACTTCATTTTATCTTCAATTTGCAAGGCGTCCATCAGACGTGATTCCATTTTGTCCGTTTTACAGACAATCGAGCGAAAGTTGCAGGTCGGAATAATAAACAAGTTGGACTTCTTGAGCATCGTGCATTGCTTATTATGCCAACAGTCAACAATAATAAGCAATACAATGGGCAGCTTGCTGGGAACGGCAGATTTGCATGTCAAAGGGATTGCGGGGCGGCCATCTTGTTTACTAAACGTCACTTTGAGCGGGAAACGAAGAGGCAAACAAATGAAATCGAAAACACTTACCGATGCAGAATTAGCTTTTGTTAACACCTTCTGACCTACCCATTTTAGTATAAAGAGGTGCTTAAAATAAGTAATAACAAAAATAAAAAAGACGTAGAGACTTGGCGCGGTCCTCTATACTTACTGTGGATGCGGCGCTTCCCTTATTTTCGAAGCATATAATAATTGTTATTTATTTATTCCGCATTAAAAAAAACTTTGGGCTTATTTTTTTCTAGCCATAAACAGTAAAATACCTCAGTGGCCAAAAACAACAAAACGCGACGCGCGGACTGGGCACATACATATAATACCTTATACCATACGTTCCATATGCTAAAATACCATACGTTCTCAACGCTCGTAAGAATCGTGCGTCAAATGTCGCGTAAACGCACCAATACCAGCAACAGCAGATTCTCTGCTTCATTACGCATCCACGATGTTAGAAAAAGTTTGATTTTCGCGCATGCGTATTTAGTTCTGCCTGCCGAGATTTGTCTGAAGCTGGATACGCATTCCATGGGAGCATCCAACGCGCAGAAAACGACTTTAATGCGCATAGGCATAGTGCACAGAACAGCATAACCAAAACGTGTGGATTTAATTCGGTACGTATTAGATTTATTCGCGCGACCATTTTGACAGTTTGGCTTGAATAACTGAAGCCGATTCATAGGTTGAATATCTTTCGAATATCTGTTAGGTAGATATACTTCAGCATCCCTTATAGTATAAAAAAGTTACTGACCGCCACTGATAGAGACGTTATTGAACTCAACAACTCAAACACCAGAATTAATCTTTATTATAATAAGAATCATTGGAGTATGTTGTATAACCAAAGGGCAAGTGATATAATGTTGCCTTTTTCTAGATTGTAGACCACTTCTATTGGTTGAATTTTTCCTCTTTTCACAATTTTTATCTTTGATTGATCTCTTCCACGACTTTCTCCTCGTGATTTAGCTAATAGGCACTCGTTCTTCTCTCAAATACCAACTGCTGTTTACTAATTTCACTTTTACGATGTTCCTGCTATCGTTTTCATCTGCTAAAAACAATACTTAAAAATAAGAGCCCGCCATTACCTTCCCAGAGATTATTATTTTTGAGAGGCCGTTTACACCCCAGTTAGAGAAACGACATAAGGCTTTAATATGGACGTCGTAAAAAATTTAAACTGGTCAATATTTCCCAGAATACTTTCATAAATGATGTCATTAGATGTAATGGAAGATTGGCGAGAAATTAATAGCTTAAACATTGCAGGGGTTTGTAAACGGTTTGTTCAGATAACCTAAAAACGGAAAAGAATATAAAAACCTTTAAAAAAAACTATTTAAACTTAAGATGTTGGAACAAAATTAAAAATATTACTTCTTACTACTATACTATATATGCTCTGTATTTAAGTTAAGAAAACGAAATATTATATTTATTTTAACTTAATAAAAAATAAAAAAAATAATAAAATAAAATTAACTTCTTTGTTCCGTGAACCATTGTTTTGCGCCGCAGGTGAATATTTTGCAATTTTTTGAGGTTATTTAATTAATCATTTGACCCTTTCTTCTTACCGTTAGAAGATCGATGAGATTTTGAAGATCTGATTCTTTCATAATATTACTAGCGAGTTTCCGGCAGGCGTTAATAAAGAAATTGTTTCTCACTGCGTGTCCATTCCCATTCATCCCGTTTCCCTTCCGCCTCCCCTTTCTCAACCGCGTCCCCTTCCCCTCATGCGTTCCCACTCCGCCTTCTCCGCCTTCCCTATCCCCACTCCCCTCTCCGCTTCCCCCGCCCGAGTTCCCCTCCCCCCTTCCGCATTCTATACATTCAGTCCCGGTACATTCAGTTTTCAAACAGCTCGCGTGCCACCTATTGCAATTTTTTTATACAAATTTCATAATGCCAGAGCTCACCAGTATATATAGAAACCTTCGCGGGCGTGCTCACAACAACTCACCAAAGCTTCATCGCAATTGAATGAACGGTTTAGCAACGCATAATTTCATGACGCCGGAGCTCACTATTATAAAAGGAAACCATTGCGGGCATGCACACATCAAATCCCCAAAGCTTCATCGCAATCGGATGAATGATTAGCAACGCGTAATTTCATGATTGCAGAACTCACTTTTATATATAGAAACCACCATCCGCGGATACGCGCACATCAAACCCCAAAGTTTCATGGCAATCCGATGAACGCATAGTTATCTCATATGCCCAAGCAAGCATATTTTGATTTATATATATTATACTATATACCTACTACATTAAAGGTCGAAGACCACAGGGGAAAAATCAAAGAACTTCAATTCAACAAATACTTGCATAAATCGGAATGGAATGATTAAATATTTATTTTGTCACTGTTATTACTTGTTACATTCATTGAATGTTTTTTCATTGGAAATAAAAGTCTTTTTTTGTCGACTATGCGGGGACGCTCACGATTCTTGCGTGAAACAAATAACCAAATAATTTTGCATTGTGAAAAATACACAGTGTTAGATAGCACAGTTACTTTAATTTGGGATATTAACCGACTTTTCTTGTTTTTTCCTTGTGCTCTTCATTTAAAAGGAATACCGAAATTAAACCTTTTGTTCTGCTGCTGTTAACTTTGCATTAATCGGCACTTTCAGATCCTCATTCTGATTAAATTTGTAAGAATTAATTCCGTTATTTAAAAAATATCGGGCCGCAAAAAACTGGTATAAAACCCCTGAGTTACGCGCTAAATTTGCTTCTACTTAGTAAGTATCCATTCTCTTGCCACACATGAAAAAAGTTAGCGAAAACTCCCATGCTAAATTGTTGATGTTTCTTTATGACCTCTCAATTTCTTTAACCTTGCCGGTTGCATGATCAAGGTGTAATAAATTACTAAAATCATTACAAGGATAGCGTAATCTTTTCACATCTTTATTTTTCTTTCAATATTTAACTTCCGGTGACTCTGAAAATTGAACTGTGAGGTAGCACCAGTTTTTTTGTGCAATGGCTTCCTACAGCTCCCACTAGCAAGTAAATAAGCAATCAAAATGGAAAAAATAAAGTGCATGGAATCAATTTTGGCCTTAATAGTGTATTGCCTTCCCATCAAAGGATTATGTCTTTTGACGGCATTGCTACCATATTGAATTTGAAATACCTCAGCTGCGTTAATAATAAAAATAATTCCATGCGCCAAGTAATTATTTGCACATTTATAAAAAGGCAAAACTAATACATTATCGGTCAAAAATCGTTTCATACATTCTTTTGACGCTTTGCTACAAAGTATGTTACCGCGGGTCGCTCTCAACGGCTTAATGATATAATTATCTGCAGTGTAACCCACAATATTTTACAATGGCATTTTCTTTATATGTGTGGAATTATTGTCTTTCATTGTGTAAATTTATTCAAACTCTTTTACAGAAATACAGAAAGAGAATCGAACCAAGTAGGTAGAAGCTAATGAGTGTACGGACAGTGAATAGTACTAGGTAAATGATAGTTATTAGAAAACTTTCGTCTTCGCACATTGCGTAGTGTTTTATGACACATTGTTTGCGTGGATTCTGAAGCAACCGTTCGTTCGGGATAGTCGTTAAATTGTAGGCTTTCAAAAACACTTTGACAAAGAATTTAAAAATTATAGGCGCGGTAGAAGTATTAAACCGAAATTAAGATCCACGTAGTGAAGGTGTAATTTCCCATTGCACAAATGAAATTCCCTTTACATATAAGTGGCTCTTTTGAGATCTTAGTGTATACTTACTAAACTTCACACTGGGATACAAAAGCACTCATGCACTTATTAAGAGTCATAAAAAGTGAAGATTTAAAGGCCAATAAGTCTCATAAAGAAGATAAAGAATGTAATAATTACTGTTTGCTTGGGCAGGGCCGAATCAACAGTAATACTTCCATGCTAAACTCAACCAAAACAATCAAAGGACTCTAACTAAAAAATGTTTTATTTATTTTAAAAATGAGAAAGAAGATAATTGAACAATTAAAAAAGAAAAAATTACAAAAAAACCAATCAATTGATGTAAAAAAAATCTGGTCAACATTATGCAACATGTTTAACAATTTCCACTTTATTCCTCTTCTTCGTATGATTAGGGATAGTAAGTGGAGGTCAGACTGGGATGCTGTGAGTATTCAGTCAGTTGAAGGCATCGGGAGTCACCTGGATCAGCCTCCGAGGAAATGATGAAGGGGGTGTTCTGCAATGTGTTCTGTTGTTTGAATAAGTCCATAATCACATAATTCAGCCCTTTAGGCGCCATTTATGCATCATATACGCACAAAGGCTGTGAAAGCATCGGATGCTGAAGTGAGGTCCAAGTCTTTTGAGGCAGAGAGAACACTGGCAGTTTAATAATTGAATCCACACTAGATTTTTAACGTCTGAAGTCTGCCACTGAGTTCGCTACGATTCTACTGGGAGTTTCGTGATTGGTTTATTTACTATTATCCGTTTTATTTATGTCGCTTTATGTTGCACCAGGATTCTACGTCAACATTTGTGGAGACCGGCTCTGCTGGTTGATTAAATTCTAAATTGTACAAGCCCACGACAAAACGGTCCAGTCCCTACTCAATCACAGCCCGCGTTACACGAGCCTGTTATTACCTGGATTGTTTTTCATGTAATTAAGTAACCTCCACTTTCGATTTGTTTTACTCGATGATGACAGGCTGCTTACACTTTCATTCAATTTAAACTGCGGTTGAAAATAGGTCTTTAACTCCATGAAAGTTATGATCAAAGGTAACTATGTGCCTACAATTTAATCCGATTAATATATTGTGAAGTTCACTGAACTGTTAGATCTTTAAATCAGGCTTCGAACTCTTGAGCTTTTTCAAATTGAACCAAGTTGACCAACTTAAAGAGAGTAGTTTTTTTTAAAGATAATAGAATTCTCATTACGTCGTAGAGGTTATTTGCAGACGTTCTTGCACAGCCTTGATATTTGTTTTCTCAAGTTTTAAATTGTTTTGTGTGACACTTGAAAAGAAACCTCTTGTCTGTATCCTGTACAACCATGAAATGTACATAGCGACCCGGTAAGGTTGTATTAAGATGCGGGTTGGAGATGAAAGTGTTATAGATGAAACCATGTCTTGCCAGAAAACGAGTATAAAGCAACAATTTATTTATTTTTACTCAAAATTTTTCATCGTTCGAAAATAAAAACCAATTTTTTAAGCACTCCGCGTAGTAAAATTGCAAAATGATGTTCACATTACATGTGGTAAATTGGTCTTCTTTTTACAGATTCTAATGTAATTAGCATATTCATAAAGTAAATGATACTACCTACTTCTGAAAAGTCCCATCCCACATCCCATAAGGCCTTATTCAGTTACCAAGTCAATAGTATAGTGGGCGTCACTCAAAGGGCATACTCCACCAATCTTGTTGGAAATGTGTCAAGTAATTACCAGCAGGTAAGCAGATTTCGAAAAGATATCTGGCTGCTAAGAGCGCAATTAGAGACGCTGCATACCAGGTTATATTTAGTGCTATAACTCTGCACTGTGCAGTTTGCAATCACAGGCTATGATTGCAACCTTGACTCACATAATCTGTTCAACTCGACTGTTGCACCGCTGCATCCGTTTGCCCATTATTCACTTGCGAAACGCAACTGATCATCGGAAAACGCAGCCATTTATAAAACCTATAAAATTCCACCAATATTCAAGGAAGATTTTAATTTAATTGTTCAAATTTAAAGAGAAATTTCCTGACTCAAATATTTTAATTAATTGTAAAAGTATACAAGTACGTATTGCTAGTTTATTTTAACAATGAAAAGTAAGATGCACCTGCAGGCATCGGTTTTAATTATACAGGCAAAAAGTTTGGCACATTGTTGTTCGTGCGAATTTAATTATGATATCTTTAATTATTGCTTTTCACCATACATACGATTTACTATGATTTGCATTTTAAACAAAATTTAATTTTGACCGCGGCAGAGATATTTTGGCTTTATTTTCTAGGCTCAAATACTAAAATTTTATGTTAAAAAATTATACTTATAGAATATTGATGTGCTATGAGCTTGGGAACATGAAACCATTATGAAATTCGATCCCGAAAACAGCAATAATTGTGTTTAAAAATGCAAGATGACAGGGCACAAAAGGTCAGTGTAAAGAGACTAGATGACACGGTACAAAAGGCCAGTGCAAAGAAACTAGATGTGAAAGAGTAGTAGATAGTGAAAGAGACTAGAAAAGTAAAGAAGAGAAGAAGATGGTGAAAGAGACTAGAAAAGGCGATCTTATACCAAAGCAGGATGAGAAGATTCGGTTGGGGGGGAACGGCTAAGGACGTGGACTAGTTGAGAACAATTGTGGAAACTAAGTTGTGGAAAAATACAAAAGCAGGATGTAAAGGTTCGGGAATTGGATGGAATTGGATAAGGGCTGGGGCTAGTTGATTGAATTGCTAGAGATCAATTGTGGAAAATGCCAAATAATGCCCTCAAAGTATGTTCAAAGCTATGTTTAATGTTATTAAGATCACTAAATAAAAATAAAATGGTCACACAAAAGTACATGAAATCGAAAACCATCCGCAATCTCGTATAAATTCAAGATACTACTAAATCGTTAAAGAACGTTTCATAACTGTTAAAGATCCATTAAACTAACAAAGTTTCTCTGACGACTTTCCATTAACTACTGAAGTACGAGAACCCAGGTTGATTTATTATTCCAAAAAGATCCATAGACTTCTAGAGGTACTCTAAATTTGCAACTAGCCAAAAAAACTTCATTCGCTGATTCGAGATCACTGACACGACAGAATAAGTCGATGAACGAAGATATCCAATTGGATCATTGTCAGTGAGATTGGCTTCATCTGGCGATCGCCCCGTAGATGGCTAGGTACCTGGGTGTATTCTGTTTTTTTTTCAGTTTTTGCTTCAAATAGGGACTATAATTACAGTGTATTAATCCGTGAATCCAATATGACTTGCTGATGCCAAGAGCGACTCAAACAGAATTTAAATTAGTTACCAAATAACGCTAACGTAAGATGGCGTTGAATTCTCGCACAACAAAAAATAAGACTTTTTACCTGTAGATAATCGGATCAAGATTTGATTTTAAACGTTTTGCTCTGAGTATCAAATAATCTTCATTTAACCAACTGTTGAAAAGTATAAAATTTCGTCAGATCTTTCGTTTGAATCAGGGTTTCTTACAATTTTAAAAACTTCATCGTACGGTATTCAAGGTTTTCACCGATTATATTCATCTGTCGGTTCATTTTTGGGGTGTTGAACTGGGTTACACCATTTCCTCTTTTCTGGGCCTAGGTTTTGGATAGCCTTGCTATTTTTTTCATATCCTAACGTAATACATTGAGAAAATAACAAATATTTTCATATAAATATTATGTATACCTATTCTAAAATTGTGACAGCCCTACTACTTATTCGACTTGACTTGTGAACGAATGTTTGAAATGTTCGGGAATTATTATTATTCTCGAAGTTCGACGATTAGCCAGGTTCCAAACCAGACAATTTGTTGACATTTTATTAATAATAGCTACTCGCGCGTTGCAAATACACCTCCTGTTATCAGTTTTTGATACTAAATTTCTCCACTGCTCTAAATCGAAATTTTTCGTGCGGAAAGCGGGGTCTTAATCCCTCAAACTCAAAAGATGTCATCTTGATTTTAGTCCGAGCATTGTTTTGTAAAAGAAACTTCTACATCATTAAACAAACTCTCGATTTATGGATGCATATTAAAATCAGTAGATATTAATTAAACCCTTTTCAAAAGATCGCAAATTTAAGTCGCTGATTTTCAACACATTTTATGGCAGGTATTTCAAAGGCTTTACCCATGCAGAGTAATTAGGCATTAATTCGATTGAAGTTGATTTCGATGTACATTTATTAGTACGCATAATAGATAATGCAAGTAAAATATTATTGAGAAATTGGTCATGGCATTCATAGCTAATACAAAAGTAAAACATCTGTAATTATTTAAATATCTTTTCAGTGTACAAATAGTATTAACAAGGCATGAATGGAACCTGTAACAAAAGTTCAGTCATAATTTGTTTCAGAATTGTTTCAATCAAAAAATAATATAATCATCTATGAACAGTTAACAACGTAGTGAAATTTTAATTTTCTAATACTAAAGGTCGATAGCATTTGAATAAAAGTTAAATCTATTAACAACGTTACGCCACCAGTTTTATTATTTCTTGCGCACGATTTTTTTAAACAGACAAACAGCTTGCATTATACAATACGTCGAATTATCGGGGCTCGGTAACGATAGGCAATATTTTATTTTTCTCTTAGTAAAAACATCCGAATGACATTCAATTATAAAAATAATTAATACCTCTTTCTTCTTACATTCTTGCAACATCCTGTTTGCTTTCTCATGCAGCTCTCCCTTGTCTTTCTGATCTGCGACGTTTACCAATGTCGGAGGACTTTTAACAATTTTAATGAGTTTACAAAAATACTTACTTAAGATAATGTTAGCTTATTTCATCGCACTTACCACAAAAACATGGTAATAATCGCCTTTAACCCCACAGGATAATTTGTTCGATTTTCGGAATTGCTCACATATTTCAAAAAACAAATTATCAACTCCTACCATGACACTTCGTGGAGAACAGTTATGTATCTGCTTTTTTGTCATACCCTTTCTTTATTTCTTTATTTTTCTTTTTTCTCTTTCTCTGCAGGTTATGTATTATATTTGACACTACTTTGTTTTATATTTCATTTTGATTATCATTATTTCTGTTATCACTACAAGCATTTCCGTCTAGTTATAACTAACAACTTTGCAATTTGGGAGGCGGGAATGGGTACCGCCGCCCGGGAACTTTATTGGATAACCAACTCATCTGCCATAGGTCACCCTAAGTGGTTCGCTACGTTTGGTGATTTAGCAGGGGTGCCCGGTTCATGGGGGGAGGTTTGTCTAGGCGGATGACCAGGACATACTGAACCCCAGATTTCTACCCACCCCTTAAACCCTTTTCCTTCCCAGAACTCTCCCTCCCCTTCCTTTCCTCAAAAAAAAAAAACCCTCCACACAGCATCCCCAAAGATGGCATAGGCCCTGAGGGAAATTATTTTTCTCAAGGCCTCCTGTGTGGAGCTCATGTAAAAAAAAAAAAAAACTAAAAATTGATTACTCATGCTGTGAACATTTCTAATTGGAGTTTTAATATCTATGTACATCCAAAAAAAAAACTAAACATTGATTACTCATGCTGTGAACATTTCTAATTGGAGTGTTAATATCTATGTACATCCCAACGCAATTATATTATTGTAATAATTGTTAACACTATGTAAATGTTTCAAACAATAAATAAATAGGTCTCACAGGAATCGTTGTCTCCTTTACTATGATGGTTAGAAATATGATCTGTGAAATATGATGTGTGTGTGTGTGTGTGTGTGTGTGTGTCCGTTTTTTGTTTCCTTATCAGTTATTTTAGTTAAAAAAAATGTAATATGAGCTTTTTTAAAATCTGTTTTATGTTTGCTTTAAAAATATTTATATTAGGTATATGTATGAGACGATGTAACATAACAACTAAAGTGGCTGAAATATGAATAAAGAAATGATTAATTAAACCCCGTGTAGTGTCAAAAAGTAAATACGGACTGCCAATGCATATTTAGGTTTGTCTTTCAATTCAACATTGCCAAATTATTCATATTTTTACGTATTTGACTAGCGTTTGATGTTTCTGAATGTGAATTTATGAACAGATCCGCCAGTGTTGCCAGCGTAGGTCGAATTCTAATTTATTCCCCATCAATATCGGTTCGGCTATCAACAGTGAAACTGTGCTAGGGATATCGATATAAAATCATCAGAAGTTATTTCTAACGATCCGATATTGTAAAGTTATCGATTTCACCATGCTAGAGCCCCTGGACAAAATTGGTGTTTTAAATGCCACTTTTATAATGTGCAATCAGATTTGCGTCTCATTACTATGCAATTATGTAATATGTTATGCTTAAATTGGTACCAGCATATTCTGCACGACATACACTACACGTATGATTAATGTATATCGATTAGTTTGGCAAAAAAGAAAACACAATGAATTGCAAGGTGCTGGTATTATGTTCGCCCGAAAGGGAAAGTCAAAGGATTAATGATTTTATTGTTGTCTCGACACCAGCTTACCTTTATTTTTATTACGTATATCAACACCTGGCTCAGTGGTAAAACAAGTTGCCCGAGAAAGAAAGCAAAGAGTTCAATATCCGAGGATCGTAAATCCACCTCGAGATTAACTCAATTAAGGTAATTATTATTGGAGAAAGTTTGGCCTTTGCTTTTTTAAGTGTTTAATGGTGAAAATGTAAATAAAAATAAAGTTTAACGTTAATCTACTGAAAGATGTTGATAATGGTAATCAATCATGGTCAAAATCAAATGGGAGTACCTACCTATCGCAGTCAAAATACCGGTATATTTTTTATTATGATTAATTTAATTAATGTAATTTGTATGCTGGCAACACCGATTTAACTGTCAAATATTCTTTTAAAGCGCAATGACACTCAAAATATAGAACGCTGTATATCACATTTAAAAAAACATTTCTTTGTTCTTAAAGAAAAAAAATTGAAATCGAAGAAGTTAAGGTACCTACTTAATGACATTAATTTGAATAAATGGTGTTTTACAAAGTGGTTTACTTATATTTGATTTAACATTGGATTTAATGATTCATTTGATTTAACTTCAACTTGGGAGGCGGAAATGGGTACCGCCGCCCCGGGAACATTTATTGGATAACCAACACCTCTGCCATAGGATAGTGGTTCGCTATGTTTGGTGATTTAGCAGGGGTGCCCGGGTTCATGGGTGAGGTTTGTCTAGGTCTTGGAGTCGGATGACCAGGACACACTGAACTTCAGATTCCTATCCACCCCTTAAACCTTTTTCCTTCCCAGAACTCTCCTCGCCTTCCTTTCCTTAAAAAAACCCTCCACACAGCATCCCCAAAGATGACATAGGCCCTGAGGGAAATGATTTTCCTCAGGGCCTCCTGTGTGGAGCTCATGTAAAAAAAAAAAACATAAATTTGAATTTAATAGTAGGTAAAAGGAAGAATCACTAATGGTGAGTTACACTACTTTTAGATCTGAAAGAGTCTGTATTTGTACGATTATATTCAGATCTAAAATTAGAGACATGATCTAAAGCTCGGGCAACGCTAGAACTGAAACGAATGGTAGATTTGTCAACCAAACCCCGTCAATTCCCACTAATGGTAAACAGTGTAAGCATTTAATTAAGCCATCATACATAATGGCAGAAATTTCTAATTTTCCATCCACACTCTACTGAAAACGAAGATAAAAAATAATGGTGTTTGATTTGACAACATAACTCGAAAACGTAAAGCTGTAACCGCACCCAGCTCGTAGAAAAAATGAAAGTGAATTTTGTGTCTACTCTACCCAGGTGATTCTACTAATGAGGACATTAAAAAGATACCGTGACTATGAAAGGTATCTCTCCTGGACCACACAATTGAACACGTGGGTGGATTGTATCGAATTAAGTTACCCGCCTGTGAGAGCGTACTCCTACCTATATGAGAGCAAATCTGTGAAGTGAAAATGTAGATCTACTGAAATGATACAAATATATCCATTGAAATAGAAAAGTTTGGTTTTGTTTTTCCAGTATCTAAGTAACATCTTATCGAAACATTTGACGAGGACAATGAAACTAATTATTTTAAAAATAATTTACCTTAGTTTTGAAAAATTGATCTGAGAAAAAAAATTATGGTGAAAGGGGGAATTAAAATTTTCCGTTTTTGCGTAAAATCATGTTATATTGCAAAATATATATTGCCAATGTCATTTCATGGATGAGCGATTAACTCTTTATCCCTGGATAGAAGAGATTGTAGGTTCTAATCCTTCCAAAAAAACAAAGACGTGATCATAAAAAATCGACACGTTAAAAAAGGTTTTTTCTATAATAAAACATCTATTTTCAAATGTCTTTTAATGTATTTAAAAAAAATAGTTTGACTGAGGATTAAATCTTTCTATCTAGGAACTGAAGTCGACCACGCTACCACTTGAGCCTAATATTGACCGGCATTTATTTCGTATATTAAATGCTACAACGTCATTGAATTATGAGAAATACGTGTATGCCCGTGTGTGTGCGCAATTGCTACCAAATTATTAATGGAATGCATTGACAATCGACAACGAGTCTGTTTCAGCTCGATCGGATGTCGAGAAGTGATCAATTTCCACTTCCAAGATTCCACTTAATTCATACATTCATTCAATTAAGAAAACAAAAGTGAACGTCATATTTATGTATTTAAAAAAATAAAATTTTAACCCTGCACCATAAAGGAAAACACTCTTGGTATAGCCCTGGAGAGAGCTTGTTAACTGTGAAAGATGATGAAATATGAATAATGAACAGCCAGGTAGGTACCTACTTCCCAATCTTCCCCTCCCCATTTTTCCAATCTCAAAACAATAAAAAAATGGAGAAGTTGAACTCCATTGAACAAACTTGAAAAATGTTACAAACAAAATTCAATTCAATTCGTCTACTTTAATGCCAAAAAGCTCATCTTGAGTATTTAATATCAATGCTAGCTTGCACAATTAAACCAATAAATTCTTGTACATCCGCAACGAAGAAAAAACCTGTACACAGCCTCTGCCATAATTGAACTTTGCCTACATAATTCGTACGTACAAATAACAAGTTTAATTTATGCAGTGAAGAAATAATTTCACTATCTCGGCAGTTATTTTCGGATGTTGACATTGCTACGTTTCGGTTCAGGAAGGTTAAGGTTTGGTTATTGTACTTTGACTTGAAAAGAAAAAGAGAAATTCTGTGAACCGTATTCTTTCTTCATCTGCACCCATAATTATGTTTAAGCACGCTTACATATTTCGATATATTTTTTTTTATTCTACCTGGGCTAGGAGCAACAAAATCTGACGTTATTATTACGCTAACGTCTGTTCGGTCGAATTTAAGAATCCTACAATTGGATTACACAGTTTTTGCGCAGTTCGCGCTTTTTGACAGTGTCACAATCTCCCTGTGTAGTTATAAAATATTATTTAACAATTTTGTATAATCGGGAATAGAATTGAACAAAAAAGGCGATAACTTTTTGCATCGTCCATGCGAAACCAATTCTCTAACGCTCGACATTTTTTCCGATTATTACCCCATTTTCAAATTCTGCTAAAAATTTAAGGAACTAATTTTAGACATTGCACAACATTTTGTTTAAAATTATTTGAAAAGGCCAAATTCGTGCTATTTATTTAATAATAATAATAATTTTTGGATGATTTCTATAGCGCCATTTTTGTGACAAAATCACCTCAAGGGCGCTTTTATTGCTTATGAGAAAATCAACAGCAAGATTCGGTTTTTGTTTGACTTTTCCTATCAATAAACTGGAATCCAGTCAAATCATGTCGATATTAAAATATTATGTTATCAGCTAAAAAAAGTTTTACATTAGAATAATTTATTAAGCCGAGAATTCAAATTTCGCTGAATCTTACGATCCTGCCCTTGCAACTGTACAAAGCGGTTCCGATGAGAAAGATTGATTATTCTCCAGTACCAGTATTTTTAACTAATAACTCAATATCGAATTTTTTTCACTCAAAATTTGCTTTCATAATTATCTACACGCGATGATAAAATTATGCACTTTTTGTAATTATTTTTTGATTTTTCAATTATGTCTAAGCAAAATAAGTGTGTAAAAAATAAATAGACAAACTGAAGTGTTTTCGTCACAAAACACGGCGCTGATTTCTTTTAACGATTTTATTTGAACGAAAATTAAAATTCTGAAAAGTAGCTTTCTTAGATATTTAATTGATTTATTTTACTGTTTTATATGTTATTTGAAATATGTGTTGTATAAAACAACTTACCGTTTGAACATTTAACAAATTTGCCAACGACCAACAGTGAAACCTTGTTATAATAAAAACAAAGGTACTTTTTCAAAATTTAAAACAAAACTTTGCTAGATAAAATAACGATCTTTCGAAGTCAATTTATATTTTTTTGTAGAAAAGAGTCGATACGTCTAGAATTTGATTTAAAAGTGACATGTTTCCGGCTGTGTCTGGTGTAATAAATGAACTAAGTGTACTAGGCACTTACCTAACCACAGAACAGGTTGCCAATCATAGAACCTAATCAATTGTATCTGTACATCCGCCGCTAAGTTCCGGGAAAACTCACCTCATGAACCGGGGGACTCCTTCTAAGTCACCAAACGTATGGCAGACGTGTAGGTAATTCAATAACATAAAAGCTGATCATGCTAAATATGACTTATTTCCCCGAAAATCTAAGTTTTTATTACAATTTGACTTCACAGCTTTCGGTTTAATGAAATGGTAAATAACACAACACTCTTGTGTTCGTACTCATCAGACAATTCGATTTGGGTTTTATTCTGTGCCATTAGATCCATTCCTAAATTGACCATTAATAAATTGACCCAGAGCCTAATCTTAAATTGTTGAACAAAACACGAACTTCGTGACCACGTAAAATGAAAATATATATGAATGGTACACACAGAATTACGTAACGTAAATAATTGAACTACAAAACTATCTTACATCCCATTAATGTCAAAAACAAGAAAACAATCGTGTTAGTTTGAATTAAAAAGAAAACTTTACACAACTTTGAACTGTATGTATTCATTTCAGTCATAAATATAAATTTATAACTGACCATAACAGGCTTTATTTGATTATACCATAGTGGATATTGTTTTAAACCATAAGTTCTCAAGGCAGGCGTTAATGCCCCCTTGTGGGCGCTTCAAACTTTCAGAAGGGCAGTAGAAGACCTAGATAACATTAGGGGGCATTAAGATGGCACGGTGAGGGCGTGGGCAGGTAAAAAAAAATATAGTCTAAAAAAACTTTAAAAAAACACGCCAAAACACTAATAAAGCAAAATTGGTTAATTTTAATTATTGTATGT
Source organism: Glyphotaelius pellucidus (assembly GCA_936435175.1). Taxonomy (NCBI): domain Eukaryota; kingdom Metazoa; phylum Arthropoda; class Insecta; order Trichoptera; family Limnephilidae; genus Glyphotaelius; species Glyphotaelius pellucidus. The sequence continues at coordinate 7,301,132 of OW386550.1, forward strand.
GTTGTAATAATTTTTATCACGTGTGCGAAAATTCACAAATTTCGTTAGTTCGGGAATGTCAAGTACGTACTTGACATTCCCGAAATACTACTTACTACTTGACATACTTTAAACCAGTGATTCCTGACATTATTTGAAATAAAAAAAATGTGAATTTAATTTTGTTTTTCGGTAACATTTTTTAATGTTTTTTTTCAACTAAAAATCAGTAGGTATTACATAGTTAGGAGTTGGCCGGTTACTCAGCTGAGTGACCAGTGACGACTAGTGGAAAAAAAATTGTATTTGATTTTGAAGAAAAAAAAAAGACATTCAATTTAATTTACATTTTTTACTCCAAATAATGTCAGGAAACGCTGGCTAAAGTAAATCAAGTACGTTCCTTAAAATCCTGTACATATAAATAAAACCATCTTCTTTTTTTTAACGCTTACAGGCAACTTTTATTTATAATTTTATTTAATAACAGGAGCGACCTTATATTGTAATTCCTTCGTTATTCACTATTAATAAAACTGACAGCCAATTAAAAATTAGCAAATAAAATTGTAGGGCTCTATCAAATTTTCCTTGTAAACAAGACATATTTAAAAAAAATTCTTATAAACAACCAGCGTGTAATCATGGTTTTGTTTTTCCCATACAATTTGATACATCAGATCTGACATTGATTTGTTTAATAATAAAGTCTAGCATTATTCGCTCATAAGTTATAAACAAATCTGTTCTCACATTGTTAATGATACCCACGATTAAGTTATTAGTTATTACATGGAATTAAAAATAAACTTTACACACGTATTAAAATCACAAGGTATAATTTATTGATTCGCCTCGGTGGGTACCGTATATTTATTGTTTCGCCTTGTAAAACTTAATTATTGGATATCTAACAAATAAAATAAAACTTATCGGAGCAGTTTATCGTACATTTTTAATCGAGTTTTTAATTTTTTTTTTAGAGATGATAAATTGACGATTTAGGAATAGATTTGTAACTTTCCAAGATTCAAAAATGGAAATTTATTTTTGACAGATTTTTAACGTGTTATTTAATTTATTTTTAACTAGCGAGTACGCATGCGTTGCAATGGCACATAAAGGAAAAAAATATTTTTTCCTGCGTGTCCTTTCCCATGCGTCCCCGGTCCCGCCCCTGTTCCCTCCCTTTTCTTCCCGCGTTTCCCTTCCACTATCCCCGTCTTCCACCCTCCCGCGTCCACGCGTCCTCACGCCCCGCAAACCACCCTCCTCCCCATGTTTCCCTGCCGCATTCCTCTTCGATCTTCCCTGCTTACCCTTTCCCTCGTCCTCTGTCCCGCGAACCAACCCTCCTTCGATCCCCTCCGCCCTCCCGGAAATAAAAAATCTTTGTAAAAAGCGGTTTTTGGATTGAAATTTTAAATTTTGAATTTACGCCCATCAAAAAGCTTTCTTCAATAATTTTGTTTTATATTATATTTCATCATATTTGTACAGTAAATACGGTAAAAAAATTTTGAAAATAAATATCATTAACTCACAAATAAATTGCAAAGTTGCCTCTAAAATCATGATAAATTGAATTCTTTAATGCTTTATTTTATAATTTAAAGCACAAATCAATAAAGTAGCACATATCCGTACTATATATTTTCTGTACCTTTTGATAAAAAAATAATTTTTCGGTTTGCTGGGCATTTCGGCTTCAAATCTAAAATTAAGTTTTATATGAAAAGGGCCGAGCAGCCATTCCCTTTAAAGTGTTGCAAAACCGTAAAACCATATTACAAACTAAGCTAAGCGCCCTTGAGGTGATTTTTCACAAAAACGGTGCTCTGCAAATTGTCCAATTATTATTATTATTATTAACTGACAAGATGTAGAAAGAGGTGTTTAGATAGAGTGGATATGTATTTAGAGCGGATGTAATGAGAAAGGATATTAGGAAAATGTTTTATTCGCAAGTGAATCGTAAAAAAGGGAAGGATGCCCCATGAAGACAAAGGACGATCAAGTGTATACAATCTTCAAGGGGTGAGGTTTGTTTAGGTCTTGGCGGATGCGTTCCCCCACCTACTGCATGACGGGCCGGATCAAGAGATACTGGTTAAGGGAATCCTTTTGACCTCTCCAGCGGACCCTGTCAACCCATCGCGGCATTGGGAGAGATGGGACCCCCAGTTCCTACCCAACCCTCAAACCTTTATTCTTGACATTCCTCCCCTTTCTTTTCCTAAAAAGACCCTCGACACAGCAATCTCAAAGATAACATAAGTCCTGGTGGAAATTATTTTCCTCAGAGCCGCCTGTGTGGAGCTAATATTAAAAAAAACATGTTTTTAATTAATCTGCGGCAGCCAAAAAAGTTGACATAAAATTGCTGATTTGAAGATCAGAGAGTTGAAAAAGCAACCTTTTTCTTCGATTTCCCATACAACGGAACGGACGATTATTTCACAAACAGGAAATAAAAAATAAAAAAAACAGATAGTTTGAAGAACCGGTTTCCTCGGATGGAATCTGTAAGAGAACTGCAAACGACAAAAGGAAATTGCATAAAGTTGCTGCACGGAAAACATGTAAATGCATTAAATAAATCCGTAATCTTTGATCTGAAAGCCTGCATCACTTTCTTCTTAATTACTTAATCTAAAATGTGTTTTCTCTCGAAGTGCATTTCATAATAAATGGTGCATATGAATACAAGAGTGTGAAATTATCTACAAGCATCAATAAGAAATCATCATCATCAGCAGAGAATTAATCAATATTAATCTTAATATAATATCATAGATTTCCTCCGTAATAATGTTAACGAGGTGAATAATAGTGATTTATCAATTATTATTACTTCGTGTATAGATATATGGAATTCTCTAGTGGCGGAAAAACAGATTGGAATGGTTAGAAATCAGAAAACATCGTCATGATTGACGATCTCCATGGAACATCGGAAAACTTCTTAGATCCGTTTCCGCACACCCCTGGTTCAAATGTCAAATTGGACATACACCTATCTACAAAATTATTATCAACTAGGTGTTTTCACATTATATACAGGTAATAATTATTTCTGGTAATATTAAATGTTCCCAATAAAAATGTTCCTAGTTAAAATGTCTTTACCAAAATGTCCCCGGTCGAAACGTTGCCTTCAAAAAGGTTCTTGTTAATAGTAGTAATGTTTGGGACTTGTTGGGTCTGCTGACTGACTGTGCCAGTATAATGACATTTTATCTTTTTCTAATTGGGAACATTTTGGCAAGGAGGATTTTTCACATTATCGAGGTTTAACACAAATTTACGTATAGTATAGTTGGTGGCGGGTATCAATGTTTCTGGTAATAATGTTCCCAGTTAAAATGTTTCCAGTTAAAATGTCTTTACCAAAATGTCCGTGGTCGAACGTTCTCTTCTAACGTCTAATAGTAGTGAAGTTTGGGACTTGCTGAGTCTGCTGACTAACTGTGCCAGTATAATGACATTTTATCTTTTTCTAATTATGAACATTTTGGCAAGGAGAATTTTTTCATATTATATAGGTTTAACACAAATTAACGTTTATTATAGTTGGTGGCGGGTATTAATGTTTCTGGTAATAATGTTCCCAGTAAAAATGTTTCCAGTTAAAATGTTCCAGGTTAAAATGTCTAACAAAATGTCTCTTGTTAATAGTAGTGTAGGTTGGGACTTGTTGAGTCTTCTGACTGACTCTGCCAATGTGATGACATTTTATCATTTTCTAATTGGGAACATTTTGGTAAGGAGGATTATTACTGGAAAGCTTTTGACCGGGAGCATTTTAAATGGAGACATTTTCACCGGGAACTTTGTTACGTAGATCCAGTATGGTATCGGTATCGCCCGAATATCGGTATCGCCCGAGAGACCAAATTCATTATCAAAATATTGCTTGAAATCACGTTAGCTATGTTAAGTGACCATAACGGAATAGTTAGTTTTTTTTTAATTATTTTTACTCCCTCACCTCCTTTCACAAAAAGAAACAAAATGACAAATCTATTTGTCCAAACTGGTGGCGGCTCTATCGAGAGTTCAGCATTTCTCATAGCCATATCTATAACAATTACAAGAATAAGTAATACGTTATTATCGTCAACGTATAAAAAATTCTGCCCAAATCTCAAATGTCAATCAAGAGTTCGGTAAAACTAGATACCTACCTAAACCAGTTTGCCAATTATATTAGCATATGAAGTGGATTGTAACACTGTATAATATATTATTTATTATTATATCAACACAATATGGTTATTAAATAAGTGGATTGCATTTAAGACTAGGCCCGGAGGACTGGGCGGGCTTCAGTGCCCATAATGCCGATGCCAATGCCAAGGAGACCGTATTTTAAATAATCAAACATGGTCACGGTCAAGAAAACTAGACAGCTTAAACTGCTGCTGAATTTAAAGAGGGAAAGTTGTAATTATTTAAACAGTAGTTTTCATATTTCGCGGTGATTTCCAACGGCACGTGTTAATATAACTACGATCAAACTAATCATATCGTAATTTTACGTAGTATTAGACAGAGAGGGTGGAATACTGTTTTCTGTCTTCGGACCCTGAACTGGAAACAATTTAGGGAGCTAAGTGTATTTTTATACTTAAATTCGGAAAAACAGGAGAGTGGAATCCTAGAGAGACCTTCTGATTCTATTTAAGGATAAGAAAATGTCCTTAATCTTAAAATGAACGACTATTTCGTTAACTGCGATTCCAGTTCTCAAGTAGTTAATTTTGAGGTTAAGAACAATATATCCCCTCTGAAGAGCTATTCTCTAAGAGATCGTTCTCCCGCGAGATGTCTTGTCAGATTTGTGTGATTTTCTACAGCTATCAAATGAATAAATAATCATGCATACTTGAGAATTCGGAATTAAAACGGGGAAGGAATTCGTGTTTAAAACGACCCAAACTAAAATACGTGACAGCTCACAGCTAAAATTTTGACATCGGCCTATAGAAAAAGCAAATAACAGCCGTAGAAAATCACACAAATCTGACAGCACTTCTCGCGGGAGAACGATCTCTTTTCACAAATTTTAGGGAATAGCCTTTCAGAGCTTACGTAGAAAACGCCAGTCCTTCTATTTCCTTCTGTTTTCTATCAATTCCTTTAGGGGGAGGAAGCGGTATTCATCTGCACACAGTCCTGCCACGTATTTGACTTTTCTCAAAACTTCTTTATTCTGCAATTTGTTTTTTAAAGAAGCCTCTTTGGTTGTCGGTTATCTTCCATCCTTGCTACACATGACATGTCTTGCTCACTAAATCTTGATAAATATAGCGCGGTCTCTTCAAACAATAATTAATATCTGTAGTGTGGCTGTATTTCATCTGCTAAATTCCATTATTGACTATTTCTCCAAAGATTTACATTTCAAATTTAGCAAATTCCCTTTTACTAATATTTGCGAGGGCCCAGCACTTTGATCCTAAAGCTTTGGTTTGTATTATTAATTAATTATGGAGATTGGATTTAGGCTTTTTTGGAGGGAGTCTAGTTTGTAACTCTCTTGTAGAACGACATAGCTTATTATATTGCTAACTTTAGTCCTAAAAGTATCTGCTCTAAATCCTTAACACCTTTACTTATTTCGAGAAAAACTCCTTCTTCTTCGTCAAACATAATAATAAAGGTTGCAGCTGAAGAATTGCACCTTCTTGCGTGACGTATTGCAAAAATAATCCATGAAATTGCACTTTTCCCTTGACATCAAAGCCTTCAAAAATTTAGGGCCCAGGGCCGCAGAAAATGCAAGGTCCACCTCTGCCAGACCTGCCAGATGATATTGCAGAACTTTCACCGGATGATTGGTCCCGCTCGGTCATTGCCACTGGCCACGGCACCAGGGCCCCAGGGCCCGAACTGATTCAGACAAACAACGGCCAACAAACTGGCTAACCAACCAATCTAGCGACGTGCCGCATAACACACCGGTGCTGACTTATGTGCTCCTGGTGGAGTGGCTCATTATCTAAGCAGTGAAAGCAGTGATGCTGTAAAATTAATCGTAATTCTGCATCATTTTAATTATTAGAAATTTCAATTGACGTTGCGAAATTTGCAAAACTTTTGGATCACGGAACGTTTCAAATTAACGGCAATCTTGAGTCGCTGGTGATATTGCCATCATCTCAACTTGGAAAGCAAACGAAGTTGAATAATTTTAATTAGAAGAGATATTTTGCAACTTGATTTTAAACTTCTTTAATAAATTGGTTTATATTCTGCCTATGGTTTTGTGGTAAAGCAAAAGAAATAAGATAATTATCTGACCATAGAAGAATTATACCTCGCAATAGTCCCACCATCTTGGAATCAGAGAGGCTATTGCATAGTCAATTTGTGAATCTTTTAGGATGATCGTGGAGGCTAAAGTAATTGGAAGAGGAATGTCTGGAATTACCTGGCCAATCAGATCTGTTGTCCAAATTTAGATTCAAAATTGTGGATTCTAAATCTAAAGACCAAATTTAGTATCTATCTAAGTGAATCTGGAGACAAGTAGTATCTTGCCAGTATTTGAAAATTCTTCTGTGTACCAGTACGAGATAGTCTATCATTTTTCATTGCAACTTACATAATCAGAACGTCTTTGAATAAATATAATAATTCTTTTCAATAGTCTATGATGATATCTTATGAAATACCTAAGTCACAATATGGGAGTGTTATTTATAACCAGGGAAAGCGACACGATGCTGTAAAAAACTGCATAAATTACAATTCATTGCAACAGCCAATTGACTGACATTGAATCTCGCAACAAGTCTGGGTTCTTGGAACTTGCCAAACTGACGGTACTTATGATCGATCATTGCTCTATTGAAAACCGCTTTACAATCATGATTTATTTTAAATGTATTTAATTTCCCCTTACAGCACTTTCGATTCAATGAAGAGTGAAAGAATGTCTTTATTTCTGTTAGGCGTTCACACAAAATACCACATTCCGTCTTCTTCTGGTGTGAATTCAATTCACCCCTCTAACTGTAGCCACGAATGAGAAAGACAAAACAGCATTAATATTTTATCAGTCAAAAAAGTTTTGAAACTGTGACCTTTTCCCAACCTTTCTCTGCTCTTTCTCATTCCCTTCGTCAATATATTTCCACGTTTCCCTTATATATCTTTACGAAAATTCATTGTGAAACATCACCAAGGGCTGTACAAAGCTAGAAAAAGCGTCCCTAGATAGTTTATTTAAACAAAAAAAAACACTGTTTAAGCAATGGAAACTGGTTTTTACAGACGTCAAGTAGTGTGCTGTAAAAGGGTTTAGATTTGTTTGAGTGTATGAGAATGATTTAATACAAGTTATAGATGATCCAAAACCAAATAAATATTTTATAAAATTTCAATCCAATTTAGGGCTAGCTCCAAAATCTGGTTGATAACTAATTTATGGCTCTGTAATTTTCGGAAAGAAGTCTACAGCGCCTTTAGTCAGAATCTCTGTAGACCCTTTGAAATTTTATTTGGTAACATTATTTTTACGGTCAAGAGTAAAGTAGAAGTGAGAAGTTGAAGGGGGTGTACATAACGCGGGAAATTTTAGTGGTTGAAGATAATTCAACGTTGAGCAGATGTTGAGGAATGACCTCTTCTTTTTTTAATTTATTTTAAGAGAAAGACAAAATAATAGGAAATAAAATAATACTGAAAAAGAGTCCTAATAAACTACCTTTAAGTAGTTTGTCCTGAAAATATATATAAACTTATTTTACTTAGTTTTAGGGATGTACATATATATAAGTACGTGTACATATATAATGTACATACAGATATTATGCAATTTATACAAATACATAATGACGTACACATACACGCACATTATAAAATAATAACGAAACAGAGATAACAAAATGAAGGCATTTTTAAATATCAACCTTGAGGAGAGCTACAGAGATAGTATCTAACAATAATAAAACTATGTTTACGTGCATGGCATAAGAGGTGAGCCTAAAGAGATGTAACATAATATAGGAACTTTAAAAATAATATATTATGTATGCACAGTTTCACAGGATGAAAACAAGATGAATAAGACAACGTAATCACACGTACACCATCAACCGTGTTCAAACCGCATTGAAATCAATCACAAGAAACCCTTCCGAGACCACAGAGTTAAGGGAATGAATGATGGATGACTGGTGATCATTTCTCGCATACAGATTCATCTACAGTAACATACAAGTATATTGCGGCAGAGGATGTCTGGTCCAGACCGGTTCCCGGTGAATGGGAGACAAGAAATAAGTCACAGTTTCATCCGTCCCTGTCCATCAGACAGATGATTCAGTCACACACTAGCGGTATTCGAATTACTAAACTTTATACTTCGTAGGAAAGATATTATTTAGTACATTATTATTTCGTGCGATTTCATACAGTAAGTTATGATATACATCTACCTGTTCTCAACCTGTAAATGGCTGGGTGTACGCCGGCGGACACGCAAAAATTTTCAATATTTTTTTTTTAAATACGATTTTAACCCTTATGTATAAAGAAATTGTATAAAGGACAAGGTCAGAATCGCTTGGGCCATTCTCGTTCTTAGCGTAAGAGGTACCCGAAATACGCCTAGCCACTCGTAATAAATCGTATTAAATTTATCTATGACATCGGAACATCATTTTTGCCTCGATTTGAACAGTCAAACTCCGAGCGTAGTAGGTCGCGAAAATCGAAAAACGTATCAATTTATCAAATAAACGCAATGTTGTTTTTATGCAAAGTTATTGTTCAAGGAATGTGTTTCGATAAATATAATATACGATAGCACAAAATAAACCCAAAAAAATTACGTCAAAGTCAAAACTTTGCGAAATTTACGTTTCCTTGACTTAATCTAATAAATTGAATCATATCTTAGCGACAGTAACGAATATAACATATCTCAGCGAATACACGAAAAAAGAAGGCAGTAATATTATTGTAGGGACGGGAAACTGTGTGTTTTGTCCTGGATGATTTTAGTGGGCATAACTGAATTATGTATTGGGATTTTAGGGGCGATATTTAAGATGAGATATCCTGGAACCTTTTAATAGATCTTAGTCAATTGTGATCAATGATCCACCTTGCTATTGTTAAAAAAGCCTTTGCCGCAAGCATCATCTAGCCGCCTTCTCTGTGCGGAGAATAAGCGAAGAGGAAGTATAAAAAAAAACTTTTGTTGTTATTGGTTGAAGAGTTTAGTTGCCTCTAATGATTCGAAGCTATTCTGAAACCCATCAATGATATGAAAAAAGTTTCCGGTTTCTTTATCGTTGTCAATAAAATTCATACCTGTTAACACCAGGTAATATTGCGATATATGAATGTAATTATCGCCAATAATCTTATACAATTTACTAGAGGCTTTCATTAATCGGATCTAATCTTGTACTATCTACAATAATATAAAACTGTTGTGTATGTTTTTATCAACCCCTCAGACCTGGAAAGTATTTTGGCAGAGGTTCAAAATATTTCCGCTTTGCAATGAATTCCAAATAAACAGAACATTTCTTAACGTATCCAAAAACGAAAAATTGTTTTTGAAAGATGATGAAATACACTTCAAAATTTTATTATTAGAAATACACGTATAATTTTGAAAACATATTTTTTTTAATGCAAACATAAAAAAGTTTTTAAAATAGTTCACCTTACGTTTTTTCTAAATAAAATGACTGATAACGAAAAAATAAAAAATAAAATAAAATAACGGCTAGCGAGTGTGGCGCTAGCTGCGAGCTCAAGTTTTTTTACAAAATGTCGACCGAATTGGTTAGCGCGAGAGTCGCCATTTTAGCTGCTGCTGTCGCTACTGAGCGAGTAGACAGTTTTGTGTGTCATCATGACAATCTCACTCGCCGATTCACCCGCTTTTAAACATACCGGCTAGTAGCTTGTATCTCAACGTAATCGAGGCTTAAGACACTAGTAACAGATGGAACGACAGCGCTAAGAATTTATGCATCAATCCAATACAATGTCACTGATGGCTTCAATACATAGTAGGTACTCATTCCGATATCTTATTCTGTTCTTACATTTCCACATTGAGTCTTTTCATCATTCAGCAGACTATGTATAACATCTTGTTCAGTGGTCGACACGTATCCCGTTATTCGCCCCGTTAACATAGTGCCGGGGGCTCCCCGTAAAAGGGGGCAGTTTGACGGTGTCGGTGATACGGTACTCAGCATTTCCGATGGCCCAGTGGTCCACAATAGGGATGGTCAATCTGAAACGAACTGCGGTTCCAGTGGAACCTGTTCTTTTTCCATTTACTTTTGGAACAGTTTCCCCAAAGAAAAAATGTATGTTTGGAAATAGAGATCTCCAAGAACAGCAAAACACCCACTGACTTAATAAATTCTAGGAAAAAGGATCGGTTTCTCAAACCATTTATCGCGGGTTTACAAATTTTCGTTTATATTATTAATATTCCAAAAATAACCTCAAAGAAATAATTGACTGATAATCGCTACACTTCGACTTCTCCAAGTCCTGCTATTATTCGACTACCGTAATACGGGCTGGTGACTAGTCTGGTAAAGTCATGTAAAAACCTTCACACAAAACATGAATAAAGAAAATTTAAAAAAAAACTGACTATTTTGCATTTCCGATTCAATATGCTGGCCTTTTTAATGATTCAGTAAAGATGATTTTAACAAAAAGCATTGGACCTTCTTTTTATCAATTTTCGTTTGAAAAGTAATTTTAATTGAGATTAAATTGCATGATTCCTTATACGATTTTTTTTTAAATATTACATAAACCAGATTATGGTTTATAATTAAGTAGATGAGTATTTAAGTGGTACCTACTTACAAATCTTAATATTTTAGACGAAATTTTTGTTTTGATTTATTACAAGAAAAAATTGGAAACATGCTTTTTGGACGCGGGGTCTACCGTTCGCACAACTATTAGCATCGGCGGTTTCAGTGACAGCAAAAGAACCGGTTTCTTTTAACCGTGACAAGAATATCGACCATCTCTAGTTGACAGATGGGTGCACGAGACACTGCGGTTCTTTGAAGATGATTTAATTTTTTGCCCTCGCAGATATGTCGGTTACTGGACTACTGGTTATAATGGAAGCCAACAAGTTATTCGCGATAATTTAATATTAATTGTGTTTTGATACAAAGTTGCTCTTGCACCCATAATAAATAATTATACACACTAGTGCGAAAAGTGTGACGTTCTACATTTTGTTATATCAGGTAACAAGCTAGTTTTCAACAACTTCGTACCAGATACCTTCTATAATCAACTTCTATGTGTGAAATAACCCATAAAACATACTAATTTCGGCTGTCTGTGCGTGGTTGATTATACTCTTGAAATTATATGGTTATTTATTTATTTATTTGTTGTTTGGAACATTTGCAGAGTGTTAACAATTATTACAATAATAGAATTGTCGTTAGGATGTACATTGCAACACTCCAATTAGAAATGTTCACAGCATGAGTTATCAATGTTTAGTTGTTACTAGTCGGAAATGCTTGTACTGATAACAGAAATAATGATAATCAAAATGAAATATAAAACAAAGTAGTGTCAAATATCTGCAGAGAAAGAGAAAAAGAAAGAAAGGGTATGACAATAAAGCAGCTACATAACTGTTCTCCACGAAGTGTCATGGTAGGAGTTTGATAATTTGTTTTTTGAAATATGTGAGATTGTTTGCGTAGATATCTATATGGTCACATTCAATGGTATTATATAGACGACACATTCTAGACAGTGGATTGAAGTATGCAATATTTATACTCTGGTACAATGCTGTTTGCTTTAAATTCAAGGGTACTTTACAAGTTGGACTCGGTTGTATTAAGAATTTAGAGAAGAGTTAAAGTACCTACCATAATAAAATATTTAATTATTTCAAAAATTGTAACTGATTTCTCACAAATCAAGAAATCAGATTATCCCAGTGATTTTTCACATGTGTGCGCTAATAATATTTTACTAGCACATAAAAACCCGCTTCTCAGGTTTTTGCTGCTAGGCCCTGCGGGCGGCTTTTTGTTCGGCTTCAGTTTAAGTGTTGTTGACCATTTTATAAATCCGATAGGAACTGGTTCCAAAAAAAGCCGGTTCCTCGGATCCAGTGATAGCTAGTCTCCGAGAAAAAGTAACCGCGACAGGTAGTGACGTCATAATATATATACTCGTGGTAAAAATCACAAAGCGATAATCATACCATCCATCCCTCCATACCCGGAGAGATCCACGAAAGTATGAAGCCAATAGTGCTTACGCCTGCCAGCCGACGCTCCTCACGCTAGCTGTTAACATAAGTGGCGCCATCTTTTGGCATTATGGAAGTCGATTTTTAACTAAATCCACGTTCAAAAACGGTTTTGCGTAAGGCGCGGCGTTAGAGATGCATATACTCGAAGCGGGGTTATTAAATTTCAACCGTACAGTCGCTACGCTATTAAAACTGTCAGATATCGTCAAATAATTCTACCAATCCACAGCCACTTGAGTCTTCAATTCCCTTTCACATCTCACAAATGTATATTCTCCTCCGTTCAAAGACTATCAACCATCACACACGGTTTACGGAACATCTGCAAACCGGGCCATCCTGCTCTAGCTGATAAGTTAATAAATTAATCAACCTGTTCTAAGATACCTCCGATCCGGTATCATCAACTTCCCTTCCTCTTTCGATCACCGTTGCTTTTAAGTATAGCTTAAGCCATACAAGGGAGTGGATTACTATAACGTCCATAAAAGGAACACAGGATACTGGTTCTCCATTTACACAGTGAACTCTGTTGATAAATTGCGACAACTTTGGCAAAATCACAACACGTGCGAGTATTTATTTACCACAATGTTTACAATTATTGGATGTTTTTAATGGCAGAAAAGACAGACATTCTCAGATGTAAAGGGCAATTGCTTTCGAATGTTGGGAACGCGTCGGGCGATTCTACCTACATTTCATCAGGGTCTTAAGCCTCAATTGCATAGAGCGAGTTTACAAGCTACTAGCCGGGTGAATTGGCGAGTGAGATTATCATGATGACATATAAAACTGTCTACTCGCTCAGTAGCGACAGTAGCAGCTAAAATAACGACTCTCGCGCGAACCAATTCGGTCGACATTTTGTAAAAAACTTGAGCTCGCAGCTAGCGCCGATTGTTGTTGATACTCGTTGTTACTGGTGAATTTGTGTATGGCAAGCATATTATAAATAAATTAAGAGTGAAGTTTACTTAGCGACAGCACTGACTTGGTATTTGGCGGTCAAAGTCAAAGCTCTTGAACCTTTCGAAGTATCACGTGATCAAGTCAGTGCCATCAAACAACGACAGTTTGGTGACGATTGTTGTTGATAATCGTTACTGGTGAATTTGTGTGTGGCAAGCGTATTATAAACATTGAGTAGGCTGTTTTAAAAAGTAAATTTTACTTAACGACAGCACCGACGTGATAAATTTTGCCTTGGACTTAGCCGTAGACAGATATGACGCAAAAAAAGACGACCAAAGATGCGACAAGCTATAATTACTGTTTAGTTGTTTGTGGTGATTTAGAGCAACTTTTCACTAAAGCCATTTTACAGTATATTCGTATCTCAATTGATTCATATCAGTACTATTTTATATTCACAGACACCGTACCAACAGATTTAACTTGTAAATTATTATAAACTCTGGTTGATGGGGCAGTCTGGCGAGAAATAACGGTAAGAGCGACAAATCCGACAAGTGATTGAAAAACCGTACAGTGTCCCATCCGGTAAGAAGTAACAGGTAGAAAAGGTGGCCTGGTATTCTGATATACATCTCTACAAGTTGTGCGGTTAGTACGGTGTGTGGATCATCTTTGATTGATGCTCCATAGACGGAAATATCTACATTACGTTTGAACGTGTCGATAAATCATACACAAGTACTTACCTACCTGCTTACAATACGTTCAGTTGCTGAACAAGCACTTTCAAGTTCGATATCACCTAATCAATCAAAATATGTTCTGCGGTTTTGTTCGTGTTTTGCCTTCTAACGTTCTGATAGCTTTTCTTTTGTTGGGTGTTAGGAGAAGAAACAAGAGTTTTTTTGCATTTGCTCCACACACTAAACAATTTCCTTCAGGGCCTATGTCATCTTTGGGTATGCTGTGTGGAGGGTCTTTTTAGGAAATGAAGGAGAAATTCTGGGAAGGAAAAAAAGGCGATATTCCGAGAGAGTTCTGCTGGAGAGGTCAAAAGATCTACCACAACCAGTCTCTCGAGGTTCCGGCCCGCTATGCAGACCCGGATAAATCTCACTCGGGCACCCCTGCTAAATCACCAAACGTAGCGAACCACTTGGGATAACGTATGGTAGATGTGCTGGTTATCCAATAAATACTGTAGAAATGAGATCCCTGAGGCTTGTGTGAGGTAAAACCATTAAAGCTGAACAACCTTAAAACATTAGCACAGTTTAATTTTACCGGCTGGCACCACTAGCTCTCAGGCCCAGTGCATGAGATTTTAATTATTCCGGTTCCAGCGTCAGCTCAGTTCGGTTGTTTTTTATTCCCTCTCGTGTCACCCTCTAGTTGTAACGTTTTAATTTTGTTTCAATTTTATTATAAAATATAACGTTACTTGTAAATATGCTTTACCCGCAAAATCAAGAGTTCTTATTGGCAAAATTCCCTTACACACGCATCTCGGTTTACAGTGCTCAGAAAGGCTGTAAGCTGCAAATCCAAATCAGGGTAAAAATACATAATTTTTTATAAGAAAAACTCTCTTTTTATAACTTTTTGAAGGTTGTTCCCATCATCGTAATATATCATTGAAGAAGAAGATACCACTTATAATCTAAATGAAAATATGAAAGAGAACAAGATACAGAAAAATAGAAAAAGACAATGGTCGCAACTGGGACTCGAACCCAGACCTCTCGTCTAACCGGGACGTTATCTTCTTCTTCAATTATATATTACGATGATGGGAATAACCTTCAAAAAGTTATAAAAAGAGAGTTTTTCTTATAAAAAATTGAATATTCATTTAGACCTTCATAAAGTCAATAGTTCCATATGAATAAATTCGGATACATTTATCCGAGACGCTATTCAGGTTACAAACCAATTCTTAGAATGATTGTTTCCAATTAAAAGTGTAGTTGTTAATATGGAAAAAAAAGAACTAGTTGAAGATAATATTGTTGATTCTATATATTTGAAATATTAGATTGACAAATATGACGGTTTGACAGAAGGTGGCAATAGCGAAATTGGATAACGCGCACGTCCCGGTTAGACGAGAGGTCTGGGTTCGAGCCCCAGTTGCGACAATTGTCTTTTTCTATTTTTCTGTATCTTGTTCTCTTGCATATTTTCATTTAGATTATAAGTGTTATCTTCTTCTTCAATGATATAAAAATACATAATTCACCACTTTTCCAAACCATTTATGATCGAGCAGTGGAGATTTGCAAAGAATGCAAGGCTGATGTGAGAGTAATGAGTAAGATTCAGAAAGGGAAACTAAGATTGTTTGGGCATGTAGAGCGAATGAACGAAGAAAGTAGCGTAATGAGAGTATATGACGCGAATATGAATGGTGAAAGAAGTCAAGGACGCTCGAGAAAAAGAGAAAAGGAGTCAGAATAACAAAAAAGTACGTAAAGAGCGATGTATTAAAGTAAATGGGGCAAAGAGTGTGTGCCAAGACCGAGTTGTTTAGCGGTCCGTCCGCTCTGCCTACCCCTGGGGGGAAACGGCATGAAAAGCTTCGATAGTTTTTAGGGTTCCTCGACATCTGGCATTTCAACATACCTTTGAAAAGTCATTAAAAGTTTTTAAAAAAATTGAAAAAAGGCTCATAACCTAACCTAACGTAACCTATTTAATCAATTTTTTTTTCATAATTTTTAATGACTCTTCAAAGGTGTTGAAATTGTATGATGGAGAGTTGTCCGGTCACCATTTTTAGTTAATAATAATATTATACTGCGTATACATTTGCGAACCATGACGCGAATCGAGCCACGAATTACGGAAAAGTCAAGTTTCGCGCTATATTCATGCGTCCGTTACACACATTGACCCCCAGATTCCTATCCACCCCTCATACCTTTTCCCTTGCCAGAACATTCTCTCTTTCCTTTTACATAAAACAACCCCTCCACACAGCATCCCCAAAGATGAAATAGGCCCTGGGGGATTGTTTTCCTCAGGGCCTCCAGTGAATTATTAATAGTTGCTCGTTACGAAGATCAAATAAACAACAATACGGTAGTGATGCAATTAAATGCCGATCTATTTCAACACAATCGAAGAAATTAAAATTTTACCCACACACACAAAAAGCTTTTATGCATAAAATAAATAGAAGACAAATTAATGGTAAAAATTTTACGACTGGTGGTTCTCATAGACCAGCGGCTCTCACAGATTCAATAGACTGTATTATGTAGGTATCTCATATTCAATGGAAAAATCTCATAAATAGCTACTAACGTAATAATAAACGACATCCGCGCATAATAATTTCTTACTCAAACTGAACGACATGCAAACACGTATTGCATAATCGAGAAAAAGTCGGATAGTCGCGAGAACAAATCATTTATATGCGCTGAATAGACAACACATACTAGAAATGCCTTTCATTTGGATTAAAATGTTTACCAGTCAGGCCTCGGGCCTATTGTCGCAAGATCAAAATATTTCGGTTTGCAATAAAATCCAAATAAATGGAATATTTCTGAACGCATCCAAAAACTAAAATCTGTGTTTGAAAGGTGGTAAAATACGCTAATTCGAAATAAACATATGATTTTTGAAATATAATTTTTTTTATGCAAAGTTTAAAAAATACATTATCCACACAGGAGGCCCTGAGGAAAATTTCCCTCAGGGCCTATGTCATCTTTGAAGATGCTGTGTGGAGGGTTTTTTGAGGAGAGGAAAGAGTGAACATGGGTCTTGAAGGGAGGAGTGAACATG
The DNA here is from genome assembly GCA_936435175.1 of Glyphotaelius pellucidus. Taxonomy (NCBI): domain Eukaryota; kingdom Metazoa; phylum Arthropoda; class Insecta; order Trichoptera; family Limnephilidae; genus Glyphotaelius; species Glyphotaelius pellucidus. The sequence goes on from OW386550.1 coordinate 7,318,122, forward strand.
GATATTGAGATGAGTCTATGGCAGAGGTGTTGGTTATTAAAAAATGGTTCCCGGAGCGGCGGTACCTATACCCGTCTCCCAAATTGAGTATGAAAATTGAAAACTTTAATAATACCATATTTATTTTTATAGTTAGTTTTACTATTTCAAATAATTTTCAAAGTTTTAATTTTTTGATGTCCGCTAAAACGTCATTGTTACTTTTTTTTACCAACAGGTTCAACTCGGTATATCTCAGTACATCTCAGTACATCTCAGTACATCTCAGTACATCTCAGTACATCTCAGTGCTCAGTACCAAACTAGGACGGATTCGGCCGGTCAGATAAAAATAGTTCTATTTTCTTTTTGTATTCCGGTGAGATATATGATTTAAGCACTGTTATTGTTGTACCGTAATATTGAGTTTAACAGAAGCCAATGACGGAAACGTACGGAGTTAAATATTAACAACAATGCGAAGATTCCGTTAGGCGTTTAATTACAAAATATTATGTTGTTATGCGAACGCAATTATTAATTAATTGAAAAACATCATAATATATTACGGTGTATTCATATGAAACCATAACTGATTCTGATGACTGAGCTGTAGAGCCGTTGGTTCGTATCAATGTATAATATGGCGTATGCTTGAATTCAACCGGTGTTTTACAGTGGATTGTTAGTAATTGAAATTATATGCTTACTCTGTTCCTAGTTAATATAAATGGCATCGTGGTGATATGGTTTTCTGAATATCTTTATTAATTTACTGTTATCAATGTTACGGCGAATTTAGTTCTAATAACTTGCTTGTCTTAGTTGTGCATGATAAAAAATAGATAATCTATTAAACTTTAGTTTGCATAGATTTTTTCTGAAAACAAGTATGCATATTTTATTTTTTTTTATTTATATCCAACTGGCTGAAGGCCCCGGCGTTGCCCAGCCTTTATGCTGAGTTCTAAAAAATCATATAAAGGCAGTAATTTTCATCTTATTTCGAACGGCAAGTGTGCGAAATTTGATCGAGAAGAAACAAAATTCTGCTTTAAGGGGGGAGTCTGGTCCAGCCGATCTAAAAGATTTGCTTTTATGTTGCCTAAAAATCTTTCTATACTAGTGGAGAATACATTCCCAAATTTATAGCATCAAATTCGACCTTAAAATATAGTTAGGAGCGGTGCGCGCCAAGCAGGTAGAATGGAGAACGGAGCGGCCCGGTTACAAGCGAAAACTCAAAACCACAAACCACATTTTTCAAATTGGCTAGAATCGTAGCTCTTCGAATTTTCATCTGATTCACTTCTTTCAAAAGTTTAAAATTAAAATAAATTTATATGCGGTTGAACCTCGACTAATGAAAAATTATTATTAAAAGTCAAAGTTATCGCAAAGGCCGATTTTTTTCGTCAATTTTCATGTTTTGTCCGCCATTTTGCAATCAACAATTTTTTTGGCCAACTTCGGTTCATGCGCATTCTTCATTTGTACATTTTTTTAAATTTCATGTTTCATATGAATCCCAAGGACTCCAGGATTTTGGATTTGGATCTGATTTGGATTTTTACTAAAAACCATGTTTTGTACGACCAATCAAAAAATCTTCCAAAAGAACTATTTTTAGTAAATTCATTTTAACGGACCCTTTGTCAGACTTGGAGTCGGCCACAACCTAAGCCCTGTGCCACCGAACCGACTGAAATTTTGGATTTTTACTAAGAACCACGGTCTGTATGCGAATCAATCAAAAAATCTTCCAAAAGAAGATTTTAACAGGCCTTTTCTCATACTTAGATTTGGTCGGAACCACCGCTTGCGGCCGCTATATTTAAATAAATAGATATTCAAATCAAATTTTCAATAGTATTTTTTCTTGTTCAAATGTACCTTTACATGTAATAAAAGTTTCGTGAACGAATAAAAATTATATCTATGAAAAAAAACTCATTGAAAAAAACACTCGGCTGGAGCCGACTGCCCCCTTAAGGGATGGGAAAGGGAATGTAAAATACTTGGGGCGCACCATTACTGAGGACCTCTCGGATGATGGTGATATTGAACGACAGAGGAGAAGTATCAGCGTACTGTACAATATGATTGCCCGAAGATTCTTCCAATGCAGTAACAATGTAAAAAAACATTGTTCAATGCATTTTGCACTAGTCTATATACGTGTGAAACATGGTCTCACTACCAAACCACCTCGATGGATCAAGTCCGGATCCAATATGATGAATGATGCATGCAGAATTATATTTGGATTCAGAAGACACAGCAGTACCTACATCTACAATGTTTACGGAGCCAGGACTCCATGGACTGATGAGACAAGGGCCATTGGAGCCAGGATGCGGCTGAGTGTTGACCGCAGCCTTCCAGCACCAATCACCATTCCTGAGTGAGCGCTGGGCCCGAGCTCACCCCAGACCACGCCCTACATAATAAGTGATTATTATTTTTTTAATTCCTTTTTTTTTCCTATTCTATGTAAGTACTTGATTATTTATATAAAATCTGTTGTTCAAATATGTATAACTATATGGGACGTGTGCGATTGCACTAGCTTTCCCAACATCCTGGAATAAAACATTATTATTATTATAAATAACAAATTCATGCCGCCCTCCCGCAACAGACACTCTTCTTCATAGATATCACTTTTACAGAACAAGTGTTCATCGAGACCATAAGATAAGATTTGTTTTGATAACCGCACAATAGTGCTAACTGTCCCAAGCTAGTGTACACAGGTAGGTGTATAAGAACATTAATTTTTCTAAAGCGTATAATATGTATAAAGAAAAAATATATTTTGTTTCAATATTATTTTATTACAATTTAACATGATAATAAACAATAATGATCCAATTACTATCTAAAATAGAAAATGACAATCATTCCCTCATCTATATGTCAAAAATATTCGCAGCGCGCGCCGCCAAAAATAAAGTAAGAAATTTTCGCCTTTCTCCGGAGTTGAAATTAAATAACGACGATGTATTTTCGTTCTACGGAAGATTTATTGGATCGCCTCGGATTCCTTTTGCACTTAATATGACGTTATTTATCAATACAAACTTTCGCTTCATTTTTTAGCAAGTCGATGGCAATGGAACTCCAGTAATTCCGCCCACTGGAGTAACTTTCACTGACATGAGAGCAGGTTGAAAATTCTTCCACGCCTTAACGAACACAGGACACGGGGCTTAAAAGGGTGCAAGTTGTTGAAATAATATTATTAATTAATTACCGTAATATGGGGCGACTTTGATCATCACGGATATCTGCACAATCTCGCTGCCACTCGATTTTACTCGCTTGTTTTTAGTGATTTTTTTTCCAGTGGACACAATGACGCTTCCAAAATAATATATTCTAACATAATATTGTCGATTGAATTGTGAAGCTTTTTCTTTTAGATATTTTAAAATATTTTACATTCAAAAAGAGACAGAAAGATGACAATACATTATTTCATAAATTCCTTTGCGATTTTCAAGTTTCGTGTCATTTTCATTTATATTTTTAAATGGGTATATCAGTGTTAATCGATGTTGAATATTTGAATTCGCATTGTCTATTTATATAATTGTTTTTTGGTATTGGCGTGTCATTGTAATAAGCTTATAAAAATGATATATCAAAGTTGCCCTACTCTATAAAAGTGAATTTGAACACCACTTATTTATTTTCATAACTCCCAATTTAATTTTAAATTTATTTTGACTTTTTAAATGTGTGCTTTAAATACGACATAAAAATTTTCCCCCAAAAATGTTTTTACAAAAAAACTTATTTTTAAAAGTCACCCCATTTTACTACTATCTTTGCCACCCGACTTTGCCACAAAATTTAATGAATTATTGATCAATAATTATGAAAAATAGTGACTTCAGCACGAAAACTCTGGTCAGAAATATTTGCACAATTTCATGACGCGAGAACTCACCGTTTGGGGAAATGTTTTTGACTTTTTGAAATTTTCGGGTAAACGTAACTATTCGTAATTTGCAAAATTATTTCCATCACGAGCTCTGATACTGAAAAATCAATTTTCTGGTCACAGAATATACAACTAGTCTATTTACTATAGAGTAGTAATATACTAATAGGGTAGTAGAGAGACTATACCACAAACAAACAATAAAGTAGTCATAAATACGTTCACCAATTTAAATTTAAAAGTTCTAGTAATTAAAGAAAAGAATTTGAATATTACGAATGCTTTTTACAATCAAGATGAAAATGGTTATGACCATAATTATGGTGCTGTTTTAAATGTAAGTTTTTACATTTTATTAGATTGTGAGTGCACGAATTTCAGAAAGATTCATGGATGTGGAACAAGCCAAATAATTGTCATTCTAATCAAGAGTGGTTTTATTTGGAAAACCCACATGAGTTTTATTAAAGTGAATTGATAATAGCAAAGAATTAGAATTTGAGAAACTACGCTTTGCTCTAAATTCACCGTGAAAAGAAGTGAAAACTTTATACACCTCATATAATAAAGAAGAAAATACGCAGTGCTTTATTTTGAGACAAAATTTAATCTTCAAATCAAGACTAAGGATGGGTTGTTTCAAAAAATTTGACGAATTCGTCAAATATTTGACGTTAATTTTCACGTTCTGTGTAAGTTCTATTCAAGTTCTGTGATGATTTCAATTTTATGAAGCAGTTGGCCTATGATGATAAAATAACAGAACACGAATAGAACTTACACAGAACGTGAAAATTAACTTCAAATATTTGATGAACTCATCAAATTTTTTGAAACAACCCGTCCTTAATCACCAACAAAATATTATTTTTGTAAGACTTTCTTGAAAGATCTGAGTTTGTTTGTTGTCACAATTAAAGGTGCCTTGTCCTCATGGGTCGTGACAGCTGAGCTATTTTCCTATTAAAAAATGGACTTCTTTGCTGTATTCACATTAAAAATAGATTTCTTTGCTATATTCACATTAAAAATGGACTTCTTTGCTATATTCACATTAAAAAATGGATTTCTTTGCTATATTCACATTTAAAAAGTTAACCTCTATGTTATATTCACATAAAAAATGGACTTCTTTGCTATATTCACGTTCAAAAATGGACTTCTTTGCTACATTCACATAAAAAAATGGACTTCTTTGCTATATTCACATTAACAAAAATCAGTTCGATACACTTTAAATGGTTGAATTATATTTAAATTTAAAATTGTTCGAATCATAGATAATAGATTCCTACATCGGTATTATATCAAGACCCATAGTAAGTCAGGTACGCCTCATACGTCATACTGGTAATGTTATATAATCGTGAAAACAAGCTTATGGATCCGAGTGGTTAAAACAATTATAAAATTAATTATAATGTTTTCCGTGTATCAATCATGTTTCCTTTTTCAATTTTGAGGGGGTCTTAGTCCCATAATAAAAATAGAAAAATGCTGATGCTAAAAAATGCAAGTGTCGAAAAAACAACAAAATAAGATCTCTAATTTTCTATTTTTTATTTCACGACTACACGAATTTCAAATAAAACCCGGTTAAAGAATTAATCATTGTTTAGTTTAATTTAAATTCATTGAACTCAGCGTGCGAGGAATACGAATAACATTACTTTTTACATTACATACGTTCTTGCTTTACATTACATTAAATTGATCAACTTTCGCGGTGCATAATAATGTATTGACATTATTTTTAAGTGTCTGTGAGTATTCTAATTGATCTTGAAAGTATTCCAATGCAAATTAACGCATGCTGAGAATACGTATTTATTGAAGACATTCTCAGGTGTTGTGTTGGTGCAACCTCTTGTTTATTTACGAATTATTTATTTATAAGGATCAGTAATGTTGTTGAGTGGACGGTCACAATGGAGAGGAGAAAGTAATGTCCCCAATAGTAAACAAAAAATGAAAGTAGTAATGAGATGTGTAGGTATATTGTAGGTACTTATCTACCCACGATTGTTGCATAAATGTAAATATAATTTTCGAAAATTATTTAATTGAATTAATCGATTAAATTGATGGCCTTTAACATAATTATTATTACACGCATATTAAATATAATGATTTAATTGGATGGTTAGCTACCTACAAGCAATGATTTTTAACGCACGTTTCTTGAGTATTTATATTTTTTTTATTTAAAGAGAGAGACACGTTTTTTTTAATCTCAGCTTCACGCAGAAGGCCATGAGAAAAATAATTCCCCTCAGAGCCTTTGTCAACTTTTGGGATGTTGTGTGGAGAGTCTTTTTAGAAAATTAACAGGAGGAAGTTCTGAAAAAAGGTTACGAGGGTTGTGTAGAAATCTAGGGGCCAATGTGTTCAAAAGTTGATGGATGCATGAATCCATCCCTCCCGTTGCGATGCAAGGCAGTGGTTTGAGATAATCCGGCTGGAGAAGCCAAAATATCTCCCTAAACCAGTCCTTCCTGATCCTGCCCGCCACACGATAGGTCAAACGTATCCGCCATTTAGACCTAGTAATCTAGACAAACCTCACCCTATGAAGCCGGGCACCCCTTCTAAGTCATCGAATTTTGCTAACTTTGTAGTAACGTATGGTATACATGTTGGTTATCACTTGCAGTATAGACGAAAAATAAAAGACAAAGAGGTAAAGTAGAACAAACAACAATAGAAAACAAACATAAACAAAAGAACAAAGTTATACAAATATGGATGATTGAGAGAAAAGAAACAAGACAGAACAGAATATAACAAGAAAATTACATAGTTCCATCCGTAAACGTACTTAAAAAAAATTATTTTAAAACATTACTCTGAAATTTTTTACTATGCTGGATTCACCTTAACGTGTAGGCAATACAGTTCAGAGATTTTATCCCATATTTTGTAGTGTGCATTTGAGGAACGTTGATTTTATTGTTATTTCGAGTATTGTGGTTGTTGATGTCTTAATTGTTAAATTCTTCTTTAACGCAATATTTATATTTATAAAATGGTCGGATAGGGACACATTAGTTCAGTGGTTAGAGCTGCGGCCCAGAAAGCCAAAGGTACTGGGTTCGAGACCCAGACGTGACCGTATTTTTTTTTATATTAACTCCTTCTGTCATCTGGGATGCTGTGTGGAGGGTCTTTTTGAGGAGAGGAAGATATGAACATTGGTCTTGAAGAGACCCATGTTGTAGGAGGGAGGAAACACAGAAGCCGGCAAATCGTTCCATAGCCGAGTTGTTCCATGACGAGTCGAAAAAACGACCCGTCCTCATGTGATAAACCGTGTACATATGTTGGGGGCGCGTTTGGCATGTCTCCCGACTATGCACCGGTGCCCAAGGGATCAATGACGCTAGTTCCTCAGAGCATCTTCCATTGAAATATCGGTAGAACATGGATAGCATTCCCACTCGACGCCTGTGCTCTAAAGATTGCAATCCGTTCGCTAAGGTGGGAGAATCTATCAGACGGACCGCCCGTTTCTGCACAGAGTCGAGGGTATCATTTTCTATTCCAGATTTTCAATTGAGTTTCGCCAATATTGTCTTCATTTAATTAAATATTACAATTTGAGGTTTTACTGTTTAAAAATAAACAAATTTTTACATAAATAATGATTGATGACTTATTAATTCACCTTTGAATAGATTCATATATATAATATAACCATTTTCAAATTCATTATAACTTTTTTAACAATGGCGTCCAATTCCTATTACAATTCGCAAGAATTTAAATATATTTTCTAAATTAAACATCTGCCAATACAAATCGTGGGTAGATAACCGCTAAGATAAAGAATTTATATTATAGTATTATTACGTACAGGTAGTTAAGTGTGTGCTTTTATTTTTATAAATTAAAGTGACGGTGAATTTGTCTTTTGTATTGTACCTGTGCTCTCCAAGGTGGAGCATAATTGTGTAAAAAAAATGTCATTACATGTTGTTTTATTCAATAGGTTATTGAACCCGACTTTCTACGTGGTTTTGTCTAGTGAAACGAGATTATTTTTTAGGCAGAGTTCGAAAACCTGTAAGCATCGGTAAGTGTAAGTTATTAGCGATAACAGTCTCCGATAACAGGCGATAATAGGTAATTTGTTGCCGTTGTTTTCGAGTCCAGTTATTTCTATGAATACAGTACGAGAAACGCGAAACTTGAATATTGGCGACTGCTTATATTAGGCTTTAGGTCTTTTAAAAGGCAGTAATCATAAAACATTGTTACTTTTTGTTTTGCCATTTTTAGATTTTAAATAAATGCCGTGAAAAGTTGATTTGTTCTGAAAAAATCCTCTCTAGACTGGAAAAATGTTTAACTAATATCATGTACAGAGAGTGGAAGAGTAAAATATACTCTAAGTATTGCCCTGGTAAGAGACCATCATTCAGATTCGATAAATAGTTTGCAGATAAGTAGATCACTGATCGTACGTATACATTAATAACATATTATGAAGTGAAACCACCTTAGCACCGTTGTGATTTGAAACTTGGATGAAACAGAAATGGCACTAAAAAGAGTCAAACACAAAGAGTGATTCACAATCAATGTTCATATATTTGTGAAAAAGTAAAAACTTGCGAGCGTTATAAAGAATGGTTAAAAATAGTATTGAGTAAGTGTGTTGTATTTAGTAAGTAAGGCTCTCAGAAATTATGTGGTGTGGTATATGTGTAAGAGTGAATAAGTAAAACAAGCATACCCGTGATAAATCATGGGATATTATAAAACCAATTTTGACAGGACACTTAAATGCAAAGAAAATTTTGAGTTTTACAGATTTAGCCTGCGAGAGAATGAAATAGAATCAAACCTTACTAACTTAGAGTTTACAGTACCTACGAAGCGTTAAACTGCGCTCATTGGCCGCTTTGATTTTGATCTCACTTTTCAAGACTCCCATTGGTTGAGATTGTTTTAGTGAAGTTTCGCTTCTATGGCGTGTGAACTGCACTCGATTTTTTTAATCTTTATTTAGTTGGATGTATGCAAATGTGTTCTTGTTCTGAGTAGATTTTTTTAAATGTTTGTGTATTAACTGAAGTTTTACAAATGAATTATTCTCACTTATGCGAAAATACCCGTAAAAATCCAGTACAAACAAATAAATAAAAGTAAATCACTTATTCACTCAAAATTTTCAATATGTTTCTAAACCAATGGTTTCTTCGTCAGGATAAAATGAAAATAAACAAAAAAACCATAGACAAATATTTCATTTACTTAAACTAATTAATCACCACACTTCGTAATATGTGTTTGTCTTTTGCTAATTTTATAACTTTTTATTTATCCTGACGAAGAAATCATCGGCTTTGAAACATGTCGATAATATTGATTAAGTAAGTGGTGTTTACAAAGTGATATGTTTTCATTTAATTAAAATGACGAAACAAAGGGAATTTGCGATTAATGAAGAAATAGATAAAAGTAATTATTTATAAAGATCTCCATTATAGCATAAATCAGACACCTATTACGTGGAAAGCGTACGCAAATTGTTAATTGAATGCGTGTTTAATAGAATCTTCCGTATCAATAATCACACAGGTCATTTCCTTTAACCTCACATAACAAATTACATAAAAGCTACAAATTAATATAATTTAACAAATCATCGAGAAAAAGTATACATCAGCCTTTCTCGTAATTTATTTGCAGTCACTAGTTCTTTGATTGCATTTGAAACGAAACGAAATCAAATAAACACTTAGGAACGTGTAATAATATAATGATGTTTTTTTTTAAGTTCCCAGTCGTTGACCGCATAAAAATGTGACAAGGCTTGCTACTTGCTACTTGTTGAATAATATTATTAAGACCGTTACAGTTATAATAATACATGATTTAAATTCAGACGGTGACGGAAATTCATTCGAGATCTATCTCTAAGATATTAGAGGCAAAATATACGCAATATTATTTAGTTTTCTTTTCAGAAACACTGAGACAATAAAACCCCAATTTCGGAGTGACGTGAAGCGAAAAATTAACATAGAGTGGCTTAAAATTAACATAGATGAAGAATAATACAAGAAAGATCTGTTTAGTAAGAAAACTAAAGACAATGAAACAGAAGTAAAAATAAATCTGAATGGTGGTCACTGAGTGAACTTTCCTCTCGCCAAGGAAGTGCATTTTTTTATTAAATCCGTAAGAAATTAGAGCAAATACACAATGCAAACTTTTTGCACTTCACCGGGTTGGACTTGCGAAATTTGGGCGTATAGCCAAAGCTTTTACTTCTGTTAAATTAAAAACCCAAGGATAATGTAGAAAGTTTATTTTATGTTAAGCAATGTAGAGCTAACAAAAAAAACAGCAAGGCAGGTTACCAAAAGGCTTTCAATTGAATTTTCAATTTCGACCACTAGTTTCTAAACAATATTCATAATAAATAATATTATTGTATAAACGGTGACTTGCTCGAATATAGTATGTAAGGCGTGACTTACCATGACATCGGAGTCGTATGAATATATAAATTACGTATTATTGTATACGTAATTACATTCGCGTAATGCGTAATTGTTATGTAATTACCCAAGTGTAGAACTGCATATCTTCCCAAGTATCCAATTAATTATCTGATGCAATCTGAAGTGTGCTTAGCGCTTACCTGTAACAAAATAAAATGCATGTTAGAAATTTTGCTAAGCGATAAAACGAAATGTACAGGCATTTTAAACTTCAGGCATTTTCACGTGGAATAATTTAACTTTTTTAACCATACAGATTATTTACTATATAAACTTTATTTTTATTATACTATCGATTTTGGAAGCACCCTTCATCATTTGGGAATATTAAAAATATCATTGAAGAAGAAGATAACACTTTTAAATCTAAATGAACATATGAAAGAAAACAAGACACAGAAAAACAGAAAAAGACAATGGTCGCAACTGGGACTCGAACCCAGACCTCTCGTCTAACCGGGACGGCGCGTTTTCCAAATTCGCTATTGCCACCTTCTGTCAAACCGTCATATTTGTCAATCTCATATTTCAAATATTTAGAATCATTAATATTATCTTCAACTAGTTCTTTTTCCATATTATAGGCAACTACTCTTTTTATTGGAAACAATCATTCAAAGAACTGGTTTGTAACCTGAATAGCGTCTCGGATAAATGTATGATATATGTTCATTTAGATTTAAAAGTGTTATCTTCTTCTTCAATGATATATTACGTTGATGGGAATAACCTTCAAAAGTTATAAAAAGAGAGTTTTTCTCGTAAAAAATTGAATATTAAAAATAACTTAGTTAAGATAGAAATTACTGATAGATACTTGTATATGTAAATATTTAGGTATTTGAGTGGGAGGCGAGCACAGAGGAGAGGATACTTGTGAGATTTCTGGCAAGAACAGAGCGGTTTACTGGAAATATGTCTAGAATAGGACTAAAAGATACATTTATTTGGTTATTCAATAAACTATAATTATTATTTAAGGATTTTTAAAATTTCAAGTGCTTCTAAGATATCTAATTTTTGTCTTTATTAGAATGCCTTAAAAGCACTTGAAAGTCCATAAATAATAACTCTAGTATATTGAATAATCAGATAAATTTATCTTTTAGTCCTGTTTTAGACATATTTCCAGTAAACCGCTCTGTTCTTGCCAGAAATCCCATAAATATTCCTTCCCCTTTGCTCACTGAGTCCTACTCCAACATTTAAACATATATATTTATGTATGTACATGTCTGTCAGTATTTTGTCAGTTTTAAATATCCTCCAGATGAAGGAAGGGTACTTCCGAAACCGGTAGAGTGTGTAATAAAAATAAAGTGGTCTAAAAAAATGTATTTGTTTATTTTGCGAGGCACAAAGTAATTTTTATAAGTAGATAGATTTATTGACTACTAAATGAGACAGTGCTTTCCGACGTCACGTAGAATAAGTTAAACAAATAATTAAGGTAAAACTTTTGGACCTTCTATAGAGCAAAATTAATGTAACTTACAAACTGACCATCGAACGATTTCCCAGAGAGGATGGACCGCCACATTAATCTTTCATGGCTAACTTGCTTCATTTACATTCACGCATCGATTCGTACGTACTCATCTCTTCTTCACGTACTTCATCTCTTATTCTGAATTGGTATGACTTAACTTAACAATTTGATTCATATTCAATATTTGTGAAAAAATAAAAGCTTCCAGGCGTTGTGAAGAATCGTATAAAATAATAGTGAGTAAGTGACAGGCTCTCAGAAATTATATGGTATGGTAGATCTATGTGTAAGAGTGAACAGGTTGTAGGTAAAGCAAGCGCAGTCCCGTGAAAAATCACGGGATATTATAAAATGGACAGCAAGCTTTATTGCTGTTAGTCTAATTGTGCTTCATTGAAGTTTAAATTGTTCAATTTGTTAAAATTATTTAAATTGATTAAATATGCTTTAATCTTAATATTTTCTCTATGTTAAAAACGATTTGAAATTTTAATTTTGTTATGTTTTTAAAGTGAATAAATTGAATCGAATTGAATTCAATTGCATTGAAATGAATTGAATAAAACCGATTTTGAAAAAGACAACTAAAATAATTTTTCTTGAGGCCTGAGGAGATTTGTAAAAGTGAATGTTAGAGGGAGCGCGCTAATATTAAAAATGATAATATTTTAGCAAGGTGTTCGAGAGAAACGCTAGAAATGTGGATGTTATGTTATAGGTAGGTATCTAGTATCTACCTTATCTTACTTGAATTATTATTCACACAACAATTTTGAAAAGACGCTTTAATTCAAAGAAAATTTGAGTTAATTAAACGTGAATTGTTCCACGCACGAATAACCCACAACTCAGACAACTATTTTATATTTTATATGTAGGTATCATTCACAATCAGTTCCAAATTTGAAAATGACACTTAAATTCAAAACAAATATTATGAGTTTATTGAACCAGTTTTCACGCAGGACTAACTAACGCACAGAACTTACAGATAATCGGAATGAGTAGTATGTTTGATGACGCTGTAAATGTGAGGTGAAATATTTTATTGGAGCTTTTAGACGTTATATAGAATATCATTAAAGATCACACCATAATAAATGGAAGACCTTTCACACGTAGTAGGTAATAAAGGAAATAACACTTCCTTTGAAAACCATACTATAATATATCTCTAACCAACCGGTTTCGATTCAGTCTGAACCTTCATCGGGGATGTATAAAACGTATTAAATAAATTACAGAATAGCAGGGTATTTAAAGGTAAAATAGAAGTATGAGAGAGAACATCAACTTTGGTGGGACGAGGAGGAGGTACTTAAAAGAGAGGGGGTAAAAGTAGGTGTGGGGAAGGGAAACATGTTTAAAATGGGGCTATTTGACAAATCTAATTGTTTGGATGTGCTGGAAATTTGCGTTCACCACCGTCTTATCGGAGGCCATTAGCCCCATCCGAATTAAGGCAAAGCTTAACGTGAAATCACTATTTTAGATTAAACTTTACTTCAAATCAGTTTATATGGTTAATAATACATTTTTTTTTTTACTTTTTCTATCGTTTCGCTTGAGTAGAATTAAAAGAAAATGGTTATTTACTTTACGAAATACAAAAGCGTAAACTACCAACAAATGTATTTTTTTCACTGGAAATGCATGACTTTAAAAAATACAATGTAATGATTAAGATCATGTGCGACAGTTTTACTTTACTATCTTACATATAAATTAAAACCACTTTTTTGCTTGAAATCGAGTGTTTTTAGATTCCGTTTGCCGAGCGATTATTTAAGTCTATTACCTATATTCGTGGCGATATAAGGCAAGCTAAGAATATACACTTGTGGCTTCTTCTTGAGAGGAAACCGGGAAGCGTTTTCTCCGTACAAATGTATTCCCTATTTTCTCTCTGGATGTTGACACTACTGCAAATATTTTTCTAATATAATATAGATATCGACCACTAGTCTGCCGGTACGTTTTGCTTTTTTGATAAGTTGCTTCTTATAGGAGTTAGGACCCTCCAAAGATTTTTAAAATTGCCTGGTTTGAACGCCATCAACAGACATTCAGTATAAAAACTATAGAATGTATTTAAAAAAAAAGCACAAATAAAGAGCATTTTTTTCTAACACAGTTATTTAAAAAAATCTTGAAAATCGGTCCAGTTTTGGAAGAGCAAAATGGGGAATACAAAACCAGAATTTTGATGATTTTATTAAGGTATTATCAGCCTGAGATGCAGTTGTCTCTTTCGCTCAGTATTTGGGGGAGGAAGAGTGACAGCAGCATTTTGGTAAAATAATTGTAAGTTTAAAGATCAAAAACGTGCTGATTCCGAAGCAACTCTTCCGTTTTATTCCAAAGTAAGTTCATGATGAAAAAAGATGACGTTCTTTTTGACGTGACGTTTCCTGAACTTATAAAAACTATAAAATTATACTCATCATTGATGAAGTCTCAGATATTACCTCACGTATGTAGCAACGCAAGGTGAAATTATTATGTTACTTCCATTAACAAGTTTTTTGACCTTACGCCAAGCGACACCTTGGCGCAGTGGTCAGCGCGCTCCCACGGAAAGAGAGAGGTCCTGGGTTCGAGTCCCAGAGGTGCCAATAACTTTTACTGATTTTTCTTTTCCAGACTTTCGATTGAGTTTCGTTCAAAGTGTCTTCATTTAATTAAAAACTATATTTCTTATTAAAAATGTCATGTTTCGCCCAAGTTGCCAAAAGTATTTGTGGATTGTTTTAATTTTTGAATAAATTGATGTTAATTTCTCATATTTTGTTTATTTATTCAATACATGATAAAGGAAGTGATGTGGAGCTGAAAATAGTTGTTGCTTACACCTGGAAATACTTGCCAGAAAAACTTTTCAATTTTTCAAGACTCCAGAGCTCCAGTTCAAGTTAAGATAACTTTACAGGAAACCTGTTCCTGATCATATTATATTACATAATATTCAGCTTTTATTGTATTGAAAATATCTGTAGGAAGTATATATAATGTACGGAAGTATATAAAATATCTGTAGGAAGTATATTTAATGTATGGAAGTATATATAATGTATAGAAGTACATATTTTTTTTTTTTTTTTTAAAGAAAGACAAACATTCCCGGGTTACGAATAACCCAACAATGTTTGAAAATCTCTTACTACCACCACAAAAAGCCGAAAATTTTGCTTGTGTTGTGATGGAGGACTTAGCCAGCCGAGGAATCGAACACGGGACGCCCGGGTGGAACCCAAACGCGATGCCCACTCAACCACTGACCAGACGAATATATAAAATATCTGTAGTAGGTACATAGTATTTATTAGAATGTATGGAAGTATATATAAAATACCTGTACGAAGTAGGTTTGTGAAGGTATATATAATGTATGAATAACCACAAAGATTATCTAATAATTATTAATTTTACTGATTGGACGTAAAATACCTTTCCCGAGAATTTTTATTGGTAGAAGCTTGTAGTATGACGGCCGGCGTGGTCTAGCGGTAAGGCTCTTTACTCACAATCCGAAGGTCGCGGGATCGAATCCCGGAATGGCGAATAAATTTTATTTGATGAATTTGTGTTATTTCACAATTAATTAATTTAAAATAATATATAGTATATTTGCGGAACGTTCCAGGATGGAAGATATTCTCAGTATCGCCCTGGTGTAAGACCACCATTCAGAATCGAAACGTTGCTTGAAATGGCTGTTTGGTGACCAGATCTGAATAGCCAGGTACTTTCCACCTGCCTCTTTCCTTTCTCCTTTCCATCCCCACTACCTTCAGCCTCACAACATACCCCAGTTGGGGATGCCACAGTCTCACTGGCTCCAGACGGGAGCAGTTGGGACTCTTGTGCGGTATTCATAAAAATAAAAACAAATTTAAAAAAAAACTATGTAAAAACTCATTAACTTATGTACGTTAAGATTTATTAGTGTCATCTTCTTCTTCAATGATATATTACATCTCATGAATGAATGCATATCTTGGAAGTAGAAATTAATCAACTTCTGAGGTTGATGACAATGGATCCTATCAAATTTTAGTGGCATTCACGCACACACGCGCATTTCTCTAAAATCGTCTGCTCTCCGGCTCAAGAGATGGTGCGAAATTTTAAAATAGATGTGTTGTAGCAAAAAATGCTAAGCGAACGAACGCGCTCTAGAGTCAAAACTGCCGAAATGAGATACTTGAGAGAAGTGGCAGGGGTTACGAAATGGGATCATATAAGAAACTCGACGATCCGAGACGATCTAAACATTGAACCACTGCTACCCTTCATAGAAAAATCGAAACTGAGGTGGCTTGGGCATGTACTAAGAATGCCTGATGATCGAATTCCGAGGAAGATACTAAGTGCGATTCCAGAGGGTAGACGTCCAGTGGGCCGCCCCAGACACAGCTGGGAGAGGCAACTCCAGAAACTAGGTGAGGAGAGGATGTGACTGCCATGGATGGAGGCCGAACAGTCAGCACAAGACAGGGGCGTGTGGAGGAGCCTTGTCGATGCAATGGGTCCCCGACCCGAATAGGATAACAGGATGAAGATGATGATGATGATGATGTAGCAAAAAAAAACCTTTTGGTTTCCATTACGGATAGATTTAAAAAATATGATTTTCAGCTTTCGACAAAACAATCACAATAACATAATTATGAATAATTAGGCATGCCTTTGTGTACAAAAGAGGTTTGAAGAAAGTTGAATGAAAATAACAAAACGTTACAAATGCGCTTAAGTGTGTACGTGAATATCTCACAATGTACAATTGTACACACTTGGATACAATTAGTGATGTTACACGTTCTATACATGTCCATAAACGTAAAGCATGTTTCACAATCGGCTTTGGGACACTTTCCAAATGAGAGTGTGTCGTTTCACGTTTTACGAAATGATGTACAAAAATGGTAGAACAATAAACATTACTAATAGTATGTTATTAGCGTTTTTAATTGTTTTTAGCTTCTAGACCCCACGGGCGGCATTGTTTGGCGTCGCTTTTTATAGTTTTGACAATGTCAGTCCGTTAACTACTTTTCTTTTTTCTTACATTGCCTCCGGACAGGTTTCGCTGAGGGAAAATCCTATTCGATGTCATCTTAGAGGATGCTGTGTGGAGGGTTTTTTAAGAAAAAGAAGGAAATGAACTTATGGACAAGGTATGAAGGAAATGCAGAAATTTGGGGTCAGTGTGTTCACCACTGGCGGACCTAAGAATCCATCCCTCTTAGGGGCCATCCATAAATTACGTCACATGTATTTCATTATTTTTTTACTCCCCCCCCCCCCCCCATCCTTGTTGCACATCGTCAAATTTGTAAGACCCCCTCCCCCCTAGTGTGACGTCACATATTTTGCAATTTTACATTAAAAAAATAATCACAGTAAAAAATAATAAACAGTAGTTCAAAATTTATTTTTTATTTTTTCGTTAACATTTAAGTTTTGCGTTTAAATAATTTAGATTTTTACATTTGACGTCAGGGGGGTGTCACCACGCCTGGTGACACCCCCCCCCCCCCCCCCCCCCCCCATACCCCTTGTCAAACATTGTCTCACTTCTCTACTCTCCTCCCTTCCCCTTAAGGTGTGACATAATTTATGGATGACCCTTAACGGCAAAGCGATGAGTCGTGAGATAGCAACTGCAGTGGTCAAGGGGTCTCACTAAACCGACCTCTCCTTATCCTGCCTGCCACGCAGCTGGTGAGCAGACGAATCAAGACCAGAACACACCTCACCCGACGAATCCGGGCACCCCTGCTAAGTCAATAACGTAGCGAATATCTTGGGGTGACCTATGACAGAGGTGTTGGTTATCCAATAAATGGTTACGGGGCGGCGGTAACCATACATATTAATTGACGTTTCAGCGTGGGGAATGTATAGATATTATCTTCAAGAATAACATAAATTTTTAAGAGCTTAACTTAGTCTCTAAAGAAAATATGTAATAAATCGGTAGAAATGCGGGAGCCGGGCATTCAGCAAAAACACGTAGTTAATGTGAGTTTTTTTTTAATAATATATTATTTGCTTCGAAGTCCAATTTCAAAAAGGATCTAAGTATTATAGTTAGACAACTTTCAAATAAGATAATACTTTTAAGATATGGAATTACAGCTTGGGGACTTCCCTGTAAAACAAATGTAAATCGTGTTCAATCAGTTCAAAATTCATTAGTTAAATTATTAGCTCATAAAAGTTTATATGAACAAAGGCATAATGTTCCGTACTTTTACCAAAATCTCAAAATTCTCTCAGTAAGAACAATTCTGTGGTATAAAATTATATTTCCGCATATGAATAGCCCCATATACAAAAATAAACTGGACCACACTTACAATACTCGTTTTACGTTAAATGAAGGACTAATTGTACCTAAGCATTTAAACAAATATGGACAAAGAACGCTGGACTATATATGATACCTAATTGCTTAAATATGTTACCTGCCGAAATTAAAAAATGTACAAATGGTAAAACAAATATATTGTTGAGAAATTGGCTTGCCGAAAGAAATAATTTGTATTAGACTAACACAAAAATTCTAACTGCATTTAATTATGTAAAATAAATTTATATATATCTCCAAAGTAAAAGTACCCATCGACAAACTGCTAAAAAGTAGTTTATTGGGACTTTTCTTTTTTCTGTATAATATTTATGTCATATTGTATTACTTTGTATTTATAATAAATAAATTAATTAAACCTTGAAAAAAATGTACCTAGAAACCTGATATTTTCTCGCAGGTGAGGTTATCTATCTTACAGTAAAGAATATTGTTTATCAAATGAACGAAAAAACGTAGTCACGGATAAGGTACACGAATTCAAAGAACATATCAATATCTCTAGGAAAATCAATACAAATTGATATTGTTTATTTTTCACGTAGTATCCTACTGTGGGAATAAAATTACGTGGGAGATTGATACGTGATAGTACTTTATAATTAGGTAATTCAAATAATTGTCATGGATTATTTATTATTTTTCCATTTGATTAACGGAATTTTTCTGGAGCCAGGCAATTCTGAAATTTATTTTCTGCCCAATTTTTTACCCAGTTTGATATTGTTTGTAGGTAAAAAGAAAACTTAGGTACGTTATTAATTTATAATTCAATTTTTATTGTAATGACTCTTGTTATAGCAATTTTGAAGGTTATATCCATCATTGAAGAAGAAGATAATATTAATAAATCTAAACAAAAATATGAAAGAGAAAAAGACACAGAAAAATAAATGGGTAAAATTAGGCGAAGATAATATTGTTAATTCTTTTGCATTGAATTTGAAATATTAGATCTACAAAAACGACTTAAAATAAGGGATCCCAAGAGCCGAGTTGAATAAGGCTTTTGTCACGGTAAGATTTTACAGAGGTCTTGGGTTCGTGTCCCAATTGCAACCGTTGCTTTTTTTTATTTTTCCGTGTCTTGTTCTTTTTCAAATTTAATTTTTAGGTTTATTAGTATTTTCTTTTTCTTCTTCAATAATATATTTTTAACAATTTTGTTATTTATTTTTGTGGTGTTATGCCGTGTTGCGCTACCTCCTTTAGCCAACGTTTCGGACAGCGTTACAGTATCCATAGAAACCGTCCCCACAGAAAATTCTCTGCCACCCATTTAGGGTCGTGACCAATTAGTTGGGAACCGATTTAGAGTGCCTTGTATTTTCAATGTACAGAAACGAAAATCATTTTCTTCAAGCACTCAGATATGTGGCAAAGAATGCTTCAAACCGTTACAAGTGCCCAATAACACAAATTCATCAAAGAAAACTCCTTTAAATGGAAGGTAACCGCTATCCATTGTGTCCATCGTAATTGTTACCCGCATTCTACTTACTACTTACCATCTAGAGGCGCAATGGTTCTATGGTTTACTTAACCTCTTTTGATATGGCTTTAATTTGACTTCCCACAGACTCAATCCAGTTCACATGTTTTTATTGGTTTACAGTAGGAGAGCGTTTCCATGAAATGGGCCAACAATTTGTGTAATTAAAATGAATTGGTTGTTCCAATATTTGATTACAAATGTAAATGTACATAATTTTGCAAGCTTAAAGGCCAAGGAGAAGATTGCATATCGGCGAGCACACCTATTTATTTATAGTATTTACTCGCACGAGATAATATTTGCTATTATGATACATGTATTTGCTGTCACCGGTGCCAGATCAAACGTTTCTGGTGGTTTCAGTGCTACTTGTGAATTACAAGTTAGGACAGTTGCATCACATTATTTTTTTGGATTTGGTAACAGGGTATAAATATGAAGTAGGCAATGAAGGCCAATGCACCGACTTTCTTTTGCAAAAACCAATTGCGTATCAGAAGGGATTTGCAAGTGTACATTGCCATACTTCGACTTACTCGTGGATGGTTTAAAAACTCGGCTAGCATTCATTTTTATGTTCCCAATGGTTATCTCCTGTTTTATCACCAGCCTGCAGGACTAACTTACTAATGGTCATGCCAATGAGGAGAGAAATTTTTCTGTTAAACAGAATCAATTCACATACCGACATATACATACTCGGCGGAGTGACCAGTTTTCTTCAAAATCAAACAAAAAAATTTTTTGTTTGATTTTGAAGAAAAGTTTTTTGAAAAAAAAAAAAATCACCAAAAAAAGTCACCGGAGACCAAAATTTCATTTAAATTTTTTACTCCAAATAATGTCAGGAATCACTGGTTAAAGTAAGTCAAGTACGTCCCTTAACACCCTATATATTTAGCATCAACGAAACAGAATTAAAAAGGTAAGCTTTGTTGCTACTAGTTTCGTTGATACCTTCTTTTTAATCAATCATGAAATTAACACTTACTTTAGTTTTAATAAGATTCCTAAGATTCAACTAAAACAGACGACAATTATGCAGCAGTAAAAATCTGACAATTCCCGACAACTGTGATTGAAACACAAATTTGATAGCCTTTTTTTCAAATACCGTAAGTAAATTTGATTAACGACATCAATTCAATCGTGTGTACCACATCTGGAGTGTTATATTTGTATCTCTTTCGGTTGGATTGATTATAATTAAAGCTATTCAATCAAATAAACGAATCACGTCCGCCTCAAAAGCACACAAAATCATGCTGCGATAGAGTTCGTTACATTGATAATTCAATACGACTTAATTGCCTGAGAAAATGTTTTTTAATCTCAATATGCCCAGTGATAAATTGCATTACGGGTTGCAATGATACTTGCAAGATGTTGTGCCTCACCTAAAATGAAGAAATCAAATTAACAGCCTTGAATACAAAAGTAAACTGTACCACCGATTCGGAAATTTAGTTGAGAATCATCAAAATCCACGAACTACAAAGACTACAATGACGAGAGATGACAAGGCACATAAAACTTTGTGGAAGTCACCAAAGCCCGACCGACGAAAAGGCGAACTGACTACTGACTACATAGAAGGAGATTGTAGAAGGGTAGATATGTATCAGAATCAGTGAGAATATTAGTGGACGATTGTAAATCGCACCCTGGGATTCTGTCAATTTGTCACGAAAAGAGTATTGCATAGATCTGTAAACTGTGGGTGTAGGACAGGAAATTTTGCATACGGTAATTTTGGTTGGTTGTATACGGTATGAAAGAGCAATTGAGGGTGGCTGAGGACCCGGAGGAGTTGATGGGATGGTCACCAATAGTCTTAATAATTTAGGGCACCAGCAAAACAGGAATTGTTCAAAGAAGTGAAGCTAGCAGTCGACAACGGAGTGCTGGTACCTACCATGATGTACGGCAGCGAGAAATATAACTGACAGAGGAAGGATGGAAGTAGACTGAATGCTTTGGAACAGGAAGATCTCATCTAAGGTGAATCATAAGGTCGAAAACTGAAATAGTGTCATTTAAGTTGAACATACAAAAGACAAAAGTCAAATTAATAATCTTCTTGCAAGTTCTAAGTATCAAAGCCGGATTTTGCTAGTAAGTACAAGCTATAATTGTAATATATTTATTTCTCCACCACAAAATGTTTTTAATAATTTCCGTTTCGTGTCAGCAGCCTCACCTACGTGGATCACAGCCGTTCCTCAATCTGTCATGTCATGAGATATTTAAGGAGTCGGAAAACATGGGCTTGTCTTCAGGCATAATATTGTGACAAACAGAAGCTGGGTGCGGTTTTATTATGTTCAAAATGTTAAATATGTACGTGTGCACTAGTACGAGAACACAAACAGCAATTTTTATGGACGGTGTCTTACAAATTTAAATAAGCTCGACATATGTTTTCAAAACATACAAATATGTGCATATTGATGTGAATACATTGTTTCTCTTATTAACGTGTTGGTTGTTACGGCTCATATTAATTTAATGATATTCATGGTGGTCTTTTAATTTGTCGACAAGTTTGGGTTTATCTGACATTCTAACATTTATGAATCAATTATTAAGTACTCGTATTCATAAGGTTACAAATTATATAAATAAACACGATGGTATAACTTTGTTTAATTCCACTTTTTATTTTCTTATCCAACTAATTTCGGTTCAACCTGAACCTTCTTCAGGGAAGAATAAAAATATACTAAACAAAATACAGATATTCAGAAATTACATGTTAATTAGAAGAGGGAGAAAGAACATCAACTTAAGTGGGGGCGAGGAGGGGAGGTGGCTACGAGGGAGGGGTGGAAGTGGGCGGGGCTAGTGGAAATATTTTAAAAATTGGGCTGTTGGACAAATCTAATTGTTTATTAAGTAAATTAAGTAAATTAATAAACAATTAGATTTGTCCAACAGCCCCATTTTTAAAATATTTCCACTAGCCCCGCCCACTTCCACCCCTCCCTCGTAGCCACCTCCCCTCCTCGCCCCCACTTAAGTTGATGTTCTTTCTCCCTCTTCTAATTAACATGTAATTTCTGAATATCTGTATTTTGTTTAGTATATTTTTATTCTTCCCTGAAGAAGGTTCAGGTTGAACCGAAACTAGTTGGATAAGAAAATAAAAAGTGGAATTAAACAAAGTTATACCATCGTGTTTATTATAATGTATTCCCACAATGTGTTTGCTACATGTGAAAATTTAATTATATAAATGATTAACCATTACTTTTGGGACTACAAAGAAAGCTTGAATTTATATAAGTACGAAATTTAAAGCGGTAGTCTAAAAAATACTAGTCAAAACAATCACACATACTAATTTTGGTTGTCCGTGACGTTGTGCGCGATTTTTTGCGCGTGATATTTTTCGCGTTCAAAAAACGGTGATTTAAATTAAAATGCCAATTTCAAAATTCTGTGATTAGAGAAGTGATAAAGTAGGTACTAAAATTATTCATTGAAGAAGAAGATAACACTTATAATCTAAATGAAAATATGAAAGAGAACAAGACACAGAAAAATATAAAAAGACAATGGTCGCAACTGGGACTCGAACCCAGACCTCTCATCTAACCAGGACGTGCGCGTTATCCAATTTCGCTATTGCCACCTTCTGTCAAACCGTCATATTTATCAATCTCATATTTCAAATATTTAGAATCAATAATATTATCTTCAACTAGTTCTTTTTTCCATATTATCGGCAACTACTCTTTTTATTGGAACAATCATTCTAAGAATTGATTTGTAACCTGAATAGCGTCTCGGATAAATGTATCCGAATTTATTCATATGGAACTATTGACTTTATGAAAGTCTAAATGAATATTCGATTTTTTATAAGAAAAACTCTCTTTTTATAACTTTTGAAGGTTATTCCCATCAACGTAATATATCATTGAAGAAGAAGATAACACTTATAACCTAAATGAAAATATGAAAGAGAACAAGACACAGAAAAATATTACGTTGATGGGAATAACCTTCAAAAGTTATAAAAAGAGAGTTTTTCTTATAAAAAACTAAAATTATTGTTTATTTCTTTTGTTTCAAATTTTGAAAAAATTTCGCGATTTTCAAATTTACTAACGGTGTCTAATCAAAAAATTAATTTCTGATTACTTTCTTTCTTTTTGCGCCAGTTTTTTACTAAAAAGCGTACATGAACGCAAGTATAATCTTACACCAATGCGTGGAGAAAACAAAGTAAATTTTATTCATTGATTTTGATTTATCTTCAATAAACAGAATACAATGAAACTACTTTGCTGATTACCTGCTGTATTGGAAAATGGCTTGTCAGGTAAATTATACACAATCTTAAGAAACTGTTAAATGGCACAACTGGGTAATGGGTAATTAAATGTATGTTACCAGCGGAGATGAATTGAACGTCTTGAGAAACTCCTTTAAATGGTATAAGACTGTTTATTTTATTCTCTAACTAAACGACACGACATGATGTTACGGCAGGTCAAAGGCAAAGCCTAATGACAGAATCACGACTTATGATATGGCATTCGTAATCACAGGCAAACGGCGTTAAGCTCCTAAGTGTGAGAATCGCAAAAGCAACATCGATAATTGACTGAGACCAAAGACAGATACATAAATGGAAATAAGAGATAGTGGCACATGGTCATAAGATTATCAAAGGGAGAAAGATATTTAACCTAATTAAATGATTACGTAGCGACAATTTGATTTGTTCGAGACATAAGAAAATGAAAAATCAGTAAGAATGAGTTTCTCTAATTTTTTGCTAATTTGTCTAAGATCACTAAGACCTGTTCACTTAAATATTACTTATTTAGGAACAAAGCATTCAAAGCTCTAAAGTTTAGACTTGATAATGGGCGAAATAAGTAAATTTTCTCTATTTCAATCATTTCAATAAACCTAAGAAGTGTACAGAATCCAAACCATTTGTATATCCCGTGTTTCTTGTGAGTTACAGCTAGATTCGTAGCATAAACTCCCAGAATTTGTCGGCCATTACAAAAAGAAAACATTACATTTTACAAGTAGGTACGTGACGATAATAAAACCTCCATAATAATAATAAAAATTAGAGTGGACTCATCGACGTGCCCTGTGGAACGCCAGCTAAAACAGTTTCATGACATTAAACAATAAATAAATAAAAATTTAACCACGTTAATAACTTCATTCACATTACTGATTATTCTGTGTTTTATCATACAAGAGTGATTCTACGCCCAGGCTTTTTGAAAACGTATCATAATTCCTGTTTTCATTGCCAGTCAGCATCCGCTTACAACAAGGGGCAACACCAAGCCGTTACGTAAGTGTCGAAGATCTGTTGTTAAATATTCTCTTAGGGACATTTAATTTGTTTCTTTTGCCAGCCATTGTCTCCCACGCGATCATTGTATTCGGAGCATGTATGTAAGCATCGTGACCAAATGTTTATTTAAATGTTGATAGGTCCCCATTAACAACAAGATTTTACAATATATTATTAAATTAATTAATTTACAATCATTGACATATAACACATCATTCTCTCTGCTACAAGGGATTAAATTACCAGACCCACTTCTGGTTTACATCGATGTATGCGAAGTTGTACGACTGTGGTACATTAGCACTAGACAGATAATTTATCGATAGTTTTCATATCACATATTAAATCTTATCGATTAGTGATATGATAGTCAATGAGATGTGACCTATTAACGTTGTGCTTGCTTCCATAGCATTAAAAGTGGATTTAATTAGTCAAGCAATCCATTTTCGGTTATTTGTCTAATGTTGGATGTGTTTCTCAGGAACTAGAAATATATATAGTTATTTGTGAGTGGTTCCGTTGACTAAGGAAAAATTTTATTTATGTCTAATGTCTACCACTGGGGAAGAAACAACTGAAAAGTCGAAATTTACTTAGCTGATTGATAAACACAGCAACCTAGAGAAAATGTAGAAATTAATGTCAAGAAAATTATAATCAAGGGAATGAGTAGGCATTCTTGCTCTTATTGAAGATAGTTATCACCGTGGGAAAGTCGGTAGCATAAAACGATATATCCAGAGACGCAATATTGATTGCATTTCCGAAAGAATATTTTTAATGAATCAGTCGAATTTTGCTTGGTTTTAATTGCTATTTTATTTGTGGAGCAGGTTTGATTAAAAAGTCGATTATTTAATCAAAACAACAGCCCACCCAAACGCTGTGTAAAATGGACATACCCAATTAATATCCCAACAGAACCAAGATAAACTTCACCATTTTAAGTGGCTAAGAAGTAGATATTATTAAGCATGGCTAAATATGGTAACTTGATGTT
This sequence comes from Glyphotaelius pellucidus, assembly GCA_936435175.1. Classification (NCBI taxonomy): domain Eukaryota; kingdom Metazoa; phylum Arthropoda; class Insecta; order Trichoptera; family Limnephilidae; genus Glyphotaelius; species Glyphotaelius pellucidus. Next base: position 7,344,254 of record OW386550.1, read on the forward strand.
ACGTACCATGTGCTTCAGTTTTATACTAATGGATTTTCGTGCAGGCTTGTCTATTTCGGTTGATAGTGTATGGACTAGTCGTAGTAATAATTAGTTCCGTATTTACTGGCAAGATTAAAATTTATAAATTTTATGAAGGAATTAAGCGATATTCTAGAATAAAATGTAAAAAATGTCGTTAGGCTGTTGACATTTTGAAACTTTTAATACATACTAAGTAACCTAACGTATCAAAACAGTAATATATTTGATTCTACATCTAAGTCAGGGTTTGTGGGCTCAAAACACAGAGAAGATCGAATAAGAAAATATAATGATTGTCTTATGTAAAGTGTTACCATCTTGAATAATATAATAGTTAGAGATCGCTGGTGTTATATTAAAAATGTAATAAAACTTACCAGTATTTTTTAACACACTTACAGATATGTTAGGAAAACGTTTTCTTGAATTCTTTGAAACAAATTACCCGACCCATTAACATGCATAAAGAAAATGGTAGATAAAACATTTTTTTAAAAGGTTTTAGCAGCTGTATAAAAAGGTCAAGTGCTTGCTCCAAATGCATTAAAGCAATTTCCATTTCTAAAAGTACGCTTGTTTAAGTGTAATGTTTCTGATATAACGATATAGGCATAGTAGGCACTCCCCTGAAGTTACTGTGTAGCTACCTCTCTAACCGACACTGTCAGACCTTTGTTGGAAAAGGGACAAGCAGCATGGGAACGATAAAATGTGGCGTGCCTCAGGGCTCCGTACTTGGACCATTACTATTTTTAATATATATAAATGATATTGCTAAATGGGGACTAATGGGTACAATACAACTCTATGCAGATGATACAGTGATTCTTTATCACAATAATGATTTAAACGAACTTGAAAAGGAAATGGAAAGGGATATAGCTTGCCTGGCAAACTGGCTGCGACTAAACAAACTTAGCCTAAACATAAAAAAAACACATTACATACTGTTTGCAAATAAAAAAAATGTAAGTCTAAATATAAGTCTTGATAATAACCGCCTTGAAAGGGCTGATGTTACAAAATATCTTGGCCTTTTCATTGATTCACAACTCACATGGAATCACCAATTTAAACATGTTCTATCCAAAATTACTCCTATAACTGGTGTTTTATATAGACTTCGCGGGTTACTTCCTCCCTCTCTATTAAAATCGATTTACCATGCTATGATTCACTCACATCTAATATATCTCGCCGGAATTTGGGGATTTGCTACAAAAAAAATGATTTCAGAAGTCCAAGTCGTTCAAAATAGAGCCCTGCGAAATATTTTCAGTCTACCTTGGGACACACATGTCAAAGATATCTACAGAAACACCCAAATACTTCCTTTTAATACCATTCCCACTTTTGAAATAACTAAAACTATATTACAAGTAATTCAACACTCGGCACATTCCAACACTACACTCTATTACAATTGCGACGTACACCAACACAACACAAGAAATCACAACAAACTTCTTATATCAAAAATCAAATCAACAAAATATGGACTAAGATCCCTAGAATACATAGCTCACACAAAATATAATCAACTACCCAACGAGATCAAACGTGCAAGTCAATGTAAAAAGACCCAAACTAACATGCTCAAACTTCATCTTATTAATGACTATCTGAAATAATAATGTTGTGTATGTCCCCATCATATGTCCATTTAATACATACAGCTATATGTTTCATGTAATGCGTATCATTCCCGCAATGAGTTTATTAACTCCTGGGAGTACAATGCTTTATATAATATACTATATTCTGTATTGTATACTTTTGATAAATAAATAAAAAATAAATAAATAAAATAATGTATTGCTCCGAATTGATTATAAGGAAGATATTTTCTTGGAAAGTTATAGAAAAGAAGTAAAAAAAGCTAACCTAACAATAAAATTTCATTGCGTATTACACAATTCGGAGATAGGAAAACCGATGGAAAAAGGTTAATTTGTTGATCCTTAGTGGAACCAACGTGGCTCAAAGCCGACTAAAAATCTGTTGAATCAACGAGATGGCAATTCGTTCCACTGATAAGCAAGAGAATAACTTCCATAGTGCGAAAAGAAGTGTGGAAAGAGTTGGATTAGGGAATAGTTTAATTTATTAGGAGGTTGGATTATCTAATTTTTTTCAGGTTTTCCATAAAACAGTTATACACTAAAATACTATGGAAAAGTTTACAAAATTTAAAAAAAAGTGCATGAGGGTAGTTTTACTATGTTGTGACGTAAGTCAAAAGATTGTTACTGAATTCTCTGTAGGTGATATTTTAGATCTCGATGCTCAATGCAGAATCGTTAAGCAGTTAAGTTGCTGTGTTTAATGGCGCATTCTGATACGCAGAAGTTTTACATGTATTGGAAGTGTTGTTAAAAATGGCATTTGAAGACAATCAACACGAGAGGAAGAAAATACATGGAAATACAATTTCAATAAAAAAAATAACCGTAAGCTTACTGTAAACACAACATTTGTTATCCGTTTTTTTGTTGTTGTTTTAAGTGTCTGGGAGAGTAGGCAGTGAATTATGCGTCTTAGATATGTATTTGGGCACCCAATTACCGCCTCTTCTTCAATTATATAATGCATCTCTAATCCGTATTAGCATTTCATTTCGTGGTAAATTACTGAATTATGGCGCCGTTGATAATTTTTAATGTCAAGTTTAGTAGGTCGATTTGGTATACGCTTCATTAAACAACTCATTAAAATAATGTTCAAAATATGCGGAAAACTAAATTATGTTCAGTGATGCATTAAAAAGGCTCTTAAAATTAATTGGTTGGAACCTTACCATTTCATATTCGAGTGACTGGTGCAAAATTGTTACAATTAATATTTAAACAATACTGCTAGTGAAAAATGAACCAAATTACATGCAACTTTACAGCTTATGTTACAAGGCTCAAAAATTTATTTGTTCATGATTGGCAATATTATCAAGCATTGCAAAAAATACATTTTTGAACACAATAAATTTTGTTGTTATATTTCTATTTTTAAACTGACTTTTTTGGTGGAATATTAGCGAAACTCAATCTAAAATCTTGTAATAGAAAAATCAGAAATGATATTTGCACCTTTGGGATTCGAACCCAGGACCTTTCGCTTTCCGGGCAAATAAAGGGCAATACGGGCGCTAACCACTGCGCAAACCAATGCGATGTTTTCTTTCCAGATTTTCTATTGCGTTTCGCTAATATTGTCTTCATTTAATTGAAATGCTGAAGTTCATTATCTTCTTGCTGGAATATTGCTGGGAAAATAAAAAGATATCAACGGTCGAGCAGGCTTGAAACCGAAATACAACAATCAAATAACGAGATCACTGGATAAAGACGTTCAGAATTTAAGTAGGAATGTGGCTGTTGCGTTGCTTGGTAGAGAATGGTCAATTAATCAAATATTTGACAGCGAAATTACCTGGCAATTTCACAATCGAGGGGCTTCATCGAATTTCACGCTGCCAAATTTGTGATGACCGCCATTAAGATGTCATACATGGTATTGTTACAATTTTATAGACATGAACACAATGAATGCCGACGATTACGTGTTTAAACGGCGGTACGTTTTTTGCAATATGTGATCTAAATTATTAATAAATGTTATAAGGTATGGAATAACAGCTTGGGGATTTTCCTGTAAAACAAATATCGACCATGTTCAATCAGTAGAAAATTCATTGATTAAATTATTAGCTGGAAAAATTTATACAAAGAAAGACATAATATTACATACTTTTATCAGAGTCTCAACATTCTTTCAGTGAGAGCAATTCTGTGGTACAAAATTATATTTCAGCACATAAATAACCCTTTATTTGTAAAAAGGCTGGAACGCAACCATAATACTCGTTTTAACTTTAATGAAGGACTAATTGTTCCTAATAAATACTGAAAAAGAACGTTAAATTACATGATTTCCAGTTGTTTGAATATGTTACCTACTGAAATTAAAAACTGTGCCTAAAACAAACAATTGGTGAATTTACTGAAGACTTGGCTTTCTGAAAGAATTGATTTGTATTAGCTTACAATGACATATTATTCTAAAGACTTTAAAATTGTTATTTATGTTTTCATAAGTTTTCTTTTCTCTATATTTCTGTAAAATTTTTAATTTTTATTTTATATAATTGCAAAAATGTAACTTTTAACCCACCGTAATTAGATTTTTAATGTAAAGAACCCGTTTGACAAACTGCTAAAAAGTAGTTTATCGGGACTTGTCTGTGTCTTATATTTTTAAAGTGTGTAAAATAAATTTAAAAAAAAATAAAAAAATTACCCTGTTTTCAATAAACTGTTCGTTTCGTTGTGAGGGACTAAATATAATACATGTAATCTATTGGTGATATTTTTAAATGTTTTTGAGTATTTGCCGTGAAATGGGAATTCGCAGTAAAATTAATTGTAAAAGCTCTCACTGAAGTTTTTAAGATGATGAAATACGCTTTCAAATTTTATAATCAGAAATAAACATATATATTTTTAAATATAGAAATGTTGAATGCAAACACATAAAAGTTTTAAAAATGGCTGACCATACTTTTTCTATTCAAAATTACTGATAACAAAAAAAACACGCAAACATTCATTTATTAAAAAAGTGTATTATAAACGTTATCTTATCTTATGTCTCTATAAATAATAAATAAAACAATTCACAAATTTAATTTAATTTTTTTGTCGGAGACTTTGATATCATAAAGGTGTACTTTTCAATTTATTTATTTTATTTATTTATTTATTTATTTATTTATTTGAACAAAAATACATACACATTATAAGAAAACTTTGACTGTCCAACTAAGAGATTTCCCGTTTTAGGACAGTCGAATTGCCTGGTTTAGTTCACATTAGGTAGTTACGTTGTTTTTTGTAGAACTTAAATACTAGTAAATGAATGAGGGCATAAGTGCTGATTACATTTGTATTTGTTAAATCTACAGTCAAGTGCAAGATTAAAAAGCAATAAAACAATTAAATTTAATATTAATAGTAAAAAGCTACTGAGAAGAGTTACCAAGTACAAAAAATTTGAATGATAATATATTAAAGCTACAAAGAAAAAAAAAAATTAATTTGTAGTTTTTTTTAGCATTGAATATAAAGCATTGTGTTTTCTCTTTTTAATACCGTTTAGATCATATTTCTTACCATGATAGTAAGGGAGACACAATGATTTCTGTGATACCTATATGAGTTGTTTCCAAAAGCTAATAAATTAGCTTGTGGCCTTAAGAAAAATAAGTAGTTTTCACAATTAAATGAATTGTATTTGTGACTCTATAACAAATGCTGAAGGAATTCTTCCATGACGTTAAAACATACCTTACTTAAAACAGCGCAACACGTGACTCGTACCCATTCGTATAACTGTCAATACTTAGTCACTGATACAATTACAGATTGATTGAATATAATTAATACAACAATAGTCAGAGTTCCTTATAAATATGACACACTTAGCTTATAGACTTGTGATAGACTTGTAATAGATTTCTTTACCTTTTAGTTTTAGACTACGCACTGTCCATACGAAGAAGTCACGCATGTCCCCTTACCAGTGAGCCAATATTTTTAACGTTATTATGGTCAGTTATTCGTGAAAGTTTTTAAGTAGACACTTGCTCATATTAATTAGTGCAGCCAGCGTGCACAGACAAGGAATACCATTATTATGTCGGTCATAATTCACTACTTAAAAGCAGTAGCAGGTACCTACGCAGTCAATCACGTCTTTTGCGGCCACCCGGTGCCTGCCGGGACATGTTTCAATTGTGTTTGTGGCCACAATATGAATATTGGTAAACGTATGTTGTCATTTATGCAGGTAAAAGAGATGTCCTAAAATATGGGAAAATAAAATATTCACAAAATATGCAAATTCTCATCGTCAGGTAAATCTGATTTTCTTCCTGTCTTCAATGACCTTTTCAAAAGCATGCTGGATTGATAGTTATTTTTTAATCAAATACACAGGCTTGGTGTATCAGTCAGTCTATATACGTGATAGTTACGACATTCCTCGCTCAAAATTAAGCGGATTAGATCAACCGCTCAAGCTTTGATAAGCCGCAGAATAGTTCTTTTTTTAGACGCCGAGTCACATTTCTATCTCACCGAAATTTAATTTAATCGGTGACCGGACAACTCAGAATGAAATCAAATCAACACAATCAATTAAATAATCAATTTGAAAAGTCATTAAAAGTGACGAAAAATATATATAAAGTTGAGTAAATAGGTAACGTTAGGTTAGGTTATGAGCTATTTTAAATTTTTTTTAATTATGTTTTTTAATGACTTTTCAAAGAGGTGTTGAATTCACTTGATTCTGAGTTGGCATGCATCCAATAATCAGTGTGGACTTTTGTATTCATCATGCGATGAGGAATTTCGATATTATTAATTGATAAAATAATCTGTCTCGAAAAGATATTTTAGGGATTTTAAAAGTACCTCAAAAGACTTTTTGTTTTCAGCGATTGCTCCATCAAAACAGATACTATTTAAAATTAGTATCCTCGAATGTAGCACCATGTTGATTGAGTTGAGGGACTATATCAAAAATCAATTTATAAATTAAGCCTTCTTAAAAATATGAAAAATGAAAGATTTTGAAAGATCGCGATCCCCGATGATTACGTAAGTCTCGTTAAGCTCGACTTTCCAAACAAGCCGAGCTTCAAATTAACTAACATACCGGGCCGCAATCCCATCCAAACCGTAACTTATTTACCTACAACCTGCAACATTTGCAAATACCAGTTTTTGTTTTTTATTGGTAATTTGATTGTAGTATTAAGAAAAAAATCCTAGATTTGTACTACAACCAAATAAAGATCGGATTATTTCTATAGTACCATTTTTTTTAATAATACGTAATGTAATACTACCTCAAGAATACGTAATGTAATACTTCACAAAACTTGCGCTTTAAAAAGCCATTAATCGAATAGTATTAATAGGCTTGCGTCTGCGTGGTTGAATTTCAGATCCCAGTTTCGAGGGCGTATTGACGCCACCCGTACGCATCGCGCCACAAATTACATCTATGTACGTGGAATTTCAAACAAAGCTACCGCTGTAATTCGGTTTTGAATTCAAGAATTCGTCAGCAGGTCGGATGAAAATGTGTCCCCTGGGTATAAGTGCTACGAATTTGTTAATATGTAGTGTCTCTACGGATATGGAAAGATTGACGGTAATTCACAGTTGTATCAAGCGGCTATATATTGTATATGACGCCATTGCCTGTCTCGGTTAATTTGTACTTATATCGGTGACTATCACTCGATGACAGTGGATCCGAGGAACAGACTATTTTTGAAACCAGTTCCTTTTGGATTTATAAAATGGTCACCAATACTAACTGGGCGAAGACGAATCAAAAGCCACCCTCAGGGGCGGAGCGGGTTTTTAACTGCTAGTTAATTATTAGTATTTTTATTACGTGCGACTTTATTAATGCCTACGATTTGTCTATGACAAGTTCCACCATAAACGGCTTTCCTAAATATCACAATTCATTGACATTTACCAGAGTAAGCTATGCAAAAGATATTCAAGAATTTCGCAGAAGATTCGTGGGAGGTATACGGATCATATTACGTGAATAGATGCCTAGTTTTTAGAGACGTTCCGCGGCATCTTGCAAGAGAACCATCCACAGAGTGAGTAAACAGAGGTCTCCTTTTATTACGAAGCGACGGTGTCCGATAAATAAATTATACAGGAACCGCAAAGCCGCCGACCTGTGACTCAGCTTGTTTATATTTGCCAGTAAAGAGCCGCTCGTCTACAGATAAAAACTTCCACGAACAGAGAGAAACGCATAACATTATATTTTACACAGGTATTTAAACTTAGTCATAACTTATCAATAAAACCACGGGTATCAATTTAGTATAACCGAACCGAAAGATACTAACGGTGATTTCACTTCTTTGGGAATAAATTTGGTCGAACTTCTATTTTTCAAAATAAAACCTGGGTAAACTTTGAAAAAGCCACATTATTTGAGTTTATCAATCAAATACGTAGCTTCAGCACAATTTATACCTGAACTACAATACCTGCATGAAAGAACAGTTTTGCCTAAACTATAAAACTGACTAAAACTCCAATAAAGTGGTGTGTATAACCTGTATACAAGACGACGTTTTTATATCGGTTTTTTTTTCATAGTAATAGCATTTTTTGTATCAACCGTCTTTAATAGTTTCATGTCGTTGGCTCAGAGTCAAAAAAACTCCGACTAGAGTCAAATCTCCAATTTTGAACAAAAATTAGTTAAGTGTCAAAGTTTTTTGGGGTTCAAATATTGCGTTTTCTATACACACCGTCCCAATTATAGATTATAAACCTACGAAAATATATCTTAAATCCTCCAAGTATTGTTTTTATGAGCACAGTTATTGTATTTATACAATAAGAGCACAGATAATTTATTTTTATGCTAAACGGAAGTTCGTGCCAAAAACATTGTATTTATATCAGATTCAGATACCATAACATGGATCTTATTTTTATTTTTTATATGAATACCGCACAAGAGTCCCAACTACTCCAGTCTAGAGCCAGTGAGACTATGGCATCCCCAATAGGGGTATGTTGTGAGGCTGAAGGTAGTGGGGAGGGGAAGGAGATGGGGAAGAGGAAGGTGGGGAAGTATCTGGATATTGAGATCTGGTCACCAAATACGGCTAAAGCCATTTCAAGCAACGTTTCAATTCTGAATGGTGGTCTTACACCAGGGCGATACTGAGAGTATCTTCCATTCTGGTGACGCAAATATACTGTATATTATTTTAAATGATTTAATTGTGTAATAATACAAACATAAAACAAAAAATTGTGACTTTGAGTAACGTGTTTAAAAGTGTTACAAGTAATCTCAAATCATTAGCATTTTGCTAAAAAAACAAAAAATATTTAATTTTCTACAATTTTATTACAACGTGTTAGATTCAAAATCAAACCTAAAATACAAACAAACGTGTCATTTAATCAGATAATCAATTAATCAAATAAAATTTATTTGCCACGCCGGGATTCGATCCCGCGATCTTCGGATTGCAAGTCAAGAGCCTTATCGCTAGACCACGCCGGCCGTTTTATATTACAAAATCTAAATTTCGAGGGTTTACAAACATTTAATTTGTGGAGAATATTTCCACTCTAAGCCATCAATTACAAATAATTTTTTTCAAGTATGTTATCATCATCACAAGTAATTTTTTCCAAGTTTGTACACCTTTCATTTGACATCTATGAGTAAAGCAAATGTTTTCCTTTTATAAATTTGACACGCAATATTAAACATTCCAATACCTTTATAATATTTTGAACAAAATTTCTTTTCAATTTTTAGAATTCTGCTTTTAATCTGATCTAACTTAACTTGTTATTAAATTACAGTATTTTTTCTCTGTGGTTCATTGGTTTAAGCAACGCATATACGTACCAGGATAACAGCTTAGCGCAGAGACAAACTGAAGTCAGCGGTTAGCGGATTCGTGTCAGTAACCGCTGTTTTAGATTTTATTATATTACTGTCTGCGGTCAGACGATTTAGCATAATTTATACGCGTGGCCAATCGCTATTTTAGCCAGTAGAGTAAGCAGGAGTAACTAATACTAATTATTTTCTAATTTATTCATTGATTCGCGAAAATCAGGTTGTAGAGGTATAAAAATCAGTGACACAGTTTTCTAAATGATTTTTTTGTTTGTCTTTTAGGTTAATGAATGAAGAATCTAACACGTTGTAATAAAATTGTAGAAAATCAAATATTTTGTGTTTTTTTAGCAAAATGCGAATGATTTGAGATTACGTGTAACACTTTTAAACATGTTACTCAAGTCCTGACTTTTTAGTAATGGGTCCTAAGTAGGCACTTGGCTTTTTTAAACATCTTTTCTATAAATGTTGTATCCAATATTACCTTAGTTCTTGATAGTATAACAGGTAATTCGTTTTTTTTTAAAGTTACTAATACTCGTAGATACATGTAAGCAAAAGGTTCATTCACGTGTTCTAAAGAAGTTATCTGTCGTTACGCAGGCTGTTTTGATGTGAACGTATCAACAATTACGTTGGTTTCTTAAGTTTTTTTATGGAAGTCACAAGATTTTATTTGTCGAAAGTGGATCTAAGATACTCCCAATTTAGCGACAATTTCAGGAGACAAGTTGAAAGAGTGCTAGGAAATCTTTAACTTAAGCCACATCTGTTCAAGCAACGAATTTCGAATTGTAGCTACGTAGTAAAAGGTTCATTCACATGTCCTTAAGTAGTTACATGTCGTTACGTAGGCTGTTTTGATGTGTCAACAAATTACTTTGGTTTCGTAAGTTTTTTTATGGAAGTCACAATAATTTTTTTGTCCAGTGTAAGTGGATCCAAGACACCCCCAATGTAGTGACAATTTCGGGAGACAAGATGAAATAGTACTAGGTACCACTAAACTTAAGCCATAGTTATTCAAGCAACGTTTCGTTTTAGAATTAAGTTTTCTCACCAGAGTAATACTGAAAGTATCTTCCAATCGCCTGGTTTAGAGCTCTAGGTCAGTAATATCTCATTGCCCAGCTACGGGGGTTGTCATGTTGTACTTGTACACTTACAAATATATGATTTTATGTATATTGTAGTACACAACGGGCAGAGGTAAAACAATTAAAAAATTACAAATATATACCAAACAATAAATACGAACCATCCAATAACGAAGTACAACAATAATGTAAGAACGAAACAAAAAATTAACTATGTAAAACAACAAAAACAAGAAACAATAGTAAAATAATGTTAAAACAAGAGACTCGAGAAGCTTAGTAAAGTTCTGGGGTTGTCGCTAAGTCCACCATAATGGATGTTAAGTCGATACATTCGCGCAAGACGTTGGGAGAAGGTTAAGTTAGTTCTTTGGAAAGGAATATGGAAAGTTCCGCGGTATTGCAAATTTGAATTTCGATTTCCACACTGCGCTAAAATGATTTGCGATTTTGAATTTGTTGTTGATTGTCGATTTTAATAATAAATAGTCTTACAAAAATATCTCTACAATTATTTATTTATTTATCAAAAGTATACAATACAGAATATAGTAAATTATATAAAGCATTGTACTCCCAGGAGTTAATAAACTCATTGCGGGAATGATACGCATTACATGAAACATATAGCTGTATGTATTAAATGGACATATGATGGGGACATACACAACATTATTATTTCAGATAGTCATTAATAAGATGAAGTTTGAGCATGTTAGTTTGGGTCTTTTTACATTGACTTGCACGTTTGATCTCGTTGGGTAGTTGATTATATTTTGTGTGAGCTATGTATTCTAGGGATCTTAGTCCATATTTTGTTGATTTGATTTTTGATATAAGAAGTTTGTTGTGATTTCTTGTGTTGTGTTGGTGTACGTCGCAATTGTAATAGAGTGTAGTGTTGGAATGTGCCGAGTGTTGAATTACTTGTAATATAGTTTTAGTTATTTCAAAAGTGGGAATGGTATTAAAAGGAAGTATTTGGGTGTTTCTGTAGATATCTTTGACATGTGTGTCCCAAGGTAGACTGAAAATATTTCGCAGGGCTCTATTTTGAACGACTTGGACTTCTGAAATCATTTTTTTTGTAGCAAATCCCCAAATTCCGGCGAGATATATTAGATGTGAGTGAATCATAGCATGGTAAATCGATTTTAATAGAGAGGGAGGAAGTAACCCGCGAAGTCTATATAAAACACCAGTTATAGGAGTAATCATGAAGCATTCTAATGAAGTAGGTACCTACGAAATTTTATTCTTTTTTAATATTTATCTATGACTGATTTGAGCACAAGTGCTCACTTTGATTGCCAAATGACTCACATTCTAAAGGTGTGGTCCCAGCATAACTACTTAATGTTTGGAGTTGTGCTTTGAGCACATTGACTAATTTTGTAAAAACCCACTATAACAATAAACTCTCCAAACGATTAACATATTTAATTTCATAACAAAAAGTAGAAGCCTCCAGGTCATCGGTAGGTCCGCCAATTAACCACAGATTAAAAAGAAGAGAAAAAGCAAATAAAAAAGGTTTTTGTGGCGTTGGCAAGTTGAAAAAAGATTCCATTGAACAGGCCATTGGAAATTCTAAATTCGAAAATGGACGTTGTCCCCATTCCTAAATCAAATTTTGGCGGGTCTCACGGCTGCGCATATGAATGGGATGGCCCAAAATAATTTATATGGTGGCTGTGTTAGTGATAATTACTTTGATGGTTTCATCACACCATTGTTTAGTTCTAGAACAATCACGTTATAATAACTGTCTATAAAATCTTTTTCAACGTTAGAGGTCGCCTGGGAAGGCTGAATTCGTTGATAAAGATGATCCGAGATTGGCCTTTAAAAATATAAATACAATACGTCTTCTGCGCCATCATTTACTCCCTGTCATCAGATACCAATTTGTTTTTTTTTTTTTTTTATAAAATTGCCAATAAAGTGGTAGATTTGTATTAAAATTGAAAGCCATTTTTCAGAATAGAGCTATACAACCAAACGCAACAGCGGTATGAGTACATTTCCGAAGATTGTATGTAATTAAACCTACTCAACGTTCGGAAGTAAAAACTTGCCTTTTTTTAAAGAATTTCCTACAAACATGATAATTTTATTGAACATGAAACCATTGTAAAGTTTCTTTAGGTGCCAATTACTGAGATGGGCTGGCCATGATAAAAGAATTTCGCATGACAGGAAACCAAAGACCGACTCGGTGGAAAAAGACTTGAGCAGTATGGGAAGGCCTAGGAATTAGCCTAGGACGAAGAGAGGCTAGGGATAAGATTCAGCAAAGCTTTATGGAGGTAGAGGTCAAATCCCATTGCAAATGTAGCGCGGCGCCATAATGATGAAGATTTATTTATTCAGAGTTACCGAGGGATTACGTGCAGCTGTTTAAAAAGCTCTTAAAGCCAATTGCCCAAAAAACTTATTGTTTGCCCAATTTCAATTGATTGAATACATTCAAGTCTAGAAACAACCCATATATTTTTATATCAATGATTATATTTTATTAGTATCGTATTTATAACGCGATGAACCGTTATGTTGTTAATTACTGTCCATTACACCTGCTCTTGATTCTATTTGATGATAAGCATTCTGAATTACTAAAATAACATTATGCTAAAAACAGGCACATAAATTAGCCCATATATCGAAGTTATTGGTTTGGCCATGGAAACTGGGTGAAGTGAAAAGGTCTGTGGGTGATGCATGTGTATTGAAGAGGTGAAGTGAAGGTGGCGTGTGGAACGCGAGGAGATTGTTGTTTCATCATTTGGCCTGCAGGAATGCAAGTCCAGGGTCCAGATAATGACCATGAAAAGGTCGAAAAGAGTTTATTTTGCTCACTCGTGCACGTACAAAACGCTTTGCATGTTAAGTCACATTTCACTTCTCTGACGATATGAGAGAACATAATGAAGGTAGTTTGTTTTACGAAAAACTTTAAATAAAGTACGGGTAATAGAAGAAAGCATTGTAGCAACGTGCTGTACATGCCATCATTCCTTAAACTTTAAACTATGCTGAAGAAAAAGAAACCAAACTATGGAAGAAAAAAAAACCACAACATGTCCATGAACCGACTTCTCCCAACACAACAATTGTGCCAAATCGGACCATCTTCCTTGAGTTATGGTTAATAATTCGAAGGGTTTGTCAACGTTCGTCGTGAATGAGCTTCACTCCGAGGTCAACGATTCAGGGTCTGGAATAACCATTGTTCAGCTTAAGTCATCGATGATCGCAAACCCATTGTTTTATGACCTTTGAGACTCAGATTGATAACGGTATTTGAACGTTTTAATTACGTTCCTCTTCCTCAGTGGAATCTGAGATGACACAATGATATGATTTTTTAAATGTTTATGATCATGGTTTCCGCTCATGAAAAAGTTAACGCACTGAAGCATAATATCGGAAAACGATGTGTTTTGTTGGATTTTATCAAATAAATGCATATTTACGTACTTCATACGCGCACGCCGCTAAAAACTTATAATAAAACGAAAGAAAATAAACCTCGTTACAGAGATCATTGATAAAGAACACATTTCTTAATTTGCTAACAGATTCTTCAAAATTTGCTCATTTGCTTTCTTAATACAAAATAATGAGTTATGACACCTTTCAGAAAATTTCTCACGACGATAATATCAATATGTTCCAGATACCTACTTCGCCATTTTTCTTATAAATTATTATGGCGTCGTAAATAAATTCTTTTACAAAATTATTTTTTGTTAAACTGACATATTCCTTGATGTAATATTTAATTGTGCTTATCGTCTGAGCGGAATGGAGAACGGAAGGATGTTCTTACGATTTGGTTATCTCCAAACAATGAATATTTGTGACTATCTTTGCCAAATCTTATTGAAAATTGCTGAGGTGTTCGTGTATTACTACCAAAACTTTCAACAGAGATTAAAACAATAAAAATGTGTGCATTTTATGTTTAGATATAGTAAGCATTCATTTTTTTTTTTTTTTTTTTTAAATTTTATTTATTTATTTTATAAATCAACAATCCAGTCCCGCTAAGCCAATTGCAATTGGCTTGACAGCAGGTGCTTATAATTACTTACAAATATATTTAAAGTTATAATTTACATCTTTTATCTACAGTTTAAACATTTTTTCATAAATTTTATCAAAATAAATATTCTTTTTCCAATAACCAATTTTTCACCATATATTTAACCTTATTCATAGAATTATGTTGCTTTATATTGTCAGGTAATAAATTAAATATCTTCGGTATGTTGTATTCAAACGTTCTCTGTCCGTACTTATTATTGAATTTCGGAACTATTAACCCGTCGTTACGCGTGAATCTAGTGCTATATTTATGATCTGGTTTCTCTTTATGCTGCAGGGTAAATATATGCTGAATTATAATTTTATACCATAGTATTGCCTTCACAGGTAAAATTTTTGCACTCTGAAACAGCAACGGAGTATTGTGTCTTTGTTTGAAAATGTTAGGGACAACTAATAATTTTACAATTGCGTTTTGTGCAACTTGTACCTGTTTCTGGTTGGTTACAGTAGTATTTCCCCATATTGTTATTTAAATGACTACGTGTATTAATTTATAAAGTATGTTTTTAAAAACCTTAAAAGGTTCCACGTTAACGATTAAGCCAATAAAATAAAAAAAATAAAATCAAAACCAAAAACAGTGAACACGGAACGTAACAACAACCAAAAACAATTTTATGAAAAAGGTCAGTGGGTAGTTTAAACATGTTATTAACATCGTAAATTTCGACAAAGATGGAAGGCTTGAAATATTATAATATTATTGTATTAAAATACCGGACACGTAGTATGGATGGGTGAACAAGTCAGGACGATTAGCAAAATACTATTGAATGGTAAATGATGGTTATTGACGATTTTCCGAACAGTTTTGTAAGGTTTGTAAGGCCCAGGAAGTTGATGGACGTGCGTCCGACATGATGGATGTAGAATGGGTTCGCATTGTTCAGCAAATAGACGCAAGACGTGCGGCGTTTGTTTCATTCCGACAATCTGACATACTTACTTACCTATTCAAATAGCAACACGCGGTGTTATATTGATAGGCAAAGTTAAGACTAGCAAAAAAAACTCGTGTTATCTTTGTTGCAAGCACTTACCTCTAATATTTTTAAGTCGGTGTTCCACAGGGATTAAAAATTGGGACTTATTTGAAATTGGAGTGAAAAAAATCATTTTTACTGTGATACCTGAGACACAACCATATCGAAAAAACTTCGTAAAGCGTTTGGGAAAATGAGAAAAAAAATTAAAGTAGAAATTTTATGAATTGGGCTATTCAATTTGATGTTCTGATAATATGATCAATCTCATGTGTCAAAAGAAACCATGATCTAATACAAGCATCGTATTCTATTCCGTGGTATTAATGAAATCTATATTATTTATTCACACAAACATTAAACGTTACGACCAAATAGTCGTAATAATACAAGCCACACTACTACGATGAAGATATATTAAAAAATCTTGCATAAACAGCGATTATATTAAATGGCGCACGAACGTGATATTTGTGTAATGGCTGCGTGGCTTGCATTATTATGTATAAGTAATCCGGTTCTAGATCTCATACACAAGTAGGAGTAATGTGGAATTGTTTAAGCTTCCTTTTGAGATTAGAGTAACATTATGTAGATTGTGAATGGTATTGCCTGCAAAGGCAATGAGATTGAGTGGGATTGACTGGAAATGGTTCATAACTTCATATATTCCATTCCCTTTTCCTAATCGGGTTGTAATCCATTGCTTCCATTATCCACTGTTATGGATTCTATGAATAAAAAACACTTTAACACTTTTTGTTATATTTATTTGTAAGTCTTTACAATTACATTGAATACATTCTTATATACTAGAGTTTTAACAGAATTAAATGTCTCTAAGTGAATGTTTCCAAACTGAAATCTAAAATGAATCTGAATCTGAAACTGAGCGTAATGTATTTTATAGCAATCTTATATTTAAATAGTGTGATAAATAAAGTTAATTAATAATAAACATGGAAATGAACAATAGACAAGAGATATGGCGACAATCATAAAGTTAACTTTGATACATATTGGTGCGACGGACAAATAATAGATAGTGAACGAAGCATAATAGGTTCAAAGGTTGTAGCAATATTAGAAAGGTACATAACACCTTCCTCGTTAAGATGAGATAATATGGCGTCCATCATTATCTCACATCAGTTCGAAGTCTTGTACTTCGTCTGAGCGTTAGGGATTCATCAGTGGACCCGGTAACGTTTTCTTCCATTTCTACGTTTGTTTCTCTTTTGTCTTTTGTTTTACAAATGTTCAAGTAATTTATTAATCTTAAACGAGAATCACCTTTAAAATGATTTTTTTTAGATATGTAACACTTATATAGTTTATATAAAATGTAAATGATTATTAAACTTAAAAATACATAGGAAAAATAGTTATTTTTTATAATTCTAATTACAATATGGTCTTCGGGGATATTTTCTAAGTCATCGTACATTTTATTTAGCTTATGGCTTGCTAAAATTAAATCATCCTTATCTAGAGTAAATATTTTTGGTATTATTAATGGAATATTAATTTTGACATTTTGTGTTTGGTTTATATTGCAACAATTATCATCAGTTATATTGAACAAAGGAATTATTGATTTTGAAGCTGTTTGGTTAGATATATTATAATATCGGTCTTCTACATTAACAATCACTGTTGAACTAGTGTAAAGTTTGCAGTTTGGCTTTATAATTAATATTCCTGTATTCTGTAATTTAACATCGGTTGGTTCAGAATTCTTACATTTAATTGTAACCAATGTTGGTCTAGGGAGCACAAAAATCCATTTCGTTCCTTTATTTGTAGTATGCCAAATTTCGTTAATCGTATTCATAATTCTGGTTTCACAATTCGGAGGCATATGAGAAGGTTCAATTAGTAATTCTATTTCACAAATAGATCTTTCATGTAGATTATAATAAATGTTTGTGGTTTTACAAATCGCTTTATCTAAAACGGTCTGTTTACACGAATCTATATTATCAAGAGTAACATAATTTGTTTTACTCTCGGCGATAGCTAAATATTTAACATTAGGCATAATAAAAACATATAAATCGTCTTGTCTTTTCATAGGCAAGGGTATTAACTTGTATAAATTATAGCTTACATAACTACACAAGGGGTTTGATATAACAAAAATGATTCTTCTATTTACATACGCAATATCAATTTTTACCATTGACATTAAAATATTAACATTTTTTATATTTGGTGGGACAGGATAAGATACGGAATTCGGTAAATAAGGCAAGGATTTACTTATTTCTTCAATATATTGCTGAGGTGTGATAATAAATGGGTGTATTATATTATTTTTGGAAAGCAATAATGCGTTTATGATAAGTGTATATTCGTTTTGTAATTCTGTTGTGATTAAATTCAATAGGGTAAGATGTTTTTCTATTTCTTGCTTCAATTCTAAATTAAATATAACATCGCTAATGTTTGTAGTAAACGATTTTAATTTTTCGAAATTTTGATTAAATATTTCTTCATTTCTTTCAAGATTAGTTATTGTATTATTAAAATTTGTTATTGTTGTTTTCACTATTTGAGTTTGCTGTTTTAACATATTATATAAGTCTTTATCGCCTGTGTTTAGAGAATCAATTGCTTCATCATAATAAAGCGCGTCATCATTATCTAAGGTTCCAAATACAGTTTTAAATACTGTACCTACCATATCTATCCAACCACGTTTTACTCTTATTTTTGGTTGTCCTATAAATTGTTTTAGCGTCTTATCCTTTTGCTTTAATACTATTATTAGTTGATGTAAAATATTTAAATGCGGTTCGCAAGGAGAAAAACTTTTATGCATGATTTTATCGTCATTACATAATAGTTGTATATTGCTATATGTTTTATCAATTAATATTAACTTATTATCAAAATATATGTCTAAATCAATATATGTATAACTCTCTATAAAATTAATCATATTAACGTGTTCATAGTATATCCCTGCGGATGAAGATATTTGCGTCCAGTTGAATCCATTGCCGTAAGGCAACCATGTCATCAATCTGAAACAATGGCCTTTTTTAAACGATTGAAGTGTACTTTAACATATTTTTTCTTTACTTGTATAATACAGTTTACTTTTGAATTAATTTTAACAATTCTATAGGGGCCTTGATAATTAGGTGACAATTTTTTGGAATGATTACTTTTTGTAGTTTCGTTTCTTAAATAGACTAAATCGTTAACGTTATAAAGTTCATTACTAGAAATGTTCTTATCAAAGTTCTCTTTTGCTTTTATCTTTTGGACTTGAACATGTTCGCGTGCAATTTCTTGTGATTTGTTTAGTTTCAACTTTAAATTGTCAACATAATTATCATATGTATATTTGAATTGAGGTTTTTGTGTTAATGACGTTGGAAGTTCTGGTTTTAAACCGAAAATTAATTCGTATGGCGTATACCTAGTACTGGTATGAGGCGTTGTATTATACGAAA
Organism: Glyphotaelius pellucidus; assembly: GCA_936435175.1. Classification (NCBI taxonomy): domain Eukaryota; kingdom Metazoa; phylum Arthropoda; class Insecta; order Trichoptera; family Limnephilidae; genus Glyphotaelius; species Glyphotaelius pellucidus. The sequence goes on from OW386550.1 coordinate 7,363,409, forward strand.
ACATTGCTAAATTTATCCATTCGTCCCAATCTGTTTGCTTTTCTGAAATGTAATGTTTTAAGTAATCTGCTAAGGTCGCATGAGACCTTTCCAATGCACCGTTGGACTGAGGGTGATAAGCTGTTGTTTGGATTTGTTTAATTTTAAATAGTTTCGCGACTTCTTTTAAAATATTTGACGTGAAATCTTTTCCTTGATCTGTAAGTATTCGATTTGGTATTCCGAATTTACAAATGAAGTTATTGACTAACTCCTTTGCAATAGTAATTGCTTCATGATTTGGAATTGGAAATGCTTGCGAAAATTTTGTTAGATCGTCTTGTAACGTGAGAATATATTTATTTCCATTTTCGGATAAGGGTAATGGACCTACAATATCTAAAGCTATCCTTTCGAAAGGTTTCTCGGAAGTTGTAGTTATTTCCATTGGATGAATAAATCTTTTACGAGAAATTTTATTTTTTTGACATGATTCACATTTTTTTATGTAATTTCTTATGTCTTTTTTCATATTTTTCCAAGTATATCTCTCTTTAATTCTATTATACGTTCGGTGAAACCCTGAGTGTCCTGATTGTGGAGAATCGTGATTCTCCTCTATTAATTTAGTTATATCCTTGGGATCTGGATGACTTATTTTATTTTTACAAATGGTTACCATGATTCCGGAGTTTGCAAAGACGTAATAAACAAGAGTTTTTATTTTATTCCAATTTAAATTATTATCACGAGCTAGTTCGGGAATTGAAAGCGATTTCTTTTCTTGTGAAATTAATACATCTTTTAATTTAAGAAAACAATAGAAAATATCTTCGTATGTTGGTTTATCCCAAAAATGTTCCATTGTTATAAGATGGTAAACGTTAAATATGTTATTTAGTTCTGAATATAATATATCTCTTACATTCGTTTTACTTTTCTTTATGTCATCGTGATTATTGATTAAATTCCTTATCTCCATAGACAAACCTTCGGACATTTCCTTATCGTTGGAAATAAAGTTACATAAATTATCTTTCCGTGTTAGAAGACTTTCGTCTATTTCAACAATATTTTTGCAGTCAATAATGGTTTTATCTTTATAATGAGACTTTATAAATTCTTCGTAAGAATTTGGTTCTGGGTTTATTCTAAAGTGTAATATTTGAGAATGATCAATTCTAGATAACGCATCGGCATTAGAATTTAGTTTTCCGGGTTTGTATATTATATTATATTGATATTCTTCCAATTTTAAACGCCAACGAAGTAAGCGAGAGCCAGGGTCTTTTGTATTAAACAACCAAACTAAAGGTCTATGATCCGTTATTATATTGAACTTTACACCATACAAATAAGGTCTAAAATGTTTAACTGCGTAAATTATAGCTAAAAGTTCACGTTCTGTTGTTGAATAATTTGATTCGGCTTTATTTAGAGTTCTGGAAGCAAAGGATATTGGTAAATCCTTAGAAATCTCGCCTTGAGATAATACTGCACCGATAGCGAAATTACTTGCATCTGTGGTGACATTAAATGTTTTACTGAAATCGGGGAACTGTAGTATTGGTTCTCGAATTAAATGATCTCGAAGTATATCAAAAGATTCTTGTTGTTTTTCCTTCCAAATGAATGGAACATCCTTCTTTAATAATTGGGAGAGAGGTTGAGCATTTTTGCTAAAATCTTTAATAAAACGTCTGTAATATCCAGCCAGTCCTAAAAATGACTTAATATCTTTTGGATTTTTTGGAATAGGGTAATTTTTTATGATTTGAATTTTATCTGGGTTTGGTTTAACTCCATTTTCTGATATAACGTGACCTAAATACATGACCTCATTACGCATAAATTCACATTTATCCGGCTGTAGTTTTAAATTGTGTAATCTTAATTTTTGGAATACTTCTTTTAACCTAATCTCGTGAGTCTCTATTGTATCGGCATAAATAACTATATCATCTAGATATGCAAAACATCTTAATCCTTGAATACCAGCTAAAACGTTATTCATAACCCTTTGAAAGGTTGCTGGACCGTTTTTTAATCCAAATGGCATCCTTAAAAACTCGTAATGTCCTAGAGGGGTGGAAAATGCTGTTTTATGTGAATCTTCCGGTTTCATTGGGATTTGGTGAAATCCTGATGCAAGATCTAAAGTTGTGAAGTACTTTGAGTGTCCTAATTGATCTAATATCTCTGTGATGTTGGGTAAGTTGTAAGCATCGCCTATAGTGACCTCATTTAATTTACGGTAATCAATCACCACTCTATATTTTACTTGACCTTTTGCATCTTTCTTCTTGGGCACTACCCACAAAGGAGATGACCATGCTGAATTTGAATCTTTAATTATTCCTTGGTCTAACATTTTTTTTATTTGATCATTTACTTCCCTTTTGTGTACCTCGGGGTATCTATATGTTTTTGCGTGTATTGGAGTCTGTGTTGTAGTATTTATTTCATGCCTAATTGAATTGGTTTGACTCAATACATCTCCTTCTAAGTGAAAAATATCGTTATACTCTCGACAAATTGAAAAAAGTGATCGTTCTTCTTCTTTATTTAAATGTTCAGTTCGTAATGATGCTTTTAAAAGTTCGTACCTATTATCAATATTTTCTGTTATTTTGTTGAATTGAAATGCGTTTTTATTTTTGCATTTAACTTTCCTTTTTATTGTTCTATCATCGCAATCATCTTCTAACATTTTGCTATCTTTTTCATTAAATTTTTCTAATATCAATTCCATTTTCTTAACTTTTACTGCTTTTTCTGTCGTATTTAAAATAGACGTAATTGCTTTTGACTTTGAATTAACCTTTGTTATACTTCTGCAAAGATAAACTCCTTCCATAATTTCTATTTCGGGGACGAGTCCCTCTCCTATTTCAGGATTCAAAACATTGAATTCAACTAAGGTCTCTGTGCGAGCCTGTACAATAATTACCGAATTATTGTTTTTAACATCCGAACCTTTGGTTTTAAAATGGATTGGCATAGCACTATTACCTATACATAATGTATTATTACTGTAATTAATTTTGGCATTTACTTTTCTTAGGAAATCATTTCCGATAAGTCCATCGAGTGGAACATTTGTTGCTCGAGGCAATAAATGCATCTTATTAGAAATTGGGATACCGTTGAATAATAAGTTCAATTTGACAGATCCTAACGTTTGAGTCGATTTTTCAGCGTTAATTCCTCTAATTTTAACTATTTCTTTATCGTTATATTCTGTTTCGCCATCTAAAACCGTGGGGTTTATTAGTGATATATCTGCGCCACTGTCTAATAATAGTTTGACATATTTGTTTTTACATTCTTTAATAGGAATTTTGATGTACGCTGTAATATTTTCGAGGTTATTTAATATTCTACCTGTAACGTATTGACCTTCTTCGTTTCGGTAGGGAACGAAGGGTCTTGGAAGTTTTCCGAAGCTTTCTTTTCTAAGAGATTTTTATATTTCCAACAATCTTTTTTGTAGTGTCCACGTTTTTGACAAAAGAAACACGTTATTGTGATGTTTCGATGTGCGTTTGCACTATTATTAATTTTACACTGAGAATTTTTTGAAGCGAAGTTACTAAATGATTTTACTTGGTTGACCCGTTTATCTTTATTGTGGAAGCAATTAATAGATAAATGTCCTGATTTTTTACAAATAGAGCAGAATTTTTGGTTTGAATTACTCTGTTCTTTGAAATTGAGCATTTTTTCTTCGTTTATTGCAAATGTTGAAGCTTCTTCAAAGGTTTTTGGGTTTCTAGCCCTCAAAATAATGCTATACTGCGGTAATGCGCCCATTAAAAATGCTTGAAGAGCCATTTGTTTAATCATAGAATTTTTTCCTATTAATTCAGTGACTTCTACAGTTTCTGCTTTGGTAGCTCTCAATAAATTTGAATAACACCTTTCAATTCTTTGGGTAAAATTGAGAACACTCTCATTTCTATTTTGTTTACATGTCTGCAATTCTAATAAGAGTTGTGGAAAACTTTTCGAATCAGCAAAATTTTCTTCAAGAAAACTTTTATACTCTTCCCAATTACGCAAATTTCTACATGATGTTATTAAATCAGCTTTTCCAGTAACTTTGGTTTGAATAAATTTAAAAATAATATCTTTTTGAGCTTTAGATGCTAGTTTATAAGCATAATCACAATTTTTAATGAATGTGTGAAGATTATTTGTATTACCATCAAATGTACTAATGAATTGGGTTAAAAATTGAAGAGATACATCTTGTTCAGTCATTTTTAACAAAGTGATAAATTTAAATTAATAATAAAAAGATTTGAATGCTACAAATTTACAACTTTTAAAAATATTATATGAGATTCTTTAGAATTCATGAAACAAAAATCAGACTTACAACAATATGAAATACCACTCCATCTTCAGCAAGGCAGGTCCGCGACGTGAAGGTGAAGTTTCTTCCTGATATTCGGCTACTTGCACAGCAAAGGGCAACAACGTACTTTATCAAAAATACTCAGCAAGGCAGGTCCGCGACGTGAAGCTGAAGGTGAATTATCTTCTGATATTCGGCTATTTGCACAGCAAAGGGCAACAACGTACTTTATCAAAAATACTCAGCAAGGCAGGTCCGCGACGTGAAGCTGAAGGTGAATTATCTTCTGATATTCGGCTATTTGCACAGCAAAGGGCAACAACGTCAACAGTCACAAATAATTATAAGTTACTCATAGAATCCAGAGTTCTTTTGTTATAGTCAAGAATACCACAATATTATCGAAATAATGTTTCCATGTAGTATTTACTTAGACCATATCGCACTTCTGACACCAATTTTTTGTTATGGATTCTATGAATAAAAAACACTTTAACACTTTTTGTTATATTTATTTGTAAGTCTTTACAATTACATTGAATACATTCTTATATACTAGAGTTTTAACAGAATTAAATGTCTCTAAGTGAATGTTTCCAAACTGAAATCTAAAATGAATCTGAATCTGAAACTGAGCGTAATGTATTTTATAGCAATCTTATATTTAAATAGTGTGATAAATAAAGTTAATTAATAATAAACATGGAAATGAACAATAGACAAGAGATATGGCGACAATCATAAAGTTAACTTTGATACATATTGGTGCGACGGACAAATAATAGATAGTGAACGAAGCATAATAGGTTCAAAGGTTGTAGCAATATTAGAAAGGTACATAACACCACCTCTAGACATCTCTCTCGTCGCGTCGGTGGCCTCGGTCCATTAAATGTGCAGTATCTCCCCATAAGACATCTTGCTTTGTTTTACAAAGCCTTGTTTGGGTTGACCAATTGGACATTGAAAATATCTCTGAAATTCCCGAAAGAATTCTGTATGACAGTCGATTTAACTTCTAATGCAAAATTCGACAGCTCTCTTATCTACAAAGTTTCAAATGACAGCTTTGTTTTACAAAACCTTGTGTGGGTTAACAAATTGGACATTGAAAATACCCCTGAAATTGCCAAAAGAATTCTTTATTACAGTCGTTTTAACTTCTAAGGCAAAATTCGCTAGTTCGCTTTTCAACAAAGTTTCAAATGACACTTTTTTACGGAACACAACAAACAATTTCTCAGGAAGTTGATTCTTTGGTCTAAAAATAAAAACAAGGTGGCGTAGCGTGCAAGCATTCATTAAATGTGACGGCTAAAACGGTGAGAATTTTTGTTATCTGTTAATGTTTCTAATGGGATAATAACTGCCCGGGAGTGTGTCAAGATCGAACAATAACATGCACCAAATGACTGTACTTATTAAATGCATTTTGTACTGAAGATGTAGAAGATAATAATCATAATTATCGTTGATAATTAATCTGCTTGCATAAGAGCGATAATGTATTCGCATAACTTACCACTTTGCAGTAGCCTATTATTTATATCTCGAGACATATTGATAAATGTGAATTGATTTACAAACCGTTAGTGCGGTCAGTGAGAACTTAATCGATGTCTCGTTAATTAGGCATGCAAGTCAGCAATCTTTCTAATATTGTCGGTAAAGGATCGGATTCTTTGCGTGTCTGTAAAGGGAGGTCTATGAATCGCAACTAGTTCAAACAGCAAGTAGTTTGTGAATTTTTATAAGCAACTTTTACCTTTGTGCGAAATAATAAGATTTCAACAAACGCTGTTAAGAAGTGTTCAGGGCAAGTTTTATTTTTCATTGACAACGCCAGCTCTGAGATACATTTGTATTTGATTAGATTATGATATTTTTATTGTTTTTCCCTTTTCCCCCCTCAGTCAACATTTTGAGAGAACCTTGTAGTATCCATCATCAGAACAGATGAATGATAGATGTGGGAAGATTTTCAGAAATGTTGTCTCAAAAAGGAGAAGGAAGGCAACACGGCTAAATACCCAAAGAGCAAAAAACATTGTTATTAAAAAATGTATAATATTTCATTTCAAAAACTTGGTGTACACAACACAATTGGTCATGAAATTTTAATCACTTCAAAGTTGGGTTAGGTTAGGTTTATTTTTTATACCGGATATCGTGTAGTGGAGATTTTTGTTCAGACCAAAACAATATTTACGGTAATTTTTTCACATTTTTTCTAAACTGGTTTTTTCTCTCTATCGGTAACACCTCACAGCGTTGGTATTATGTTATGAACAAACAAGCATCCTCCTACTGCAACATCTCGATTTCTTGACCACAAAGGATGCAGGAAACGAACCCCTGCCCTTGTGGTTGTGAAACCAGAATTCATCCACTTCTCCGCTATCCACTCAGCTATATCATGCCAGGAATTTGGTCGGTTGTTTATTTACTCTGCTAACCGGAGACGGCGATAACCGTGGGATAGAACAACAGAAAATGGATTCTTTTACACTTCTCTTGTTTGACTTCGTCGAGTTCTCCTTACCAAGAACACTCCACGGTTAATGTTAATCGTCAGCTCGCTGAGGATGTTGACACTATAAATCAAGAACGAAAGGCGATAATGTGGTGTTCATTCACGCTGAAGAATATCATATGGCATTTAGAACATGGAATAACAGATGATGTAGATCGTGGTGTAACGTTAGGCCTACCTAGTTACACATTACAGTAGTGATTCATAATAATGGTTACTTATGAATATGCTTAGGTTTTGCAACTACGTTTAGTCACTTGTAACTCTGACTATACTTGTCTACAAATCTGTTTGACCATGTCAATTCAAACGTTCAATTGAAATCCTCACAACCCAATAAAACAAAAAAGGGGACGATGGGGCTAAGCTTAAAAGTTCTTGATACTTATTTTACATTAGCTCCTGGAAGAGACCCTGCAGAAAATGTTGTTTTTTTTTTTAAGGAATGAGAGGAAGTTCTGGGAAGAAAAAATGTAGAAAAATGAGGGGTGGATAGGAATCTGGGAGTCAGTGTGTCAATGAGTAACGGACGCACGAATCCAACCAATATTCCAAGAGAATCCTGCTGGAGAGATTAATATACATACATAAACAAACTGCACTACAATCTACATATGATGGACACTGGTGTTAATGTTGGCTGAAGAAGGAGGGAGCGCAATATTCCATGCCTTAATAGCCCAAAAATTAATCACGATTATGTATTTTCATTATATTTTTTCTGTCGACACCATTATTTCATTTCCCATATCCCTTATTTTATCACTCAACAAACTAACATAACTTTAGTCTCTCAAAAATACATTTATACACATGAAACCATGACATTCATCTACCTGCGGCAGAATATATCCCTCTCACAAAGCACTCAGATAAGGTGTCAAAATATTTTTGAAGTGTGCATGTCATAGAGTCATAGCAAAGATAGCAAGTGGAATTTGAACGAGGTTCTCAAGTTGTTCAAGATGTTATACTGTTACAACAGAGTGGTTTCTAGGTGCCTCCAAGTTTTAAAATCAAGTTTAAGTATGGCTGCAGTGAGATCTCACATATGACATCTTGATGACCCACAGAGATTCTACTAGCTGCTACGTTGTTACCTGTTCTGTTTTTATATTCTCGTAGTTTAAAGCACGTAGAAAATGCTCTAATTACGACGGTTAAATAAAATAGAGTCCGATATTTTAAAATGTTAACCAAAAAGTACACAATTAAAAAGAATGGTAAACAATTTACAAGGTTATAGAAATTATTACAGGAATCGGTACCAATGACATGTCTCTGTGAAATTTTTGATTATATTCTATCATGGGTTAGTACATGCTGGGGAATGACTTGAGAAAAAGAAAAAGATCAATGATATAATGTACAAAATGTACTCGTATGTAGTGTGTACGTGAACATGCGTTGTCGGAATTTTGTTATGTAGTGGAGAGTTATGAGTTCTGATTGATTAAGTTATGAGTACTTAATGTTTTTTTTTTTACAAAAATCACATCTATAAGAGACAATATTTCGCATTCGAGGGATATCCGATGTGAGAACTGAGTCTGCATCCCTTAGAAGTATTCCTTTGTGGCGACAGGCGTAAATGTAACGTATCGATGCACCTAAAAATTGATTGAACCTACTTACTTTTTTTTAACACTCGACTTCAAACTTTGTTCCTATACATATTTGCGATTATCAAACGCCGAGGGCGCGGGCGTGTCGACATTAGAAAAATGTCAACCTTAGCAATTCAAACAATGCCAACTTGACTATTATACCATAGTTAAAACAATGAGATTCAAAGAATGTGGTCTATTGGTGACTCACTTGAAGGTCAGTTTTATGATTGATTTACTAAGCTCTAAACCATCGGACGGCAACAGGCGGACCGCGGTCCGATTTCGGACCATAAAGAGCAAAAAACTGGACGGCGAAAATATTTTATTTTATCTGTGGCACCAAAACTGTTAGCTCACATTCGTTAAAACAAATAACTTCGATTCTTTAAATAATATGGATGAAACATCCGGCGTACCCCAAGGAACCCATTTGGCCCCTCTTCTATTTACTGTATTTAGGTAATAACGAAATCACTAGTATTTTCTCACACATGATTCTGTATTTTTGCTGGCAATAATCAGATCCTTAGGGCGAAGCCCACGAAACCACTATTTTCGAATGATCTTTACTACGAATCGGTTTACATTATGAATACTAAGAAATATGCTTTAGCTAAATTTAAGCTTTTCCCACGGCGTGTTTTTCGAAAATACATTTTTACAGATTCTCTTGGATAACCTTTTTCTTTTTTTTTTAATTACAAACAAAGTATATTTTTTTTAAAACACTTTGGTTCTTAAATCTTTCATGGCTAAACTGCATTTGCCAGGTGATTTTTTTGCTTATTACATTTATTCACGGTGACATAAGACACAATAATTAGCTTGTGTATTCGTACTAATTAAATCTGAGAGTATTATTAAGCTTATTTAGAACTTGTTGAACATCAAACAGACAAATATATAATATAAATAAATTTATAAGTGACACAATTTTTTTTTACAAGACATACTCCTATTTGAGAAATTTTAAATACCTGGTGGTGCAGTTCAGCTTTTGGAAAAAAATTCAAAGCATCAAGGAGCAAAGATTCAAGCAAATTGAAACCACTAGAAACAAATTGCCGACCCCTACTATAAATAATTATTAGTCATTCAAAATGTAGAGAATGGCTTTATATGGACCATTGCGCTGAATACTTAGGTACTAACCTAGGCAAAGCATTGTTTTTACTTTGACTCTGAACTTCACGTTGTTTCTTGGAAGATTTAATTTAAAAAACCGTTAACAATTTGGTGGGCAATTATTAGAGTCAAACCGTTTCCGCTCCATTACTTTTAATTCAGTCATTACGGAGTTTGCCAAACTTGCGCAACCTTGGATGTTTTTTTAACATTAAAAACAACAAAAAATTGTTGAAAGATCATTCGTTAAACCTCGTTTACGTTTCCATGGTAAATACGAGTACAGCACGATTTAACATACATGATCCGGTTCATACGAATAGGTACAATTTGAGAGGCGGGTACCGCTCCGCTGTCATGGATTACCCTAAGTGGTTCGCTACGTTTGGTGTCTTAGCAGGGGTTCCCGGTTCATGGGGTGAGGTTTTTCTAGGTCTTGGCGGCGGATGAATGGTGGGCCGAATCGGTAAAGGTCGGTTGTGGGAGACCTTTTAACCACTCCAGCCGGACTCTCTCGACCCATCGCCTTGCACCGCAGAAGGAGGAATGAATTCATATGTCCGTCACTCCTGGGCACACTGACCCCCAGATTCCTACCCACACCTCATACCTTTTCCTTCCCAGAACTTCCTCTCCTTGCTTTCCCTACACAGCATCCCTAAAGATGATATAAGCCCCGAGGGAAATTGTTTTCCTGTGTCGAGCTTATGTAAAATAAAGATACTTACGATTCTTGCATGACTGTGTAATGTGTTCCCATTATTTCTTGTCTAACGGAAATTTTAGAAAAATTGATCAAATTATTTGCGCCTTCATTTATATCGCCTTAAATTCACGTTACTATCTTACTGAAGCCATCGCCGTATCTCGTAGCATAGAATCTGTTTAGCTACCTATAGGCATAAGGGGCGAAATCGCCCACTTTGGGAACCGCTGTCTTGAAGCCATAAAATCACGTCTTTATCAAAACATCTCAATGGTTTTTTGGTATCGTGGGAATAAAACATACACAACTGTAATAATAATTATATGGTTTTCGGAAGAATTAAGCCAGGAATTTAACACTCTTTTTACCCAAAATACGAGCTATCTTAACAGAACTCAAGAAGAGGTCAGATAAATATATTACAGTGAAGCATAAAAAACAAAGATGAATTACATAGCTAGGTACTTTCCCGTTAGTTGAGGTTATGTTTTTGTTGAAGATTTCTCTATGGTTATGCCGTTACATTTGTAATAGGTACTATGAAATAACTACAAACAGTTGATTATAATCTAGGCCTAGGGTCTGGCTTCATCAGTCGAATGCTTAACCAAGCGATGTAAATTCTTAGTAATCAGTTTTACGTTACTTTTTGTGTAATCGATACTATCTTTTATAACCACTACGCATCTTGGCATTTTCATTAAGCCGTGAACTAGTTTCGTAACAGCTGTTGTTAAATTCCTAATTATTTGTAAAATAGCATTCCTTGTAGGTAACGAACACAACACGATTTCAAAGTTTGTTCAAGCCTTAAAAGTAACTGAGCGTAGTTGTTCATATAAATGAGCCGATCCGGCTCGAAGGACCAGTTTATTGTGTTTGTTCTATTTTATATCAATATTTGAATAATGTATCAGAAGACTGGAGTTATAAGACCGTTTAAAAGAATGATAAAATAATGGACATGTACATAGTGTATCAGGCAGCATTTTAGCCAGATCTAGATTATGCAAAAGGCTAAATAATAGGCTATAGCACACGGATTTAAAGTATTCTAATTCGTGTTCAAATGTTGGTATCTTCAATGCTTTGAGGATCTGGAGATTTTATATTTGGGTAAAGTAATGCCGAGTAAACTTTTGTGATCGGAGAATTTTTGTCGCCTTAGTTCGTATTTGTCCAATAGACCATTAGAAAATTTTACAAGTGGAGAAGATTTTCTTTCATTATTTCAATGAAATATTATGATAGGTGTTTAACCTAAAGCTATTTCCGTAAAGCTAAAGGTCTCATTAGTTTAAATAATTCTTAGTCAAGGGATTAACTTTCATTTTTGATACTTTATTTTTAATTTTAATGTGGACGTAGAACAAAACCTAAAATGGTCTATTGGACAAATAAGAACCGAGGCGACGTTTTGTCAAAACCACTTGGGTTAATCCGGCACTGTTAATATTCCATATTCATGCATTCGCAGCTACTATACAGTAGTTGGTTGCGAATGGTACAAATACTCGAACAGTATGTTGAATGATTTAATATACGAACAAAGCCCGATACTTCTTAATAATTATTCCTGTCTCAAACCTTCCACAATCCATGCAGGTATGATATGCATTCTAAGAAGTCAGAAGTCACAGTGACTAGCAAGCTAACAGCCCAGACAATGGTATGTCAAAGGCCTATAACCTATAATACATATAATATAATCCAAATAAGCCGGCCGTTGCGTAATATGCAATATGCATTCACACGACGCTACCAGAGTCGCATAAATCTTGGTTTGTTCTCGGAATCTACTTCGTGAATGCCAAATAAATCAAGCCAATCATAATGTACGTGAATCAATGCTGGGAATATAATGCTCTCATATCTATCACAAAGACAGAAATGTATACTATTCTTCTCAACTCCGATTCGATTCACTATATCTTCAAATTTATTGGGTGTTCAAAATTGTTAAAGTTCCCGTAAACTTATAAGTTCCGTATTAATTTAAATAATGGCTATTTCTTATTGAAGAATATTAATAGCATCCAAATTAGATGACTTAGAAAAGCACGCGGGGCTAAATTTGTTGGTAAGACCGAGATTTGAGTTAGGAACTTCCGCTGTTCTGACTTTTTGTCCAACCACTCAGATGTAACGTCAACTTTGAGACTTGCCGAGTTTCTCACGTAAAATATAATGTTTTTGAAATTATTAATACAGTTTCAAAATTTGTCTGGCAGAGGCTGCCACCTTTAATTGAAGCAAATGAGGTGGTTTGATAACTAAATCGTCGCTATAAAGTTTTGTCGGAGGAACCTTTTTCCGATATTTTATGGGCAAAACGGCTTGTACACAAAGGTTTTTTTTTTCCTTCAATGTTTCTGAGTTCTTTATCAATAGTAAAGATGGTGGTATATTTCATCCTGGATATAGAAAAATGATATTTTCTTTGAGGTTTTAGAGTGCAAAAACTTATTGTGACTAATTGACCAGTGACCAGGCAGGAAGGAACGCTTTTTCATCATCCTTTTGTCTTCTTCCATCAAACTTATGTTGGTCTTCAATAGAATCGGCTTAGAGTCAAACAGTGGTCTCTACTTGGTCATTCACTTTCAGTATACGAATTCCAGTAACTCGTCTACGTGACATTACCACCGTGAGAACACTTTGTCTTTCCAGATGTGTAGTGTTATTGATCCCCGAGGGAGGTTCGTGAGTCGATGATGGACAAGTCACGAAATTGGATACATAATAATTACCTACATAACTTTAGCACCTTACAACTACTTCTAATAATAAAAAAAAAACAAGAAAGTGGAGTGCCCATGAGTTGGTGATAAAAACACTTAACTTAAACCCCAACTTTTCAGGCTTTTTACTGTTGTAGCAACATCAGTTATCCTTTTTGAATGGATACTTTACTGAAAATGTTCCTTTGTGATGTAGTAGGTAGGTGTGAAGTAAAATCCACGAGAAGTTGTAGTGTGTATGAATATGTATGTAGTTTCAACAGATGTCGTCAGTTTTCTAGGTGCTTTTAAGCTTTCTATAGGTTTCATTCGCGTTTCTATGTAGTTTTGAAGTGTATCAACAGAGGTCAGTAAAGTTGAGCCATATGAGACTTACGGATATAACTGACAATCCACAGTTGCGCACCTTCAGTGACCAGTTCCCCTGCCTGAGACAAACACAGAACATCCATTAGAACGGACGTTTAGTCCAATTAAATATTAATTGTAAATAAGACAATAATAAACACGACTCGTAACTAGACGAACCGAGTATCATTGAAACTCACGATCATCCGAGAAGTATTGTTCATCAGAGGAAACAATAGATCACCATAGAAGTACAGTTAAAATAGAGCATAAACCAGCAAATCCTTCGACTCATTGTACCCGACTGCGACTGGTTTAAAGTGTCAATTATTGTCTGCCGCGCGATAAAACATTATATTGGCAGAGTATTGGCCGGCAGTATAATTTTAGCTTGCCTCTTGAACGCATCAGGATATTTGAAAGAACAAGAGGTAATATTTACCGTACTACGTGTTAACAAAGCAGGTAAACAGAAATCGAAAGGAAAATAAATTTGGGTACATTATCGAGGTTATTTGTTACCTCAATTTTAATTATAATGCAATGAAAGGAACAAATGATATTGCCGTTGATTCGCTAACACATCGAACCTTATAACGGATAAAGGGCGCATATTTTTTTACAAGGGGTCGTCCATTAATCACGTGATGTTTTTTAGCAAATTTTTAACCCCCTCCCTCCCTGGTGATATGTGATGAGGTTTAAGACTACCCCCCCCCCCATACCCGTGTAAATCACATGTATTTTTTAGTACAAAGTATATTGAAATTTCAGAATATTGTTTTAAGGCAAAACGTACCCGGCAACATTTATTCGGCATGTATTCGGCGTCAAAATCACAGACTTACTGGCGACGGGCGAACCGAGCGGTTGTCGCAACGCGCGGAGAAATCGTTGCCTGGCAACGGTGAGTCGAGGCTACGCGCCGCTGTTTGGTTTAGAAATCGTGCGTTCAACGAAAAGTAAATACACGTGATATCTCATTATATCCCCCCCTCCTTGTGATTTTTCATGATTTTTTTTTCAGAACCCCTCCTTTCGAGCCTCACTTGATTAATGGACGACCCCCAATGGATGGGACAAGTAAAAAACAATAAACGAAATGTTCACTTTTTTATAGAAGTAAGCTTAACACAAATCAGAAAAACCACAATATGAAGAAAACATAAACAGTTTTAATCTGAATATTAATTACTAAATTGAAACGAGAGTGACAGTGTAAATTCCACACCTCAGGTTCCGGCACAACATATCAAATATCTTGCTATTAAAAGCACTGAACGCGAAAAAAAACAACAAAGATCTAACTGAAATCGAAACTTAATTAGAGGCTTGTCTTTTGTTTCAGTTGAAGGCTGTATAGGTATTTTTAGGAGCGATATAGCCAGTAAATCCATCGGACCGAGACCTTACTGACCTTTAATAGCTATTTTAAAATTCCTTTTGGTTTTTAATTAAAAAAACCATTTTGAAAAGGTCAAACTATTACTATAAAGTGGTGTGCTAGGCATTGTTAATTTGCTTCCCTTAAAATGACGATTAATTTTGATCAACTTCATCGTTACATAACTTGGGAAAATTTGAGGCAAGTGATAATAAAGTTGAGAGTTATTAAATATTAAAGCAAACGGCCTGCGTGATCGAGGGCTAAGGCTCTCGACCTAGAATCTGAAGGTCGCGGGATCAAATCCCGGCTTGTGCAAATAAATTTTATAATTTGTGATGCTTAGAATTTAATTAACGACAATATAAATTTACTATACTTGCCACATGTTCCACATTAAAGGATCCTTAGCTGTATCGCCCTACTAATAGATCAACATTCCGAATTGAAGCGTTGCTTGAAATGGCTTAAGTTTTTTAGTGAAGTGACCAGACTTGACAAGCGAGATACTTCCCTAATTTCCTCTTCCCGTCCCCACTACCTTCAGCCTCACAACTTACCCCAATAAGCCCCAAATCGGGATACGTTTCGTTTATTTGGGATGAATATCGGCATGGCAAATGTATAAATATTATCTTCAAGATTAACATATATTTTTTAAGAGCTTAAAAACTTGAAGTATTCAAGGAAAATATGTTACAAATTGGAAGAAATTCGGGAACGCGAGAACTTACTGATCTCATCTGGTCTTTAAAACTATCTCGGAAAAGGAGGTGCACAGGTGACTGATTCCATAAAGATTTCACCCAGGACCTCTGCACCAAGAAGCAAAATGTATTTTCTTAATCTCATCTTCCAAATTATAATAATGGACACTTCCATTAATCTCGTGATTTTGAGCAAGAACCATCTCACCACGAAGCTACGAGAAGTTGCGCCAGAAAATAACAAAAACATAGTGAAGTGCTGTGTGCTTTTCGAACACCAAACAATAGTGGGTATATCGCACGAGGTCCACAAAGGGATCAAGTTCTCACGGTCCCTGTTCCCTGTTTGTACCCTGGACCCGCGTCCATTCATTGTGCTCGAGACGTGTCTCCAGACGGCAGAGGCGTGGTGGGATTTTTTAAGAGCTTGAATAATTTTGGTTCGTTTTGCTCACGGCTCATAAATGAGCATGCGCATTCATCAAAACCAACAATTCAACACGCATGCTCTTGTCAAATAGTCAGTTTTATTCGCCCAAAACTAAACAAAATAACATTATTACTTGCAACGCAATTATTTAAGGCCGGCTTCCCGCATTTCTACCGTTTTATTTAATTTATGTGTTGTTATTTACGTTTTACCTCTTCTTATTATATGTTTTTCTTTTGTTATTTCAAACTATGGAATGTATTGCATTGCACTTCCCCTGTATACATTCTGGAATAAACTATTATTATTATTATTACATATTTTACATCAATACTTTAAGTTTTAAAGTTAAAAAAATATATATTATTCTTGAAGATAATATCTATACATTCCCTTGTATAAGATAGTATCTATGCTCCGAAAATTATTATAAACACTTTTTTTCAGTTATATTACAATTAGATTAAGGTTCCCTAGTTTGTTTTATTGTAACAACTACATGTCGGTATCAGGCTCCAATTCAGTTGTAAATAGATTACACACCATTGGAAATTTTTATGCCAATGTGGCTGATATTTTTAATATTTCCATACTGAAATATAAGGTTGTACTGATCGAACATTTCAGCCAATTATACGTTAACGAGGTCACTACATAATGAGTTTTTTGATATTTTTGTTTATTTTTAATGCCTGTATAATGTACTACGACTGTAATTAAATATACACAAGCTTGTAAATGGCACATTGTGCCATAAATTTTAAATAAATAAATATAAGTAAAAATTCACATTCATTTCTTTAAATGCTAATTTAGACAATCCTCACGAGATTTTTGCTCTATTTTAAACGAGTCGTGTTTTATCAAGCATTTTCACAACTTTCGCTAAAATATTGTCGATTGTAATATTAGTGCGCTCTCTCTAACATTAGTATTTACATTTCTCTCCATCTTCTTCTCTTTGAGCGGATACGCCGTGCCTCAAGAAACTTTTGACTCAAGAAATTTTTAGAAAAAATATATATATCGATTTGGGTTCTGACTGATATCGGATTGAAATGAGCATGGTCATAAGCAAGCCTGCTCGCACTTGCTTAGAGCACTTTCTCTTCCACCTGCGAATCCACTAGCATGTCCATTTGAGCATGCACAATACTATCAACGTCACTGACGTGCCACTGGGTAGCATTTGCTCATTACTAGCATGCTCTCTTGCTACTAATGAGGTTTTCTGTCAGTACTATAAATTACTATAACGCTTTTGCCGCTACTGCCGAGCTCTCGGCGGCAGAATCATAATGACTGTTACAGCCGAGCAAGTTGATGGAAATATATAATCGAAAATAATTATTTGCCGAAGTAAACCAACTGAACAAAATAAAGAAATGAACTCATGGTGAAAGGGGTAACTTTGGCAATTATTGGTGAGTTAATGATACTTATAAAATTTCAAAAACCTCTATTTATTGAATACATAAATGCGATTAAAAATAAAATAAAAATTGTTTTAAATAGCATTTTGATGGGCGTAAATTGAAATTGTTGTTGTTCCAAAGTTGATGAAATTTGAAACCGAGGACGCACAGGACCCAAGAGGACAATGAAAATTTAATGATGAAGTAAATCAAATACTTGATTTTTTTTTTTTTATATGAATACCGCACAAGAGTCCCAACTGCTCCCGTCTGGAGTCAGTGGGACTATGGCATCCCCAATATGGGTATGTTGTGGGGGTGAAGATAATGGGGAGGGTAAGGAGATGGGGAAGAGGAAGGTGGGAAGTACCTGGCTATTCAGATCTGGTCACCAAACACGGCTAAAGCCATTTCAAGCAACGTTTCAATTTTGAATGGTGGTCTTACACCAGGGCGATACTGAAAGTATCTTCCTCTCTGGAGCGTACCTCAAATATACTTTATATTGTTTTAAATAAATAAATTGTGAAATAACACAAATTAATGACATAAAATTTATTTGCCACGCCGGGATTCGATCCCGCGACCTTCGGAATGCGAGTCAAGAGCCGTACCGCTGGACTACGCCGGCCGTCAAATTTGCCGTTGATTCAGAATAAGAGAAGAATAAAATATGAGACGATTTACAAACGTGAAGGAACAATGAGTGTGCAATAAAGACAAAGTTTCGTGAATTTAAAAAACAAACAACTTTTAAAAAATTGTCATTTTGAATATTTTTGTTAAGTCTTAAGTACGCCACTGAGATCAAGTTTACAGGTAAACGAGCTCGACGGCTTGGTGGTCAGGACTTAGTATTTCCTTTGTGTTTGGTTCTTTACCACATCATGCATCGCGTACCACCGGCAATAGAACCAGCACAGGCATCTTCCTCAACAGAGATTTGATCTCGTTCACAAATTTAGTTTATAGATATTTTTTTTTTTTTTTTACATTTAATACCGCACAAGAGTCCCAACCGCTCCCGTCTGGAGCCAGTGAGACTATGGCATCCCCAATCGGGGTATGTTGTGAGGCTGAAGGTAGTGGGGAGGGGAAGGAGATAGGGAAGAGGAAGGTGGGGGAAGTACCTGGCTATTCAGATCTGGTCACTAAACACGGCTAAAGCCATTTCAAGCAACGTTTCAATTCTGAATGGTGGTCTTACACCAGGGCGATACTGATAGTATCTTCCACTCTGGAACGTGCCGCAAATATACTATTTATTATTTTAAATGAATAAATTGTGAAAATAACACAAATTAATCAAATAAAATTTATTTGCGCACGCCGGGTTCGAACCCGCGACCTTCGGATTGTGAGTCGAGAGTCTTGCCTCGGGACCACGGAGGCCGTCAATATAATATATTTAGTGTTGACAATTTCGTAAATTTCCAAAAGAAACTAATTTCGATTTTATCTGCCTATAATTAACTTTTATTATTTGTGTTATTTTCACAAAATCTCTCATCCAAAACCTTACCATTAAATTATATCACAATTTTTTGTGGTTGTTGTTCTGTTTTCATTAATACATCTACACACATAACTGTATGTTTATACATCTACACACATAACTGTATGTTTATACATCTACACACATAACTGTATGTTTATACATCTACACACATAACTGTATGTTTATACATCTACACACATAACTGTATGTTTATACATCTACACACATAACTGTATGTTTATACATCTACACACATAACTGTATGTTTATACATCTACAAACATAACTGTATGTTTATACATCTACACACATAACTGTATGTTTATACATCTACACACATAACTGTATGTTTATACATCTACACACATAACTGTATGTTTATACATCTACACACATAACTGTATGTTTATACATCTACACACATAACTGTATGTTTATACATCTACACACATAACTGTATGTTTATACATCTACACACATAACTGTATGTTTATACATCTACACACATAACTGTATGTTTATACATCTACACACATAACTGTATGTTTATACATCTACACACATAACTGTATGTTTATACATCTACACACATAACTGTATGTTTATACATCTACACACATAACTGTATGTTTATACATCTACACACATAACTGTATGTTTATACATCTACACACATAACTGTATGTTTATACATCTACACACATAACTGTATGTTTATACATCTACACACATAACTGTATGTTTATACATCTACACACATAACTGTATGTTTATACATCTACAAACATAACTGTATGTTTATACATCTACACACATAACTGTATGTTTATACATCTACACACATAACTGTATGTTTATACATCTACACACATAACTGTATGTTTATACATCTACACACATAACTGTATGTTTATACATCTACACACATAACTGTATGTTTATACATCTACACACATAACTGTATGTTTATACATCTACACACATAACTGTATGTTTATACATCTACACACATAACTGTATGTTTATACATCTACACACATAACTGTATGTTTATACATCTACACACATAACTGTATGTTTATACATCTACACACATAACTGTATGTTTATACATCTACACACATAACTGTATGTTTATACATCTACACACATAACTGTATGTTTATACATCTACACACATAACTGTATGTTTATACATCTACACACATAACTGTATGTTTATACATCTACACACATAACTGTATGTTTATACATCTACACACATAACTGTATGTTTATACATCTACACACATAACTGTATGTTTATACATCTACACACATAACTGTATGTTTATACATCTACACACATAACTGTATGTTTATACATCTACACACATAACTGTATGTTTATACCCATAAACTAGCTCAAATATTACATTTTGTTTTATTTCAGGTTTTATTACTGATTACATATATTTTGCTAAATTGTATTAGTTTTTTATAAGTAGGTACTATATCTTACGAGTTAATTAAATTATTGTTTATTCTGTTTTATAGATTTTGTAACACACATAATTAATATTGCGAATAGGCGACTTTTTTATGTTATACTTTCTTTTAGATACTATTTCAAGCTTATATCATATTGAATCATCGTTATAGTATTTTGTTAAGTTGCAATAAATTTAATTATATTATATACATGTGTGTCGTTTTCTTACAATTACTACAGCTGCATTTTTACACTTAATTACTGTGATCAATTTGTCTGAATGTCGTTGGCGCTAATAAAAAACTGTAAAAAGAAGAGAAGCCAGCAGTCCACAGTGGAGTCCTGGTACCATACCTGAGCAGTGAGGCATGGAACTGGCAGAGGAAGGATGAAAGTACACTGAATGCTGTTGAAATGAGATCCCTGAGGCAGGTGTGCGTAAAACCATGTATGATCGTGTGAGAAATGAGGATATCCACAAAGAATGTAAGGCTGATGTAAGCATAATGAGTAAGATTAAGAAAGGCACCCTCAGATGGTTTGGGTATGTAGGCGTAGGCAAATGATAGAAGAAAATAGTATGAGAAGAATATATGACGCAAATGCGAATGGAAGAAGAAGTGAAAAAAAACCCTCGACTCTGTGCAGAAACGGGCGGTCCGTTTGATAGATTCTCCTAACTTAACAAACGGATTGCAATCTTTAGAGCACAGGCGTCAGGTGGGAATGCTGTCCTTGTCCTACCGGTATTACAATGGAAGATGCTCCGAGGAACTAGCGTCATTGATCCCCTCGGCACCGGTGCATAGTAGAGAAACACACCAAATACGCGCCCGACATTTGTACACGGTTGACATTAGTCACACGAGAACGGGTCGTTTCTACGACTCGTTCTTGAGTTCAACAGCTCGGCTGTGGAACGATTTGCCGGCCTCTGTGTTTCCTCCCTCCTACAACACGGGTCTCTTCAAGACCCATGTCCACTCCTTCCTCTCCTCAAAAACACCCTCCACACAGCATCTTCAAAGATGACATAGGCCCTGAGAGAAATTATTTTCCTCAGGGCCTTCTGTGCGGAGTTAATGTAAAAAAAAAAAAAAAAGTCGGGGGCGCCCGAGAACGACATGGCACGATCAAGTGAATCAGATACTTGAGTCGGGCCATGTCAAAAGTCAGAATAATAGAAGAGTATGTATGAGACGATGTATGAATGTGAGTGAGGCAAAGAGTGTGTGCCAAGACCGAGTTGTTTGGCGGTCCGTCCTCTCTGCCTACCCCTGCGGGGAAGCGGCGTGATGGTTAGTTAGTTTTATCAATTTGTAAAATTTTCAGCTAAAAAGCCCACTAGGGCGTAATTTAATAAATAAATAAAATCTTTCAGTACACAACAAGAACTTTATTTATTTAAAATAATTTAAATCAAAAGCAGCTGTTTTGCTTTTCGAAGGTAATTGCCAAACTGAGGTAAAGTCAGTGATGTAGGCGACGTAGTTTAAAAAAATGATTAGATTCGTAGATGTCCGATTTCCCATTAGAAGAAACATTAATTATATGAAATCTTGATATTTTAAGTATTTCTTTCATGACTTTTCCGGAGATTATTGCTTGTAATGTATGATCACTATCCACCGTCGACATAAAGGCACATTAAGGCGTATTAAGCTGTTTTAAGTGTCGATGCTATCCATCTTTAATGTTTAATGATAAACCGTTAATGCATTCTATTTTAAGATGTAGTTAGTTTCTTTATTGACGAGATATCATAAGTCGATTCGAGCCGAGTTTCACCATCCATTTAAATCCATTACACGTAGGCCATTTGTACAAGGAGGTTTTACGTATTTGTAGCGACTCGAGTTTTGTGCGCGTAGCGTACGCGTCGCTCGTCAGTATCCGCCTTATTATTTTGCTGGGGTTCGTACACAATGCGACGCATCGGCAACGTATTGGACATCAGTTGCACTCTTTTTTTGCAGTTTTAGAATTTTCATGTAAATATGGACCATTCTCTTATTTTGAAGGTCAAGTGGATTAAATTTCATTGATCTTGAAATAAAACTGTAGTTTTGTATATAAAACAAAGTCTCACTGGTACACTTCTTCATGTATATAATATAGATATTAACATATGATATATAACCGATGTCCCCAGCGTTGCCCTGGTATTACGCATTTTGCAGAGTTTTTCAAAATCTGATGTAGAAGTTAATTTTCATTATTTTTATTTTGACCATCAAGCGTGCAAAATTTCATCAAAATTATCATCATAATACCGCTTTAAGAGGTAGGTTGGAGGTGGTGTTTTTGAAGGGGGTGGTTTTTCGCAATCTCTTGTAGATAGTGACTATTATTCCTATTATTTTGTAGATCAAGTGTGCAAAATTCCATCAACCTTGAAATAAAACTTTAGATTTGCTTACTTGCCTGTTTGCCACAGACATTGAACTTTATATCTTAGAAGAAGGTTAGATAAATTACAGAATACGTAAGAAATGATTTTGCGGTGAAGGCGTTGGACTAAGGTTGAAAAAAACGACAAATGTCCCAAAATTAATATTTATTTCACTGTATAGGTGAATCGAAATCTTTTTTTTAGATCGTTATCTATGCTTATAATCAAGGTAAAAAAGAACAATGTAGTTTTCATCGCTGGAGTCATTTCACATCGAATTTTAGTTGCACGTGAAAAAATTAACAAGTTCAGTATAATTCAGGTAGCGTCGTGTCCGAAAACTTGCTTTCAAGAGTAGCATATCAGTAGGCAACTCGTGGTTGCATCACAGTCACGTAGCTTGTAAGTATCTCCCTGTACGAAGGGCCATAAGTCAATAATAAACCATCCAAACTAACCGCTCACCACTGAAGACTAAACGCGGTGTAACTATTGCGCGGCGCAAAATGTCGGAATAGTGAAAAACTTAACTTGTAGCTGCTCGGCGTTGGTATACTTTATTCAGCCAAAGCGGCTTAACTATACGAACATAGAGCCAGCGCGTAAGAATCTAATAAGTAAGACGGATGTTTAAAAAAAATATTTCTCTTTTAAAAGCAAGGCTGAAAAATTGGTTGACTCAAGTCCTCCATTCTCAGAACGAGTATCTATTGAGAATGTCGGTCAAATAATTTGTGAACTCATTAAACCATAGTTCTCCGAAACACTGCACCATATACCATTATATTATTTAGTACGCACTTTGAATAATATTATTATTATGAAGTAACTGTAAATTTAGGATGGACCTAGTTATTGGAGTGAGCCAAAGATGTAATAATAATTATTTAATACTATTTGGGTTAAGTGTTTCCCCTTAAAATTGGTTGCATGATTACGACTTCCGTACTGTTTTTGATATGTATGAGTGTATCATCACATACGCGAAAGATATTAAACCTAACCTAACCTAACCAGCGATTCCTGAACATAATATTTGGAGTAAAAATGTAGTTGTCGTTTGCTGTCCTATAATACTTTTTTTCAATTTAAAACAAAAAATATACACATTTTGCCACTGGTATTGCTTCGCGAGTCATGTGATACACACTTCGCCTCGTTCCAGTACCGTACAGATGAGAAAGAGCGCATGTCACATGATCCGTTGCGACGGTGTTGTGATCTCTACTACTGTGACATCTACCTTTTTGATCCCAAAAATACTCAGGAATAGATGGTTAAAATCATTCAGGTACCTACGTACTGATAAATCTGTATAACTATGAAAAAATATGTGTGATGTTTAAAGTTATTCCGTCCTAAAATGTAATTTATTTATTTATTATTTGAAACATTTACAGAGTGTTAACAATTATTACAGTAATAGAATTACAGTTAGTATATTACATAGATATTAACACTCCATTTAGAAATGTTCACAGCATGAGTAATCAAAGTTAAGCCTTTTCTAGACGGAAATGCTTATAGTGATAACAGAAATAATTATGATCAAAATGAAATATAAAACATAGTAGTGTCAAATATAATACCCTGCAGAGAAAGAGAAAAAATAAAGAAAGGGTATGACAATAAAGCAACTACATAACTGTTCTCCACTAAGTGTCAATGATACCCTGCAGAGAAAGGGAAAAAAAAAGTAAGAAAGAAAGGGTACGACAATAAAGCAGCTACATAACTGTTCTCCACGAAGTGTCATGGTAGGAGTTTGATCATTTTTTATGTTATCAGAAGCAAACGTTTTCCAAATTTTATCATTTTGTTTGTTGTTGTAAAATAATTGTTAAACCTCTGACGAAGTCAGTAGATAAAGTGACATGATGACAAAAACTGGATATGGATAATGGATACATGAACTAAAATCTCAAATGATGCCAGAAGGCTCATGCAGAAAATATGAAAACGTCAAATTTAATTCATATTAAAAAAACTCACTTCAAGCTCGCTGTTATAGAATTACATCGGTGAAAAGCTTTGCTGCTCGTCTTATTTTTTATTCATTATTATCACTTTTCTTCCTACAAAGATTGGGCAAATTTTTTGATTTATATTTTTCACAATTTTATTCAGTACTGGCCAAAATGCACCAACTGTTCACTAATTAGGAGGCTTCTTCATCGAATAGGTTATTTCCAGCCATTAGCCACAAAGGAAATAATGCAAGTATAAAACAGAAGCATGCTGATCGATACATGTAATGGACTCAAAGTCAACATGCGATGAAGTTTTGTAACAGCAGTGTCGAATGGTGGCCGACGTTCATTAGTTTGTAAGTTGGCGTGTCGCACAGTGGTACCGCTGTAATTAGCCCGAAGCCAATATCGGATATCCATATGAGAGATAGAGGGGTGTAATGATCAAAGGACAAATTTATTATTTATGAAACGTATTGCAAAGGGATTGCCATGCTACAGCAAATCTAATTATTTCAACCGTATATTGATAAGTGTTAAATCTCTAATACTTTCCCTTTCTCGAATCGCATTGGTTAAAATTTGCACACCGCTTCTAGGGTTTACAGATGGTATGACCGATATAAAGTCAAGTGAGACTTCGAGAAGCTTAACTTTGCCTTCCGGGTCTGTCCGCGCAGCTTCAGGTCTAGAAAAGATACTGGTATTCCTTTTGCTATAAAGTTTAACGAGCGGATAGGGAAAAAGTAGTTTCCTTTGGGTTATTTATTGTTAAAATACCCACAAAGTTAGTGTTATAGTTTTATACTGTTTTATGATTAGTGAACTGTCATACTTAGTCCAATAAAGACTAATTGTGTTTACCGTATAAAAGTGGGATTTTATTTCATTACCACCGCTACAATGCCGATATCTATGGCAATATTAAGTACTGTCTGTAGTTAATGCTTTATAGTATAACTAATTCATGGGTGGAGGAAAGAGACATTAAAATCAATGTTATTCTAGAAATCGAAAGCAATAACAAATAAATTCAATGCAACAGCTAGTTGCTTCAACCGAGCTTTGCCAAATTATTGTTATTTGTCCAATTGCATAGTTTAAAAGTATGGAAGCAACAATATGACGTCTTTATCGTATCGTATCGTATCTTTTTTAATACAATTTATATTGTTAAAATTTCTAGATAGCCAAGTTATAAATCCCAACATTTTTAAGCCCTTATTACAGATTTGTTATGTGGTTAACAAATGAAAGATTTGATTGAAAAGTGATGTCTAAGTGTGCCTATTACTGTGATTTATTTTTTAAGTATTATGCCGTTGTTTGCTTTTTTCATCTTAATCCTAGGTTTCAGACAGCGGGAGATGCAAAACGTTGGCTAAAGAAAGGTGCAGTGCAACACGGCGTAATACCCTAAAAAAAAATCACAATCATATTACGTTGGCAGTGAAAATCAAAAATAAAATAGATTTTTCAAAGCTTGCTGAAATGCGATCAAAAAATTATTTTATCGATCTACAAATTCCAGATAAGTACAGTTGTGCTATTTACGCAACAACATAGCTGAACTTTTGAGAAGTTTTGTCCATAAATTCCTCAAATTTTAAATTGTATTCTACGATTCCATTTTCAGACTACACCTGTTGTTATTACAACGTACAACTGATCTTCTTCTTTTGTACTAGTATATTTTTATTTTATAAGTACCTGATCGTTTTTCCTTTAAGTCCATTCCCACATATGGTGTACAGTGCACATTCAACCTCGCGTAACATTTCGAAATATTGGACCATATTTTCTATTCGGATATTGTGTTACCTGTGCTATATCTACATTGCTTGTATGTTCACATGACATTAGCCGTATCCTATTGAATTTCTATTGATTTTGAAGATATTAATTTGTATTTACGTTCCTTGAAATTCTAACCTGCTTCCAAATTGCGTCGAAAAATAACGATGTCAACAAAAAATAATCTCGTAGTGTTGTTTCGACGTTACTTTTAATATTGTTATTAAATCGAAACATTTGACAGTAGAAATATTTCGATTATGTTCGTATTGCTAATAAATATCTAGTTTAACATTTAAAATAACGACACACATCGAAATGCTTGAAATCAGCGCGCAAAATTAAACTACCATTTAAAATGTTAAGAACAACATAAATTTCGTCGATTTTAAAATTAGCTTGATGATTAACCTCATTATCTGATCTTTAAATAAATCACGTTTAATATAGAAAACACCAATGATTTTTACTCAACTTTCTACAGCAATTTTTCAAAGAGATTTTAAATAAAGATAATAATATAAATCAATATAAAGATATAATTTATTGTTATCAAGTTTAATTTGTAGAACTCCATTTTAATTTTTTTATTTCTTTTATATATTTAATAATACTACTATTCAATTTATAAAAACAGTTTATTTATAAACAAGTTCTGCTAGGTAATTATTTTTACACGTGACAGCTGTTTCGCCTTCTGAAGGCATTATCAAACTGTGGTCTTGCCACATACAGACGAGGTATTTATGTTATTTCTAGATAGGATTTTGATGACTAATTTTAATTATGAGTAAACTGACTAAAATTATTAATGGTTATTACCCTTTTAAAAGATACCCAATTACTTATATTGTTTAAATTCGACTGAAGGTCGTTAAGTGCACTAATCGTTATTTCTAATATGAATCATTTCCAAATGATGACTCATGGTTTTATTTTCTGTATAATTAAGTTTAAGGTCGTTAATACTCTAAACTTATTCCTAATGTGAATTATTCCCAAATGATGACTCGTGGTTTTATTTTCTAGTAAAATTATTATTATTATTGTTTTAACATTGGTTTGAACATATCTAACAACGGTGAGTGAATTATATTGGTCTGTTCATTTATTAAAATAGCTTTAGGATTATTAAAGTGCTTGTTAATTTCTAGTTGTTCTAAAAGATTTAGTTTGTGTCCTTTATTTTGTATATGTAAGGGAGTTGGCTTATTATCGCCGCTAAGTGAGTGATTATCATCTAGGAGATGTTTGGCAAATTGTGATTGCATTTTATTATTATTTTTAAATGATCGCATATGTTCTTTGAACCTAGTATTAAAGGACCGGCCAGTTTGTCCAATATAAACAGCGTTGCATTCGTCACACTGGAGTTTATAAATGCCGCTATTTTTTAGTTTGGGTATTTTATTTTTTGAATTTTTGAGAGATGATCCCAAATTATTATTAGTGCGGAAGGCAATATCTAATCCACAATTTTTGAGAACTTTAGCAATTTTATTGGATGTCGGTCCGACAAATTCTAAACATCCAAATTTATTTTCCGTTTTATTATTAATTGCTGGGTAAATTAAGTTAAGGTTATTTTTATGTTTTTTATGACTAATTATTTTATCAATGTCTCTACTCTTGAAGCCGTTATTTGGGATCATCTCTCAAAAATTCAAAAAATAAAATACCCAAACTAAAAAATAGCGGCATTTATAAACTCCAGTGTGACGAATGCAACGCTGTTTATATTGGACAAACTGGCCGGTCCTTTAATACTAGGTTCAAAGAACATATCATTTAAAAATAATAATAAAATGCAATCACAATTTGCCAAACATCTCCTAGATGATAATCACTCACTTAGCGGCGATAATAAGCCAACTCCCTTACATATACAAAATAAAGGACACAAACTAAATCTTTTAGAACAACTAGAAATTAACAAGCACTTTAATAATCCTAAAGCTATTTTAATAAATGAACAGACCAATATAATTCACTCACCGTTGTTAGATATGTTCAAACCAATGTTAAAACAATAATAATAATAATTTTACTAGAAAATAAAACCACGAGTCATCATTTGGGAATAATTCACATTAGGAATAAGTTTAGAGTATTAACGACCTTAAACTTAATTATACAGAAAATAAAACCATGAGTCATCATTTGGAAATGATTCATATTAGAAATAACGATTAGTGCACTTAACGACCTTCAGTCGAATTTAAACAATATAAGTAATTGGGTATCTTTTAAAAGGGTAATAACCATTAATAATTTTAGTCAGTTTACTCATAATTAAAATTAGTCATCAAAATCCTATCTAGAAATAACATAAATACCTCGTCTGTATGTGGCAAGACCACAGTTTGATAATGCCTTCAGAAGGCGAAACAGCTGTCACGTGTAAAAATAATTACCTAGCAGAACTTGTTTATAAATAAACTGTTTTTATAAATTGAATAGTAGTATTATTAAATATATAAAAGAAATAAAAAAAAAAAAAAAAAATAAATAAAAAATAAAGATATAAATAAAGATAATGTCATATGTTAAAGCGCCTAAGCATACACTAACTGGAGTGTAATAATTGTAACTAATAGGTATCTTGTGATTAGTAACAGGTTATTTGCTAAAGTTAGGCAATCGGGTGGATACATTTAAAACATTTTAATTTTACATTCAACCCACAAAGTATTTTTCCTGACCATAAAATGTAGCTTGTGAAATCAATGCCCGCAATAAATAGCGTTCGTTATCACAGTGCATCGGACCTGTCGCGTTTTTTAATGTTTTTATTTGCAATAATTATAAATAAAAATAATAAGGCTAACTTCGCATGCGAAAGTACCCATAATATAAAGGTTTCGATAAGTCACGAACTTTGCTTGTTGAAGGCCCGTCAATAACGACTGGGAAAATTACGTTAATTATACAGGCAACCTCGACAAAGAAACTTTAATAAAGGTTTTATTTCAGTTAACAAGTATTTCAAAATAGTTATTTGGATAAATTTCTTAATATGTAAACAGAAATCTTATTAAATAAAGCAGCAAAAAACTAGAACGGCATTGAGAAAATTGTTTAGCATCATTTTCACTGGGAGCTACGAAATTTTGAGATCCATTAATAAATGTATTTAAGTATCAAAAATTGTCACTGTAATTTTTGCTGGTTCATATTTTTTAACTTTAAAAAATGTGTTGAAACATGTTACATCATAACTAATACTTTTATAGTGATTTTTTTGTACTTTTATACTTTATTAAATTTTATTTAAATTTATGACCGGATCAGTTTCGCCTTGCAATGAACATCTTCAATCTGATTTTTTCATGAAGAAATTTCAAATTTATCGGATCATTTGTTTTGTTTTCGCAAACGATGTTAACAGGTAAATGTATTTAAATAGCTTATAGGCTATTTGACTCAGGAACCAACTAATCTAATGTTATGTTAAATTGCAATACTCTTAATTATCTATCAACTTTATTAGTGCGTATTATCACGGCAATTAAAGATAAAATCATAAAAATATGAATTACAGACGCACTTAAGAAGACTATCCGTTATTATCATTAATATACGTGTTTCAATTATTATACTATCAATATTATCTTTAATCGTTTCCATTGTTGATTGCTCCACCATTGAAATCTTAGGACGGGTTGTTTCAAAAAATTTGATGGATTCATCAAATATTTGATGTTAATTTTCACGTTCTGCGTAAGTTCTATTCAAGTTCTATTATTACATCATTATAGACCAGTTGATTCACAAAACTGAAATCATCACAGAACTTGAATAGAACTTACGCAGAACGTGAAAATTAACTTCAAATATTTGATGAATCCATCAAATTTTTTTAAACAACCCGTCCTTAGACTTCAAAGTGTATAATAGGTGTCAATCAATTACCTATTTCTGATTGTTCCCAACTACTTTAACACTACTCAGTGTTAACACTTCTAGCGTTACTTGATAAGAAACGCGCGATTTATATTTCACTTCGTATAAAACATTACAAGTATACACTGGTTTGAATAGAAGCTATAAGTCTTATAAAAATAAATTCATATCTTTATAGAAAGTGTACACAACAATTTATTATGGAGTTCCACAAGGTACCATTTTGGACCACTTTTAAACAACATATGAATTCTGATTTTCTACGTAACGGCAATACTTCCCGATTAAATCATCATTATAATGATTTTCTGGATGAACCCATATTGAATGTGTTGACCCAATAATGATTGTTAATTTCTACAACAGGTAAAATTGTCGTGATAGAAATTATTGTCATGGAGTTCCGCGAGGAATCATTTATGAGCCATTTTAAAACATTGATAATGGCAAACTGTGCCACTAACCCACGGAGACAAAGTGGTTAGGCTTATTATTTATTCAGCCTGTCTGTGGAGCTGAAAATGGTGAGAAATATCTACAGCGTTACAGGTTTAGGTAAACCACTTTTTTCCTCTGGACTCTAGACATAATGTAAGTCACTGGTCGGGTTTCCAACGCCTACGGTTATTTTTGGTCATATGCCTCGTACTTCAGATAGACGCCTAAACATGTAGATAAATATGCTAACTAGTCTTGGATTAAAATGAAAGAATCGGTTTTCGGTTTCTAAGATTTTCTTTTTATTTTCTACTAGTAAAATAATACTGGTTCAATTATATATATATATATATATATTTTTTTAATTTATGTATATCGATACAGAGATTTACTTCACACTCTGTGTCGTCTTCGAGTACTATGAAGGGGGTATTTTTAAGGAATGGTAGAAATAAACATGTTAATACTTAAAGAGACAAAATAAATAAATGTATGATCTCGGTTAAAGATTATTCAGACACTGCTAATCATCAATCCATTTTCTGAAAAGAGTCACAAAAAAAGATTTATAGCCATATACGTCTATTCTGCCACACAACTTTCTTCAAATCACATTCGTACATCTTCTCATACTAATTTATCTAGTTATGTTATACATGGTGTTTGAAAGAGAAAGTACGAGAACAGTGTGTGATATAGTTGTGAACGATGAATACTTGGAGCAGGTGGATGAGTTTGTGTATCTGGATAGTATGTTTACGAGAGATGGGAAGGCTGATAGCGATATCGAAAGAAGGGTAAATGCCGGTAACTCCGTTAATGGAGGACTGAATGCCGTTGGCGCTAATAAAAAACTGTCAAAAGGAGCGAAACTAGCAGTCCACAATGGAGTCCTGGTACCTACCCTGATGTATGGTAGTGAGGCATGGAACTGGCAGAGGAAGGATGAAAGTAAACTGAATGCTGTAGAAATGAGATCCCTGAGGCGTATGTGTGGTAAAACCATGTATGATCGTGTGAGAAATGTGGAGATCCGCAAAGAATGTAAGGCTGATGTAAGCATAATGAGTAAGATTAAGAAAGGGACCCTCAGATGGTTTGGGCATGTAGAGCGAATGAACGAAGAAAGTAGTGTAAGAAGAATATATGACGCAAATGTGAATGGTAGAAGAAGTCGGGCACGCCCGAGGAAGACATGGCACGATCAAGTGAATCAGATACTTGAGTCGGGCCATGTCAAAAGCCAGAATAATAGAAGAGTATGTATGAGACGATGTATGAATGTGAGTGAAGCAAAGAGTGTGTGCCAGGACCGAGTTGTTTGGCGGTCCGTCCTCTCTGCCTACCCCTGCGGGGAAACGGCGTGATGGTTAGTTAGTTAGTTAGTTATGTTATTAAAAAAAATATCTATAATGTCTTCTTCCGATTCTTGACATGACCTCAATCAAGTATTTGATTATAGAATGATTGGCCTGATTTTTCATCTAGTCAAGTACCAGTTAGTTCATTTGACTTAAATATGCAGAATTTTATTTATTTATTTATTTATTTATAAATAAACGCCCTTTTTCGAGGCTTTTACATATATAGCATAGAAAAAACATTTTATTGTACAGAACTGAACTGCCTCAATAACAATATTTTAAATTTATTCAAAGATAAATTGAAGATGTCCACTGACTTGACGCGGATGTTTCGATTTCACCAAGAAAAAGCTAGAGTGTTATTGGTTTACAACTCCAAAAAATAACGACAGTTAGTCGGTATCATAATTCGACCTAAAAAAGGTGAGACATGCAAGTGTTCAAACTACGATAAGCTACCTACTATCAGGGCTTTTTCAGCATAAATATTATACGATCATGGCTAAATCAAAGTGCTTTTATGAGCATCAATTTGAATAAAATTGTGCAGGCCTTGTACTGCATAAGGTGGGTTTTGATAGTTATGAAGACTTGATGGTATTCATAAGATCGTTAAACCCATCCAATATATAGCCAACTTAATAATAACAACAACCGCAAATGCTTCTTCATTTGGTGACCTGACCCTATATATGTCAAGGAATTACATTTACTCCATTATGTGGGTGATTGTGATGTGTGTGCATTATTATATGTATCTGAGGTATATTAATAAAAATCTTGAGACATAAAATACGATTATTCGTGGCATTAAAATAATCCGAGAATTTTTATTGAAATACCTACAATTACGTCGTAAAAACCGCGTAATAATAAACTTGCACGAAGATTTCAACACAATTATTTATGATAATTTTTCTCGAAGCATTCAGTAATTTGGAGTTTATTGAAAATTCTTTAATTTTTATATAATTTGATGTTATATAAGAAGTATTTTAATAATTTTCATTGCGTTGTTTATTTTGCGGAAGCACAGTGCGATGCAATCGATTTTTTAAATGCATTTCCTCAATTTCATCATTTAAATTAAAAAATAATTTTATGTACTTATATTAATTTCAAACTCCTCATTGTATTCATTGTAATCAAACAGAAAATGTATTTTGTTTCTCAGTAGATGTCAAATTCCATTTCGGCAAATGCCATGCACGGCATCTTGTGCAATTATTTAAGATATTTTAAATGTCCGTAGCTCAGAACATAACTGATGTTGGGAGTCCAAATAATTGTTTTAATCTTAACATTGAAGACATAAAAAACAAATGCAAAGCAGACCTCACAATTCTAGAGTTTTCTCTGTTTCATCACATAGATTAATTTTTTTACATTAACTCCACACAGGAGGCCCTGAGGAAAATAATTTCTCTCATGGCCTATTTCATCTTTGAAGATGCTGTGTGGAGGGTGTTTTTGAGGAGAGGAAGGAGTGAACATCGGTCTTGAAGAGACCCATGTTGTAGGAGGGAGGAAACACAGAAGCCGGCATATCGTTCCACAGCCGAGCTGTTGAACTTTGAACAGCATTCCCACCTGACGCCTGTGCTCTAAAGATTGCAATCCGTTTGTTAAGTCAGGAGAATCTATCAAACGGACGGAGTCGAGGGTTTTTTTCAGGTATTTTGGGGCTCTAAACCAGAGGTGGCTGCCAAATTCAACCGTGGGGTGCACTTGTGATTTTTATATTCAGATATTCGTATATTCAGTTAGTTTCTAAAATAAAATCCTCTCGGGGATCAAATATGATATTTTTGTTTTATAAGTAGGTTATGCTAATGGTTAAAACGCACCTTTATTTGAAAAACCCATCGCAGTTTTTAAAAGTAGGTTGAGCCTAAAAACGAATAATTTCTACTCTTCTACTAACATTAGGCATTTAAATGCAAATATTTTCTATTGATGTTTGGAAAGTTTCTCAAAACTGGTGTGGTGGGAGTCAGTTGAGCTACAAAAGTTACATTGATAAGTCCTATTTTGGTTTGACAATAGCACTGTGTATATTAATACTGTATGCACTTTGAACTGAATCATTGTGTAAATCGGAAATGACACAACGTAAAGCTATTTTCAGAATACTACCTAACATTCCT
Source organism: Glyphotaelius pellucidus (assembly GCA_936435175.1). Classification (NCBI taxonomy): domain Eukaryota; kingdom Metazoa; phylum Arthropoda; class Insecta; order Trichoptera; family Limnephilidae; genus Glyphotaelius; species Glyphotaelius pellucidus. The sequence continues at coordinate 7,397,724 of OW386550.1, forward strand.
AAGTGTATTATTTGTAAAATACTAACATTTTCCTCCATCATCGTCAGATGTGATTAATAATGCCAGTTCTTCGGTGTACCTTCCAAATATCGATAGAAAAAAATGATTCCTGTCTGGCGGAGGTTTAGTGTTCAAAAGATGACTAATCATCTATTGAGATAGGATAATCCTTTATGAATTGCACAGGGATAAAAATATTTTGAAGGTATCTGCGATAGTTTAAGCTACGTAGCATAGCTGGCTCTAGTGCTAGTATCTCGTAAAGTTTATAGTGTTATCCAAAAGGTGTCTTTAGTATAAAGGTTCGCCCCTCCAATTTAGAAGTGAGTAGTTAGGTTTTTACTAACAGAGAGATTTTGAGAGGGTAAGAGAACGGACATGGGTCTTCCGACTCATTCTCAATTTTAAGAGTTTCTTGTCTAAATAAAGAAAAACTGTTTTATGAGAAATGAGTTTTTAATAACAAAAGCCATTCACAACCACATCTAAGGGCTTTAGACCAGTCCGGACTCAATAGAAGGGGACACTTTCGATTTTTACAGGGTCAGAAAATTTCTGCTTTAATAGTATCTGCGAGCTCTGTAAACCACGCCCAGCTTCCGGAAGACTCAACTCTGGCTGTATCTGACCGGGTTACACGTATATTTATATATGTCATTGGATCTTGATCCAGCTTGTACGAGCTGTACGAGTTCCTGCGACTTGTTCTAGGTCTCCACTCGAGCGCTGCTAAGCTAGCAATAATCGGCAACTTTTTGAACAAATACAAAATAACAAAACATATTATTGAAGCAGGATCAAGACGCCTAAAAAAAATTATAAACAGAACAGTAAACATTTACAAGGGTGATTACAGACAAATAATATACAAAGCTTGAGGGATTGATTTTGATACCCACAGGCAGAAATTGTGAAATTTACAGAACTATGTGCAAGGTATTGAGAAATTGGGCTATTCCAATGTTGCATCGAGAGTTGAGTGTTTTACGGCTACTATTAAATTTTATTCAGATACCAATCTAATATTCACACGAATGTTTTAACGACGGTTAATTTTACTCGAAATATAATAATATTTTAACAGTTTCTTTCAGGTTATTCACCTTGTTCAAAATAACGACTGAACCTTGTTCACCCACTGCGCGAATGTAAAATTTACAGTTTGACCTAAAATGGCAAATATATCATATCGCTAGTTCGCAAGCGATGAATTAATTATAAAAATACAGGTATTCGTTTGGAGCGATTATTACTTTGATGAAGCAACCAAAGTTGCGGAAAGAAACCGCTGTGTTGATGTTGGGAAATGCAGCTAAATGAATAAAATCGATCGAGTGCAGTTTTCGATAACAATATTGGCGATATTATCGTTTCGCGGCATTGCCGTGGCAAATCAACGTGGTTCGTTGAAATTTATTTTCCTAGTTACACGGTGCAAATTAAGTTGTTTATCAAAGAGGCAGAGGTGTTGAAAATGGTTTGATTGCTTCAATAAGAACGAAATGAAATAAACACCAATGAATATATTATTATATCTGCCTGTGCCTCAGTTGTTTCAATATATGGCTTTCCTACTGACCGGATCTCGAAAGCTGATTCCGCGAAACTCATTTGCAAGCCGGTCTGTTTGTTGTGGTTTTAGAGCATAAACAACATTGATTGACCAGAAAATACCGCAAATTGTTATCAGTGTTTATGTTTGACACCATAATAATAAGTACCTACTTGAAACCGAAACAATGGGTGATCGTGGTTTTAAAATGCGCAATGTAAGAAATGCACAAAACAAAATTCAAATTATATTATTGGGTGACGACTTACATCAACACAGAGAAGAAACATTTGATTCTTCAATCGTGCTGCAACTCTTGGAGAGACCTTGTTGCCATTCTCCATCGCTTCATCGTTCTGAAGGCTTTTTTAAGGAAAAAGGCTCATTCGTATACCTTCCTTCCTTGCTTCATCCATAATTAATATTGGCGACTATTCAAACAAGGGTATTGGTAAATATAATAATAAGAAATTGTAAAGTTGAGTAATCTTATCGGGAACAATAGAGTTAGAAGCAACAGCAGAAATAGAAATAGACATAGGTTCGCTGCTTAATAGGCACTTTAATATTTTAAATTGTATGAGTGTAGTTTTCTAACTAAAAGCTAATTTAAAGGTCAAAGTTGTACTTGTTATATAAACAATCGCCTTCATAATATTTATAAATAGTATTTTGACTTCTGACCCGGGCTTTTTGCTGTTTATTCTCAGAGTTGTAGAATTTGTTAACACCAACTATCCACCTTGTACCGTAACGCCTTCTCAGAGCGATAAAAGATATAATCTGCTTCATTTGGTGTTCTTCAGTTCTGTACTCGAGTCACGAAAAAAATGTGTATCTCAGAGGATCTCGAGTCTTGTACGTTCTCAGGTGTTTCTCATTGTCATTCGTCCCTCGTGCCGGAGGAATTCTGAAAGTAACATCGACAGGGCGATCTCAGGTCACGATGATCTCACAGCAGTTTAGGTAAAAGAAAACGCCATCAATCTGATGGCTCCAGAAGAGAAAATAAACGAAGATGCAAATGAGACATGAAAAATTTAAATGAGACCATTTAGAACAAAGATAGTCAAAATGTAACCAGGTGGCAGATAAGGCATTTTATAATCTTTCAAACAACAACAGAGAAGAGAAGTCGATCGACGATTTTCAATATCTTTAAGCGTGGTATGATTTAAGATTTCCACGTCCAAAAGTAGTATCGTGAAAAAATCGGAATATTATGCCATTGTGCTTCCTCATTCATTAGCCAACGCGTCTGAAAGCTTTATAGTGTCCATCATCAAACGCATCGTTAAATCCTTATAGTAAAAGCTTTATAGTGTCCATCATAAAACGAGCGTTAAATCCACAAAAACCCATAATTATTGTCAATAGAGACGACGCTGTGCTTAATAGCTCTTGATATCCGGAATTAGACGTCTACTATGAAACGAAATGCAGAAAACCACATTAAGAGAATTCACACTTCTGCATGCATATACACACACTTCAACACGGTCTAAACATCTGCCCTGATGATGGACACTTTAACGCAGTCAAAAAGGTTCGCTAAAAAAGGAAGTATCGCAACATGGAAAATAACGACAAAATTAGTAATGATAATCCAGTCGTTTTCTCATCTTGGTTTAAGAAACGTAATTTGAAGACTCGTAGATGAAACATAAAGAAGAAACATGGATGCTGCGCATATTTCCAAGTAAGTCCACACGGAGGTGTAACTATTAACTGATCGGGAGATCATAACACAGTGTGGGAGGAACAGGAATTGATATTATGGACACACCTCTAATCGGCATTAGCGGTCATAAGGACGAAGCAAATAATTGAGAATATTCAATAATTTAACTAGGTAATCCCCTGATCAAATAAGGAATAAAAAATCTCTCAATGTCTTTTTTCTGACCAATGATAACTAACACAAAGTTAAGCTTTAATTTGCTGCTATAAAACAGTGCCGAAAGCTTTTAACTCACAATATGACCAGAGCATATCTTTATAAAAATTAGATAATTTAGAAGCACTTGAAATTAGAAAATCCCTAAATAATAATTGTAGTATTTTGAATAATCAAATTAATTTATCTTTTAGTCCCATTTTAAATTTATTTCCAGTGAACCGCTATGTTCTTCCCGGAAATCTCACAAGTATCCTCTCCTTTGTGCTCGCCTCCCACTCAAATACCTAAATATTTACATATACAAGTATTTTTTATTATTCAATACAAGTATTACCCCTTACCTCGCTTACCTCCCACCCACACACCTAAAATTTGTATGTCTGACAATATTCTATGTCTACGTAGATCAGTTACTGACGAAGGAAAGGCGTTTCCGAAACCGGTAGAGTGTAATAAAATAAAAGTGGTCTACAACAAATTTATGTGTTTTTATTGCATATCTTTATGTTTCAGTTTGCGTGATATTCACGATATTTAAGATTTATGTAAATAACTAAAAATTAATCGTGCATCGGTTATTAAACAAATGATTAAGAATGTGTCCCGATTATTTTAGAATCAACAATTTACAGACAAAACTTCTCTGCAGACACAGAAGCCTATTGGGTATAATATTTATAATCAAGAGAAAATACTATAGATCGATAGCATTCTGACACGGTTAATCCAACTTTTACTTTAGCTAGAAACATACAAATGATGCGCATCACTAATCGCACACAAGAAAAGTAGAATACTGTACTTCAATGACACCATTTAAAACTACTAGACAAATAAAGTACGCACTTGTTCTAACAGCAACGCTAGTACAAATAATAACAATTTATAAACGTGGTTTAGAAAAGCTCCGGTCAAAGAAAACTCTCTTCGGCGGGTTCTTCACATTTAAGCAGAGTTACTCGTAATTTCTGACGTTTCACGTTGCTTTCTTTGCGCGCAGAACCTGTTTGTATTTACGCAGAGAGCTGTGAGTGTAATTTCAGTTTTGTTTCGTTGGCACACCTGCGGTATGGGATAAACCAGCGTCCATCAGCAGTCGAAGGTTCTGCAGAGGTATGAGTGAGTGTTATTTGAACGGGAAGACACGAGATGAAAGCACCGCTCGGTCAGAACTCGGAACAAATATTGTTATTGAAATCAAACACAAAGGGAACAGGTATATAAGTAAGACTCGAAAGTGTTACGATCCTAATGGATACAAGCTGCTGGATGGTTTTATTTTGTTTAAATGGTTCCTCGTATTTAAAAAAAAATAAATATATTAATTTAAGTTGGTTCACAACAGTCAGCGGGTTATCATAAAAAAATTCAACAAATAATTATCAACCGTCCAAAAACAGTTAATAACTTTAATGTCGATCTGTTGTTGGTACAGAATCCGTTGCAGTAGGCGAGTTTAAGGTCCGAAAAGCGGCATGGCTCCCGGCCTTCACTTTTCTCTGCCATTGAAAAGTCACTAAAATGACTGTATCTGTGTGAGAATGAATCGTATCAATTTCAGGTAGGCATTTAATTTGACGCGTACTATACATAGAACAATAAATATGTGTAACAACTAAAAAAGATAACAATATAATTTAATTCAAAAGAGAGAGTTTAAGAAAGAGATGTCGCAAATAATATTGTTGAATTTTCCTGGAATATAATCTATGAGCACTGTTCTCTTTTCTGCTATGCATTACTGAGGCTGATTGGGGGGGGGGGTTCCCCCTAAATCCATCCCTTCCCTTATATATTTATTGCCTTTGACAAGATTTCAAAAATTTTTGTAAAGTTGTGCGGGCCATGGCTAAATATGTCCAGAATCTGGCAACTACTGTGGATGTCATATTTTAGTCGATACGTTCGCATAAAAACTTGGGAAAAGGTTAAGTTGGTTCTTTATAAAGGACCATGGAAAGTTTCGGGGTTTCTTAATAGACGGTGGATGATAATGATTAATGATTTTGATAGTGGCCAAGCGATAAGATTCTAATCGTTTTTTTTTAATAATTTTTAAAAGAAATTTGAAGTCATTTTTGTCACAACATTCATCCAATGTTTCGAATTTGAAATATTTTAGGCGTTTCTTATAGTCGGTAAGCAGTATAGACAATCTAGTTATTTGGGAAAATGCTCGAGTTGTCTCTTACTGATTCGATCCTTCTTTTGTGAATCCCTTGTAAAAATTCCTGCCCGCGACCAATTGAACTATTGGCTAAGTTTTATTTGGTGAAAGCCACCGTTACAATTTTTCAGTAAAGAATTTGTCTCAATATGTAAGAAAATTTAATATTTTTTGTCAGATACCCGAAGTAAGATAATATCTTTCTCCAAAAACTGACGTATCGTTTAATCCAATAATAAAATTTTATATTGTCTATATTTTTCTGAAGCCATAAAAACTATGCGCCAAGTTTAAAAATATGAAATATGAGTTTTAGTGAAACGCCTGGAAAATAAGGCTGCAGGTAACCCTTTAAAAGGGGTAATCCTCGTCTTATAATAAGGTTTCAGACTACTTGGGACGCATTCCGATAACCAGTGGCACGACGACAATCGGACAATCGGGCAATCGCCAAGGGGCCTATAAACTAGAATAAAAGCTAATTTTTTTACGCAGAATTTTTATTTTGGAATTTACTTCAAGAGCGTTTCACAAAGCTAGAAAATATGTTTAAACTGCAGTATCTACTATAAAAAGCGAAAAAATAAAATATGGTAGTTTACGTATTTGGGTATTTTAGGTACTTTAGGTATTTAAAATGAAAATACAGTAACCATCATAGCAATGAATAAAGAAAAGAAATTTATATATATTTTTTTTAAATCAGGTACTTAGTCATTTTTGTCGATTGCAAATTTATATCGAATTAAAATAAATAAGTCCAAATGGCCGAGTTGGTTAACGACCCGTCCCGGTTAGACAAGAGACCCTGGATTCGAGTTCCAGTTGCGACTGTTACCTTTGTATTTCTTGTGTCTTGTTTTGTTTCATGTTACATTTTAATTCAATTTTGGACGATTATTTTTTGAACGCGATGTCTGCTGTTTACAAAACTACTAAGGGATATGAATTTATCTTTCTGAAGAGATCATTTTTGAGTTTCGCCTTGAATTTCGTTATATCTTTTACAATATGGAATATAGAAGGTAGAAGACTATTCCAAGCCTTAAGTTCGATACTCCCAAAGCTCGATCTAAGAGCTCAAGTGCTTCTATATCTGAAATGCTTTATATGAATAATTATTAATACAGTTATAATTACTTTTACTCTATAAATACTATCATGGATATGGTCGTTTATAACGTATAAGCGACCATAAGTTACAAGCAACAGCAGAGGAGCGCCCTTGAGGTGATTTTTCACAAAAACGGCGCTATATAAATCATCCAATTATTATTTTATTATTATTAATGGATGAGTACCTTCTGCGATCGCGGGTACTTACTGTTTTAAAATTAAATACAATTTATAATGCATCACAAATCTAAAAAGGTGTTTTTTCTAGGCTAAAAGTCGCATCAATGTCATAGTTGTGCCTAATACATAGCTGGATAACATCATTAACATATCAAATTAAGCGCACCAAGCCCAAATGTAGAATACATTATTATTTCTAGGCGTGTTATCAGGAGCGCATGTTATGGAAACGGTGTGGGAGAAGCAAAAATGGGTTAGGTTAGGATCATTTACATAATTACTTAGAGGCAGGTAGGGTTATGGTAGGTATGTAATATATCATATACTCATACACCAACCACTTCACAAACCACGGATGTGGGGATGAGTGGTTCATATTTAAAGTATGAACGATATAAATATACACAAGCATAACCATAAGGACTTGTATATCTGATGGGTGGTAATGTCAGCCATAGACAACCAGTAATTTAAAAATAGGTTATTCCATTTTTGGAATTATATGCAGTGCACGTACCCGAAGGATTTAACCAGCGGTTGCTGAGCATGTGCGACCAGTCAGTGGTTGAGTGGGCATCGCGTTTGGGTCCCACGCGGGCGTCCCGTGTTCGATTCCTCGGCTGGCTAAAACCTCCATCACAACGCAAGCAACATTTTCGGCTTTCTGTGGTGGCAGTAGGAGATTTTCAAACATTGTTGGGTTATTCGTAACCCGGGAATGTTTGTCTTTCTTTTAAAAAAAAAAAATTATGTAAGGATTACAAAACTTAGATATCATTTCCTTTCCACGCATGGCGACGGGATCACTTGATACGCTTTCTCTCTTTTCTGTTATCGTGCTGAATGAGACGCAATGTATGTCACGTGACCCGAGCTGGCTGCTCCCAACAACTCAATTTCGATGTGTGGTAGGAAAACTATTTTTGTTTATAATTGAAAAAAAATATCGTCGGAGAGCAAAATGAAATGTACATTTTTTTAATCTAAATATGCTCAGGAATCGCTGGTTAAAATTCTGCTGTACTGGGAATTCTGTGTCCAAAAAGGTAAGGTTCTATTTTTCTTCTATTTAAAAAATCAAAATTTCCCAACAATAGGTACCAATAAAAATACCTAACCACTTAATTAAAAACCATAAAAAAATTAAAAAAATAAATTTTTTTTATTTCAAGTACTTACGAAATTATTATTTTTTTTCAAAGAAACGTCAGTATGACAATTTTTTTTTTAAATTTTATATTCAATATTCAGATAGGTATCAGAATATTTAAAAAACGTGAATAATAAATTTAAAATAAACACCATGATTTCACATTGGAAACCGGAAACGGAACGTAAAAATAATTTTACAGACAGGCGAAATGCAAAAGGGTCGAGTTAAAACATTTCTTCGCAAAAAATATATTGACAAATTAAAAAGCGTAAAATACGTTTTTTTCGAGTCCCGATCGCTTCTAACCGCCTGGAACCAGACAGACTTTGTCATACCCACTGGGGTGTGTTGTGAGGCTGAAAGCAGTGGTGCGGAGAAGGAGATGGGTAGAGGAAGATGACATATCTAGCTGTTCAAGATATATTCACAGCCATTTCAAGCTACATTTCATCTTCAATAAATCAATGCAAATATCAAACATTTCGTGAATGCTAATACAAATGGCATAGAAACCTAAAAATAACTGTGAAGACTTATAAATTCCAGTCAAAAAAGGTGTGTTTAATCAGATTGTCTTAAATCCGAAGCTTTCTGCTTTGTACACAGTAATCACAATGCAATCAAAAGCTTTCTTTGTTAAGAATATTGGTAGGTACCTACTTAAAAAATGTGGTAATACATGATTTTATTTAATAAAAATGCCTTCATTGAAAGCGTTGCATGACAAATAGCTGTGATTTATATACTAAGTTTTGTTATCAGGCAACTAATAAAATAAAAATAATAATATTATCGGTTAATACAAAATAGTTCCGTACCCCTGAAAACCTTTTTGAGTGGTGTGCGGCACATCCTCAAATCATACGAAGGGTCAAAGTTATGCGCATCTTGTATGATTAATGTTCATTCATAAACCCAACAAAATACACAGGGGTGTATCTTTGGTCGTTAAACCCAACAAGAAGAACTGTTGAACCCGAAACCATTAGCCTTATTGGATTATAATGAAACCAATTTGTTAAATATCTTTTGTAAAATGTAACCCTTTTCAGTTAAACCTCTTGGGTACCGATTATTTTGTTAAAATATTGTGTTTACGCATAGCGTTGTAATCTGTATTTAAGATTTAAAAAAAACTAGCTCAGACCCGTGAAAAATAACTGATAATTATAATTGTTGGATTGATAATTGCACGTTAGCTAAAAAGCGCGGGCACTTGGAAAATCACGGAATCTATCTTTCGCTTATCTGAATTCTTGATATATCAGTTCTAATTTTGAAAATAGCACTTTCCTTATAAGATGAAGGTGGGGAAGTGCTTTACTATTGGTGATCTATATCTGATGACGGTGTAAAACACGTTAAAGCTATTTCAAGCAACTTTTTGATTCTGTATAGTGGGTTTTAATTAGGACGTTACTGAAAATGGGTATTTCTCATCAAATTTGGAAATTTGATTCCCGAGTCATTGGTGCTGAGTCACATGCATTAATTGTGTATGTATTTTTTATTTCAATGCACGCTATCTATACTACTACTTTTGTTTAAAAAGAAAACGTAACCGCTAAAGAAAAAAATATATGATAAGTTTGTTACTGTAAAAGTCATTCCCTCACTTTGTCCCTTAGTCCAATAATATTTACTGAAAAGCCTGTACATCTCAAATTAAACAATATTCTTAAGCATTAAATATTGCGAATATATTAAAAGGATAGTGTTATTGTATATCAAAACTTTCATTGCACAACGACGAATTTATTTAAAAAAGATCGATTTTAAATATGTCCCGCCAAATAAAATCATTCCCTTGCCATATTACAGATATTCGATTTCTGAACGTATCGAACGATATTTAAGAATGCAACCTTAAATTTTTAGAACCTGGCAACACTCTCAACTGTTTCAACATGGGGATTTCTTCTTAACTGTAGGTGGATTTGTGCAAAAAAAATTACGTTGAAAACAGTTGAGAGTTACATTTATGGCGGTCATTACCTCACGTTACATATAAGGTTACGTCATAAGTAAACATGTATATGTTTTATTGTTTTTGTGAGTAAAATGCATATTCGAAATGTTAAAAGCAAATTGAGGTTATGTGCCGGTGTTTTTGTAGCTTTAGTTAAAATTCATTATTCCCTCACTGCATTTAGGAGTGAGGGAATGACGGTTGTATGAAAATGTACGTATACAATAATATACAAATATGTATGTATGTATTATATACAAAAATATGGACGACCAATACTCCTAAATAAACCTCTTATCGCAAAATTTTTGATTTCTGCAAAAAAATATAATTTTTTACAAAATAAAATAAAAGATAATAATATCAGAAATTTCGAAATTTGTTGAGAAATACCCAAATATCTAATATTCTATGTGCTACAACTCTCTTTCAGTGCAATTTTTGTTCTGTCTGAAATTAGTATTGAGTCTCCAACGTCGATTCCATCATGAGCATTTAAAAGTAAATTGAGCTTGCACAAAACAGGTAAAAAATCTAACTTGTATGAAGTAAGATAGTTACGGACCAAGCCTCTGAGAGCTTCGTTGCAACTTATCTTTCTGTTACATTAGTTTGTTAATGAGAAAGAGGGATAGGTCACAACTGAGCAGCATTATGTCTAATGTTACTTCCAGTAACATGCAAAAAATCTTATAAGTATTTAGTCGTTAAAACGCACCATATTCCTTCAACCATTCATCATCGTTTATTATATTCTTAGAAATGCAGTAAAATAAGAAATAAAATAAAGACGTTAAATATAAAGTTCAGGGACTCCGTCTCTGTCGTAATGTTATTATATTTATCGTCTACTTGATGTTGGTTTTTCTTATTTCTATTTGAAACATCTCCAGATAGGACAGGATACAGGTTTGGGTGTGAGGAGCTGAGGAGACTTCGTGTGTGGTAGGAAAAATAAATAAAATAACATCGTAAAGCTCTTCCGACAAAGTGGGACATCATGAAGGTGGGAGCTTTACTCGTGTTGATTTCTATACGAATTCTGACTTACCTGTTTTTTCCGCTAATAATATGTCAAATAAGTGTGTTCTTAATCTTTTTAAGTGAAGATGAAAGGTAAAATGGCGTGATTTCATAGAACAGCTATGTTAAAAGGCTGAATCTACCTTTCGTATGTAATTCACAGACTGTGGAATAGGATGTAAGCAATCGACCGTAATAAATAAACTCATCTTAAATTTGAATTGGCATTTTTGATTTATTTAAAAAAAATTATATTAAAATTTCGTGAAGAAACACTGCATTACGGTTGATGGTATGAAATATGGTCTACGTAACATTCATTGAATTTGGGAGGCGGGTATGGGTATCGCCGCCCCGAGAACCATTTATTGGATAACCAACACCTCTGCCATAGGTCACTCCAAGTGGTTCGCTACATTTGGTGACTTAGCAGGGGTGTCCGGATCATGGAGTCAGGTTTGGCGGCAGATGTGTCTGCCCACCAACAGCGTGGCAGGCCGGAACGGGAGAGACTGGTTGAGGGAGATCTTTTGATCTCCCCAGTAGGACTCTCTCGGAACATTGCCTTGCATTGATGGATTCAATCGTCCGTCACTCCTGGACACACTGACCCCCAGATTCCTACCACCCCTCATACCTTTTTCCTTCCCAGAACTTCCTCCCCTTTCTTCCCCTAAAAAGACCCTCCACACAGCATCCCCAAAAATGACGTAGGCCCTGAATGGAATTATTTTCCTTAGGGCCTCCTGTGTTGAGATAATGTAAAAAAAGACATTATTCATATAATAAACTTATGCCGCCGTTCTTACAATAGTTACTGTTGGTGGTGGAATGGTCAGCAAAGTTGCCTTTCAAGCAGTCGATCGACAATACATGTAAACATATTTTGTTATCTTTTTAGGGTTTAAAAATACAATTAAACATTTTTTTAAATAATCGCAAATTCACTTTGTGGCGTTTATCCTGACGAAGAAGCCATTGGTTTCGAAACACGACAATTATTTTGATTATATAGTGGTTTGTACAAAATATTCAATTTCCATACTACTTTTTTGTTAAAATTTGTCCAATATTTTCATATTTTATGTGTTATAATTTTAGCCATTACTCGCTAACCATGAAGTCGTTATCAACGCAGGGTAAGGCAGAGAAAATGGAATGCCAAACAACTCTATATTGGTAATCATTCTAAGCTGCATTGTTCACTTTTTTTCTCTGTTATTCCGACACATGTCATGACCCGACTGTCTTCCTGTTTTTTTTTAACCTTCTTTCTTCTATATTCTTGATATACGCTTTCGTGAATATTTTATTCCAATGACATTATTTTCCGCGTCCATTCACTCTGAATATCCGAAACATTTGAATATCCGTTTAACAATCTTACCTACCCAGGAATTGGAACTGAATTTTAGATTAATTGGTTAAATAATAAAAATTAAAAAATTCTTACCATTTCCTCATTAATAAGTGCTCGTTTTAAAATCCAACTTTTTTCACAATTTTTATTCACTTTTCTAACAAAAAAAATATTATTAAACTTTTATGAACAGCAGTTTCAAATTTTCGAACACACTTTTAAATAATTTCGAAGAACTTTACAATAGAACGAATGTGTTCATGATTTGAACCAACTAATGTGTGTTTTAACATAGTTATTTTTCTATGGCAACAGTAACAAGTCACATTTTCTTTTGTGATTCAAATTTTGAATTTAGAAGGCCGCATTGCTTTGCATGACAGTGATTATTTTTCCGGCAGAAGATTTGCATACAAATATTACGGATTGTTCTTTATTCAAATGACCAAAATAAGTACTTATTTCCTTACATGGCAATAAAAATAATTACAATCGTACAATTCGATGATAAGCTGATATTATATTAATTTTATCAATAGGTATATGACTCACAGGCTTATCAGATAAGGTGTGAATTAAATTGGGATAAGATTTTAAGAGATTTTGAATTATACCATGATAAGATATTTACAGAAATAAACCTGCATCAACCATAAACTCGTAATTTATTATTGTCGGCGAACATAACTTAGTAGTGGTTAACCACAGTAATACATTGCAATCATTATTTTTAAACAAAATTTTGCTGATAGTGTCACATGATGTATGACTATTTATCAACAAGAAATCACATGACTTGAATAATGTTATAAACAATTAATGAAAAGTGGAATGTCGAAGGGAATTTCCGTAATTTAAAATTATTTTTTTTTGTTTATTATTATTTCGTTAAGTGTGTGTAAATAATTAATAGTTATGCTAGCTGAAGTTGAATCAAAACTGTATCAAGTTATACAACAAACCTGTAAAAACAAATAATATCACTTTATACACCGGCCTCTTCCGCACTACCGTTACTCCTCACAAAAAAGAAATCAAAAGTTAAAAAAATGGGGGCACATTCGAAGTGGAACGAAAGGTTGATTCCGCTGCATAAAAATTACAAAAGATTCAAACAAATCGATAAGCACAGCTTTTACTCACTAAAGAAAATGTTCGATACTCCAACTGTCAGATTTCAAAATCGCAATAAACATAAGTCACAAAACCATCCCAACACTCACTTATTTATTATTATTATTATTTCAACGGTCAAAGATTCGATCGCAAATTCGAACACGATTCGAATAGAATTTCACTTTTTCCGAAATATTGAACAATCAAATGCTGCACTTTTATTTTAATTAGAATTTCTGTTCTATGTTCAAACGGAAAAAGCATAGAAAAAGGTGGAAAATAGAAAAGTACTCGCGGTTTTTTGAAAATCGAACTAGTATTATTTGACGCATGCGCGCGTGCGTTCAGTTCGCCAACTCGCGCCGAATGCCTGAAGTTGATGGTCGTTGTTCGTGGTTCCCTCCAGATTCAGAGTCGGCCGCCAATGGCCGCCGGCTAAAGGTGCAGGTACACGGTACGTGTCGCTGTACCGCTATTAGGTGAATGTGGCAAAGCTCGGTGCACACGACTTGTCGGGTTGCGAGGTGCACTATGCACTTTGTGGCTTGTCATTGTTGAGATTTCTATGATTGAATTTTTTTCGCTATTGAAAGGAATGAGTTTGCCAAATACCATTTTGTTCATTTGGTTTTACGAGTATGATTTAGCTTGCAACCGTGGTAATTGACAATTAAATTTATGTCGACAACAACTAATTTATTACTTATTTACATAAATACATTAAAAATATGTATGTACATACTCTAGGCGGGTACTGTGGGTAGGTAATTTGAGAGGCGGTACGGGTACCATTTATTGGATAACCACCCCTGTCATAGGTCACCCCAAGTTGGCTGCGTTTGGTGACTTAGCAGTGGTGCCCGGATTCATGAGGTGAGGTTTATCTAGGTCTTAGCTGCAGATGCGTTTGCGCATACTGCGTGGCAGGCCGGATAGAGAGAGAGACTGGTTGAAGGATTCCAGCCGGACTCTCTTGACCCATCGCCTTGTACCGCGGTGGAAGGGGTGGACTCCTACGTTCTGAACACGTAGACCCTCAGATTCTTACCCACCCCTCATACCTTTTTCCTTTCCAGAACTTACCACTTCATTACCATAGATACTACAATAAACCATCTGAATATCTATGAATTATTTCAGAGCAAGCAGGTTAGTCATAATGTACCTACTTTTCATAGACAATTTTCATATTTTGTACGTATTTGATAAATGTAAGGTGGACAGACGGGTGAAAACCTACTCCATACTCTCTTACCACTTTTAGCATAAAATAAATCATAATAATTTGGGAGGCGGGAATGGGTACCGCCGCCCCGGGAACCTTTATTGGATAACCAACACCTCTGCCATAGGTCACCCCAAGTGGTTCGCTATGTTTGGTGATTTAGCAGGGGTGCCCGGGTTCATGGGTTAGGTTTATCTAGGTCTTGGCGGCGAATGCGTTTGCCGACCTACTGCGTGGCGGTCCCGATCGAGGATCTGAGGTTTGTCTAGGTCTTGGAGGCGGATGACCAGAACACACTGAACCTCAGATTCCTACCCACACCTTAAACCCTTTTCCTTCACCAGAACTCTCCTCCCCTTCCTTTCCTTAAGAAAACCCTCCACACAGCATCCCTAAAGATGACATGGGCCCTGAGGGAAAGTATTTTCCTCTTATTAGGGCCTATGTGTGTATAGCTCATGTAAAAAAAAACCTACTACAGGCAAATCAATCAAAGTCCAAGGAAATCATCAATTGGTGGAGCATCATATGAAAAAGTAACATCTTATTTATCAAGAACCTAGTTACCTACCGATCTACTTGTTTAGTATTGTATTTTGTATTCTATGTGTAGGTATCATCTATGAATCTATGAATTAATTCAATAGCTAAACAGGGGCACCGCCATTCATAAACCAGACACTTAATTTCATCGATTTGGAGCACTGATTTGGCATGGTATCGTATGACCATACTTATTCTTTGTTGATTGCAATGTTCAGATTGCGGTGATAAGACTCGAGATATCTATGACGAATATTTTAAGAAGAAAACGGACGGCGTTTTGTCCATACAAACGTTTCCCCCAATTCCTCTCTGGATTTTGAAACTAGCGCAATTTTTTTTATAATATTATATAGATATCGACCACCAGTATGTCGGTACGTTTAGATTTTTTGATAGGTTACTTCTATGTTAGGACCCTCCAAAATCGTTAAAATTGCCTGGTTTGAACGCCATCAACAGACGTTCAGTATACAAACTGGATAATGTAGGAGAAAAAAGGGAGGAGAAAAATGAGGAATACCAAATTTCGATTTTGATAATTTTTTTTAGGTATGAGTATTATCAGCCTGAGGTTCAGTTGTCCTGTTTCGCTCTGTATTTAAGGGAGTAAGAGCGACAGTGATAGCAACAGTTTGGTAAAATGCTTATTGTTAAAATTTCTCGGCGACCGAGTTTCCTCTTAATAATAATTTTGAGAATGTTGTTATGCAGGTATTTTCTCTAAATATAGTCATTCCATGCACCATTTCAAAAGGACGATACTTTCCGGACAGGAAGATACTCTCGAAACTCAGAATCGCTCAGATGAGAGCCCACTATTCATAATTTAAGGGTTTCAGCTGTTTATTAACCAGACCTAAATAGCCAGATATTTTCAACCATCTTCTTACCCCTATCCTCACCTTCCTCTACAATTAACAGCCTTCAATTTTTCCTCATTTGGGAATCCAGTGGTTCCACTGTTTGGATATCACTTTATTAAGTTCATTCTATTACTTTCATATTCTACAAAGTGGAAACGAATTTTCACGCACAACACAAGAGACCTGAAAAATCCGCGTTAACGATAACGCGAATTTTTCCCTGAAATTTGTTATTTTTTCACCAAAACGGGGATTTTTGTTTTCCCCACAATTTTGCAATTTTCGGATAAATATTGCGAATTTTCGTTTTTTTACGCGATTTTCTTAGATATATTAAAATAAGGAACTGATATTATGCATTCAAAAAATTATATATTAATGGCATGAGTCCCGTAAAATGGAACGCAAGTTTTTACGTCGAAAACCATCAACCATTTTTCGATTTTATTGAAACGAAAAACGGCACACGGTCACTTATTTTGCTAAATCAAGTAATTTATTTTAAAACCAAAAACGAACAAAACTGCAAAATTGATGAAAAATAACACCGCTTTTCGGCAAAAAAATATCGCTTATTTCGTTAAAAAAATGACACGTCCCTAATTCCTACCATAGTTCCCTCCACAGCGATCATGTTTTCCAACAAAAATCATTGAAATAGAACGGAGTATGAGGATATTTGTATCGCAACGTAATGTTGGCCTCACGCGTTGCATAGATGCACGACATGCGACGTGTTCAGAAATGGATTTGCACTGCAGTTTAAAAAAAAAAAAATCCAAACGAATTTTCGTCGTTTTCTTACTCTTTGACGATTTTAGGTGCTCTCAATAAAATAACGAGTGAAAATAATTGATTTTAGTCAAATTTGTTCGGTAGATAGAAAAGATTAGGCATGGACTCGACACATTGACGGACACTTGTCGGAAATGCTGAAAAACAGAGGTTCGTGAAACGTGACACGTTTTGAAATATGACACTTGTGTTTTGTGAAGTCGATGAAAATCAGAAATAAAACATATTAAACCTTGGATGTGACACTATCAAGTATATGTTACGAGTATGTGTTCGTGTTAGGACACAAATGCACATGGTTCAAATAAAACTTGACTTCCCTATCCTTTGTGTTGCATCGGATCCTTCGTATCTTCAAAAATGTCATGAGTTTGCGGAAATTTCGATTTAAAACTTTTAAAATCGTAAATTAATTCACAAAATTGATCACTTTCATTCCCACATAACCTCAAATCTCTCGGTTCTCTGGAAATTGACTTGTAAGAGTTTTGCATCTTTCTTGTATTTCAAACAGTTTTTGCATCTTTCCTGTATTTCAAATATTTTCAGTAATAAATACTTCTTTCAGTTTTCGGTTTTGTGCATTGATTAAAATTTTGACGAATGTGTTTCAACGTATTTGTAGGGCCGCTGTGAGTTGTGGGTCCTTGTCTGTAGACCCTATAGGTTAAATCTTGGCCTACACACATTGAAACACGAATACAGTGACAAGATAATAACGTCTTGGTGATATCAATAATGGACATCAAAGTCACAGGTAGATACGTACATCCACGACACTGTCACAACACCGTGACGTCTCAAAGCTTCACGCTAATGATCGTGACCTAAAAACCTTGCAAGCCATACCTAACCATGAACCCAAGCAAAGGTGTAAAGTCTATTTGATGTTTGAAGACTTCACTTATTATTATTCTCTCTAGTAACATACAAGTAACTTGCTAATTGAACGTAGGGTGTGGTCTAACTGTAGTCTTACAACAACAACGTTGAATTTAAAAGGGTCAATAAAAGTTACAGCGTAGGAGGGACCTAGTGAGATGGGCATTTAGATTGAAGACCTACAAAACATCTTTCTAGCAAGCCCTATTTTTATGGGACACCCAACATGTTGGATATCAAATCCAGTACGATGTCGTAGGCAATTCATTCATCAGAACAGATACTATAAATAACGTTACCTATCTGTCGTTTTTCATGTAAGCACATGGAGAGTAAGAAAAGATATAACGCATACTTTGCAGTTTTTAAAATGCTTGTGGACTGCTGAAGTCTGAAATATTTATAAATTATCTTTTAGCAGGAGCGTTAACTTGTTTCAGAAATTAATTTTATTCGCGTCATTTTAGCACGATGTAAAGTTTTACAAAGGAAACATGATCCTTGTCGGCAGCCACCGACAAAATGCTGGATTTATTTCCTAGAGTACTTGCAAAGCCCATGGGTACTGTCGTAAACTAAGAAGTACTGAATGGGAAAGATAAAGAACAGGAAAATTGAATACTTTGAATAACGTACTAGTAGATAAAATTTGTCCTATCTAAAAGGTCCTTCGACTTTGTTTTTCTGAAGCCATTTTTGTTAATATTTTCTTTGTCAAAAGAAACAGTATGATCCCTAAATAACATGGTCATTATCACTTTTAAACACAGATTTATAAATATGGTCATTATCACTTTTAAACACAGAAAAATACTCAAATTATCAATAAGCTCTATAAATTCTTAAACAGTTATAGCTTGTATCCGAAGGATTTTAACCCGTGATTTCTGCTCATATTTGGTATAAAATATATTTTTTCATTTTAGCAGCTCGGTACCACATGAAACAGCGCGCGTATCATGTGATCCCGTCGCGACGTGTAGAGGTGTGATTAGTGGCGATGTGTGATTTAAAAATAGATATTAAACTTTTTTTTTGTTTTTAATAGAAAAAATATATCATCGGACAGAAAATGATATCTACTTTTTTACTCCGAATATGCTCAGGAATCGCTGGTAAAATTATTTCGGTATGTGTTGTTCCTCCCTATACAATGCTAGCGCAGACTTAGCTTGATTAGCAGACCCGTAAAAATCACGGAATATTATTATTAATATTGAAAATGTAAAAAGCACAATCCCTTGAAAAATCATGAAATTTGAACTTATCTTTACAAGATTAACCCTAAGAAATTTAAACAAAAAAATACAGGTTTAAAATGTAGAATTGAAATAATTTTCTAGTAAGAAAAAAAACTATACTGTGGGTAGGGTAGTCCACACAGCTTCTCAGATGACATAGGCCCCGAGGAAATTTCTTCTGGGCCTTCTGTGTGGAGTAAATGTAAAAAAAGGTGCTTTATCGCTTGTCTAATTGAACCAGAGTTACAATCACTCACAGACGGACCCACAACCGAAATTAATATTTTTGATGTTGATAATATCATCACCACCGAAAAACAGCCATAAATGTGTCGAATCTCCGATAATTACATACAACAAGCACATAAAAATAATAAAAAAATAATCCAATAATCAGGCTTTGGGAAATTAATAATTTAAGGAAAACAAATTACCTCATAATTTCGAGTTCATTAAAATCAGGATATATCTCATTAAATTCTTTAGATTTCAGGTTAGGTCATTCCCAAAGAATTTTTTTTAATTCCTTTTAATATTTTGGGTTGGAATGCCCCTTCCGTGACTCCTCCGTAAAATGCCTTCGGGCAAATCGTTCAGAGACCGAAACGAAATATCCCAAACGTTAAGATCTGATCCCAGCAATTATTGCCTTTAAATTATAGAGGAAGGCTTTATTAATAACTCAGGTAATTTTGGCTGCATCTCTCTTACTTGGTGCATTACCTACACGACAGTCCACGCCTAAATTAGGTACGTACTTAGCATTCCTTTGAAACAGATTAAAAATATACAAAAAAAAAATTATTTCTCAAAACCTTAAGTACTTAAATTCAGTCAAGTTAAACGTTATCGTTAACTCACTTTTTTATAGTTTCATGTAAAAATAATTCATAAAAATTCCAAAAGTTTCATATGTATTTTTTTAAATTGCTGTCCGAAACTTTAATTTCATAAATGTGTTCATTTTAATTATGTTGTGGTTAACTTTCCGATTTGAATATAAAGCTTGTTGTTTTCTCTTTCTAAACATATTTTATCATAGATCATATTATTTCTAACCATTAGGAGACCGTAGGGAGAAACCGTAAGAGAGAATCAACGATTTCTATGAGACCTATATGAGTTGATCCGAAAAGCAGAGGGAAAATTTGTTCTAGAGGGGTTCTGTTCTAAAGGGCTAAATACAAATTATATAATTTATAAAATACAATTTGTTCTTGTCAATGTTACAGTTTTAAAATAGATGGTTTAGTCTGTCAATTAAGAGTAGAAAATATTAAAAATGGAACTACAAAATTTGTAGGCTGGCAATACCAATTTAACTGTCAAATATTATTTTAAAACGCAATGACACTGAATGTATTTTAAAGAATTTTGATCTTAAAGAAAAAAAAATAAATCGAAGAAACACTGTTGTTAAGGTACCTACTTAATGACATAAATTTGATTAAATGTGTTTTACAAAGTGATTTGCTTTCATTTAATTTAACATAAATTTGAATTTGATAGTAGATAGAAAGGAAGAGTCACTAATGGTGAGTTTAGTTACACTACTTTTTAAATATATCCAGATCTAAAATTAGAGACATGATCTAAAGGCTGTGCAATGCTAGGTACTTAAGCTAGTATTAAATAAATGTGAGCAATTTCTAAACTGTGCTTTATATTTTATTACAAGGTATTATATACTTTACACTTTTTTAATTTTGAGATCAGTTGGTATCTATTTTGCAATGAAAAAATAATTTTTTCACTTCTATGCCTTTTTAATTTTGTATAAAAATGTAGGTTACACAGATTTACACCATGAGTTTTATATTTAGAAGTATTGCCATTTGAACAACAGCAGCGCCCTCGTATGTTTTCTACTATTATTTGACAAACTGTACTTGTCGATTGTAGATTGTATAATTGGCACGCAGGATTGGGCAAATCACAAAACAAGTTTAAAAAATTTAAATACCTGGAAAAGATGCAGCAAAATCACCAACAATATTCTTCGTAATTTTGGATTATGTTTGTGACTCACCTGTAACGAAAGAAATACATTTATTAGAAAATAATGCATTGAGCAAATTGATAAACATATTTAAAAATAAAGTTTACGTAAATGAGTCTAAAATTATGTTAATAAATTATGAATTAAATTGTAATTTTCAGAATTGGAACTGATTGTGTGAAGAATTCAGACAAGTGATACAGTAGGTAGAGTACGTGCTACCTTTAATACAATTTTTAACAGAAAAATGTTTTACACGTTATTTTCAAAATTAGAAATGATGCGTTAAGGCGGCGCTTCTCGGCTGAAAAAGATGATGGAGAGATATGTAATTACTAATGTTGGACAGAGCGCGCTAATATTTTAAGTGATAAAATCGCAGCGAAAATTGCGAAAAAGCTTAATAAAACATGACTCGTTTAAAATAGAGCAAAAATCTCGTGGAACGTATCTTAAGTATCATTTAAAGAAATATTGTGATTTTTTTCACAAATATAACTTGTAAAATAATAGAAATAGATTTGTTTTAAATAATTTTCGGAGCATACTTTGCGATTTTTTTCTATCGAGGGAATTTCATATAATTTGCGTTTCGGCGTGGAACGTATCTAGATATTATCTTCAAAAATAACGTGTATTTTTTTAAGAGCTTAAAAACTTCATATGTTTAAGGGAGATATGTAAGAAATCGGTCGAATTCGGATAGCGGCAGCTTGAGATTCGGACTATCCCGTGATTTTTCAAGGTTCTGTGCAAATAAACAATATAATTTCGATTGTGATATAAGCACGTACCTACAAAACATTTTAGAATTCCAAAATAAATTACTCTTTTCTTTATTTGTTTTTGGGGTGTTCCCCACATCCTGCCCTGATGATGGACACTGTAATGCTGTCCGAAACGTTGGCTAAAGAAGGAGGTAGCGCAATACGGCATAACACCCCAAAAACAAATAACGAAAATACTTTTGGCTGTGGGGTTGAGAGACTCTTGTGGGGTTATCACTTAAAAAAAAAAACAAAAATTATGAACATAATTTTTTATTATTTTATTTTATTTTATTATTATATTATAGTACCTACACTTTGTTTCCTGAAGAGAGAACCTCAAATGTTATTCAAAAGGTCTGCAAATCGAAAAATTAATTGTAATCAACACACAATGCATTGGTCTGAAAATATCAAACTTGTCATATTTTTTTTTATTTTTTTAAATTTTGTGAAAATCTAAAAACGTATCTAAATTACTTTTATTATTTTAAGAACATATTATTTGTCCATAATTTTTTTTTGTCAATAAAAAAATTATATTTAATATATTATGCCTTGGTTTCAATCAACATATCCCAACAATTGATTAATAGATTTTTTAGAAAGAAAGTTCGTATTCATCAGAATTTTGACGTATTTGAAACTCTCCTCTCTATAACCTAAAATAAAATTCTACTACCAATTTAACAATTATTAAATTTTCTAAATTAAAAAAAAAAATTAAATAAGGCGTTGTTCAATAATAATTTACGTAAGTCTTCGGTGTCCGTCACGCTGGGTTTCCATTATGCAAATTAGTGAATTAATCGTGAGAACCGGCCTAAGGCAGTATTTGAAGATGAAAGGCAATAACGATGAATAATATCGGTGCCAATAATTATTCATAATTTTTAACGGTTGGATAACGCTTTTTTTATTAAGAATCTTTAATTTTTTTATTATTTTACGTTATTGTATGCAGCAGAAAGAGCGCTTTCTTCTTAAGTGAAAATAATGATTTCATAAGATACTAACAAGTACCCGGAATTCTTTCTTTAAGTGGCATTGCGGCGCATACCGGACCGGCTTGTGTCGCAATGTCACCAAAGAAAGAAAGTATTTGTGTTTTAGTTCTATTTATTGAAGTGTTTGTGACAGCTGTCCGCCTGAGAGCCCAAATTTACCCCCTGCTATCCCCTACCGCTACTATATCCCATGTGTTTGATTTCTCGGCTGGCTAAGTCCTCCATCACAACACAAGCAAAATTTTCGGCTTTATGTGGTGGTTGTAGGAGCTTTTCAAACATTGTTGGGTTATTCGTAACCCGGGAATGTTTGTTTCTTTAAAATTTAAAAAAAAAAAAAATTTAAAATATGTAGGCATTCCCCAGGCCAAAACGCAAATTTTATAAAATTCCATCGATAGAAAAAAATCGCAAATACGCTCCGAAAATTATTATAAACACGTTTGTTTCAATTATTTTACAAGTTGTATGTATGAGTTTCTTTGAATGCTGTTTTAGACAACGCTCGCGAGATTTTTGCTCTATTTTAAACGAGTCGTGTTTTTTTAAACATTTTCACAATTTTTGCTTAAATATTATCGATTTTAACATTAGCGCGCTCTGTCTAACGTGCATATTTACATATTTCTCCGTCTTCTTCTTTTTGAGCGGGTATACGGCGCCTTAAGAAGCTACATAAGTTTTTTAAAATACAGTTTAGCTCCCTCAACAAATTTAAAATTTTGGAATATTTGTTTTAACAAAGGGGTAATGTTTAATTAAAATCTAATCTGATCAAATTAGATCTGTTTGATTACAATTCACAATAACATAACGAATTACACAACAGTTATCATAAAACAACTCGTAACTATTATTACAAAAACTTTATACGTTAGTTCGCCTTCATTATACACTGGGACTGGTATTTGGTGTTAAAACAGAGACGGGGATACTTTCAGTAGGTGAGAGACTACCAATTAGAATCGAAACATTTCTTTTCCAACAGATTTATATTAGCCGACCAGGTCTGAAAAGCCTTCAAAGCTTCACAACTTTCTCTTTCTCATAATATTCCACTCTCCACTTCAACTTTGCAACATTCCCCAAAATTGAGAATACCATTTTACAATTTTGCACATATTTGTAGTGCAAAGTTGTATAATATTGATATTAATATTGATACATATTTGATGGAAGATACTCTCAGTATCGCCCTGGTGTAAGACCACCATTCAGAATTGAAACGTTTCTTGAAATGGCTTTAGCCATGTTTTGTGACCAGTTGTGAATATCCAGGTACTTCCCCACCTTCCTCTTCTCTACCTCCTACCTCTTCTCAATGCATTCAGCCACACAACATACCCCAATTGGGGATGTCAAAGTTTCAGACATTGCATTTTAGCAGAAAAGTATTTCTTTACATAATTTAATGGTAAACTCTGGCGATATGAAATTGGTTTAAATGAAAATGTGGGTATTTCATGTAATTAAGCGGCAGAGAGGGAAGGCAGAAGCGGGAGGGTGACGAAGGTGGGAGTGGTGACGAGGGACGAGAGGAAAGGCGAGGAATGTGGAAGGGAAACGCGGGAAGGAAAGGAGACGCGGGAGGGAAACGGGGATTCACGGGATAGGACACGCATACCGGGTACCAGCTAGTAAATAATTAAAAAATAATAATATGCCACACCACACACCAATCACCCTGTAAGAATATACATTACAATTTCTGTGAATACACATTATTATGTGGTTAATTATTCTAACAATGAGTAGTGTGTACATAATATGGGGATTATCATAAATGGGGATTCCAACAATAATGTTGAACTACAACACTCTGTTAAATAATATGAATATGCTCAAATTGTCAGACAGAAGAATTTTCACTGACTTGGTATTTCTATATAAAATTCTACATAATTCAGTTGATAGTCCGGTATTGCTTGAATTGATAAGCTTCCGGATTCCACAACGTAATACAAGAAGTCAGGATTTATTTCAGTGCAGAAATTCTGGGACTAACTACCATATGTATTCCTCTTTACCCAGAATACTCACGGAAGGAAACAATTACACCAAGTCCGTGGACATCTTCAGTTTATCTTTAAACAAATATAAAATATTGTTACTGAAGCAGTTCAGTTATGTACAATAAATATTGTATTTATGACCATTAAAATGTAAAAGCCCCGAAAAAGGGCGTTGATCAATAAATAAATAAATAAATAAATAATACACTGCAAATCATAACATATTATCAGGTGATTTGTTAACAAATCAAAAATAAACTGCCATAAATAACTGAAATAAAAATAAAGCTTCAATTTGCTTAGGGTGACCATCAATTTCTTCATGCAACTTGTGTAGGTATTGTTGGTGTTAGTTCAGTGGCGTAGCGTGGGTGTAGGCCGCCCGGGGCGGAGGAAAATTTTGCCGCCCCCCCTATGGATAAATGGGGGGGAAGTGGAAATCCAATTTTTTTATTACGAACTCATTTTATGCCAATTTTTTTTTTATAATCACATGTGACGAGTACTCTTCAAATAAAAATCATGTTTATAAATTCTACTACAAATTTATAACTGCTCTCGGAAATCAAGAATGATATCCATGCAATAGGATTTCGCATCTCCAAATAACAGTCCCCAAATAATAGATACCACACGTAATAATCACTTTCTCAGAATTCTACAGCATTTGGTAAGCAACTCAAATGTAAAGCTTCAATACACGATGAATCTGAAACTTGTTATTTAATTTATCGTTATATTGTGAATTAAAAACTGTTTTACATTAAATCTGTATGCGGAGAACTAAAACTACATTCAGAACATGAAAATGGATTTTCTTTGATTCTGGCAGCACATACATAGTCTGCAACTAGAATTTTTTTACAAAAGAGGTTTTAAATTAAGAGTGAATCTGCATTCAAGTCCCCAGCTTTAATTAGTATTACTGTTATAATAAACTACAAAATAAAAAAAAAGCAATAAAAACAAAAGAAAATCCTCAATAACTAAACAAATAATACCTTAACTGGAAATATTACATATTGTTAAAATCAAATGAAGAGTTAGAAAACATATTATATCTTATAACATATATTTTTGAATTTAACTCATATTTTACATATTACCTTTAAAATTTTTAATTTAAAAATGGTAGGTATATATTTGCGAGACAGGAGATCCTACTTAACAATGTTTTAGAAGCAAAACTTCCAACTTTTTATATAACCGATATTACCGTCACAATTAGACATCAACATCATTATTTTTAAGGTGAATTGCCTATTAAAAAAAAATCAGATAAATTATTTTAAAAACCAATTGCAAAAATATATGAACTTGAAAATAGGTTATGTATTAAAAAGGATCAAAAAATTTAATACGCTTTTTACGTGGTGGAAATCTCATAGGGTTCTCAGATCATAGAGAAAATACTTGGTTTCTAATAGCTTTTTTTTAATAGTTTACAAATAATGATCAACAGAGTTCTTCATTTGTTAAAAATTATTACAGATAAATTAAACACGCTTTACATCATAAATTGTGATTGTAAAAAACTCTCAGTATTGCTCTAAAGAACCTGTCAATTATCTCTGAATATCTGGTACTTTCTCCACATTATCTTCAGCCTCACAACCCCACAACCCCAATTAAGGGTGTCATAGTATCACTGGCTCTGGAAGCAGGTGAGACTGGTAAAAATTAGGATTTCTGAAAACCCTTGACAAACTGATGGTTGATAGCATTAACCATTAGATACTAATGTCGACCGGTTTCGATTAAGTTCAACCTTCACCAGGATAGTACACATATTTTAGCTTATATGTTTATTGTCCTGATGAAGGTTAGGAACAACCGCAATTGGACGACATTTATAAATGAAATAAAGTGGTTTTAAACAATTTTCATTTGTACGATGCCAAGCCACAAATTGTTTGCTTTCTTCGATGATTGAAAAAATTAACTTAAGTATTTTCTTTTTGGTAAATATTATTCTAGTAATGTGTACACAGGAACTTACTGACGTGGATCGAAACAAATTCACGTAAGCGTTTCCACACCTTACAAAATTTGCGTAAAAATGAAATAAATTCTGATTACAAAACTCATTAAGTAATGGGTTATTGTATAGTGAAGTGGCTCCTACACTTTCTTCGCGATTAATTCAAGATTTAGAGCAAATATTAAGTATTTGCTTTTGCGTTATAATTAGCGATTAGCTGATAAAAGCATAACTTGTTTATTGCAGCAAATGTGCGCATATTAAGTTTGTGAACGGTAATTAACATGAGACATTTCTTCATATTCGTTACATATCGGTTTACAACTCCTTGATGGATTAGTGGTATTTTATAATACTACTAGGTTAGGCTGAAAAGTACAAAATGCACACATGCTTGTACAGCGTGAACAAAATGACCTTCAGAAGAGCGCCAGGTGGAATATGGAAGTGTCATTCCTCCTTTTTGCGTACACGTAGCTAGTAGGTAGGTACTTTCCAACACCAGTTATCTCGTTAAGCTTTCGAAATCACTGGAGACGCTTAATACTAATATTTTTTTAGGAAAAATCTTTTGATTCACTTATAAAAGACAACTATTTGCATTTTGAGCAATGGAAAATACTGCATACAAAATTTCAATTACGTGAAACGAGATTTTGCTTTCATCCTATTCATATTATTGATTTGCAATAATTTCTGTCATTTCGTTAGGTTGGTACACATACACGCTGTAGATGTCAAGGGAGCCAAGCCACAAATTTGGCGAAAATGAGTTAAGTATGCAGAAGTGTTTTAAGACCTTCAAGGTTGACGTGGTCAATGGATTTGAGCCATAAAACACTCCATCTAATAAGAGTATTTTGAAAATTGCCAATAGATCTAACACACACACAGATGAAAACAGTCAATGACTAAAAGCCGCATAGATCTTTTGATTTCCGAAAAATTTAATACAAATTAAAGCAGTCAATGACGACAAGCCGCTTGAATAACATCACAAAATATCTATGTCCAAAATTTCACCCTTTTATCTTTAAAAATAGAAAACTTATACCAAAAAAATGTGACTTTTGTGACACCAAAAATCTTTGAGGGCCGTTTTCTCAGCTTTGTGGTTTTGTGGCTTGACTCCCTTGACATCTACGGCGACGAAACATAGCGATCCACTTGGGGTGACCTATAGAATACGTGATTTTCCATTAAATGGTTCCTAGGGCGGTGCTACCCATATCCACTTGCCCAACTAAAAAAATAAGTTGAAATGAATCGTTATTTCAATACCTAATTTATGCGTATTGAATTAAGTGAAATTCTTCAATTTTACCCTATTTTCGGACACTTTTTGTATAAATGGATAATTTATTTGGAGCATACAAATATAGATATTTGGTGACGATAACTCCGTATTGCCACAGAAAACTTCGTGCTAAAGCTGCACTGGTGAGGAATCTCGGATAAGTCCGCTATGTGTAATTTGCCACAGGAAGTATGGCAGACGGACCAAACGTGATTGATTAACTGAATACGACTCTGCTTCATTTACATAAATACCATCAAAGGCAGGCGTCAAAACAAACATCAAATCACAAACTTGAAATAAACTTTGCATTTTCCTGCTTTCCAATAAAGTCTGAATAAATACTATGCGTTTCAAAATTCAAATTTAAAATTCCGAAATTACATTAATTATAAATTTTTTTCAAACACAGCAAACTTATTTTGTGGCGCCATTTTAATTCAAAATTAATAATATACTTAGTTTTTACCACTTTTATTGTTTACAAAACCAACACATTTCGTAAGCTATGCTCACTTCTTCAGGGTATATTAGGAGCCATCCACAAATTACGTCACATGAATTTCATGATTTTTTTACTCCGCCCCCCCCCCGTCCCTGTCACACATTGTCACATTTGTGACACCCCCTCCCCCCTAGTGTGACGATACATAACATGACATCAACAGTTTTGCGTTTTAATGATTTTGATTTTACATGTGACGTCACAGAGCCGATGACCCCCCCCATACCCCTTATCACACTTCTCTACTCCCCCCCCCCCCCTGAGTGGGTGTGACGTAATTTATGGATGGCCCCTTAGTTAGTAAAACCTGAAAAAGTGAGCATAGAACGAGACATATTGGTTTTGTAAACAATAACAGTGGTAAAAACTAAGTAGGTATATTATTAATTTCGATTTATAAAATTATAATTTTTTGCGTATCATTTACATATTTCAAACCTAAAATCGATTTCAAAAATGCCTTTAAGGCTCGGTAATAAGCGCTCAAAAAGAAGAAGGGGAGCTGTGTAAATACGAACGTTAGAGGGAGCGCGCTAATATTAAAAACGATAATAATTAAGCTAAAATTTGTTAAAATGTTGATTTTTTTTTTCTAAACGAATACCTCACAAGAGTCCCAGCTCCTAGCTGCTCCTGTCTGGAGCCAGTGAGACTATGGCATCCCCAATTGGGGTATGTTGTGAGGCTGAGGGTAATGGGGAGGGGAAGGAGATAGGGAAGAGGAAGGAGGGAAAGTAACTGGTTATTCAGATCTGGTCACTAAACACGGCTAAAGCCATTTCAAGCAACGTTTCAGTTCTGAATGGTGGTCTTACACCAGGGCGATACTGATAGTATCTTCCACTCTGGAACGTGCCACAAATATACTATATATTATTTTAAATGAATAAATTGTGAAATAACACAAATTAATCAAATAAATTTATTTGCGCACGCCGGGTTCGAACCCGCGACCTTCGGATTTTGAGTCGAGAGTCTTACCTCGGGAACACGGAGGTTGTCAGGAGCTAATGTAAAAAAGAAGTTAAAAAACTCCGGGGAACCAACTGACTGGGGTAGTCGTAGATTCATAGATAAGGGTACAAATTTAAAACCAGCGTAAAACGACTCTCTGATTTATTGTTTTCGTATTTACATTGTGGAACTTTATAATATTTTATTATTATTATCACAAGCGAGAACAGTCACCCTGTTGTTTATTTTTTAGCGTATCTGCTTTAACTTTGAAGTCATTGTCAAACCGTCAGTTGTTATTGAAAATAAAAATAAAACAACTGTAATGTTTTTATACTGCCTTGCCGAAGCACGATTGTGTCGGTAACTATTTAACTTTTGACTCATAATAATATTGCTAATACAATGGTTAATTTTTTATAATTTTCAAAACAATGCTTGTTTTATTTAGATTTGAAAAGTAAGATATTAACAGGGTGTAACAAATCTGCATGTATCTAAAAGAATTCAGAGATTCTTGAACATTTTCGGAATAAGAAATATATGTTAAGAAATAAAAATTCGTTGCTAAGTCTGGCAGTATGATCAGTGGTGACGTATAAAATATGTGTTTTTCTTTTTTTTTTATATCATCGGATAGCGCAATGATGTCAACATTTTTTTTACTATAAATATGCTCAGGGGCTGACTAACTAACTAACTATGCCCTGCAGGGGTAGGTAGAGAGATGGACCTTAAAAAAACTCGGTTTGGCGCACACTCCTTGCGTCATTCACATTCTATTATTCTGACTTGATATGCCAGACTTAAGTATCTGGTCATCCATTCACATTTGCGTCGTGTATTCTCCTGACACTCCTTTCTTCGTTCGTTCTGTATGTCCAAACCATCTGAGCATCCTTTTCTTAATCTTATTCATTAGCCTTACATCAATCTTGCATTTTTTACGGATCCCCACACGATAATGCTTGGTTTTACCCAAAGATATTGAAATACACCCTTAGTAACTAAGGGAGTACAAGAATGTGCTGCAAAAAAGCGCAATACCTTTGCACGATGATGTCGTCTCTCACCCGGCATGCCGCTTGAAGTCCCGAAAACCCTTCTGGACAGAAGGAGAACGACTCCTCCATTCACCTCTCACACCAGAAGATAGGTGGAAGCTTGAGTGGCAATCGGCCAAGGTGAAAAATGCCCATCTCGTACAAGACCCCACTAAGAGACAGCCTGGGTTCTCATTGCCTCGCAAACTCTGGTCCGCCATCAATAGGATAAGGTGCTCCCATAGCCGTTGTGCCCATATGATGTATAAATGGGGATGTGTGAATGCGGTGAGGTGCAGATCACCGAACATGTGGTCAATGAATGCCCGGTCCATTCATTCCCCGGCGGGATTGATGAGGTCCACAGGGCAACGCCTGAGGCCCTAGACTGGCTCGAAGACCTAGATGTCCCCCTCTGACCCCCCCAGCATACGAAAGAAGAATATTGAAATACAAAAGAGATATACTATGATGTCCGCGCGACTGTCGCCGGACTACTACCTTATTGGAGTAGTTTGCACACAAAAAAAAGTTCATTTCGTTGATTTTTTTAATGTGTAGTAGTATTGGTTAACAATATAGTTTGAATACGGAAAGAATTCATTCATTTAGTTTGACGTTCATTTAGTTTATTCGTTAATTGCGACACAATATCGGCGACACCAGGAAGCACAAACCCACCCAGTAAAAACTGCGGATAGCACTTCTCTCAAAATTCAAAATCTTTGGTTTTACCTTTACATATGACTCAGAGATCTCGTTTCTACAGCATTCAATCTACTTTCATCCTTCCTCTACCAGTTCCATGCCTCACTGCCATACATCAGGATAGGTACCAGCACTCTATTGTGGTTTGTGGACTGCTAGCTTCGCTTATTTGGACGATTTTTTCTTAGCAACCGCTTTGTGTCCTCCATTAATGAAGTTACCCACATTTACCCTTGTAATTACAGTGCCGTTTTTGTGAAAAACCACCTCAAGGGTTTTCTTTTAATATTTCTACAGCATTTTGGAGGGCACCATCTGATATTTAAACATAAATTTACATATCTATCTTAACCTAATTTTCTTTCATATCTGTTCTGTATGTCGGAGTCAGAGTCCCATTGCTTCGACGTGGTTGGTTTAGATATAAGTTCAAAATCCCCTTCGAGAAAGCAAAAATTAGAGTAGGTACTGTGCGTAAGACGAACCGCCGACAAATTCAAAGATTGGCGTGTATAATATGTCCATTTAGTAGCTAACTGCAGTAAAGCATCAAGGCATCAATTTAAAATTAGTTTCACGACATTCCACTTCCGCGCCATGTGTCGGTGTCAAGTTGCGCGCGCATCTCTACAAAAAAATAACAAAACGTTGCGATGATCGGTAATGTTCGTAGGTACCGCCAATGCCATATGAAAGCAGGGCCACAAGAAACGAATATAATTCATTTTACATTATTTTTGCCTGGCATTACATTAAATTCTTGATAAAACATAAAATCTATATATATTTTTTTTAAAAGCTTCGTACACAAATTCGTCGTAGATATATAAATTAAAATCACTACCAAAAAAACGCATTATTACGTTATTTTATTTTTCTTTATAGTAGTAGATAAGGCAAGATTTTTTTTTTCATAATTATAGTTAACTATAAAAGAAATCCAAAGTTGCCTCCAAATTGAATTATTTATTATTTAATTATTGAATTATTAATTAATTATTTATCATCTTTTATCAAATATAAGTAAAATAGTAATTATCCGTAGATTTACCAGTTTGGTTGGATTTTTTTGCCTTTACTCCAAAATTATGTTTTGTATAGAAAAAGTCGCGCAGCCGTTCCTCTTAAGGCTTGGTACACGCGCTCAAAAAGAAGAAGATGGAGAGATATATAAATACGAATGTTAGAGAGAGCGCGCAAATGTTAAAGTAGATCATATTTAAGGGAAAATTGGGAAATTATTTAATAAAATACGACTCTTTTTTTACATTAGCTCCACACAGGGGGCCCTGAGAAAAATAATTCCCCTCAGGGCCTATGTCATATTTGGGGATGCTGAGTGGAGGGTATTTTTAAGGAAAAGAAGGAGAGGAAGTTCTGGGAAAGAAAAGGGAATTAGGGGTAGGTAGGAAACTGGGGGTCAGTGTGTCTAAGAGTGACGGATGTATGAATCCATCTCACTGCGATGCAAGGCGATGTTCTAAGAGAGTACGGTTGGAGAAGTCGAAGGGACTCCCTCAACTACTTTAACCATTGTCAAAGAAGTTCTGCCTTTTTTTCATTTTTTTTCATTAGCTCCACACAGGAGGCACTGAGGTAAAATATTCCCTTTATTTATTTGGGCTTGCTGTGTGGAGGGTCTTTTAGGGAAAGGAACGAGAGGAAGTTCAGGGATGGAAAAAAGGTATGATGGATGGGTACAATTTTAGGGGTCGATGTATCCAAGCGTGACAGATGCATGAATCCATTCCTCTCACTGGAGAGACCGCCTGGATAGGTCTAGGTTAGGTCTCTCTCGACCAGTCACTACCGATCCGGCTCGTCACGCAGTAGGTAGGCAAACGCCTTCGCCGCCAAGACCTAGACAAACCTAACTCATTCTATCCCGATCCGGTCTGCCATGCAGCTGGTGGGTAGACGCATCCGCCGCCAAGACCCGGACCAACCTCACCCCATGAACCCGCTAAGACACCAAATGTAGCTAACCGCTTGGGTTGACCTACGGCAGAGGTGACGGTTATTCAATAAATGGTTTCCGGGGCGGCGGTACCCATACCCGCCTCTCAAATTGAAAACTCGTTTAAAATAAAGCAAAAATCTCGTGGGAAATGTCTTAAATGGCAATCAAAGAAACACTGGGATTTTTTCATTTCATTTCACTTGTAAAATAACTGAATAAAACATGTTTATAATAATATATCTCTAATATTCGTATTTACATATCTTTCCATCTTCTTCTTTAGGAGCGGGTATACCGCGCCTCAAAGAAAAAATGTGAATTTTTTCATACACATAACTTAGAAATAACTGAAAAAACGTGTACATAATTAACGTTTCGGCTTGGCAAATGTATAAATATTATCTTAAAAAATAATTCACATATTTTTTAAATTTAAAACTTTTAGTATTCAAGAGAAATACCTATAATTTATATAACGAAATTAGTAGAAATTCGGAAAGCCGCCGATTAAATGCCAACCCTGGAACCTAGAAGCGTTGTGTGTAAATAATAATGCAGTGTTTTGTCTCCACCCATGTTTTCCAAGACGAAGAGGAGTCAGCAGAAGCGAAAGAATATTCATCTCAGAAAAAGCCCGCGGTGTTAACAGAATAATTAGCTTTCAAGTAGGTGCTTGTACTAAACTTGTACTTAACTCTCCTCTACCTACAACACCTTACTACACCTTACATACACTCTCCATCCAACTCTCTGCGCAAATATTCAATTAACCCACTTCCCAGCGTGAAAGGTGCGTTCGTAGTTGTACGCATATATTGTCAGGTGTACCCAGAATGTGAGAGATAATCTCAGTACCGCCCTAGTGAAACACCGCGATAATTTTTCCGCTCAAAATCGAGATATTGCTGGATATGGCTCTAGTCTAGAGATGGTCGATATTCCTGTCCCAGTTACAAGGAATCGGTTCCTTTGCTGTCACTGGAACCGTCGATATTATTTTCTCTGAGGAACCGGTTTTTGTTAAATTTGTTCCTTTTGCAATGTTCATCTAAAATAAAATATTAGGAAAATTGTAGGTTGACGGCCACCGTGGTCGAGGGGTAAGACTATTGACTCACAATCACAAATAAATTTAATTTGATTAATTTGTGTTATTTCGCAAATAATTAATTTAAAAATAATATGTAGTATATTTGCGACATGTGCCAGATTGGAAGATGCGCCCCCTCCCGTGCCTTTTCTTTTTGAGGAACCGGTTCCAATATTATAATAGCATCGCCCTGGTGTAAGACCCCTATTCAGAATTGAATACGGCAGAACAGATGTTCTAGCACAGCATAGCATGACAAGAGGAATGGTACTGTTGAACGAAATATCGAAAACATTAGATATATACAACTCTTCTTTAGATAGCATTAAGATTTTTTTGTATAATGATCATCTTCTTAGGTGTTAAGATTGTCAAAATGAAAAAATTGTACGGTAATTGGATTATCAATCTGTTTTACAATTAAAAAAAAAAAAATTCTTGAAATGGCTTTAGCCGTGTTTGGTGACCAAATCTGAATAGGCAGGTACTTCCCCACCTTCTTTTTTCCCCTTTTCCTTCCCCTCCCCACTACCTTCAGTCTCACAACATACCCCGATTGGGGACGCCATAGTCCCACTGGCTTCCACTGGGAGCAGTTGGAACTCTTGTGCGGTATCCATTAAAAAAAAAAACTTAATCTTTCCTATTTTTCCCTTCCCACCACCCTCAGTCTCGTAACATACTCCAATTGAGGATACCATTACCAATTGGCCCCAGACGATTGGAAGCAGTTGGGACTTTTGTGCAGTATTCACATTAAAAATTGTCATCGCATTTCCGTATCAATGTGAGTTGAATTTGTCGATAAACCTGCAAGCTTCTGGACCGACAGAGTTCCAGCATCCTTCGAGCTACATCAACACATCTCCGCCTGCTTTGCTCTGCCTTCCCGATCGAATACTGAAAACTTGGACTTCTTCTTCCTCCTGGCCGACCTGTTCTCCTGAAAACTTTTCTCTAGTTTTCCCCATTTTCCCCTCGTATTCCCCATTTTTTTTTTTACTTTTTCTCCCTTTCTTTCTCTATTTTCCCCTCATTTTCCTCATTTCAACCTTTCTCCAACTTTTCCCCATTTTTCCCTGTTACTCCCTTTCTTTCTCTATTTTTCCCCTTTTTCCCTTTTTCTCCACCTTTCTCCCTAGGCGTCGAAGCGGCCAGCGGGTCCCTTTCCTCTACATCGTTTGTGCGACTGGCGAATACAGTGCCCGTTCCGTACAGAAGCCGTTATTAATAGATATCACAAAAGTACTATTTTTTTGAAACATGTCAAAAATTCCAACGAATAAAAAATCAATGTGTAAATCAATATCAAAGCAAAATATTTTTATCAGAAGTCTGACCTTATTTATTTTCACGCTTACCTCAATCAGAATTTAAATTCCGTAATATGGGGCGACTGTTGAACCAGGGGGCAACTTTAATTATTGCGAATATCTGCATAAATCTCGCTACTACTCAGAAATTGCTCGCTTCCTTAAATATTTTTTTCGAGCAACATGGAAACAATAACGGCTTGAAAATAAGTGTCAGATAAGTAGGTTTCTAGTTATTTTCAAACGTTTAGTGGACAACTGCGAAGCTCTTCTTTAGATCTTTCCAGGTAGATAAACATGTAAATTCATTTTATAAATTCCTCAAAGATTATACCATTTTTGTGTCAATATGTATAATGTAACTTCTTAAATACTTGATCTTAAAATAAAAGAGAATGTGTGTGCCTGTGTCTCTCTGCATAGAGAGAAAAAAATTGCCTTATTTTTAAGCGCCCGGGGTCCCAAAAGCTTTGTATTATCTGTAGCTATTCGAAAACGTAAAAATAAGTGAAATTGTTATCACTAAAATTGCCCGCTAAAGTGGCCGGAAGTTTTGAAAAAAAAATAGATTTCGTAATTTGGAAAAAAAAACAAAACAAACATATATTCTGTACCAAACTTAATATTTATTCCATAACTGCATTACAAAGAACGCATTTTTTTGTTTTAAATATATGTGATATGTTTGTTAAAAATATAAAGGACGAAAATAATACTTTTTCTGGGTAAAATCAGTATTTTGTTGAATTAATTGCATAATATTGTTTTTTTTTCTTCATTTTTGTCAGTTATACGCATTTTTTAACGACGAACACTAAAATGTTAAATTAGTAAAAAAAAGTTCTCATTTTCTTTGTAAGACGCAAGTTTCGAGACCCCGGCGTTTCTGAATTCAAAAGTTGAAATAATTGCCACACCCTAATGTGTAATTCACACGCTCATAGAAGTGAAACCTTCAGAAAACTAAAGTAGACAAAACTGGGAAGGCTATGAGGCACCGCATAAAGAGGAGACCGATTAGACTATCTCATTCTCTTACAGACTAAATCCTATAGATGTATGATTTACATGGTTCCGCGCCAAATCATAATCAAGTCAACTCGGCACCCTTTAAAAACGTCATTAAAAGCTATGAAAAAAATAATTTTAAAACAGCCAAAAGCCCTGACCTAATAAAACCTATTTAACCAATTTTTTATATATTTTTTTTCATCACTGAGACTTCAATTCTGAGCTGTCAGGTCACCAATTTCATATATTTCGATAGGTTAAATATGTGCATTAAAAATAACTTGAACTTTTCTAACAAATTTGATTTAAAAAAGTTATTTAGATGAAAATTGATCGAAGTATCCCCATTTCACAGAAGTCCGTACGTATATTTTTAAAACATACTATGTAGTTGTTGTTGATTTATGAAGTTTACGGTTGTAGCAATTTTTGAGGTTATGAACTCCATTTTTCAATCCAATCACAGTATTATTTATCTCCGGATTCGAAATATGAATTGGGCGGGAATCAACTGTCATCGACCATACGGGCACATATTTAAAGATAGATTTGTTTATTTAACGGGAGTTTTAATTTATTTTCAATGTTTTGTAACGTGATTTGTATGTAGACCCTAATGAAAAGATAATTTATTGGGTCGATTTTAAAAAATTGTTATTATTGGGACAAAATACTATAATAGTAGTTACAGTACCTACTTAGTATCAAAACATCCATTTCTTTGAATATCTTATTTTCCAGACGACACATATTTCCCAAGATTGTTTTCATAGAAATAAATCGATAACGATAAAGGCAATTTTTTTCCTGTGTTTTTAATTAATTTTAATCGTCACGTGATTTATTTTTGGGGTATTATGCCGTGGGGTATTATTAAGCCAATGTTTCCGACAGCATTGCAGTGTCCTTGATCAAGGCAGATGTGTACATTGTGGTGAAGTGTGTGTTTATATAAATGTATATACATAAAAATCTCGCGTCAAGATGTTTGTTCGAGATAAACTCCGAAACTACTTAACCGATTTTGATCAAATTTGGCTTACTGTAATTTTGCCCAACTTAAAAGATGAGATATTTTTTATCTCGATTATTGACCTCAATATACATTATTGCTAGTTAAATTTTCATTAAATGTTTGTTTTGGAAAATGATTTGAAATTATGTATTTGTAAACTCAATGTTTCTAATAGATGGCGGTGTGACTTAATTTATCGACACAACACTTGGTTATCTAGGTTGGGTAACTATCCAGTAGATGGCGTTGTTTTTCGATTTCACGTCACAGCAAAGCGTGGCCGGATAGCTGGTGTACTCGTATATATACGTAGAAGTGATACCATATTGCATGCGTCAATACCGCACCATTACCAGGTATTTCAGTATTATAATTAGTTAAATTAATGTGGTTTTCGGCGTTTCGTTTTGATGTAGCCATCACGCACTATGGCGATGATGATTATAATAGAGTCTGGACAGTCCGAACCCTTGTGGCCATCACATTAAAGCTAACTTTATGTAAGATAGTTCTTTAATACGTAAGTAATTCACTTTCTCTCGTTCGTTGCTTAGACAGAGAACCAATAATTGCATAGTGGTGGATACTTTTTGCATTAATGCATTGATGTGATGCAAATTGCTATCTCAATTGTTTGAGTAACTATGTAATGCAACCTACGCAGAAAAAAACAGCAAAATGTCCGCTTTTTTTCGAAAATATACGTTGTAAGAGAACTTCTTTGACGATTAGCAAAGAAGTTCTGCTTTTTTTTCTTTTTTTTCATTAGCTCCACACAGGGTAAAATATCCCCTTAGGGGCCATGTCATCTTTGGGGTGCATTTGCTTGGGGTGGAGGGTGTTTTTAGGGAAGGGAAAGAGAGGGAGTTCTGGGAAAGAAAAAGGTATGAGGGATGGATAGAATTTTAGGGGTCAATGTGTCCAGGAGTGACAGACGCATGTATCCGTTTCTCCCACTGGAGAGACCACCTGTAGAGGTCTAGGTGAGGTCTCTCTCGACCAGTCTTTCCCGATCCGGCCCGCCACGCAGTAGGTCGGCATACGCATTCGCCTCCAAGACCTAGACGAACCTAACCCATGAACCCGGGCACCCCTGCTAAATCTCCACACGTAGCGAATCACTTAGGGTGACCTGTGGCAGGTGTTTGTTATCCAATATGAGGTTCCCAGGGCGACGGTACCTAATACAAGAAGTCGAGATTTATTTCAGTCCACAAATTCTGTGACTAACTACAATATGAGTTCATCTTTGCCTATTATACTGATGGATGGAAATAATTATACCAATTCAGTGGACATCTTCATTTTGGCAATAACCAACGGAGCGACACCACAATTTAAAACTTTTTTCTCCGATTGCTTGACATTTTTTGTTGATCATTTTGAATATTTTCCACCCAATTAAAAAAAAATCATACCTCTGAATTTTTATGTGGAGACATACAAACTGATTATAGTTCTATATAGCCAATAAATTCACCTATCTTTTGTCGATTATCACATATTCGTAGGATTTATGAAAAAAATATTATGAAATCGTAAACTTCTTCTTAACTACTTACAAATTCCTACCCACCCCTTAAACCCTTTCCTTCCCAGAACTCCTGTCCTTCCTTTCCTTGAAAAAAAAACCCTGCACTCAGCATCCCCAAAGATGACATAGGCTCTGAGGGAAATTATTTTCCTCGGGGTCTCCTGTGTGGAGTTCATGTAAAAAAAAAATATGGGAAAATTTCCCAAAATTGGCAGCAAAGCATCTGAGGTATTTTAAATAGTGCCATATTGTGGCAAAAAGCGCTCCAGTGGACGAACATAAAATGTTATTACCGAAAAATTTCAGTTATCTACAATGAATACTGTATTTTTTTACTATCCATATGTAAAATCCCCTAAAAATAAATAAATTTGAGAAATAATCACTTTCGAAAATTGACTTCTGAGATACCTACGATTTCAAGACCGTTTAAAATGTCACCCCGGCATCCATTTTCAAATAAACTATCTAATCATTCAATAACACGATTACTTATTGATTAATAAACATAGAGAAAGTAAAAGCTACATCTAGCATTAACCTTTTCATCGTCTTAATCATCGTGAAGTCAATTAGATGAGCGTTCACCTGAATACAGAGCTTATAACAAAACCTGTGTCTCATCGTGCGTACTATAATTTGTGCTAATGATCGAAGAAAGTGTACCTGCTAATGATAAAATTATGGAAAATGACAAGCAACAATAACACAGGCCAACGAAAAAAATGCTTGTGAAAACTTTTTAAACAAATTTACCAAAATCTTATGTATTTTTGGATGCTGAAACCGTATTTCATAGCAGTTTTCTATCACCCACCATGCTTTCCCAATGTGATATCGATTCATTTTTTCAAAAAATAGGGAAAATTTGATCTTTAAAAATTTAAAATTTCACAGTTTTTAAAATTGGTTATATTTTTGCTTACAATCATTTTTAATTCCTTAAATTTGAATGTTAGATGGTTATTTTTTTATATTTTTTCTCTCTTTTCACCGTAAAGTTTCTTGCGTTAGCTTTTTCGCTGATGGGTTGCGTTTTGTTGTTCTCTGTGAAGTGACCAACAGTAATCATCACCCATCATTTTGATATCCCACTGTCCCTGGTATCATTTTTACATCTCTTTTTTATCCTGATGAAACCGTTCCCCTTGCTCTTCACTCACATCACCTAAGTTTTCAGGAAAAAAGTCAAGATAGTTGTGCAAGAAGTGGACTTGAAGGCTCATCAGGCAACCAAGAGTTTTAAACTTTTTTATCATGTTAGCTACGATAAGTTTACAGTCCGGAGTTTTCACATTACCCAAAAACTTAATCACAACTTGTTTAAACGATATCCAAGCCTCCTTTTCCTTCTCATTCATGGTTGCCTCGGACTTTGAATCGAGCATCAATTTACGGATATCAGGCCCGACGAAAATCCCTTCTTTTAGCTTAGCTTCTGATAAATGAGGAAATTTTCCACACAAATATTTAAAACAGTCACCATCTTTAGGCAACGCTTTACAAATTGTTTCATTAAGTCCAACCTTATGTGCAATGGTGGTAGAAGAATCTTCTTGGGGTCAACTAAAGTTTCATATAAAATGTATAAAAGTACACCGGGGGACCAACTGTGGGGGGGTCTACTGTCACAGAACCCGTACAGTTACACTCTGTTTAACGCTAAAGCTTGTGGAAAAACTTACACGTACAACTAAAAGCAATTTCCTTTGTGTTCAATCTAATGAATTAATCTCGTAAGTACAATCATTTTCACAAAACTAGATTTGTAATAAACTAGTTCTGGTATTGTAAATAAGTACCAGTAGATTTAATTTGTCCAGGTTTCTCCTACAGCTGCATTATCTGCGAACACCATCTCCTGCGGTGATATACAATGCGGTTTAAAATGCATTTTCATGATTGCATCTCCGTTAACGGCCGCCATCTAATTGGCCACTTCTCGGGGTCACCACCAGTGGCTTGCATCAATCCTTCACCAAGG
The DNA here is from genome assembly GCA_936435175.1 of Glyphotaelius pellucidus. Taxonomy (NCBI): domain Eukaryota; kingdom Metazoa; phylum Arthropoda; class Insecta; order Trichoptera; family Limnephilidae; genus Glyphotaelius; species Glyphotaelius pellucidus. Next base: position 7,438,992 of record OW386550.1, read on the forward strand.
GTAAACTTTTCAGTGGCTTAATCTAAGCAGTTTAATTTTTGTGTTAAAAAAAATTTGGTTGTCTGTAAAGTCGGTTTATGGACGATAATTTTACGCGATAACGTCACGAGCCTTGTTCCGCGCTCTCGCTGAACGCTTTGGCCGTACGCTTGTTCTGCACCCTCGCTTGTACGCCCGGCTCAGGCGGAAAGTGACATCGTGACAGCGTGACAATGAGTCATGCTTTTTCGTGAATGCGGCCGGCGTTCATCGATGTATAAGACGTTATCACGTCAAAAACTAAAGTACTTAGGTAACAATTAGGAATTAACATTTTGAAATAATTCTTAGGAATTATTTCAAAATGTAAATTCTCCATTCAAGTATTACCACAAATAATAATGTTTTAAGAGACGACATAAAAAAAAGTGTTATCCAACATGGTGGCTAAAATTTCACAAAATATCAGAGGTGGTCGGTGAGCTTCTTCTGGCAAGGAAATTTGAAAATTGACGGAGGGATGGGAGAGTTGAAAAATTACTTTAGTTGCAGGTAAATTATTTTAATGAGACCCTTGATTTTTTTTCGTTATTTGTTTTCGGGGTGTTATGCCGTGTTGCGCTACATTCTTCTTTAGCCAGCGTTTCGGACAGCGTTACAGTGTCCATCATCAGGGCAGATGTGTAATTGAAACGTTGGCTAAAACGGAGGTAGCCCCAAAAACACCCCAAAAACAAATAACGAAAATATTTTTCGCCGTGAAAATCTAAAAACGTATCAGACTCTTGCTAGTTTAATGGTATACAGGGTGGATAAAAAATATATTTTTTTTTAAATATATTTAATAATTTGGAAAAAAGCAGGTGTAATGGGCACAAATAGATTTTTTCACGTTATTTTTGCATTAGAGAAGTACATTACCTACATTTCAAAAAAATTACGAACGTATAAAATATAGGTATGATTTTATACGTCACTCATCTGCCCTGATGATGGACCCTGTAACGCTGTCCGAAACGTTGGCTAAAGAGGAGGTAGCGCAACATGGCATAACACCCCAAAAATTAATAACAAAAAGTATAAAATATAATAAAATTATTTAAATACAAAATGAGGTAAATAATAGACTTTTCAATTTAACTTTCAATCGTGTCGAGTTTAAAATGATTTTACTTTGTGCCTAATTTAAGCATCAAATTCATGGTTTTTAACGCACTTTCGTTGTTTTAAAATGGGATTATTGTAAACCAAATTAGCTTTTATCCCAAGGACATGAATAAATTATCGTAATGAAATCAATCATTTTGAATAAAATTTAAATTGGCTCGCAAATCTAAATTAACCCATAAGGCCTCGACCATATTTTGTCAGTAGATCAGAATATTCCCATTTTCCATTAAAATTCAAATAAATAGAGGAAATCGGAATGTATCCAAAAACTTAAAATGTGATAAAATACGCTCTCAAATTTTATTATTAAAAATAACCATTTAATATTTTACATATAAATTTTTTTAATGCAAACTTAAAAAAGTTTTAAAAATTGCGCATTTCGTTTCTTCTATAGGTATTGAAAAAAATGTGTGTTGTTTTCTCTTTCCAATACTGAGGAGCTGAGTGAAACAATACCATGGGCGAAGGAACTGTCAACATTTACAACATAGCTGTTCTTCTTAGGGTTGAACTAATAATACCTCATTTTCATGGAGAAAAAATCTGCCATTTTATGGTGATTGAAACTTTATGGTCTGCACGCCACTGGTCGAACTGGTCACCACATAACCTGATTGGTGGATTGGTCGGGTTGGTTAAAGTGGCTGTGTGAACACTGAACATGTGTTTAGGTTTGTTGCCAAGTGGCCAAATGACCAGGTTGCAGGTTGCGGAGGTTAATTGACAGCGGCAGCCGATCTGGTTTGTGAATAACGCCGAGACCATTTAATTTGTTCCATAATTACGGATTTCTCTGCATTCGACACAACATGCTGCTTTTCGGCAGGGCTGAGTTTACGAATTAGTAAGACAAGTATCACTGAACAGGTGTTAAAATAATCAGCTTCAACCCTGAACGAAGTGGTGCCTGGGGCAGCTTGAATTTATGGCACCTTCTTAAAATAATTAAAAAAGTCTTGAGGTACGATTATGCAAAATTTTAATAATTGTCTGTATTCAATTACATAACCTATTACTGTTTTTCTCCTGGATAACTAACGACGTTCGTCAAAAGGACTAGCATCATATGCAAATCTACCTGTCTATTTTGAATTTTTTTATTATTTTTATATGAATACCGCACAAGCTTCCCAACTGCTCCCGTCTGGAACCAGTGAGACTATGGCATCCCCAATTGGGGTATGTTGTGATACTGAAGGTAGTGGGGAGGGGAAGGAGATGGGATGGGACACACTGACACCCAGATTCCTACCCTCCCCCTCACACATTTTTCCTTCACAGAACTTCCTCTCCTTCTTTGACTTTTTTTATTATTATTTTTTTATTACCATCTGTATCATATTTTGTTTTATTAATACCGCAAAAGAGTCCCAACTGCTCCCGTCTGGAGCCAGTGAAACTATGGCATCCCCAATTGGGGTATGTTGTGAGGCTAAAAGTAGTGGGGAGGGGAAGGAGATGGGGAAGAGGAAGGTGGGAAATACCTGGCTATTCAGATCTGGTCACTAAACACGGCCAAAGCCATTTAAAGCAACGTTTCAATTCTGAACGGTGGTCTTACACCAGGGCGATACTGAGAGTATCTTCCACTCTGGAACGTGCCGCAAATATACTTGACGTTATTTTAAATGAATAAAATATGAAATAATACAATTTAATCAAATAAAATTTATTTTCCACGCCGGGATTCGATCCCGCGACCTTAGGATTGCGAGTCAAGAGCCTTACCGCTGGACTACGCCGGCCGTCAAATGAATGCATCTACCGAGAGTTTAGCCGTCACATTTCAACATAGTGGCCGCTAGACTCGTGCGCATAGCGGTTGACTTTAAATATTCTTTTGTTTTTGAGATACCTACTGACTACAGGCATTTTTGTAGAATTTTTAGTTCCAAGTGTTTGATGGTTTTGTTCAACAACAGGACTTCAAAAAATGTTGGTGAAAAAGTTGAATGGTTTGCTTATAAAGTCAGCTATCCAGGATTAAAACGAAGCGAGGACTTTTTGAAGACGTCTGAACAAATTTGTAACTTACTCTCTTGGATAACATTATGTCCTGAAAATATGCATTTAGCATTATACCAATTACTTTTTTGTTATCATATTTGTTGCATCCAAAGCTGCTTACGATTTTTGGCTTCAGTTGCACTTATAATGGACTGAAAATATTCAAAACGGAAAGAAACGAAATGTGTTTGCTGCAAAATTGGGTGATAATGTAGGAAAAACAATGTATTCATGGAAAAGGGATGACCAATCACTTACCACTGTATCTCGGCGAAGAAGCACACAACACAATCACAATATAGTTATATAGTTCCTCCGCGATAACTCAAGGCAATTTTCGCCACAACAAAACGAATGAGTACAAAAGGATGTTATGTACTTCCAAGATGGTTAAATTCCTTGTTTTTACAGAAAAATGAGATTGTGTCTACGAAAAACATCAACAACTTATTTCCACAGCAACTCCAAATCTTCTTCTGTTTTCACAACAAATGCACTCGAATTTGCACTATTTTCTGCCACTGTTCCAAATTTCAAATTATTTTCCAGAAAGGTGATGGTTATAGTTAGGAACAGGATAAACGGTAGGGTAGGAACCCGGTAGGAACTAAGTGTATTCTCATTTCAAAACAATACAATATTTCTTATTTCGTTGTCTTAAATTGATCGATTCTCAACTCTGATTGTCTTCCGTGTTCATTCTGAGTTTTTTTTTTTGTTTATCTGACTTGTGATTTATACCTTGTGTGGTGCCCCTAATAGATATTCCTATAGCAAAGACGTATATTGGAAAATAGTAACGAACTTCCATTAACGTAGAGTTGGCCTATCATGGTGGATATTATTGCCTTGGACATTGGCAACGTGGACTGACAGTTGGCAAGACCCATTCATAAACCTTTTGTTCTGAGAAGTTATAAAGTAGACAATGAGAACCTGAGAACTTCTGTTCATGGAGTAGAGGTCGTTAAATATAAAGGGTGGCATGGGACAAAAGGGGGCAGACTTGTACAAAGTAAAATAATTATGCTGGGGCCGCACCTGCATGTATCGTCACGAAGCTTCACACTAACAGCAATGCTATTATATGAAACTTCGTGACAATTCACGCAGGTGCGGTCCCAGCACTACAATAACAACACAGAAGGTGGTGTGAAATTAATAGGACTCGATGTGTTTTAAAAATGCTGGTTGCTCTGGTTCGACCAAAAATAAAAGACCGTTCCACAGCGTCGCGTCGCTCCAGGCATGGGTAAAATCCTACATCAATACGATATTGACCAAATCCGTCATCAATACCCCAAAAATAAATCGCGATAACATCTTTGGCTGTGAAGAAATCGAATAATATCAGGTGACTTTGCTGGTGCCATTTTTATTGTGTCTCTCAATTTTAATACGCTTAAGAAAAAATATTAGCAATGTAAATTGCTTCTTGTAACGATTTTCCTAATTCCATATTTTTACTAATTTTTAATGTGCACGTAATGTGGTAAATTTAAATCTGGCAGATAATTGAGCAGGTGAGTTGATTCAATCATATCTACACAGCAATAGTAAAAAAACATAAAATTTTACTGGAAAGACTTACTAGAAATTCTGAACTCACGTAGCGTGGAGAAAGCACTGACAGCTAACAACGTCGTTAATGCGTCTTTGAGATATTTTTTTTATTCCCGCTGCGTTTTTGCCTATGAAGATGAGTTAATCTTGGCTGGCGCGAGAGTTAAAAGTAAATGGTTTAATAAAATTATGCAAATAGTACTGATTTAGCGAGACTTCTGTAAAAGAAAATTTGAGCAAACATTCCATTAATGGTTACGCTGATGTTATTTTTTTTTTATTACCGGCATGTTTTTATTTTTATTGGTTGCTAGGAATCGAGACAACATCCTGAGATTTATTAAAAAAAAATACGGATCGTTATCAAAAAATTAATAACAAATAGAGAGTGTTTTATTTGTTAATAATTATGGTACCTTCTCGACTTACCAGTGATACCTGACATTTTTGGACTAAAAAATGTTAGGAAAATTTTGGTCTCCTTTTTGTGATTTTTTTTTCAAATTGTTTTTCTTCAAAATCAAACAACAAAAAAAATTCCCCGCTCAAAAAGAAAAAAATGAAGAAATATGTAATTACGAATTTTGAATAGAGCGCGCTAATATTTTAACCCATTGGCCACAAACCCCGGCAGCTCGCCGGGTGTGCAACTCAGGTACTTAACCACAAACCCCAGCGAGCCGCCGGCCTAGAGTAGGTCCGCCAAAAAACGATAAACCAGCACGACAGTAACTTTTTTGAAAAAAAAATAAATGCCGAATGCTCTGTAGGTAATTAATCATTAATTTCGTTGAATAGGCAATAATATGTTTCTTATGTTTTTCCCTGATATTTGCGTTCCAAGTTTTGTATGCAGCTAGCCGCCATTTAATTTCTTCAAAATTGCGAGTGGTTCTAGGCTTTTGGCAGTGACCCTGCCCGTCCCTGATTGCTTTGGGGACTATCATACCAAATTATTTTATTAGTAATTGGTATACATGTAAGTAAAATTCAAAAATTATTAATGTTCGATTTATGAATATTATGTTTTTTTGTAACTTTACGAATAAAAATGTGAAAAAAAACCTTCAAAAATAGACAAGGTTATATTTGTATCCTTAGTTGCATGATTTTAGTATTTTTTAAATTTTTATGTTTTTCTTTTATCTTATTCTAATATAAAAACAAATTTAAAGAAATTAATTCATTTGTATAAATAGTTCAAAAGTTACAATGGATTTAGTACATCAAGGCAGGTTTTCAATTTTTGGTACAAGATTAATTCAGTGGTGAAGGCCAATTTTTTAGCTCATTAATTCTGTGGCCAATGGGTTAAATGATAAAATTGAAGCGAAAATTGTGAAAATGCTTAATAAAACATGACGTTTAAAATAGAGCAAAAATCTCGTGTAAGGTATCTTAAGCATCATTTAAAGAAACATTGTGAATTTTTTCACAAATATAACTTGTAAAATAATAGAAATAGATTTGTTTTTAATAATTTTCGGAGCATACTTTTCGATTTTTTTCTATCGAGGGATTTTCATATAATTTGCGTTTCGGCGTGGAACGTATCTAGATATTATCTTTGAAAATAACATATATGTTTTTAAGAGCTTAAAAACTTCAAATGTTTAAGGATATTATATTATCTTGCTTATAATGTAAAAAATCGGTAGAAATTCGGGTAGCGGCGGCTTAACTTGTTCCCTTGGGCATCGGCTCTGATTCGTAATTATCGACAAAGTTCATCCTTGTCCACCAAGAATTTTTTTTGTAAGTTTTATCTATTGGTGTTTGCTAAGACATCTTTAAAAAGTTGGGTACATTTCATTTTACTTATTTACGGTTAAATATTATCAAATCTTACCTTAGCAGGACCTTTAGGGGTGGAGCCCCCACTGGAAGGGAGTACCCTCACACCGCCCCCCTTCTTCAGCTGCTCCAACTGGCGCTCTTTCGACTTCAACTCGTCCAACTAGAAAATAATAATACATAATTAATACATATGAAAAAATTCGTATGAAGATTATAATATTTTAAACAGACTTTGAGAGTCTTTGGTTTCTTTAAAATATTTTGTCTCTTTTTATTTTATGTGATTTTGTTTTTGTTGATATTTTATAATGTTCTTTCTCCGTCTGCCTTTCTACATAATCGATAACGGTCTCATTATTTAGTTATAATTAAGTCCCGATGAAGCTTTGTTTAAGGGAAACCGTTCGACTTATAAGATAATAAAGTTCGTGGTTAAATACTATTTTTGTTTTACTTAAAACATAATGAACTTATTTAGGTACATATCTATGTATACAAAAAAAATTAATGTGTGTTTGCTTGCTTGCTTGTCGTATAATCTAATCGCCAGAGCTCACAATTATATCTACATATAATAGTGAGCTCTGGCGATATGATTTTTTTTTCCTGTGCTATTCACCCGATAGTCGTGAAACTTTGGGGACTTGATGAGCGCGCGCGGGATGGTATCTATATATAATAATGAGCTCTGGCGTTATGAAATGATTCCCAATACTATTCATTCGATGAAACTTCCGTGAGTTGTTGTGCGCACGCCCGCAAAGGTTTCTATATATGTATATTCTCTTGAGCTCTGGCGTTATGAAATTTATGTAAAAAATTTGCAAAAGTTTTTTTGCAAATTTACAATATTTTAGCAGCAGGGAGGAGAGAGGAAGGGGAGGCGGGATGGGAACGGGAACGGGGATGAATGGGAAAGGCAACAGAGGGAGAAACCATTTCTTTATCTTTTCTTAGCCGATTTGATAAGGGTTCCATTGCAACGCATGCCGGGAATTCGCTAGTATTTTATAAAAACAATTGTAGCAATTACCAAGGGTGTTCACAACTAAGCATAAAAGTCTAAGGATGGGTTGTTTCAAAAAATTTGATGGATTCATCAAATATTTGAAGTCGATTTTCACGTTCTGTGTAGGTTCTATTCAAGTTCTGTTATTACATCGTGATAGAACAGCTACTTCACAAAACTGAAATAATCACAGAACTTGAATAGAACTTACACAGAACGTGAAAATCAACATCAAATATTTGATGAATCCATCAAATTTTTTGAAACAACCCGTCCTAAATGTAAGGTGTAACGTGACGCCAGTTATACAAATCTATTATTTAAAATTGTCGATGTGTCTCTGCGTCTATGAATAACTCGAGTTCGATAATCTATAAATCTGAGATTTACTTTGATATTCAAAATTTAAATTGATTGTGGGAACGATTCAGACATACGATAAAGTGCATAGACATGTTCCAAAATTATTCATTTTAATTAATAATTCTATGTTTGAAATGTGTACAACTTAACTTTTTTTTGAGTTTATTAAAGTTATTCGAAACGCTAATTTGTGATTGTCTATTGAAAGACAATGTTCCCGAGCCAAATATTTTTTTATGAATACTTGCACAAAACCTGCAACTATAATATTCGTGGTTTTCACGGGTCTTCGCTAGTGTTAATAATATTTTTAGTCGAGACCACGAAAAGGAGGGAGGTATTTTAACCACTGGAGCGATTTTTGCCATATATTGGCGCCATTTTAAATGTCTCCGATTGTCTTCTGGATAAAAAAGGCAATTATCTCCTTGATTCGGCAAAACTTTTTTTTTTAAATATTTGTTATTTTGGACTTAAAACAAAGCTATTGAAGTGCTTTATCTATTATGACCATGGACGTCGCAAATCCGAACCGTAGACTCTTTTTAAGTCGATCCTTGTGTAAAAAACGACCTGACATAAATTGATTTTATTCTGTGTTTCTCATTTATATTAATACGTCTAGGTATCTATTTTATATTCAGATACGAATTATCGTGAGTACGTATTCTAAAATTATTCAATTAAAGACTAGACGGTGATATTTATCACAATGAACTTTGTCATCTAGATCTAGATTACTGAGAATAGAGTGATACTTACGATGTCACTAAAAGATGTACAAGCTATTACGTGAGAAAATATTCATTCAAAATAAATATTTAAACAAAATCTTCGTGTATTAAAATTATTTTTATTATTATTTCTCTTGATTAACCGCGTGATTTAAGTCACTTCCCTTGTTAATTTCATTAATAATGCGTGCAGACATTTGAGAAATCACCAAAAAGTGTCAGGTGTTACTCAAACATTTTAAATTCATACCACGATCGTCGTTTAATAATTCAGAATCAATTAAATATTTTCGTGAAGAAATTTATTAAAGCCTTCACTTAAATGGAAGATATCCCTACAGAACCACGCGTATTGAATAAGCACGAGAATGTCTCCAGCCAAAGCACCTGTTCATTACTTCGGTATCCACTTCAAAATGCTTTCTTTCTTGGGAATAGGAAAGTTTCACTACGCCGAAGAAAATAATTTCAACAACTACCCTCCGGCCTACTTCATCTACGCTTTTCTCTGCACCACTGTCAACATCATCGGTTACACGGTTTCAGAGACAGTGAATGCGTATAAAGAATGGGGCGGGGAAAGAGACAGGACTGTCCAGTTCTTCGCTTTGACCATGGTGGGAGTTCACGGTTTTGCAACCATCAAAACATTGATCCTGATCAAAAACAACAAAATAATACAGAAAATTGTCAGAGTCTTGGAAATAGATTCGAAGAAATACCAAATGGATGAGGAAATTCTTCGAGAATCGATGAATTTCACCAAACTAGTAACGTACGGGTTTTTGAGCATTGGAACAGTGACAATAACCTGCATGAGCATATACAGTATGATCGAAGATATCACCAGGTACCAAAAACTGGAAAAGTCCAATTATACCATCTCAATAATAAGGGAGACGCCTTTCACAGCTTATGTTCCCTGGAGCATAGAAGATGACCTGCCATACTTGGCAGGGTTCCTTTACTCCGTTTTGGGAATGTATTGGATGGGAACCACTTTGATGGTTTGTGATACGATGGTGGCTTCAATCATGGCGCACATCGGTGGACAGTTCAAGATGGTGCAAAAGGTTATGAGTGAGACAGGAACCAAAGCCTTGTCTATACTAGAAGCAAAATTAGACCATCAGATTGTGAAGACGATTGACAAGAAAATTATGTTTGTCAGAAAAGCAAATAAGAAGGTTTCCTTTAGCGATTTTCAGGTGTGGAGTGAAAATGAAGATTTCACCCTGAGGAAGCAGCGCCTGATGCACTACTTCAATGAGGAAGATTATATTTTGGCCATGATTCACTGTCTGAAGGAAGCAATTCAATACCATCAAATGATCATTGAGTAAGATCCGTTTGCTAACCTCTTTCATTATATCATCTAGTTATTTTCATCCAATACACTTAAGGTTTGTTTTGTTTTGTCAGCTTTCGTCAGAATTAGTTGAGGTTTGTGTTGGTCATCCGAGATTGAGATATGAGATTGACAAAAATGATGTAAAATAAGCAGATCTAAATGGCTGAGTGATTAAAGGAGTTGTCCCGGTAATAAGAGATCATGGGTTAAATTTTTTTTTTTTTTACAGTTAATAACGCACAAGAGTCCCAACTGCTCCCGTCTGGAGCCAGTGAGACTATGGCATCCCCAATCGGGGTATGTTTTGAGGCTGAAGGTAGTGGGGAGAAGAAGGAGATAGGGAAGAGGAAGGTGGGGAAGTACCTGGCTATTCAGATCTGGTCAATAAACACGGCTTAAGCCATTTCAAGCAACGTTTCAATACTGAATGGTGGTCTTACACCAGGGCGATACTGATAGTATCTTCCACTCTGGAACGTGCCGCAAATATACTATTTATTATTTTAAATGAATAAATTGTGAAATAACACAAATTATTCAAATAAAATTTATTTGCGCACGCCGGGTTCGAACCCGCGACCTTCGGATTGTGAGTCGAGAGTCTTGCCTCGGGACCACGGAGGCCGTCCCGACCAATTGCGACCTTTACTTTTATATTCTGTCTTTTGTTCTACGTTTCACTTAGATTTATTAATATTATTTTCTTCTTCAATAATTAAATTTATTGTTTTTTTTTATTGTACCTATCGCATAAGAGTTTTGAAGCCTGTGGAATCCTGATTTGATCAATATTGTGAAGCCAAAGAAAGTGAGAGAGGATAAGGAAAAAGTAGTAAGGATATAAGATATTAAAATCTCGTTACTCTACAGATATTTGGTGTTCAAACATTCTCAGACACTTTTCTAAATGGATTAAATGCGAATGTTTAGTAATTGGTGCCTTGAAATAGCATTATAAACTTTTGGATTGTAAATAGTGGTCTGTAAGTGGCGATATTAGAGTAAGTATCTTTCACTTCGGAGAAAACTGAATTCTAAATGGAAAAAACGATTAAAAATATACCTTTTCAGCATCGTCTCAAATTTGTGTTCTCAAAAATTGCCCGGCGTCTTGATGTATTGACTAAAATGTATTGTCTAAATGTCTATGTATATCACTAAATGAGCGGTAAAAGCCGTGGTATCCGGCATTTCTACCGATTTACATATTTTCCTTAAATACTTAATAAATTTTAAAGCTCTTAAAAAATTATATATTCTTGAAGATAATATCTATGCATTCCCCACGCCGAAACGGCAATTAAATGAAATTACCTCGATAGAAAAAATGGCAAAGTATGCTTCGAAAATTATTAAAAACACATTTTTTTTCACTTATTTTAGAAGCTATAAATATGAAAAAAATCAGTGTTTCCTTAAATGTTTTTTTAGACATTCCCCACGAGAATTTTGCTCTATTTTAAGCGAGTCATGTTTTATTAATTATTTTCACAATTTTTGCTTAAATATTAAATATCATCGTTGTTAATATTAGCACGCTCTCTCTAACATTCGTATTTTCATATCTCTCCTTCTTCTTTTTGTGCGGGTGCTACCGGGCCTTAAGTTCGACTTCTAAAGTATTCGCCTCACCCGAAGACAGGATTAATTAATTAAGAATTATTTTCATTATTCCACACGTTACATAATTGAATCATGAATTCGAACGGTGATGCGTAATTATTCGAAAAATTACCACGAATACACGTGTAACGATGGGACAGTGTTTAAAATCGCATTATGGCCATTTGATTGTAATATTCGTATAATAACCGTGAAAAGGCTTATTCGGTGAACTATAAGCGGTTTAATAAATTTAAAGCTGTTAGTAAAAGTAAGTTAGTATATCAAATCATCGCACGTCGTCATGGCATCGCCGAAAGAAAACCTGCATTACTTTGAATTACACTGCAAACTGCTTTGGTTCCTAGGGATCGGGAAGTTTCATTACTCTACTGACAGTGACTCCAGTTACTACCACGGAGTATACGCCATCTACGCTATTTTATGTGTGATAAATACATTCGTTTATACGATTTTAGAGATAGTTTTTGTATACAGAGAAGTTGGAGGAAAATCAGACAAAACTCTCCAATTCTTCGCTTTGACAATGGTCGGAATCGGTGGATTTCAGGCTATAAAAAGCTTAATCCTAATGAAAAACCAAAAAATTATACAGAGAATTATTAGAGTACTTGAAATTGATTCCAAAAAATACAAAACAGACGAAAAAATCTTGAAAACATCAATGCATTTCACTAGGTTTTTAACATATGGTTTTTTGATCATGGGAACAGTCACAATTGCTTGTATGAGTATTTACGGCTTCATTGAAGATATTTCAAGGAAAGACAAAATACAGCTGTCCAATTACACACTGCAGATTCCTAGACGTACTCCATTCCCAGTTTACATCCCATGGAGAACAAAGGAAGATTTGCCATACTTTGCTGGATTTGTTTATTGTGTTATCGGAGTATTTTGGATAGGGACCGCCTTGATGGTCAGTGATACAATGATTGCTTCTATAATGGTTCACATAAGTGGACAATTCCAAATGGTGCAAATGGTTGTTGATGAATTCGGAACCAAAGCCTTAGATATGCTGGAACAACGAAGAGATCAGATTATCTTGAAAATCGGCGTTACAAAACAAGCTGGTGCAAGTGCTCAAACTATGGAAGTACAAGCTAAGGCTCTTGACTTCTCGCCTGACGATTGTGACAAGTTTGGTCGTAGGAAGCAGAGATTGATGTGCTACTTCACTGAAGAAGATTTTAATTTGGCAATGATGCACCATTTAAAGGAGGCCATTCAATACCATCAACTAATCGTTGGGTAAGCTCCGTTGTAAATGATTTTTTTGCATGATGTGTACAAATCTTTCAAATAATATCTCTCTCTTTGTTCTGGATTTGCATTGTGTATGCATATCTTTCTTTCTTTTTGCATTATGTGTACACATCTTTCAAATAATATGCCTCTCTTTTTTTCTGGATTAAAATTGTGTATATACATCTTTCTCTCTTTTTGCTTTATGTGTACACATCTTTTTAACAATATCCCACTCTTTGTTGTGGATTTACATTGTGGATACACATCTTTCTCTCTTTTGGCATTATGTTTACACATCTTTCAAATAATATCTCTCTATTCGTGCTGGATTTGCATTGTGTATGCATATCTTTCTTTCTTTTTGCATTATGTATACACATCTTTCAAATAATATGCCTCTCTTTTTTTCTGGATTAGCATTTTGTATCTACATCTTTCTGTCTTTTTGCATTATGTGTATACATCTTTCAAATAATATGACTCTCTTTGTTCTGGACTAATTTTTAAGCAATAGTTTTTTTTTCTACAATAGCTCCTTTAGTTAGCTTTCTAAAGAAGGCCCTGAGGAAAATAATTCCCCCCATGGCCTATGTCATCTTTAGGTATTTTGTATGAAAGATCTTTTGAGGAAAAGAAGAAAATTAAGTTCTGGGAGGGAAAAAGGTAAGAGGGGCGGGTAGGAATTTGGGGTCAGTGTCTCCAGGAGTGACGGGCGTATTAATCCATCCCTCGCAATGCAATGCAAGGCAATGTTCAGAGAGAGTCCTGCTGGAGAGATGAGGAAGTCTCTCTCAACCAGTCTCTCCCGATTCTGCCTGCCCCGCTGCTGGTGGGCAGATGCATTCACCAGTAAGACTCGGATAAATCCTACCCCATGAACCCGGGCACGCCTACTAAATCACAAACGCAAAGAACCACTAGGGATGGCACTAAGGCATGAGTGTTGGTTATTCAATAAACGGTTCCCGGGACGGCGATACCCATATCCGCCTCTCAAATTAAGTAGGTACATAAAACAAGGAGGACCAAAATCAAATATTAGTGAATACAAACTTACACATTTACACACACACATATACACTCATACGCACACACATATATGTATGTGCATACTTGTGCACATTCTAACAAATATATGTGCATACATGTACGTATACCCACGCACATATATTTATCTGCGTACGTGTGAATATTCTAACGAATATATGTGCATACATGTATGTACACGCACGCACACACATATACATATATTGTACACTTATTATAGAGCCAATGCTTTAGTAGGTGAATGTAGATTATATCTGCGTTTATTCAAATCAATAAATAAATGTGTGTCGTGTATCACAATCCAAAATAGCCATTAAGTACCTACTCATGCTGACACTCAAGCTAAAGTTTAATATTTTCATTTTTATGCATTGTGGACTTAATAATAATTATAAAAGTAAGAGTTGGTCTGGCAAAGAACGCTCTCCGAAAGCAACAATCTAAATTATATGTAAAAGATAATTTTAATTGTAGAAATTTAATGCCCGATTTTACTGAAATTATAATGCATGTTTTCTATCCCATTCTCTTATGGTTTATCGCGAAATTAAATGTCTTTTTTCGTAATTCACTGAAAAATGTTGAATAATGAGTTAAATTTAAATATTTATGTGTTTTATTTGAAATCAAACGTAATATTTCATATTTTATGAGTAAATTTTCCCGTACATTTTTTTCTGGTAATACTGGTGGAATTTTAATTCATATTTACTTTTTTCCACTTTTTTCTTGTTTTTTCTGACCGGACTGGTTTTAGACAATCACCTCTATCTTCAGACTGGTAACTTCACCAGTCCATAACTAAAAATGCATATTTTCTTATATACATATTTTAGGTTTTTAACAGAATGTGGTTAGCTCTTAAAACTTTGTTTTTCATTCAGACTATTTTTGAAAGTGTGATTTTATGTCGTTCATTAAAAAAATATTTAGAAATTTAACGTTCTCTCTAATTTCCATACCATGTCTTTGGGGATGCTGTGTGGAGGGTTTTGTTAGGGAAAGAAAGAGGAGGAAGATATGGGAAGGATAAGGGTATGAGGAGTGTGTAGGAATCTGGAAGTCAGTGGGTCTAGGAGTGACGGATGTTTGAATTCATCCCTCCCATTGTGGCGCAAGGCGACGGGTGTAGAGAGTTCTGAAGAGGTAAAAAGGTCTTCTCCAACCAGTCTCTCCAAATCCGGCCCATCACACAGAAGGTGGGCAGACGCATACGCCACCAATACTTAGATAATCCTCTCCCCATGAACCCGGGCACCCCTGCTTAGTGACCAAACGTAGAGAACCACTTACAACTCCAACCAGAACAATTAAATGAAAATCAGCGGATTTATTCCACGCATTTAATATAATATCTCATCATGCTCTAACGCTGTTACTATCGAAAGCATGTAATCATATGAAGAATTATTACAAATCGACAGGTCTGCCGCTATGAAAACAACATTTAAAATCGCATTACGATTTACCCGACCCGAGGAATATCGAGATTTTATGAATAATTACACTTAATTCTTGATTTGATTACTACCCTATAAGAGCTTTAACCTGTTCGAGCTTTCTACCGTACACTAATTATTATGCCAGTTATTGCAAAGGTTTAAGAAAGCTCGCAGCATGTCAGAACCTAAAACTATAGCACGTTATTTTATAATCCACTACAAGTTACTTTGCTTCCTTGGGATTGTGAAGTTCCATCATTCTGATGATGACTCCAATAATTATCCAAGATTGTATGCAATCTATTCATTTTTCTGCATTTGCATCAACTTTATTGGTTTTACAATATTAGAGACAGTGTTTGCGTATACAGAATGGAGAGGCGATAGGAACATAACTGTTCAATTCCTCGCTTTGACCATGGTTGGAATGGATGTGATTCAGGTCTTTAAAACCCTGATATTCATGAAAAACCACAAAAAAATACGGAAAATTGTTAGAGTACTAGAAATAGACTCACATAAATATAAAACAGACGAAAAAATCTTAAATTCATCAATTAATTTCACTAAATACTTAACGTATGGCTTTTTAATCATAGGATTACTTACAATTGTGTGTATGAGCATATTTTATCTCATTGAAGATATCTCAAGAAAAGAAAAAATACAGCGGTCCAATTACACACTCCATATTCCAAGAGTTACTCCATTCACAGTTTACATCCCATGGAAAACAGAAGATGATTTTCCCTACTTTGCTGGTTATATCTATTGCGTTTTTGGTATATTTTGGTTGGGAACCGCTTTGATGGTCGGTGATACATTGATTGCTTCAATAATGGCTCACATAAGTGGACAATTTCAAATGGTGCAGATGGTTGTCGTGGAATCCGGAACCAAAGCTTTATATATACTGGAACAACGTTTAGCAAAGAAAATCGTTAATATCACAAGTACTAACCTAAAATTTGGTAGACAAGCAAACAAACTGGATGGGCATTTAGAAAAACTTGGTTCCTCGACTAGTGACTGTGATGAGTTTGAAATAAGGAAGAAGCGGTTGATGTATTACTTTACTGAAGAAGATTTTATTTTGGCCATGATTGATTGCTTGAAGGAAGCTATCCAATACCATCAGCTGATCATTGAGTGAGCCCGATTTCTCGTTTACTTTGCATCTTCTAAAATTATTTATCTCTCCCTTTGTTCTTGAACAATATGCCAACTTGAGATATTTTAAATAATTTAATTTTGTATTGAGTAATACTGAAAAGTGAAAGCAAAATATATCATTTATTTAAAGGAAATATTAATTTTATAAGTTTACAGAAAATTCAAGCCGCCAAAGATCAGAAGAAAAGTGCGACAATAACAAAGATTGAAATCGCATTTAATCTTTATCAAATTGTTAATCTTTATAGTTACATACAAGCAGGGTTGCCAATGCATACGTTCTAAAATATGCACGATAGCTATGTCTTTAAATTTTCACGGCCAAAAGTTTTATTGTTATTTATTTTTAGGGTATTATGCCGTGTTGCGCAACCTTCTTCTTTAGCCAACGTTTCGGACGGTATTACAAAGTCAAAGTATTAACTGTATGTTATGTGTTGATAACTACTTTTTCATGTGAATATCTCAGAAGAGTCCCAACTGCTCCCGTCTGGAGTCAGTGAGATTATCGCATCCTCAATTGGGGTATGTTGTGAGGCTGAAGGTGGTGAGGAGGGGCTGGTGATGGGGAAGACGAAGGTAGAGAAGTATCTGGCTATTTAGATCTGATCACCAAACACTAAATTAATTTCAAGCTACGCTTCAATTCTGAGTGGTAGTCTTACAATAGAGCGATGCTGAAAGTTTCTTCCACTCAGAAGTGACTTCCGTATTGAACTACTAACGATAATAATTATTTACATATCTGCCCTAGTGATGAACACTGTAACGCTTTCCGAAACGTTGGCTAAAGAAAGAGGTAGCGCAATACACCACAATACCCAAAAAATAAATCACGTTAACCCACTATAGATGTTCGAATTTTCCACAAGTTCCTTTACTTACAAAATGAAACGAAATTCTGTTGAAAATAGCATTTATTTCTGAAATGAAAACTTCTTTAGCACCGTTGGGATTTGAAATTCGATGAAACAAAAAAGTGACACCAAAAAGAGACAAACACATACATCTCTAGGATTTGGCCTGTGAGAGAATCAGATAGTATAATCGGTCTCCTCTTTGTGCGGTGTTTCATAGCCTGCCGACCTTTGTCTTTGGGCGATACTTCATAGCCTCCCCACTCTTGTCTACTCTAGTTTTCTGAAGGTGTCACATCTACCGCGTGTGAATGGCACACTGTGTTTTTTTTATTATTGTTATCTAGTCTAGGATGGCAGGCGTGGTCTAGCGGTAAGGCCCTTGACTCGCAATCCGAAGGTCGCGGGATCGAATCCCGGCGTGGCAAATAAATTTTATTTGATTAATTTGTGTTATTTCACAATTAAATCATTTAAAATAAAATAAAGTATATTTGCACGTTTCAGAGTTCAACATATTCTCGATGTCGCCCAGGTGTAAGACCACCATTCAGAATTAAAACGTTGCTTGAAATGGCTTTAGCCGTGTTTGGTGACCAGATCTGAATAGCCAGGTACTTCCCCACCTTCCTCTTTCCCATCTCCTTCCCTTCTCACTACCTTCACCCTCACAACATACCCAAATTGGGGATGACATAGTCTCACTGGCTCCAGACGGAGCAGTTGGGACTATTGTGCTGTGTTAATAAAAAATAAAAAAAGTAATTTTCGAATTTTCTATTTCATTCAGGCTGTAAAAACAGAAATTTGTTTGAACATTTGATGCTAAACAAAATTAAATTACATTAAATTCTCACAATAATAGTAAATATTTGTTATCAATATGGTTGGATATCAAGAAAAGCCTAGAATCCCCGCATGCTCCTCACAAAATAGCCAAATCTTGAAAAAATTTAGAAGTTCCCCGCAATTTAGGGAATTACCACGAATTGGCAACCCTTGATACAGCTAACTGAATGTACAATTTATGATCCCTTTCCCTTTCAATTATTCTAAATCACGAAATGTCGTAATCATTTAATTATGTATGTAGAGTTTTATAACACCTCCAAATGTCGTGTGTAGGTTCCGTCCTCCACCACCTCGCTATCCCCTGAGAAACGCCTCCTTTTGTGAACCGTATCATTAGTCAAATTACAGCACATTCGTGTTATACATACGTTTTACATTATTGCCTCACAGACAGCCATTAAACTTTTGCTAGGTTTAATGAATGTGTTCAATATGTTCTTGTGACTTTAAAGATCTAAGAGATCCAACCGACAAGTCGTGCTTTCCAAAATCATTGTTTGGTACCCACTAAGAAGTTTCATAATACTCGTTGTTTCATTTTCTTACGAATCATAATCATCGTGACCACCTCCAGAAATTTTCCTATTCAGTAACTTATTATTGGTCACCTGACATTTTCCCTTGGTTCCCACGACCTGCAAAATCTTATAATGGTTTCGGTTTCACACTCGTTTAGATACTCGATTATTTGATTGTTCCGAAACTCTAGCATGGTGTAATCGATAACTTTACAATATCGGATCGTCAGGAGTAACTTCCGATGATTTTATATCGATATCCCTGGCACAGTTTCACTGTTGATAGCCGAACCGATATTGGTGGGGAATAAATTAGAAATTGATATACGCTGGCAACACTGGCAGATATGTCCATAAATTCACATTCAGAAACGTCAAACGCCAGTCAAATAATACGTAAAAGTATGAATAATGTGGCAATGTTGAAATGAAATGCAAACCTAAATATGCATTGGAAGTCCGCATTTACTGTTTGACACTGCACGGGACTTAATTAGTTAATCATTTCTTTAGTCATATTTCAGCCACTTAAGTTAGTCTAGTTAGTCTTGGTTGAATTAAAAAGTCTATGAATCGCGTATATGACTTATTTCATTCCAAAAATCTTCGTTAGTTCAATACGTTCATTAAATAAGCCAGAAATGTTGATTAACGAACGACATAATTCAAATAAATGCATATATTGACACCTAACCGAAACTTATCTGATACTATGGAATCCGAGCTAAATTTTTTTAATCGTCGGTTGGAATTCCTCTTTCCAAAATTGTTGACCGTGATTGCAAATATTGCTAAATGACCATAAATGACGGATTTGGGCAATATCGTATTAATATAGGGTTATATCGATCGACAATGCTAGGTACCCAGGAAGTCTAGCATGGATGATCGAAAAATCTCTATATCAATACGATATTGACTAAATCCGTCGTGTATGGTCAGTTATCAATATTTGCGATCACGGTCAACAATTTGTCAAAGATATTCCGACCGACGATTGATGAATTTTAGCCCGGACTCCATTGTATCAGATAAGTATCGGTTAACTGTCATTACACGCATTTATTTGGATAATGCCAATCGTTATGCAAAATTACTGACTTATTATTGAACGGAGTTCAACTAACGAAGCTCTTAGAATTGAAAAAACGTCGTACAAGCGATCTATAGACTTAAATAATTCATCTAAGACGCGACCAATTTATGCCGTTCGATCTTTGAGGAGCTAAAGTGGTTGAAATATCACTAAAGATCACATTAACCAATTTACTACCGTTTAGTGTCAAAAAGTAAATGCGGACTGCCATTGCATATTTTAGGTTAGTATTTCAATTCAACATTGCCAATATTCATTATTTTTACTTTATCGTTTGGCATTTGACGTTTCCCCTGCCAATTCACAGAAAATATCTTCAGTGTTGCCAGCGAATACCGATTTTTTATTTATTCCGTGTCAATATCGGTTCGGCTGTCAACGGTGAAACCGTGCTCGATATGAAATTAGGTATATCGATCCGATATTATAAGTTATCGATTTCACTGTAATAGAACTCCAGGGAAATTTTGTATTTCATTGTGAATTTTAGATGTAATGTAATTTTAACATCGGAAAACTTGTTTCAGAATAACAGAGGATTTGCAAAATGCCTACAGCCAAGCTTTTCTCTGCCAAACCTTGTCTAGCTTTTACGTCATCGGACTCATACTTGTTCAGACTGCTATGGTAATTATTATTTTGCATTTAATTGAACAAATAAAATAAAATAAATGTCACTTGTGCATACGTTTGTCTTAGAAATAACTTTTTTTCTCTGCAGGACGTGTCAAACATCAAAAGTTTACGTTTCTTCAACACTTTGGGCTTTCTGATATCCATTCTATGGCAGCTCTTTATTCAAACCTATACTGCCAATGAAATCACATCGGAGGTAAGTCAATCAATTTGGGGGGTGGGTATTGGCACAGCCGTCCGAGGAATCATGTTTCGGGTTACCAACACCTCAGGTCACCCCGATAGCCTCGGGGATGCCCCGGTTCATGGAGTGAGGTTTGTCCAGATCATCGTGCCAGATGCGCTTGCCGGAGCGGTCGCTGTCACGGCGAGCCGGATCGAGAGAGGCCTGTTGAGAGAGACGCTTTGACCTCTCCAGCCAAACTCTCTCAAACCACCGGCTTGCACAACATTGAGAGGCATAGTTAATATGTCACTCCTAAACACACTGACACCCAGATTCCTACCCTCCCCCTCACACATTTTTCCTTCACAGAACTTCCTCTCCTTCTTTGACTTTTTTTATTATTATTTTTTTATTACCATCTGTATCATATTTTGTTTTATTAATACCGCAAAAGAGTCCCAACTGCTCCCGTCTGGAGCCAGTGAAACTATGGCATCCCCAATTGGGGTATGTTGTGAGGCTAAAAGTAGTGGGGAGGGGAAGGAGATGGGGAAGAGGAAGGTGGGAAGCACCTGGCTTTTCAGATCTGGTCACCAAACACGTTTCAATTCTGAATGATGGTCTTACACCAGGGCAATACTGAGAGTATCTTCCACTCTGGAACGTGCCGCAAATATACTGTATATTATTTTAAATGAATAAATTGTGAAATAACACAAATTAATCAAATACAATTTATTTGTCACGCCGGGATTCCATCCCGCGACCTTCGGAATGCGAATCAAGAGCCTTATCGCTGGATTACGCCGGCCGTCATGAAATGTATGTATGAAATCTAAATTTAAAAAAATGTGGAATGTTTTCTTGGTCCGCCTTACCAGGAGATTCTATGTTGAGGGGGACTAGGTTTTGGGTAGACGGTTTTTAGCGACTTTTACAGTACACCTTCGGGGTTAGGGTGGGGTTTTTTCAGGAACTTTGGTGGCGATTACTTTAAAATACCGATCAGTTTGTATTAAACATAGCTTTTTTCGTTTTACTTTGTAACCAAAAATTTTATTTTATTAATTAATTCATCTTTTTGGGGTCCTCCTGTGTGAAGTTAATTCAAAAAATTAAGAAGAAAAAAACGTTGCTGTGATTCTGATCACAGGAGAAATAATTTACTTCTTTCTTTTATTGTTTAGCCCCAGTGGTGTTTTCGAACACCCCATTAGAAGACCGCAGTAATCATTTACTACTTAGATCATTTGGGGAGAAAGGTCCTGACTACTAACAATGTATTTTTGTGTTTGAAGGCCGAGAAGGTGGCCACCAGTGCCTATGCTTGCCGTTGGTACTCCACGGACAAGCGCGTGACCAATTTGCTGGCCATCCTTCTGCAGAAGGCGCAGCGCCCGATGGTGCTAACTGCTGGGAACTTTGCCGCCATGTCCAACCGCCTCTTTCTCTCGGTCAGTACATTGTAGATGGTATGCAAATAATACATCTATAACCCACGGGCAACATGGAGCGTAAGGTGGTTGCCATAGCGTTGCCCGCCGCAAGTGACGAACTTCGTGGATGGATGCCATGTGCAATAGGTGTTTTACCGGTATAATAGATTAAATGGAAAACTTGTGAATCTACATCACATAGAGAAACTAAAATTAACTTTTCTTTCATTCTGGGTATTTCCATTTTACTTTTTATATATTTTTCGACAATATTTTTTTTGAATTGCGGTAAGTTGTGAGGTTGAAGGTAGTAGGAAGGGGAAGAAAATTAGGAAGAGGAAAATGGGGGAGTTTCTTTCTTTTCAGATCTAGTTACCAAAAAGCTAAAAGTCAAAGGCTAAAGCCATTTCACGTAACGTTTCAATTCTTAATGGTGGTCTTACACCATGCGATACTAAGAGTATCTTCCATTATGGAACGTGCCGCAAATATACCTTATTTTTAAATGATTAATTTGTGAAATAACACAAATCAATCAAATAAAATGTCGAACACGGAGGCCGTCAGTATTAAACGTTTAAACCACTTTTGAGGCTGGGTCTATATGTTTCGACGCATTTTAAAATATATTGCTCAGCTATTGACATCCCCCTAGAGACTGATAATTTTTCAAATTTGATCTAAAAAACTCCAGCTTCTGACTCAATTTACTGAAAAACAAAAGCTCAAACTAAAAAACGTTATTCTACAAAATCGACTCGAAATGTGCGTAGTAATAGTTATAGTAATAGCATTTGTACTAGTGATTCAATTCTGAGTGGTGGTCTTACACCAGGACGATACTGAGAGTATCTTCCATTCTGCAACATGCCGCAAATATACTAGATGTTATTTTTAAATTAATTTATTGTGAAATAACACAAATTAATCAAATAAAATATATTTGCGCACGCCGGGATTCAATCCCACGACCTTCGGATTGTGAGTCAATAGTCTTACCCCTCGACCACGGTGGTCGTTAACCTGGTGATATCATGTGAATTATTTTCTTTTGTTTGATTTTAAAGATAAAAAACTTGAAAAAAAAACAAAAATTTACATATAAAAATCAAATAAACACATTACGCAAGCTAAAATAATTCGCATAAATTATTATTAAGTAACTTAAAGTTAATTGTACAAATAAATACCTAACTAAAATAAATAATTTCAAAAAAGACTAATCAAATAGTGTCTTAGAAAATTATCAATATAATTCATACGAATTAATTTTTCTTTTCAGATTATCAAGAACGCCTATCAGATATTTACTCTAATCACAACCGTGATGACTACAGAAAAGTAGGAACTTCTGTGGCAAGAAAATTGATACAAATTTTGAAATTATGGGCATACCTAGACACCATACTAATAATTATTTATTTTTCTTCAAATTTGATGAAACTTACCAATTTAACAAGCTGCGCGCGCGAATCTCGTTCCATCTGCGATATAACGAGGGCGTGCGCATCGTGCTGCGCGCGCAACTCTCCCGCCTTCCGCTTGTCTGTCTCAGTCACCATCTGTCGACAAAATACTTAACTAAATTAGTTTGTCGACCAACCGTTGTAGTGCACAATTTTTACAAATACTTTTTTAATTCATAGATGTCATCGTTTATAGAAATGAAAAAATAATATTGTATTTACATAGTGTTTTTTGTTTGTTTACTGTATTAGTTACACAATATTATTATCGTTGTTGTTTTACAGCGATAGATGACACATGAATCAAACATTAAGTTTTCCTGATTTTGTTTTGTTACATATCTATGTACATTTACATAATGCGGACACACATTGGTTACCTATGTAGATATATTATGTATGTGTTCATTTGTCCCTTATCATGAATCATTGAATTTCTGTACGGTTGTAGAATTACTCAAATAATGTTATAAAATTTATCATGTAATATTAATCAAATACTCACAAACAAGACGTAGCTTAGTAGTTGTCAAGTGAATGGGCAAATACTTTACTAAAATTTAATTTAAATTTATTTCTATTGACATGCATTGTCACCAAAGATTTCGTTTCCATCCGTTATTTCGCAAGAAGTAAAGTAAAAACTAAAAAAATTCTTTTGGAAATGAAACTCTTCTTTCTCTAGAAAAAAGCCAAATTTTTCAAAATCATGTAGTCAAAATCAGATTACGTGTTCAATCAATTTTTAAAAATCAGCACATTGTTAGTTCAATAGAGAAATATATCAAAAAATGTTCAATAGTTCAGTAGAGAAGCAGATTTTTTTTTCTACTGAACATTTCAATATCTTACTGTATGTACACTTGGTATGTTCTAGCACTGCATAGCATGACAAAAGAATGGTACTTTTGAATAAAATTTGTTATTCAGTGGATTATATTTAATTTATAGCCTTAAAACTTTTTCTTTTTATCTATCCTTCCAAATGTCAAGAACTTAGCATGACAAAAGAATGGTACTTTTGAATAAAATTTGTAATTCAGTGGATTATATTTAATATATAGCCTTAAAACTTTTTTGTTTATCTATCCTTCCAAATGTCAAGAACTTCAAAATAAGAAATATTGTACTGTAACTGGATAAATAATCTGTCGTACCTATAGTAAAAAAAATATTTGATACTGTTCTGGGTACAAGTACAAACTTTAAATAAACACGTGAAACTCACCAGCAACTTCTCTTGCAGAATCTTATTAGCGGACTTGGCATTCTCCAGCGCAGTGGCAAGTCTGGCCGCGTCGGGGAAGGAGGAGTCTCCGGTGCTGGCACTCTTCATCAGAACGGGCTGTCCCTTCAGGGCTGCCCTCACCTGCCCTTCCAGAGTCGCCTCCCTCCTTCTGGCCTCGGCCCTCTCCTTCCTCGCCTCCACCTCGTGCACAGCCCTATACTCCCTGAAAGCGCTCCGCTCGCTCTCCAGGAGCTTCTTATAGGTTGCATTCTCGTGCTGCAAGTGGTCCACGGTGGTTCTCAACTTCTTCGAGGTTGCTTGTTCGCTATCTGACTTGGATAGACTGAGGCATTGTTCGCTTGAAGTTCTCTGCTTTTTTGTGAGCTTAGGCTCTTCAAAAGTGGAGTTTTTCAAATCCAGCGATGCCTTGGATCTCTTCACCTTGTAAACTTCAGGTTTTTCTTTTTCTTGTAAGTTGGGGGCTTTTTCAATGTGCAATAATACGGGAATTTTTGTGACCGATGGCACTTTTTCCAGTTTTGGTTGGTCTGTTGAAATTATTGTTGGTTTTTTCATTAGCGTTGGCTTGGTTGTTGTAGGTGTGATTTGACCAGTAGGTTTTTCTAGAGTTGGTTTTGATGAATCGGGTGATTTAGGCGCAGGAATTTCATTTATCTTTTTCGTCTCTTTGATTTGATTTTCTTTAGTGGTAAGTTCATTTTCGATTTTTATAATTACTACTGGTTTTACTGTTTTCAGTTTTGGCAAATCTTCTTTAATCTCTTGAGGTTTTGGGAGTTTTTCTGAGAAATTTTCAGCATTCACTGGTTTTGATGTGTTCAGTTTTGGCAAATCTTCCTTGGTGTCTTGAGGTTTTTCTGCAGAATTTTCTGCATTTGGTAAAACACCGACATACTTATCCTCATTTTTAACAATGTCATCAGAAAACTTTTCAACGGCTATTACGGTTGGGATTTGTAAACTTTGAGAATTTGATACATCCTTCTTTTCATTTTCTGACACAAAATTTGCCTGAGCAATTTCTTTGCTTTGTTCAATTATAACAGTGTTATCTTTATCAGAAGATTTGTTTGTGTAGGTAATAGTATTACATTCATTAGTCTCTGTTTTTGACGAAGAAGATGTAGTAACTACAGTGTGTTGTTGAGATGTCCTAGTACTTTCGGTGCTTGAATACCCCATAGGAATTATTACAGGCATTTCTAAAATCAATGTTGGTTTACTTATATTTTTTGTGGTACACGCTGTTACAGAATTTTGATGTGAACTCTCCTGTACTGTAGAACTAGAAGATTCTTGAATACTGGAAACAACGGTTAGAAGCTTGTCTTCCATTTCAACTTTCGATGGTTCAACTTTCATACTTATTTCAGGATCTTTAACAAGTACCAGATTTTGATCTGATTCCTTTTGACTAACTGAAGAAACTTTGTCGTTACTAACAGAAATATTATTATCTTCACTTGAACTGGTTTGTGGATTTACGTTAACTTTACACATAACAATTTTTAACTGCGCACTTCCCGGATTCACATTTGCCTTTTCTAGAAAACTGGCTATTTTTGACTTTGTGTTACCAGCGCTCACTTGACAATCTGGCGTTGTGTTTGGGCTAGATGTGTCGCTGGTTTCTGTCACGGTTTGAACACTGGTTATCATTTCTTTGGCATCACTAATGTTGGATATAAAAACTTCACTTTTGGTTATTTCTTCGTTGACAAAGACCACTCTCGAATTATCTGATACGATAAGAGAATGTTCTTCTGTCTTAAAAGAATCTTCTGTTTGTATATTTGTTTCGTCG
The DNA here is from genome assembly GCA_936435175.1 of Glyphotaelius pellucidus. Taxonomy (NCBI): domain Eukaryota; kingdom Metazoa; phylum Arthropoda; class Insecta; order Trichoptera; family Limnephilidae; genus Glyphotaelius; species Glyphotaelius pellucidus. The sequence continues at coordinate 7,465,584 of OW386550.1, forward strand.
TCCTTCGCCTTAATTTTTCGCTTTGGCGGTACTGGCGACGAAGCTTTCGACTCCTTGGAATCGTTTATTTCAATTTCTATTTTATCGTTGGAGGTCTTTTGATCGACACTCGCCATTTTAATTCGTTTTCGTAATTCTAATTGGTCTCCAAGTCCGCGGTTCTCGTTCGATTCTCCGAATTAAACTGTCACCCAGCAGTTAATCAGTCATTTAGTCGAATGTGTGCTTCTTTCGCTTATCTTCTCAATGAGCTCAATTGCTGCGTGCAATATTTGGTCTGCTCCTTTTATTGATAATGCTTTCGTCGGAAATCTTTATCGGAAAATTCTGAAAAAAGAAAAGCAGAGATTAGATATATGCAATGCATCAGATACACTAACTTAATCAATAAAAAACGGAAACAATGCAATTGCGCAATTTATCGTTTACTTAAAAGACTGTTCACTGCGAAAAGAGATATCACAAAAGGAAAACTTCACAGGAGACGATAAAAACGTATATTTACAAATCCATAAAAGCCATTAAAATTTTTGAAGTTTATATGAAAGTGGGTATTAGTTTTTGAACATTTTGATGTAAAATATTTTACTTTTATCTATAATTAAGAAAGATTTGAGGGTTGAGTAATTTCATCCTAAATTTAGTTTTTAGAAGATTATTCTCTGTGAAACTATTCCAAATCAATGTTCCCCAAAAATGAGGCTTGAAGGAATTTACCAAAATGCAATCGCTAATATTTTGTAGATTTTTTTCGAAATTTACTCATTACTTGTACTCGCTAAATAATTCTGACTGTGGTCAACATTGTTCGTATGGTTCATTTTTCGGAGCGGCCAAAAGGTTGTGTAAAAATCAGGCAAAATGATGATCTGTTTTGTACAAATGCAATATCACGGCCAAAAGACAAATTGATTAAATCCGGACGCGTTGAATTTTAGAACAATATGACATCATGCACTATTAATTACCGTTGAAGATCATCATGATCTAACACCTAGACAATTGCCAAGTGTTATTAAAGTTTGAATCATTCCAAGAATGCGTAGGAAGTTGTAGGCAGATTCCACACGTTTATAATTAGCCTGAATTCAGGAAATGTTAAGGTGGCGCCTTTGAAAGATTATCGTACATATTTATAAGTAGGTTTGATAGTATAAACAGATCCAGGACATTCTAATGTATTTTTGATTAGTCTGCCTAACTATTTTGATAGCAATTTATCAAAGACGGTATTCCAAAGAACCATCGTCATTGATCTTTTCATTGCTGGTGCATAGCTGGAAGACACTTTTAACGTTATGTGGAACAGTTTTACGTGATTGACATTGTCTATATTAGAACGGGTCGTTTGTACGGCACATTCACTTCAATTTGGGAGGCAGGGGTGGTTACCGCCGCCTCGGAAACCATTTTTTTGGATAACCAATACCTCTGCCATAGGTCACCCGAAGTGGTTTGTTCGCTATGTTTGACGATTTAGCAGGGGTGCCGGGTTCATGGGGTGAAGTTTAGGTGTCTAAGTCTTGGCGGTAGATGACCTGGACACACTGAACCCCAGATTCCTACCCATCCCTCAAACCTTTTTGCTTCCCAGAACTCTCTCCTCCTTCCTTTCTTAAAAAAAAAACTCTACACAGCATCCCCAAAGATGACAGGCCTTCCTTAGGGTCTCACGTGTAAAGTTCATGTAAAAATTCTTGATAGCATTTTAAATAACTTGAATGAAGAACGATTTTCTTCTTTCCTCTCTTATCTCTCCCCTCCCAAGACCCAGGTTTACTCTTTCCACTCCTTGAATATACGTTCAAACAACTATCTCAAATATAAAGTAATAATATGTAAAACACTGACCCAGAGGTTTCACTCAAGGCCTATTTCATTCTATAATATGAATTTTATTTACCGAAAAACATTATACAAAAGTCGAATATTCAAAAGTTCCAAATTCGATCTGTTTGAAGTAATCCCGATAATAATCCCGAGCCTAAAACCCGTATATTTAATTTTAGTGGTATGAAAATAGACAAATAAATTATGTTGTTGATATAACACCTCCAATTACCATAACAATTATTAAATGTTTTCTAACTTATCATAAGCCATTTTTTTCATTTTATCTTATCAGAGTTATGGTCACAAAGGAAATGCATATTTGATTTTATTTTGGTCATATACTCCACCTACACACGACATGTACAAAAAATGTAAACTGTCGATTTCCTGAAAATGAATAAATAAAAAATAACGTTGGTGTACCGATTCTGGAAGCCTTGGATATTATTGTGAAAGGGATTCCAAAAAGGCACCCAGCAAGATTGATCACATATCCATAATATTATAATGTGTGAAGTAATAACAATGTTATAATATTGTGCATTATTACTCTAACGTCAGTTGCTGACTTTGAATTATTGAATAATAAATAATTTAATGAACAGGGCCGAACTACAAAACATGAAAAATGCTCAATTTGAAGCTAGTCCTTCATTATGAATCATATACATTATACAGGGTGTAACAATGCATACCCGACGGATTTTAACCAGCGATTCCTGAGCATATTTAAAATAAAACATGTTGATGTCATTTCGCCATCCGATATTTTTTTTAATTAACAAATTAATTTCAACAATAAAAATATTTTTCCATCACACGTCAGTCTAGCCGCTAAGCTATACCCAACTACTAGGCCCTAGCAGGTCACGTGATAAGCACTCCGTCTCATTCCAATAGCACGGTAAAACAAGAAACAGCACTCGTGTCACGTGACCCAGTCGCGACAGTCGGTTTATCAGTAAGGCCCTCCGTTCATGGAGATACTTGCAAATACGTGATTGTGACACAACCACAAGTACCCTGCAGGTACACTACTTTTTAAAGCTGGTTTCCGTACACGGCGCTACCCAAATTACACTGAACTTGATCATTTTTCACGTGCAGCCGTGGAGTTAACACGGCGTCAAACGATGTCAAATGACTTTTTCTCCAACATTAATCTATGCCTTCTCCACTAAATCCTTTCTTGCGTATTCTGGTAATGTAAAGTTATATAAACACGCATTTTTTCCACTTCCTGAACAAATCTAACATTACTTTCATGTTCAGACGCCATTTCTGTCGAACGTCAAACGAAAGTAGTAAACACGAACGCTGCAACGCGTAGCGCGCTGCCAGCACCGTCGGTAGCACGCTACCGACTTCAACCCGACATCCGTCACGTATCGCCGTGTACGAACACCAGCAAAATTGTATGGCGGGTACCCACGAGCGGTGCGCGTGCTACGCGCATCAGGCTCGAATAGCTTGTAAGTAGCTCCATGTACGGAGGCGCTAACGTGTATCAGTGACGACGTGTGATTGAAAAAAAAAAGGTTTTTTGTTTTTAATAGAAAAAAAATCGGTCCGAAAATCGGCTGGATAAAATACTTAGGTACGTGCCGCTATAACCTGTATATCATTATCATTGTACAATCAATTCAGTTTGCAAAAAATGTTTTGCTTTTCGTTATCTATCAGGTTTTTTAGATAACTTTTCACTGTTGATAAGATTGGGAGATATCATCCTTTTTACTATGTTTTTATATAATCACCACGATTAACAATGGCGACCACTTAATTGTTTGGAAACAGACGCCGGTTGTTTTTTTATAAACTTTTGTCTTGATTCGGCTTCTAATAAAGGCTTACCGCCGATAGCTCAGTTGTAACATCGCCCTCTTTCTTCTTACAATACATAATAATAATAATAATCGCAAAAATCGGTCATATTAAACACATGTAGGATTACGAAAGATTTTTTTTTAGTTAGGAGTTCTATCGAGCCGAACCCTCTGATATGAAAATATCTGGAGTCGGTGAATTATTTTCCCATTTGGTCTCTGGTAGGTTGACATGTTGTTCTTGTATTGTTTTGTATTTATTATACTTATACAGTGCAATTGCATAGCGTGGATTGACTAGATGATCATTTGTGGAAAAGTGTGTGGAAGGGTTAAGTTTTTCCTGTGGGGAAGATTTAACCCGGACATAAAGTCTAGAGAACAATAAAGACATTTATTTTTCAATAGATTTTTTACAAAATTTATACATCTTTTTTTAATATTGGTTCTATTGACATGCATAATGCACATGGAAATCTTTTAAACAATTAGATTATGGTTTGTAATATTATTATGACACGTCTTCTGCTTCCTTTTAACAATTTGATTGCAGAAATTTAATCCGTATTTTTACTTGAAAAGGAAACATACACATTTAGTATTAACACACTTGTAAAGAGTACCTTCCTTAGATATATAACTGAGCGATATGCTGGAATTTATATTTCCCCTCTCCTGCCGTGCCCTGCTATTTATTCCAAGAGCCGCACCGTGCTATCTCCCTCTCTTGCACGAATTTAGTCGTATAACATATTATATTGAATATTGTACACGCCCACATATATTTTATATTATATTCGCCGTGTGCAAAAAGCTTAATGCATGACTTTTATGTTGCGAGTATATGCAGATATCGTGTACACCTTTATTTAAGAAAGGAAAACACGCCCATATTATAAACATTTCTTTAAAAAATTTCGTTTTATTGTGGGAGCGCATTTCGGATATGTGTCCCGGCTCTGAAAGATATTAAGTAGGCACTGTAGAAAATTACCGTGCGTAGGTATAATTAGAATAAAAATGAGATAACAATATTTCTGCTAATTATTGTCGACAGAAATAAGCTGAGATTGTGTTATTAATTAAGTATTACCTCAGAACAGGTAACGCCTAGTGAGGTAGGTAATGTAAAGCATACAATGTAGCAAAGTAATTGTCTTTTCCATACGAAACAGTAAAAATAACATTCAATAAATGCCGATTTCCATATGAAACAGTAAAAATAAAATTTCAATAAACGCCTATCTCCATACGAAACAGTAAAGATAACGTTTCAATAAACGCCGATTTCCATTTGAAATAGTAAAAATAACATTTCAATAAACGCCTATTTCCATTTGAAATAGTAAAAATAACATTTCAATAAACGCCGATTTCCATACGAAACAGTAAAAGTAACATTTCAATAAACGCCGATTTCCATAGGAAACAGTAAAAATAAAATTTCAATAAACGCCTATCCCCATACGAAACAGTAGAGATAACGTTTCAATAAACGCCGATTTCCATTTGAAACAGTAAAAACACGTATTAAGTTACTGATTTCAATAAACGGCGATTTTCCGGTTTTGAGAAGGAAAAAATAACAGATTAGGTTTTTGTTAAGAAAAGCCATAAAATTAATGTCTTTATTTTACTTAACTATTATTGTTTGGCTGATAAACTGGATTTACATCGGGGTCTGAATCTCATCTCCATCGTTTCATTAAAATACCCTTAACCCGCCATTCCCAACGATGTGAGAAATTATTTTCCCAAAGGTCTCCCCTGTGTAGAGCCAATATAAAAATATATTTTTTTTAAATTGATTTTTTTTACATTAGCTCTACACAGCAGGCCCTGAGGAAAAAATCCCTCGGGGCCTATGTCATCCTTGGGGATGCTGTGTGGAGAGTTTTTTTAGGGAAATGAAGGAGAGGAAGTTCTGGGAAGGAAAGAGATATGAGGAGGTAGGAATCTGTTTATCAATGTGTCCAGGAGTGACGATCGTATGAATCCTTCCCTCACACTGCGGCGCAAGTCGATGGGTTGAGAGAGTGCGGCTGGAGAGGTCTAGGTTAGGCCTCCCTCAACCAGTCTCTTCCGATCCTGCCCGTCACGCAGTAGGTGGGCAAACGCATTCGCTGCGAGACCTAGACACACCTCACCCCTCGAACCCGGGCACCCCTGCTAAGTCACCAAACGTAGCGAGCCACTTGGAGTGACCTATGGTAGGGATGTTATTTTATCCAATCAGTGGTTCTCGGGGTGCCGGTATCCAGGGTGTTAACCAACTACAATAAGAAAACACAAATAATACACATTGAAAATCCACTGTATTTCAGTTATCTTTAGTCGTTTCAGGAAGTTATGAACCTTTCAGTTTTCAGTGCATTCTTACTTTGAAACCGGTGGAATGAGAACATATGTTACTATTTTTAGGGTAGCGGGTATGTTAACAACTAGTTAACTGGATAGCAAATAGGCACGAACTCCGTACACTTACCCCACTTAACATTGTTATATCTGTACCTAGATACTTACGTATTAAGTTCCTGATTACAACACAAAAGTTTAGTAGAAAGTACCTACCAATGCATAACTTTACAGATGAAGTTCTTGATTACCAAATAAAATTCTAATAGAAAGTACCTACCTATGCATACTTTAAGTATTAAGTTACAGATTACCACAAAAAAGTTTAGTAGAAAGTACCTACCAATGCATAACTTTACAGATGAAGTTCTTCCAAAAAAAATTCTAATAGAAAGTACCTACCTATGCATACTTTAAGTATTAACTTTCTGATTACCACACAAAAGTTTTATAAAAAGTACCTAGCAATGCATTTACTATTATTATTACGTATTAAGTTACTGATTACCACACAAAAGTTTTATCAAAAGTACCTAGCAATGCATACTTAACGTATTAAGTTACGGTACTTTTCATAAAACAAAAGTTTTATAAAAAGTACGTAGCAATGCATACTTTACTATTATTATTACGTATTAAGTTACTGATTACCACACAAAAGTTTTATCAAAAGTACCTAGCAATGCATTCTTAACGTATTAAGTTACGGTACTTTTCATAAAACAAAAGTTTTATAAAAAGTACCTAACAATGCATACTTTACGTATTAAGTTATTGATTACCACACAATTTTTTTTATTAAAAGTACATACTTTACGTATTAAGTTACTGATTACCCCACAAAAGTTTTATCAAAAGTACCTAGCAATGCATACTTTACGTATTATGTACCGATTACCACACAAAAGTGTTATAAAAAGTACATACTTTACGTATTAAGTTACTGATTAGCACACAAAAGTTTTATAAAAAGTACCGAGCAATGCACACTTTACGTATTAACTATTTACTGATTACCACAGAAAAGTTTTATAGAAAGTACCTAACAATGCGTACTTTACGTATTAAGTTACTGATTACCACACAAAAGTTTTATGAAAAGTACCTAGCAATGCATACTTTACGTATTAAGTTACGGTACTTTTCATAAAACAAAAGTTTTATAAAAAGTACCTAGCAATGCATACTTTACTATTATTATTACGTATTAAGTTACTGATTACCACACAAAAGTTTTATGAAAAGTACCTAGCAATGCATACTTTACGTATTAAGTTACTGATTACCACACAAAAGTTTTTTTTAATATTTAGCTACTGTCTTAAATCTTAACTAAAACTAAAAAACGCTATTCGTAGTTGATTCAATATTTTTAATTTCCACACAATAAATCCTCGTTGGGGATGCTGTGTGAAGGGACTTTTTAGGGAAAGGAAGACGAGGAAGTTCTGGGAAGGAAAAGGGTGTGAAGGGTTGGTAGAAATCTTGGGTCAGTGTGACCGAAAGAGTCTGGCTGGAGAAATCAAAAGGTCTCCCTCAACCTGTCTCTCGCTATCCGGCCCACCAAGCAGTTGGTGGGCAAACGCGTCCGCCAACAAGACCTAGACAAACCTCACCCCTTGATCCCGCGGAGTCACCAAACGCGGTGGTACTAATAACTGCCTCCCTACGCTACTGAAGTACCTGGCTATTCCGATTTGGTCACTAAACACGGCTAAAGCCATTTCAAGCAACGTTTCAATTCTGAATGGTGGTCTTACACCAGGGCAATACTGAGAGTATCTTCCACTCAGGAACGCGCCGCGTATATACTATATATTTTTTTTAAATGAATTAATTGTGAAATAACACAGATTAATCAATCAAAATTTATTTGTGACGCCGGGATTCGATCCCGCAAAATTCGGATTGCGAGTCAAGAGCCTTACCGCTAGACCACGCCGGCCGTCAATTGTTTTTTGATAAGATTATCTTTAAAATAATTTTGCCGTATTCAATAAATAGTTTTGCAATTGTTTGGGTTTAGTCAATAATGCTTATAATTTCTTCCCGTCTTTTATCATTATTTATTACTATTATTACAATTTTATTAAACATAAAATAATTTCTGTTGTCTGTGATATGCGTTAGTTATCACGGCGTGCAATTATTCCTGCGTGAAATCTGATTCAAAGAACTCAAATTTGCTTTGAATTTAAGTGTCGTTTTGAAAATTTAACTTGCTATGCAAAAAATTCAGACAAGCGATAAAGGAGGTACCTACTTATTACATAATATTTTTAACAGAAAATTAGACAATTCCGTGATTTTCCACGGTCAGTTATTTTTGAGATAATTACTCACAAGTATTTAGGTCCCTCACTACACATCACGAAAAACAAACATAATAATATCTCAAGAAAGTGAGTTTAGACCTATCTATTTATAAACGTTTTTTATCACCTTTCTTAAAATAATATTATTATTTTGACCTTGTTACAGATTTTGTGCCAAATATTCCTGCTGACAATGCTTGTTGTTGTTTTTTTTAAGTACTTGTACATTGTTTATTGTTCGTGTCAAATAATATTGATTGTTTGGCGTTATAGACTGCAATTATTGCCTCAAATTTAGTTCAAGGTAAACTTAAATCTTTCTTGATAAGAAGATATAAAAAAATTTATCCATTTTTCATTGAAAGAGATAAATTATCTGACATATCTTATAATGCAATGCAATTTTTATAATGCTTAGATGATAACGCAATCCACCTTATTATGATTGATTACTTTTGTTTAATTTTCCGACAAATCAGTTAGAAGCAGTATTAACACCTACACTACTATACATATCTAATAACCGAACAGTGACAAAACTTAGCAGAGGTGCCCGGGTTCATGAGGTGAGTTTTGTCCGGTTCGTTACGGTGGATGCGTCTATCCGCGTATTGCGTTGAGGGAGATATAGCCAGCAGAAGAGCTAATCTCTATCTTTTGTGAGATCGAGATAGATCTCAGGCGAGATCTCCTGTCAGATTTGTGTGATTTTCTACGGCTGTTAATTTAATAAATAGGTATAGGAATTCGTGTTAAGGAAACTAAAATACATGGCAACTGAAATTCTGCCATCAGCCCATAGAAACAGCAAATAACAGCCGTAGAAAATCACACAAATCTATTAGGAGATCTCGCCTGAGATCTATCTCGATCTCACAACTGATAGAGAATAGCTCTACAGGTCTCTCTTGGAACATCGCCTTGCAACGGGAGGGATGGATTCATACGTCCGTCACTCCTGGACACACTGATCCCCAGATTACTACCAACCAAACTCTCTTACCTTTTCCTTCCTAGAACTGTCTCCTTCATTTCCTAAAAATACCACCCACGCAGCTTCCTCAAAGGAACTTGGGAGAACTACTCCTCTCAGGGCCTCCTGTGTGTGGATATAATAAGATATATTTTTTGAAGAGCTTTAACCCATTGGCCACATAATTAATGGGCTAAAAAATTGGCCTTCGTCAATGAATTAATCTTGTACCAAAAATTGAAAACCAGCATTGATGTACTTAATCTATTGTGTCTTTTGAACTATATATTCAAATGAATTAATTACTTTAAATTAGTTTACATATTAGATTAAGGTAAAGAAAACATAAAAATAAAAATTTTTAAAATTTGATTATATGTGTAAATAAGGATACAAATATAACGTTCTCTCTTTTCGTAATTTTTTTTCACATTTTTATTCATAAAGTTACAAAAAAGAAATAATATTCATAAATCGAACATTAATAATTTTTGTTTTTTAAATACATGTTTACTAATAACTTATAAAATAATTTGGTATGATAGTCCTCAAACCAATCAGGGATGTGCAGGGTCACTGCCAAAAGCCTAGGACCACTCGCAATTTTGAATAAATTAAATGGCGCATGGCTGCATACAAAACTTGGAACACAAATATCAGGGAAAAAACATAAGAAACATTTTATTGCTAATTCTATGAAATGAATATTCAATTATCTACAAAGCGTTCAGCATTTAAACAATGGGTTAAAACGGTATATATGTAATAAATCGGTAGAAATGTGGTATGCCACGGCTTAAATAAACGTTTGTTTTCCTAATTGTGCTATATAAATTTCTACTTATGGTTTTTAAATATTTTTCGAAAAGTTGGTCGCTTTCAATGGGTTAATATCGGGATTAAGAAAACTGGTCGGTAATGACATAAAATCTCACGTGAATTAACATCAATTCTAAATGTGGGCTATTTTGTCCTGTAGGTAGGTTTTTTTACAATTGTTTATCTCTACCCATTGTTTCAAGGGCTTTTTGTGTTTAGCCAACATTTTCTTATTTATTCCAAGATTATGTTTATTACACAAATAAAAATTATGATTATAATGTGGATTAACAATTGAAATTAATGACAAAGAGAACATACGAAGAACGTAATATAATTAAAATTTCTTTGTATTTCATGAACATTATATGAAAAAAAAAACAAGTGGAATTTAGCCAGATAAAACCTTGTTGCTCTGAAACAGATAAACTCAGAGCAACTCAGAGTTCTATCTGATTATTTTAATCCTTAAATGTTAGTTTTTTTTCATATGTTAGGTTTTTTGCGTAGAATGTTCTACCTTAAGATAATTTAATTACTGCGCGTTCTGCATATCCACTTCTTCATAGTAATTTTTAATTTATTTTCTTAGTTTTACTTAATTGGCAGATAGAACCTTGCTGTCCCAAGCAAATGAGTTCGATGTCCAATGCAAATGGAACCATGTTGCTCCAAAAATATTTTAAATATATCATATAGAACTAAGTTTGCCAGTAAAATTGGGCTTTCAAATTGAACTAGTTCTGAAAATAAAATAAAAGTTTTTTTAATAGAATTAAGTTGTTCTTGATTATTAAGTCGCAAATGGAACATAAATGTTCTAAAAAAAATTAAACTATTATAAATGGAACTTTTTTGCATCACTATCTGCGAACTTGCCTATCTATCTTCTATAAGATAGATTTTTTTATATCATGTTTATTATCGAGGCTTCTGACTCACAAAATGTTGTCATTTATGCCTCATCTATTTTTAAATTATAATATTAAATATTTATCACTATAATCTCTAATTATCTTTAAACGGTACTTAGTCCTTTATATAAGAATTCACTTCAAAATATTTTCCAGTTTACGTGATCTAATGAATTTCATTATTCTCGATATGGTATGGAACTCAGTTGAGGCTATTAAATTCTGAACTTCCGATTAGTTCGAGGTCATCAATATAGTCACTTTCCGTCGTTAATATTTAATGCACTTCGATAATGTGTGTTGGACATCTTCAATTTATTCACATAAATGGGGATTCCAACACTTATGTTGAACTACAACACTCTGTTAAATAATATGAATATGCTCAAATTGTCAGACAGAAGAATTTTCACTGACTTGGTATTTCTATATAAAACTCTACATGATTTAGTTGATAGTCCGGTATTGCTTGAATTGATAAGCTTCCAGATTCCACAACGTAATACAAGAAGTCAGGATTTATTTCAGTGCAGAAATTCTGGGACTAACTACCATATGTATTCCTCTTTACCCAGAATACTAATGGAAGGAAACAATTACACCAAGTCCGTGGACATCTTCAGTTTATCTTTAAACAAATATAAAATATTGTCACTGAAGCAGTTCAGTTATGTACAATAAATATTGTATTTATTACCATTAATATGTAAAAGCCCTGAAAAAGGGCGTTGATCAATAAATAAATAAAATATGGAACACATTGGAGAATCAGAGAGGTCTAACAAACAAAATATTCTTCCCATTAGTGCATGGCCGGACGTTAATCTAAAAATGATTCTCATTTCTGAACTTTTCAGATTAACCTCAATAAACCATGGCCTTTTAAACTGTTACTTTTGGATCTTTACAGAACATAAAAGTTGGACATACAAGGTTATAAAAAGAGAAAAAATCTAAAAAATTTGGTGCCAAAAAGTTAGATAAAATCTTATAGACCTGTAAAAAATTCTGAATTTTCAACATCAAATGGGTATTTTCTGAACTTAAAACATGACGTAAAAACTTACCTTCATGTTTATTAATAATTTAACTGGCATCTCATCAAACCTCTAATCAAGTCACCAAACGTTGAGTCAAAATGGATTATTTTTAGACATCAATGTTTTCTACTTCCATTAACCATTGGAGCAATATTTGCTATATATCGGCGCCATTTTAAATGTCTCCGATTGCTTTTCGGATAAAAAAGGCAATTATCTCTTGATTCGGGAAAAATTCTTTTAAAATATATTTGTATCTCCCACGTTTGTTATTTTGGACTTAAGGGGATCCAATAGTCCAGGGAAAAATCGAAGTCGGAATTCACGCCCATTGTGGGAGGAATTGTTTATTGTAACAACAAGGAAATTTAAAATTAATTTCACGGAACCGAGCGACGTGGAGTCACACGTCTGTTCCCTGCTCCGGCCAGGGCGTTTCTGAATGGAAGTGGGGTGTGGCAAGCCAGTAGTCCTTCGGTGAACGACATAGAGGTCACTTTGAAAATCCACATTCGTCGGCTGCCAGCCGAGCCGTATTGTGAAACAACAACGCAAATATGCATATTTTATTTTATTTTGTGAATATCGGGCGTAAATATCATTTTTCTTGCGATTATCATAAAAGAAATTAAATTTGCTACAATAAGCAATAAAATCATTTCCGAAAAGATGTTCATAAGTAGGAGAGTTTGCACTTGAAAGTGTTTTTTTAAAGACCTGTTACTTTATTTTTTTCTAGGCTTATTAAAAGACTTATATAAAAAATGACCGATATTTTTAAGGACCAAGATATGTTCTACACGCATTATTTAATTGAAGCATCTATAATATTTCTAAGCGATCAAATTTTCAAAACAAAAACACATGATTTTGTGTGATTTTGCATTATTTACTATGGCTTCATCTTAAAACGAAGCTATTGTAATTCTTTATCTGTTATGACCATAGATGTCGCAAATTCGAACTTCGTAGAATATTTTAGAACGATGTTAGAAATTTTGATCAGCTGTTTACGGTTAAAATTAAGTCATTTTTCCATAGATATACATCTTTCATTATAAAGTATACCACAGACAACATACAGAAATCGAAAATATACTATGTTGCCTCGAATAAGTACCTCTCACGGCTGTTTCAAAGTAACAAACACGCACGATTCGCGCGGTTATAAACTTTACGATTTTTTAAATATTTATTTTTTAAATCCTACAAATATGAGATAAACGGTAAAATACAGGTTAATCCATTGGCTATACAGCTCTACAATAAGTTTTGATGTTTCCATGTTAAAATTCGAAGGTATGATTTTTTTAATGTTGGTGAAAAATTTCAAAAATGATCTTCTGTATATCTCGAGCAATCGAGGCAAATTTATTTATTTCGCGTGGTCGCTCACACATGAGAGTTGCGTTATAACATTACAGTTTCATTTTCTTGGCAACAATGGCTTCATCAATGGACTTGTATTCCACTGTTAACTTCCGTGGGTCGATCCACAAACTGTACACCTTAAAAACCTCGAGACTTCCCACCCACCAAGCCGCCAATGACTAAGGTATTTTGTTACGATATTGGGCTAACTCCCACACACAAATAATATTGTGTTGAATACGTAAAAAGCTATATATTAAACGATTACTTTGATGTTAAAGGTAAAATGATGCCATAAAATGATTGAAATAACTATTCTGGCAAAATCCTTTGTGCTTTTAATGTTCTGTGCCCTTCTGGGCATCGATTTTCATGATAACATTATACTTCCTTAAAAAAAAGTGGGCTCTCTTTTCACTCAAAAAGGAGTTACTCTTATACATCTCGAACCACCACTACATTCTCAACTCTTTCTCTGATTTATATGAGTTACTCTCTCAAATGTCATTCAAGGAAAACTATATTTATTTATTAGTTTTATTTTAGTAAATTGTACATTTTTTACAATTTGCTAATTAATTATATCATATCATATTGTAAACTATATTTTTTCTTGTTTTATGTAGCACCTGCAATACATTTTGAACTTTGCAATTGGTGCGGACTTTAAAGTTTCTGGTAGAGTGTTGTACAACTTCATCCCTTTGTATAGTAAACTGTTCTGCGTATTCGTTTTGTCCTTTGTTTGTAGTCTGATTTCCTTTCAAGTCCTTGTGCTGTGTCTGTGAATGTCCTTGTTGTATATAATTTTGTTTGAGAAGTATTTTGGTAACATGTTTTTCGCTATTTTGTGGATAAATAGCATCTGTTTCACGGTTAGCCAATTTAGTTCCTTTAACATTTTATTTACTTTTGAAAATCTATTTCGCCGAAGTATTATTCTCATTGCCCTGTTTTGGAGAATTTGAAACTAACTTTGTTCTCGTTCGTTACACAGGAAAAGGATAGTTGAGCAGTAGTTAAAGTGTGGAGCAATAATTGAATTATAAATAGATTTTGCTTTCCCTGGATGTCTTCTTATATCCAATCACCATTTTTGTTTTTTTTGTATTTAATTTAAGCTTATTTATTTTAGGGTATAGGTATAACTATGGGGACGCACTTGACTTGTTTTAACCAATGATTCCTGGCATTATTTGGAGTAAAAAACGTAAATGAAATTTTGGTCTCCGGCGATATTTTCGATGTGTTTGTGTTTTTTTTAACTAAAAACATTTTTTAAATCTAGCGGAAAGCCGAAGGTCCTGGGTTCGAGTCCCAGAGGTGCCAATATCTTTTTCTAATTTTTTTGTTTCCAGATTTTCGATTGAGTTTCGCTAATATTGTCGTCATTTAATTAAATATTACAATTTGAGGTTTTACTCATAAAGTTAAAAATAAATATTTATCCTAGACTTGCAGAAAAGTCAATAGATGTCGCAAATAAAAAATAAAATGGATAAATAACTATCCAGACATTATCTAGATAGCATTTAGTTCGGGTTTGAATCTTCCAATCATACAGAAAGATAGCAGGCAATAAAACATGCGTTAAGAAAATGAAGAGAATGTTGGTGGTCCTTAGTTGAAGTATGCAGTTAAAAATGACCGAATGCGATATCGACACCTTGGTGCAGTGGTTAGCGCAGTGGCCCGGAAAGCCGAAGGTCCTGGGATTGGGTCCCAGAGATGCCAATATCTTTTTCTGATTTTCTGTTTCCAGATTTTTGATCTGAGTTTCGCTAATATTGTCTTCATTTAATTAAATTTTTTAAAATCAGTCCGTATTGGGGTGCGGGCTGAGGGATTGGGCAGCCACTTAGCTGAGTGTCCAGTGACGACATGTGGAAGAAAAAAAGTTGTTTGATTTTGATGAAATATTATTTTTTTTTTAAATAAAAAAGTTATCTAAAAAGTCACAGGAGACCAAAATTTCAATTGCGTTTTTTTCCTCCAAATAATGTCAGGAATCACTGGTTAACGTAAGTCCCTTATCATCCTGTTAATAGATTTCTATTCCCACTAACTTAATGCTTCGCTATTGAAGCGACTAATTTTCTTTCTCTAAGGAAAAAAGTTGTTTGTATAATATTGTTTACACTATAAATCTATGTTGTTATAAACTCACTTTTATAGTTTTTTACAACTGCGTGGAGATGAAATTTTTTTTTTATACGCCCAATTAGGGCTTTTACATATGATAAAATTAAAAATACATTTGATATAATCAAAGAATTAAAGAGATGACACAATTAAAATAAGTACCAAGTATAAAAATTTTAAATTTAAAAAAAAAACAGAGTAAAATGTAGGATGCACATTCATATAAATTTCGATTTATATTGAAAATGTATAAGCATTTCAAAGCTTTAATAACAATGTTTTTATAGGCCGATAGACATTCAGTACCGATGGTATTGATGTAATATTTATTCCCTGCACTGTGCAGTCAGTTCATTACTGAGTTTATTTCTGCATTGGTACCTGAATTGTTACAATGGTAAGGTACCTTCTGACGAACCGTTCTACTGGGCAAATGAAAGTAAATCAGCCTAAGGAGTTCAGGGGAGTCAATTTTTATTAACAATTTTATATAGAAAAAATAGATCCGTACATATTCTTATTTTTTTTTAATGTGGCAAGATCCATAATTTTCAACAGTGACATTTAGCTAATGTTTTCAATAGGAATTCCTATTCCATAATTTATGTTTCGTAAAAATTTATTTTAGATTCGCTCGATAGATTTTTCATGAATATTGTAAAATGGATTCCAAATGGTTGAGTTGAATTCTAAATGGCTTCTGACAATGGATGAATACAATATTTTTAAAGTTTTTAAATTTTTAAATTTTTTGAAGTTCTTAATATAAACCCAACAAGTTCTTAATATAAAACCCACAAATGATAATTTGGTGTCAAATATTATCCCCAGGTCTTTTATTTCGGGTACAGATACTAAGACTTGATTGTTCATACAATATAATTGTTAGTAAACAAAAAATACACACAGTTTTGTATACCACCTTTGAAGCCTACGTTTTCTCGTTCTTTGTTTGCATAGAAATATAATAATAACTTTAATGACACCCAACTAAAGCAGCAAATAATTATTTATCATTGCATGGTCATAATGGTTAGAATGATGGGCCAATTTATCTATAATTGAGTGGCTCGGTGCACGAGTGGGTGGCGATTGCATGCAAATTTAAGATCCGGGGTTTCATCAAAGTACCACGCAACATCATAATAAATCAGATAAAGCCTATTTTAACCAAATATTCACGTAGACTTCAACGAGATTTTTTTTGTTTTATTTTTCTTTCACTTGTGGAAATAAGTGTCAAAATAATATGTAAAATTTTCTCAGTGTTACTGCAATCAGGCTCCGTGCGGGAAGTTGCAGAGTGCCGTAGATGTCATGCAATCTATCTAGTGAATTTCCTGTTCAAAAATCCAGCGTCCATTTTAATAAATGAGAAAAAGTCCATGTGGTATTTCTTTGAGCGGCGTTGAAATTGAAACCGCAACCTTCCCACTCAAAATTAAATATCAAAACCACTGAGCTATAGAAGCTATAGTGCATGCTTTAAATACTATCTTACCCACTTAAAAACATTTTTTTTAATCTGAGTATTTATTTAACTTTTTTCAAACATTTTCTCATTTGGAAAAACTTTGGAACCAGGTCCAGCTTCGATGCATTTTAAAATACATTAAACAGCTGAGAGTACTTTAGCGATTTATATTTAAATTTGAAATAAAAACGACAGCTGAATCAAAAAGTATAACCTACTGCATAATCGACTCCAAATGTGATGTGGATTCACAGGTTTCCCGCTTGTACTACGAGTTTCAGGATACCGTGTATACATATAAAGGCCTACTTTTTTGCGGGAATAGAAGGATAACAGGTAGGAGGGTTGTCCAGTACGATGGTTGTCCAAGAATTAAAGACCGTTCCTCATTTTCAGCGACGCGGACACTATTTCTCAAAATGGTGGTACTAGCGTGTAACTCAGACTTTCCCCTAAAAAACGAGCGGTGATCCGGCTTGGTAGCTGCTTCAGTGCGATTTTTGTGTCCGTTTGAGACGGACCCTCCACCGTGAAATTCCGCCGCCTACGAGATGAGCTCAATTATTTGCTTTCTCGTATATAATATCGAGTGCAACAACTAAACCTAATACTTTGGTCCAAATATTAAAAAGAACAGTTTTTTACTTTGGCTCCACACGGGAGGCCCTGAGGAAAAAATTCCCCTCAGGGCCTATGTCACCTTTGGGGATGCCGTGTGGAGGATTTATTTAAGAAAAGAAAGGAGAGGAAGTTAAGGGATGGGTAGGAATCTGGGGGTTAGTATGTCCAGGAGTGATGGACGCATGAATCTATTCCTCCCATTGTGGTAAGGTGATGTTTCGAGAGAGTCCTGCTGGAGATATCAAAAGGTTTCCCTCAACCAGTCTCTCCCGATCCGGCCCACCATGCAGTAGATGGGCAAACGCATTCACCGCCAAGAACTAAACAAGGATCACCCCATGAGCGTGGGCACCCCTGCTAAATCACCAAACGTAGCGAACCACTTGGGGTGACCTAGAGGTGTTGGTTATCCAACAAATTCAATAAATGGTTCCCGGGACTGCGGTACCTGTATCCGCCGCCAAAATTGATGAGTATTAATAATAATGTATTATTTAGATATTTAACAATGTTTGAGGTGATCCAGGCGCCAATGTTCAAGCTGATCCAGGCGCCAATTCCATTTGACTCGAATCCGGAACCACTAACTGAATCATTCTTGACCTTTAAACAATTACAGATTTTACATTTTGTCTAGACATAACACAAATGCTAAAGTCTTGATGATGATTGACAGGTTCTATTTACAATTTCAGGGTTACGATATATATTTTATGTAAATAACACCCACAGCCACGTTACGCTACTGAATAAAGGCGGAATTACGGGCGATAGAAAGGTTAAGGATTTATTGTTGGTTTTTTTAACCGTTTCGTGCTGTAAGCAGATATTTATAAAAACAAACTTATAAGTATGAAATTTAGAGTATGGACTCGGAAATGGTTTAATTAGAATCGTGTTAACGTATGTCTAATTGAATTGCACTAATTTTCTTGACGTTTTTTGATTAGTGTACAAGATTTGCTATTGGGGAGGGGAAGGAGATAGGAGTGAAGATTTTCCAAGATTTTGTATTTTTACATGAGCTCTTCTACCCAGAGCAGCGTAACTTTGGCAACCCCACATATGTAGTATGTATACCGGCCGACGTAGTCCAGCAGTAAGGACTTGACTTGACTCCCATTCCGAAGGTCGCGGGATCGAATCCCGGCGTGGCAAATAAATTTTATTTGATTAATTTTTGTTATTTCACAAATAAATCATTTAAAATAATATACAGTATATTTTCGGCACGTTCCAGAGTGGAAGATACTCTCAGTATCGCCCTGGTGTAAGACCACCATTCAGAATTGAAACGTTGCTTGAAATGGCTTTAGCCGTGTTTGGTGACCAGATCTGAATAGCCAGGTACTTCCTCCACCTTCCTCTTCCCCGTCTCTTTCCTCTCCCCACTACCTTCATGCCATAGTCTCACTGGCTCCAGACGGGAGCAGTTGGGGCTCTTGTGCGTATTGATATAAAAAAAAAATCAAAATAGATTGATAAAGTTACAACGTCAGGACAGCTTGCTTTCAGCGGTTAATTTTATTAACAGTGCACTAACTTTAGCAAAACAAATACTAATTAAAATTAGTATACTCGCATATAGCATCATGCTAATTGAAGAGGTGAACTTCAACTATCAAAAATTAGCTCGTAAATTAAACCCGCCTAAAAATAAACTGCCGTCGTTTATGGGAGATCGCGATCATAATATCGCGTGATATTGCGATTTCTCGGTGCATATAGATGTCGCGATGAAGATAACAGTAGAGAGCATAGATATATACCACACATATCAATAATAGATTTGTTTTTCAAAGAAAAAAGAAACATATTCCTCTATTAAATTCATAGACAGTTAAATTCATAGATAGACCTACACGTAATATTGGTGACATCTAGACTTTCGTTCTATATTCACATTATTTTCCAAGCTATGCTAAGCTTGACAGTCCATCCAAGCCGAGCTTATAATCAACTGATACACCGGGCCTAAGTCTTTTAGGCTTCTTGTTGATTTTCTTGGTGGTGTAATTTAAGTTAAAAATGTTACGATGCTACAATGGCCGCCCGATCGTCGGTGGACTACTACCTAATGGGTAGTATATATACGGAAATATATGTACTACCCATTATAGCTTAAATACGGAAAGAATTCGTTCTTTGACAGCATAGAGATGGCGGGAGTAAAGCTGCAGCCGGGAGAACCACCTGTGGAAGCGGTAATTCGGGTCGCCAGCTCCCTGGGAATGCCCCTGCTACAGCAGGATCTGCGAATGGTGACCTCAACACAGGACCGGAGACACAATACCCCGGACAAACTCCGTGCTACTTTCCACAGCCTGAAAACTAGGGATTCCTTTTTAACACTAAAAAACGCGGCCAAAACATTGATTTCAAACTCCCCCATATTCATAAGTGAAGTCCTAACACCGTACTATAGAGAATTACTTTGGAAAACGAAGCAAACAGCAAAAGACAAAAACTTCCAATTCGTATGGTTTAAATCCGGAAAACTGCTAGCCCGGAAAGGGCCGGGGGAAAAAATTATACAAATAAAACACGAAAATGACTTAAAAAAATTATGTAACTAATGAAGGCCACTCAGACCTCGAAACAAAACTATCCGGCTTTATAAAACATCATGGCTGATCTACTCTCAATGAACTTAAATAGCTCTCACCGTCATCATATAACCAATGACCCAAAACTATGCGATGATATTTTTAACAATCCAGATTCTCTGACACTGATTAACCAAAATATAAGATCACTTAATCGTAACTATGACGAACTTGACATACTCTTACACAACTTTAATACAAACTTCAAAATTATAATCCTAACGGGATGTTGGATATCAACCGCTTTTACAAAAAAACATAAATTAAATTATACTGAGTATCACACACTAAAAAACAAAAATCAAAATGATGGGATTGTTGTATACATACATGATAGTCTTAACGCCTCTGTTTCAGAAATCGACTTGATAAATACTAATTGTCTACAAATAATCATCGACTCAGATACGTGTGTTCTCGCCCTATACAGATCACCATCCACACATAACGTTACACCATTTATAATAGCTTTAGATACTCACCTAAAAAAACTCACTTCATACAAAAACATCATTATAGCTGGTGATCTAAACATAAATATACTTCCTAATGGCCACCCTCAAAATATCGATTACCAACTGATGCTTCTGGAACACGGCATTATTAGCATCATTAACACTCCTACCAGAGTAAGCAAAGACTCAGAATCATGTATAGATCACTTTATGGTAAAATCAAAAAGTCCAATATGTAGTGCAGTATACGAATCCACAATCACAGATCACTACACAATTATGATAGGCCTAACTTTGCTAACTAGAAACTCAACTCTCCAAAACAATACCACAAAAAAAATAATTGATTACGTTAACCTAAAACAATGTTTAGAAATAAAAACGTGGGAACATCTTAGAAATTATAACTCGGCAGAAGAGGCCTGGAATTTCTTTTTAACTTACCTACAAACTCTCATTACCCAAAATACCAAAACGGTATACATACCTATTCCACACCGTAAAGTAAGACTTAAAAAATGGATTACCCAAAGCATCATAAATAGCATTAAAAAAAGGGACAAATTACACAAACAAGTCAAACTGAACCCATATAATACCTCGCTATATTTCTTCTACAAAAGGTACAGAAACATCTGTTCTTTAACAATACGTAAAGCCAAAGAATTATACTATAGAAACAAACTGATAACATCAAACTATGACCCTAAAAGCGTATGGTCAATACTGAGGGAAAGTTCGCATTCACAGAAGAAAAAAGACGATACCATAAAAAATCTACTCATTGATGATAAAGAACTCCACTTTCATGACAACCCTACACGTATCCTTAATTACATCAACAAACACTACACAAATATTGGAGCTAGCCTAGCTGAAAATATCAAAATTACCCAGCCTCCTCAAGATATTCAGGAACCTCAAAACAATACATATAACATAAGCAATGAAAATTTTAACAGACACTTCAAATTACAAAATATTACAGAAGAAGATACCAATAAAATAATTCATTCACTAAAGATTAACAATACTGCGGGTCCTGATGGTATAGACTCTAAAACTATCTTAACATTAAGCCAACAACTACTTATACCACTCACATATTTAATTAATCGTAGTCTAAAAGAAGGAATTTTTCCTAGCTTACTAAAAAAAGGCCTTATTATTCCAATTTTCAAATCAGGACAAAAAAATAATGTTAACAACTACAGACCCATTACGCTACTAAATACCATTTCGAAAATCCTGGAAAAAACTATTAAAAAACAGCTCCAACACTATTTAGAAGCAAAACAAATACTCTCGGTAAACCAACATGGCTTCAGGAAAAACAGGAGCACAGAACATGCAATAGCTACCGTAACGGACTTCATTACACATAATCTAGACGCTAAAAAAAAAGTTATCTCTATTTATTTAGATCTATGTAAAGCTTTCGACACAATTTCACATAAAAAACTTTTCAAGAAGTTAAAAAACATTGGCATTAATGGAGTAGAATTCAATTTAATTAAAAGCTTCATGTCTGACAGAACGCAACAAGTTAAAATTGACAACAAGACAAGTGAACCACTTTCAATTACGTACGGAGTCCCACAGGGGAGTGTACTTGGCCCTTTATTATTCCTCATTTATATAAATGAACTGTGCGACATTAAAATTGAAGGTAAAATCGTGACCTTCGCTGACGATACAGTTCTTCTCTGTCAAGCAGCCACATGGAAAGATGTATTTATAATAGCCGAAAAAAGTTTATCAATCGTCAAAAAATGGCTAAACAGTAATACTCTTACAGTTAATACAATCAAAACAAAATATATAACTCATAGTATTACACAAAGAGGTCAACCTCCATCAAACATAGGCTTGATTCTACATGACTGTACTTTATCCAACTGCCAGTGCGAACATATAGAAAGGGTAAAACATACAAAATACCTGGGGGTTATTATTAATTCACACTTACGCTGGACTGACCACATTAATTTCATCACAAATAAACTGAAACGAGTAATGCACCTAATAAAGTACGTTAAAAACATCTTCCCACTAATAATACTAAGATCGATCTATTTTGCACTTTGTCAATCCATTGCCACATATGGAATACTAGCTTGGGGAAGTGCTACAAACATAGCAATTGACCCAATTCAAAAAATACAAAAAGCAATAATTAAACTCATCCTGCAAGTACCATTTCACACAGATTCTAGCGAAATCTACAAAGCATTAGAAGTCATGTCAATAAGACAACTTTATGCCAAATCTGCTATAATATACCTTGTCCAAAACAAACAACACATTCCAATTCAACTAAAAACCATAACAAAAACCAGGTCCTCAACAAATAAAACACTGAACATACCGATAACCCACACCACACATGGACAAAGACACTTTCAGTATTATGCAACCAAACTTTTTAATTGCATGCCCATTACTTTGAAACAAATACTATCTGCAAATACATCTACAAACATTCATAAAAAACATATCACTGACTGGATTAAAAATCAAGATATTAACTTTATACAAAACATTATTATTCCCAACCAAACATAACAAAACTATAAAAAGTATAAAATTAAATAAACCTAAAAATTAAGTAGTTTTTCAAGTATCCAATAACTATACATACACTTACAATTTATATATGTGTGTACATATATATATGTGTATGTGAATGTGTATGCGGATGTATACGTATGTATATATATATTCATATGCATGTGTGCAGGTACATGTATTTATATGGATGTGTATGTATGTATGTGTATGTTTATATATATATAATTTTTTTTTATATTCCTCTAATATATTTAAATACTTTTTTTTTCTCTTCTATATAACCAATGTAAAATAACTGTTAAAATTTGAAAAAAAATACATATTAAACTTTATATTACAACACATAAATACTTGTCACACATAAACATAAATAAACACGTAAACACCTCAGCACAGGTTCTCCTAGTGAGGTGTTCACGAAACATACAACAATACCTATCCACAGTTTCACCTTCACAAACCTACCTTACACCCAACATAATAAAATTATAAAGGTAAATACTGTAATGTATAGAAATAAATAAAATAAAAAAAAATAAATAAAAATTTAGTTGATATTTGAAGGTGTGTAGTAGTATTGGTTAACAATATCGGCGACGCCAGGAAACCCGTCCCACCCAGTACGATAGCACATCTCTATATATTGATATTAATACACTGAAAAACTGGTTCGATTAAAATCTCCTCTCATTAAATACTGAAAAAACAAAATTTATCCCTTTCTCTATCAATAAATGTAAATCAAATCCAGAAATAAAAATTGTAATACATCAGAGTAAATGTGGTGGAACTAATTGAAATCAAACATGTTCTACACTTTTTTTTTTATATTAACTCCACACAGGAGGCCCTGAGGGAAATAATTTCCCTCAGGGCCTATGTCATCTTTGAAGATGCTGTGTGGAGGGTGCTGTTGAGGAGAGGAAGGAGTGAACATGGGTCTTGAAGAGACCCATATTGTAGGAGGGAGGAAACACAGAAGCCGGAAGCCACACACACTTAATTCAACTTCCAATATTAAATATCTTGGTGTATATATAGATCAACATTTTAAATGGAAAACATATATTTGTGAACTTGTCAAAAGAATTAGGAAATGTATATATATATTTATCAGAATTAGAAATATTCTTAGACTAGAAAACCTCAAAAAAGTGTACTATGCAATTGTTCAATCTATATAACAGTACGGTTTTATAGGGTGGGGAGGAACTTATGATGTTATTTTAAATCCTATGAAAATAGTTCAAAAATTGATAATTAAGTTTATCTTGAAAAAACCATCTACATTCTCTACAGAAAGAATCTTTTCAATATTCAAAGTATCTACAACAGACAATATGTATAAAAAGTATGCAATTCTACAGACTTTTAAAGAAATACAGCTAAAAAAAATTACAATTCAATATATCAGCAAGATTTCAAAACAATATCAAAATCCCTAAATTTAATACCAAGCACATCCAAAATACCTATCTGTATCTAGGTATAAATTATTTCAACAACCTCCCATTAGAACTAAAAATTATCGAAAATATACATAAATTCCAAATTAAATTGAAAAATCACCTGAAACAACTGTAAGAGTCCATTTCTACCGTTAATATTTCATTTAATTCTTGAAATTTATTTATTGTTATATCTCGAGTTTTCTTACATATCTTTTGTTATTAGATGCAATATTATTATTTTCTACTAAATTTTACATATACTTGAGCTTGAATCCCCTCACGAAACACAAGAGCCTTGTCTCTTTATGATGAGGAAATGCTATTGTTATATTCATTTTACAACTCTGTTTAACATGTAAAAAAATGTATGCTTATTGTAAAAACATACAAATATTAAATAAATAAAAAAATCTCTTATATTTCAATATCTTTTTGCGAAAAGCACAAAAAATGCCAATTTTTAAAATCGCGGTCTCCGGACCCGGATTAGAGTAACATGGCTACAGAGGCCCGCGGAATATAGCCCATGTACAAAATTAACCATAGACGTTGAAAGCTATAAAATTTCTATTTTATTGCAGCATCAAAACACGTTCGCTTCAATATCTAATAAAGCGTATAATTATCTGCTGACGCATATTAACAAGTGCCTAGATGTAAATAATTTCCTGATTTCTTCTGGCATCTAGCCATTTACACTCGCCATTACCACTAGCCAAGTTGGAAACATCGCTCATCTGTCGTCCCATGGTCAAGTATGAATGTCTGTGGACTCATCTTATAAAGACGTTCAAAGGTTCATATAAACAGCTTCTAATGAGATTGTCTGGTAATTCATTGATTTTATTTTTATGGAATAGTATTTTTTTTTTACATTAACTCCACACAGAAGGCCCTGAGGAAAATAATTTCCCTCAGGACCTATGTCATCTGGGATGCTGTGTGGAGGGTATTTTTGAGGAAAGAAAGGAATGAACATTGGTCATGAAGATACCCATGTTGTAGGAGGGAGGAAACACAGAGGCCGGCAAATCATTCCATAGCCGGGCTATTGACCTCAAGAACGGGTCGAAAAAACGACCTGTTCTCATGTGACAAATGTCAACCGAGTACATATGCCCGACTATGCACCGGTGCCGAAGGGATCAAGGACGCTAGTTCCTCAGAGCATCTTCCATTGTAATACCGGTAGAATAGGGATAGCATTCCCAACCGACGCCTGTGCTCTAAAGATTGCAATACGTATGTTAGGCTAGGAGAGTCTATCAATCGGACCGCCCGTTTCTGCACAGAATCGAGGGTATTTTTTAGGTATTTCGGGGCTCCAGACCAGAGGTGGCTGCCAAATTCAACCGTGGGGCGCGCTTGCGATTTGTACAGGGTTAGCAGTTGTGTACTATTAAATTATCTGCGTGCCCTGTGCAGTGCCCAGTTTTTGAGAGGCTAACTTTACTCTGGCTTCGATAGAGCCCCCATACCTGAGCTGGTCACTTATAGTTACACCAAGCGTATAAATGAAGGGTCTGTTCGGAAGATTGCTTCCGTTGAAGGAGACTAGATTTTCATTTCGATAGTATTGCATATATTTAAAGAGTTAATAACAACAGCAAAATTAGTGAAGTAACACGAGATACGATTCAGATAATATCTGAACCTCTTCCAAAACGTCAAAAAGCACGAGAGATCACACAAATTTTCGTTGTGCTTTTATGCTTTAGTACGTTTGACTTTTGTACTTGAGCGCGCATCGATTACATTATTATTTTTTTTATTTACATATTAGCGCAGATACAACGAAAAATCACGGTATAGTCTGAATTCTTTATAAATTAGTTCTAATTTCGAAGAGTCTGCCTTAAAAATTATAATACAAGAGGTGGGTATCTACCTACTTTATTTTTTTTTTTTTTTACAGTTAATACCGCACAAGAGTCCCAACTGCTCCCGTCTGGAGCCAGTGGGACTATAGCATCCCCAATCGGGGTATGTTGTGAGGCTGAAGGTAGTGGGGAGGGGAATGAGATAGGGAAGAGGAAGGTAGGGGGGAGTACCTGGCTATTCAGATCTGGTCACTAAACACGGCTAAAGCCATTTCAAGCAACGTTTCAATTCTGAATGGTGGTCTTACACCAGGGCGATACTGATAGTATCTTCCACTCTGGAACGTGCCGCAAATATACTATATATTATTTTAAATGAATAAATTGTGAAATAACACAAATTAATCAAATAAAATTTATTTGCGCACGCCGGGTTCGAACCCGCGACCTTCGGATTGTGAGTCGAGAGTCTTGCCTCGGGACCACGGAGGCCGTCTCTATGCTTTAATTCAAAGAAAATTTGGGTTCATTGAACCAGAGTTACGCAGATAACCTCCACACAGCATCCCCAGAGATGACATAGGCCCTGAAGAGAGTTATTTTCCTCAGGGTCTCCAGTCTGGAGTTAATTTATTGGACTATCTTTTACCGAAAAAATCAAGTGACAACTAAACTTCCTCATTACTTAAATGTGTTAAAATTTTGGGTTAACGTTACAGATGTTGAAACATTATTTATTTTATTTACATCTCTTTTTGTTTCTCACAAAATAAAGGGAAAATATAAATATGTATATAGGGTGGGCCATAAACATTTATACTTTTGTAGTCGTGCCAGAGTGGAAGATACTATCAGTATCGCCCTGGTGTAAGACCACCATTCAGAATTGAAACGTTGCTCGAAATGGCATTAGCCGTGTTTAGTGACCAGATCTGAATAGCCAGGTACTTCCCCACCTTCCTCTTCCCTGTCTCCTTCCCCTCCCCACTACCTTCAGCCACACAACATACCCCAATTGGGGATGCCATAGTCTCACTGGCTCCAGAGGGGAGCAGTTGGGACTCTTGTGCGGTATTTCATATAAAAAAAATAATAAAAAAAGCGGGGATTCCGAACGGAGGAGGAGCGGGGCCACTTACGGGTGACTCCTCGCTTCTTGGAAATTTAGTCACAATGGATCGCTTGATGGGAGAGCAACGAGCTTTCTGGGTAAAACATTTTTACAAAAACAATGTTCAACAATGATTCTTTTCTGTTTTACAAAACGATGATGCACGCCGCCTATTTCATTCGCATCACCAATTACAAAGTATTAATCAGTGCCCAAGTGTTAACTTAATTAAATTATGGTTTAAAAACTTCGAAGTAACCAGCACGACTCTCAATCGAAAACAAACAGGGCGGCCATGGAGCAAGAGGGACGAAAAGAACTAGGCGCAAGTAGACATGTCTGTACGAGACGATTCTTTGGCGATAGAATTTTTTCAACCATAGTTGCTGCAGTTCGTTAGTTACGATAGTAGGCTTGTATTCAGCAAAATAGTGCAACCTGCCATACTTTCAACGAGAGTATACATACTTGGTCGAAGGAGTATACCCATGGTTAAGGAAATTTTCCGTAAAAAACTATCTCGCGCAGAGGAGATATTCCAAGGCCTCCCCGCAGCCCGGATCTAACCCTAGCTGATTTTTTTGTTCTTTTCTTTTTTGTTGATTCTAATTCCAGATTTGCGGTGATTGACCAGCGGCGAGATGGCGGCCATTTTGACGAAATGATTTTCCAGCACGTTTTTGTTCTTATCAATAATCATTTATATAAATACAATATGTATTTTTTTTCATGGTTATTTCAAAAGTCCAAATGTCTATGGCCCAACCTATGTAACATACATATTAAAAAAACGAAATTAGTATTTTTGATTTTTTTAGGGACAGAATGCAAAAAATATCTTTGTAAAATGGTTTAAATCTTATTACAGTGCGAGTTTCTGAATGGGTGCAAAACATATTGATTCTTTTTTAAGAACCCCGTGTAAATATTTACACGGACAAGATATTTTGAAATATATTACTAGATATTTCCAAATATCTCCTCCGCGTCAAAAAATTGGCTGTGTGCGTACCGGATTTTGTTCTAAATTTACCCGATTTCCCGACTATCTTGGAGCCGCCCGTTGAAAATTAGGTGAATTTTTTCATAACAACACAGTCGTGATTTAGCATCTGCATGAATCCGTGAAATATTTGACAAAGTGCCAAACATAGAGTGGCTGTCATACTTTAATATAAAATCAACAATTAATGTAACGAATTTTCTAGCTTATACGTTCGGCGATGACGGAATAATTTTAGAAAAATTATATTTTTGTTTCACCATTGCAAAAATCTCGGGAAAGAACAATCGTGAAATAATAATTCAATAAGGACGGGTTGTTTCAAAAAAATTGATGGATTCATCAAATATGTTATATAAATAGTTTATATTGTGTTTTTATATCTTTTTTTTGAATAATTTTTATATTTTTAAGTTCTTACGGGTACAGGACCCTTACTTTTTTGTTTTACTTTTTAATTATAATTTTAATTATGTGAAAATCTATCATTGGATTTTATGTATATTATTAAGGTTATTATTATAAGTGTAATATATCTGTTGATTTTCCAAAATAAATAAAAATAAATAAAAATAAAATAAATAATATTTGAAGTTAATTTTCACGTTTTGTGTAAGTTCTATTCAAGTTCTGTGATTATTTCAGTTTTGCGAAGCAACTGTCTTATAACGATGTAATAACAGAACTTGAATAGAACTTACACAGAATGTGAAAATCAACTTCAAATATTTGATGAATCCATCAAATTTTTTTAAACAACCCATCCTAAAACTATTTTATTAACATTTCGATCCTTTTTCCATAATATTGAATCAACGGATTCAAGAATTTAATTCAACTCAATTTATTATTTCAAAAACATTACAAATTTGTTTAGCGTTTTTAAATAAATACGTGAGGGGAGAGGGGAGAGGGGAGTGGGGAGTGGGGAGTGGGGGGTGCGGAGAGGGGAGAGGGGTGAGGGGAGAGAGAGAGAGATAATAAAATTGATGAAGTCGCAAAAGAGCCAGGAAAAGATGAGAAGAGAGGAAGAGAATCAAGATGAGGCTAAAAAAGATAAAGAGACAAGAAGAGCCAAGAAGAGGCGAGAAGATACAAGAAGATCTAAGAAGAAGCAGGAAGAGCCAAGGAGAGACAAAAAGATTTAAGAAGAGACTAGAAGATACAAGAAGGGCCGATAACAGGCAAGAAGAAGGAAGACGTAAAGAAGGGAGAAAAATTAACGCTCAATCCATTCCTTTATTCGTGCCCATCCTAAATTCCAATATTGGCTTATTAGGTTGCCATGTATACTGGTCGATTAAACTCCAACCTCCTCCTTATCCTCAGAGCAGGTGATCCAAGTTCTAACAAATCAGCGCCCCATGGTGTACCGGCCTCACCGGGACAGGAGTGCTCCTGGCTGGGTGGTACAATCGTATCGTATATTGAATGTGGTAACGCAACGCATGCCGGGAACAAGCTAGTATATTATAAATACATTAACATCTCGTTCTAGAGATGTTAGAAAACTGTTAGAATCGTCCTGGTGAAAGACCACAATTCAGAATCGAAACGTTGATGAACACTACTTTATTTTATTTTAGTCGTATCTAGCGACCAGATTTATACTGTCGACTCTGCTCAACTTCGTTCAGAATCGCAACTTACCCAAATTAAGGATAACATAGTCCCACTGTCTCCGAGCTGACAGGATTCTTGTGCAATAACCGCATTAAAAAAGCTGTCTGAAACGAAACATTGGAAAAATTAATTAACACGTTGCTTTTCAACTGTTTCAATTTGTTTTAGACCACCTTGTATTGCTACTAACTTAATATTCTGGAAATCTGAATGCTTCACGCTAAGAGTCACCTAAGTGGATTTGAGGTCACAGATCCAAAATTTTATTCGCTCCAAAAAATATGATCGTTTGATCATCTCGATCCGGCTCCTTGACGTCATGTCTTTGTCATATCCACTTATCCATACTCAAATTATTTTATAGCTAAAAATGTCATCTTGAACTTCGTAAAAAGATTGTGATTCAAGATTCTCACGGTCAAGTTATTACGTTGTTTCACTTTACGGGCTAATAACCTGCATTTGTAGGTTTTCAACCACTTTTAAATGATGCGCTGTTGCAACACAGTAACCCTTCCGAACACATTACATAAATTAACTTCTTCTTCTCTATACATCTGCCCTGATATTTTATTTTTTACATTAACTCCACACAGGAGGCCCTGAAGGAAATTATTTCCCTCAGGGCCTTTGTCATCTTTGAAGATGCTGTGTGGAGAGTGTTTCGCCATCCATAAATTACGTCACAGGAATTTCATGATTTTTTTACCCCCCCCCCCCCTCGTCCCAGTCACACATCGCCACATTTGTGAGACCCCCCCACCTAGTGTAACGTCACATATTTTGAAATTTTTTTGCGTTTTAATAATTTAGATTTTTACATGTGATGTCACAGAACTGATGACCCCCCATACCCCTTATCACATAATGTCCCAGGACCTAAGCCTTGCCGGGGCGGAGCTCTACCAATTGAGCTAATGTGTCCTTATCCGATTTGGTCATGTTTAACTGTATTATACTTCGACTAAGAACTACCAACATTATCTTCATTTTTTTAACGCATTTTTTTTGCTGCTATCTTTATGTATGATTGCAAGATTCAAACCCGAACTAAATGCTATCTATCTATAGCTAGATGTTGCATAAATAAAATACAGCTAGATGTCGCATATTAAAAGTAAAAATTGATAAAATTTGTCCAAGAAACCATCTAGATAGCATTTGATATTAATTTGTCCAAGAAACCATCTAGATAGCATTTAATTCGGGTTTGAATCTTGCAATCATACGTAGAGATAATACGTAGGTAATAAAATTAATTTACTGATTTAGAAATTTCATTCAATAGCACCATTCCTCTTGTATTTTCTCATGAAGTTAGAGAATAGATCTATTTCAAAAGCTTGATTCGTTTATTTATTCTATATCTGGTTAACCGGTATGATAGCGTAAGCTACTGGAAATATTTTATAAACATATATTTTCTCAAAATAGATGAGATTTGAATTCTCCCAACACGCCGCACATATCAGACTAATATGTGTTTCAACGAGTGTTTTTCACTCGTTCATTTATTCCAAAATCATATTTTTATCCGTCAAAATTTTGATCACGTATCTAATTTTCTTTTCATTATTCCGTCTGCTAACATAGCTTTGTCTTTATAACAAACTTTGAATCACACTTCACTCCCACTTTTATAACGGCGTGTACCAAATAATGGAATTTTTTTTATTCTTGCTAACACATGGCACCTGCCTACAGACACTAACACAATGGCTGACTCACGTAATGACTATCACCCAGCAGATGAAATACAAAACACATTATCTCTAATCTAAAGTAACGCTTAGATAAAGTTATGGCTTATTATTACTATGTTAGACATTTAAACAACAGTAGAAATCCTTGGACCACCATATCGGAGTTACAATTCCGAGGGAAACCTCAGCATTATAATAGTAAAAATTCTAACATAGTTAGAATTTCGTAGAGTTGACAGTAAACGAGTATTCATCATCATTTTTATAAAGTTTTATTAACAGGAATTAATCGGTTTGCTAGAGTTTTTACACTTTTGAATCTTATGTAGCAAAATAAAAATATGTGACAAACAACATGGCATTGCATTGTTTTGTTTTTAGCGAGATAAAGCCAAATAGCTCGTAATAGAATTGAGTTTATGAGCGGAAATTAAATCTGTTGTTCTAGAAATTTCAGACAATAGAGCTGTAGGTAACTACATGTATCGTGAAGCTAGATTTCATGGTTCAAGATTTGTTGTTGATGGGGCCGACAGTCCTAGCTATAAAAGCGCCAGCGTTGTTTGGCTCGGCATACTTCAGCAAATACGCCGAAATAGGCCAAGACAAATAAAGCTGGCGCTTTTGTAGCTAGGTCTGTCGGCCCCATAAAACATTAGAATACAGATTTCTGACATATTATAGTCGAGATCTTCAGACCTTATACGCTACATAGCATGGTGGAGGCAAAAAATAAAAAAAATAAAAGGTACCGAAAAAAGTAGGCTTCTACAACATAATCATGCTTTGCTCTATGAATACAAAGAATATGAATGGAAGAAGAAAAAACCTCCTGTGAAATGCTACAATTTTGAAAACGCGACTCTGTCGACAATCCATCCTAAGTCTATATCATATCTAAGTCATGCATCGGCCAGCCAGGGTGGGGCAAACGCCCCACCTTGCTACACGCTGCTACAATGCTACGTATGCCTATGCCTAAAGAAAATCGGCTTGCTTCGCTCCTCTTAGCTTATCAAGATACCGACGATCGAATAAATCTAATACCATCCATGATTATTGCAGCGAGGCATGAAATTGGCTGAGGAATAACTAAATGCAATAAAAGCGAGATACCGAATACGTCCTAGTTAAAAATTAGGGGATCCTAAAAAAATATAACTTTTTTACATTAGCTCCACGTTTAGAAGTTCTTGGAAGGGAAAAGATTTGAGGGGTGGG
Source organism: Glyphotaelius pellucidus (assembly GCA_936435175.1). NCBI lineage: Eukaryota > Metazoa > Arthropoda > Insecta > Trichoptera > Limnephilidae > Glyphotaelius > Glyphotaelius pellucidus. The sequence goes on from OW386550.1 coordinate 7,498,831, forward strand.
TAGGAATCTAGAGGTCAGTGAGTCTAGAGTGTCTAAGAGTGACGGATGTATGAATCCATTCCTACCATTGCGGTGCGAGGCGATGAATCGAGAGAATCCTACTGGAGAGGTCAACAGGTCTCCCTCAACCGGTCTCTCATCCGCCCCCAAAACCTAGGTAAACCTCCCCCCTTGAACCCGGGCATCCCAGCTAAGGCACCAAACGTAGCGAACCACTTGGGGTGACCTATGGCAGGGGTGTTGGTTAAACAAATTAAACCAAATTGTAACTAGTTGTAGATGGACGAAGACGAGGTTCCTGCAGTAAGACACAGCTTCAAGTGAAGAATCAAAATGATCTTATGAGAATGTTTATGCAAATCGAGATTCCATTGTCACATTGTACAATACTTTGTCAGTTTTCTCAGTGGTTCAGATTTCTGATGTATGTATCAGGCAATTTCTTAATTCTTTGATGTATTCACCACTACGAAGAACGCGTTATGTTTTACAGTGTGTCGTTTGACGGCATTTCATCAAAATGACAATTTACTTGTTGCTTACCGGATGCATCAATGAGTGCACAATTTATAAAAATATCCCGCACATCATTCTACGGATGGACATCAGGAAGCAATACAAAAAGCTTCACCTACTTCGTACGCAACTTTGATACAATTTCTACCAACATTGAGAAGTTGCTGGCGACTTTCTTATTGGAGTGGATGAAATATGACATACGTATGTGTACTTCATATATGTTTGTAATGGTGATGCCAAGTGACTTTGGTCAATGCCACCTATTTAAAACGGTAACAGGTGCTTTACATATCACATATTTAGATTGTCTACAGTTAGACGCCTTTTCAATGCCACCTACACCTTTGGTTGGACGCCCCATAAGATTTTTTCTTCTTTGATACAATTTCCCACGCACGTAAAAGAACTTGATGTTTTTGATGTTGTTATATGAATTTCTTATACCGGCTGATGTCCCGCACTACTCGGCTCTCGGAGAGTCACCGTTAAAGTTTTTTAAAGACTATTTTCGAGGCAAACCTCATCACTTTCGTGTTGCACAGTTTATTCTCTCCACGGTGATGACTCGCCTCGCATACTTTGATACTTTGACCCTGGAATACAGCAAACCGATACGGGATGGAGTGCTGAAGATGCGAGACGAAAAACCGCGAGGAGACGAGGGTGTCTTTCGCTAGTCCTCACATTGGTAATCCCGAAGAGTGTCAATTTTTCTAGGCAGCCTTGATCCAATATTTTCAAATCATCTGATGCCAGCAGATGAATCTGTCGCTTTCCGATATTTATTTTCCGTTAAGTAAAAATAGTACTTTTTAAGGGTGCTTTTTTAAGACAAGTACTTCAATTCTTCAATTACGTACATAAGCCAGAGTAAAAAAACTCCCTAATTAAATAACCTACAAATTACGAGATTCTACTCTATATCACAATTTTGTTAAACGCCCAGCATCTTTGACAAGTGCAACAAAATACAAGAAAATCCTACTTATCATTTAGGTGACGCCTCCGTGGTCAATTGAATACGACTTATGACCCTTGGCTCGAATTCAGAATAGAAGTTTAGAAGAAAACATAGTTTTCGAAACATGTTGATATTGTTAATTAAATAGTGGTGTACACAAAGTTATTTGTTTTCATTAAATTAATAATGACACCACAAAGTGAATTTGCGAAGTCAGAATAGAAACTTTGAAGAAATCAGAATAGAAACTTTGCTTGAAATGGCTTTAGTCTTTGGTGGCCAGGTACTTCCCTACCTTTCCCTACCAGGTACTTTCATTTCACCTTCCTTTCCCCACTTCTTTTAGCCTCACAACATACCCCAATTGGGGAAGTCATTGTCTCACTGGCTCAAGAAGGTTGTGTGCGGTTGGAACCCTCGTGAGGCACTCACACACATTTGAAAAAAATGGTTAAGATTGAGGTTCACCTCAAGACTTCGAAACATTTATGATTAGTTTCTTCGAGTGTGCGTAGATACAGATACGTGTCGAAGCCTATAAGGTGAATATTGATAATAGCCAACATTCGATGGAATGTTCAAGTATTCTATTTAGTCGAAATGGTCACTACAAAAGTACGCTCTCAAATTTCGCCAGAAACCTTGAATACCAAAAAACATTTAAAAAAATAAAATTGTCTCCTGTACACTGTATTAAAATTATGCAGAAAGGTCGTTGACGTGGTATTGTGTTCTCTGAGCACTGAATATAGTGAACACTCATTCAGCCAAGAAGAGCAGAGGACAGATGGAAACTGTATCGAATTTAAATACGCCTCCATTGCTTCAGCCATATTTCACACCGACTTGTTGCCTGTCTTACAAAATGAATACCCAAGTGAAGAGAAATACACTGCAAGTTTTATTCACTCTTCTGAGGGTCATCTTGAAGTCCAATAATAAGATAAAATATACATAATCACTGAAGACCATATTAGCCAATCAATTGATCAATTTGAGGTTTTCTCATTAAGTTGAAAAGAAAAATGAATATTCATCCTAGACTCACACAAAAATCAATAGATGTCGCACATTAAATATAAAAGGATAAATTTATCCATGACACTCTCTAGATAGCTTTTAGTTCGGGAAGAATTTTCTCGTTTTCATACGTAAAGTTAGCAGTAAAATATGCGTTAAGAAAATGAAGATAATGTTGATAGATCTTAGTCGAAGTATGATACAGTTTAATATATGACCAAAGGGGAAAGAATCGAATTAGCTCAGTGGTAGAGCAGAGCCCCGGCAAGGCTAAAGTCCTGGTTTTAATCCCTAGATGCGACCGTATCTTTTTCTGATTTTTCTGTTTCAAATTTTCGATTGAGAGTCGCTATTATTGTCTTCAGCGATTAAATTTGAAGTTTTATAAAAAATAAAGTTGTGCCGTTTTCGGAACAACTCAAGTGGTCTCAGAAATCGTTGTATCTCCCTTACTATCATGGCTAGAAATATGATCTAAACGGTGTTAGAAAGATGAAACACCATACTTTATATTCAAATCATAGTTACCTGAAAATAATTAAAATGAACACCTTTATCAAACCAAAGTTTTACTTGATACGACAAAAAAGTGAGTAGACGATAACGTTTAATTGACTAAAAATATATGTGGATGTTGTTGTTATTTTTTCGTTGTCATAGTAATTTGTCAAAGTAATTTGAGCCATTTTTAAAGTTTTTTTATGTTTGCAATGAGGTAATTTATATTTAAAAAATCATGTGTTATTTTTTAATTACAAAATTTGGATGCGTATTTCATCACCTTTCGAAAACAGCGTTTAGTTTTCAGGTGCATACAGAAATATTCCATTTATGTGGATTTAATTGCAAAGCGGAAATATTTTGCACATTCGACAAAATAGGCCCGAGGCCTGATGGGTTTTCTCCACATTGAGTAAAATGTCCACTTTTTTAATTTCATTTATTTGTAATCCAACCTAAACTTTTTACTTAATTATTTTTTCTTTAATTATTACTCTTATCGGCGGCTGTTTATCGTGATCGAAGCTTTTCCCCAAAATACGATGTTGTTTTACGTCATATTATCGGGTCCTTATCGAGTTATCGATCACCCTGTAAGAATATGATTAGTTTGCAGGTAAGTACTATCTTTTGACGTATGCGGATAATCCATAAAAGCACTGTGAGTTACAACTTTGTTTCGTTATCAAACATATTAATTTGCCTGAAATATTAATCATGTTTTTAGAAATATATGGATGCTTTACAAAGCCACAATAATTCCTATGAACCAGTTAACAAATACATAATTGAAAAATCATTTTTGAAGTGAAACTTTTTTACCGGCGTTAGTGATTCGGAGTTTGGGTGAAACGGAAATTACGCATTAGCACCTGCGAAGCATCACACTCAATGATCACACTGCGCTCATTGGCCGATTTGATCATGATGTCACTTTTAAAGGCTCTTATTGGTTGAGTATAAAACGGAAATGACCCTAGGTCTGCGCTCATTGGCTGCTTTGATTATAACCTCACTTTTCAAGGCTTGAGATTGTTTTGGTAAAGTTTCGCTTCTACCGTGTGTGAACTGCACTCGTATTTTTGTTTTTTTTTAGTATGTAAGACAGGAAATAGATGCCCACATATATATAGATTGATAGATTCTCCCATCTTAATGAACGGATTGCAATCTTTAGAGCACAGGCGTCGGGTGGGAATGCTATCCATGTTCTACCGGTATTTCAATGGAAGATGCTCTGAGGAACTAGCGTCATTGATCCCTTCGGCACCGGTGCATAGTCGGGAGACATGCCAAACGCGCGCCGAACATAAGTACACGGTTGAAATTTGTCATATGAGAACGGGTCGTTTTTTCGACTCGTTCTTGAGTTCAACAGCTTGGCTATGGAACGATTTGCCGGCATCTGTGTTTCCTCCCTCCTACAACATGGGTCTCTTCAAGACCAATGTTCATTCCTTCCTCTCCTCAAAAAGACCCTCCACACAGTATCCCAGATGACATAGGCCCTGAGGGAAATTATTTTCCTCAGGGCCTCCTGTGTGGAGTTAATGTAAAAAAAAACATACGCGTCTGGAGGGAGTGACACTATGGCATCCCCAATTGGGGAATGTTGTGAGGCTGAAGTAGTGGGGAGGGAAAGGAGATAGGAAGAAGAAGATGGGGAAGTACCTGGCTATTCAGATCTAATCACCAAACACGATCTAAGTCATTTCAAGCAACGTTTCAATTCTGAATGATGGTCTTACATCAGAACGATACTGAGAGTATCTTCCACTCTGGAACGTGCCGCAAATATACCTTATATTATTTTTAATGATTAAATTGTGAAAAAAACAAATCAATTAAAATTTACTTGCGCACGCCGGAATTTGAATCCGTGATCTGCGGATCGCTATTCGAGAGCCTTGCCCCTAGAGCGTGGAGGATGTCGTATGGGCCTCACTGTGGCATGTTGTGAGGCTGAAGGGAGTGAAGGTTAGAAAATATCTGTCTATTCACATCTAGTTACTAGACACGTCTAATGCCACTTCAAGTAACTTTTCGATTTTAGGGACAATCTTTTACCATAGTGGTACCTACCGATAGTGTATGCCACTCTTAGAATCGTTCTGTAATAATTTATACATAATAATTCGATTGAATTAGAATTGAAATAATCGATTGCATCACTCGAACAATGGATATTTATAATTACAAAAATATCGTGATGAATATTAATAAGATATGCATGGCTGTGAACAATACTTCATCTGATTAAATGTTATCATTACGTTTTGGGGATTTGTTGAATGAAATTTATCAAATGTTTGTGTAAATTCTTAACGCCTTCTGCGTAAGGCTATTTAACCAGCGAAATGTAATTACCACTGAAAAGTTGCTGACATACCCCGGGTAAATATTTACACCAAATGTTTCAAATAATATTGAGGTCACACCGCAATATTGTTTTTATTTCTGAAATAAGATATGTACGAAAGATTTAAATAACAAATCTCCGGATTTTAACGCAATTTTTGAAGTGAAACTTCCTTAGCGCCGATAGTTATTCGGAATTTGGATGAAACGGAAATTACGCATTAGCACCTGCGAAGCATCCCACTGCGCTCATTGGCCCAATCAGGGCCGTCGCCAGAGTTGAATTTAAGATAGGGCAGCGGTAATTACAGGTAGGGCGCAAGTAAAAATGTAACTTAATCTGATCTGGTGAATCGATTTTCATCGTACATGTGTGAGGCAATACTTAACATTTTTAATAATCATATTAGTATTTTGCTTTACTGGATGATCAAAACATTTAGTTATTTAATAATGATTAAGGATTACCTTGGTGTTTTTTCACCAGGTAGATAATAAGTATTTGTACACAAGTTAATTCTTGATCATTGCTAACAATGAACTTCAGAAAAGTAATTGCAGCATCAATGGCTTTTCATTTATTAGGTACCAAACGTAATTTGAAATTACAGAATAAAAACAAAATAAAAAAAAATAAAAAAGTCCTTCCTTAAACAATCGAAGTACTTCATTTAGATCAACTGACATAGTTCTTTTCTTTTCAAAGGCTAGAAACACCATGCCTGCCATTCTTTCATGACGCTTCTGAGACCTATTGATTGCAGTCAATGTTGAAAACGTAGATTCGCACACAGCAGTGCTGCAGCCTTTTGTCGCCACAGATGCAAAAAGTTCATACGTATCTCTAAACGCCTCTCGCTGCCTGTACAAAACTTGCATTGTGCTTTCCGTTTTGTCCTCGCGACGACTCTAATAAGCTTTGACTGAGGCAGCCTCTTCTCTTGATGGAATTGTTAGACCTAAAAAATTTGTTGAATATTATCATAGTCGATGGCATTTCTTAAGATAGGGCACAGATATTTTAAGGTAGGGCATTGCCCCATAATGCCCCCCTCCCTAGCTACGGCCCTGGGCCCATTTGATTATGATATCACTTTTAAAGACTCCTATTGCTTGAGATATAAAACGGAATTGACGCTAGGTCCTGGGCCTGCGCTCATCGGCTGCTTTGATAATGACCTCACTCTACAAGACCTGAGATTGTTTTGGTAAAGTTACGCTTCTACCGTGTGTGAACTGCACTCGTTTTTTTTAATCTTTTTTTTTCATGCGCACCATGGTTAAAACTTTTTGTAGACATGTAGATACCAAACATTGATTGTTGTACACCGAGTTATTTTTTTTACTTTTGAGTGTCAATGAAAGGCGTTTTTTTATTTAACATTTCATGCACGGTTTCCGGAAGCTCATAATAAAAACGTGAATCCAAGGATATTGAAATACAAGAGATATGATATGATGGCCGCCCGATCGTGCGTCAAAGGGCATAGTTTGAATACGGAAAGAATTTGTTCATTTAGTTGATTTTTTTAAGGTGTGCAGTAGTATTGGTTAACAATACAGTTTGAATACGGAAAGACTTCAAAGTACCAGATCGAGCAACTTAGTAAAAATAATATTATTTTGTTTTAAAGAGTTTTACTTTCCATGTACATTTGTTACTTACATTTTAATTTATCTGCTACCGCTTTTGACACATCCGTGTCATTCATTAGCAAACTTAAAACTAACTTAAAATGTATACAAGTCCAGAAATGATTAGATTTTGGGGGAGGTGGAGAACGGTGGGAAGAGTCAATATAACATGGGAACATTGTCAATAAGGGTAATTTACAGGGTGCTATTATTTTGTTACCATCCATAGGCCACTGAACAAATGAGCTCTAGATGTGTGATTTATTCCGATTTGAAATAAAACCTTCGACTCATAGGCCCCGGAAACAACAATGTATTTTATAAACTGTGATAAAATAAGGAATGTAGATTTTGAAAATTTTTAATCAATTTCGTCAGAAGTAAGGGAAAAATAAGCTTATTTCTGCAACACGGACAACAGAATTCTATCGGTTTACGTCTTTTATGCCGTGAACAAATAAAGACGTCATTAATATATATGTAACAACGTAGTTAAATACCTAAAATATATATCTGATCATATGAAAAATGAACATTGGAAATCTTATCTCTGTTACTGAAATAACTGGCCTACTGGGATTGTGCAAAGAAAACCTACAAGTGACTCAGTGGCTTTACTTGACTTAAAATCTATACTTTCGGATATTCGCACTTACCTATTACTATTGTAAGTTTTTATACTATTATTTCATGCAGGTTGCAATCTTTTATACCTCGTTTCAGATTCTTTAGAACATAAAATGTAATTATAAAAATTTTGACGGCATCCGTGGTCGAGGGGCTAGACTTCAAATCCCTGTGTGCGCAAGTAAAATCAATTTGTTTACAATAAATTGTTAATTATGGCGAGCCACAAAGTTAGTGTTTTTTTTTACAAATATGTCAATTTGTTTAATTTGCGTATTTCACCAATTATTATTGGTCTGGACTCAACTGCTCTCCGAGATGATCGGACAAATTTTATGGAATTCGCAGCGCGGGCGTTAATTGTGCGTCTCGAATTAAAATTAGGGTAATTCACCACCATTCATCGTACCTAACCGATGATTTGCACTCGTATTTCCTTTGAACTAATTTAAAAATTCATTTCGTCTGCAGAGAATAAGCTAAATTTTATACATTTAGGTACTAGCGCTGGCGATGCCCGTTAGTATTTCAAAATCAGATATAGACATTAATTTTCCTCTTCTTTTGAACATCAAGTGTGCAAAATTTCATCAAGAAGTTTCAAAATTCTGCTTTAAGGGGAGGGAAAAGGAGTGGTGGTAATCTTTAGAAATATCTTGTAGACAATGCTCTTTCTGCTGTTTTAGATATCACATTTGCAAAATTTCTAAGAATAAAACTGTAGATTTGAACATTTAGCCACAAACAGACACTCGTTACTGCTTTATATATTAGATCAGTCTACAGGGAGCGGGGAGCAACATCCGGGATGACACTATATGAGACACCCGTGAATATAACGTACACAATGTTCTATCTACAGTATGTACACGTGTAAAACATTCAATGAGTCCTCTCCGCTGTCGTCAGGGACGGAATGAGAAATTTCGCGTCATTCTACAGTCTGCGTATTTATCCACCAGTGATAGCATTCCCAAAAATAAAACAAAACCATGTTTAAGGGGCGAAAAAAAGACATATTGTAGGGATAAAAAAAATGTTTTACCATGTTTTCAAAGATAAAAAAAACCAAAACCAAATCACGTTTTTCGTATGCTTTTCATTGAAAATTAAATAAGAACCCATGTTTATTTAAAAAAAAAATCATTTTTCCTTTGTATTTTCCTGTCTTTTTCTTCTTTCTATTTTCTACCTCCTGTTATAATTTTTCCAATTTTCAGCATCAATACTATACTAAATCCATATGTTTATACTAGACTTCATCCAAAGTAATTGGTCGCCATGAAAAAGGCAGCCGCCTAGTATGGTGATTTAATGTATCTACTATATGTAAATGTCTTAATTATAATATGTCATGTACTTTAAAATAAATAAAATAAAATTCCTTTCAATAAAAGGAAAAAATAATGCTTTTTAACAACATCAAAACAAAAACAGATGAGCGAAACTCAATCGAAAATCTGGAAACAGAAAAATCAGAAAAAGATATTGGCACCTCTGGGACTCGAACCCAGGACCTCCCTACTTTCTGGGTTGGGCGCTCTGGTTGGGCGTCCTGGGTTCGAGTCCCAGAGGTGCCAATATCTTTTTCTGATTTTTCTGTTTCCAGATTTTCGATTGAGTTTCGCTCATAATGTCTTCATTTAATTAAATATTACAGTTTGAGGTTTTACTCATAAAGTTAAAATAATAAATAATAAAAACAGATGACATAGGCCCTGAGGGAAATTATTTTCTTCAGGGCCTCCTGTGTGGAGTTCATGTAAATTTTAATGTTTTTTTCTGTTTTCAAGTTTAATTTTAATTTTAAACCAAAAATGTAGTAATATTTAAAAAAAATTCCAAACCTATGAAAGGAGGGAGAAAAAATTCTCCCAGAACTCCAATAAATTTTTTTTCTACCTTCTACGAGAGTTAGTGAAGGTACCTGAACAAAGTCAAGTGATATAATATTCGTTTCATTTTATTAATGTGTACACATTATTAATTACTAGCTTTTACACGCGGCTTCGCTTGCATGGGGTATTAGGGGGAAATTACTACAGCGCTTGCACTTATCAATTATCCCCCCCCTCCCGCATTTCGTACATTCAGTTTACAAACAGCTCGCGTGCCATCTAAATTTCATAATGCCAGAGGTCACCAGTAGTAAAAAAAAATAATTATACAATTTGGTTCAATCGTTCGGAAGTTACGCGCGTAGGTACCAACATTTCGAAGATTCATTTTTATTTACAGATATAGATAGACATTAACTATGAATTCGTGCTAATATATCAACATCGTTTCCACGTCAACGATTTGCTTTCTGACGTTAGCAATAACACGCTTTTGTTAGCGACAGAAAACGTATAATAAATATAATAAATTAATATTTATAATTTCATAAAGCCAGAGCTTACGATTATAAACAGCCTATATTATTCGCATATAATGTAGCTTTCTCTTGGTGAAAGAATTTTTAAAATCGGTTTATTGGTTTATGCGTGAAAGCGTAACACGCGCAGTTTCGCATTTATAATATTAGTATAGATTAACAAAGATTATAATTAGATAAAGAGAAACTATGAACCGAAGTTCAAAAATTTTGTTCCTCAATCAAAAGTACATATTTTTGGTGACCGATAGAAAAAAAACCACGCCCTGTTAGACGTGATTTTTTCAAAAAACGTGTTGGTGTAAATACTATAAATAATGACCTGAAAAACTATGCAAAAAGGTAGAAACCATGCATCTGGCAACACTGACACCCACCAATGTTTTGCAAGTAGAAGGTGATGACATTTTATTATGAAATAACACAAATTTACCAACAAGTAAATGCAGTTATGTTGTAGGACGAAAACTGCAGCAGAAACGTCGGAAGGTCATTTAGCACCTAGTAAAATGTGCAATCAATATTTTGTGACCTTCGGTCTGCCTTCTTTTACGAAGCTATGTTAAAAATAGTAACGACCACAGGAAGAATATTTATATTAGGCTTCCAATTTGGAATTTGTTGAATTCTTGGGTGAGTTCCAGTAAAATTATTATGTACCAACAGATCCATTATTAGGTCATCTGTATAGGTGACCAAACGAGGAACTAACGAACTGTTTTTTGTAAATCATAAATTTGTTTTTAATTCATAATTTTCTGTAGCAGCGACGCTCCCTATTGCTTAGGTACGAGTATACAACGTATCCGGAAATCGTGGTACGATTTTTTTAAAAACTTTTTTACCATTTTTTTCGGCAACTTAAGAGTTAAAAACAACCTTTTGTCGGGTCTTATTCTTTGACGCATTTTAAAAGACTTTGAACAGCTGATATTAACCCCCTAGCGACCGATTTTCCAAATTTGGCCGAAAAAGTTCCAAATTCCGATTTGCTCGAAAATGAATGCTCAATTTAAAAAATGGTTTGCATAAAAATGGAGTCCACACCGAGAAAAATTATTTCCTTCAACCCCTATTTCATCTTTGGGGATGCTGTCTGGAGGGTCTATTTAAGGAAAAAGTATGAGGGGTGGTAGAAAGTAGAAATCAAGGGTCTAGGTCATCCGCCACCAAGACCTAGACAAACCTGACCTCATGTGCGCGTGCACCTCTGCTAAAGTCACCAAACATAGCGAATCACTTGTGGTGACCTATTGCAAAGGTGTGGGTTATCCAATAAATGGTTCTCGGGGCGGCGGTACCCGTTCCCGCCTCCCAAAATGAAAATGTGATGTAGATTCATCAGTTTCCGTCTTGTAGGTACTACGGGTTTCCGGACACCGTGTATTATGTCGTCACATCAATCAACATCAAAATCATTTACAAATAAACAAATACACAAATTATTTCCAAGATAAGACTAAAATGAGTTTTCTTCTTCGTTAAACGGTCATTAAAAACCAAACGAAAACATTTTTAGGTGGAAAATCGAAAGAAAGTTCTTACAAAATCACTGGCACATGCCTTCCTACATATTTATTACATACAAATATCTTGTTACGAAACCTCCAGTAAACTAAAATAGACAATGGTGGGGAGGCTACGAAGCACCGTAAAAGAGGAGACCGATTATTCCATCTCATTCTCTCGCAGGCTAAATCCTATAGATAAATGTGTTTGTCTCTTTTTGTGTCGCTTTTTCGTTTCATTGAGTTTCAAATCACAACAGTGGTCAAGAAGTTTTCACTTCAATTTTTTTTCAAAATTTCTGGAAATTACAGAATAACAGAAAAACACGTTTTAACATAATTAATTCGTGAATGATATTTTTATACTTAAGGCTATCATTTTTTCCCAAGATGAAGCTGCACGTGAAATTCTATTTAGATTCATCTTTACGAAGAATCGGTTTACAGTATGAATTTAAAAAAATATGCTATAGATAAATTGAAGCTTTTACTAGCTTTTCTATGTATCGGAATTACAATAAAATTATTATTTAGATAAAAAATATAAGCGTAAACCACTAAAAAAAATGTTTTTTCATGTCTTAACTATGAAGTAATATAAGAAAGATTTTTTTTAATACCTCTTATGGCTAAGACTATTTTTGAGGTTTTGTATGTTCTAACTTTTCGTTCTTATAAAATTATGCACAAAATAAATAAAAACCACTTTTTCGCTTACTTTCCTCGTGCAAATACGGCGCGCGATTTTAAATTATGTAGGCATGAGAATCGAAATATTTCTAGCGTTTTTATTCCTCTTAAGAAAAAAATTCAACAAAATTATTTATCGTGATTTATTTTGGGGTATTATGCCTTGTTACACCTCTTTCTTTACTTAACATTTCGACTTCTTTAACCAGCTCTTAGAGGCTGGCAACACCGTGTCGCATCTACATACTAAAGCACGCACTTCAACACAATCGATTACACATATATTTTCTATTTAAGTTTCTAAATTATGTAAAAAAAATACTTACATTGTTTTTCATGTGTCTGTGAATTACGCAAATGTTATTACTGTAGACACATTAGTCTAGGGATATTTATATTTGTATCTTAATTTGTTATACATTAACCAAAATAATGCTCTGTAAATATCCTGTTTGTGTCTCAAATAAATAAATAAAATAAAATAAAATAAAATCTGCCCTGAAGATTGATACTGTAACGCAGTCCGAAACGATGGCTAAAGAATGAAGAAGCACAACACAGCGTAATACCCCAAAAATAAATCACAATAAATTAAATGGGATTCACACAAAGTGATAGTACTTAAAAGTACCTACCTATGGTTTTTTTAAATATTTAAGCAGCGCACCTACTTCGAAACCACCCGTAAGGAAAACGTGACTATTTTTTCCTGGTGACGTGATACGTGATGCATTAACGCTGACGTCACGTGATAACCTTCGATTTTTCATTAATATACGTTAAAAATAAAACTCCTTTTAACACTGGGTAGGTACCTTTATAAAATTGTCTACGTATGTCTACAATTTTGGTCACAAATAAGCCGATACGCCCCTGGTTGTAGTCCACTTCAAAATGATTAACCAATTGAGTTTTTTTAATTGTGCTTGTAATGTTTTTTAAATTGCGAAAAATGCTTCCTACGCTGATGATCTTATGCAGTTGAAATAATAAATAAAACAAAGTAACAAACCTTTTAAATATATACCGTACGTCCACTGTTTTCCGACGCCCAAATATTGCAAAATGGCTCACAATTTTAATTTCACAAAAAGAGTCTTTTACTATCGCAATTTCGCGAGAGCACACTATTTTTCAAAATCGAAGTATCGAACTCGCGTCGTTTTCATAATCGATTTCAAAAACCGAACACGTCGCAAACTTTTAATTTTTCACTGGTATTCCGTTCGGAAAAACAAAAGCGTGCAGTTTTCCTGTCAGTTTGACTTGTGGACAGGGTTTGCGCGGGAACGGGGTAACTTAAATGATTAAATAAATTAATAAAACTAATGATGGTGTTGAAAACAACGCGTTTACCGCGCGGAGGGGACTCGGGAGACTGCGGATTTGTTGGGCGCTGATCCGCGATTCGAGCGGACATCGAGTTTTAGATCAGAGTCTAATTTTACCCGGTACAATGGCTGCGGAACGCATTGACAGATCGCGAAAGGCCAATCTGTGGGAGTAGCGACTAGCCAAGCAGCAAGTAGCCACCTCCTGGTGAACGTTGTCTGCCGGCCGGAATGTGCTGAGACTGATTTGCAATAAGTCATAAAGTATCGATTAGTCAAAACAATAATAATGATAACCTTAATAAAAAAATTGTCAAAAGGAGGCTAGGCTAGTAGTCCACAAAGATGTGCTGATGACGTATGGCTGTGAGGCAAGTGAGGCATGGAACTGGTGCCTAGAGTAAGGAAGAAAGTTGACTGATTTCTGTATATTATATAGCAGAAGAGGCATATTTTACATCTTAACACTTTGGTGAAATGACTATAACACTTAGAACGTAGTCTATTGAAAGTATTATAATTATCTCACTTAAGCGTATTGATTACACTGATCACTATTACACTAATTGAATCAGAGGTGTTTAAACTGTTTTTTTTTCAAGTTTTTCTTCCACATACCTCCACAAAAATAATTATATTCAATTTATGATAACAGTTTTTTTGTAAATAATTTCTGCGGTGTAATTATTATTATTACGCGTGACAGCTAATTCGCCGTCTGAAGGCACTATCGAGCTATCTATAATGATATTAATCAAAATAATATTCGTGACTATATAAAAAAATACTTAAAATGGATTTCTACAAATTAAACTTGAGAACAATAAATATGTTGAAAATGTCTTGTCTTGGAGAGAAGATAGCTCAGATACCACGGGAATTGTTAGCACGTGGTGGAGCGGAGGCGAATTCCCTTTTTTCATCCTTGGCTAGGGACATGTTCTTAATGTACCTATCCCTCAAATTTTGGCTTTGGTATAGACTGGAACGAGTGAGAAAGCCACGTAGCGATCTTTTGATCGAAATATTCGCTCTGATTTGTGCTAAGGCTGAAATGAGAGGGATGAGTTTACCGGGGACATGTCCTTAGCTACGGATGGAGAATGGGAATCCGAATTTAGAGATATCCTCAAACACCGATGTCAACCTGATGAACTTCATTAAGGGTCTTGAAAAATAGGTAAAACATGTGATAGTTTATGGTTTATGTGCTTACATGAATTATTCTCATGAAGAGGGCCCGTAAGAATGATAATAGTAATAGATGTATGATTTGATATCAATTCTTTAGATGTTTTGAAGCAGTACAATTTGGTAGGTGTAAGCTATTTACTAAATTTACACATGTTTAATACACTTGATTGCTTAACATTGATAAGCTATTTCAACAAACCTTCAAGTTATCCATTCTTAATTTTCTTCTAGTACCTACTTATTGTACTAACACCGAGATTGAGCGTTTCAGTGAGAATTTTACCTCAAAGGCCGCTCAGTTTGATGGACGATCCTTAATTCAATGTTGATAAATATGATATTAAATAAATACAAATTGAAATAACACAATAATTTTGTTTGTAACCACGACTTATTTAATTTTTCTACTACCAACCGGTTTCGCTTTACATAAGCATCTTATGTAAAGCGAAACCGGTCGGTAGTATTATTTTGTTATTTCAATTATGTCAAACCACAAATTTACTGCTTTCTACCAAAAAATAAATAAATACTTTTTTTGTATCATATTATTGTAATAAAATTTATTATTTCATTATTCAAATCTCAAATTTATTATTAATGTTAATTAAATTGTAAAATGGGGGCCTCAACACGGATAAAGCCCCCAGTGGGGCCCACCTTATCAAATAATGTTATAAAATATATAATGTTATTTTATCAAATATACAATTTTTTTAAAAGAATTTTGAAATGCCTTCATAAACATTGTTATTTATATTTTTTTTTTATTTTAAAGCAATAATATGTTGTACGTACCTACGTCTGATATTAAAATCAAACACGATTATTTTTATTGGAAAATTAAAGAAGTTTTTTTTTCAAACAGGTGATAATAATGTATTCTCAGAACATAAGTCGCCTACCAATTACAATGTCTCTTGATTTGTACATACAACTACTATCGACTGGAGGTGTAAAATACCGCATGTCATTCAAAAGTAATAAAGAGTTTTCTTACTTATGAGGTGTGCTATAAGGGCCGATATTGCTTGCAATTATATTCGTAAACATTTTCTTTAGTAATTTAATTTAACAGACATGACGGTATGTATCGGTTCTGGCTTTTTTAATGAAATTTTCAAGGAAAATGCAGGTAAGTAAGTAGGTACACATGCTGCACAGAGAGTCTATGTAACGCCCTTGTTAGAGATTGCCATTCAGAATAGAAACATCGATTGACATGGCTTTAACTCTGTTTAGTGAGCGGGTGACAGGAGGTCCTACCTTTTCACCACTTTTTTCAGTCTCCTAAATGTATGTATTTCATAGTTTTGCACTGATTCCAGGCAGATTTCAAATTTGGTAGGCGGGAATGGGTACCGCCGCCCCGGGTACCTTTATTGGATAATCAACACCTCTGCCATAGGTCACCCCAAGTGGTTCGCTACGTTTGGTGATTTAGCAGGGGTGCCCGGGTTCATGGGGTGAGGTTTGTCTAGGTCTTGGAGGCGGACGACCAGGACAGACTGAACCCCAGATTCCTACCCACCCCTTAAACTCTTTTCCTTCCCTGAACTCTCCTCTCCTTCCTTTCCTTAAAAAAACCCCTCCACACAGCATCCCCAAAGATGACATAGGCCCTGAGGGAAATTGTTTTCCTCAGGGCCTCCTGTGTGGAGTTCATGTAAAAAAAAAAAAAGATAAAAAATTTGAGCACTGGTTTTCTAGATTAATTTTATTATAATACTTAATTTAATAAGATAGTCACTCCTGGACACACTGACCCCCAGATTCCTACCCACCCCTCTTACATTACATTCCTGCCTACCCCTATTTCCTACCCTAAACTTCCTCTTCTTCCTTTCTTTAAATAAAACCCTCCACACAGCATTATCTTAGATGACATAGGAGGGAAATTATTTTCCTCGTGGCCTCTTGTGTGGAGCTTACTTAAAAAAGTTTAGCATTAGATATTTTTTTAGCATAAGGCATACCCAATGGATTGGGCTTGGCGGACATGAAAAATTACACATGTTATTTTTAACTATAGAAAATTGCTTACCTCGTCATATATTGTCAAATTTATTTTAATATCAATATTATTTTCAATATCTAGAAACACCACACGGCAAAACAGGTGTTCTAGCACAGTATAGTATGATAAGAGGAATGATGCCGTTGAAATAATTTTCGAAAACCTGTGAATATATTTTTACGCAATCAAGACCTCTGCCATAGATCAACCCGAGTGGTGACTTAGCAACGGGGCCCGGGTACACGAGGGTAGGGTTTATCCAGGTTTTGACGGCAGGTGGTAGTCAGTGGAGGCCGGTTGAGGCAGATCCTTTAATCTCTCCCGTCGGACTTTCCTGTCTATATCGCAATGAGAGGGATGGATTCATAGGCCCGTCACTCCTGGATACACTGCCCCCAGATTCCTACCAACCCCTTATTCTTTTTTACCTTCTCTTAACTTCCTTTCCTCAAAAAGTCCCACCACATAACGTGACGCGGCGTCTACAGAGATGACACAGGCCCTGGGTGAAATTAATTTTCTCAGAGCGTCCTGCGCGGAGCTAATATAAATAAATAAATATTACTCTTTGCAATTTTTTTTAAATCTTTTTTTTCCATTGTACCTAATTTCCGCTAAAATCATGAAACATTAAAATCTTGAATGACCTATATATTATAATTTAAAGCAAAAATAAATAAAGTAGCTCACATCCGTACTAGATATTTGATATACCTTTTGATTACAAAAATAATTTTTCAGTTTGGTTGGGTATTTGATCTCAAATTCAAAATTAAGAAGTGTGAAACGGGCCGTAGGCCACCCTAAATGGTTCGTTATGCTTGGAGACAACAGGGATGCCCGGGTGCACCGGGTGCAGGTGAGGTGTGTTCAGTTCTTGACGGCGAATGCGGGAGAGGATGGTTTGGGGAGGCCCTTTGACCTTCTTCTGGTCTCTCTCGACCCGTTGTCTTGCACCGCAGCGGGAGGGGTGGATTCATAAGAAATTTCTACCCAACCCTCATGCCTTTTTCCTCCGAGACAATCGAAGTTGCGCAGTGGCAGGTGTGCTAAACACGAGCGGTAAAGTCCCTGGGACCTTTTTTGCGAGAAACGGCTCAAGACATAACCAAAGACCAATATTGTACAGGAGCCTTTACGTCCATACTGGAGGAGGCTAGATCAACTAAGTTTAGTTAAAATCATGGCATCTGTCAAAAATTTAAACAAGAGAAATACGCATATAAATATTTAAAATTAGTTTATTTTTTTAAGAAAGACAAAGATTCCCTGGTTACGAATAACCTGACAACATTTTTAGGGGCCGTTCAAGTATTACGTAACAAGGGGGAGGTCTTGTAAAACGTTATTGTGCGTTACCGGGGCGGGAGAGCGGTTCGAACAACGCGTTACGTAACATGTTTGTTTGTTTTTTTTATTTAAATAAATAACTGGGGAATTATAATCTTCTAAGTTGGCAACCCTTTTCGTTTATGTTTTACGGGGAATCCCTCGATTGTACTGCACTTCATTTTTATTTTGTTCTCCCAAGTTGGCAACCCTTTTCGTATTTATTTTCGGAATCCCTCGATTATATTGCACGTAATTTATATTTCGTTCTCCCAAGTGGTAAACCTTTTCGTTTATGTTTTACGGGGAATCCCTTGACTGTATTGTACGTCATTTTTATTTTATTTTCGTTCGTATTCGCTCACAAATTGCTGTAGTCAGTGTTGTTAAAGTGAGTTTGTAGGTACTATAATGTCCTCAAAAGCGGGAGATTTACATCATCAGCTGTTCTTGGCCTATAAAGGCTCTCACGCTAACTTGCCAGCGCAGCTATGTCAAAAAAAATGCCAACGAAATTTGGAAAACAGCAAAATAAAAAATAAATAAAAATGTATGGAATAATATATAAATGATGTTTTACGAGAGTTCAAGGTAACGGCCACGAAGAAGAAAGGGACAATGCTTTTTTAGTTATTAAACACAGGTAAGTTAACTGTTAAAATATAATAATATTACATATAGATAGACTTTCCAATACTTTGCGCAACTTAATTGTGACTTTTAGGTAAAAATAGTCACTTGGGTGTTACGTAACGTTTAGGGAGGGGGAGGGGGGGGGGGAGGTTCAGAAAAGCGTTACGGCGCGTTACATGGGGGGAGGGAGGGTCAAACATTTTCAAAAATTGCGTTACGTAATACTTGAACGCCCCCTTAAATCTTCTACTGCCATTACAAATGTTGCTTGTGTCGTGATGGAGGACGTAGCCAGCCGAGGAATTAAACTCACGACGACTGGGCTGGACAAGGTCTGGTCAAGTGAATAAAAGTATAATAATTTCCTGATTCTAGGTTAAGTACCGAATTTAGATACTTTATCGCTTGTCTGAACAATTAGTTCCAATTTTGAAAATGACTTAAATTCAAGGAAAATTCCAGTTCTAGAGTTCATTGGATCGGAGTTACCGACAGACAGATGGATTTACAACCGAAATTACTATTTTTGATAATTTACTTACTTGACATTTTCAAAATTGGAACTGATGTAATTGGAAGTGGCGTAAGTGCTGGATGAATCCAAAAATAATTTAATTTAATAATTATTTAGTTTTTATTAGGAAGCCGAAGAATTAAATAAAAAAATCTTAAAAAGAACATTCTCGAATTACGGAATTAATAAACGTCGCTATGCATCCAGTGGTGACAGGACAATTCAGAATGAAATCAACTCAGAACATCCTCAGAAAAGTCATTAAAAGTGATGAAAAAAATGTATTAAAAAATTGATCAAATAGGTTACATTAGTTTGGGTTGTGAGCTATTTTAAAATAATTTTTTTCACAGCTTTTAATGACTTTTCAAAGAGCTGTTGAGTTGTCCTGATTCTGAGTTCGGGTAGAACCGCATCCAGTATATTTGGGAATTTGCGGGGTAAGGGGGGACTGGAGTGTTCCAAACTACGTTTCAAACTTTCGGCGTGCACAAATACCTACATTCAAAGGTGTTCTATTTGAAATGATATACTTGTTTGTATGAATGACAACCGTAAAAAATTTAAAAAAACGGAAATTATTCAAAAAATTATATAAAAAATACAGTCAACAATTTAGAAAAAATAATACCCCCTCCCTTCATCAGGAAAAAATCTTTTTTTTTATAATCTGGTCCTCAGTTAATTCAGCGACCATATTTTTTTTAATTTTTTTTTTTTCTAAATTGGAAAATTGAGTTTAAAAAAATGGGGACGGATCTACGCTTCGACGCATTTAAAAGACAATATACTGCTTATAGCCCCCTAGCGATAATTTTTTTCCAACATTGATCAAAAGAATTCTCGGGCTCGATTTAGGTACTTGAAAACGAAAGCTCAGATCAAAACCGGCTCCAAATGTGACAGATTCAACGGTTTTTCCGCTTATAGTTTCCGGACACCAAGTATAATAAGTGGTATTCATTGGCCAGAACATAGTTCCATGGCCAGAACCGTGCAGTAGCCATTGATGTATTATATTTAGATGAGACATGAAGCGAAAAAATGGGTTCAACGTTTTTACCTCCAATATACCTCCAACGCTCTAACGAATCCGGTATACGCGCACCGCTGATCGCTTTCGAATAGCTGAACACGTTTTGATAAGATGTTAGTAGGCAATAGCGCCTCTAATTGTATAACTCTATGTTTAGACTACTCTATAGTACCCTTTACACACAGAGTTCGTAGCGGGACGTGCCCTGCGCCACTTCAGGCCGCCGCGCAGAAAAGTCTCACAGAAAATTGCGCTGTAAACCGTTATCTCACTTTCGATCTTTACTTTTCTGCGCGGCGGCCTGAAGTGGCGCGGGGCACGTCCCTCTCGAAACTCTGTGTGTAAAGGGTACTAAGGAATGGGCACGGATAGGGTTGCCATCTCTAAAATTTGGCAACCAGGACAAGACGCGTGAAAACCCCGGATTTTAGAGCCCAAAACCCGGACATGTCAACAGGAGTTTTTAAACATAGTCAGTGTAATAAAAAAACAGTTGAAAATGTCATAAATCACCTTTTTATTTATATTCAGACCTTAAAATTAAATTTAGTCATATTTTATCATCATTTTAAATGTACCTTACAAAACAGAATCTTATTACAGTTTGTTACAAATTGTTTTAATAATCAGTTTTAAATTTTTAAACCCGGACTACAAATGAAGCCCCGCCCGGACGCTCCCCGGACGCCCTCTAAACTAGGACAAATCCGGGGAAACCCGGACGGATGGCAACCCTAGGCACGGAGAGTGTTGTCATTTTGTCAACAACCTGTATCCCCGACGACCCCAAAGACCCTTATAAAGATAACCTGGTCACAAACCAGAAAGGTGCAAGTACCCACCTAGTACCATAAAGACAAATATTTTATTATATTGTAAATAAGTAGGTACTTACCCATTAGTGTTATGGGAATTTATTTTTTACATGACTAATGGTTTCATTCAAACCGGATATACCGCGTTATCGCAGTTTACAGTGTTATTGTTATTAATAACAATAATGAACCGTAAATAATTCGGTTGTGTAGTATAAGTTATACGTTCATTCCTCCGCACGTACTTGTTGTACTTGCATTATACATTCATCAATGAATCCGAAGAATCGCTTTCATGAAACTCAGAGGCTGGAAAATGAGTCACATTATTACATGAGTAATACCACCGATGTTTCATCAGTTCAAACACATTATTTTCATATCGCTGTTGGTGACGGATCGAGAGAACTTAATCTATCTAAAAATATTGTAAAGTCGTTGTTTAGCGTGGTATTATTTTTTTAGATATTTAAAATAATCAAAAGTATTTTGTAATTTTGTTTTTATAGCTAAACCTCGAACCTTTTAGCTACCTGATTAGTGCCATCTATTAACACTTTGGCGTGATATTTTTTACATGTGATTATGCAGTCGCCTGTCCTATCTCGTATCAGAGAAAAACTTCAGCAGTTGCCTGACAGCCCAGCGAACCCAGCGGCTGGAAGAGATTTGTGACCACTCCTTATTGATAAACAGTTTAGTGATTCCTTTATTGTAAACCGTTCTTCACCGCGTGCGTTATGTGTTACGTATTCCGGTGATATTCTACTAGTTATGTGCGCGTGATAAACCCGAAAATGAGTCTAAACGGAATTACGCACAGCCTCAGCAAGCTGTTCTCGAAGAAATCGCACAAAGATGAACGCGCTACGGAAATTGGACTGCCCACGAACGTCAAACAACATGTTCATGTTAGCAAGAACTCAATCACGGGCACGCTGGAGGGTCTGCCCAACTCCTGGTTGAGGCTGATGAACACGCAGATCACCCAGGCCGAACAGGACGAAAACCCTAACGCCGCTTATCAAGCTGTCAAATTCTACAACTACTCCATCAAAAAGAAAGAGCCCATAGAACCGTTCAAGCCTTTCGTAACTGAAGATGTGATAACTGAAGAATCGTTGGAGATTGACAAGCTTTTAGACACAAAGAATGCTCACAAGAGTCAGGATTCTGATATATCCATAGGACAAAGCAGTGAGGAAGATGTAGTTATCCCCGAACTGCCGGGGCTGACCTCGCGGCAGACCATGCCTGCCATGGGGCTCCTCAGGATGGCCCCTCCGAAGCCCACGACGCAGGTCGACATGTCCACCGTGGTGGAGGACTTGACGCTTATTGGCGTAGAGTCGGAAGAGAGCCCTATCCTTAGGAAGAAGGAGATATACAATGCCTCCTTGAGTGACAGTGAGATCTACGCGGAGTTAAGAACTATTTGTAATAAAGATGACCCTCACACAAGGTTTGAGAGGGTGAAGGACCTCGGTGCAGGAGCTTCAGGTAAACAATACTGTTTTATTAAATTAATAGTTTTTTCAGTAAATATTTACCTAACCGCGTCATACTTTTAGGCACAAATTATGGATATTACTCTTCGTTTCGATTTAATTACTACAAGAAACAACTATTTATGTGAGGGGGAAAAATAGGTTTATTAATTAGGTTCTTAGTTTAGGTTATTTAAATAATTTGTTCATATTTAGATTGCAATGAAACCTTTCGCAAACTTCACTCTATATTTTAAAAATCCAAAATGGCTGCACAAGATCGCTTTATAAGGAAGATTTTGAACCTTGATTGAATAAAAATGGAACTTTTGTATATTTTACCATCTCCCCTCACATAAATAGTTATTTCTTAGTAATTAAGTTAAAACGAAATGTTATTTCCATAATCTGTGCTTCAATAGTGAGGCGGTTAAGTAAATATTTACCATTTTTCCTTACACCTTGGAAACCATAAACCTAATTTCCTTTGCCCTTTGAAAACTAAGAATATAGAAAATCAACCTGTAAAAGATGTAAAGAATTCTTTCGTTTAGTTGATTTTTTTAGTGTTTTGTATGTGAATCAGTTTCAGTCATAAAAGCCTAAAATCTGTTTGGAGTCTGTCAAAGATATTGAAATACAAAATATATACTATGATGGCCGCCCGACCGTCAGTGGACTACCGTCTAATGGGTGTAGTTTAAATACGGAAAGAATTCTTTCTTTTAGTAGATTTTTTTAAGGTGTGCAGTAGTATTGGTTAACAATATCGGCGACGCCAGGAAACACAGTCCCTCCCAGCAAACTGCCAATTGCTATTGGCAGTTTGCTGGGAGGGACTGTGTTTGATGTGCTCATCTCTATGGGAGGGACTGTGTTGATGTGCTCATCTCTTATATTTCAATATCTTTGGGGTCTGTAGAAACGGATATTGTACAGGCTCCTATAGAATCTTGTCACAAGTTTTGAAAGACTACAATTGATCCCCATCACAATGCTGCTCATAAAAGATAATGCTTTCAGATATAAATCTGGTAAACAGTGATTAAAATTATGAGTAGCTGAGGTTAATTAAAATAGATACTTTACACGCTATGTCTATTCGTATGTGAGCAGAATATGAGGTTAGAATTTGAGCTTTGTATGTCAATGTCAACAGCAATAATGATATAATTTCACCTTATGGCACTAGACACTTGCAATGCACGTGTGATTCAATCGCAATCGTAACAGTAGAAGACTTTGCACCCAAAAAAAGTATTTTCCTAATTTTCTCTTATTTTAAAACAAAACAGAATTTCCTCTATAACCATAAGATATGTAAGTAGGTACCCACTTAAACACCTACCTACTTAATTATAAACCATAAATATTTTACGTAAGATTTTTTTAAATTTCAAATAAGGAATTGTACAAGTTGTCCAAAGAAAATGTCAAATTTAAAATTCGTTCAAAATTTAAAATTCTTTTTTCAAACTTTCTTCAGAAGGGTGATTCTTTTGCGTTATCTTTTGCATTATGACAGCTTTCCGAGACAGTGACAAAAAGGCAAAATCCGTAAATTTATGTCATTTTCTAGGGCTTCTCCTAGCCTGTCGTGTGTTAAACAGATTGATTACCTACTTAAAATCACCAATTACTATTATTTGTATACCATACTATTTATTGATTATTAAAACTACTTGCATATAAGGCTAATAGGTGTCCATAAATGACTTTATTTGCAAATTTTCCCACTACTGACATTTCTTGAGGATTACACTACAAAACGCGCCGTCATCTCTGGTGTTAGGGTAACTTCTTTTAAGAATTAGTGTCTTGACACAAGTGCAGAATTTAGCTCGTTGGCACGATACGGAATACTCCATTTAAGA
The DNA here is from genome assembly GCA_936435175.1 of Glyphotaelius pellucidus. Classification (NCBI taxonomy): domain Eukaryota; kingdom Metazoa; phylum Arthropoda; class Insecta; order Trichoptera; family Limnephilidae; genus Glyphotaelius; species Glyphotaelius pellucidus. Next base: position 7,523,257 of record OW386550.1, read on the forward strand.
AAAAGTTGCAAGAAATATAGAATCATCCTTCAAGCCAGCAGATACTATTATCCACTGGAGCGATTATGGTCGAAAAATGGACCACTTTTATTTTTCTGCGATTGATAGCGGTCCAAAATTGGACCGCTATCAATTTCCAATCACATTTTCCTACAATTCGTAAAACATTTATTGTAATTATTTAAAACATCTCCATGGCCAGCCATTTATTTTGAAACGAAGCTATTGAAATGCTTTATCTATTATGACCATGTCGCAAATCCGAACTTCGTAGACTATTTTAGAATGATGTTAAAAATAAATTTTTAAAATATTTTTTTCACACAGAATTTCTGATCAGCTGTTTACGGTTAAAATTAAGTCCTTTTTCCATAGATATGCATCTTTCATTATCAAGTATATCACAGACAACATACAGAAATCGAAAATATTCTATGTTTACTCAAATAAGTACCTCTCACGGAGTTTCAAAGTAACAAACAAGCAGGATTTGCACGGTTATAAACTTTACGATTTTTTAACATTTTTTTTTATAAATCTGAGATAAATTTTAAAATACGGGTTGATTCATTGGCTATATAACAGTATAATAAGTTTCTATGTCTCCATGTTAAAATTCGAAGATATGATTTTTTTTAATGTTGGCGAAAAATTTAAAAATTGATCTTCAGCATATCTCGAGCAATCGAGGCAAATTTATTGCTCCAGTGGTTAAATGGATTATTCCGATTTGGCAGCTCGTAGTATGAACCTTGATCAAGCGAACTTTGGCGGGGTAAAAAGGTGACCATCTTGAACCGAATCGTAACAAACACATTTACAGGCATATTAAATGCCAAATGGTTGAGTTAAAACAGGACTTCGCAGTTATAATATTAATCTAAATTTTCCTAAATTCTGCTACCTCTTTTCTTTATTTGATTTGATAATTTATATTATAAGTAAATTTGTTGAGTCAATATTTCAACACAAGAAATTGAGTGTTTTGTATTACAAAAAAAAACATCTAAGTTATCAATCACCACATCACAGAAGTTATGCTATTTAATTTTTAGAGCTATCAAAATAGCTTTATGCATGTTTTTATTTTACGTAAGCATAGTAGCCCTTATTTACCCTACATTTTGTCTAAAAATGTGGGGTAAAAATTACTATCCGTTCCTACCAGCAAATATCACTTGCAGTGTAACATATTTTTTTAAATTAATACTAATTTTGAAATGCGTCTGTAACTCTGGTTCAGTGAACTCTAGAATTCATATTTGCTTTGAATGTATGTGTCTTCATTTTCACAACTGTATAATATAATTACAATTGTGAAAATCTTGATTTTCTTGATTTTTTTCCTTGATTTCTCGGGTCTGCGCTAGTCAAACATACTAATTTCGGTTGAGGATCTGTCTACGAGTGGTGTAAATCTGGTTCAATGAACTCGAATTCGTTTTGAATTTAAGTACCATTTTCAAAATTGGAACTGATTATGTGAAGAATGAATTCAAGCGATAAAATACCTACCTATAATATTTGAAAAAAAATTGTCATTTTCAAAATTGGAACTGATGGGTCAATAATTCAGACTATCCCGCGATTTTTCGTGTATCTGTGCTAGATTTCTTATAATTTATAATAAATAGATAAGAATTATATCATTGAAATTATTGGGAGGGTGTATTTTTCATTGAAATTGCTTTGTTTATTGAAATAAGCAACAAGAAAGGTTCATAAATGGATGTTCAGCTTATTTATTTTCATTAGAAAATCATTTTTCAAATTCAAATTCTGTTTAAAAATTTTCTTGCAAAAGTGTCATTATCATAAGCCACTATTACATCACTGCTGGATGATGGTCTCCCTAAGCCCTTCGCTCTCCTCGATTTCATGCTTTGAATATCCATCTTTTCGTTTCATGTTGTTTTACGCGGGCTGTCCATAAAATAAGGTCTCCAAGGTGCTGAGGTTGTGAGGGACAATTTTATGCGAGATCCGGCAACACTGGCTTGTAGCCTGGCCAAATACCCAACACCATGAACTCTCTGCGACACTTAGTTTCGGCAGGCGTGGCAGCCGTTCACGGTGGAGCTGCCACTCGCCGCACCCGCTAAGTGTAAATTACACTCTATAAATAGTTTTTTTTACAAAACCCCGGTAGACATTCATTCTCAAAGGCTTGAAGTGTACGGAAAACAGTGTATGAGTGCAAAAGACGTGCGCAAATGGTGCAGAGAATTTAAAAGCGTGCCGGACTGCCATCGGTTTCAGACGAAACAATTGCCAAAGTGGAAAAAGCAATGATTGCAGATCGACGGATGATGGTTCGGGAGCTCTGTGACATGATCCCTGATGTCAGTAAGACCAAGATTTTGACACAAATTTGGGAGACCACAAGGTCTGCCCACTGAAGATCACAAACCACAACGGCTTGAAGCAGCCCGCGGAATCCTTGAGTGCTACAACATCGATGGGGAAGAATTCTTGGACTCAATTGTGACTGGGGACGAGACCTGGGTACACTACACAACAACAAAGACAAAAATGAATTACAGAGCATAATTCACAACTGGCGGGTGCGGCGATTGGAAGCTCCATCGCGAACGGCCGCCTCACCGAGACTAAGCATCACAGAGGGCGGCATCATGGTGGGGATTTGGCAAGGGGAAACCAGGCTACACGCCAGTGTTGCCGGATCGCGCGTAAAATCATTCCTCGCGACCACAAAACCTTGGAGACCTTATTTTACGGACAGCCCTCGTACTTTCAGTTTTTGGACTTCTTTTTGCTTATAAATGTTTAGTCACACCATTATGTATACAAAAAAATTAAATTCACAGCGATTAGTACTTGATGAGAAATATTTAAGCCTTTGTTGTTATACAAAATATTTAAAAATTCCAAAACCCAGAGCCTTTTTGATCTAATTTTACTTTATTATTTATTCAATTTATTGAAATAACTTATTGAAGTTTATAAACTTCATTGTGATATTTAATTACTGAAGAGATAATATTAATAAATCTCAATTAATTAGGTCCTAATAGCTCAATTGCAGTGGCGGTTTGTGCTATGAGGCAGGGGAGATTGTGCCTCCTCAAAAAAAATAGAGAAGGAAAGGGGAAAAGGTTAGCAAGTATCCACACGTACAAAATATTATAAAACTTTAATTTAAATATTACCAATTTCTAAATTATTTAAGTCTCACAGTTACTTCAATTTAAATAATTATCCATGAATATTTTCGTATTTCTCTACGACTGGTTGTCTTTAATTATGTAACTCGTGCAAGGCGTCCGTGGTCCCGAGGCAAGACTCTCGACTCACAATCTGAAGGTCGCGGGTTCGAACCCGGCATGTGCAAATAAATTTTATTTGATTAATTTGTGTTATTTCACAATTTATTCATTTAAAATAATATATAGTATATTTGCGGCACGTTCCAGAGTGGAAGATACTATCAGTATCGCCCTGGTGTGAGACCACCATTCAGAATTGAAACGTTGCTTGAAATGGCTTTAGCCGTGTTTAGTGACCAGATCTGAATAGCCAGGTACTTCCCCACCTTCCTCTGCCCTATCTCCTTCCCCTCCCCACTACCTTCAGCCTCACAACATACCCCGATTGGGGAAGCCATAGTCTCACTGGCTCCAGACGGAAGCAGTTGGGACTCTTGTGCGGTATTAACTGTAAAAAAAAAAAAAAAGGCGGCCGGTCTTACCAAGTAGTGCCGGTACTAATCCGAGCGTTACAGTATGAACATCTAGTGAGGCAGAGATAGGGCCCGCCTCCGAGAGCCGCTGATTTCGTGTAGGTAGAGGGGAGAGGGAAAGTCTCATGGAATCGAAATGAATGGTCACAGTCGTGGGTTCTCTTCGTTTGGAACACTTCTGAAGTAGTACCGATCATTTACAATTAGTTCTAGCGCTCTAGTGACCAAGTTTTGTTTGGTCTTGTGATTATTTGCGATAGTACGCGGCAGTAGGTACCTACGGAGTATGGCTATTTTGATTAATTTAGTAAGGCGAATTTGCAAGTGACGGTCTATTATCGTTTGACGTAGGTTTGTTCCATTGTTGTTTTTTTTTATAAGTATAGTTAGTTGTAGATATACGTAATGCTTACTTGCAAAAATGTTTGTGCCTCCCCACTTTTCAACTCTGCAAACTGCAAATTGGTGGTGTATTGTCTCAGTAAAACAGAGAATCTGGATTTGTTTCCCAGTTGTCATTGTTACCTTTTTATTTTACGCATCTTTTTAAGTTAAATTTTGCATTGAAATTTGTTAACATTATCTTATTCAATGATTAAATTACTATATCAAACCTTTTTTTTTTACATTTCTCCTTGTCCGGAAAGCTGAACATAAATATTGCAATTATATTATATATTATTATATTATATTATATTATATTTATACGAACTATTTCCCTCATAAAGGCTTATAATCTCTAACATCCGGTCGTATATTTCATCTATACTAATCGCCTTCTATAAAATATATCAACAATTTAAAAAGGAATTGAGACAGTAGTTGAATTTTAATTGCACATTACACATAAGGACATAAATATTTTTTTATGTAGGTAATTATATTGCTCATGTTGAATTTGCATACTTTCTAACAACTTTCGTTTATGGTACTCCTGTCATTTTCATACCTGCTTTACTTTCTAAGTTTACTCAAAAGTTTTTGTGAGAGAGATACTTTAAAATGTTAAAACCTCTCTCTCTTTCCCTTTCTAACCCCCCACTCCATCCCCAATATTCCTGTTTCAACATAACATTTCCCTTTATTACCAACTTACTATAAATAGTCTTGAATTCCATAAAACATTGTTAAGTAGATGGTTCCTGTATTGTTATCAATTGATTGCATAAGTACATGTACTGCCCTGATAACCTCAAAATAATTCACTTATTGATATCTACGACTCACTAATCTGTAGATTTTCAGACATGATTTTAATAACTACTAAATAAATATTGTAGAATCATAAAATTGCTGTAGATAGAACTATAAAATTAGCTGCAATTAGCTGAATCTTTTTATTTTATTTTTTCAGGAACTGTATTCATCGCCAATGACTTGAAGAAACTTACCAGGGTGGCCGTGAAGGACATTGACTTAGCCAAACAGCCAAGGAAGGAATTGATTCTAAACGAGATAAATGTGTTGAAAGAGTTCCAGCACAAGAATCTGGTCAATTTCCTTGACGCCTACATGAGCTACGATCACCTGTGGGTCATCATGGAACTTCTAGATGGAGGATCCCTCACAGATGTGGTCACAGAAGTTGTCATGAAGGAGGGACAGATCGCAGCCGTGTGCAAGGAGACTCTGCTCGCTATAGAATTCTTGCATTCCAAAGGAACCATCCACCGAGACATCAAGTCGGATAACGTCCTCCTCGGAATGGATGGCAGCGTTAAAGTAACAGACTTTGGTTTCTGCGCCAACATCATCGGCGATGAGAAACGACAAACCATGGTCGGAACGCCCTACTGGATGGCCCCAGAAGTGGTCACAAGGAAGCAGTACGGAAAGAAGGTGGACGTATGGTCTCTAGGCATCATGGCCATTGAAATGATCGACGGCGAACCTCCGTACATGAAAGAAACGCCTTTACGTGCCTTGTATCTGATTGCCGCCGTAGGCAGACCGAGGGTGGCTCGCTGGGAAGCCCTGTCCCCCGCACTACAAGACTTCCTCGACTGCTGTCTCCAAGTAGAAGTGGCCGAGAGATCTTCCGCCTCCGAACTCTTGCAGCATCCATTCCTGGAGAATCCCATGGAGCTTCGTACCCTTACGCCTCTGATCAAGGCTGCCCAGAAAATATTACACAAGAATTTCGAGGGATAATAATGCAATCGAGATATGTACCTATTAATGTTTGAAAATGGTCATCAATGTCAAACTTTTATCTTTTGATAAGTATTGTTAGTGACTTTGCCAGCCTTTTATATGTTATACGACGCACTAAAATGTGCTTTTTGAATTTCACGATTCAATCCAGTTTTTGTAATTGATTTTTTACTTCTAAAGGACGTATACGCAAAAGATAGTTTTGAATATTTCCTAATACTACATGGCCCCCGTGCCGAAGTTGCAGTGTTGACTTAGCTTAAGGGAATGAGTTGGTGATAATATGAACGCGTGTCATTTCAAAAGACGACAGCCATAAAACAAATATGAGATAAGAGAATTTGACTGCAGTGAACATTATAGGTCCAAAACATCCTCACTGTCACTTGTCAAGAAGCTCTTGATGGTTTTGTTAAAATATAGAAACGCTGGCAGTGAAAAATATAATTAAAGTATATCATGAAATATTTTACTTTTGCCATTTATGTTTTGAAGAAAACATCACAAAATTGATCTCCTGATATAATAATCGTCTTTCACGTCTGTCGGATGTATTAGTTGATGGAAACTGGAAGTGTAACAATGCTTACTATCAAATCAATTTCCTTGAAATAATCTTCCCTTGCTTTAATTGCATAAACATGTAGAATAAAATTGTTAAAAAAAATTTTAACTGCATATTCACGGCATGCAGCTTATTTTTTTTTGTGACAAAGATACATTTGCCTGGAGGCGCTGTGTCTAGGCCTTTATTTAAATTGAAAGTTTTTACACCCCCGGTCTAGCGATCCGTTATAGGATGCGTGTGCTTTCCGCACCACGGTATATATTAACAAAAAGAGCCGTTACTTTAAATTCGTCCATTTTCCTGCCGGACTCTGTATTTTAACGCCTTTTATTTGTACTTTAAATTCAACAATGCATTTTGTACCTTTTTATCGTGTCAAAGTAGGTACCTGTACGAAATATTTTGGAACAGGTTATTGATGAAGTTTTTAACAAATGTTTTGGAAGAAGTTTTTGATAAATGTTTTGGAACAGATTTTGATAAATGTTTTGGAGGAGATTTTGATAAATGTTTTGGAACAGATTTTGATCAATGATTTAGAAGAAGTTTTTGATAAATGTTTTGGAAGAGATTTTTGATAAATGTTTTGGAACAGATTTTGATAAATGTTTTAAAAGAGATTTTTGATAAATGTTTTGGTGGGATTTTTATGAATGTTTTGGAACAGATTTTTGATAAATGTTTTGGTGGGATTTTTATATTTTTTTTGGAGAGATTATTAATAAGTGTTTTTGATAGGTAAAGTGGTTTTGCACTGTCCAGGTGGAATTGTATGAAACCCCTTGCGTTTTTCGCTTTGAAGACTTCAGTTGAGACACTGACATAATTTGATAAGTATTGTAAGCATTACCATATTACGTTGTATTTCATATTTTAGAGAATAGAGGATAAGTGCTTGACCAGAGTCAATTATGGTAGCAGCGAGGGAGTTTGTGATTGATTCTAATGTGCCAATTGATGTTTTTGTAGTTGTACATTTTACCGATAGGAATGATAATTGTTATTATCTTATTTTTTAGCCGGTTGATTGTGTTATATTTGGACTCTTTCAATCCTTATCTAAGAGTGATAAGATATCAACTAATAATTTTATTGTTGTAAATAATTGTCGCCCACTCAATTTGAAATGCTTAAAAAATTTGCTTCCCGATATAAATTGTGCTTTCTTTGCGCTGAATTCATATATTTATTCATCGCTTAATTGAGGCTTTCTTGATACGGCCTAGATTGTATTGATAGAGGACTGACATAAACATTATTTTTATTGTGTTTGTATTTTAAGATTACTTTTAAATTTCACCAATTTTGTCTCCTACGTTTTTAATCTGATCTAAAGGTAAATCTTTAAGATAAATTAGGATATCTGATCTGGCGTCATGAAAATAGCACAGATATTTCATCCGACTATGTGTAAGAAAAGAGCATTGCAATTTATGTGAGGTAGGTATCAAAAAGTCATTATTACCTTGAGTTTTTAAATCTGTTGATAATATTTTGCAAAAATTTAATTTTAAATTAATCGATTAGGTGCTAAATTATACTTTTTATGAAGCCTTTAGACTCCTGGCCTTAATATAATTGTTATTGTAAATGTTCGTTATGCAAAGCAATACTAAGTTTCAATGTGGTTTTGACAATATATAACTGCGCGTAGAACCACTGAATTGCGCAATAAATATGATCTTAAAATGACAAGATTCTAACTAACTAACAACCATATTGATTTTTTATTACACTATCCTAAAATATTGTAAACATATTTTTTTAGATACTTTCATAAATATAATTCCTGAGTAGGTACCTGTGTACATGCGTAAAATTTATAACATTGCGTAAAATATTAAAGTAATATTAATTACTTACTTTATACTTTACGTATTATATTGTAATTTCATGATTTTCCTTTGAAATGTATCTCAGAACTATGTATATGGTTTTGCAGTTAGAATTCTGTTATAACAGCCTTATGTTTTGTTCATCACAGAAATGTATATTAAGCCTACCTTACATGGTCTATTTTAATGCACAAATATCTTGATACGCTTGACGTTTTGATGCTAGGTGCCCCTTTATGCCTCACTTCTTCATTGGTACGTGTTCGCAAGACAGCTGTTGTAACATCCGCTTAACCCAACTGCTGTTTTATTCACGTACAAAGGGTTAAATGGTATCTTGTATTTTGTTCTGAATCATGTACTGGTTTACTGGGACACGTAAAACAAATTTTATGTGCCTTCCGAGGTGCTGATTTTTTGATATTTCATAATATCTTCTGATCAAATTGAATAACGCAGTCTTTTAAAACTGGTACAATTCTTAACACGTTACTTACAATAACAAATTTTCCCACCGCCAATCCAAACAAGCTCAAAAAAAATGATAATAACTTAAAACTAAATTGACCAAATTACGTATTTTTTAGCATACATCTTGCTGTTGCGAACATAGCTCAGCTTTAAGGAATAGTATTTAAAAAATCAGCAACAGTTTTTTATCTGTCTGGAACTTGCGTAGAACCCCCAACCTTTAGATTTATAGGCAAGACTTATAATTGCATTACCTAAGTGCTTTTGATAAATTTAAATATAATGATTATCAAATATGTAAAAACACATTCCTCATTTTTTTATCATTTTTTCCCCGCACAACAAGGTCACTCTGTGACTCGTTTCAAGTGCCTACTAATAAAAATATCACTGTTTTATCCTGGAAAATAAATATCAAATGAAATTTCACGACAATTCAAGATATCATATTATTTTCATCCAAATTTTCTGCATTTTATAAAATGATGTTCATAATATTGTACAAAATTAAGCACAAAATAGTGTAATAGTGTAAAAGAAGTCTTCTTTAATAAATGATTTTGTATGTAAAATTATTTAATACCATAGAATAAAGAATATAACACTAAAAGTACTTTCCATACAAATTTGCATGGAAACAAATGTCCAACAGCGTTCTGTCTCACTTGCACTCGTCTGACACCGTAGATCTCCATCGCATTTAAATTTTGTAAACGCAGCTCTGTATGGAAATATAGGCTCCGATTAGGCAAGTATGTGGAACACGAAACACGCCCACGAGGCACTTTTTGTGTTATTTTTTATTCTATGATAATTAGTTTTGAGGTACATTAATAACGTACATATTTACGTATTAAAAAAAAGTTTTTCCTTTCAGTTGACAGTGTTCAAGTATTAGGTTAGTGGAACAAATTAAATTAATTGTAATATTACACCGTTACTCTGTTACAGTAGGCATTAAGGAAGGAACATATCATACCTTTATCCTTATTAGTTCAGATTCTTGACATGTTGACCACTAACCCACTCTATTATTCGATTGTGCTGTGATCCTGGAAAATACCTATACTATACATGTACATATACTACGTTTTTTTATTGTCCCAACCATCTAAACATCTCTTTCTCAATATTATCCATTGTCCTTAGAAAGGCCTTGCATTCCTTTGGGATTTCATTTGTATTTAGTTTATTTTTCATCCGAATAGTGAAATCCCCAGACAAACCAATGAGGTTGTCTTCTGCAATGAAATTTCATGGCATTTATAAATGTATCGTATTAGTTAGAACATGCTGAGGACAAAATACATTTGAATTTTTGTGAAACAACCCTTCCGAAAACAAACCCCCACCCCCTTCGAAAGTTGGGGTGATGTATGGCAGAAGTGTTGGTTATCCGATAAATGTCAGAACCCTCTCAAACTAATACTGGCATACAAGCCTACTCTCATTCTTATTTCATGCCTTAGAACCATCAGGGTCAGTATCAAAACTCCATTGTGCACTGCCAACCTCCATTTATTCATCAAATGTACTCGATTTTAACGTCTTCCAACCATGAAATCGTATATGAAAAGTTTTTAACGATTTTGCTCACCAAACCAAAAACACTATTGATTGCATTCCGATCATGATTGATAAATGAATTGACTGTAAATTGCCTTCATTTAATGATGAACTGTTTTACGCATTACTATTTAATAATATTAAGAAGTGATTCACGATTCGGATATCGTGATGAAGAACTGCATTTGTGTGGAGAATACAAATTAGTTATCCAAGGTTTTTAAAACGCCATCGCTTGCAATAAATATATAAAATTATTCATGTGACAATATTCCTGAGTATTTTGGAAAACCTGTATTTTATATAGCATTTTTAATGCAATGTATTTATACTACAATAATTACCAAAATAAATTAGAATGTAAATTAAACATTAAGCACTAGTTTTATGTTTTGTAATATACATATATTTTTGCACTATGTAATGATATGATTATAAATACATATTTACAAAAATTACCAAATTTTTTTACTCTGCATTCTTCATATAAATTTGCAAAAGTTTTATTATTTGTAATAATAATTGTTAGGAGTTCTATCGAGCCGAACCCTCTGATATGAAAATATCTGGAGTCGGTGAAGTATTTTCCCATATGGTCTCTGGTAGGTTGACGTGTTGTTCTTGTATAGTTTTGTATTTAGTATACTTATACAATGCAATTACATCGCGTGAATTGACTAGATTAGCATTTGTGGAAAAGTGTGTGGAAGGATTAAGTTTTTCCTGTGAGGAAGATTTAACCCGGACATAAAATCTAGAGAACAATTTAGACTTTTGCATTTCGCCTTATTCTCTCCTCTGGAACCCATGTTCAATGATTTTTCAATTAAAAACACGCACTTCAGAGCGGAAGACCACAAAGCTAAACATCAAAGTGAGTGCATAACAAGTTAACCATAGATATCACCGCCAAAGTAGATGGGAAGAACTTGTTAAGTTCAGAAAGTTCTTGCAAGAGAAAATGTTTCTATTAGACGGCAAACACTAGTAAAAGCCAAGAAACTTTGTAGTTAGCAAGTTCTTCACCTGATTTTATCAATTTATTGTCACAGAAAAGTTTATTTATTGTTGTTATACGCCCATATGGGCTTTTACATAGATTATACAATAATATTTAAGATATCGAGGATTATACATAAATAGAATTTAAATCAAAAGTTATAAAAATGAAAACATTTAAAAAATATAAAGGTAGTTTTTGAAGATTATAGCGTAAAACCGTGAAATATTTGAAACAATATAACATTTGACAATAACATAGAATAAAATACAATATAAAACATTACAATAACACATCAAATCGTTAAATATATTACACCCACGTTACAATAATTTGTAGGATTCCACAAAGTGTTGGTTTAAAATGCATTTTAGATTATAAAGGGAATCAGCGAATATATCTACAATATCACCAAACTTGTTGCCTAAATCATGCATCCTATTGGTAAGTGAGTGTGATTGATAGTTGGTTGTGTATGTGTTGCAAAAGAATGTAATATTTTGTCTAGTATTCCTTGTCGGTACATGGAGTTTAATGGTACTAACAATGGCAGGGCTGTCAATTAGGTTGTTCATGACTCTGTATAATAAAATTAAATCTGAAATGATTCTTCTGTCAGATAGCGTAATTAAATTAAGTCGATTCATCAAACTTATATAATTAATGTTTTCTATTGGGATTTTGAGCTTGAAATTTAAGTACCTAAGAAATTTGTGTTGAACCCGTTCTATTTTGTTAGAGTGTACTTTATAGAAAGGGGACCAAATAGGTGAATTATATTCCACTTGATTTCTAACTAATGAAATATAGAGTGTTTTCATGCAATCAAAGGACTTAAAATCAGTTAAGGTTCTACAAAGGAAGCCAAGCATCTTTAAAGCCTTATTAGTTATTTCATCTATATGTGCTGTGAAAGTTAAGTTTGAATCGAATATAACTCCCAAGTCGCGAATTTGTGATACTGGTGTTAATTTAACATTATATTCATGTAAGATTTGAGAATGAGTTCTGGAAAATCGAATTACTTGACATTTCTCAATGTTCAAAAATAACATATTTTGTTTGCACCATTTAAAAAGTTCATCTAAATTAGCTTGTAAAATTAGGCAATCATGTATATTTCGTATTCTTTTAAACAATTTTAGATCATCTGCAAAAAGTAGGACTTGTACATCTTTAAATATATTTACAATGTCATTAATGAATATTAAGAAGAATATTGAGCCGAGGTGGGACCCTTGCGGGACACCACTTGTGGCCTCGAATACATAGGATTCTATAAAATTAATCCTGACACTAAGCACTCTATTACTGAGGTAACTGATAATCCATGTCAATAAACTACCTTTGATGCCCAACAGTCTGAGTTTAGATATAAGAATGTGATGTCGAACCTTATCAAATGCTTTACTGAAATCGGTGTAAATAGAATCCACTTGTTGTTTCAGACTAAGGGATTCGCATATGTAATTATTATAGATAGTTAAATTACTTAAGGTAGATCGACCTCTGATAAAGCCATGTTGGTTAGGAACAATAATATTGTTGATAGGTTTTACAATGGTATCTAATACTAATGACTCGAAAAGTTTGGGTAAAGCAGACATAATGCAAATAGGTCTATAGTTTGATATATCGCTTTTGTCACCTTTTTTATGAATAGGCGTTAAATAACTCTTTTTCCACAAAGCCGGAAAACAGCCAGAAGCTAAGGATTTGTTAAAAAGTTTATGTAAAGGATATATCAAACTATCAATGCAAGTTATTAAAAATATGGGAGGAATACCATCCGGTCCAGCAGATTTATTACTATCTAATGCTTTAATGCCCCTTTCTATGGATTCTAAATTTATGAAACATTGGCTTAGGTTTAATGACTCTTCTACTGACGTACTGGAGACTGCATTGACGGGAATATCTTTATCGTAAACACTTTTAAATGAATCAGCAAAGAGATTTACTATACCCTCAATACTGTCAGCACATTTTTCTTTAAAGTACATGCTATTAGGATATCCACAGTTGTCTTTTCGTTGAGATTTAGTAAAATTCCAGAATTTTTTCACATTGTGATGATGTACCTCATTTTCTATTACATTAACATAATCACTATAGCATTTTAATGATAATTCTTTACATTGTTTTCGTAGTTTAGAAAATGTTATATAATCGTTAGGATTTCTGGTATGTTTATATTTTCTATGGATACATTTTTTTTTATTAATTAAACTAGTTAGTTCCCTTGAAAACCATTTTGGATAATTAAATGATGTGAAGCTAACCCTGGGAACAAATTGTTCTATAGAGGTATTTAAAATCGAGTAAAAGTATTCAATTTGATCATTAATATTATTTTCCTCATCTAAAAAAGACCAATCTGTTTGGGTAAGGTACTCAGTAATATGATGGTATTCAGCTTTGGAAAAGTTATACGATGGGGCACTTGTTTTTTTTGAAGATGTTAAAGGCATATTTGTTATGATAATGTCCAATGGTGGGTGGTGTTGATCTAACGGTAATAATAATTCGTCGGATAACTCAACCACTATTTTCGAATCACTTGAAAACACTAAATCCAACATTCGATTGTTAAAGTTGAAAATCTTGTTTGATTGAGTTAATCCCAGGAATACTGACATATCACGAATTTCACTGCATTTAGCACACTGTAATTCGGCTTGGTTTATAGCAGGTCTGTTGTCATCTTGGCTGGTCCAGTTAGGAAGGTTATAATCACCGGCAATAATGAATTTTGCTTTAGGATATTTGAATTTGAGTGTAAGTTAGTTAACACGTCCATCGCGTACCTGTAGATCAGAGAGCATTCTAACCAAAGATATTGAAATATAAGGAGATGTGCTATCGGCAGTTTTTACCGGGTGAGACTGTGCTTCCTGGTGTCGCCGATATTTTTAACCAATACTATTGCACACATTAAAAAAATCAACTAAATGAACGCATTCTTTCCGTTTTCAAACTATATTGTTAGCCAATGAGAACGGGTCGTTTCTACGACTCGTTCTTGAGTTCAACAGCTCGGCTGTGGAACGATTTGCCGGCCTCTGTGTTTTCTCCCTCCTACAACATGGGTCTCTTCAAGACCCATGTTCACTCCTTCCTCTCCTCAAAAACACCCTCCACACAGCATCCTCAAAGATGACATAGGCCCTGAAGGAAATTATTTTCCTCAGGGCCTCCTGTGTGGAGTTAATGTAAAAAAAAAAAAAAAAAACTACTGCACAAATTCGAAAAATCAACCGAATTCCGTATTCATTCCCATTAGGTAGTAGTTCCGGCGACAGTCGGGCGTACATCATAGCGTATCTCCTTATATTTCAGTATCTTTGATTCTAACTAATTTTTTTATGTAAATGTAAGTTAAAAACTTCTTGCATTGGGGTCTTCAATTGGGTCGTCTTGTGTACTAACTCACTTTTTGTAGTTTCTGAGTTAGAGTTTGAAATGAGGGCTCCAAATCATAATCTAGCTCTGCCAGAGAGAACCAATCAGAGAAATACTGTCTACGATAGGTCAAGACAGTACTCCTCTGATTGGTTCTCTCTGGCAGAGCTAGATTATGTTTTGGAGCCCTCATTTCAAGCTCTAACTCAGAAATTGCAAAAAGTGAGTTAGTACACTATGGTTTCAAGACAATCCAATTATTATTATTTTCATTGAACTTTTATGTTAACTTAGTTTATACCTGCCTGTGTTGTAGGAGAGAAGGAACATGAAAGCCAGAAAATCGTTTCACAGCCGAGCTCTCAAGCACACTCTCGAGTCATAAAAACGACCTGTTCTTGTGTGACAAGTGTTGAGTATGTATTTCTGATGTCAGCCGGCTGCCCATTTTGACCGATTGATGATGCTAATTCTTCAGAGTACCTTCTATTGAAATACCGGTAGAACAGATACAATTAGACTGTATTTCTTTTGTAAATATAGTGGATCTATCCATCTAGGGGTCAAAGGTGGCTGCTGTCCGTAACCGCACCTGTCCTACATCTATTTTGTCCATACACACACATTCTTTGAATGTCTATCATTATCATAGGTACATGAATAACTTTAGAATTAAGAATTTACTGAAAACAAGCTTGCTTCTTACTTGCCACATTGTATCTTAAGTTTGTGAGACAATGGCGAGTAACATCATTGTTTGTAAGTAGAAGATTTTGAACTTTAAAGAAGTTTTTATGGGTCTTGTACTTTATTTTTTTCTGGCCTTATAAAAAGACAAATCAAAAAAATACTCCATTATTTCAGAGGCAAATGTGTTCTGCTCGCAGTATTTAAAACGGTTCCATGCCAACCTAGAATGAAGTCAACTCAACACCTCTTTGAAACGTGTTCAAAAGCTATAAAAAAATTTATTTTAAAATAGCCCATAACCCTAACCTAACGTAACCCATTTAACAAAAAAAATCTTTTTTTTTCATCATTAATGACTTTTCTGAGGTGGTTCTGAGTTGGTTTCATTCTGAGTTGTCGTGTCACCATTTAAAACCCTTTAAGCCTCGATTACATTGGGCGAGTTTACAAGCTACTAGCCAGCGAATTCACCATCTGCTAGTAAACACGTTTAGTGTAATCATACCTACTAGCTACTAGCAGATTTTACTCTGAAGGAGTTTACTAGCAGATAGTGAATTCGCCGGCTAGTAGCTTGTAAACTCCCTCAATGTAATCGAGGCTTTAGAGTCCCATTTGGGTCAACTCATATAGGCCTCATAGAAATGGTTTTATCTTTTTTACCATCATGGTGAGAAATACGAAATAAAAAGTGTTAGAAATAGAAAAGACCATGCTTTATATTCAAGTTCAAAAACTAACCACAAAATAAGTAAAATGTATACCTTTATACAGTGGCGGCTCAAGCACTTTTTTGGTGGTGGGGATCGACATTTTTTACGTGCTGTGTAATCTCACCACCCGTAATCTCACCACCGTAATCTCACCACCCGTAGAATATAATATAAAAATTTTCAAAAAAAAAATTATGGTCTTATCGTGCTAATCGGATATCTATACACAAAATAATATAAAATTACCAATTTACAATATAGTTTAATAAAAATAAAGCTTTATCTTGCAAGATTATTATCGAACTTAATTTGAACGCGAGCTATTCCCGCCCGTAACCACGCAAACAAATGGTTCGGTGGGGTCCCAATGAATGGTCCCCGCGGTATTTGAATTCACATACGCGGTTCCATACGATCGCGAAACAACGCATGGAATGAACCATATCGCCTATGGGAAGAGCTCGGGCTGACCCCTAAGTGCGCAGTAGATTCTGCGCACTGAGAAATAGATCCAATGTTCTCATGCGCCGTACATTGTTTGCTGTACGTGCGCCGGGTCTTATTAAAATCATCCGGAAATTTTTTTTTGTATTTTATTTCTGCAAATGTTAATTACTTTTGTTTTCATTCATTCAGTCATTTTGGTGAAGACAAAGCATCGACTTCCTTTAGTAGGTTTCTAGTGTAACTGGTGGGGACTGTCCCCATTGTCCCCCTGTGAAGAACCGCCACTGCCTTTATAAAACCAAAGTTTCGAACCGCATTTTGAAATAAATTTATAAAACTTTGGAAATTTTTCATAAATTACTTTTACTTTAAAAAACAAAAAAGTGAGGTGATAATAACGTTTATCATTTGTTCGTATTTTTATTTTTTTCGTTATCAGTAATTTTAGTCAGAAACAACCTAAGGTGAGCCATTATTAAAACTTTTTTGTGTTAGCGTGCAAAATTTTTATATTTCAAAAATTATATATTTATTTCGGTTTAAAAAATTTGAGAGCGTATTTTGTAACCTTTCTAAAACATTTTTAGTTTTCGGATACGTTAAAAAATATTCCATTTATTTGATTTTATTGTAAGGCGAAATTATTTAGACCTTCTGAAATAATACGGTCGAGGCCTTGGGTTTTAAAGCATCTAAATTATTTCTAAAAGATTTAATTTTCAAACCAAAGACACAAGATTTAGCGTTACTTAGTAGGGCATCTTCTTAACCCCTCAGGCCTCGGCCATATTTTTTCAGAGGGACAAAATATTTACACTTTGTAATAAAATCCAAATAAATATTCTGAACGTATTTAAAAACTAAAAATTGTTTTTGAAAGGTGATAAATTATGGTTTCAAATTTTATAATTCTAAATAAATTGAGTTTGTATGTGAGATGCCTATGCATTGCTAAACCATTCATCCGATTGTGATGAAACTTTGGGAATTTGATGTGCCTATGCCTGTGATGGTTTCTATATACAATAGTGAGTTCTGGCATCATGAAATTCTGCATTGCTAACCGTTCATCCCATGAAATGAAACTTTGGGGATGAGTGAGTGAGTGAGTAAGTGAATGAATCAGTGGTAATTCCACCTAATACCATGCGAGCGAAGCCGCAGGTAAAATCTAGTGTATTATAAAAGTTATCGTCAACTTGCTTTTTTGTCATTTCATGTAAGTAAAAAAAATTAACAAAACTCAAATTATTTTTTCAACTCGCAATCTGCAACTTTGGTTTCATAAAGGTGTACATTAAACTTATCTTGTGTTGAATTTTTAGATTTGAACATAAAGCGTAGTGTTTTCTCTTTCTAACACCGTAATTTAGATTATGGGTCGGCAACCTGTGGCCCGCGAGGCGTCTTGGTACGACCCGCGAGATTCTCGCCACAACGCATATGACGGACGACATCATACACAACAGAGTGAAAGGGAGCGAGAAAAGGAGCGAAAGGATAGCGATACAATTTCAAACTGAGTTTGAAAACCGGTTTGCTGATGTCAAAAAAATCTCAAGCAAGATGGAGATTTTCGAAAACCCCTTACCGGTGAATATCGATAATGTACCAAGCGATTAGCAAATCAACGTGAATTTGCCTTCTGAAAACTACAAGGAATTAAAAAGGCGTTGCGCAGTAAATAATTACTTCGTTTGGTAGTACTATTTGTAAGCAAACTTTTTCAATTCTGAATTATTGAAAAAACCAACATTGTTCTCGGTTATCGCATTCACATTTAGACGCAATATTATGCAGCTCTACTTCGAAAATGCAAGCAAATATAAAAAAAACTTGCAACCTAAATGCAACCACAAAAATCTCATTGATTTTATTAACCCGTCTAATCACAGGAGACCCTAGTTGTCCCAAAACATCATATGCCGTTATAATAACAGGAGACCCAGATTGTCCCAGAACGACCGAGCGTCATTAAAAGTTAGATATCTCTCTTCCTGTCAAGCAAAAATTTGTGATTTCTTTTGTATTTGAAAGCGAAAAAAATATTGCTTCTTATTGCCTTAGAAATAAACGAGCTATATTGATCAGATATTTTACAAACCCGATCATAAGTGACGATTTTATTTTGCGCCACTGTGTGACGTAATAAACAATTAATTTAAAAATAAAATTGTATGAATGTGATAAAAAGTGAAGTGACAGTTTTATTAAAAGTTTTCTTAAAAAAAGGAATCTGTATTTAAAATTTTAATTTTCTTTTATTTTATGTACTTTTTTGGGGAAACCCCAGGTACGTAATTTTTAAGCTAATTCACATTTTCAATATAAAAATTTTAATATTTTAAAACAAAAATCTTAATTTTTGATAAACACATCGGATAGATTATTTTATCTAAATTTTAGAACAATTTTTTTTTTAAAAAAGATTAAAAAATAACCAATAAAAATGAACATTTGAAATGCATGGGAAGAACCGAGAATTTTTGCGTGCAAACTTTGACAGGCAAAAGTTCATAGATATTATTTTCTCATTATTCGAAGGGTTAACATCAATAAATATAGTATAAATATACAAGAAGCGTTTTATGCTTAAAACTAAAATATCTAAACATATAACTGGTGCAATACAGCTGGTGGGTAGACGCATCCACTGTGTTGTCCGGACAAACCTCGCCCCAAAAACCCGGGCACCCCTGCTAAGTCACCAAACTAGCGAACTACTCGGTGTGACCTATGGCAGAGGTGTTGGTTATCCAATAAATGGTTCCCGGGCGACGGTACCCATACCCGCCTCCCAAATTGGAATAGGTACCTATACTGTAATGACATGTGACCCAAGTGCGGCCCGCAGTAATCCCCATGTAAAATATTTGGCCCCTTTACAACAAAAGGTTGCCGATCCATGATTTAGATAATATTTCTCAGTAAGTAAGGGAGACATGACGATTTGTTTTGTTCCGAAAAGCGAACAAATTTGACTGAGGGATCAATATTTTCAAGAGAGATTGATTTTTCAATATACCGAGTTGTCACGGAACCATACATTTGCAAGAAATGGGCGCACAGCCTAAGTAGGTACTATCTAATCAAACACTTATCTTATCAATGATTTGTCACCAAAAGCTCGGCTGTTTTAAATGATTCTAGTTGTCTGTGAGATTCTTAGCTGACATTTTTTCTCTCTCCTTAATAATTGGCGCAATTTAGTAGATTCTCAAGAGATACCCTTCGTGGGTTGCGATAATACTATACTGGAGTCTTCTAGGTATATAGCCTTCCATTTATTTAATGAAAATGTAAAATATTTGATCTCAAAAACAGTAAAAATGCAGAAACGAATAGTTCTGCTGCAAAACTTTAAAATCGCACATCCGATATTGTTTTTCGAGACTGTCGATATGTATCAGTGAATTGATATTTCAAATCTTAATATGTATGTTTTTAGTTTTTCATGAAAATTTCAAACAGAAAAACTGTGCAATTTTCATAATACCGTTTTCACCTATCGAGTGTTTCGTGCTGTTAGTTTTTTACTTTCTGATTTATTATGGTATATCTGATAATGTTTTTTTTTTCTATTCCAAACTACGATCCTTTGAAGTATTAACTGCAAAACACTGGATAAATTAATGTTTTCTGCTTTACAATTAGTAAGTTGTGATTATGTTTTTTCAGAGTTGAACAATTTTCCCAAAATGTTCTTTAATAAGCTAAAGAGGAAAGAAATTGGAGATCCTGTGAATCTACAACGAGATATCAGCGTTGTCTTGAATCCCATAACTGGATTTCTGGAGGGTTTGCCGGAATCCTGGATCAAAGAGCTGGACGCTCAGATCTCACAAGATGAACGAAATGCAAACCCCAAGGCTGCCGTCCAAGCCATTAAATACTTAAAATACGCCAAGAAACATGAACCCTCAGAGGCTTATAAATTTTTCTTTACCGAAGATGTAATAGAAAAAGAATCGTTGGAAATTGATAAAATTTTAAACGTAAGTAATGATCCCAAGAGAATTAACGAGAATATTGATGAATTAATGTTAATGGCCAGAAGAGCATATTCGGACGAACGAGAAGTTACAATACCATTGTCGCAAGAGACGAAATTCTCTGAGGAATCGTCCCTGAATAATAATTATTCCAGCGGTTGTTCCAGTACTGATGGGGATATAAGACAAAAGCCTGAAGAGTCAGAGATCTTTGATTTAAGAGAGAAAGAAAGGTATAATGCTTCTCTGAGTGAAAGTGAGGTATTTGAAGAGATTAAAGGCATTTGCAACAGTGATGACCCGCTGGTAAGATTTGAGAAATTGACAATGCTTGGATTTGGAGCTACAGGTAAGGAGTATTTTTTCATTTACTTTATTTTATTTCAACATTGGAATAAGGCTCTGAGGAAAATAATTTCCCTCAGGGCCTATGTCATCTGAGATGCTGTGAGGAGGGTCTTTTTGTGGAGAGAAGGGTGTGGTCTTGAAGAGACCCATGTTGTAGGAAGGAGGAAACACAAAGGCCGGCAAATCGTTCCACAGCCGAGCTGTTGAACTCAAGAACGAGTCATAGAAACGACCCATTCTCATATGACTAATGTCAACCGTGTACAAATGTTGGGCGCGTGTTTGGCGTGTCTCCCGACTATGCACCGGTGCCGAAGGGATCAATGACACTAGTTCCTCAGAGCATCTTCCATTGAAATACCGGTAGAACAGGGACAGAATTCCCATTCCTGATGCCTATGCTGTAAAGATTAAGTTAAGTTAGAAGAATCTATCAAGCAGACCGACCATTTCTGCAAGAGTCAAGGATTTTTTTTAGGTATTTTGGAGCTCCAGACCAGAGGTAGCTGGCAAATTCAACCGGAGGGCGCACTTGCTATTTGCACAGGGTTAGCAGTTGTGTACTATTAAAGTATCTGCGGGCCCTATACAGTATGCCCAGTTTCTGGGAGGCTATCTTCACTCTGGCTTCGATGGAGCCCCCGTATCTGAGCTGGTCACTTAGAGTTACACCAAGCATATCAATGGAGGTCCTGTTCGGAAGATTGCTTCCGTTGAAGGAGACTAGATTTTAATTTCAATCCCTTTTTGACGTTATCAGACATGATTGGGTCTTTGAAATATTAAATTTGATGAGGTTTTTCATACTCCAAGAGAAAACACTCTCGAGGTAACCGTCCATTCTTTGCTTCAAAGCCCTCCGAGCCAATGGGGTTTGTGTGCCCTTCGGAGGCTTGTCAAACAAAAAGCTATCATGGACTGTACTGTCATCCCCGTAACAATGAATCGGTGCACACGACAAGAGGTCTTTGATGTGCAACAGAAACAAAGTCGTAGAATAGTAGTAGTCGTAAACAGAACCGATCCCTGTGGGACGCCAGCATTTATCGAGTGCGAGGAAGAGGTGAAACCGGCCTCTCCTTCAAAAAGTCGGCAATCCACGTACACAAGGATGCGGGAAGTCCGTAAGAAGGCAGTTTGTTGACAAGCCCTCGGTGCCAAACCCGGTCAAAGGCCTTGGAAATGAACAATGCAACTGTTTGGGTCTCACCAAAACGTTCCAGGCGTGCGTCACATACGCGAGAAGATCACCACACGAGCGGTTCCACCGGAATCTGTGTTGACGGTCGTTAATAATTTTGTTCTTCTCGAGGTATGTGAGCAGTTTGTCATTGATCACACGTTCCATCACTTCTGGCGGAACATTTTTGACAGAACAGATGTGATCGCTATGGGGCGGTAGTTGGCCAGGTTGGAGCGGTCACCCTTCTTTGGAATAGGGTGAATGATCGCTTTTTTCCAACCAAAGGGCACAGAGCTAGACTTCAGGAACATTTTGAAAAACTTCGTCAAAATTGGAGCTATTTCTGCAGTGCACCTCTGCAATACCAGGGCAGGTATTTTGTCAGGCCCGCTAGCTTCATTAACATCAAGCCCTCATAAGACTTGGCGATGCCGGATCTTCATCCTCATATTGATCCCAATGCAGCTTCGGATCAGCTTGAAGCGATCCGTCCGATATGTACAATGCGGACCTGTGAACGTTTACCTTTAGACAACATTCAAAACAAATAAGATTGCAATATCATTCACGCTGAAACTCATGGCCGCTAATTTAAAGATAATCATTTATTTTTCAGCTACTGTCTTCATCGCTAATGATAAACGGACTAATGCCAGGGTGGCGGTGAAGGATATAGATTTAAAAAAGCAGCAAAGAAATAAATTTATGCTAAACGAAATCAATATACTTAAAGAAATTCAACACCCAAATCTAGTTAATTTCTTGGGTGCCTACTTAAATAACAACCACCTGTGGATCGTGATGGAGCTCCTCGATGGAGGGTCTCTGACAGATGTGGTGTTAGAAGTAGTCTTGAAGGAAGGACAGATGGCAGCCATCTGCAGGGAAACATTGTTTGCTCTGGAGTATTTGCACTCTAAAGGAATTATCCATCGGGACATCAAATCTGATAACATTCTCCTTGGGATTGATGGCAGCGTTAAAGTAACAGACTTTGGCTTTAGCGCCAACATCAAAGGAGATGAAACAAGAGAAACCATGGCCGGGACTACGTATTGGATGGCTCCAGAAGTTGTCACTCGGAAGCAGTATGGAAAAAAGATTGATATTTGGTCTCTAGGTATCATGACTGTTGAACTGATTAACGGCAAACCTCCGCACTTGGGAGAAGGTCATTTACGAACCCTGTACCTCATAGCCACTGAAGGGCGGCCGAAGGTCGAGGGCTGGGAAACCCTCTCTCGTGCTTTACAAGACTTCCTGGACTGCTGTCTGCAAGTGGACGTGAGTCAGAGATCGTCTGCCTCGGAGCTCTTGCAGCATCCTTTCTTGGAAAATCCTATGGAGCTCTCTACCCTGACGCCTGCCATCAAAAAAGCACGTGAAATAAAAAGAATGGAAGATGATGTATATCAAGATATAGCTACAACTCAATTTGAAAGCATTAACTTGTAACTAATTTAACCCTTCGAATAATGAGAAAATAACATCTTTGAACTTTTGCCTGTCAGGATTTGCGTGCAAAATTCCCGATTCTTGCCAGCATTTTAAATGTTCTTTTTTATTAGTTATTTTGTAACTTTTTTGCAAAAACAAAAATTGTTCTAAAATCAAGATAAAATAATCTTTCCGATGTGTTTATTAGAAATCAAATTTTTTGTTTTTAAACATTAAAATTTTTATATTGAAAATGTAAATTGGCTTAAAAATACGTACCTGGGGATTCCTCAAAAAAATACGTTAAATTAAATAAACTTAAAATTTTAAATACAGATTCATTTTCATAGGAAAATTTGTAATGAAACTGTCACCTCACTTTTTACAACTTTCATACAATTTTATTTTTAAATTTTGTGTTTGTTACGTCACAAATTGGTGCAAAATAAAATCGTCACTTATGATCGGGTTTGTAAAATATCTAATCAATACCGCTTGTATATTTCTAAAACAATAAGAAGCATCATTTCTTTCGCTCTCTAACATAAAAGAAATCACAAATTTTTATATGACAGGAAGAGAGATATCTAACTTTTAATAATGCACGGTCGCTCTGGGACAATCTGGGTCTCCTGTTATTATAACGGCATATGATGTTTTGGGACAACTTGGGTCTCCTGTGATTAGACGGGTTAAGTTAATAACATATAAATTATAACTAATATTTACTTCGTGGGCTCAATACTAGAAAAATTTTGGATTCTGTCTTTTACTTAATTTTTGTGTGGCCCACAAAATTTTGTGCAGAAAAACTTATGTCTGAATATCATATTTTCAAGCATTAACTTTTTGACCACCGATGGTAAATTTTCACCGAGCGCCAACTTAATTATACGCTATTTTCGTAATAACTTGCTTGTTTTTTGAAAAATTATGTTTTTGTAAATTGTACAATCCTACCAGATAATGTGTTTATATATTTATAAAACTAGCATGTAATCTACCATACGTATTTTCCCTAGAAAAGCTAGTTATATTCAGAAAAATTATATTTTAATAGTTTCCTTAAGATTACAATGGCGAACAAGAGGTTAAATTATTATTTTTTTTACATTCGCTGAGGAAAATAATTTCCCTCAGGGCCTGTGCTTTGTTTGGGGATGCTGTGTGGAGGGTTTTTTTAAAAGAAAGGAAAGAAAAAGGTATAAGGTGGTGGGTAAAAATCTGGGAGTCAGTGTATCAAGGAGTGACACACATTTGAATTCATCCCTCCCACTAAGGTGGAAGGCGATGAGTCGTGAGAGTCCTGCTGGAGAGGTAAAAAGGTCTCCCTCAACCAGTCTCTCCAAATCCGGCCCGCCACAAAATATATGGGCAGACGCATTCCCGCCAAGACCTAGACAATCCTCAACCCATGAACCTGGGCACCGTCACCAAATGTGGCGAACCACTAGGGGTGACCTGTGGCACAGGTGTTGGTTATCCAATTAATGGTTCCTGGGGCAGCGGTACCCATACCCGCCTCCCAAACTGCGCTAGTGTTAATGTGCAAAAATGTATTGCATTAGTCATTTATATTCTGTAAATAACTATTATTGTGAATAAATCTACTAATTATAATAAAATATTAAATTAATACCAAATCTATTATTACCTGCAAAAGTGTCAAATTACACATTGTTATAGTTTTTAATATTATTTACTTGTTGTAGGTATATAAAAAATTGTTATTATTCTACAAAGGAGCAAAACCAGCCTGAGTATTATTGATGGAGTATTTTTTTTTTTTAAAGGCGGAGACGGTTTACAAATAGTTCCCGTGAGCACTTAGGCCATAGGCCCATTGTGCTATCTCCCATTTTACCTCAATCCTTTAATAACAACCCAGTCCTTTTAATTAAGTTCACCAGGGTTGTCATTGGATATGTGGCTATGTCTTCTGTTTCTACTATATGTCTCCCCAGGTATCTGAGCCGAGTTCCCACCAGAATTGAAGTCTCTTCACATTGGCACCATAGGTGAATTGAAGTCTCTTCATTCTCTTCACATTTCCTGCATCTATTGGTGTTTTCCACTCCCAATATCTGCATGTGTCAGTGAGATGGCAGTGTCCCGTTAGTAGTCCTACCAGTTCCCTCAGCAAGTTTCTGTCCATATCGAGTGGTTTCCTGGTTCGTCTAGGGTCTGGTCCTTTTATGAGTACTTTGGATTGTCTCATTCCAGGTGCCCTCTCCCATTATTTACAGTACTGGTATTTGACCCACCTATCAATATGTAGTTTTGTGTGACAAGCTGCTACTCCTACGGCCGGCTCGGATCCCACAAGTGGTGCCTTCGGCCCTTTCCTTGCTAGTTCGTCAGCCCGCTTGTTGCCCTCAACACCTTTATGTTATTTTGATAGAGTAAGAAACTAAAGTAAAAATTATTGGTTTCTTTTCATTCTGTGATCACTTTCCACCATGATGGATAAATAATGGGCATACATAAATACGTGACAGAAATTATGATGACCTCCATGGTCAAGGGGTAAGGCTCTCGACTATGATTGCGAAGATTGCAGATTCAAATCCCAGCGTGCAAAAGTAAATTGTATTTAATTAGAATTGAACCACCCTGGCGAAAGACCACCATTCATAATTTAAACTGCGCTTGAAATGGCTTTAGCCATGTTTGGTGACCAAATCTGAATATTCAGTTATTTCTCCACCTTCCCCTCCAAATCCCAGCGTGCAAAGTAAATTGTATTTAATTAAAATTGAACCACCCTGGCGAAAGACCACCATTCATAATTTAAACTGCGCTTGAAATGGCTTTAGCCAAGTTTGATGACCAAATCTGAATATACAGTTACTTTTCCACCTTCCTCTTCCCGGTCCCCTTCCCCTCCCCACTTCTTCAGCCTCACAACATACGCCAATTGGAGATGCCGTAGTCTCACTGACTCCATAGTCTCACTGGCTCCAGATAGTTGAGCAAACGGCAAAAAAATCAAAATTTCAAAAACTCCGTAGAAAGGAAATCGATTTGCGACAAAATAATCTAAAGCTCTAGACCTAATTTTATTTAATATATTTATTTATGACATTGTTGCTATTTTTCACAATGTTAATGTTTTGCTTTTTGCTGATGATCTAATGATTTATAAAATTATAAGAAGTATATATGACTATATTTGTAAAACCTATACAACTGGTGTATCCAGTATCAATTTTGGGAAAAGTCAAACCATTAGATTTTATAAAACCAATATTTAAAGCCCCGGGGAAGGTTCAGACTAGCCTTGAATATTTCATACAAGATGCACTACAATTGTCCCATACGAAAACCTATAAGTCCCAACTCATTTTCTTTGTATTGCTACGTACGAGGTGGCGAAGTGGTTGGTATATTGGCACCACATTGCTACATTTAATGTTTGGGACATTTTTGCATTAAAACCGCGAGGAATTTGTGCATTGGCACAACATTACTACATTTCGTGTATGCAACATTTTAAAATTAGAGACTTGAGGTGGAGATGAGCCGTACAGCATGGAAGTAATATTTTTTATAGGATATCTTGAATGAGGGACCCAACACTACCTCAAACACCTCATACAAATGTAATACTCTCGTAGTTACATCAATAAAGGGTTGAGTGGGTGCAGGGGGTTGAGGTATGAGGGGGGTTCATCTCCCCTCCCCCCCTCCAGAATACGAAAATATTGTTCGCACCTCAACACAGCACTTTGATATTATTATAATAAATGTATTTGAGTACCTCACAAAACTCATTCCGAAATTGTGTCCTACCCAACACTATTTCAGATGCCACACCAATGACTCCGATACCAACCGCAGCCATTTGGTGTTTTATATATATCCTCAATGTTTTCAAGTGGTTTTCAAAAAAAGTATTTTTTTGTCAAAAATTATCCTACATTTTCTTGGAACTCACGAAACGAGTATCATTAGTCTTATCATAAACCATAAATTCTTAGAACCCGGTCATACAAACATGAAAACAGATAGCATTTATGCAGTTACTGAGAAGAAAATAATAAAAATAATAAAACAATGGCTAAAATTGATTGTCCCAAAGATTAGGCCAAACCTATTGGAACTGTTCCTAGAAAGAAATCAATTGAAGTGGTATAAATAGGGCAAGAACCAAGCTTTCCAGGAACTCGAGGATAAATAAGAAGAGCAGAGAAGGACCAATAAAAGAAAAGGACCAGAAAGGACAGATAAAAGAAAAGAAGACACTAGAAAAGGCAATGAGAACCAATAAGAAGCAAGAAGATGGACTACTAAGAGACCACCACCAGGCAATAAAAGGTAAGATGAAGTAAAAAGGGACTAAAAGAGTCAGGTACAAACAAGAATAAGCTAGATGCAATAAAACCCATGAAGAAACAGAAAGCAAAAAGAAACCAACGCTCAATGGATTAGTAAATTCCTACCCAACCTAAATTCCAACATTGAATAGTTAGGTTCCCATGTATGTATGTAAATCTATCAAACTCCAACACCCTTCCTGTCCACAGAGCACATGTTCCTAACAAAACAGTGCCCCCTGGTGTACCAGTTGCACCGAGACATTAGTACTCGTGGCAGAGGTGATACATTATAGTATTGTTTGGTTATAAATTGACTTTTATTGCTTCTTTAAAATATAACAAAATAGACCCTCCACACAGCATCCCAGATGACATAGGCCCTGAGGGGAATTATTTTCCTCAAGGCCTCCTGTGTGGAGTTAATGTAAAAAAAAAAAAAAAAATAACATAAACACCAGGTGTTTTTTTTTTTAATTTTCCTGACCAGATTTAAATATTAATTGATATTGAACCTTTTAGTTTTACTTCAATTCACCATTCCTTCAATAATTCAACGAGCAGAAAAATGTCCAATGTCAACTATACTCTATCTTTTTAAATGAAAACACATATAAAATAAATAAAAAAAGTTCTTTAAACTATTCATAATAACTAAATGTAACATCTAAAAATATAAATGTCTTTGCCAACAAATGATAATTTTGACATTGGACCTTTGAATTATCATAGTTTTATTACCTTGGATTATCATAATTTTATCCGTAATTAAATTTTAAATTGTTGTTTTGCTAATTTACAATGATTAACATATTCCAATAAAAGATTTTATTTTATGTGCAATTATTCATATGTTTGTAGATAAGGCATGTTATCTAATCAAATGTGACTAAGTGACACGATGAATATTGAAGATCAAAAATTATTATCTGACAGTAGAATTATACCTTGAAGCTAGTGATATCTTTATCAAATAATTCTCTCAAAGTTTCAAAATTTATTATGTGCAGTAGCAATTGATTTTAATAAGTTTAGTGCGTGTGCAATTTGCTCAAAATGTCCAACAAAAAGAAACTTAAGATGAAGGACATTGGAAATCCGGAGGACTTTAAAAAAGAAATGTGTATTACAAAGAATGCCGCCACAGGAAAGCTGGAAGGTTTACCAGAAGACTTGGCAAAAGAATTTAGTGAATTCAGAGAAATTTCTGAAACTTCTCAATCAGAAATAATTCCACCACGACCTGGAATACTAAAAACAGTGAAATTTAAGTCAGATTTCATAGACGATGAAGAAACTTTAGAGTTTAGCACAATGAGAAACAAAGACGATGACGATGATGAAACTTTAGAGTATGGCACATCTTTCGTTTCCGAAGTTAATACAATGAGAAACAAAGACGATGATGAAACTTTAGAGCGTAATACATCTTTCATTTCCGAAGTAAATACAATGAGAAACAAAAACAATGATGAAACTTTAAAGCGTGGTGTATCTTTCGTCTCCGAAGAAATGAGAGAGTCAATGGAATATGGAATAAGCATTGAAGGAACAAAACGCCCAGAAATGAGAAGAATGCTTTCGCATCGAGAAGACCCCGCCATGTCGGCCGTGATTCAGGAATTATACATGAAAATCGAACACCCCGAGAATCCAATTTTAAAGAGTAAAGAACCCAATAAGCCTGCCGAATCAAGCAATGCTTCAGTAATCAACAATAAACCTGCGATAATGAACAATAAACCTACAGCAATAAGGGCCACTTCGATGTTAAACAATAATCCTGCAGGAATAAGGGCCACTTCGATGTTGAACAATAAACCAGCAGCAATAAGGGTTGCTTCGATGATGAACAGTAAACCTGCAGAATTAGGGAATGCTTCAGTTGTCGACAAAAAACCTGAGAAATCGGAATTTGCTTCGGTGGTCGACCATGACCCTGCTAAATTAGGCATGGCTTCAGTAATTGACGATAAGTTTGCTAATTTAAACATTGTTTCGGTGATCCACAAAAATCCTGCTGAATTAGGCAATAGTTCAGTTATTGACGATAAATCTGAGATCAACGATAAATATACTGAATTAAGAAACGTCTGCAATAAAGAGGACCCCTACATCAGATTTCAAAAATTGAAAGAGCTTGGAGAAAATGAAAATCGTAAATAAGACTTTCTTACTTATTTTTAAACCAGAATCACAAAACCACACTAGAACATTTCCAAAAGTAATCTGCTCCTGCACCAGCCTATAATTTAAGGATAGGAAATACTAGTTTGCATTTGTGATTTCAGTTGTTAAAATATCAACTAGTCGATATCGTCCCAAGAAAGCAAAACTGCTGTAACAGCCAAAAACCAAATTGTTCAATTGTTGATTTCGAGGTGTGTACATCAGTTAAAAAAACGTATCATTGACAAATCGGCTAGTTTTTCCAACATCGTACAGTTCTTATTTATCGTTGTAGAGTCACGGGACCCATATAAATCGACGCAGAAAAACAAACTCTGCAAAATGGTGTATAAAAAGCATTTTCATAGGTAGTGGCAGTTACAGCAGTATTGCTTTCTTGCGACGATATAAAAAAAAAATCCGGTAACACTTTCATACAGTTTAGTAATGTGGGTGTATTTCAATAGTGATCCGCACACTATGCAACTTCTCAAAGACCAGTTGTCAATCGTGTTGCAACCAGTCACTCGCAACCCGCCTTGCTAGTCGCCAGCGCGTTTCAGTTGCCAGTTGCGCCTCAAGAGCTGTCAGTTGCCGAGAAATTTGCGATATTTTCGAGAAGGAAAACATCGAATTTGTGCAGGAGGTTGCATAATTACCTTGCATTTATGACTCTAGGCTTCCTAATATGCATGAGAGATACAACATTCATTATAATGTTTGTATATTGTAAATATTAATTTTGTAGATTTAAATACATACAACACTTTATTAGCACATATGTTATCACTGTACATATAATATTTTGCACTATTTTAAGATTAATAAATAAAATAAATAACGGAAAAAGCTTGGCGTGGGGAAGACAGTAAATTTATCAGAAATGTTATTGTCCTTGTTTATTTTTATATTATCGCAAGTACAGTGAAAGTGCTGCTTGTTCATGCGATGTGTTAATATAAAGTAAATAACTAAATGATTTGGTGTACTTAATCACATGATTTGGTGTACTCAATCATGCCACATATTCCTCAGGCGTCCCCGACTTTTTCTACCAATCAAGTTCACGTCATATATTCTCCTTCCAAACTTTTCTTAGATTATTGGCTCTACATGCCCAAACCATTTAAGCGTCATATTCTTATCTTACTCGTTACACTCACATTAGCCTTGTATTCTTTGCAAATCTCCAAATATCTAACATATATTTTTTAACTATCAAATCACCAATAGGTAGTAATTTCCTTCACGAGTTCATGAGTCAATCACAATATTATTGACGAAAAAAATGAGAATGACACAGTTGTCAAGCGTGGAATATTTCAGGGGAATCTCCAACCAAACAATAGTTAGAGCTAGGAACGAAAATAAAACGCAGAATTTTTGCTGAATTCCTGACCGACCGAGCCATAGAGCTACGAAAATATAAATAATAGACCGTGTTCATGTGTAAAATATTTTTGTGACAATATTCTATCTTCGTAATTTTTTTTTCACAGTCAGGTGTCACCCCCCATCGGGTGGCACCCGAGGCGGACCGCCCCCACCACTACGCCACCACTGCCTATATATCCCCAAGAAAGCATATTTCGATCTTTGTATCAGTATATTAATACTTGAAGCAAAAACTTTGTACACCTTTTTACGAAAATTGCACAGACGGAAGAGTTAGTATAGTTTATATAGAGAAGGAGTGCAGAATGCTAATATTTTTTTAAAATCATGCATAAAAAATACATTAAATCAATAAAAAAAACATTACAATTATGGCCGAATTTAGACCATTGGGTGACCACTAATATAGATGAATCTTTCAGAAAAGTTGAAGATAAT
Organism: Glyphotaelius pellucidus; assembly: GCA_936435175.1. NCBI lineage: Eukaryota > Metazoa > Arthropoda > Insecta > Trichoptera > Limnephilidae > Glyphotaelius > Glyphotaelius pellucidus. The sequence goes on from OW386550.1 coordinate 7,555,081, forward strand.
CTAATAATTCATACATCAATCTCATTATCGTAATAAGTATTTATCTGGAAGAATTTTCTTTAAGTAAATAAATATTTTATTTTATTTAAGTATAATGAAAATATGTTAGTTATTGTATTCTTATAGTTGCAAACATCGATCAAATAAGACATATTTTATTGATGGTTACAATATTTTTAAATTATAAAAAGTCAATATCGATTGGGGTATGTTATGAGGCTGAAGGTAGGTAAGGAGGTGGGAAAGTACCTGGCAATAATGAATAGATTGTGAAATAACACAAATTAATCAAACACTTTGTATTTAACCACAAATGTATTATTTTATAAATCGACCCGTTTCGGCTTCGAACTTTTCAACATTTCGGTTTCGGCTTCGGCCAAGCTTCATCAGGATATAATAATGACTAAACTGTCAGTTAAAAACCCGCTCCTAGGTTTTTGCTGCTAGGCCCTGTGGGCGGCTTTTGATTCGGTTTCGCCCAGTTAGTGTTGGTTGTAAATCCAATAGGTACTGGTTTCAAAAATAGCCCGTTCCATGGATCCACTGTCATCCAGTGTAGCTAGTAACCGGGACAAAGTAACCGAGACAGACAATGACGTCATATGTTATTACATTATTTATTTATTTTATTTTAAATGCACATTAACCAAAAACAAACATAGATTTTATTTTATTAAGTAATAATAGCATTTTTGAATTGTTGAATATTTAATTGAAAAATATCTATATCAGGGGACAGGTAATTTAGTAACAGAATCATTTTTCCGAGCGGCATTACTAATGGTAAGTTAGTTCTGCATCTCGGAACAACAAAAGTTCTGTGTCTGCGCGCTCTTGTGAAGCCGCTTGATACAACTACGTATTACTGTCAATCTCTCCATATCCGGAGAGATACTACATATTCACAAATTCGTAGCAGTTATACCTAGGGGGGACATATCCCCATGCAACCTGCTGATGTGGAAGTGGCGACGTCTTGTGATGAATTCTTGAATTCGTAACCGAATTACAACAGTACCTTTGTTTGAAATTCCACATACACAGATGTTATTTGTGGCGCGACGCGTATGGCGTGGCATCAGACATGCACCTGAAGCCGGGTTTTGAAAATCAACCACGCAGACACAAGCCTATTAATACTATTCGTTGTTAAGACAGAGTTATTGGTTATACATAAGTTGAGAGACAGAGGGAGAAAGAATATTACAAAAGAACATAGACAGAGATATATTAATTTGAAAGAGGTACAACGGATAATCAATTAGTGGGAGGGAGACAACAATGTGTTATATCTGATCAGAAAGAGATAAAGAATATTTCAAAAGAACATAATTAGACAGAGACAAATTAATTTGAAAAAGGTTCAACGGATAATCAATGAGTGGGAGTTAGACAACAATGTATTTCTAATCACAAGTAAATGTACAGACAACAGTTAACGTTATTCAATGAGATATTCAATGAGATCACTAACCTTATTTTTCAACGCTTATCACAAACCTTCGTCGTTTCGACTACGGTACTTAATAAAAGGGGTTTAAGGGTTTTATTAAAACAAAATATGTCCACATGTCTTTTTATTATTAATGAACAGTGTTTATTTATACTATTTCTTATATTTAGATTAACAAAAATATCAAATTTATTAATCAACAGCCTTATGAATGAGATCATAGTTTTCATGCAAAATCAACAATTGTAACATTTTTAAAGTTGGTATTTGAATTAGTTAACACTAACCTTTGAAAAAAATCAATTCTAATATCAAAAACAAAGACTAATAAAATAAAAATTTTGGTGAAAATCTAGCAAAAATAAAAAGTCACGTTATCACTAACCTTCGTCGATGCGACGAGCCATGGTTGCTGAATTGGCGCTCGTGGGCTCCCCACACCTTACGTTCTACCGTCTTTCTCAGAGGCAACGGGCCGACTGAGATTAGCCAGAGTATGAAAGAATTACGGTCGCACGCCCAAAAGTTATTGCGGTTTGTTTAATCCTGCTTCGTCGATTCGACGAAGGTTTGTGATCTAGGGTTAAAAGCCTGATATTTTTTTTTACATATTAATACAATTAATTTTATGATAATATTAATAATTAAGGACCTCAGAATAACAATGCTTATAACACATACATAATATCATGGGTTGGGATGAATTGCAGGAAACAAGTTAAAGATAGGGCTATGGGGTGTATTTTTTTGGTTGGATAAATTAATCTGGTTATTGTGTAGGAATACTGACTTATTTGCATTTAATGATTTCCTAATTTCTAAAGCTTCTAAATTATCTAATTTAATACCTACACTGTTTTTATGTAACATTCGAGTTCCTGAGATTTTATTAAAAGTGTGATCTGTTGAGATTAAGTGATTTGCAAGTTCGAAAAATTCTTCACCATTTAAACAGCGTAAAGGTTTTTTTTACTCTAAATATTAACATTTCATGCTGTTTTTCCAATATAGAAAACAGGGCAATCATTGCAGCTAAGTTTTTAAATACCCGAGTAACTTAAATTATTATCTTTATCTTTAGTATTGATTAAAAATTTTCCGAGATTATTATTTGTGTAGAAGGCCGGTTGGATTTCTAAAGAAAAGTTCATAACATTTAGGTTAGAAAAATTATTTATAAATAGAATCCTACGCCAATGGTATTTTTGAGTGTCATTATTGTTTGTCAGCGTACTTTCGTAAAAGAATTTATTTGTAGATTTTTGTTTTAGTTCTTATTAAGTATTTTATCAACAAAGTCCGGGTCATAGCCATTATTCAATGCTATTTCTTTAATAAGAGATAATTCTTTTGAAAAATTAATGTTAGACAATGGCACGGAAAGTAATCTGTGTACCATTGAGTGTCCAGCCGAGAGACTGGATGATTAGATGTATGTATTGTGTATAGTTGTGTCTGTATAGATTGGTTTACGGTATATGTTGAAATCAATTCTATTATTTAAGAGAGTGTATGGTCTAGAAAATTTGAGGAAGCATTAATACCTATTTCTAGGGTGAACTGTATTTGGGTGTGAATTGAATTTATAAGCTGGAGGAAGGCATTTTATTGTCGATCCGTATCTGACCAAATGCAAAATATATCGTCGACATATATTTTCCTTATCGGCACGCTTTTTAAGAGGGGATTTGCAAGAAAAAGTTATATTTTGCTAAATTATCCATAAATATATCAGCGACCATTGGGGACGTTGGAGATCCCATTGGCAAGCACGTATGTTGTTGTTGAATTAAAAATAATTTTGGTTTAAGCAGACATTAAACAAACAAGAGAGATCATTGGAAAAATCTCTTGGCAATTTAGAATTTTTTAGTAAATTACTAATCAGAGTTTTGATTTCATTTATTGGGATCTTCGGGAACAAGTTGACTACATCAAATGAAATTAATTTACTGTTAGTAGGAATAACTAGGTCTTTCAACTCATTGATTAGGCCTAGTGAGTTTCTGATAGTGTGTTTGGGGGAAAACACTTTGGAATTATTAAAGACATTAGTGACAAGAATGCTAATTTAAAATTTGTTGACTCACAGCACGAAACGACAGTCCTAATGGGGGTATCAGGCTTATGGATTTTTAGAACTCCATATAATTTGGGGATTTTAGGGTTTTTTGTCAAAAATTTTACTTTATTTTTATTTACGGCATTTTTTACACTATCGATGTATTTGTTTATTGGGTCTTGTGGTAAGATCTTAAAATTGTCATTATTAATAAAATCATTCATTTTTCAATGATAAATCACATTTATGCATTAAAATGACATTATCGGCTTTAGTTAAAATTAATTGGTCAGTCTCTAATTTGTTGTGAATGTTTAACATATCGTGCACATATCTGTAGAAAAATCAGAAAAAGACCATGTCTTTTTCTGATTTTTCTGTTGCAGGTTTTCGATTGACTTTCGAATTTAATATTGTCTTATTTAACTAAATAATAAATTCATTAGCTGATTGAGCGATTGCTGGGTGGTATTTTCCTAAGACTAAGTGAACAATGTAATCTAGGTACATGATATCATTATGATAACATGAAATTACATTATGGATTACAATATAAGATACATAAATGACGTTGGTATCTTAATTATTCGTTGTTATCATATTGAAATTATTGAAGATTGTGCTGGATAAGCCAACATCTTATTTTTGGCGATTTAGCTTTCGTTAATAATAATAAGTGGATAATTTGTAGAGCGCTGTTTTTGTGAAAAATCACCTCAAGGGCGCTGTTGTTAAAAATAATAAAGAAAAGCATCTTCATTATCAATTAATTCTAATTAAGTATGGTGGTTACATATGTGCTAATTTAAAAATAACAATATTATATGGAATAAAGGTAAACTGAGCATAGTATGAAAATTACAATTTAAACATTACCAATTAGTAAAATTATAATGTTTAATATTGTATCTCTCATGCGTAATTAGGAAGCCTATTCGAGGTAATTTATCAAACTCCTGAACGAAATCGATGTTTTCCTGCTCGGACATATCACAAATTTCTCGAAAACCGATAACTCGTGAACAGCAACTCAACTGAAGTGCGTCGGCAACTAATAAAGGCAAGTTGCGAGAAACTGGTTGCGAAGCCGTTGACAACTGGTCTTTGCAAAATAGCTTCGTGTGTGGACCACCGTCGAAATACACAGGAAAGCAACATGAGTTGTAAACCAGATTCTTTTTAGTTTAGAATCTACTTTGTAGTAACATTTTAAACAAAATCTTAGTAACAGGCATTTAAAAAGTAAGTAGATACTGTACAATAGGTTAAGTACTATATTTGTATAGTACTCACTTTGACTGATTACTAATAAGTAATCAGTGACAAGAAGATTATAATTAAATTAATACAATCGTGAAAAGTGAGGTTAGGTCATTGGCTATTTTTTTATGACTAAATCATTTTCCAAGTGCGTATTGATGCCACTTCGTTGAGATGTCATGGAACCATTTTATTGTACCTTTCTATTAACAAATCAATTTGGGAGGCGGGTATGGATATAATTTATCGGAAAACCAACACCCCTGCTATAGGTCACCCCAAGTAGTCCACTACGTTTGGTGACTTATTGATTCATTATTAAAATTGATTATTCAAAGCTCACATTCACTTGAATATTAGTGTCCGGGTTCATGGGGTGAAGTTTGTTTAGGTCTTGGCGGCGAATGCGTTTGCCCACCTACTGCGTGATGGGCCAGATCGGGAGAGACTGGTTAAGAGAGACCTAATCTAGACCTCTCCAGCCGGATTCCCACGACTCATCACCTTGAGCTGCAGTGGGAAGGTTGGAATCTTACGTTCGTAACTCCTGGACACACTGACCCTCAGAATCCTAACCACCCTACAATACCTTTTTCCTTGCCAGAACCTCCTCTCCTTCCTTTCTCTAAAAAGACCCTCCACACAGTATCCCCCAATGACATAGGCCCTGAGGGAATTTTTTTTCTTGAACTAATGTAAAAAAAAAAAACTTTCATTATACTAATGAAAATATATTTTTCCAGGTAAAGTGTTTATGGCCAAAGACTTGAAGAAAAACACAAAAATTGCGGTGAAGCACATAGAAATAACCAATCAATCAGAAGTAGATTCGGTAATAAAAGAAATTGAAATTCTAAAAGAATTCCGGCACAAGAATCTAGTGACCTTCTTGGATGCCTACATGAGCTCCAATGAAGTATGGCTGGTCATGGAGTTACTAGACGGGGGCTCTCTCGCGGACTTGGTGAAAGGGCGCGACATGAAGGAGGACAACATAGCAGCCGTTTGCAGGGAGATCCTACAGGCATTACAATACTTACACTCCAAAGGATCCGTATATAAAGACCTCAAATCTGACCAGCTTCTCTTGGGAATGAACGGAACCGTGAAACTAAATAACTTTGAAAAAGATTACGAAATTGGAACCCCGCAATGGATGGCTCCTGAAGTTGTGACTAGAGACAATTACGGATATAAGGCAGACGTGTGGTCCGTAGGTATCATGGCAATCGAAATGTTTGACGGTGAACCCCCATACATAAATGAAACGTATTTAGATACCTTGAAGTTAATAGCCTCAATTGGCCGGCCAAAGCTGGAATCCTGGGACTACCTCAGCCCCGCATTTAAGGACTTCCTCGACTGTTGCCTCAATGTAAACATAGATGAGAGAGCTTCCGCTTCGGAACTCTTGAATCATAAATTCTTAACAACCGCTTCCAAACTATCTTCTCTCACGCCTCTGATTAAAAAAGCTCATATGATTTAGTTGGTAATAAAAAAATTTACAATCTTTCCGTTTATATATACGAAGTACATCTTTTAAAAAAATATATGGAGATACAAAATTAGAAAGATGAAATGTTTATTGAAATATATGTAATTATTATGCCCATAAGTTCCTACCACATTTCCCACAATTTCACGTAACTGGAGCGCTTTTTGCCACGATATGGCAATATTTAAAATACCTCGGATTGCTTTGCTGCAAATTTTGGCAAATTTTCCCTTATTTGTAAGTAATTAAGTAGAAGTTTACGATTTTATACATTTTTTTTATAAATCCTACGAATATGTGATAATCGACAAAAGATAGGTGAGTTCATTGGCTATGTAGAACTATATTCAGTTTGTATGTCCGCATATTAAAATTCGGAGGTATATTTTTTTAATGCGAGTGGAAAATATTCAAAACGGTCACCGAAAAAGTTCGAGCAAACGGAAAAAAAAAGTCTTAAAATGCGCTGTCGCTCCAGTGGTTAATATGCATTATAAATACGTCTCATACAAATCACAACAACAAAAAATATTTATACATAAATTATTACGAATAATAAAGATATTTACCTCATTTATATACCTTATATTGAAAACCTTAAGTTATTTCTCTCACATGTTATCATGTTAGATTACATTGTTTACTTAGTCTTAGGAAAATACTACTAAATAAATAATAATATATGATAAATATGTGGCAATTTAATAAATTTATGTATAATAGAAAATCAACAGCCGGAAACAAAAACAAGAACAAAAAAAAAGAAAACAACAAATCAATTAAAATTGCTGGAATTACATGTAACGAGACATATATTGTAAAAGGATTAGATAAAACTAACAACCAAAATTAAGTGGTTCAATATATCAAAAGAAAACAGAAAACAATTAACGTCAAAAATCCAAAACTGGATGCTAGAAAATCTCCAAAATGAAAACACACAAAACCCAACCGAAATGTGGAAAGCTTTCGAACATGTATCATCCCAAGAGGTTCGCTATGTTTTGTGACTTAGCAGGGATGCCGTGTTCATGAAGTTAGGTTTGTCCGAATCTTGGCGGCGGATGCGTCTGCCAAACAACTGCGTGGAACACCAGATCGGGTGACTGGTTGAGGGGGATCTTTTGACCTCACCATCAGGACTCTCAGAACATTGCACCGCAGTGGTAGGATAGATTCGAACTTCCGCCACTCTTGAACACACTGACCCCCAGAATCCTACCTACCCCCCATACCTCATTACCTCTCATAAAATCTTCTTCTTCTTTTCCCTATAGATACCCTTCACACAGCATTCCTAAAGATGACATACGCACTGAGACATATTTTCCTCAGGGTTTCCTTTGCGGAGCTAATGTAAAAGAAAAAAGAAAATAAACTGGAAAATAAAACTTCTAAAAGACGATGGTGCCAAATTAATAAGAAATATAAGAAAAACCAAATAAGTAGCATGTGTGATAATTGTAAGAAACCCGTTGTGGAAAGTGCATTCGATTTTATAAAAAACTTAACAAACGATATTGTACAAACATAACACATGCTTGTACTAAAATTACAGCATTTTGCACTCACATGTTTTTTTTTCAGGAGACCCTGAGGAAAAAACCCTCAGAGCTATGTCATCTTTGGGGATGCTGAGAAGCGGGTGTTTTTAGGGAAAGGAACGAGAAGAAATTCGGGGAAGGAAAAAGGTAGGAGGGGTGAATAGGAACATTGGATAAGTGTATCCAAGAGTGACGGACGAATGAATCCATCCCTCCCACTGCGGTGCAAAGCGACGGGTCGAGAGAGTCCTGCCGGAGAGGTCTACATTAGGTCTCCCTCAATCAGTGTCTCCCGGCCCGGTTCGCTACGCAATAGGTGGGCAAACGTATTCGCCGCCTAGATCTAGACAAACCTCACCCAATGAACGCGGGCACCTGTGCTAAGTCACCGAACGTAGCAAACCACTCGGGGTGTCCTATGGCAGAGGTGCTGGTTATCTAATAAATGGTTCCCAGGGCGACGGTACTCATACCCGCCTCCCAATTTGAAAAATGACGGTCGTGGTCTTTATAAGTATGGAGCAGTACTCTTTACAGTAATCTTTCTAGTGTTAATTCGCAATAATAAATATTGAGGTCAATAATTGAGATAAAAACTACCCTATCCTGTTGGACCAAATTACACACAGTAAGCCAAATTTCATCAAAATCGGTTAAGTAGATTCGGAGTTTATCCCGAACAAACATCGTGACACGAGATTTTTATACATAAAGATATATATGTATGTACATGGAGTGTATGTATATGTGTGTGTATGTGTATATTTAAACACATGTGTATGTATGTACATATATAAATGTGTGTGCTTGTATATATCTTTTGGTTCCATGCCAACTGAGAATAAAGTCAACTCAACACCTTCTTGAAAAGTCATTAAAAGCTATGAAAAAAATAATTTTAAATTAGCCGATAACCCTAACCTAATGTAACCTATTTAACCAATTTTTTATATATATTTTTTATCACTCTAAATGACTTATATGAGATGGTTCTGAGTTGGTTTCATTCCGAGTTGTCCGGTCACTGTATCTTTTTGATTATTGTTTTTGTGCATGAAAATATTTCTGATTATTACAGCGAAATTTTAATTGATTGCGATAACTGCGAGCTATCTAATGTGAACTAAACTATGCAATCTGACTGTCCTAAAACGGGAAATCTCCTAGTTGGACAGTCAAAACTTTCTTGTAATGTATCTGTATTATTCTGTTATCAATTATGTTTATATTTTGTACACATAAATTATCTTTAAAAAATAATAATTTAATTAATAATAATAATAATAATTAAATTATTGTGATCACCAAGGCAGGTTTACCAGTAAATAAGTTGAACCGCCCCACTTTTGGGTTATTATTCAAAAAGTAGGTAAAAAAACTTCGGGTTTTTAATCTGTCATTTGCCAGAAGGTCGCCGGCGGCCATGAAAAAATTTTTGCTTTTTTTTTAGTGCGATTTTAACCCTTATGTATAAAGAAACTGTATGAAGGACAAGGTCATAATCGCTTGTGCCAAAATCATTCTCGACGTAACCGATGGTTTCACTAATCTAGCTATTCTAGAATATTTTTTAATGAATTTTCTATGACTTAGTGTGTCATTTTAACTGTCAAAAGCAAAAGTTTTACATTTTCAAATGCGTATAAAGGTCTTTATTTATTTGCCTCCTTTGAATTGTGTTTTTTCATGTTGGGTATGTATTCAGATTTGTGTAGAAATAATAAAATCAGTTTATATTTGTGTGATTATATTTTTTGACAATTATTTCCAAAAGGGGAGATTTTTTAAATACGCTCGGCATTCAACAGGTTAAACAGTTATATAAACCGTGCCACTTGCGTACAGAGTACCACTAACTAACGGCGTGACTTGTATGGGAGAGGCGAATATACACAAACACATCCCTTAGCTTTGCGATAACACAGGAACAAACTTGATATATACAAATGTTTTATGGGTTTAGGGTATAGTTATTTTTTTACCTGAACGTATGGGATACGGCTTGTTGCGTTCGGGTGATAATATAGAGGACGTATAATGTACGTTCATATGTGTAGGGCAGTTAATAAGTAAAATCTTTGTATTATGTCGATGTGTAAAATCGAAAGTGTCCACTGTTGCTTGTTAAAAAGTGATACATGTAAAGAGTAAAAACCTAACCTAAAAATAAATAAATATATGTCTTGAAGTTTTTACCTACTGTTACAAATTAAATCACATACACATACAAAATAGTACACTATACAAAAATTAACTAGAATACTGAATTAAATATTTATTTACGACCATATATCTTGAACAAGTTGGTTGGAGGTCTTGAGATTTTTCAATAAAATATCTGCTTCTTCAATTGTGATGTTTTTTTCTTTAACAAAACAATTCGTTAAACAATCTGTGATATCTTTGCTTATTTTGTTTATATCTCCACAGATATAAATTATTGCATTTTCTTCAAAGATCATATTCACAAGATTATTTGAATCCAAAATCAGTGCATCCTGAAATAATAAAAAAAAAATATTTATCAAAAAATTATAATACAAGTGAAAAAAATTAGGAAAAAGTTTATTCATTATTAATTTTATTCTTATTGCAGTCCATTGAAAATTGACTGTTGAAATTTAGGCTGTCGGAATTTTGGTTCGTCGTTACATATCGTCAATGTACGGACAATATTTTTTATTTATTTAAAAAATAAATAATTGAGAAGAAAGATAAGATATAATTTTGTTTTAATCTAATACTTTTTTGATTTTATTTTATCATTTATTTATATTGTACTAGCTGGCCCGGCCACGCGTTGCTGTGGCTAATGAAATGCAACGCCATCTACTGGATGGTTACCCAACATTTTAACTCACACCGCCATCTGTTAATCCACACCACCCGCTTGCCAGCCCGCTCGTCCATCACATACAGACATTCTCCTTTAATTATATATTTCAACCAATTTACACAAAACCTCGACAAATTATATACCTAACCTTCCTCATGAATCACTTTATCTATTGGTGAACACCACATGAAAATCCGTTCAGTAGTTTGTGAGTTTATCGCGAACAGACAGACAGACGTGGCGGAGGAGTTTAATTATAATATGTAGAGATTATACTATTTATGTTAAATTGAAGACTTATTTGATTTAATTATTTTTTTTATCATGTAATTTTATTTTTATTTAATTTAAGTATTTGTTTTGTGTATTATATGTATAAGAGGCACTGCTGAAAACTAGCGACTTTCCAGGAGAAATCCTGTATGTATAGCTGAGCAGTGACCTTTTTGTCAATAAAATTAATGAAAATGAACAAAATGTATAAAACTGTAAAGGACTATTGATGAAAAAAACAATGGTCGCAACTGGGACTCGAACCCAGACCTCTCGTCTAACCGGGACGTGCGCGTTTTCCAATGTCGCTATTGCTACCTTCTGTCAAACCGTCATATTTGTCAATCTCATATTTCAAATATTTAGAATCATTAATATTATCTTCAACTAGTTCTTTTTCCATATTATAGGCAACTACTCTTTTTATTGGAAACAATCATTCTAAGAATTGAGAGGTCTGGGTTCGAGTCCCAGTTGCGACCATTGTTTTTTTCTGTTTTTCTGTGTCTTGTTTTCTTTCATATTTTCATTTAGATTACAAGTAAATTGTTTTCTTTCATATTTTCATTTAGATTATAAGTGTTATCTTCTTCTTCAATGATATATTACGTTGATGGGAATAACCTTCAAAAGTTATAAAAAGAGAGTTTTTCTCATAAAAAATTAATTTTATTATTATTATTACAACAAAACAAATAACTCTCAAAAAGTTGCTGCTTTGAGAAAACAAGCATTTAAGTATTGTACCAACTCAAAACATTTTTATCAAAGTCAATTGCAGTTTGTGTTAATATAAAAATAAAATATCGTGACGTGTGTTCCATTAAGATTAACTTATCATTTATGTTTGTTTGAATTTTAATTATGAATAATCGCTTTTTAAGTTTATTTCCAAAAAGGTAGAAAAGAGCGTATTTTGAAAGGGTTTTTGTCCTGCCCAAAAAACAAAAAAGTTACTTGTGCTTTGTCTGTCAGATACTTATTACAATTTGCTCATTTACATTACAACTGTTATGAAAACATTTATATTCCATATTAAATTACTGTGTAATACACCACTTTTTTATTTGAATTATGGAGGAGGAAACATTTTCAGTGGAGTTTAACGAAATAAATTAAATACGGTATTTGCTTCTTTCAAAAAGTATTTACCAAATATCCCTTCGAAAAAAAAAAATTTAAATTATATTCCGCTTACTTACGTTAAACAAAAGCAAAAAACATACAATAAAAAATGTTATGTGACGATCATACAATTCTTAGACATACGAAATGCCTACAGCCAATAACAATTAAATTGAATTAAAGCTTTCTGCCAGAAGGACAGATACAAGTGCACATCCATCCATAAGGCAAATAGATTTAACATTTTTTTGCAGTACAAAAATATTAGTTTTCGACAATGTTAAATTTATTTTTTAAATTACAGAAAATGTTAATTTAACACAACTCGGTGTGTTCTGGCATTATAGGGCGTGTATAACTCCATAATCCTGCATTATTAATTCAACAAAAAGTCAAAATTCCAGCTTAAAGTTTTTTGCCAGTATGGCCACGATATTTTATTATGTTATTGTGATATTAAATTGACTCTCAGATTGAAATATTGGTTTGTTGTCAAGTCAATATATTGGGAAATGGGCTGAACATAGAGTTTCAACAAGAAGGCAGTCATCGGTAAAGTAGTCCCAAAGAGATAGAATATGAAGTCATCATTCTGGTTTCTTCTGTCTTTTTCATTTTTATACAAGATTTGAGAAGGAAGATTTTTCATTGATGACTTGTGTACAATCTCTCTCTGTGACCGCTATAATATTTAGGTCTGTCATGAAGTTATTGAGGTATTGGCTTTTGGGATTTCGGTTTGTTATGAAAATAATCTATTGGGGCATCGGCAGTCGGAAACTACACTGTCAGAATTTTGGTTTGCCACAGAGAAATTGGGACATTGGTTTTTCAGAAATTGGACTAAAACAATAAATACAAACTCTCACCTGAACATATTTGAATTTGAAATTGTCTTCTCTGGAATGTGAGACAACCAACTTGGACAATGTTTCATCAGACACAAAACCCTCCAACTCCTCTTTAAATATGTAATCTTTGTCTGAATATCTGCATCCAAAATACAACCAAGCCGCCCCAAAATTCATTTTTAGATCACTCTTCTTTAGGTGTTGCCTTTCTTCCAAAAATCCAATAAACGGAGCAAGACCAGTGCCGATTCCAATCATTATAATTGGGATACTTGAATCTTTCGGCAAACAAAACATATTAGACTTTCTTAAATATGCGGAAACTAAACTATTTTCACTTTTTTTTAAACAACTCTCAGAGTAGCTTTTATTAATGTCTAAATCTTTTAATTTGTTATTAATCAGATCTGTTATTTTGTCATCTTTGACACTATTCAAACCATTTTCTATTATTGCATCTTTATGATTGTTCCCATTTAAATGAATACGCTTTGAAATTTCTTCTAGCCATCCTGTTGCAATTCCTTTTTTACCGTCTTTGATCAGGGCTACAGAGAAGCATATTTTGATGGTGTTCTTATTGCGTAGAGGACTGTTACAAATAGAATACGGTCTTGGCATTAGTCTGGGAAGATGCTGAAGAAGTAAAGTGATTGGTGGTTTGCACGAAGGAAAAGAGCGCAGTATATCCAAAATAGATGTGTTTTTATTTAATATTTGTTCAGTGTACAATTGGGCTCCTTCCCTACTAGAGATTTCTTCTAAACATCTCTTTTCTGTAGCATTTTCTGTGTAAATGCTCAGCGCACATATAAAAACCTGGAAACAGATGCAATATTAAAAGATGAACATTCGGATGATTCATACATTGAAGATTACAATTTTTCAATCAATTGCGATTGCGATGACATAAAGTTTTTGAACATGAAACAGAAATTTGTTTCATCAAATGCATAATAGTGCAACGCAATGCACATGTTAACCTGTCATTTGTCGGGAGTCCGCTGGAAGGCTTGGAAGAAATTTTTGCCCTTTTTTTAAATGTGATTTTAACCCTTGTTTATAAAGAAACCGTATGAAGAACAAGGTCAGAATCGCTTGCGCCATTCTTGACGTAACCGTTGATTTTATTAATCTAGCTACTCTAGAATATTTTTAAATGAATTTTCTTTGACTTTGCAGGTCACTTTTATCAACTGTCAAAGGCGAAAAAATCGATATTTTACATTTTCAAATGAGTATAAAGGTCTTTATTTATTTGAAAACTCCTTTGAATTGTGTTTTTTCATGTTGAGTATGTATTCAGATTTGTGTAGAAATAATAAAATCAGTTTTTATTTGTGTGATTATATTTTTTGACAATTATTTCCAAAATGGGAGATTTTTTAATCTTTTCAAGAAACTTCAGAGTAAAGAATTATAGCGGTTATAACTGTTAAAATACAATGAAGGGAATTTTCATCAACATACCTTCTTCAGGACGCTCCTAATGTCGACACATTTCTGTAGAACATATTCAATCGTGTTATTCAAAGGTATGTGGGATGGGATACTTGGTTTCTTTTTTGTACTAACATCCTTCAGAGTAATTAAATACCCTCTACGGAAATCATTCGTTAAGCAAAGACGATTTATTAAATAATTAATTTCATCAGCAGGATTCTGTGGCAGAATGCCGATGGTGTCACCGGCCTTAAATTCCAATAGGGCATCCTAAAAATAACAAACAATTTTTACATTACATAAACTTTTTCAGTTTCATAATATACCTGGTAAAATTTCTGTAATCGGATTACTTCTAAAAACGCCGAAAATATTTTAATAATACTTGGTTTCAACTTAATTACAACAAGAAGCAACTAATTACGTCAGAGGAGATGGAAAAACATGCAGTTATTTAAATAATAGTGATCGCCAACGTCGGGGGGACCTATAGGGCACACGAAGAAGAAGAAATAGTTTTTGCATATATAGATTGATGCAGAACCTTCGGATCATCTAGTAAAATCCAACATGGCGAATGTCATTGGTTATCATAAATTTTTAACTTGGGTTGTAAAAAATGGAACTTTAACCTTTGGAATGCTGGGCCGAGGTAAAAATCTCACAAACAGAAAGTATTAATGTGAGATTACCAAACTCTAACGCTCGGCGGGTGGGTGCTTTGGGCGCTTGAGAGGTTGATGCATGATTTAACATTTAACCTGGCATAAATAGTTGTTTCTTTTAATAATGTTGTAATGAAGTGTTATTTAAATATACATGCATATTAAAAAGTAAGTGGGATGTGGAAATTTTACCAACATCTCAAATAGGGATGCCATAGTCTCACTGATTCGGGACAGTTGTGACTTGTGCAGAATTCACATTTAATAAAAAAATTGCTATCTTTTCTAACAAAGGGAAAGATTTAAATAATATATTACCTTATTATCCAAGGATATTTCTAATACAGTTTTCACATCATCCCCTAGAGTTAGAAATCGGGCATCTTTGATAGGAAGATCTTTCTGTTCACTTGAAGCGAAAGGTAATATAGGTTTTGAAACTGCAACATTAACATTATCTTGCTAAAACGATAAGAAAACTTTTAAAACATCAAATACAAGAATAAAAATAGAGAATGGAATTAAATTTACTATCAAACTCACGTTTTCAAAACATTTGTAGGTTATTTCAAGGAATTCTGCAGGGATCAGTGGTAAATGAAGAGTCACTCCGGGAAGGAATGAACAAACGTTTGTATTTTTGTCGTTAGACATTTTGATTTAGTATTTAGAGAAATCACAAGAGAACATATGGTAACAAATTGGTTTAATTTTCAAGGTTCGCGGTCGAGACTTCCATAACGAAACTCTGACGTTTGTAGTTTTGTAGTGACTAGTGACAGATGTTAATTTTCTCTATGTCATTCGACCGGGGAGTAGTGATGTTCATTCGATTCCGAAGCAATCGGATTATTCGAAAAAATTAAAAAATCGAACAAAACAAAAATATCTGTCAAAGCCAGAATTCTATATTTGAATAAAATTAAACAGTTGGATGTAAAAATCTTAATTTTGAAATCAGATTTTTCAGTTTCGAAGCAATCTAAAATCTAATGAAGAATTTTTTTTATTTATGTTCATCGGAGCTGACTTTATTTAGGCACAGGAAATGTTTTAAGTCTCGATGACTTTGAGTAAGTTTACAAGCTACTAGCAAGCCTATATAATATTCACTATCTGCTAGTAAATTCGCCCAGTGTAATCGAATTACTAGTTATCTAGCAGATTGTGAACAATTTACGAAAAAAGTTGAAAGGGGGTCAACTTTACTCGCTACTCGCTAGCGTGTGCCACAAGATGGCGGCCAATACCTACGGATTTTTTATGATGTAAGTTGAAAAAAAAACAAAATGTAAACATGTCACCGGAGACCAAAATTACTTTCACTTTTTTTTTCCAAATAATGTCATGAATCACTGATTAAAGTAAGTCAAGTACCTTCCTTAACACCGTGTATAAATATATTAAAATATTTCTCGTAACATCATGGACTTGATGATTTTTTAGTTGTAATATTAATTTTAAATCCATTTCCATTTTTATGTACATTCTCGTTAGATCTTTTACCAACACGTACACGCTTATACTTGGGATTTAGATCAGATGCATAGCTACTGCCGTATCAGCCGTATCAATGATACGGGGCCCCCGGGCTTTTGTTTTTTTTTTTGTGAGAAGTCTTTACCCTTCATTTGGGCCCCCTAACAAATTTTGATATAGAGCCCCTTCAAGGCACGCTACGCCACTGATTTAGATATCTTGTTAAATTTTTATTACATATTCCAACAGCTGAGAAACATTATCTGTAATCTAACATCGTTCGGCATGCAATAACGCCGGAGCAATGGCGTAGCTAGCACTGGTGGTCCCGGTGCGGATAACATGGTGTCACCCCAAGAATGAACGTAGTGTCACCCCAAGAATTGGTAAACCTCAAAATAGGTTTTGGATAATGGCCTTCTTCTTTCGTATGGTGGGGGGTCAGAGGGAGACAACTAGGTCTGCGAGCCAGTCTAGAGCCTCAGGCGTTGCCCTGTGGACCTCATCAATCCCCACAGGAGGCCCTCCTCGGGTCATCCCCACCCCCCCATCGGGTGACACCCGGTGCGGGCCGCCCCCGCCGCTCCCCCTAGCTATGCCACTGCGCCGGAGCATGGTTGTACAAGGTCGCTCAAAAGTCCTCCCTCGATTTCCAAATGCAGCAGGTAACTCGGTTAATAAAAATCTATAATATAACACAATTATTCCGCGTTCTTGAATACAGCGATCCACGGTTCGTCAGCGTGTACGAAACACCTACTCGTCCACCCAACTCTCTCGGCTTAGTATCATTTTACTGTCTCGCTCACCTACTCGGTACGTGTGATCAATGCATGACTGTCTCGCCCTTTAACTCGGTCGAGCGCTTGGTGATGTGTTTACACGAACCAAGCATTCGGCCGAGAGCACTGTCTCGCCCATCTACTCGGTACGTGTGATCAAGTCACTACCGGTAGTTACTAACTCAGTGTCAATGATCCAGACAAACCTCACCCCCATGAACCCTGGCTAAAGTCACCAAGTTCTCCTTCTTGAGACAACTTTTCGAATAACCCCATCTCGTTCAACCTCAGGACAAAAGCGATGAGTGTTAATAATTATTTTGCACTTACGTGACAAAATTTACAATAAACATAAACGACTCAGGGGGTATTTCACCATCCTCCTGATAGCGAATCCAAACGATAGCGAATATTAATAAATAAACAATTAAGAACTCATAACATGAAAAAACTCTGTTTACTTATCCTAAATAATATAGTCTCTATTTATAGGTTCAAGTACTCGGACTTTTTGAATACACAAATCGTTTTTCATTAATCGAAAATGTACTTTATAGTACGGACATTCTATGAGAAGCAAGGTGTCAGCTTTAAAACAACACGCTGACCATTATATAAAATTGAGTATTATAAAATAATAATATTTTTAATTTATGCGGATTGACCCGTATTAAAAAAAAATGCGGAAAGGCTACCATTTATTAAAAATACACTGAACTTTGAATTTATCTGCGTTATTTTGCTTCCAGGCAATTAATTATGTTTTTTGTAGGTGCATAATTTAAGTTTTTTTACAAGCAAATTTGAAAAAAATAAGAGTTAGATATTTATCTCATAAATTTCAACTCATTTACAGTATCTAGGTACCTACGTCATATGTAAATATCTATATAAATTTAGTGGTTTCATGATAGTTGATCAGTCGACAATTGGCCCCCGTGTACTTATATATAATTTGCAGTACAATGTATACCGCCGAATAACAAAAGTAGTAACAAGAAACGTGTTTTTCAGATAATAACAAAAGTAGTAACAAGCAATGTGTTTTTCAGATAATAACAAAAGTAGTAACAAGCAACGTGTTTTTCAGATAATAACAAAAGTAGTAACAAGCAACGTGTTTTTCAGATAATAACAAAAGTAGCAACAAGCAACGTGTTTTTCAGATAATAACAAAAGAAGTAACAAGCAACGTGTTTTTCAGAGCCCAAATGACGTCACACACACACACCCCGCCTCTTACCGCACGGATTCGGCTCGTTTTGGCGGGCTTAATAAAATATAAGCTTTGAGAATTAATTTAATTACGTAAACGAACTTTAAAAAAAAATACTAGCATTTAAGTTTGAATGTGAACATTGATAAAAAAATGGACTCAACTTCCTTATTCTCATTCCTTCAATATTTAAAATCGAACGTCTTATTTGCACGGGGCAAGTTGGCGAAAAAGTTGTTTTTATTTATTTTTTCCATAATTTTATAAGAATGAAAAAAGTTAGAACATACAAAACCTAAATAATAGTCTAAGCCATAAAGAGGTATTTTTTAAAAATTGTTTCTTATGTTACTTCATAGTTAAGTCACGCAAAAACATTTTTTTAGTGGTTTACGCTTATATTTTTTGTTACGTAAATAATAATTTTATTATAAATCTAATACATAGAAAAGCTAGGTAGTAAGCTTCAATTTATCGTAGCATATTTTTTGATATTCATAATGTAAACCGATTCGTAAAGATTTATTTAAATAGTATCTAAATGGGATTGTATTTTTGAAGTCGATTTTACGTTTCAAATTTGGTAAATAATGCACAACAAATTATAATTTTAAAGTAAATATCATTTCGGGGGTCAACTGTCGGCGGATCACCAACTGTCAACTGATCAACAAATGATCAACTGTCGGGTGATCAAATTTAGTAATTATTATCAATAACGCGTCCTCGAGGTGATGTTTCACAGACATGACGCTATAAAAACTAACCGTTGGGTATAATTATCTGTTAGTATTATCAACATATCACAATAGAGTGTTGCATTATTTGTAAAACATTCTTACAACACAGAATGGAACAAATTTAGAATTACAAACAGAATGCCAGGATTGCATTGTGCAACTTCATCAACTAGTAAATCATTTCGTTGCCCTGGCCCCACCCTCGGCCGAACGGCGCCAGTGTTCAAACATTGTGACGTCACAAAACGTGTTCTACAACGATCCCAATTGACAAAAAATCCCAAGCGTCACAAACCTCTTCTATTATGGCTGTGTACGAATTTAAAACCATTAAAAAATACATTAATTCTCGACTTTGTAACTCGATGTTTTTATCATATTTTGAACGAAATCTTATTGATTCTATTGCCTTAAATGCATTGCGTGATATTTTAATTACTTTTGTGTTAAAAAATGTGTTTTTGTCACAAAGGTAAGCGCATATTAGCTTGTGTTTGTAAGGCGTTTAAGATATTTTAATATTGGGTGAGTACTCTGAGTATGGAATCAGCTGCTTGACAGTATACAAAACACAATACTCAAATCCAGGGGCGTTTCTCTTGGCTTTAACCTTGAAACGCCAAAAAAAGGTGCAAATTCTTATAGATAAAGATGAATTGTAGATAGTAAACGGAAATGACAAGTACGCCATTGAAGCAGTATATCCGGTCGGGTATTCAAACAATTGTCAGTGGAAAGTCGGTTGCAAGTTGCGTAATACACGTAAATATTTTGAATTTGGTTTTTGTTTACAATTGTTAGCGTCAGTGACAGTATTTTGAATTAAAAATGTTGCTTGATGAAGTACTTCGAGGGGAAAATTAAAAAGCCGTGCTGCGTTAAAGGCTGTGTAGACAGGTTTTCGGTTCGACGTAGATATCCCGACCACAAAAATGAAGAAAGTCAGTTTCGGGAATGGTCGTGGAGATTTTATTTTAAATCAAAAAATATAGGTGATAATCTCTCATCCGTTATTACAACGTCGTTTTTAATGTTTCACCGATACTTTATTTGCCTATAACTGAGTTTATTTCTTATTGCAGACCCCGAAGTGTACAATATTGCATTGTGATGCCTAAGAGATCACGATTACGTCAAACGTCAAAAAGGTATGTTATCTTAAATTGCATCATTATTCATTTTTCATTTTTATGTACTCAGATTTAATCTGCAAACTTCATATCGTTCGCTGATGACAAAGCTCTGGAAATTATTGCAAATCGTAGCATGAGAACTTGAATAGTTTTTAATTTTGAAACACCCAGGAGCACCTTTTTATTTCTGTCAGAAGCTACGAGAGCAACGTATAATTCTTGTTTTTTCTAGAAGTTAGCCTAGAAATAACACTATGGTTTGTTCACAAACTTTGGTTAATTATATTTACGACTTCCCAAGGGCCATCGGTGTGGTTGCCAAGGGGGGTTATATTTCTTGAAAGGGAAAAAATAAACTACTTTTTGTCCGCAAACTTCGGTTAATGTATTAAATATATTTATTTCAGAACCAAAAGTCTGCGCAGGCACCAGCAGTGAGGTTGTTCCTGCCAAAAGGGTCCCAGGAGTTAACGAAGGTATGTATTTAGCAAACTTTGGCACACTGAAAAAAAAAGATTTCCCGATACCTACAAATGTGCGTTGATAAAGGCATTATTGAAGGATGGTATGAGTAAATGAGCATCCACCAATTCCCAAGCCTTTCCAGGTATCTATAGTACCCACCTGACCCGGGTTTTTGCTGCTAGCTCAGAAGCCGTATAAATTTTATAATTATTTATTTACACCCTAGTGGGCTTTTACAAGATAAGTAATAGATTTTCCAATAACCAGTGAGACTTCATTCGGTTAAAAAAAAAACAGCAGCCGAGTGCTGAAGGCATGTTCCCAGGGCAGCGTCTTCAAAAGGACCCTATTCGAGCATTTCTAATGATTCCTTAAATAGATAGAGGAAGATATCAAAATTTTAGCTCAAGAAGGAGAAAGTGGAAGACGTAAACTTGGGATACACGATAAGGTGTCTATCGGGGCGGTTGTGCCAAGCAACATTTTGAGACCTTTCACGCAGTTCTAATCAATCATTGTTGAGTGATTTATTTTAATGTGTTAAATATATTTATTTCAGACCAAAACTTCCACCTAGGGACCAGCAGTGAGGTTGTTCCCGCCAAAGGGGTACCAGGAAGTAACAAAGGTATGTGTATTCAATTTATATTTCTTGGAAGGGAAAAAAATTCAAATTTTTTGTTTCTAAACTTTGGTTAATGTTTTAAGTATATTTATTTCTGAGCAAAATATCTACCGAGGGACCAGCGGTATGTTTGATCCTCCCAAAGGGGTTCCAGGAGTTTAAGAAAGCATACATCTATTTTATTTTGTCGAAGGAAGCAAATACTTTGGGGTTTGACATTATATATTGAATGAAAAAATACACTTTGTAATACACCACTTTTTATTATTAATATTTAACAGCCGATCGGGTTTCGCTTAACTCAAGCTTCATCAGGGCTTATTGCACTAAATAATTATGCATTTTCAGAATTCGCCAACCACCTATTAGAAACTCATTACTCATTTGATAAAACGTCTGCGACTACAATATTACATGAAAATACAATTGGAATTAGGTTAAACAATCAAGAAACCCTCAAAATTAAGAAAGCCGTTTATAATAAATCAAACATAATTAATAATCAAATAAATTTAACTAATAGTCCCATATTTAATTTATTCTGTTAATCTCCGCTGAAACTGTTTGCTTCTCCCCCTATCTACCTATCCTGTAATAATTTTGTCTCCCTCTTTTCTATTTTATCTCTTTCTGTCACCAATAATATACCTTCTTTCAAATTTCCATTGCATTTTTTTCATTTCTTATATACGTATATGTATGTAATTAGCTTTAGGCAATAAGCCATGATGAAGCTTGAGCTAACCTATATAATATACAGTGGACCCGCGGTAATCCTACACACGTTTTGCAGGGTGATGTCGGATTATGGAGTAATGCCTAAGACCGGAATTTTTCGAATTTTTTTAACCTTGTAATCAGACAAATTACAAATCAAAGAATCTATTTATATAATTATGTAAATATATAATATGTATGTGGAATTTAGTAAATTAAACATGACAATGGAGAGCTATTATTTTATATAACATCATCAAAGGATAATATGTTCCAATCAATTTATAACATATTCATTTCTTGTTTTTGTGTTTTGTATAGATACAATCAAATTCAAACTGAAACAATACACGTCGAGCAGAATAGTGGCGCGTACAAGTTACAACCTGTCAAACATCAGGCATGTCGGATTACAGGGGGCGCCGGATTAGCCAGGGGCCGGATTACCGTGGGTTCACTGTATATGTATGTAATTAACTTTAGTTAATGTAATAAGCCGTGATGAAGCTTGAGCTAACTTATATATATATATATATATATATATATATATATATATATGTATGTAATCAACTTTAGTTAATGTAATAAGCCATGATGAAGCTTGAGCTAAGCAAAATGAATTATTAATAATGAAAAGTGGTTGGTGTACCACAAGGTGTATTGTTTCATTTAAAATATTTTAATTTAATGAAACAACTATAATAACTTTGCCCCCCCCCCCCCCCCCCCCCGTTGTGACAGACCAAAACTCCAGCGTTGTATTCAATATTCAGTACAACACATGTCGAGTTTTGGGAATATGGTAGAAATGTTGCAGCAAAATGGGGGTCCACCGAAACCAGTAAAATTTTGAAAGTGGTCCATGAGGAAAAAAGTTTGGGAACCTCTGATCTAACTTGTATATTTTTTCTAAAATTCCTTCAAGAACTAAAATACATATTCTTTTTTTTTCAGATATAAGCATTCCTGTGGGACCTGGCAGTAGTTATTCAGTCGCCACACAACAAAATGAAGGTTTTATGCGTAAGCATATTTATAGCTTTTTGTTTGTAAATCATGGTTTGCTACATTTTGTTATGAAAAATGTAATAATTTTTCTCAAATATTGTCTTTCTAGGTAAGAGGAAGAGCATTTTACGTTACATTGGACCGATCGTAGCCCCGACTCCTAGGAAGAAGGTGAATTCAGAGATTCTGAGAACCAGGCATCAGCTGTGATACGTCCAGCGTAAGAATTGTACCTTGAAAAAATGTATTCATATGGCAACTCACTATAGATTTAGAAAAAATGGTCACCTTAACCCTTTGAGCAGTATGGCCGCACTATCGTTCACTATCACTACGTACTGTGGTGGCATGGCAGCGGCGCGTATCGCCGCGTATGTACGACGGAATGACTTATTTAAATTTTTCTGTTGCCGTGTTCGTAATTTCAATTAAATTATGATTTATATATATATATATTTATATTTGTCAAACATTTTTACTAATTACAAAAAAATATTATAATAAAATATAAGAAAATGATAAAAAAAATAACTCACTTATCAAAGGGTAAATATATTTTTTCCTTATTGACATTTATTTGTATTAACATTTATTTACAAATATATCTCCAATATCTCGCGTAATCTCCGACTGAGGTCTGGAGGCTAACTATCAGAGGTTCTTTTACCATATCAGGTACTGAGCTCTTGGAATATATCGCCCGTTTTGAGGGGCGCTTATTACTTTCTTGAATATCTTTCAACATCTTCTTTAACTAAAATGTGTTTAGTGCTTACATATTTTGTATAAAACTTTTTGTGTTTACATATTTTTGTACAAAGCTTTTTGTGCTTACATTTTTTTGGATAAAGCTTTGTGTGCTTACATATTTTTGTGTTTTTTAATTTTTTTTTGTGCACTTAAAGTGTTTTGTGCTTGTAAATTGTGATTGTAAATTTATTGTACATTTCATACAGAAATTTACAAAGTTATCATATTAAGTCGAATAATGTATTCATGGATATTCAATTGGATATGTAAATAATATAATAATATGACAAGTACAATGTACGTCGAGGATAAGCTGTAATACAGGCATGAATACAATATGGCCCAGTCAAGATTAGCTTCTGACTAGGCGGTGGCTTTTCTAAGTAACTAATCATGACCTAAAACGAGTGTGATAGCTACCGCCAAGTCACTTGCAAGAGCTACTCATGCTCAATCTATCGGTGAAGCTAATTCTGTGTTTTTATGTGATATATGTTTATTTCAACTCTGTGATGTTTATTCATTGTCTCTTTGAAAATAAAAAAAAATATTTTAACATGCACCTGTGAGTTTTTCATTTTTCTAAAGTAAGCAGAAAAATGTTAAAATTCATTACTGTTGTAGAAAACCATAATAATTATTTGAAAATGTTTTTCATTTATAAGGAATTCATATTTCAAGTAATTATAGGTTTTTTTACTAACTCCTAATTTTCATTTCCTCAAGACAACAGGTTTCCATCTGACAAAGCTCCCTGCTGAGAAAGTGAGTTGTAAAAAACAATGTAAAGCTCATTCCCTTAGGTTTTGTCAGATGGAACGTTGTTGTCTTGGGGAAAAGTAAAACATTTTTCTGCTTTCAAGCATTTTATTTTTTAAATAATTTATTTGGCTAATGAAGTAGGTCGTGTGTGATTATATTGTCTATGGTGAAAAAAAGGCCTTGAACTTCCTCTATCTTTTAGTCTGTGAGGTACAATTTGTTTTTCCATGGTTAGTTTGATGCAAAGATTATCTATGGTTTGATGATAAAATTGGCCCATAGAAAAGGCCCGAAGATATCGATCTAGGGATTGGTATATTTATGCTCAAATCAGTCGCCAATCCGCCAGTCGGCAATCGGCCGCTTCGTAAAACGGTAGTGAGTGTTCGGGATCGCTCGGCAGCTTCCGTCGTATCTGTCATCTGTCAAGTGTAAACAGTTCAACATTTATTATCTTTGCCTTACGAAATACAAATTTGACTTTAGGCCAAGTGATTTATATGTAAAATGTCCGCTTTATTTCGGGTATAAATAAGTCATCTGTGTGCTAGAGATTAGCATGGTGTCGACGGCCCGTTAGACACAAAATAGTGAGTATTTATATATTTCCTTTGTTTACTAATGAAAGTAAGAGTTTATTATTTTCTAGGTCACTCGCCGTTTAATTTCAAATCAACAGGTTTTTAAACATTTGTCAATCGGGTTTGTTGCTAACACATTGATATTATGCAAGCGATTGTGATATCGCTTACAAACAGCGTTGAATTTATTAAAAACAACATTAGTTAGATGGTTTGTTCTGACTCGATTCTTTTTTTTCTTACTTAGATGGCTTTTGATATGTACATGTAGTAGAAAAGATATAGTTTTTTTTAGAATGGGTTCTGTTATAGCTTTTTACGATTATGATCAGACGAAACATTTTCATGCATGACCACTTTTTAAAAATATTTATAGGGAACAAAGAATATAATGATACAATAATAATAATCAAGTACCTACCTACCTACCTTGGTAATGTTAGAGGAATATAAACGCTAGAAATATTTCGATTCTCATGCCTACACAATTTAAAATCGCGCATCGTACATCGTACATCGTACATCGCATTTGCACGAGGTGAGTAAGCGAAAAAATGGCTTTTATTTATTTTGTGCTTAATTTTATAAGAGTGAAAAAAAGTTAGAACATACAAAATCTCAAAAATAGTCTTAGCCATAAAGGGGTATTTTAAAAAAATTGTTTCTTATATTCCTTCTTAGTTAAGTCATGAAAAAACATTTTTTTTAGTGGTTTTCGCTTATATTTTTTGTTAAGTAAATATAAATTTTATTTTAATTCCAATACATAGAAAAGCTAGTAAAAGCTGCAGTGCCATTCAAAGAAATAAATTGATTCTCCCTGCATGCCTTTTCCCGTGCGTCCCGGTTCCCTCCCCACCTTCCCCCTGCCTTTCCGCCCTGCCGCTAAAATATATGAAACACACACATTTTCATTTATACGAATTTCATAACGCCAGAGCTTACCATTGTATACAGCCTATATGTTATTCTGATGTATGAGCTATATTATTGTGAAGTTTCATTAAAATCCATTCAGTAGTTTTTGCGTGAAAGAGTAACAAACACACATACCTACCTAGGTCATCCATAAAAAATTTCGCGTTTATAATATTAATAAGATTACCCCCACTCAAGAGGCCTTGTGAAAAAACATCCTTCAGGGGCATATGTCATCTTTGGGGATGCTGTGTGAAGGGTCTTTTTAGGAATAGGAAGGGGAGGAAGTTCTGGGAAGAAAATATTAAATAATCCACAAGCCGCCACATTTATGGAAATCACACTTCATTTCAACAAGAAACAACTATTTACGTACACAAAATAGGTTATTAGGTTCTTAGTTTAGGTACCTAAACTAAGTAATTCATGCGTATTTATATTGAAACATCGTCAATATCATCAATTAAGCATCGAAAAAATGTAGAAGAAGCTGGTAGGAATCTGGGGGTTAATGTATTTAGGAGTGACGAACGTATGAATTCATCCTTCTCACTGCCGTGCAAGGCGATGGGTCGAGTGAGTCCGGATGGAGACGTCTAGGTTACGTCTCCCTCGACCAGTCTCTCCCGATTCGGCCCGCCACGCGGTAGGTGGGCAAACACATTCGACACCTAGATAAACCTCACTCCTGTTAAGTCACCCAACGTAGCGAACTACTTGGGATGACCTATGCCAGTGGTGTTGGTTATCCAATACATGGTTCCCGGGGTGTCGGTACCCTTACCCACCTTTCAAATTAGAATTTTTTTAAACTCAGGTTGGTATTTTCTGTTTATTTTCGAATCCACGATTTATACGGTTAGTAAATTATGTACCATTATTATCGTGAGGTCACCGGAAATTGGTTATTATGTCGAAAACCGAATATTTGGCTGCAATTTGGGACGAATATGTCTATAATTAATACCACCTACTTAGTTATGACGTTTTATCCAGCCCGTGGGAATACATGGGTTTAATTCAATCGATTCTCAGTAATTTATTTCTGAAGAAGACCCACCTAGGTAATTTTTTGAATTTGTTTGACATCTGATCGCCGAGAAATTTGAATTATCAAACTGTTGCTGTCACTGTCGCTGTTTGGTTCTGAAACAGTTTAAAAAAAAAACTTAATCCATATTCCCCAAGTCCTTCATGTATTTCTTTCTCTTCCTCCTTTCCTCAAAGTCTTTATCAGGAAAAGAAGAAAATGTTCTTACCTACATGGGGAAAATTTGAACAATATTGCCACCCAAGTTTGCATTACCTACTTGTAACAGTTGCAATTTGATAGTGACATGGCTCACAACTCGCTCTTTCGAAATATCGCAAATAATAGAAAATTTCGTTTTTTTATTAAATAAAAGTGTCGTGGCTTGAACCTGGTGTTGTGCCAATCTATTTGGGAACCCAGAATCGATCCTGAACAGCCTTAAGAAGCCGTCAAAGGTAAGAGACTTCCTTTCATAACCTATTTTCCTTCGATCATACTTCAGAACACAATCCATGGTCTATTCGTCATAAAAAGGATTTACAGTACACATTCTCGTGTCGTGGCATCGGCCGCGACAGTCGCTTTATATGTATATAATCAATGTGAATATTTATCTTCGTTATTTGTTTTTGGGGTGTTATGCCGTGTTGTGTAATTGTGTGTAGTTATGTGTAATTACACATCTGCCCAAATGATGGACACTGTAACGCTGCCCGAAACGTTGTCTAAAGAAGGAGGTAGCGCAACACGGCATAACACCCCAAAAACAAATAACGAAAATGCTTTGGGCCGTGAAAATCTAAATATTGACAGTTTTGTAAGAGTTTTTGTAATGATTAAACTTTTCAAATGTATTGTCATGTGGCTGTAATAATCCAGAAACCTTCGCGAGGATGGAAAGAAGGTATTTTGAAAGTTTCTAAAATTTCATTTGCTTAATATAGCAATACACAGACAATTCCAAACTTCTACATCCTCTAGCAAACATATTTTGATTTTATACATATATATGTATATATAGTTATATCAGTTAAGAAGGTACCAATGATTATTAAAAAAACACATTGCTGGAAAACAGATATAAAGATAAAGATAAATTCCTCGAGGACAATAAAATCCTTTCAAAAAACCAATACGGATTTCGTAAAGATTGTAGTACTGCTGATGCAATTGCAACATTTACCAAACTGATATCAGATAACCTCGATAAAGGCAATAAACCTCTTGCTGTCTTTCTAGATCTGTCAAAAGCCTTCGATACTATTTCCCACCACATTCTTCTAAAAAAACTCCAACAGATTGGGATAGAAGGTACTGCCCTGAAATGGTTTAAAAACTACCTCACACAGAGATCACAAACAACCGTCATCCACTCTAATCAAGAATATAGGAGTAAATGCTTACCTATCTCCTATATATGGCGTGCCCCAAGGGAGTGTTCTAGGCCCGCTCTTATTTCTCATTTATATGAACTCCTTGTTGAATTTGGATATTGAAGGTAATATAATATCTTTTGCTGATGACACTGTTATCATATTTACAAGTAAAATATGGAAAATAACAATCGAGAAAGCAAATTCTGGACTGAACAAAATTAAAAAATGGCTAGACTCTAACCTCCTCACACTAAATATTCAAAAAACACAATATATACATTTCTCAATCCGAAAATTCACTCTCCTAGAAAACCTTCCTAAACTAATCATTCACTCTTGCCCACAAAATCTAGACACCCCCTCACAATCTCTAATTAACAGCTGTTCATGCCCAATTCTCAAACCGTCAAATGAAGTAAAATACCTAGGGGTCATTATAGATAATCATTTACGCTGGGAGGCTCAAATCAACTCCATAACAAAGAGACTCCGTAAGTTATGCTATGTTTTTTATTCTATTCGATCAATCCTTGATCTAAAAACACTCAGAAGTGTTTATTTCGCTCTATTTCAATCTATAGCAACGTACGGCATAATAGGATGGGGAGGTTGTGCAGCATCCATTATCTACCCTCTGGTGACTATTCAAAAAGTTTTGCTAAGAATCATCTTCAAATGTTCCCCTTCTCATCCATCAGAGCAACTTTTTAAGAAACTAGCAGTCCTTGACATTCGCCAACTGTACATTAAGATAATTCTCATCCATATCTGAAAAAATGGTTTGATAAAATCCACTCAAAAAGATATACATACACGCTACTCAACTCATGCAAAATGCATAATACCTATAACAAAAACCACTTTCTCACAAAGGCAATACTCATACATCGCACCTAAAGTATACAACACACTAGATAACAACATCAAAAGATCTAATACACTTACTCTCTTTGCAACTGGAGTCCAAATATGGATATCCGTAAAGGGTCGACAGTTTTTTAAAGAATTTCTTTAGAAAATTTATTTGAAGAGAATTATGTCATTGATTTATTTAAATACAAGCTTGGTGGGAAACAAAGGTCAAGTGTCATTATCTGTAATTCAAATTAAATTTTGCCTTTGAACAAAATTATCGTTTTCTGATATTTTCTGCTAAAACAGGGATAGATGGCAAATCCTAGTATGAAGGTCAACTTTTGCCAAAACCGCTTTTGCAAAATGCTAGCAGCTTTACTGCATTTGACTCCTTTAAATGATATATTGAATCATAAAAAAATACTACTTACTACTAGCACACAAAAAGGAATTTTTTCTATTTGTTAAGGAAAAATATTTCTTAATTTTTATTTTAACTTGTTGTTTCGTCTCGTGCATACTACATACTTATCTGTGAAAAGTGCTTTGCCATTGTGGAAGCATCATCTACATATTATTGTTATTTGTACAATATATCATATTACTTCATTTATCTGGAGGAAAGCATCATTTTATTTTATTTTCATTGTAAAAATATATTTAAACTTTCAACTTTTTTGTAAAATGCGGGAGAAGAAAATCATTACTTTACCCTTTCCACTTAAGTCTTTTATTGTTTTTATTACACCAGCACTTTAGTTAAGCGAAATAGCGAAATTTAAGTTTTAGTTATTTTTTGTAAATAAAATTGATATAAGTTTTTATACCGCACAATAAAAGTTTTTGTTTGTAAAGTACTATATGTAATCACTATAATATAAATAGCCGAAAATTTTAATTACTTTTTAAACTAAAATCTTAAAACTGTTTCGCACCACTGTGTACCAGTGCCTACATGTTTCATGGGAGACGTATAGACACTAGTCAAAGAGCCCAATACCACCAGAAATCCACTGTAACAATAATAATTTACTCCAATGTCCAGTGTAATTGACTTGAAACATGAATTTATTCTAACATTTATTGTACAAAAATTGGTGTAAAATAATGTACCTACCAATATAACTACGTACATACGGATTCTCATTATAATAGAAATCCTTTCATATTTGCATGCTCTAAAGTACTTACTTCAACTTTATATATTTTATAATTACATACTTTCTATATTCTTTCATGTACCTACATGCGTTCTATGTTCTATACTTTTCATATTATTTTATTTTATATTCTACTACATTCTTCCATACTCCTTTATATTACTCTACGGTCATTTACATTCTTTTATATTCTTTTGCCTTCTTCAATATTTTTTAATATTATATTTTTTACTTATATATATATATTTTTTTTTTATTTTATATTCTAGCACATTCTTTAAATTGCATAAGTTAATGTACTGTATATGAAAATCGACCACCACAACACGGGCATGTGCCTAGTATGGTGGTCGAAAAATCTCCGATTCATGTAACAAACAATTCAAAGAATAAAGAAACTTAAAAAAAAAAAAAAAAAGGAATTTAACAGTTGGTATCTGGATTTTTTAAAGGTGAAATTATTGTGTTGCAGGTGGTTGTAGGCATAACAAAAATAATTATTCTTTATTCTATAATTGTAGATGTTCCGAAGAACTAACATTGATCTCTTTTATGTGAATTCACATGTGGGAGACATTCCAACGCGTGTCCAACGTGTTCCAAGTTCCAACGGGTCGTTTTTACGGCTCGTTCTTTTGCTCAAGAGCTTGGAAATGAATTTAATAATCCTCCTAAAACATGGAACCATTCTTGATACAGGTTTACTCCTACCTTTATATATAAAACAAATCTTCACAGTTTTCACACAATCTCTTCATTTATTTATTTATTTAAGGAACATTAACAGTCTTAGTAATACAATAAACATAAGAGGATGATAAAAAACAGACCAATTATTAATGTTCACAGATAGGTATTTAGAAACAAGACTAACTGAATATAAACTAGAATATTAAAAAAAATAATAAGAGTACAAATATGAATTCAACAAATGGTAAACTAATAAACAACATTAAAATAAGTGTGATTATAACTGAAATAGACTGCAAAATAGGGATTTGGGTTGGGAAGGGTAAGGGGAGGAGAGGGATAAGGGAAAGTTGCCACGCAAGTAATATAAAAATATTAGATACAATTAATTCATGTGTTATCCGCACCTAGAATGTTATACAGTGAAGTTCTGTAGCGACAGTAACTAGCAGTAAATACGTCAGCACGTGTGTCTATATTTGCAAATTTGTTGTTATAGTAGTTACATGTCCTTTGTATAAATTCATTTTGATTGGAATTGGTGTTGCATCTATCAATATAGAAAAGGGTATTTTGTCTACTATATCGAATGGACGTGTGGAAATTTATTTTGTTTAGCAAATCCGGGCAGTCAACTTTTGAGTTAATAATTTTGTACAGGAGCATCTAATATTCATGTAATATATGTAGTGTTGTGTAATCTGTGCTGAGTTAGAATAAATTAAAAACAAAAAAACGGGTTTCTGGATATTTTATTGAAAACAATATGTGGGTAACGTAGTACAATTTCATAGTAGTTTAAAGTTTTATCGGTCGTTAAAATAATACGACTAAGTTTTTTTTATTATTCATAATTCATAACATTTCTAGGTTACATTGAGTACATTAGCAAAAACAAAACAATTTATAAACTATAAATTACAATCACTTCTATATGTTTCAATTATAAACTACTAGCAAAAGGAAGTGCGCCGGTTCGGTTGAATTTGGCAGCCACCTCTGGTCTGGAGCCCCAAAATACCTGAAAAATAAATAAAATACCCTCGACTCTGTGCAGAAACGGGCGGTCCGTTTGGTAGATTCTCCTAAATTAAAAAAAAAAAACGGATCTTTAAGCACAGGCGTCGGGTGGGAATGCTATCCTTGTTCTAATGGTATTTCTATGGAAGATGCTCTGAGGAAATAGCGTCATTGATCCCCTCGGCACCGGTGCATAGTCGGGAAACACGCCAAACGCGTGCCCAACATATGTACACGGTTGACATTTATCACATGAGAACGGGTCGCTTTTTCGACTAGTTCTTGTGTTCAACAGCTCGGTTGTGGAACGATTTGCCGGCCTCTGTGTTTCATCCTTCTTACAACACGGGTCTCTTCAAGTCCAATGATCATTACTTCCTCTCCTCAAAAAGACCCTCCACACAGCATCCCAGATGACAGAGGCTCCGAGGGAAGTTATTTTCCTCAGGGCCTCCTGGGGGGAGTTAATATAAAAAAAAAATAAAAAAATGAAAAAAAAAAGGTTTCCGGCTTGCGTTGCAATGCTACTAATAAAGAAATTGTTTCTCCCTGCGTGTCTTTTCTCATTCGCATCGTTCCTCTTCGCCTCCTCTTCCCCTCCCATGTCCCCTTCCCTTCCGCGTTCTCCCTCCACCTTCCCCGCCTTCCGATCCCCTCTCCCGCGAACCAGCCTCCTGCGATCCCCGTTCAATATATTCAGTCCCGGTATATTCAGATTTTCAAACAGCTCGCGTGCCACCTATTGTAATTTTTTTTACCAATTTTCTATTACAAACATTCATTTTTATATTTTACCAGCTTTTACCCGCGGCTTCGCTCGCATGGTATTAGGCGTAAATACCACTGATTAACTTACTCATTCACTCACTCACTCACTCACTCTCGGCGAACCCCACCTTTCCCCCTGCCTATCCTCCCTGCCGCTTAAATATATGAAAAACACTCATTTTCATCTATACAAATTTCATAACGCCAGAGCTTATTATTATATAAAGTCTATGTTACTCGCTGATAATGTAGCTTTCTATCTGTGAACGAATTTTTAAAATCGGTTTAGTGGTTTAGGCGTGAAAACGTAACAAACAAACACACGCACTTTCGCATTTATAATAATATTAGAATAGATGGGAACAATCAATCAAATTTGGTACCCAACGTAGGGGTACCTATTTAAAATAGATTTAATTTTCGATTAGATTCAATGTAATCGATTTTGGTTAGTACCAAAAGTGAATACTTCAAACAAATTCATTAATTTAAAGAGTTTCGAAAATTGAATTTTGTTTGAACAATCTTCTTTCCTTTGCAAAATGTCATTCTCAAAATGTGACACTTTTGACAGTTTCGTAAGAGTTTTTGTAATGATTAAAAAACTTTTCAGATTTATTGTCATGTGTATAATATAATAAAAATCTACCTATACTAATATTATAAATGCGAAACTGCTTGTGTTTGTTCGTTACGCTTTCACGCATAAACCAATAAACCGATTTTTAAAATTCTTTCACCAAAAGAAAGCTACATTATATGCGAATAATATAGACTATATATATTGGTAAGCTCTGGCGTGATGAAATTATAAATATTGATATATTATATTTGTTAAGCGTTTTCTGTCGCTAACAAAAGCGAGTTATTGTCAACGTCAGAAAAAAAGTTGCCGTGGAAACGATGTTGATATATTTGCGGGAAATCGTAGTTAATATATATCCATGTGTATAAATCATATCAGTCATCAGTCATCAGTCAGTATATTAATACGTGAAGCAAAAACTTTGTACCCCTTTTTACGAAAATTGCGCGGACGGAGGAGTATGAAATTTCGCACACTTATAGTTTATATAGAGAAGGAGTGTAGAATGCTAATATTTTTTTTAAATTATGCATAAAAAATACATTAAATCAATAAAAAAAACATTACAATTATGGTCGAATTTCGACCATTGGGCGACCACTAGTAAAAATAAATCTCCAAAATGTACCCGCATAACTTCCGAACGACTGCATCAAATTGGATGTATTTTTTTTACTGGTGAGCTCTGGCATTATGAAATTTAGGTGGCACGCGAGCTGTTTGAAAACTGAATGCGCCGGGAATGAATGCATGGAATGCGGGAGGGGGGATGCATACACCCAAGCAAGCATATTTTGATTTTAATACATACAGATAAACTACCATCACTTCTATGTTTCCCTGTTATGTTCGAGTTACATATTATATTTGATTTCAGCTGAGGATAGAGTTGGTTAGTTGGGTTCGTTCACCTCAGGCTGTATACTATAATTAACCACAAGCCCACAGCAATCCGAAGTAATCTTTTCTCTTGAAATGCTAATAGTGATGCGTTTCGGAGTGCTTATTAAATAATTATTTTTAATGTCTTTAAATTTATTTCGTATTGAAAATGACTATAAATTGGAGCACTTAGTTCAAGTACGATGTTTTTTTTTATCAATAATTTCATAGCAAAAGTATATAAATTATTTGTTAAACCTTTGTGTTTAGCAAGTTAAAAATGCAATTTTTTATTATTTTAAGTACCGGATTGCTACCTCCTTCCTTCTTCTATTCATGATATATAGTTTTAATTGTTAATAATTATACTCGTTAGATTAGAGTGCCAAAATTTTACCTGTTAAGGCGACGCTTCCCGGCCCAAAAAGAAGAAGATGGAGAGATATGTAATTACGAATGTTGGACAGAGCGCGCCAATATTTTCAATGACAAAATTGATGCGAAAATTGGGAAAATGCTTAATAAAACGTCTCGTTTAAAATAGAGCAAAAATCTCGTGGAAGGTATCTTAAGTATCATTTAAAGAAACATTGTGAATTTTTTCACAAATATAACTTATAAAATAATAGAAATAAACTTGTTTGAAATAATTTTCGGAGCATACTTTGTGATTTTTTTCTATCGAGGAATTTCATGTAATTTGCGTTTCGGCGTGAAACACGTGTAGATATTATCTTAAAAAATAACATATATTTTTTTAAGAACTTAAAAACTTCAAATGTTTAAGGGAGATAATATGTAAGAAATCGGTCGAAATTCGGATAGCGGCGGCTTAAGGGTCTACTATTCTTGAACACAGCGCTGAAAAAGAAGAAGATGGAGAGATATGTAATTACGAGTGTTGGACAGAGCGCGCTAATATGGTTAGTCGTAGAATAGCAGCGAAAATTGCGAAAAAGCTTAATAAAACATGACTCGTTTAAAATAGAGCAAAAATCTCGTAGAACGTATCTTAAGTATCGTTCAAAGAAACATTGTGAATTTTTTCACAAATATAACTTGTAAAATAAAAGAAATAGACTTGTTTAAAATGATTTTCGGAGCATAATTTGCGATTTTTTTCTATCGAGAAAATTTCATATAATTTGCGTTTCGGCGTGGAACATATCTAGATATTATCTTCAAAAATAACACATATTTTTTTAAGAGCTTAAAAACTTCAAATGTTTAAGGGAGATATGTAAGAAATCGGTCGAAATACGAATAGTGGACCCTTAAGGCAATACTATGGCATAAAATTATAATTCAGCATATATTTACCCCGCAGCATAAAGATAAATTAGAACATAAATACAGCACTAGATTCACGCGCAACGACAGGTTAATAGTTCCGAAATTTAATAATAAGTACGGACAGAATACAACACACCGAAGATTTTTAATTTATTATCTGACACTATAAAGAAACATAATTCTATGAATAAGGTATATGGCAAAAAATTGGTTATCAGAATTTTTTTTTATATTGATATGTATGAAAAAATGTTGAATCTGTAGATATAAGATGTAAATTATAAATTTTAAAATGTAAAAATTATAAGACCCTTTTGACAAGCCAAAGCAATAAGGAACTCCAGTGAAAAATATTATGGCTTTAAAAAAATATGTTCATATAGACCAATATACGCTGATTCTGAATATGTAAATTTTATTACATAATATTTAACGTAGAGTTTTTAAAAAAAATATTAAAAGTCCATTTTAAAACGTGTCATTAAAACACCCTGTCAAGTTGGTATTGCTGGATTTTGGCGGCGTGACGTCACCGCGCCGCGTCACCTGGGTCAAAGTTGTATAGAAATCAATAGAAATGTAAGACGCAAGCCGTTCGACATTCCGTGTTATTGGTTTATAGAGAATTGGACATATAATAGTTTTTGTTTTTATTGAAACATTATTTAGGCCTAAATAATTCAGTATCAAAAATAAAGTATCTCTATTAGTTTATCCATATTATTTAAAATATTCAAAAACTTTAACTGTACAAAAAACGATCGTATTGCCCAGTAATGTCTATTAAAACGCTCCAATGCTGAAATTCAAAATGGCGGGAGGCGAACAGCTGATTCCAGTTCCCTACAAAATTCATACTTCGGTTAGTCATGATGACGTCACACTAGATTCGGTGGTTTTCGGGGGATCTTGAAAAATTAAAACTTTGACATTTATTTTAACTATTAAAACTAACTATAAAAATAAAAATAAATATGGTTATTTAAGTTAGAAGGTCATTATTCATAAAAAAAATTGAACTGGAGTTCTCTATTGGCTTAGCAGGACTTGTTTGTTGATATGTATTGGGAGAAGTTTGTCTAGGCGGATGACCAAGACATATTGAACCCCAGATTCCTACCCACCCCTTAAACCCTTTTTCTTCCCAGAACTCTCCCTCCCTTTCCTTTCCTAAAAAAAAACCCTCCACACAGCATCCCTAAAGATGACATAGGCTCTGAGGGAAATTATTTTTCTCGGGGCCTCCTGTGTGGAGCTCATTTAAAAAAAACTCTTCTTTCAATAAAAAAAAAATAATTTAAAAAAAAGTACTTGATTAGCGCGTTTTTGTCTTTTTTAGACCATTTTTTTTACTTGCCCACGCCCTCGCTGTGCCATCTCAACGCCCCCTAATTTTCTCTGGGTCTTCTACTGCCCCCCTGAAAGTCTCAAACGCCCACAAGGGGGCGTTATAGCCCACGCTGAGAACCTGTGATTTAGGCTATTTAAAGAATTAGATTCTTAAGTATACGGTTGGGTACACTGGCTGAAATATGTAGGTGGAATAATTATACGAAGAAATTTCTGTAATTACCTGTTTCTTTTATATTATCTTCACACAAGAGACCATGAGGAAAATAATTTTAATATTATGTTTTGAATATAATCAGGTCAAGAATAACCTAAGGGGCCATCCATAAATTACGTCACACGAATTTCATGACTTTTTGACCCCTCCCACCCCCCCCCCTGTCACATTTGTGATACCCCTCCCCCCTAGAATTTCATGATTTTTCGACCCCCCCCATACCCCTTGTCACACTTTTCTACTCCCCCCCCCCCCCCCCCCCCCTTAAGGTGTGTCGTAATTTA
Source organism: Glyphotaelius pellucidus (assembly GCA_936435175.1). Lineage (NCBI taxonomy): Eukaryota > Metazoa > Arthropoda > Insecta > Trichoptera > Limnephilidae > Glyphotaelius > Glyphotaelius pellucidus. The sequence continues at coordinate 7,592,784 of OW386550.1, forward strand.
TGGATGGCCCCTAATATTTGAAAATCTCCCACTACCACCACAGTAAGCGGAAAATGTCGCTTGTGTTGTGATAACTTAGCCAGCCAGCTATCGACACTCAAACGCGGTGCCAACTCAGCCAATTTCCTTCAGAGCCTGTCGTCTTTGGGTATGCTCTGTGGAGGGTCTTTTTAGGAAAGGAAGGAAAAAGGCATGAGGGCTGGGTAGGAATCTGGAGTACAGAATTATACCTAATACTTGGTAGAAGCGGTTCCCGATATTTGTTTTATATTATTTATATATTGTTGATATATTGTTTTTTTTTACATTAGCTCCAAAGAGGAGGCCCTGAGGATAAAAATTTCCCCTCAGGGCCTGTCATCTTTAGGGATGCTGTGTGGAGCGTATTTTTATGAAAGGAAGGAGAGGAAGTTCTGTACGGTTACGGGGACGGGTTATTGCATTGACCTAGTATATCTTTATCCCATATATTTGGTCGAAGGGTTATTGTAATTTAGTAAAGTTCCCTGACGGTAGAGTTTTTGTACATACATACAAAAACTCAGCAGTTATTAGAATGTGTGCAAAAATTTACTTATTATTTACAAAGATCAGCGTTTTTTTTTTTTTTTTTTTTTCAATTATTTCTGGCTTGGGTTGAAAATGATAATTTTTGTTAAAAGTAAAATATAATTTTTAAATAATAATTTTTGTCAAATGAAATTATTTGTCTTGTCTTGTTTTAATTTTATGCTCATAACTTTACTGTGATAACGATAAAGCCATAAAAATAAAGTGTCATAATAGTGTACAATTATTACACTCATTATATACATTACAATCACAATCACTCATGATAAGCTGACTTGGTGGTTCATGTTCAAATAATGAACATGTCTAGTGTCACCTATTTGTTTTAGTTCACAATTCTCTGTTCACTGAGAAGAAATCATTTACAAAATATACTGAACAGTCACGACGTGTCTCATAATTTTATAGACATGAATATAGAGTACTTACCTGTATTATAATAGTTATTAAAATAATTGCTTATTATTTACTCGGCCATTAATTACATACTATCATTGGATAAACAACACCTCTGCTAGGTCAATAATAACCGTTTCGCTGTTTTGTGCTTTGTGGTTAAAAAAATATACAAAAATTCACTTACTTCCGTTGCAGATAATAATCGACAGATAGATCAAAAAAAGTATTTTTCAGGTATATAGTGGGATTATTTGATGTGAAATGTCTCAAAGCAATTGTTATTTTGTGTTGTACAAAAATGTGTGTGACATTTCCTGCATTTTGCATAGGTATTTTGCCTTGCAGTCAATCTTTTTGCATTTTTCTATCTACTTTACGTCGTCTGTTGGATCAAGCATGTTGAATCGCATGAGTTCATTGCCTTGTGGTCAATCTTTTTCCATTTTTATACCTCTTTTACGTTGTCTGTAAATGATCAAGCATGTCGAATCGCATAGATTCATTGCCTTGCAGTCAATCTCTTTGCTTTTTTCTACCGCTTTACGTTGTCTGTAAATTATCAAGAATATCGAATCGCATGGGTTCATTGCCTTGCAGTATTCTTTTTTGCATTTTTCTACCTCCTTTACGTTGTCTGTAAATTATTAAGCATGTCGATCGCATGGCTTCATTGCCTTGCAGTCAATCTTTTTGCATTTTTCTACCTCATTTACGTTGTCTGTAAATAATTAAGCATGTCGAATCGCATAGATTCATTGCCTTGCAGTCAATCTCTTTGCTTTTTTCTACCGCTTTACGTCGTCTGTTGGATCAAGCATGTTGAATCGCATGAGTTCATTGCCTTGTGGTCAATCGTTTTTCCATTTTTATACCTCCTTTATGTCGTCTATAAATGATCAAGCATGTCGAATCGCATGGATTCATTGCCTTGCAGTCAATCTTTTTGCATTTTCTACCTCTTTTACGTTGTCTGTAAATGATCAAGCATGTCGAATCGCATAGATTCATTGCCTTGCAGTCAATCTCTTTGCTTTTTTCTACCGCTTTACGTTGTCTGTAAATTATCAAGAATGTCGAATCGCATGGGTTCATTGCCTTGCAGTCAATCTTTTTGCATTTTTCTACCTTCTTTACGTTGTCTGTAAGTTATCAAGCATGTCGATCGCATGGATTCATTGCCTTGCAGTCAATCTTTTTGCATATTTCTACCTCCTTTTCATCGTCTGTAAATGATCAAGCATTTCGAATCACATGGGTTCAATAATAATTTCCTTTTTCGCTCAGGCATTCGCAGTGACATCTCTATTTTCCGCAATACGGTCTTCATGCACATAGTCATCATCTCCATCATTGATATCGGATAAGTCGAACATCGAACACATCTCCGTCGTGACAATATTATAAATTTCAGTAATATCGTTAATAGAGAGCATTTCGCGCGACTTGGCCATTGTCTCCAAGACTCCTAATTTCGATTTTAATTAAAAATACTGCACATCCGAAACAATGCAATAATAAACATGAAAACCACGGAACACTAACAAACTTTCACTTTTCCAGTCAAACACCAACTATTATAAAAGATTCTACAATAGGTAAACTATAAAAGTTTCCGCGGTTGCTGATATGTCTTGATTACCGAGTTAATAACTAGTTCAATGGGGACAAAATGCCTTTGGAACGCCCCGTTTGACCCCTGCATACTGAAATGGCGTTGCATTTGCTATCCTCTCCACAGGGTATCGTACCTGAAAGGGCTATATAACCTAAAGTTTTAAACAGTGTTATGTATATAAATATTTTGCATCGAGTTGCATTAATCCAAACTCACTTCCAGCCCAGAAATCGCTAGTTAAAATCTGTCGGATGCGTCTTATTACGTCCTGTATATGTGCAGATAAATGTATCCATTACCTGCTTGCTTTTTATTTTATCATAAATGCATCCTTGACTAAGAAATTTGCATTATCACACATTACAGTGCGTGGGCATATTGAAGACAGCCTAGTTCCTACCTAGGAGAAAATTGACCCAAGCTTTACAACGAGTACCTATAATATCTTGATTAAAACCAGTTTCAAACGTTGGCTTTGCTTTGTGTTATTGTAACAATTTTACAACAAAACAATTTTCCACACTTGAATTAGAACCGAGAATAAATAATAATATTATTTTTCTCAGAGTGTTTTCTCTGTATTGCGACGTTAAAATTTGCTATTTTTAAATAAGTATTTACCTGGTTACAGAAATATTTTCTGACTAAATAATAATAATTGAGATTCTCTCAGAGATATCTTGAGTTTACTTTGTATCAAATCAGTTGATAAGATAGAATTTTGATAATATTAAGTGTAATTTGGGTTTGTTGAGTCAATTATTGAACCTCAACTTGTCTGTTTGTCTGTTTGTCTGTTTGTCTGTTTGTCTGTTTGTCCTGTTTTAATAATACCAATTTCTATTTATATGCCAGCTGAAGTCCCGGGAATTGCCCGAGATTTAGACGGGTGTGCCTAGTAATTTTCCTCTTATTTTGAACGTCAATTGTGTAAAATTTCATCAAGAAGTGTCAAAATTGTGATGGAGGGTAGGATGTGGTGGTAGTTTTTTCGAAATCTCATGTGGATAGCGAGGTTTCTCATGTTTTGAAGGTCAAGTGTTTGAAATTTCATCAATCTTGTCTTTGAATTAAACTGTAGATTTGTTTGAAAAATAAAACCACTAAATCACACCTGGGCGCTCTTCTTTATATGTATAGATATTTTTTGTTAACTTTTTTTATTTATTGCCTTTTAACATACATAATTTGATAATTTGAGGATTTTAGACCACCATTTTAGGCACACGCTCGTGTTATGGTGGTCGAACTTAAATAGATTGTCAGAGGTGAAATAACACCTCAAGGTTGAGTTTTGAGATAAAATGGATTTTTTGTATTGCTTGTCAGGAATTGCATTTTTAATTGCTATGTGTAAAAAATATCCGTTGCAGAACGTGTTTGCGTGTGTAAATAGTTCTTCTTCGTGTGCCCATCATGTCCTCCCGACGTTGGCAATCATTCTGGAAAATGTCTCTCTATCTTGCGCTGCCAGAAATAGCTTCTCCATACTTCTAATACCGGTCCACTCTCGTATATTTCGCAGCCAAGACATTTGTCTCCTACCAGGCCCTCTATTTTACCTTTCAATATTAATTGGTAAAGTGATATTTCTCCCCTCGAAGTATATGACCCAGATATGAAATTTTCCTGACTTTATACGTTTTATGAGTAGGCAGGTACCTAACTATAATATCATTTATGTTTTTGCACACGCTCGCATTATAGCCCTGGTTAAAGGTCACCATTCAGAATCGAAACTTGGGCGTTGCTTGAAATGGCTTTAGCCGTGTTTAGTGACCTGGTATGTATGACTAGCTACTTCTCAAACTTCCTTTTCTCTTGTCCCTCTTTCCGACTTCCTCCAGCCTCACATCCAACAGATGAGGATGCCGTAGTTCTATTTGTTCTAAACAAGTTCTAAAATGTCAATCACACCATGCAAATTAGATTCATTTCTCAAGGAATAAATGGTAATTAGGTAATCTTGGTACAAATAAACGCCGCTACAATAATAAATATATAGGAAAACAAACTGTCTTCATTTACATTCGAATTTATAATATACAGGAAAACAAATTGTCTTCATTTACATTCGAGTTTATAATATATACGAAAACCAATTGTCTTCATTTACATTCGAATTTATAATATACAGGAAAACAAATTGTCTTCATTTACATTCGAATTTATAACATAATAGGAAAACACACTGCCTTCATTTATATTCGAATTTATAATATACAGGAAAACAAATTGTCTTCATTACATTCGAATTTATAATATAATAGGAAAGCAAACTGTCTTAAATTACATTCGAATTTATAATATACAGGAAAATAAATTGTTTTCATTACATTCGAATTTATAATATAATAGGAAAGCAAACTGTCTTAATTTACATTCGAATTTATAATATAAAAGGAAAACAAACTGTCTTCATTTACATTCGAATTTATAATGTATAGAAAAACAAACTGTCTTCATTTACAATCGAATTTACATGAAATTTCTAGAGGGCTAAACTTCTAGCCATTATATCTTCAAAATCACGCCCTTCAGGTAAAAAAAAAACGGGAATCTTCTTCATGGATGGGGGATAGGGGGCTATCACACCATATAACTCCGTTGATCGTACCGGGACTCGTTTCTGAGTTTTAGCGGGACGCACACTTTTGTACACTTTCTTTTATAATATACTAGCTGGGTTACCCGGCTTTGCTCAGGACAACATTCGAGAGTGTTCTGGAATGTTCCACAATTTATTTTATTTATTTATAGCGGACCCGACAGACGTTGTCCTGTACACAACTGTCGGGACAAACTGAAATTAAAATAGAATAACATTGAATATTCGATACTGCGATGGTAGCGCAGTCTGCCGGATCCAATGTAAAACATTCCAAAATCAACAACTCCTTAGAAATAAAAAAAATAATTAAAAGAACATTTTCCAGTGGACCAAATTGTGAATCTAAACCATTCTCGAATCCCCTTGAACCCACACAAAAAATTTCATCAAAATCGGTCCAGTCGTTTGGGATGAATTCAGTGACATACACACGGACAGAAGAAATATATATATTAAGATATTGATTAAACTGTCGCTATCCGTGAAAGAGTAGATTTTGAATTCTTTTAAATAAATTCCTACTTCTAGTATGTTATTATTTTAATTAGTACAAATAAATCAAATTTTAGATAACTCATCGAAAGTGTTGTACAGACGTACAGCGAGAAGTTAAAAAAATATAGATACATCCATTTTACATAGCTGATGGAATGTTTGTAAGCAAATATGTACTTTGTGGTGATAACTAAAGACAGACAAGCAGACTGTTTAATTATCATATGACTATCCCCTTCTTCTTTTTGAGACGGAGATAACCTGAATGAATCAATAATGGTGTTTGTGCAAGACTAATGTATTTGAAGAGACTTGTTATTAAAATTATCAAAGAAAATGATTGTGTTTGTTTTGTTGTATTCAGAGGCCCAACTATTTTACTAGGAATATGAATATAAATAATTTTAATTAAATGAATTGTTGCTTTGTTTTGAACCACTTTTTTATAATTTAATATTCCTTATCAATTGCATTTCTATACGAGGGAAGCGTTCCATGTGTTAGGGTGAACGGTGGTTTTGCGGGGTGGTTTGACATCACAAAAGGTGTAATACTCTAATATTACACATTAGGCTATTAGCCTGCTAAGCTCAGTCGGCAAGTTGTACGCAAGAATATTGATTGAAAGGGTAAGAATGGAAACAAAAGATAAAATATGGGATATGCAAGGTGCCTTTATGAGTGGAAAGGGATGGATGGACCCGATTTTCTCCTTGCTTATGCTCACTGAGAAGTTTCTGGCAAAAAAAACAGAAACTCTTCTGCGCCTTTGTAGATCTACAAAAAGTATACGACCGAGTCGTCAGGAAAAAGCTATGGAAGGTGTTGTCCAAATATGGAGTGAATACAAATCTCATACAGGCAATTGCGTCTCTGTGTGAGGGAAGCGTTGCATGTTTTAGGATGAACTATGGTTTTACGGGATGGTTTGACATCACAAAAGGTGTTAAGCAAGGCTGCGTAATGTCACCATGGTTATTCAATCTATACATGGATGATTATATGCAAGAATTGAAAGAGATGGGATTGGGCGCAAAATTGAGTAATCTGAAAGTATGTTGCTTTTTTATGCTGATGATGCGGTGATGATTTCTAACACCGTGGCGGATCTACAGTCTCTCGTGTCTAGGATGAACGAAGTACGTATGAAGAATGAGTTAATGATGATGTAAGTAAGTCTAAAGTCATGGTGTTTGAAAGAGAGAGTACGAAAACAGGTTGCAATATAGTTGTGAATGATGAATACTCGGAGCAGGTAGATGAGTTTGTGTATCTGGGTATGTTTCCGAGAGAAGGTAAGACTGATAGAGATATTGAAAGAAGGGTAAATGCAGGTAACTCCATTATTGGAGGACTGAATGCCGTTGGCGCTAATGAATAACTGTCAAAAGAAGCGATGCTAGCAGTCCACAATGGAGTCCTGGTACCTACCCTGATGTATGTCAGTGAGATAGGGAACTGGCAGAGGAAAGATGAAAGTAAACTGAATGCTATTGAAATGAAATCCCTGTGGCATATGTGTGGTAAAACCATGTATGATCGTGTGAGAAATGTGAGACATCCGCAAATAATGTAAGGCTGATGTAAGCATAATGAGTAAGATTAAGAAAGGGACCTTCAGATGCGAATGAACGAAGATAGCAGTGTAAGAAGAATATATGACGCAAATGTGAATAGTAGAAGTAGTCGGGGAACGCCCGAGAAGACGTGACACGATCAAGTGAATCAGATACTTGAGTTGAGCCATGTCAAAAGTCAGAATAATAGAAGAGTATATGTATATGAGACGATGTATGAATGTGAGAGATGGCAAAGAGTGTATGCCAAGACCGAGTTGTTTGGCGGTCCGTCCTCTCTGCCTGTCCCTGGTGGAAACGGCGTGATGGTTAGTTAGTTAGTTAATATTCCTTCTCTAGGACAGTATTATTATAAACTAAGGTTTAGTTTACATTATAATAATAGTATCATATAGAAGGTTAGGATAAAACCAAAATTAGTTGTCACAGTGTATAACTAGTAGTTTTGTTATGAAGAGTTTTTTTTGTTGACGTGTTGAATTGGCTTTGTTTGGCATAGATATGTTGATAACATTTTCGTAATTTGATCGTGTAGCAACAGACGATTAGACAATTTTTTCATGTCATTAATAGCAATTAAATATTAAAATTTACTTGGTATGCACATTTTAGAGCATTTTTAGTTTGTACGGTATGTGCACCTGGAGAATTTTTCAAGTTCGCTATAATTCTGTCGTTACAATAAATAAGATTAGGTGTTTCGGAAGGTAGCATTATGCTGAATGTTTATTTCGATTGTAATCTAGATTATTGAACAATGATGCATTTTAAAACATAACCACGATTTGTCCATTTGAAATAAATGTACACATATTATTGTAATGCTTTGCGTGATTAGGTCTGTCTTTTGAAACTATGTGTGGGTGAATCACTTCATATAAACATATTTTTTAATATTCCTTGTTTTTACGTGACGCTGTCAAGGTCTTATTTAGGTAAATCTATAATATTAACTGTAAAAATTCACATCCCTTTGAACCTTTATTCAAGAATCACGCTGCTTCGAATAGCTTTAACATGGTGAATGACTTCACTATTTAAAACATTGTTTTATATTATCGTATTTACCGTCCTATCTTTGTCATTGTTTATGGCAAATTTAATCATAATGTTTATTTTCTTAGATTAAATTTATCTTCTTGGATTAGACACCTTAATCTCTATTTATTTCATCAATTTCTATTCATTTTGTAACGTAAACAAAATATACATATAAAAGCCGAGTTGATTCCCTTTGTTCAGATATATTTATTTTGTTTATTGAACGTGTGTATTTTTTACAATAAAGATCCACATTATTTTTAATGTTGAACGGGGAAGAAATATATAATTTAAAGAAATATATAATAATCGCCTTTCCTCACCGTAAAGAGACAAGACTTATGTACGTTTGGTGAGGGAAAATTAACAATAAAAAAATATTTTTCTACCTCCAGGTATCCACTCTTGTTTTCAAAAAGAAAAATAAATCAGAGTGTGCAATTCACACGCGGTAGAATGAAGCCTTCAGAAAACTAAAGAAGCACTTTTTTGTCAATACGATGGATGATTTTTTCTTCATTTTTGTCGTTGAATTCCAGTGCACCTTTTCCTATACATTTGATCATCTTGTTAGTATTTGTGTTTTCTTCTTCGGTGTCGCCAGATGTCGCTTTCTTTTGTGTTTTTTTTGTCTGTTTATTTTGGAGTGGTTTGAAGATTGGATATTAATATATTGGATTGGATGAAATTAATTTCATAAAAATAATATATTTTTTGGATTTCGTAGAATTCGATCCTTGGTCTGCTAAAGTCTGCAAAGGTTTGTCGGGCGCTTTATATCACTACACCAAAAGAGACTTGCGTTTGTACTGTGATTTATTTATTTACTAGCTGGTTCACGGCATGCGTTGCTATGCCATTCAATGAAATAAATTGACTCTCCCTTCTTATCCTTTCCCGTGCGTCCCCGTTCCCTTCCACCTTCCCCGCCTTCCCCCTCCCTCGTCTCTTCCTCTCCACGAACCCCACCTTTCCCCTACCTTTCTTCCCTCCTGCAAAAATATATGAAATACACACATTTTCATTTATACAAATTTCATAACGCCAGAGCTCACCATTAAATACAGCCTATGTTACTCGCTGATAATGTAGCTTTCTATCGGTGAAAGAATTTTTAAAATCGGTTTAGTAGTTTTGGGGTCTATTCAATGCAAACAAACAAACAAACAATCAAATCTTTCCTCTTTATAATATTAGTATAGAAGTATAGATTACGGGGACATAGAGTATTTTTCTCTAATAGGCTAGCTTTACACTCGTAATTAAAAATTACGGATTACGCAAGATTTTGACAGGTCACTCCCAGGAGCGTTTACATATGCATCTGACTTGTGGTAATTAATGATCACGGAAGTGTTTCGGAAGTTCGACCTGTGTAACTGCTCATGCGACCGTTTACATCTGTAAATGTATTTGCGGTAAGATGGCTTCTTTTCAACAACGACCTGCTACTGTCAAATTTACGCAATTTTGTCAATAAAGTCGAAAAGGACCAAATAAAGTGCTGAAATAGAATTTGGCTTTAATTTTTTAATTAAATAATTCTCCACGCACTTTTTTGCCATCAAAGGCGAAAATTAATGGATTTCTTTCATTTTATTCGAATGACAGCTACCTGACAGCTGCCGACAGCAACCGACTTCGTATTCAAATACGTAATTTTAAAAACAGAAATATTGAGATTATTAAGGTTTGGACCGATAATTGAATAGAAGGATGCTCATTTTCAGAAAACTCAAATAAGTGGAAATAAATACTAGTTTTAGAGGAAAATAATCCAATAAAAACAAATGTCTTTTGATTTTTGACATTTCGCAACGGCGCATTTTGGTACTATTTCTTACAAAAAGTCCCTCAGCTTATCAAACTGATTTTATAAGCTGTAATTTCGCGCGGACGCGATTAGACCTGTCAAAAAACTTCCGGAAGAAGAAGTTCTGTAACATGCTTTAAATTACGTTAAGTGACTTTTGGTGTCGTTTACATTGGTAATTTGGCCATAATTCGCTTACACGAGCGAATTACGGGAAAAAACTTACGAATGTAAAGCCAGCCATACAGTTAGTAAAAAAATCTTAAAATTCGGTCCAGTTTTGGAAGGAAAAAAAATGGGAATACGAAACCTCGATTTCGATTTGATGATTTTATTTGAGTATTATAAAAGCCTTAGGTGCAGTTGTCCCTTTCGCTCGGTATTCGGGGGAGTAAGAGCGACAGTGACAGCAACAGTTTGGTAAAATACCTATTGTTAAAAAAAAATTCAAACCATTTCCAAACACAGCTCTGGATGGAGATTCATGATGTCAGGCAAATGTGAGTGAGACAGAGCGCTGGGTTAATTGGCTAACTGGTCGATAGCTAAATGGAACTGAATGGAAGGCACTTCTTATCTTCTTCTTTATTCTATGATTTTTTTAAATTTTTTTTTTAAAGTTTTTTTTATTCATTGAAATTGTTTGATACATTAATTTTAGAATTTTTCGACCACCATGCTAGGCACAAGCCCGTGTTGTGGTGGTCGAGTTATTAATCATTTAATTATCATCCATTAATTATTTTCTGACAGAATCTCTACTGTATTTTAATTATCAAATTTTCTAATATATTTTTTTTGTTGCAGTTAATAGCCAGTGAAGATGGACTGGATAAAGAAGATGCGCTGGAAGGCGGTGGAGACGAAGGAGCCGGTCCTGGAGGAGGACGATGGACTGGAGACTCCTGACGAGAAGCGCCGCAGGTGGAGGTCCGTCAGGGTCATCTATTTCACCATGTTCCTCATGTCCCTCGGCTTCAGTGTTGTGCTGACTGCAGTTTGGCCCTTCCTGGATAAGGTACAGATTAAAATACAATTCTTAATATTATTATGTATATAACTCGACCGTTTTGTATTTCGTCTTTCTGCAAATTTGTTTGTTACGTTCCGGTTCAAGATGGCGGCCGTGTTGAATAACATTTTTTTGACCCGCAAGTTTGCTCGATCGTCGTTCCTACTAATAACTGTTAAATCTGAATCTGACGTTATTAATAGGCTTACGTATGTACGGTTGAAATTTAAGAATCCGACTTCGAATACATCTCCGACACCGCGGCTTATGCAAAACCATCTTTGTACTTGAAGTTTTTTAAAAAGCCACCTTTGTAATAGAACCGAATTCAAGCAAGCAGTCAATAACGCCAAAAGATGTCGCCACTTACGTTAACAGTTCGCGTGAGGAGCATCCCTTGGCAGGCGTAAGTACTGATGGATTTGTAACTTCGTGAATCTCTCCAGATATGGAGAGATTGACCATAATATGATTATTATAGTAACTAAGTGAATATTAATACCACGCGTTTATATATTATATATGACGTCATGGCCTGTCGCGATTATTTTGTCCCGGTGACTAGCTGTCATCGGATCCGAGGAACCGGATATTTTTGGAACCGGTTCCTAACGAATTTAGAAAATGGTCGCTCACACTTAAACTGAGCGAAAACGAACCAAAGCCGCCTGCCGGGTCTAGCAGCAAAAACCTGCGGAGCGGGTTTTTAACTGCTAGCAATCAATTATTATGGTACCTACCATGACAGAGAAATTAATGAAATAAAATTTACTTGCGCAGCAGAGATTTGAACTTGTGACCTCCGGCTTGCTAGTCGAGAGCCTTTCCGCTTTGACTACGAAAGCCTTCAATAAACACAGAAAGTGTGTTTCATTCCTCTTTATTGCATTATTTGCTAATGTTCATTTTTATGATTTCCCTGTTTGAGCAACAGTTGTCGTCATCGTTTGTTATTTATTTATTAACAAGGAAATCGTAAGGAATTGCATCACCTGGATCAATGGTAGTCCGTCCTCTGCAACTTTGACTTGATAACCTTGGGCAGACCAATATTAGTTTATGGTAATTCAAGCTGTTATTTCAAATTCATGCATATTTACAATAATAAATAAATAGTACCTAATCGTGCAGTGAAAAATAATATTAGGAACGTGCGGGCGCGACCTCTATTCAGAATTGAAACGATGTGTGCTTCAAATATAACTTACAAAACTTCTCAACAGGAGGCTTGTCGCCGATCAGATGCTCCTGTACAAAATTATTAACTCAAAAGTTGACTGCCCGGATTTGCTAAACAAAATAAATTTCCACACGTCCATTCGATATAGAAGACAAAATACCCTTTTCTATATTGATAGATGCAACACCAATTCCAATCAAAATGAATTTATACAAAGGACATGTAACTACTATAACAACAAATTTGCAAATATAGACACACGTGCTGACGTATTTACTGCTAGTTACTGTCGCTACAGAACTTCACTGTATAACATTCTAGGTGCGAATAACACATGAATTAATTGTATCTAATATTTTTATATTACTTGCGTGGCAACTTTCCCTTATCCCTCTCCTCCCCTTACCCTTCCCAACCCAAATCCCTATTTTGCAGTCTATTTCAGTTATAATCACACTTATTTTAATGTTGTGTATTAGTTTACCATTTGTTGAATTCACATTTGTAATCTTATTATTTTTTTAAATATTCTAGTTTATATTCAGTTAGTCTTGTTTCTAAATACCTATCTGTGAACATTAATAATTGGTCTGTTTTTTATCATCCTCTTATGTTTATTGTATTACTAAGACTGTTAATGTTCCTTAAATAAATAAATATCTTTGGTTATGTTTTGGTGTGGTTCAGAATTGCCTTGTACTTCCTGTTTCCTCTCCTTGCCCTTTTCTTTCCATTCGACTACTGCCAGCCTCACAAAATTCCTCAAAACATTTGTGTGCGCCTGCAGTTCCTGAAAGGTGTTCCGTTCCATGTTGCCGAAACCAGTGCAAAAAACCTTATCGGTAACAACCCGCGACGTACGTAATCGACGGTTCCATGACAGTTGATCCGCCGACAATTGATCCCCGGTGTACTTATATACAACTAGCTTTTCCCCGCGGCTTCGCTCGCATGGTATTACGGGAAATTACTGTAGCGCTTGCACTTATCAATTATCTCCCCCCCCACCCCACCCCCATCCCCTCCCGCATTCCATATATTCATTCCCTAACATTCAGTTTTCAAACATCTCGCCTACCACCAAATTTTCTTCATGCTATAGCTCAAAGAAAAAAAGAATTACTTATCCAATTTTGTTCATTCGTTCGGAATTTATGCGCTTACAAACATTTCGGATGTTTATTTTTATTTAAATATTTGGAAGTTCGTTAATATAATAAAAAAATACTCTATTTATCATTCAGTCTTTATAATCGTTACGAATTATATTTTTAATACAGGACTCAAATCTGACTTTAATCAAACAACAAATACAACAAGGAAAGATCTGCTTCTCTATATACTGTGTACACCAGCGCATAAGTACAAAACAATCGATACTGTGTATAAATTCGTTTAATATACATCCCAACTTATTATTAAGGGTATTTTTGAAGTTGATTTTACTTTTGAAATTAGTAAATAACGCACAAAATTTTTTAATTTTAAAGTAAATATCATTTCGAGGATCGATTGTCGGGTCACCTTAATCAACGCAAGCCCGCTTTATTGGACATCACAGCTAATTTTAAGACTATTATTATTAAACAATGAAAAAATACATTTTTCCAATCCTTTGGCTCTCATTACTTTTCCAGTAGGGGATGCATGTTCCTCAGACCCCGAGATTAATGAGGACTTCATGTGTAGTATTTGAAATCTTATTTTTTTTTAAGTTTATGCAGGTAATTAACTACAGATTTTAAAAAAATCACCATCCTTCCATCCTTTTCCCCGGGGAACCGTTCCCACGTGAATAGCTATAGCTACGTTCTTGTGTTCACAATTGCTATAAGGCGGTACAACCCTAATAATTTTTGTTTGCTCAAAACTCACATTTTAATCATTTCCGGCGAATTCGTACTATAATAACTTTTTTTACTCGAACAGACCCCTGGGGATGTAAGTTCTTTATATTTAAAATTAATAAAAACAATACCTTACCTTTAACATATTTTATTTAACACTGTTTTAAAACTTTATAACCAGTTTTTCAACTGTAAAGTTAGCGGTAAGCACCAGATTTTATTTTTCTAGACGATGAATTAATAACTTTGGGAGGTATTCATTTAGAAATATCTTAAATATTTGTAACACGTTCTTCATAATTAATTAAAATGAACGCGGCGGAAAGGTCAAATCTCCAGGCCCGCTAGGGCGAATTCGACCATACGTTCGTCTAATACGCCGTGCCGCAGGCGTATATTTGTTTACACGCTTTATTCACTTACGTTGTTAAGATTCCCACATTATTTGTCTTCTTCTTCTTTTCTTTGATAGGGCAAATTCGACAGTAGGTCCGTCCAATACACGGGTCGCGAGTCGCAATTTGTATACACGGCTTCCTTACTTACGTCATTAAGATTCTGAATATATTTTAGGGTATATTGTCGTCTTAACTATATTTATAGGAGTTGGGGTTCCGCCAAAAGAAGATCCACCATTTAGGGTTCCGTAGCCGAAAATATGGGAAAGGTGTACGCCATAGTTAAATTGGCTCCGGGCAGAAATTTTCAAATAATTATTGCTAGATTTATCCATTCACAGAAAAGGAGTTAAACATTTTTATAGTTGGGCGTTTTAATTTCGTAATGGATGCACTTTATTTGACTTTCCTAAGGTCGTTGTTCCCAACTTTTCGATCGATAATTACGAGTCTCCAATCAGCTAAGTGATAAGTTTAGGCTCGATTCACCTGTTGGTCGGAGAGTTGCATTGGGAGGAGCGTATTTGTACATTTGAACAGTGTCGAGCCAAAATTTCGGCTCAACAATAAATATGATTGGGAACAACGGCTTTTGGTGTCATTAATATGTTTCAATCATAGAATAAAATTTTAAAAAAACACGAGAAATACGATATGGGCTTGTATTGTGATCCAAAAGTCTGGAAGATCGGGCCTTAATTTCCATTACAAAACTGTTTCATCATTATTAAATTCAAATTGGATGGCGATATACGATGTCAGGCAAGTGTAAGAGAGACAGGTATTAAGTCAGCATTGGTTTTTCTTGTGTGTATTTTTCTAGCTATTTAGTATGTATTAACACATAATACACAGCGATGTAGTCAACACATAACACAATGATCGCTTCGAATTAATTTAACAACGGTTAAATAATAATTATGCATTTATAAACCGACGTAACGAAATTTATTTTGAATTATGTTAATTAACCAGACCAGCCATTTGACCAGCTCACAAAGAACAGTGGTTTACTAAAAAATAGTGTGTCAAGGACATTTTGACCTTAATCAATGTCTTAATCGAGGTTTGATCAAGTCCGACCTTACTATTTTGGACTAGTGTACGCGCGTAAGGTGTTTATAGACCTTCTTTGCATACAATTGGAAGATGGACCAATGTAGTTGAATAAATTTTGAACGCCTGCTTTACACTCTACACTCGGCGAGACTCGAAGGAGCAAGACAGCTAGAGAAGAATGAATCGTAAAAACGATCCGTTTTGCGTACGCCTTTGTATTGTCTCCCAAAGAGATGAATAATGCTAGTTCTTCGGAGAATCTTCCATTGATATTCAGGCAGAACATCATTCCCACTTGTTGTCGGTTTTCCAAAGTACCACTAGACCCTATTGCTAAGCTGAAGACTTGAAGTAAACAAGTTATAGGTCAAAGTTGCATAATAAGCCACAGTAGTAAATCAATGCTGTTAAGTAAATGATTTTGCACTTTGATACATTATTGTAATATTTGTTGTTAGACTTTTTCATACGTGACTAATCTTGCGTTTTGTTTGCAGAAACTGCAAGTTCAGGATCTTTTGTTTATAAACAGTCAATACAACGGGTGGTCTTTTTACATTCAGTCGATGACTAATACATACAGAAACACGGAAGTTTTGCACAACAGGACAAACAAAACAACGAGATGCGATTCATCTTCCTTTGGACAATAGTTGAACCGTTTTGATCTTTAATCTTGATTATTATTTATTTATTTTTTTTTATTTTTTTTATTTTATTTATTAAGTTAAAAGAAATATAATATTTCGCTTTCTTAACTTAAATACAGAGCATATTATGTAGTAGTTTTTAATTTTGTTCCAAAATCTTAAGTTTAAATAGTTTTTTTTTAAAGGTTTTTATATTCTCTTCCGTTTTTAGATTATCTGGAAGGAGATTATAAATGTGAACTCCCTCGTGGCCAATACTTCTCTTGCCACTTTCAGTCTTTATTAATTTATTGATTACATCATCATCATAATGAAGCTACATTCCGGGGTGGCACTTAGCTTCCTTCATTAATGCTCTCTACTGGCGCCTATCCCTAGCCGCTTGTCGTCCAATTCTCAGTCCTTTCCATCCTCTTTCACGCAATAAGTCCACCTCTTCCCTCTTCCTCTGCCTGCCTCTGGGTTGCTTCCATTGGGTCACTTTGGGTCACATTGGACACGGTTTTTGCTGACTTGTCATCTGGCATTGTTTTCACTTTGCCAGCTAAATTTTCTTTTAGATTCTCGAGTTATGGTTTGTTTAAATTATTTTTCATCCATTTTCGTCAGTGATTGATTTAACGACATTAATCATCATTACTTGCCACTTTGTTGGATGCAGGCATCCCAAAGATGAGTTTGTTAACTGCTGGTCAGTACTTTGCCATGCCACATGTTTATTTATTTATCGGTATTCCTTATCACAGTTGTACTGCCCATCGCCATTTACTTCTTTGGCGTTCTTTTATTTCCTGTCCTTTAATATTCTCTTTATTCGTCAATTCTCATCGATATATTGATCGATGTTCATTGTTCATTCTTCATTTTACCTCCCTTCATGTGCTGCCTAGCGTGCATCTTTCTATCCTGTGTGCATTATTTCAATTATAAAGCTATTATGCATAAGTGTCGCGTGTTTCGTATCCATGTAGGTAGTAGAAGTAGGTAACGATAATAACGTAAAATGTTTTGTATTTTGTTCTTTTAGTTAGTTTTATTGGATTTGTGACTTAGTTCATAATACAGTTTATTAAAGATATTGTTTTTTGAGGTCTGATCTGTGAAAATACGTCGTTTTTGAAGATCATGATGTTTTGTGTCTAAAAGCACTCCACCTCAGCTTTGTTTTTCCTACAATTTTATGGATATTATTTCTTGTTCAAGATAAAGGTAATTGCTGACTTGCTCCAGCTCGGATAACGAGGATATCTGTAGGTCGTTCAATTAGTTAATCACTTTTGATTCATCCATAAACCTATTGTGGTTGACTTTCGAGAGTTCCGACAATCTATTATAATGTTTATTTTATTGTAGTTATTTGTACTTAATTTACAAATGACTAATTTATTATAACTAAGTTTTCTCTTCCTAAAATTCACCTTGAATCTACCAATTATGTATGGAGCATTATTTAACTACGATTTGTTTGGAAAATATTGCGTCAAGCTAGAAATTTCTTCGATGAATTATTATCACTATAGTGACTTTTAGAGCTCCGGGCCAAAAAGGCCCCCTTCTCTTTCGTCATGAGTTGATAATATATGGTTGTTGAAAAAAATGGTTTTGTAGTTTGTTAAAAATTAATTGCAAGGAGGTATGGCTGCAATATGTAAGGTTAGTCTTTACGGAATTTGTTTTGGTTTTTTATGTGTGGTACGTACATTTTCGTCGTATCGGACGAGGCAATTTATAGACGCGTCATCATGGGTAGGAATTCCCGCATATAATGTTTCCGCGAGGCTTAAGATGTGTTTTTGTAATAGGGGAATTTCAGAGTCTTGGTGGAGTTGGGATACCGCTGTAGTACATCGTTGTATATCGCTACAGTGTTCATTTAGTGAGTTTTATTGGAATTGTGGCTTAGTTCACAATGTGGTCTATTAATGATATTGCTACTTGAGGTCTTATCTGTCAAAATTCCTAATGGAATAATAACGTTTATGGAACTTTGTGGTAAAAGGGAGTTGCACTTTGTGCCCACATCATTGTTATGTTCACTGAAGCATTATCTCCCCGATATGATTGACGCATTGAGTCATCTTGCGGCCTGGAAACAGATTAGAAGCATTATTTTGTGGTTGTATTGTTCCTCACTGAGAACTTTAGACTTAGACCAGGGATAGGGAAACTGCGGCCAGCGAGCACATTCGATGCGACCTGCTGAAAGTACAACAAAAAATGCATTCAGAACGCGAGAATGGTTTTCTTTCACCTATGTCAGATACTCGTAGATTTAAAGTTAGATAAATATATAAATAAATATAACACTGTCTTCGTGTTCTGTACATAATTTTATAAGGGTCGTTTGTTTCAACGGTTGCTAGAGTAAAAGTAAGATTGAAAGAAATTGCCACAGTTAAATAACACGAAAATGCGCAAAAAAACTTCCAACTTTTGCTTTTACTTTCCGAAAACTGGTAGTTTCTCTAGATCTAGAGTTATTCCGCCTTTTTGACAGTTCTATTGAAGGTAAGTTACGATGATGATGGAAGATGATGATGGTGTCGATGAATTCCTCATCCAATATATCTTGCAGTGAAAATCAAAAACATTTAAACCCCGTGGCAATATTACGGTTATTTGTGACGATCCCGAATGTTTGGTAATTTTGATTTTTTTGACAAGTCTAAAGATCTCGTAAAATTTCAACAACTGGATAATAAATATTTTTTTCCATGTAATATCGTATATTTTATAATAATTCTTCATTTATTTTTAAATATTCATACAAATATTTTGATGGGAACAAAGCTGTCAGATCCTACGATGACGCGAAACAATGTGCAGCCGGATATTTTGGCAGTTGTTCTGGTTTTCAAATTTCATTTATGGCGTGGCCTAACTACAAAGTAACAAAAAAACACAAAATTACGTAGGTAAAGAACAATATTTTTTGATGGCAATAAGGTTACCACCCCTGACTTGGTCGATCCACAACGGAAGCACAATGTGGATATTAGTGACAGTCTGAACGACTCCACGAGATAAAACTAAACATATTATGTATTTGTAACACAAATTCGTGAAATTCTTTTGTTTGTTGACCTATATAAAAAACAATCGCTAATCCGGAAATGCCGATGATTGTGTTGGCAGAGAATCAAATACAAGTATTTTACTTTGTATCATATCCATTTTTTACAATTACTAACTTAACATGTTGAATTTGGGCGTATTTTGTCATTACGTAATACTTCCGCTTTGCAATAAAATCCAAATAAATGGAATATTTGTGAACGTATCCGAAATCTAAAAACTGTTTTCGAAAAATGATGAAATACGTTTTCAAATTTTATTATTAACAATCTGGTATCCGGCATGCGTTGCTATGCCATTTAAAAAAGAAATAGTTTTTCCCTCCTCCACTTTCCCTCTCCCCACTCCACTCCCCCCCCTTCCCCCGTCCCGCGAACCCCCTTCCCGAGTTCCCCTCCTCCCCTCCAAGGTTCCCCCCACCCCTCTCCATCCCCCTCCCGCTCCTCCGCTAGCTAGCCGGGGAATCGAACACCGACGCCTGGGTGGGACCCAAACGCGATGCCAACTCAATCACTGACCTGCCAACCACTCAGTTTTAAAAAAACTCGCACAACACCTATTGCAAAATTTGTATACAAATTTCATAACGTCAGATCTCACCAGTATATATAGAAACCTTCGCGGACGTGTGCACAACAATTCACCAAAGTTTCATCGCAATCGGATAATTTCTTGTACTGTTTAGGAAATAATTTCATTACGCATTATTATAAATTTACTAGTAGAAACCACCGCGGGCATGCGCTCATCAAATCACCAAAGTTTCACCGCGATCGGATGAATGGTTTAGGTTGCGCATAGGAAACAAACAAAGAAACATTAATTTTTACATATAAAGATAATTATTTTAATACGCGATTAATGTCTGGCGTTCCACGGGTATTTCAAAATAGACCACCTTTAAAACTATTTCATAATAAAATTTTAAGTATCGCTCAAAGTACACTAATATATTTTTATTATTTTACATGAAAATCGAGGTTATACTAACAATATACTTTTGGTATTGAATAAAGATAGAATTTATTTATCATGTGGTACCAAAGATTATTTATAACACGAACATATATTCTTATTACGTAGCACAAATTACGATAAGAAAAATAAAATCTTGCTTATGTAATTTAATTCATGAACCGATTAGTTACATAGGAACATAGGCCAAATGTCTTGTCAAAGGTGGATGACCGATTAGAAAGAGATAGATCATTAGGGTAGCGGTTAGAATCATTAACCTTGGGTTGGCAGTTCAACTACCGTCAGAGTTAAATTTGTTTAACCCTAGAAAGATAATCCACGTCTTTGCGACGTAAGTGGTACATAAGAATTTCTGCCTTTTTTATTTCGCAACGTAGCGCGCTGTCGGTGACCGGACAACTCGGAATGAAACCAACTCAGAACCATCTCAGATAAGTCGTTTAGAGTGATAAAAAAAAAATATAAAAAATTAATTAAATAGGTTACGTTAGGTTAAGTTATTTGGTTATCGGCTAATTTAAAATTATTTTTTTCATTGCTTTTAATGACTTTTCAAAGAGGTGTTGAGTTGACTTTATTCTCAGTTGGCATGGAACCAGCGCTGTCTATCTCAGTTAGCTCAGTTGCCGAGCAGAGCTTGCGCGGGGCGGCTCTGGTAAGTACAATAATTACGGAGAAATATATAAACCATACGTCCGAAAGACGTATGATTATCTTTTGTGTAACTTTCAGACTTGTTCGTATAGATGTGGTTTAGCGAACAAAAAAATTTAAAAAAATATTATTTTAAACTTTCATAGCATCCAAATTTCCAAGGTTAAAATTCCCAACCAAACTGAATATTCTTTATGAAATAATTTTTTTTTTCAAAATACAGTGCGCTTTGGAGGGTCTTTTATTTATCTGTCATTTAATAATTGTAAAATATTACGATTTTTAATGATTTATCCAAACTTTGCGAGCCGAAAATAATGCTTTGATCTAGAGTCGTGAAGAGATCGTGTCCCTTGGGGTAGATATGCGAAGCAAACATTGGAGGTACGCAATATCGTGGCACTTATGTAGGTTTCAAAACTCAACGTTTTCGAGGCTTTTTTGAGGTTAAAAAAATTAACCCTCTCAATACACTTTGTGAGTTTGGAGAACACAATTTTTTCCTTGACATAAAAAGACGCGGAACAAAATACATGTTCAATTTCGATTCAATTACAATTTTATAGGCATATTTCTCATTATCATGTTAATGACTTCCTCGTCTGACTCTTTATTTGTGGTTTGTTTAGCATAGCAATTTTTGCCACGAAATGACAATTTGATCTCTTAATTTACAGCGTTTAACGTACAAGTTATATCAACACTGACTGATATAAGAGCAAACACGAGGACTTCTCTATAATTTAAATATAAATAATATAAACACCGCACACGCCCTTGCCCTGGGGTGAACGACTCACTAAATGATTTTTAATCCCTTTATTATTAATAAGGCATTTACCGTAAAATTTTACTGTCGTATTTTTATTAAAATTTTCGGAGAAATTAATGCTGAGTGGTGTTTGATCTGACAACTGATTATGACAAAGAGTTTTAAACGTGACTTATTTGCTTTTCTTTTGTGTTTGATAATGTTCCTTTGTGACGGAGTACTCGGAAACTTATTTGATTGAAGATCGGTGTATTATGAGAAGGTTTTTTGTTATTAGCCTTTGTAGGTAGTCGTCTAACTTTTAGTTACTTTCGTAAATGCAGTAATGTCTAGTACAGAGCTTCGTACGCGTTGACATACATGTTATTTAGATAGGTCACAACAGCATCTATGAGAATGTTGAAAACATAAATCTCTTTTTTCTTTTCCTTGCTGTCTTTGTAAACTTGTATTTTTAAAATATTTTTTTCTCTTCAATTCAAGGCTAATGTTGTCGTCTTTGGGGATGCTGTGTGGAGGGTCTTTTTAAGAAACATAAGAAGAGGAAGATTTGGGAAGGAAAAAGATATGAGAGGTGGAAATCTGTGGGTGAATGTGACCAGGAATGATGAATGTATGAATCCATTCCTCCCAATGCTGTGCAAGTTTCCGGGTAGTTTTTGCAGAGATTCTCCCGTAAGCGATGAAAATTGCACTCTTTCTCAAATTTTTACTATTGTAATAACTTGAAAAAAAAACTGCGTTAATTACTTTGACCAATAAAATACGCGTTTTTCATCATTTTGATTGTTTAGATTTAGATAGAATTTCCATGCGCGCTACATAATGAAGTAACAACGCATGTTCTATCCAAAATACTGACTTAGGCTGCGTAAACACACGCAAAACGAACCCGCGAGCTGAACCACGAATTATGGGAAAGGAACGAAGCATCGAAATATCAACTCTAGATATGGCGTGTCTTACAAATCCGATAAAATAATTCGGTCCTACTTCGTCTTCTTGTTCTATGGCGCTACAGCCCATTTCAAGCCTTGTCCTTCAAGATAAGCCTCTATCGCCCTCTGTCCTCGGCCGTCGTCTTCCAATCTGCATCATGGAGTAGTCCTCTTGCATCCTACCTGACACCATCCTCCCATCTAAGTCTAGGTCTGCCCGCCTTTCGTTTATCTCCCTGTGGTGTGGGTGTCCTGTTAGAACCTTCTTCGGTACTCGTGTGCTTGGCATTCGGTGCACATGTCCGGCCCATCTTAGTCTTTGGAGCCTTAAAATGATGGAGAGTCTGGGAGCTTGGTAGATATCATAGACCTCATTATTGTGGCGGATTCTCCATAACGCTCCCTCTGCCTCTCCCTTTTCCATGTTTCAATAATGTAATCCATGTTGATAACCTGTGTACAGGGTGCGGCAGCTTAACTTCTTTTTTTAAATGCGCGCCATTCAGTCGGTTGATGTCGTGGCGGAGCGCTAGCTGGATTGCGATCACAGAACATCCGTTCGAAAAATAGGCCTCAACGGCAAACGCACGCTCCTCACTGTTCCAACGCATGATGCGACTAAACTGTGTCGGGACAAAACTTTATAGTTCCGCCTCTCGAACAAGATCACTAGCGCTCCGCTACGACATCAACCGACTGAAAGGCGCGCATCTTTTAAAAAAGGAAGTTATGGTGCCGCAACCTGCATTATGTAAAGAAACTCTAATCAACAAAGTTAAAAACGATAATATTTTGGATAATCTGAAAAACATTCACCAAATTTTTGGCTCAAGACAAAATTAACTGACGTTAACTGTTAAAAAATTGACAAACAAAGAAAAGACCGATGCGCTGAGAAAACACAAAACTGGCGTCAAAATATTATGATTATTCTTAAGCAGGCAGGAACGTGACAGCTGCCAGGCTATTTTCGTAATGTTAAATTTAAAATACAAATTCAAACAGTTCAACGTCCAAATGAAAAAATAAATATTTTTTGCCAATGTTTTGTGTTATAAATTATGACCTTGTCGTTGGATGAGCTTCGTCTCATTCCCGTACTCATTCGAAAATTATCAGTCATCACTTACTATAAATTTCAGTTATCTGTGCTGTGCGTAAGTTTCTTCTGCGTGAAATCTAGTTTCCTTCGTAGACTTTCCTTTGAATTTGATTGCCATTTTCAAAATTGGAATTGATTGTTTTAAACTAACTAACTAACTAACCATCACGCCGTTTCTCCGCAGGGCAGAGAGGACGGACCACCAAACAACTCGGTCCTGGCACACACTTTGCTTCACTCACATTCATACATCGTCTCATACATACTCTTCTATTATTCTGACTTCTTTTACCATTCACATTTGCATCATATATTCTTCTTACACTAATTTCTTCGTTCATTCGCTCTACATGCCCAAACCATCTGAGGGTCCCTTTCTTAGGACGGGTTGTTTCAAAAAATTTGATGAATTCATCAAATATTTGAAGCTAATTTTCGCGTTCTGTGTTAAGTTCTATTCAAGTTCTGTTGCTATGTCATTAAAGGCCAGTTGCTTCATAAAACTGAAATAATCACAGAACTTGAATAGATCTTTCACAGAACGTAAGAATTAACTTCAAATATTTGATGAACTCATCAAATTTTTTGAAACAACCCGTCCTTAATCTTACTCATTATGCTTACATCAGCCTTGCATTCTTTGCGGATCTCCACATTTCTCACACGATCGATCATACATGGTTTTACCACACATACGCCTCAGGGATCTCATTTCTACAGCATTCAGTTTACTTTCATCCTTCCTCTGCCAGTTCCATGCCTCACTGCCATACATCAGGGTAGGTACCAGGACTCCATTGTGGACTGCTGCCTGATTGTTTTAAGAATTCAGAAAAGCGATAAAGTGCCTAACTATAACATTTTTTGACGTGATAACTTCTTATAAATCGATGAACGCCGGCTGCACTTACGAAAAAGCGTGACTCATTGTCACGTTCCGCCTGAGCCAATCGTGCAAGCGAGAGCGCGGAACAAGCGTTCGGCCTATGCGTTCGGCTTATGACGCATCTATCTCTCTTCCACTACATCGTTATTATATGACGTTATCACGTAAAATTATCGTCCGTAAACCGACTTTACAGATAATCATTTTTTTTGTATTTCTTGGTCATTAACTGTGTACAATTTCTATACATTTGTTTTGAAGAGTTTAAATTTTCAATGTACATTTGTTTCTTCAAATATTTAATATTCTGTTACTCATATTACAATGAAAAAAAAGTAATAGCTAATCGCGATGGATGCTTTACATTGGAATGTCTAGGTGTTGAGCAAAGTATTTATCTTAGTAATTTAAATTGATTTCTTTTTGTGATGTGTGAATGAACATCATAATTGGAGACCATATTGTTGATTTATACTCAATAACACGGTAACAATAATTATCATTAATGAAAAAATAGTTTACAATACATTATTTATACATTACTAGCTGGTTCCCGGCATGCGTTGCAATGCCATTCAAAGAAATAAATTGATTCTCCCTGCATGTCCTTTCCCGTGCGTCCCTGTTGCCTTCCACCTTCCACCTTCCCCGCCTTCCCCCTCCCTCGTTTCTTCCCTCTCCGCGAACCCCACCTTCCCCCTGCCTTTCGTCCCTGCCGCTAAAATATATGAAATACACATATTTTCATTAATACAAAATTTATAACGCCAGAGCTTACCATTACATACAGCCTATGTTATTCGCTGATAATATAGCTTTATATTGGTGAAAGAATTTTTAAAGTTGGTTTAGTGGTTTAGGCGTGAAAGCGTTACAAACAAACACACCCACTTTCGCATTAATAATATTAGTATAGATATTTACGCTAATTTGTATACAGACAACGTTATTCGAACCTGTAACCTTGTCGTTCAAGGATAATGTATTCGTCTAGGACGCCTAGGTTCAGACACATGTACCAGACTTCGGAGGCTGCCAAATATCAGCGAATTGTCTTTGTTTGAATTTCGCCTAGACGTGGGTTTCTTTAATCTCCATTCAAACCGAAATAGACGTTCATCTCCTACCTACAATGTCACACTTTTATATTTTAATATGTAGTTACATTGTCAAGTTCAGGGTACTCTGAATTGGCATGAGGTTTTGGCACATGGCAGAGCCAATATTGTATTTACTGCCACATGGCACGTTTGTAATCGTAACAAATGCACGTGTAGCATCAATGTATTTACAATCTTGGCTTGTTTGATTAAAATGTTTGCTTGCATTAATTGTAAAAATAGACTTCGCGTTTTGCAAGTGCTTATTTTCATAAATCGCATGCATTGTCTGATGTAGTCGTATCCACAAGATAACTGACAACTATGTGATTAAATATGCGAGCAAAATTACAAAGTGACTCAAAGGATTATAGGTAGGTACTTGAAGCATAAATACAAAGTTTCAAAATTACAAAGTAACTCGATGGGTATGGTAGGTTGGTACTCGAAGCATAAATAATCTTTACATGTATATGATGAATGTTTCTTTGCTTATCCCGTACGTGTTCATGTATCATTCATCCGATTGCGATGAAAATTTTGTGATTTGTTGTGCGCACGCTGGCGAAGGTTTCTTTATATAATGGTGAGCTCTGGCATTATAAAATTTCTCTGGCGCTAGTAATTTGAAAAATGTGTGTATTTCATATAGTTTAGCTGCAGAAAGGGAAGGCGAGAGAGGGGAGGAGAGCAAAACGAAAGAGAAGGGTGTAGGGTTCGTGGTGGAGAGGGGGTGAGGGGGGATGGCGGGTTAGGTGGAACGGGAACGCGGAAGAACACACAGGGAAGGGGTGATAAGGGCTGGGGGACTAGGGATGGGCAGAGGGAGGGATTGCAAAGGAGACATAGTAGCGGTAAGGGACAGCAGGGGTAAATTTTGAAAATCCGTGCTTCTGACACGGACAGCTGTTTGAGGCCTGTTCACGCGTCGGAAAACCTTCTGATTTATTTATACACGCACCGAACAAAAAAACAAACTTGTGTCCAAAAGAGCTTCAATAAAACATTTTCTTTCTTAGCGTGCGTGGCATTGCAACGCATGCCGGATACTCGCTAGTATATCATACATCTTGAACGTACAGTGAGTGATAAACCTTAAAAATATAAGAGGAAATTGTAAAACCGAGATCAGACAGGTGAATTGAATGACCTTATTTAAATTTTGCACACATGAATCACATATTGTAAAAACAATTAAAGTCACCAGTCTAAGAGGAAAATCCAACGAATCATGGATGAATGATTCAACTCACCTTAAGTTAATCTGTGAATCACATAATTTTTGTAAAACATCCACCTTATTTTTATTACAATGAATGATTGATATATTAGGATTCAACTCACCTTTTGCAAATGTTGTACGAGTGAGTAAATGAATCATTATCATCAAATATAATAATTTCGGTTGTGGATCTGTCTGTCTGTGAGTGATTGTAACTCTGTTTTATGGGTCTGTCAATGGGTTCCATGACAACTTAACAAAGTGGCATTTCAACACTCCTTTAAAAGTCAGATTACAAAAAATAAAATAACCTATAACCTAGATTATTTTCATCACTTTTAATGACTTCAAAGGAGTGATGAAATTGCACATGTGCTCTTCTCGCAAAAGGGGGCCGAGGAGCTTTCTGCTCAATTTTTCACTGCGCCATTCGGGTTGTGCAGGTCGTTACGCGTAATTTGATACCCGTAACGCATACTTTCCTGTTGCAAAGAAGACTCTTACCACCGAGCCACTAAGTCGCCGACACTTTTAAAACGGCTCAGGGAGCTGACCGCTCAATTCAATACAACTGCTACTAAACCAATCCAGCTGCCCGACTCAGGGCGTTCAGTATTTCTTTTAATTTAATTAAGAAAAACCAATAGAGCCTTATCTCGAAAAAAAGGGACCTAGGAGTTTACCAGTTGT
Organism: Glyphotaelius pellucidus; assembly: GCA_936435175.1. Classification (NCBI taxonomy): domain Eukaryota; kingdom Metazoa; phylum Arthropoda; class Insecta; order Trichoptera; family Limnephilidae; genus Glyphotaelius; species Glyphotaelius pellucidus. Next base: position 7,620,468 of record OW386550.1, read on the forward strand.
CCGGTCACCGTTTTAATGAACTTGGATTTTTTTTTAAATTTTCGGAACTGATTGTGTGACGAATACTGATTAGCGAAAAAGTACCTATGTAAATCAATATCCATACTAATATTATAAATCCGAAACTGCTCGAGTTTATGACGCTTTCACGCATTCACCAATAAAAAGCTAAATTATATGCGAAGACTATATTCTGTATATGATGGCAAGCTCTGGCGTTATGAAATTATAAATATTAATATATTATATTTGTTATACGTTTTCTGTCGCTAACAAAAGCGAGTTCTATGCTGGTAGGTACTCAGCCCCCTAGTCAGCTACTGCTCCAGAAAATTCAAATATTAGAATTTGTTTTGTTTTTTTTGGACAAGCTTCTGTTTTGGAATAAATGCCAGATAAGAGTTCCTACATTAAAAATATAATTCGTAACGATTATAAAGACTGAATAATAAATAGTGTAATTTTTTATTAATTAACAAACTTCCAAATATTTAATTAAAAATAAATATCCGAAATGTTTGTAAGCGTATAAATTCCGAACTTTGTTCATTCAAAGTTGGATAATTCTTTTTTTCTTTGAGCTACATGCTTTATGAAATTTAGGTGGCAGGCGAGATGTTTGAAAACTGAATGTAAGGGAATGAATGTATGGAATGCGGTAGGGGGTGGGGGTGGGGAGGAGGGGGGATAATTGATAAGTTCAACCGCTACAGTAATTTCCCGTAATACCATGCGAGCGAAGCCGCGGGGAAAAGCTAGTATATTATAAAAGAAAGTGTACGTCAATGGCGTGCCGCTAAAACTCAGAAACGATTCCCGGTATGATTAAGTGGTTGTATGGTGGAGGGAGGGGAAGGTGGAATTATTGATAAGTGCAAGCGCTACACTAATTTCCCCATAATACCATGAGAGCGAAGCCGCGGGTAAAAGCTAGTCTAAAATATTTTCTCTTTTAAAAACGCTTTGAAATTTTAATTTTATACTGCTTTTAATGAGTAAATTGAATTCAATTGAATTGAAAAATTATAATAGTTTTAGTTTTGGTGTAGCCATCATGTACCGGATATCAAGAACTATTAAGGTACTTAGTCCCGTCGTCTGTATTGATGGATTTGGATTTCAATTGTCTCCGAAATTAGACGTGCTCGATCCGTTTTGGGTCTTCCCAGAACTTCAGTAACAATTCCAAAGTAATGGCCGGTTTCGATAGAGTGCTCAGCAATATGTCAGGATGGCCGAGTTTGCACGCTCAAAAGTGTTCTGAGATGGTCCGTTCTGTATGGCCTTGTGTATAGAAGTGGAGATATTCTAACCTGTTGTTTAAAATAAATAATTAAAAGTGTGAAGGTTGCTAGTTTATATAATAATATTATGGTGGTCGGCTCGGTGAACGACGATTACTAGTTTCCTCGGCTTTTAAGAAACCTGTAAAGACAGTTCTACGAAACCGGTTTTGTTCTTCATAAAACGCGTTGGCGCTATCCTATTAATTCAGGGGTGCCTAACCCAAATCGTTTGGTGGGCCAAAAAAATTACTAAGGGAGGCAGTCTGAAACGCTGACAGTTAGATCCGTCCATGATTACTTGTAAATTGTGGATATTACCGTTAATTTAACGGTGTTCAAAAATGCTATTATTGTGAAACTGCGACCTTCACTGCTAGAAAGCATAAACTGACTTTAAATACGCTTATGTGTGGTCCTTTGCACTCACCCTCCACTTATTAAAATCAGAAGGTATATATTAATAAATTGGTTGGAATGGATTGCGAAAATAAATTCATTGTGCGGCCACGCGCCTGGCACTTAGCAATAAATCAAAATCCCTATCGAGAGGTCTGAAATACAATACAAATGTGAAATTTACGAAAACGATTTTTCTTTTTTTTTGTATGAATACCAAAATCGAAAGCATAGGAAGCTGAGATTGGAAAAGGTTTATTATTTAATATTCGAATGCGTGCTCCTGAGTGCAGGTTCTAGGCATAGAATAAACCCACAATACTAGAAGTGTATTCAATACAAATTTCATTTGAAACATAATATGTTCCATTTAGCCCAACCGCCCAACGTTCCGTCTCACTTACACTCGCCTGAAATCTTAGATCTCCATCCCATTTGAATTTCGAAAACACAGTTTTGTATGTAAATATAGGCCCAAATTGGGCATATAATGGCTGGTTAAAATTCTTCGGATACGTGCCGTTACATCTTGCATGAATATCTTTACAATTATTATTAGATACTCGTACATGTTCACATTGATGACCGGACAACTCAGAATGAAATCAACTCAACACCTCCCTTGAAAAGTCATTAAAAGTGATGAAAAAGTTTAAAAAAAATGTTTGAATAGGTTACGTTAGGTTATAGGCTATTTTAATTTTTTTTCATAGCTTTTAATGACTTTAATGACTTTAATGTAATTATTTAATGGAATTTTATAAATGTATGCTTTTATATGGCTGACAGAGTATTGCACTCACCGCTCTGTTCGGCTGAAATAAACACTATTATTATTATTATTATTATTTAGAGAGGTGTTGAGTTGACTTCATTCTGAGTTGGCATAAAAACGTTCACAATATATTATTAAAAAAAATTATAACAACTTTTCCTCGCCACAAGGAAGAGACAAGGTTCTTGTGTTTGGTGGGGGAAATTCAAGCTCAAATAATAAAATCGTAATAAAATAATGCAAATATTAATAATTATTATTATATTTAATATTTCGAGATGCCTCTTTAAATTAAAATCAGTATCAACAAATTATTTCTATCAACAGTTATTGTAGCGGAAGATCCGGATTTTAGCGATAACCCCTGAACTTTATAAAATTTCTGGAGTCTCTTGTTTTCACTTGACTTCAATTGACTTTACTTGAACCAAACATTATCGTCTCTTGTTGTTGTTAAACATACTTATATTGTTTTAATATTACATGCCGCCTACCCGGGAACCATTTATTAGATAACCCACAACGCTGCCATAGTTCACCCCAAGTGGTTCTTGGTGTGAGGTGTGTTCGGGTCTTGGTGGCGGATGGTCTGCCCACAAACTGCTTGGTTTGGTGAAACCTTTTACCTCTCCTTTTAGCTGATCTTTTTCGACCCATCGCCTTGCATCGCAACGGGAGGGACGGTTTCATATGTCCGTCCGACACGTTGACCCCTAGATTCCAACCCGCCCCTACCCTTTCCTTCCTAGAACTTAATCTCCTTCGTTTCCTAAAACGACTCTCCACACAGCATCCCCAAAGATGACGTAGGCCACGAGTTAAATTATTTTCCTAGGCTCCTATGGATTAATGTAAAAGAAAGCAAATTTTTGTACACCGTTTGGTGCTGGGGGTACAGTGCAGAGCTTGCAAATGTAATTTATAAATAGTACCACGATACTGACCCTGAATTTTTCAATTCAATTTTTAGCCAGCTTATCGATGAACAATATATCATTATCATTTTAACGTCGTATCTTATCAAACTCTGAGATAAAATTATTGTATTTTAATTATAAACTGGCCGGGTGTGATTTTAAATAATTACTACTATTCTAATCATTCTAATTAGTTATGATACAACATTCACGTTTTTTTTACATAGTTATGTAATTCTGAATATTAATAATAAGTCATCACCTGATACATCTATTTTTGTGCGGATCAGGCCATAGACACTAACCAATTTAAATCAGCATTTTTATCTTTGATTCTTTCAATTGATGTGAGTGCTAAGTGCAACGCTTTAAAGAGGTATTATATTTAAAACGACAGTAAAATCTGTTCTTCGAAATCTCCAAAAATGACCAAGTTATAAGCTTTCAAAGTGAACTTGAATAAAACGTGTACAATACAATCATAATTTGAATGCTGGAGTACCGCCGGATCGTCAAAATCAAGATTTTCTATTCCCCTGTTTTCTCCTCCAAAACCGGACGAGATTTTAAAGAACTTTTCACCATTTCGATAAGAAGAAATTATTCTTTTATTTATTTTTATTTTATTTATTTCTATACATTACAGTATTTACCTATAGATCAATTTCGAAAACATTTTTACATAATATATTTTAAAATTTTATTATGTTGGGTGTAAGGTAGGTTTGTGAAGGTGAAACTGTGGATAGGTATTGTTGTATGTTTCGTGAACACCTCACTAGGAGAACCTGTGCTGAGGTGTTTACGTGTTTATTTATGTTTATGTGTGACAAGTATTTATGTGTTGTAATATAAAGTTTTATATGTATTTTTTTTTTCAAATTTTAACAGTTATTGTACATTGGTTATATAGAAGAGAAAAAAAGTTTGTATGTATGTTTTGATTTTTTTAATATACACAGTTAAATTTGTATACTGAACGTATGTTAGCAGATTATATAAATTAAAATTTTATGTTCCAATATGCACACTTCGAATAATTTATTTATCATTAGCTGAATCTATTGTAAGGTATGGAATTACAGCTTGGGGACTTTCCTGGAAAACAAATGTAAATCGTGTTCAATCAGTTCAAAATTCATTAGTTAAATTATTAGCCCATAAAAGTTTATATGATCAAAGGCATAATGTTCCGTACTTTTACCAGAATCTCAAAATTCTCTCAGTAAGAGCAATTCTGTGGTATAAAATTATATTTCAGCATATGAATAGCCCTATATACATAAATAAACTGGACCACACTTACAATATGCGTTTTACATTAAGTAAAGGACATTTAAACAAATATGGACAAAGAACGCTGGACTACATGATACCTACTTGCTTAAATATGTTACCTGCCGAAATTAAAAAATTTACAAATGGTAAAATAAATATTATGTTGAAGAATTGGCTCGCCGAAAGAAATAAATCGTATTAGACTAACTCAAAAATTCAAACTGTATAATAAAGTAAAATAAGATTATTTATATCTTCAAAGTAAAAGTACCTACCTATTGACGAACTACTTAAAAGTAGTTTATTGGAAATTTTCTTTTTTTTTTACAATATTTTTTTTTCTGTCATATTGTATTACTTTGTATTTTTAATGTTGATGACGTTTAAATTAGTGAATTATAGAGATTTTTAAAGGGTCCTAACTCCAATAAGAAGTAACTTATCATAAAAAGCAAAACGAGGAGACATGCCAGTGGTCGATATCTACATTATATTAAAAAATATTTGCACTACTTTAAAAAACAGAGAGGCAAAAGGGGAATACGTTTGCGTTTCCACTTTAGAATCAACAACACAGCTCGCATAAAATGTCCATATATAATTTACTAGCTTTTCCCCGCGGCTTTGCTCGCATGGTATTACGGGATATTACTGTAGCGCTTGCACTTATCAATTATCCTCCCTCCTCCCCACCCCCACCTCCTCCTGCATTCCATACATTCATTCCCTTACATTCAGTTTTCAAACATCTCGCCTGCCACCTAAATTTCATACTGCTAGAGCTCAAAGAAAAAAAGAATTTTCCAAATTTGTTCATTCGTTCAGAATGTATGCGCTTACAAACATTTCGGATGTTTATTTTTATTTAAATATTTGGAAGTTTGTAAATATATATTAAAAAAATACACTATTTATTATTCAGTCTTTATAATCGAAACGAATTGTATTTTTAATGTAGGAACTCTCATCTGACATTTATTCCAAAACATAAGCTTGTCCAAAAAAAACAAAACATATTCTTATATTTGAATTTTCTGGAGCAGAAGCCGACCAGCAGGTAGGGGGCCGAGTACCTACCAGCATAGAGGCCACAAACATATTTCCATGGAAACGATTTTTTTGTGAAGTTAGCAAAAACTCGCTTTTGTTAGCGACAGAAAACGTATAATAAATATATTAAAATAATTATTTATAATTTCATAACGCCAGAGCTTACCATCATATACAGCCTATAGTCTGCGCATAAAATTGAGTGTTTTTATTGGTTAATGCGTGAAAGCGTAGCAAACAAACTCGAGCAGTTTCGCATTTATAATATTAGTATGGATATAAATTTCTTCTTTATTTGAATTAAATATCAAATTTATTACTACGTAATCTACAGTATCAGCAAATACAATACTTACCTATATTATTATAACTCGACTCACCGCAAATTTTTGACAAATATTATATCTGTAATATTGAATAATAAATTAGATAAACTTCCGCAAAGATGCTATATCACTCAGCGATAAAAATAATGAAGTGTATCGTTTCAATGGATTGCAGCGAGCAGACAAACGCATGTCATTAGTATGATATCGTATGCAATTAACTCGTTGATGGATAAAGGAAGCCATCATCCACTTAATGTGCCAAATGCTAAGTGATATTTTTCTTTGAGGAGTAATTATGTCTGTTGCCAACTCTATCTTCTTTCGTGGAGGTACCTACCTATCCAATTTGAGCAGGGGTTGTTAACCGGTGGTCTCCTTATTCCTGTAAAGTTTTCAGACGTCCACGATCAGTGATTTGAAAACGTAGTAAATTATATATGAAATCGTAGTAAATTGTGGTAAAAGCCGTGGTAATATGGCTTAGCTCTGGGAATTGATATGAGATTGAACCGACGTTCGAACCCACGACCCATACAAAATAGGCTTCGAATAGGCCCACAATGTTCCAGAAGATTCCACAACATTCGAGAGTGTTCTGGAATGTTCCACGATGATCTGGGATGTTCCGGGATGTTCCCGAACGTTCCGGACTATTCCAGAACATTTCAGATTGTTCCAGACTATTCCAGAACATTCCAGACTATTCCAGAACATTCCAGAATTATCCGGGATGTTCTGGAATGTTGTGGAATGCTCTCGAATACTTCTCTCAAATGTTCTAGAAATTTTTAGAGGGTGAAACTTCCAATCCTTATATCTTCAAAAGCACGCCTTTCAGGTAAAAACAGGAACCTTCTTCATGGATGGGGATAGAGGGCTACCACACCACACAACTCCCTTGATCGTACCGGATCTCGTTTCTGAGTTTTAGCGGGGCTTAGCAGGACACACACTTTCGTTTATTAAATATTATTATTTCGTAAATTACTGTAGCACTTGCACTTATCAATTATCCCACCCCCCTCCCGCATTCCATGCATTTATTCTCGGTACATTCAGTTTTCAAAACGTTAGCAATAACTCGCTGTATCGACAGATAACGTATAAGAAATATAATATATTAATATTTATAATTTCATAACGCCAGAGCTTACCATCATGTACAGCCTATAGTCTTCGCATATAATTTAGCTTTCTACAGGTACATAAATGCGTACAAATGTGCATACATAAATACTAACGTTAAATACATTTTAACTTTCTTTGTGGTTGTTTTTTTTTTTAATATGAATACCTCGCAAGAGTCCCATAGTTCACTGTGAGACTTTTCTGCGCGGCGGCCTGAAGTAGCACCCCCCGAAGTGCGCGTGTGGGGGGTGCTAATATCTGATTTCGTATATCGTCTTACACAAAAAATGTACTTAGTCAACTCAGAATCAGCGCATCTCAACACCTCTTTGAAAAGAAATTAAAAACTATGAAATTTTTGTTTTGAAAATATCCCATAACCTAACCTAACGTAATCTATTTAGCCATTTTTTATATATCTTTTTCATAATTTTTAATGACTTTTCAAAGAAGGTGTAAGTAGAGTTGAGTTCATCCTGAGTTGTCCGATCACTTATATACGTATTTTGCCCTAAAAGTTCCCCTATTCTCTCTCGCTGCTTATTCCTAGAACTGAGATTGAAAGGTCAACACACCAATCCAATTAGGTTTTTACATCTTTCGTTGCTTTTAAACCTCGGAACGTCCATCAATATTTTACTGAGCACTCTTTATTTCATTGCCACCAAAAAGGCCATATAAATGCAATCCTGCTGTTGCCTAGCCCTAAATAATGGAAATGTTTCGTTGGGTTGACTCAATACGATTCGCGGAATCATGAAGAGCTTTGTGTATTCTTAAGCCAGGGCTTCCTGATTTTCCGTCTATCCCTCTGTTTATATGCAAAAAATTAGCCGAATAACTCCACATTTTTGTTTAAAGTGATATTCGGTCGCTTTCACGAAGCAAAACTGAGCGAAAAAATTTACGTGAAAAATTTATTTCTAAACGCAAAACAGGTTTTTCTCCGATTCAAATCGTATATTATTGAATGTATTTCTTTCTACACAACAATTAAAATTTGTAAATACATTTTGTTGAGGAATATGTACATTTTTTATTATTTCGTTTTCTTTTTTACTCTTTTCTTTGTCTTTCTTATTCTTATGGGAGGTTTACTTTCACCGAAGCTATATTCACTCTTGCAGGCCGCAGCCCCGAACAACAACGCGGAACTGTAACACGATATACCTACCATTCACGTAGATTTCGAAAATCATAAATTTCAGAAATTTTCTACACTGCGTTGATAATAATTTTTTTTTGTATTTGTCTTCTTATGTTACCAAGATATTGAAGTTTTACCGTGATTTATTTTTGGGGTGTTATGTCGTGTTGCGCTACCTCCTTTTTTTAGCCAACAACAGCGTTACCGACAGCCTTAAGGAGTCTATCATCAAGGCAGATGTGTAAACATATTGAAGATTTCTTGTTTTATATCTAGTAGATATAATTTTACAATAATTGTTTACCTTTCGGTGATAAATTGGTATTTTGAGAATGCACATGTACCTACCTATTATTTAATTCCTATATATATATTTAACGCAAAATTAAAATTTCTATCAGTGAATAAAAGAAATCTTGTGATTTTTAAAGCCAGAGCATAATATATTATTTTATGACAATAGCTGTGTGTTTACAGATAACAGGGACCTTGAGTTATTTTTCATTGCTTGACGACTAACTTGGTAAAATATAATAATAATAATCAGTACCGTAGAATGGGGTGATTAGAAACAGTTTAGCACATTTTCGACCTCAGAAACTGTAAGCTTAAAGTACTTTTTTTTTTACACTAACTCCACACAAGAGGCCCTGAGGAAAATAATTTCCCTCAGGGCCTATATCATCTGGGATGCTGTGTAGAGGGCCTTTTTGAGGATAGGAAGGAATGAACATTGGTCTTGAAGAGACCCATGTTGTAGGAAGGAGGAAACACAGAGGCCGGCAAATCGTTCCACAGCCGAGCTGTTGAACACAAGAACGAGTTGAAGAAGCGACCCGTTCTCATTGGCACGCGTTTGGCGTGTTTCCCGATTATGCACCGGTGCCGAAGGGATCAGTGACGCTAGTTCCTCGGAGCCGTTGAAATACCGGTAGAACAAGGATAGCATTCCCATTCGACGCCTGTGCTCTAAAGATTGCAATCCGTTTGTTAAGTTAGGAGAATCAATCAAACGGACCACCCGTTTCTGCACAGAGTCGAGGGTTTTTTTCCAGGTGTTTTGGAGCTCCAGACCAGAGGTGGCTGCCGAATTCAACCGTGGGGCGCACTTGTGATTTGTACAGGGTTAGCAGTTGTGTACTGTTAAAGTATCTGCGGGCCCTGTACAGTACGCCCAGTTTTTGAGACGCTAACTTAACTCTGGCTTTGATGGAGCCCCCCTGAGCTTGTCACTTAGAGTTACACCAAGCATGTCAATGGAGGTCAACTTATCGCTTTTCTAATCATCTCATTTTAATTTAAATTCACCGCTAAAATGGTAAAATTCAAATTTTGCGGTTAATAAAAGAAATGCAGCTTACCTTTCATTTTTAATCAGTTCTCTTTTAAAATGTTTGGGAAATATGAGAAGCACAGGCTGGATTTATAACTGGAACTAGTAGGAATTTACTAAGTTTTGCAGACCAAAATCGGGCACGAAAAACTGTCATGAAATTTGACACTTTTGTTTTTTTTTTATTTATTATAAATACAGAGTAATACAACATGAGAGCAAAAATAAAATATTTTACAGAAAAAGAAAACTCCCAATAAACTACTTTTAAGTAGTTTGGGTGTTTTTACTTTGAAGATATAAATAAACTTATTTTATTATGCAGTTAGAATTTTTGTGATAGTCTAATTTATTTATTTATTTATTTATGTTACTAATACAAAATATTTCTAATACAAAATATTTCTTTCGGCGAGTCAATTCTTCAACATAATATTTGTTTTACCATTTGTACATGTTTTAATTTCGGCATGTAACATATTTAAGCAATTTGGTATCATGTAGTCCAGTGTTTTTTGTCCATATTTGTTTAAATGCTTAGGTATAATTAGTCCTTCGTTTAACGTAAAACGAGTATTGTAAGTGTGGTCCAGTTTATTTATGTATATAGGGCTATTCATATGCTGAAATATAATTTTATAGCACAGAATTGCTCTTACTGAGAGAATTTTGAGATTCTGGTAAAAGTAAGGAACATCACGCCTTTGTTCTGAAAAGCAAAAGTTCTTTGTTCTTGTCAAAACTTTCTTCTTCGGGTTACCAAGAAAAATAAATATTATTTTGCCAAACTAAGATGAAAATTTAAAACATAATGATAACGATTAAAAAAAATTGGAGGATGTGAAGTTATATCTCTAATTTGTTTCTATTCACCCTCAAATCCTAATCACCCCATTCTACGGTAATAAGTTTATGATCCCCAACTATCAGTAGGTAGCTGTAACAGAAATATTATATTTCCATTCAGATTAAAGTTGGCAGGAAATAATATAGACTTCTTTTTTTGTGTAAGTAAATTATTGTTTGTTGACTGTACTAAGAAAACACGTCTCGGTCCCATCACAGCGTGAACAATGGAGAAGCAATCCCGAACTCACCACCTCTGCTTGCTCGCTTATTCATATATCATGTATGAATAAGCGAACAAGTAGAGGGCGGCTTTTGGTTCAGCTTCGCCTAGTTCGAGTATTGATGACCATTTTATAAATCCGATAGGAACTCGGATCCACTGTGATCCAGTGACAGCTAGTCACCGGGACAAAGTAACCGGGACAGGCAATGACGTCATATGTAATATACGGCCGCCTGATGCAACTAAGTATTACCGTCAATCTTTCTACATATCGGGAGAGATATTCAAATTATATACATATATTGATTTTTGGCAAGTTATAGGGAGAAATTAACCCCTTTGTCTTGCAAACTGTGGTAATGTCACCTGAAGGATTTTTTTTTACCCGATGTTCGGGCTACCTTGGGCAAGATGAAGGGCGTTAATAATATTTTTTTGTATATATATTTATTTGATTGTTTATTTGATGTCTGTGAGTGGTATAGAGATACTCTAATTTATAAAATCGTAGTACCTACTTATTCTGGGGGGTGGAGGGGGGGGGGGGGGGGGGGGCTTGTTCTCATGCGTCCTGCTAACAGAAGTGGCACCATCATTTGACGAATTCTTGAATTCGAAATCGAATTACAGTGGTAGCTTTGTTTGAAATTTCAAATTTTCAACCAATTTAAATGCAAAAAAATTTGTACCGAAATAAACAAAAAAAAAAAAATGTGTTCTGCGTTACTAGCAGAAATTACTTTTATATATTTTTATTTAGGGTTGCTATTTCCTTACTTCTTGTATTCATGATATAGTGTCAATTCTTAATTCTTAATAATAAAAATACATGTGTAAGATGATATTATAAAAAATAAAAAAAATTTATATCATTCAATTTAATGTAGATCTGAATGTAATGGAATTCTTCAGTTCAATTTTCATCCACTTCCCGAACTACCGAAATATGTGAATTTTCACACACGTGATAAAAATGATTACGATTATAAAATGATTAATACAATACATACGATAACAAAAATACTACGTGATTAGCGTGGTTTTTTTTTTGTCTTTTTTAGACCATATTTTTCTTACCTGCCCATGCCCTCACTGTGCTATCTCAACGCCCCCTAATTTTCTCTGGGTCTTCTACTGCCCCCCCTGACAGTCCCAAACGCCCACATGGGGGGGCGTTATCGCCCACGTTGAGAACCTATGCTCTATAGTAATTATGACGAATCTAAAGATTTTTTTCGTATTGCGTGTCCAGTGATTTCGAAAGTTTACCTAAATTTTAAATTCAAACATAACTTTTTTTAAAATGGCTCACCTTACGACTTCTGTAACTGAAATTACTGATAAGGAAGAAAATAATAAAAACGCACATATTTTATTATACAAATGTATTAAAAATGTTAGGGGCCATCCATAAATTACGTCACACGAATTTCATGACTTTTTGACCCCCGCCCCCCCCCCCTTGTCACATACCCCTTGTCACACTTCTCTACTCCACCCAATTGTTTTTTTCAATTTGCGATTGGAACTTTTGGAACTCGGTTGAAATTTTCCTGAAGTATATATGCACATTTTAATTTTTCTGTGGTTAACTTCCAGATTTGGATACAAAGCGTAGTGTTTTCTCTATCTAACGCCGTTTATATCATATTTCTCACCATGACAGTAAGGGAGATACGACGATTTCTACAAGACATACATGAGAGAACAATTTAGCCTAAGGGAATAAGTACCTACAATACCGACGGAGTGTTGATAAACCATTTTAATTACAAAGTATATTTCGAATACCAATTCGCTTCTGTGTAATCGATTATCATGTTAATAATGTTTTCAATTAATTCGGGTTGCAGTTGGACGAAGTTCAAATTAGTTATTTTTAACAATTGAAATGAAAACGCAATACATACTCATAATATTACAGCACTGACAGGCAAATAGGTAACAGGTAATCGCTCTGATCAATGTACCTCGTCAATAATAATAATTAGATGTACAATTTATTATGAGTTCTTAGGCTCTAATTTTACAAATATTTACCGAAAATTCAGGCGTAGCGTAGTGGCGACGGCAGGGACGGCCCGCCCGGGCGGCACTTTCGAGGGGCGGCCAAATTTCACAATAAATAATAATAAAATTTGAACCATCTCATTTAATACTTTTGTAGCACCTACGATTTGGACCGATCGAAATGAGCATGGAACTTTTCATTACTTATTCTGTGATGAAACCGGGGAATCTCCTTTCTTTAAATGAATGTATAATAATAACATCTTGCTCATTGTAGCAACTGGCAATACAGTCTGTATTAATTGCAGGAATTCCCCTATTTTATTTTGTGCTTGGATTTTTTATGACTAATATTCAGCGAGAATGACTTCAGGGAAGTCCATGGGTGATGTTTGACAATTTCTTCCATCGATGGATCGTCCGTCAGTGTTCCGATTCACATTAACTTAATCGTTTATATGTATACGCTTTCCAAACTGTGATTTAAGTGCCCATGAGTGATGGTTAAATTACTGAACTTTGTTGAAAAATTGTATTGTATGTTTAAAAAAATGTTATAAATGTTATCGTTAAATTAATGAAAAAATTTCCAGTCTCATAATTTTTTTTTAAATTGCGGCTTGAAATTTTGGATTAATAAAGGTGAACATTTAAATTATTTTGTGGTTATTTTTTAAATTTGAATATAAAGCGTGTTGCTTTCTCTATCTAACAACGTTTAGATCATATTTCTAACCATGATAGTAATGGAGACACAACGATTTCTATGAGACCTATATGAGTTGTTTCGAAAACCGAACAAATTAGCCTGAAGGGTTAACATTTTTTGTTTATGTCTTTGATAACAGATATTAATTTATTTTTAATTAAAAAAAAAAAAAAACTTTTAAAATGCATTTCGTAAAGTATACACTTGTTTTCCTAGAAATATTTCGATAGCGCAGACCGAAAGAGAAAAAAAATAGAAAATGATGTATTTAACTCATTTTTGGTTTTTTCCTTTACAGTATTTAAATTTTCATGATCTATATATATGTATTCGTAATTAATTTGTGTTCCAGTTGGATCCCCATGCTGGCAAAGAATTCATGGGCTACGTAGTGGCAGCCAATCCCCTGGGACAGATGTTGTTCTCCCCGCTAGTGGGCTGGTGGGCCAACAAGTCCGGCTCCATCCGCCTGCCGCTACTCTTCACCCTGCTGCTCTTCATCATAAGCAGCGCCATGCACGCCTACCTCGAGGTCTTCGACGATAACCGCAAGTACTGGATGCTGTGGTCCAGGTTCTTGGTCGGGGTCAGCTCTGGTAATTTCATTATTCTTTGTAACCTTTTGATCTCACCAGCAGAACTCTCTCGGAATCGCCGTGCTCCGCAGTGAGAGGGACGGATTCATTCAATTCAATTCAATTTATTCACCTCCCCTCCTTCACAGACCCTCCACACAGCATCCCCAAAGATGACATAGGCCCTGAGGGGAATTATTTTCCTCAGGGCCTCCTGTGTGGAGCTAATTTAAAAAAAAACTTCAGCCATAGTCATCGCTACGACTTGTTCAAGATACCGCACAGCAAAACAGATGTTCTAGAACAGCACAGCATAACAAGAGGAATGGTGCTATGACCTGGAGAGGTCAAAGAGTCTTCCTCAATCTGTCTCTCCCGATCTGGCCACCACGCAGTTGGTGGGTAGAAGCATCCGCATTGTCTCACCCCATTAACCCGGGCACCCCTGCTAAATCACCAAACTTAGCAAACCACTTGGGATGACCTATGGCAGAGGTGTCCATACCTGCTTGCCTTGGAATAGGGGTAGACAGGTATGGGTACCTCCGGATATTTATAGATATTCCATCCCTCCCAGGTAGAGGGGATGGAATATCTATTCTCACTACTCTGCTTTTGTCTTAGCACTATTCTTACTTCATCGAAATTCATGCATTGTCTCATATTCCGACCTAAGAATTGGGGGTTATTGGGTGACTCGTACTTTATAGTGTTTTTTATTCATGAAAAAATATGCATTTTGGATTAATTTACAATTCCGTGTGTATATTATATGCCAAACATTAAGATCGGCAAGACGTTAGTCAGAAATCGTCGCAGTAAAGAGTTTCAGGAAAGAATAGTGGCATGCCTCCCCGCCCACGCCTTTCTCTGTCGCACATATATTTTTACGCACATTTCTCTTTCGCTAAAGTCGGTACCTGCGCTAGAATGAATTGTACCACGTTCAGGCCGGTCTAAAAGATTGTCGTGTACTCTAAGCAAAATCATATTAACTCATAAATGGACCGGACCCCAGACGGATCAGGAAATTACTTGATATGGACAGAAACTCGCTGAGGGAACTGGAGACTGGCATCTCAGGAGAGACATGCAGTTATTGGGAGTAGAAAGCACCAATAGATATAGAAAATGTGAAGAGGATGAAGAGACCTCAATTCACTTATGGTGCCAATGTCCTGCCCTGGTGGGAACTAGGCTCAGATTCCTAGAGAGACACACTGTAGTACCAGAAGACATAGCCACACATCCAATGACTTTATAAAAAGGACTGGGTTATTGTTAAAGGATTGAGGCAAAATGGGAGATAGCGTAATGGGCCTATGGCCTCCGCCAAAAAAAAATAAGCAAAATCGTCAAAAACGTATATTAAATGTTAATTTCAAAAGCCGACCCAGTTTTGCTGTATACTTATGTACGTAATATATACAAAAAAGTGGAGTTATAAAAATAAAGAGCATTACAAGTCAGATAATTTTCATAGAATGATGTCATTGTCACTAAAATCATGGTTTGAATTCATTATGTGTAAAAAAAAATAGAATGTGCAATTCACATACGGTAGAAGTGAATCTTTCAGTGAAAAGTGGGGAGGCTACCAAGCACTGCACAAAGAGAGGACCATAGACTTCGAAGCACTGCACAAAGAGGAGACCGATTATGCTATCTCATTCTCTCGCAAGCTAAATCCTACAGATGTATGTGTTTGTCTCTTTTTAGTGTTGCTATTTTTCATTTCATCGAGTTTCAAATCACAACGGTGCTAAAGAGGTTTTCACTTCAAAAGCTATATAAATAATAAATTAATTTGAGTAGTCCAGCAGAAAGGCGCTTGACTCGCAATCCGAAGGTCGCGGGATTGAATCCCTGCGTGGCAAATAAATTTTATTTGATTAATTTGTTTTATTTCCCAATTTATTCATTTAAAATAATATATACCTAGTATATTTGCGGCACATTCCAGAGTGCAAGATACTCTTAGTATCGCCCTGGTGTAAGACCACCATTCATTCACCACCAGAATTGAAACATTGCTTGAAATGGCTTTAGCCGTGGTTTGAATTCTTGAAACATCAGTTTCAATTGAAAATAATTTTCTGTTAAAATATTTTATGTAAGTAAGTACTTTAGGTACTTTATCGCTTGTCTGAATTCTTCACACAATCATTTCTTCTAATTTTGAAAATGACCCTTAAATTCAAAGCAAATCCGAGTTCAATGAACCACAGTTACAGACACACAACTGAAATTAGCATTTTTGATTAGCTTGCCTATTTTTTTTGATTTGGCGTACAAAATGGCATCTAAAACATAATTTTGAAATTCCAGCCAACATAGCAGCCGCCAGATCTTACCTCTCCGCTGCCACCCGTCTCAAGGAGAGAACCCACGCCATCTCAATAGTCTCCCTGGCTCAGGTTCTGGGTTTCGTGGTGGGTCCCATAGTCCAGGCTGCCGTCACCCCGCTGGGCGAGGACGGTATTGAGATAGTTGGCCGGCTGAAACTGAACATGTTCACGGCCACCGGCTGGTTGAACGTCTTCCTTGGCGTGATCAACTTTGTGCTGTTCCTGCCGTTCTGCTTCAAGGAGCATAAGATAGCGGCCAGGGAGGTGATGCTGCATAAAGGGATGAACAGCGGTGAGAATGTTTTCTAAATTAAGCAATTACTTATATTTGGTTTGTATTTTTAACCCTTCAGCCCTCAGGCATACTCTGTCAGGTCAGAATATTTCCGCTTTGCAATAAAATTAAAATAAGTGGAATATTTCTGAATGTATCTGAAAACTAAAAACTGTGTTTGAAAGGTGATGAAATGCGCTTTTAAATTTTATTATTAAAAATAAACACGTAAATTTTGAATGCAAATATAATTTTTTTTTAAATATGACTCACCTTATGTTTTTTCTAACTAAAATTTGTGATTCCAAAAACAATAAAAATGCACCCACATTTTATTAGACAAATATATTTTTGTCGTTCTATGTAAAAATAATATTCACAAAGTTTCATTAATTTTTTTCAAATTGTGGTCGGAATCTTTATGTACATTTTAATTCTTTAGTGGTAAACTTTTAGATTTGAATTTAAAGGGTGATGTTTTCTCTTTCTAACATTGTTTAGATCATATTTCTCACTATGGTAGTAAGAAAGAACTATGATTTCTATGAGACCTACATGAGTTGTTCTCAAAAGCGAACAAATAAGCCTGAGGGGCTAAAAGAACAACAAACATTCTCATGTTATGGAAAATCTGATTTTAATATTTGAATTCCCTTTACTTCCATTGTTATAGTAAGTGTAAAAGTATAAGTAAGTAAAAGGTTGTTTGCAATAATTACGAAGGACTCGGCTAAGAGCAGTTTGAACTTAATCCTTTAGAACACTTGACCAACAAACCAGTTTCATGTGTGATTTTATTCTTACCACTTGTCTAATAAATATTTTCTTTGACAGTGTGTATAAATCCATCAAAATATTCTTTAGCCCTAGAAAGATAATCTTATTTTGACCTAAGTTAAAGATATGTCTTAAAATATGTCTTAAAGACGTACTGAAGTTTAAAAGTGTATATTTAACATATTATATCATACTTAAACAGTTTAAAGGAATTTGAACATTTAAGTTTAGGGTTTTGTACTTAAAATAAAACCAAAATAATTTTAATAAATGTATTGTAAGAAATAAAAAAAAAATAACAAAATGCTGTAAACTTGATATATTTTATTCACAATTTTCAGAGAAAGAAGCCTGGAAATCCATCAAGCCAGACTATCTGACGTGTTGGACATTAATCATTGCCTTCTTCATCCTGGTGTTCAACTTCGTCCTCGTCGAAACCCTGGGAACACCCCTGACCATGGATCAATTCGGCTGGTCCAAGATACAGTCCCTCTACTACATGGGCATCATCATGAGCGTCGGAGCCGTCATAGCCTGTCTCGTATTTGTCGTCACGATTCCAATGACAAAGATATTCGCAGAACGAAAGCTCATGTTATGGGGAGGGTTTCTGATAACCATGATGGCTTCTTTGTTTCTCATGCCATGGGGTCCAGATTCTCCTAAAATGGCTATCCCGCAGAATCTCACTCTCGGCGATCTGAGAGAATTGGCCGCAAGTGCTCAATATGCGAATTTCACCCTGGAAGAAATTATAGCTAATTTGACGATGCCGGGAGAAATAGTATTGGGGTGCCCCATCACACAAACTTGGTGTGAATATACTCCGGCCTTGACTGTTTTGCAGCTTTGTATAGCGTACGTCTGTGCTTCCATCGGTTACCCGCTCGGTGTAACTCTCATTCAAACTATCTTCTCCAAGATTCTGGGACCCCGGCCACAGGTAATTATTATTTATAACTTCTTTTATTTTTAGCAATGAGCGCTAAGTAGGTACTATATCTGCTAATATTTTTTCTTAACAGGAAAACTTGATTATTCAATAAAATAATTTTTTATTTCTTTTCAATACTTGTTTTAAATATCAGTGCTTTATGTAAATTTTTGACCAAACTACGACAAATATATTCAAAGTACATTCCTGTATAGAAATAATATAATATTTTTTATTATCAAAACCTCTTATGAAAATAAAAATTACTATACCCACCTCACAATTGTCTTCGACCAAATTTAAAACAAATGTTTAAAAACCATCTGGGAATCTTTTTCGAGCCCATTAGTTTCTAAAAAGCATCGGTCGGTTCTGTTGGGCGATCAATAATGAGCAACCTGAGTCTGGCTCAGTCTCTCGGCAGCACTGAATGCTGCTCAAAAGACCACATTTTATTACTACAATCATTGTATGTTCAATATTTTTATAGTTGAATAACTTAAATGAAGTGTAAAACAGAAAAATAAGTAAAAGATTTGATTGCATCTAGGAATTGAACCCAGGACCTCAGCTTTAACATTATCTTTATGATTAACCTCTCTACGAGCGTGGCTGCAGTGGTGCGGCGAAGTGAACAAATGCCCGGCTATAATTCAAATGCCATCATATTTGAAAATGTTTGACTTGTGGTGGCATCTATGGACATCTGCGCATAGTTTGTCGAAGTTTTGCAAGACTACCTACAATACCGACTGCACAGTTTTAGTTCCAAAATTCTTGTCATTCAGCGGTCGTCACAGGAAGGAAACAGTTTTTTTGGGTGCAATTATAATTTTTTTATTTTTAAAAGAACGACAAACATTCCCGGGTTATGAATAACCCAAAAATGTTTTAAAATCTCCTATGACTACCACCACAGTAAGCCGAAAATGTTGCTGGTGTCATGATGGAGGACTTAGCCAGCCGAGGAATCGAACACGCCATGCCCGGGTGGGACCCAAACACGATGCCCACTCAGCCACTGACCGGATATTGCTAATAACATTATTGAATCAACATTTTTCAGTTTTTTAACGAAATATGTCAGTAGGCGTCGCGTGTTCTATTTCTCAGCTGGCTTAGTCCTCCAGCAACATTTTCCGCTTTCTGTGGTGGTAGGAGGAGATTTTCAAATTTTGTCAAGTTATTCATAACCTGGGAATGTTTGTTTTTCTTTTTACAAAAAACATAATGTTCAGATCCCCAATATTGATACCATATGTTTTTGTGTTTTTTTTTAAATGGCTTGTTCACACTTGGGTAAGAACATCTGCAAAACCTATGTTTCATATTTATCACAATTTAAAATATAGCTTATTTTCTTTCTTTTAACTCCCCCCCCCCCCCACCCAAGACAAAATGCTGGGTGCGCTCTGACTACAATAAACCTATTTAATCACTGCATAATTTAAACAAATTTATCTCTTTCCAGGGAGTGTGGATGGGTCTCATGACGGGCAGTGGCTGCCTCTCCCGAGTCATGGGCCCCGTGTTCGTGGGCTACGTGTACAGTCGCCTCGGGCCCATCTGGACCTTCTCCATCACCACCGGCGTCATGATCGTCTCCATGGCCTGGATACAGATCGTCAGCAACCGACTCATTCCGCCCGACATCTGTGACAAGCCCGCTACAGAGCTGCAGGAACTAAACGTGACCAAACCACAGACGAACGGTACCAACGGTGCTAATGGTGTGAAAAAATAAGTCTAAAAATAATTAAGAGTAATATTGTTAGTTTAGTGGAACTTTGGTGACAGTGAAACACTCTTATGTTAGTTTATACCAAAATATTGATAATCGCTGAGGTCCAGTCTTCAAGGGAAATGCAGAAAATATGTGAATTTTGTAAGGGTTAGGTAAGTGAAATTTAAGAGTAAGAAATTTATTGTAAGCATGTGAAATAAAGAAATCCCATTACAATTGTCCATTCTGCAAAGACGAAAAGTTCATAGATGCTGTAACGTTGTGAATTCCTCAAGACAAATAAACAAAAAGAGTAACATTTTATATAAATATAACCCCTTTTTAACAATTTTTTCTCCTTCTTTTCTTGTGGTTTTTAGAGCTTTACAGTCTCTATGCATTGCGCACGGATTAGCGATAGTTGGGACTTAATCTGTGATGCGTTTTGCAAATGCATTGTTTGTTAAGCGAATGATACTTTAAATTTTGACGGAAACAATAATTTTCATTCAACTTTGTAAAAAAATGTTTTAACACAATTGCTAAGAAGGCCCTTGAAGAAGGCAGGCTTGCTCAGTGTCCAGAAATGTTGTCCCCACACCACTGGAGACATAAGATAAGTTTTGTCCTGTGAAAAAATCCTTCCAACAAGTGAAATGGTAACATTGTGTTTAGTATTGATACATTCAAATCTATTGAATTGTAAAGAAATTTGAATCTTTTAAATTGAATCCTTCTTTGGTCATTTTAAAATACTGACATAATCTTGAATAATTGTTTGTCATTGCCGAATTACAAACATTTTGACTAACCTTTATCAGCATATAAATATTGTATGAGTGTTTCACTTCTTAAACAACTATTTTGTGAATAGTTATGTAAATTTATGCAGATACTTAAGTTTTAAGGATTGACTTATGGATTAATTCATAATTATCGTGTAATATTATGATGTATAACAGATATATATCGTGATGTGTAACAGATTGACGTAATAATATTTTTATATGTTTTATATTTGTAATCTCGTTGTTTGCATTTTAGTTGTAAGTATAAATAATGATATTTTAATACAAGACGGTTGTTCTATGCAGGTAGATATTTTTAAAACAATTTTCTGTAAATGATGGAATATTTTACTTGTTTTTTATTGCCTACTTTGAGCATAATACTCAATAAGTTTTTTTCAATTCAACTTAAATCTCCAGTCTAAATTTCCGGATTAAATAATTAAGTGATTAAATGTTTATAGTTATTACTATATCATTTGATCTGCAAGTCTGTATGCCACAATATTTTATATGAATTTTTTTAATGTTTTCATATCTGTGCCTTTTAATATTTTTCATCTTTTGGATGCGTATTGGTATAACTCTGGTCTAATGAGTAATTTTATGTGAAAATGTATGTAGTTAAATTTTAATTTTTTATACAGAATTATATGAGGAGCTCAGTATCAACGTGAGACATTCGCCACTTTGTCTAAAATGCCTATTTTAATTGATTATGGTGGTATGTCTGATTCTCTTTCTGAATAACTGAGAAAATCTATCGAAAACGGACAATTAATACAAGAAATCTCATGTTAAAGTTTGCACTTTGTTTCAAAAGCGGACACTTGCAACTCATGTTTGCAACAAACTCGGACATACAATACAAAAGCGTCACACAAAAAGTGTCATGGCAGCTGTTATTTTGACAGTCAGGCACTCAGGCACCAACCGCCGAATTTGATAGTGGGTTGACAGTTTTAGGACGAAATTTAAGGTTTATCGAAGTTTTGCAGCTTAATATTGATCAAAATACGATAAAATGGAGATTACTAATGCTCGCAAGCGCGTAACAAACTCCGAAAATTGGAAAAGGGCAAAAGAAAAGATGTTAAAGTAAATTACTTCTCTCGTCTTAGTATCAAAAGCGGACATAAGCATTTTTAATTTAAAAATAAAATAGTTAGAGTATTAAATGTAATGAATGGCTTGTGATTCTTTAAGCGCAAGGATTATGCGGTTAGAAAAAAGTATCAGATATTTCATACCGGCATATTCAAAACAAAAAACTCTACTGAAAAATAATCCAAATGGCTTATGTCCTATTTTGATACTGAGCTCTTCATATTATGTACATAATATCACAAAATAGATATTATATTCACATGGAACACAAATAATCCGATGTGGGTATGTTTCGTGATCCAAAAGTCTGGTCAATCAGGCCTTAAATTTAAAATACAGAACTGCTTTTCAACACCATCATGAAATTCAAATGGGATGGCGATATACAATGTCAGGCAGGTGTAAGGGAAAAGGTTCTATGACAGTTGATCTGCCGACAATTTAATGCCCCCCGGCATACTTACATCAATATGCAGTCGGCTTAGGGAAAACACGGTTTACCTAATTATACAAAATATAACTAAGCGACCTCGAAGGGATTTGCCGCTGATAATAAAGTATAAAACATATTTTCATTCAAATGCATCAAGGAAAAATCTACTTGTCTAAATACAGTGGAATCCGTTTACAATGACATCGAAGGGAAATGACAAACACGTCACACTAAGCGGTCGTCATACAAAGTATTTTGTAGAAAATAAACAACCTCACGTTTTTGTTAGGTATATATTTATGTATTTATTTTAATAGAGAGGAACACATCATATTAAGACTCGTGACGTGAGAAAATAGCATATTAAGACTCATGACGAGAGAAACACAGCATATTAACGTCGTCGGCCGTCACGTGACCCTCCCGGACACTGCCAAAGATGTTAGGAATCACATCGGTCACTATAACCGACATAATTTTCTATGAAATTGAGATGTAATTTATTAAAAATGGGTCATAATAAGCGACATGTCACTTATAAGCGAAGTCATTGTATCTGACTTTGTTATAAAGAATTTTATATGAAAACCAAACTTTGCTGTGTAATTACGTCATATTAAGCGGTCGGTCAATGTAAGCGGAGTCATAATAAACGGATTCTACTGTACTGTGTATACCAGCGCATAAGTACAAAAAATCGACACTGTATAAAAATTCGTCTGATATTCATACCAACTTATTGTTAAGGGTATTTTTGAAGTCGATTTTGCATCTGAAATTGGTAAATAATGCACAAAAAATTATAATTTTATAGCAAATATCATTTCGGGTGCCAACTGTCGACGGATCAATTGTTGGGTCACCGAGAGACAAGGTGCATGCTAAATGGGCTAGAATCAAAAGATATTAAGTCAGTGGCGACATTGCTTTCACAATTGAACATTTTGGCACTCAATCCTTGCTTCATTCACATTTCTACATTGTCTCGTATATGCTCTTCCAAAACAAACAAACAACTCCAACAAAAGTTTTTGATTTATTAAATCACGCCATGTCTTCCTATATAAAATCGTTAAATTGCTCTCCTGAATAATTTTCCATTTGTTAGTTATTCAGTTGTGAAATTTTCTTTATCAGATAGTTGGATTTTATGTTTCCAAATCATCTTTTTATCAACACAAGGGTATGCTTACATTGTACTTAATTAGATAAATGATAAGATAAAAATCTTTATAATTATTCATAAATATATATACATACTAGCTGTCCAGGCCACGCGTTGCTGTGCGCCATCTACTGGATGGTTACCCAACCTAGATAACCAAGTGTTGTGTCGATAAATCAACTCACACCGCCATCTATTAGAAACTTATGGAAGTTATAAATAATAACAAAGCATCGTCCTATAACAAACATTTAATTCGTAATAATAAATATTGAGGTCAATAATCGAGATAAACACTATCCTATCTTTTAATTTGGACCAAATTACACACAGTCAGCCAAATTTCATCCAAATCGGTTAAGTAGTTTCGGAGTTTATCTCGAACAAACTTTGTGATGCGAGATTTTTATATAAAGATATTATTTTCAGATTAAAGAGAAAGAAGTTAGTGTAATTTTCACTGAGATATTATAAATTTGACTGAGAGTAAATAATATAAACATTAAATTTGTAAAAATTTATGAAAGCCAAATTAATATTGAAATATTTTTGATATGAGCCTAGGTAAAAACACACACAGCGCCTTCGTTGAGTGTCTCAAGAAAAATACCGTGTTTTTACTTATCAAGGCAGTATTTATGTAAAAGGTTTATCATAATTTTTGGCAGTAGAATATTAAGTGTCAAGTTTTGTTAAAATCGGCACTCTAATTTATGTGATTCGTTTTTTACCATTGCGCATTTAACTGGGGGCCGAAGATTAATAAATCTCCTGGCCCGGATAGCTAATTTTGTGGCATTACATATTATTTACTTTACCAATTAGCCTTCTGCAATAAACACTCTATTTTCACAGAATAATGAACATGTAATAAAAAAAAATTATATCTAATTTTTTTTGCTCAATATTTTGCTCATCCACTCAATTTAATTTCCTATAAATTTTATATATGAATACTTTATTATATTGCTTTAGGAATAAAATAATCATTATTTTACGTAATATTTGTGATGGAAGTACATACTATAATAGTATTGCCATAATTTGTAAAGACATATTTTTCTGTACATATTAAATAAAAAAAATAATGCAAGAGGAAGGTTAGGATATTTTTGTACCTGCGCACACTGTCTGGATTTTAAATTTAAAAATGATTGGTTTTGAAATCTGATATGGATTGAAATAAAATTTCAAGATACTCCTGAAAAAATGACTTTGTTTTGCTTTATATTTGTATACCTACCTACCTATACTATAAATATATATATATACAGGGTGTATCACCAACATAGTTTGATTTCCGAGCATATTTGGAGTAAAAACTGTAGATGTCATTTTGCTGTCCAATGATATATTAATATGTATACATATATTTTTTTCAACACGTTACAACACGTCGGGTATAACCTAGTAGATCACGCGATAAGCACTCCGTCTCTTTCCAGCAGCACGGTGAGACACGAAACAGCGTGCGTATGACTTGATCATGTCGCGGCTTGCAGGAGTGTGATCAGTGGCGATGGGTGATTGAAAAATATATATATTTTTTTTAATAGAAAAAAAAACAACATCGGAGAGTAAATTGACATCTATTTTTTGTTCTCTAAATCAGCTCAGGAATCACTGGTTAAAAACCTGCCGGTATGTGCTGTTACGCCCCGTATATGAACCAAAGAAACCAACAAATCAGAACACTTTTAAAAAGTGATATAATCATAAAAAGTGATTAAAAAAAAAAAAACTCGGTTAACTAGGTGAAACAATAAAATTATTAATTTTTTAACTAGGTTATGTTAGGTTAGGTATTTTTTCACCTTTTTAATTAGTTACTTATAAAAAGTGTTTGATTGCAGATTCATCAATTTCCCGCCTATTATCGCTAGTTTCTAGACACCGCGTACACATATTTATAGTACTTATTATTTTCGAAGTGATTCTTCTATGGAAATTTTTTTTGCATCTTGGCACTAGCCCCCTTTGTTGGAACAGTACAAAGAATTAAGGCCCGTCTTCCCGCATTTCTGCCGATTTATTAAATATTTTCCTTAAATACTTGAAGTTTTAAAGCGCTTAAAAAAATATATGTTATTCTTGAAGATAAAATCTATCCAGTGGAGCGATTATGGTCGAAAAATGAACTACTTTTATTTTTCTGCGATTGATAGCGGTCCAAAATTGGACCACATTTTTCTACCATTCGTAAAACATTTATTGTAATTATTTTAAACATTTCCATGGCCAGCCATTTATTTTAAAACGAAGCTATTGAAATGCTTTATCCATTATGAACATACATATCGCAAATCCGAACTTCGTAGACTATTTTAGAAAGATGTTAAAAATACATTTTTTAAATTAATTGAAATAACAAAATAGGTTTTTTGTAACCACAATTTATTTATTTGATTTTTTTACTACCGATCGGTTTCGCTTAACACAAGCATCTTCAGGGTATAAAAATTAAACTTATTTTAATTTTATACCCTGAAGATGCTTGTGTTAAAAGCGAAACCGGTTGGTAAAAAATTAAATAAATAAGTCGTGGCTACAAACAAAGTTATTGTGTTATTTCAATTAATAATATATCAAACCACAAAGTGACTGCTTTCTACCAAAAATATTTTTTAAATATTTTTTTCACGCAGAATTTCTGAACAGCAGTTTACGGTTAAAATTAAGTCCCTTTTCCATAGATATGCACCTTTCATTATCAAGTATACCACATACAACATACAGAAATCGAAAATCTTTTTTGTTGACTCAAATAAGTACCCCTCACGGAGTTTCAAAATAACAAAAACGCAGGGTTCGCGCGGTTATAAACTTTACGATTTTTTTATAAATCCTACAAATATGAGATAAACGGAAAATACAGGTTAATTCATTGGCTATACTGCACTATAATAAGTTTTTGTCTCCATGTTAAAATTTGAAGGTATGATTTTTTTAATGTTGGCGAAAAATTAAAAAAATTATCTTCTGGAAATCTCGAGCAATCGAGGCAAATTTATTTATTTCGCGTGATCGCTCCAGTGGCTGTACATTCCGAAACAGCAATCATGATTCGCAATTTTCGCTTATATTTATCGTTTTTAATATTAGTGCACTCTCTCTAACATTCGTATTTACATATCTCTCCGTCTTCTTCTTTTTGAGCAGGTACACCGCGCCTTAATTTCAGTTTTCTTTCCTGTCTTTGGTTTGTGTCATCAAATTGCATCAAGTAAACAAATAAAATAACTTTTGGAGATGTTGATTTTCTTTATTATTATGTTTTTAAAAAAATTGTATATTTTTCTAAATCGGAAACAATAATTAATAATCATTTCCTAAATTTTACAGTAATTATAATATCTGCAGTCTTTTCTTACAAAATAATTATACATATTCATTTATTAAATATCTCATACAAACCAACTTCTCTTCAATCTTCTTTGATCTTCTTTCAACAAAAATTTACTTTTGAAAATAAAAATAAATAAGGCAATGAATCTGTGAGCTCTAATAATATAATATCACATGTTAAATTTATCTTGTTTTAATTTTTGGAAGTCAGAAAAAGAATTCCTTCTTTTATTTTACCTATCTTCAATTTATTTACAAATTTCAGTAGGATCATTGATGAGAACCACATCTATCTATAATTTCAAAAGTGACAAGATTTTTTTTTCTTGTAATTGTTCATCACTGAACTTGTTCAAACATTAATTGATCATTATTTTATGAAATTGTTGTGTTTGGAGACAACGTCGCCGTAGATGTCAAGGGAGCCAAGCCACAAATTTGGCGAAAATGAGTTAAGTATGCAGAAGTGTTTTAAAACCTTCAAAGTTGGCGTGGTCAATGGGTTTGAGCCATAAAACACTCCATTTAATACGAGTATTTTGAAAATTGCCAATAGATCTAATACACATAGATGAAAACAGTCAATGACTAAAAGCCGCATGGATCTTTTAATTTCCGAAAATTTTATACAAATTAAAGCAGTCAATGACGACAAGCCGCATAAATAACATCACAAAATGTCTATGTCCAAAGTTTCACCCTTCTATCTTTAAAAACAAAAAACTTTTTTAAAAAAAATGTGACTTTTGTGTCACCAAAAATCTTTGAGGGCCGTTTTCTCAGCTTTGCGGTTTTGTGGCTTGGCTCCCTTGACTTCTACGGCTACGATAAGCAGGCTAATCTTTAGATAATAAGTACATGGCATAATCTCAAATGATATTAAAAGAGACCATTATCACAGAGTAAGTTTTTTTACCAACAAAATTTTGTTAATTTCTAAAAAGAATCAGCTCAAATTAAAAGTGATGTAATCTCTCTAAAGTTGTCTAATTCTGTTTTTGTTTATTTTTATTGTCACTTAAGTCAAATAATACTAATTAATTGATTATTCAGTTTAAATAAGTACCTATGCGCCCAATCAATTTGTTTAAGTAGTCCATTTTTCAGTGGCGTAAACTGAGTTTAGAAACAGGAAAAACATTAATTCTAAAAAACTTGACATGGTTAGTTTTTGCAAATAATGGCTAAGCTGCTAGCTTTAGCATATTACAGAAAAATTACAAGCTACAAGCCAATTTACCAATTAACAAGGATACATACGTTTTTTAATTTATTTCAACCGCACAATTGCATGAAACATAACATAACATATTAAAATATTTTTTCATTAGTAAGTTGCACTAATTAATAGAGGTATCAAGAGATGGCAGTGATAGCTATATTAATAGCACCGAAAGGTATGGCCTTTTTTGATACTAGCAAAAAATGAATCACCTTGACACATGTACATTTTTAATATGACGTATGTGTCATTTTGCTTACTTGGTTCCTGCCTATAACATTTGGTAGTAGTTTGGTTGGTGCGGCGCTGCGATTCTTAGTTATACTTCGCTTGTATTTTTGAAAGGGTAATTAATTGAAATAATTGCAATAATTTAATAAATATTAATTTAATTATTTTTATGCGAGTAGGACAGGAAGGGCAGTGCTCTTTTGCATGTATGGCCAGCAAGCCCCTGGCTTTTTAACCAGCATGATTTGTTTTCTAATCTCATTTCACTTTCTTGAAAATTGTTTTTTCGCTTCTATCATTAAAAATAATTTTGGCTTTAATTTTTTTACATTAGCTCCACACAAAAAAAATAATTTCCCTCCTTATGGGCCTATGTCATTGTTGGGGATGCTGTGTGGAGGGTCTTTTTAGGAAAAGAGGAGGTGGGTAGGAATCTGGGAGTCAGTGTGTCCAGGAGTGACAGACGTATGAATCCATCCCTCCCACTGTCGTGCAAGGCGATGTTCCGAGAGAGTACAGCTGGAGAAGTCAAAGAGACTCCCTCAACCATTCTCTTCCGATCCGGCCTGCCGTGCAGCTGGCGGGCAGACGCATCTGCCGCCAAGACCCGGATAAACCTCACTCCATGAACTCGGGCACCCCAGCTAAGTATAATACTGTGGTTAATACTGCGGTTCAGTTCTGGATTTTTAAATAGGCCGTATAGGCCGCGACCTAGAGGCAGCAGATTTCAGGGTGCGGCGCCAAGCCTACCAGTGAGTGATTATGATAGGTGGCAACTTTTAAGAAGGAGAAAGAAGCCGCGCAAATGAAGTGGCCTATACTTATGAAAAGTATAAATCCGTTCCTGCTGCCGTTGATAATGTAAAACTATTAATTAAGGCTAGAAAACGTGAAAAAGCTTCTCAATTGATGGATTATGACATACAAATTAACTTTACTTAGACATTATTAGTGTCATCGTCAATGCTATTTCAAGTAAATTATAATAGGAATGTTAAGTCTGAATGGTTTTAACTGGTTTTCTGGAGAGGTTTTCCGCTTCCGCTATGGTGTCCGGCAGTTTGATGTTGTTGGTTTCCGGAAAACCGAGAACCATGAAGCCAGCCAAGATGGAGGTGCTTCCGAAGAGTATCAGTGGAAGAGATTCCATGTAGATGGCCTGCAAATAAAAGACCAATCCGATTTGTTTGATTAAAAAAAAATAGTGAACTTGTTTTTTTTTAAATGAACTCCAAATAATTTCCCTCAGAAAGGCTATTCCCTAAAATTTGTGATAAGAGATTGTTTTGCCGCGAGAAGTGTTGTCAGATTTGTGTGATTTTCTACCGCTGTTATTTGCTTTTTCTATCGGCCGATGTCAAAATTTCAGCTGTGAGCTGTCACATATTTTACTTTTGGTTGTTTTAAACACGAATTCCTGCAAGTATGCATGATTATTTATTCATTTAACAATTATTTATTTATTTGTGATGTTCCAATTGGAATAAAATGGTCAAACACTAACTGGGCGAAGCCCAACCAAAAGCCGCCCACAGTGACTAGCAGCAAAAACCTGGAGCGGGTTTTTAACTGCTAGTTTTTATTTAATAAACCAACGGTGTTTTGTTCCTCCTGAAAACCTGTGTAAAATGAGATACACAGTGTTATAATATAAGCGAAGATAAGACGTTGTTATGTAATATTAAAAATATAATTTCGGATATGAAGTGACTATGGAACACTCTGTAATTCAAAAATACATATTAAGAGCAATAAATTTTCAGTACAGAATTTAATGAACTTATGCCACCGTGCTTACAATAGTTGGTGATATGATGGCCAGCACAAGTTGCCTTCCGTGCAGTTGATCAGAGTTCCATTCTAAACCATGACGCTTAAAAAAATTCAATATTTTTATTTTTACTTTTCGTCGCCTCAGTTCTTATTTGTCCAACAGACCATTTTAGTTTTTGTTCAATCTTCACATTAAAATTAAAAATAGAGTATAAAGAAGTATAGTTAATCACTCAACTAAAAATTATTTGAACTAATGAGACCTTTACCTTTACGGAAAGAGCTTTATCTTAAACACCTTTCATAATGTTTCATTGAAATAATGAAAGAAAACCTTCTCCTCCTGTAAAATTTTCAAATGGTCTGTTGGACAAATACGAACTAAGGTGACGTTTTATTTAAAAAAATTGTTTTAATTTTCTCAGGTTTGCGCTACTTTAGAAATAAAAGTGTACTTGGTTATTTTTCACTATTTCAAAATTATTTGTCTGCTCTATTTTTAGGTATTCCTCTGATTTCAAATTCTGGTCAAAATGTTGTCGTCAAATCCAATATCCGAAGAAAAAAGTAATTTTATTATTTGTTGGTTTGGTAATTACTAAGAATGAAACAAAGTTGCAATCGAAGGAAATTATACTAATGAACGGTAATTATTAAATTAGCTGTTCAAATATTAATGGATGGAAATTAATCAATCACACTTTCAAACAATTGAATTGCGTCAACGGTTAAATTAGAGGCCTTGAACAATTATAGGTACTCAATCTCCATTCTGTCTCAAATCAATAACAACCGGCGTTTTCACAGATTAAAGAAGTCTTGATGGCAATCCTAAATTCGGTATGCCGTAGGTACAAAATTATTCCAGAATTTAAATAGGTTGAACTGCTTGTAAGGTTAATTCATATTTAATTGAAGGTATTACCAATAAAGGAACTTGTGGAGCGACCATGGATCCAACCCTCCCAAACATGGAGCACGCCCCCAGCATAGAGGCTCTTGACGGAGTGGGGAACAACTCCGTGGTGTAGACATATAATACTGTGAAGGCAACTGTGATTGCGAACTTGCCAAACAGGTATATGCACAGCTGCAGCCAGGTAATATCTGGAAACAGGAATAGTGGCATTATTGAAATGTGGGGTTCCACAAGGCTGCATCTAGAGCCCCATCTTATATTTTCTGTTATGCTAGCAAGATAAAGCACAACTGAAAACCGCCGATTCCAATACAAAATCTACACTACTTGATAATTCTATAGTATAATTTGACTTTATTAAAGTAACAAGACTGAATAAATCATTATAGGCATTATTGAAATGTAGGGTTCCACAAGGTTGCATTTAGAGCCCCACCTTATTTTTTCATTTATGCTAGCAAGATAAAGCATAACTGAAAAACGCCAATGCCAATACAAAATCGACACTACTTTATAATTCTATAGTATGGTTTGACCTCATTAAAGTATCAGACTGAATAAATCATTCCAGAAATAAAAAGCAGCTTTTATGGAAAAAAGACTACCCATTATAAAAGCACAGTTAATCAAAATTTTGCAGAAAAATAAAGAGAAGATAGAGGGAATAAAAAGAAGAAAAAGGGAATCTTACCCAAAGGCACGAATATGTAGACAAAACAAGAAACTCCGCTGGCCAGCAACGAAATACAGAGACTTTTTCTTCTTCCATATCTGTCCACTACCACGTAATAAACTGCATATCCTGGAATCTCAATCAAGGACACTAGCACAAAGTTCAGATACATGTCACCAGCTATTGAAACCGCACTTAAAGACAGCCCGTAGTAAACAAATGTACACGTAATCCACCACATAGAACAACAAATCATCCTGATCATTAGGATCTTTGATCTGATCATCTGATGGAAAACACTCTTGTTTTTGCCATTTTTTTCATTTTCAGTGTCTTCATTCACATTTATATTATTATATTCTACACTGTGGTACAAAGTTTGGAGAGATTTATCTGATAAAACTATTCCGTTGAACTTTGCAGCTTTCTTCAAATTTTTTTCTGCAGCATTGTAGTCCCCTTTGGATAAGAGCCATCGCACGCTTTCAGGTAGGATCCAGAGGTAGCTGATGAGGAAGATTGAAGGGACGTAGGTGACTCGGAGAAGGGTCCTCCAGTAAGGGAAGAGCCAGGCAGCTAGACCAAGAAGCATCTCTCCGATGGCATAGGAATAGCTGATCAGGGAACTGGCCAAAACTCGGTACTTTGGACCCACGTATTCCACACCTGAAAAAATGCATAATTTTGGTGCATGTTCAAAGAGCCGCCCTGAGGGTGTTAATGTAGATAATATTAACATAACACTATTGGACTATTGGAATATTGGACCTCAGGAGACACATCTCTCTTTTGGGAGTGAAAATTTCTGATAGCTACAAAAAATAATATTTTTCATTATGAAGAGGACGTAGAAATGCCTGTTCATCTATTTGTTTTATGTAAGATCCACACAGGAGGCCCTGGGAAAAATAATTTTCTTCAGAGTCTATGTCATCTTCGGGGATGCTGTGTAGAGAATGTGTTAAGAATATTTATTTATTTATTAATCATCAACGCCCTTTTGGACTTCCACATGTTATAAAATTTTATTTAAATACAGCGCAGTGGAACGTATATCACGAGTAGGTACTCGCAAATTTATTAGGCTGGTTAAATCAACGGCGTTTAGTCTGCCATTTGATATTTTGAAAAGACAAATGAAATCACTCACTGTGCGTCTTGATGTTAAATCACTTTAGTTTAGTTAGTCCATTAGAAATGTGAAGGAGAAGAAGATCTGGGAAGGAAAAATGGTTGAGGGGTGGGTAGGAATCTGGGGATCAGTGTATCCAGGAGTGACTGATATATGCATCCAGCCCTATCACTGCGGTGCAAAGCGGTGGGCGGTAGAGAGTCCAGTTAGAGAAGTGAAAGGATCACCCTCAACCGGCTTCTCCCAATCTGGCACGCCACATAATAATAAGCTGGTGCCGCAAAGCATCTGCCACCAAGACCCGGACAAAACTCACTCTATGATCACCAAGTCAAGTCACCAAGCGAACCATTTGGGGCGACATACGGAGTAATGGTTCCCAGGTGGCAGTACCAATACCCCCTCCCCTTGGAGCAGTGTTCCACCACTTGTGTGTGCAGGCACAATTGAAGCAACTTCGGGTTACGACTTACCAAAGAGCCAAGGAGTCAAGACATTGATAATACCTAACATCTAACACAGCGCCCTTGAGCTTTTTACTGGTGTTTGAATCAGGGCTGGCCCTGGGAAAAATCTACAGATCCATTTAGGTATACTGTCAAGACGAATGTATGACCAAAGTTTTATTGATGCGCGAAGTTTGTAACTGAACTAAATACATCTTCATCAGTTTCTCACCCATGATAAAGCCAGCTCCGTAAACCCCCGCCCCTCCAGCACCGTCGATGAACTCCAATGTGACATAACTCCAGTAGTCATTGGTGAAGGACCTCGCCAGTCCGGCGAGCGCACTGGTGACAATGCTGGCGACCATGCCGGTCCGGCGGCCATACCGGTCCGAAATGAAGCCCGACAGCGGCAGGCCGAACAGCTGGCCAATGTTGTTCATGGTGCCAACCAGGGTGCGCTTCCACTCTGCGCAGCCGAGGTCGAACTGGAAATGATTCAATTGCATTCTTCGGATTAGAATAAGTATAGATTAGAATATAGTGATAATTTCGACATCTAAAGGTTTTCTTAGAAAACTTCCAAAGAATCCAAGAAATACAAGGGGTGATTTTATCACAAAACGGCGCTATATTTAGTTGACCATTTATATAAAGGCACCTAAATGGGGTCCAGAAACTATTGGTACAAGCGAAAAACTGATGAATATAGATTCATGAAGAATCCCGAAAAACATATTTTTTTCGCTAGAAGCATTTTTTTCTGCAATCAAGGGTTAAACAATTTTTGGAGTAAGGTCTAAGCCCTATATACTTTAAAATTTATAATCAACAGAAAGTAGGTAGCCCCGTAGCAATCGCTTTTATTAAATTTCACTAAAAAATTACTACTTTTAACTCGATTTACTCGAAAGGGAAAGCTCAAAACATAAAAATATCAGAGTGTGCAATTCATACGCGGTAGAAGTGAAACCTACAGAAAACCAAAGTAGACAAGAGTGAGGCTACGAAGCATCTCACTAAGAGGAGACCGATAGGCTACGAAGCACAGCACTCGAATTCTAGTGCACCTTTTAATAATAATAATAATTGGATAATTTGTAGAGCGCCGTTTTTGTGAAAAATCACCTCAAGGGGGCTGTACAACTTATTTTATTTCCTATATATTTGGTCATATTTCCTATGCGTTTGTGTTTTCTTTTTCGGAGTCGCTAGATGTCGCTTTCTTTTGCCTGTTCGTTTTGGAGTGGTTTGAAGATTGCCACCTATTTTAATTTTTTATACAAATTTCATATTACCAGAGCTCACCACTAAATATAGAAATCATCGCGGGCGTGCACACAACAACTCAACTAAGTTTCATTGCAATCGGATGAATGATTTAAGGACCGCATAAGGGACAAATAAAGAAACATTCTTCTTCAAACTTCGCAAATTCACTTTGTGGCGTCATCATTATTAAAAATGAAAACAAATAACTTTGTGTACAACACTATTTAATCAACAATAGTACCCTTTACACGCAGAGTTCGGAGCGGGACGTGCCCCGCGCCACTTCAGGCCGCCGCGCAGAAAAGTAAAGACCGAAAGTAAGATAACGGTTTACAGCTCAGTTCACTGTGAGACTTTTCTGCGCGGCGGCCTGAAGTGGCGCGGGGCACGTCCCGTTCCGAACTCTGTGTGTAAAGGGTACTAATATCGATATTGTTGATTAAATAGTGGTGTACACAAAGTTATTTTCATTTATTATTAAAGAAACATTCATTTATATTTATAGGTTGGCCGTAAATATTTGCACTTTTGAAATAACCATGAAAAAAAACAGATTGTATTTAACAAAAATATGCTGGAAAATCATTTTGTAAAAACAA
Organism: Glyphotaelius pellucidus; assembly: GCA_936435175.1. Taxonomy (NCBI): domain Eukaryota; kingdom Metazoa; phylum Arthropoda; class Insecta; order Trichoptera; family Limnephilidae; genus Glyphotaelius; species Glyphotaelius pellucidus. Next base: position 7,655,640 of record OW386550.1, read on the forward strand.
TTTCGTCAAAATGGCCGCCATCTCGCCACTGGCACCCCTCAAACCCGGCCCTTATATTTACGAAAACTTTTCGACACAAAGCTCGTGGGTTGACTATTTATTGACGGATTTTCTCCTAGAATTGGAGTATCGTCTCTGCTTTATTTACGTAGACTTGACTTGTAAGATAACCCCATAAAAAATAAATCAGCTGGAGTTAGATCTGGGCTGCGGGGAGGGCATGGAATATCTATTTTGCGCGAGATCAGCTTGTTGTGGAAAATTATGTTGAAAGGTTATTTTGCAAGTATGGCAGGTTGCGCCATCTTACTACATCGAAATCCTTTTGTTGTAACCAACGAACTGCTGCAACTGTGGTTGAAAAAATTTTATCGCCAAAGCATCTGAACCTTGCGCGTCGACGTATTCGGATCGTCTTGTACTTCTCCTCCTGCTTCACGGCCGCCCTGTTTGTTTTCAATTGAGAGTCGTGCCGGTTTTTTAGAAGTTTTTAACCCAGGATTAATTAAATTAACATTGGGCACTGATTAATTCTCTATAATTGGATGCGAACGAAATAGGCGATGTGCAGCGACGTAAGAATCATTGTTTTCTCGCTCTCCTCCCCCTTTCGGTATCCCGGCTAGCACAACTACAAAAGTGCAAAATTTTATGTCCCACACTATATTAAGATAATATAAGCTTAAAAGAAGTTTCTCACCTCTCCAGCAATGGAGTCATTATTACTGTAAACCCATTTGTCACACTTCTGAATATTATTCTTGTTGAATAGATCGACTGGGCAACTGTTGTTCAATAAACCTAAGTCAGAAATTTCCCTCTTGATCATATTATCAAAAGTTTCATTGACTGTGCCATATCTGGAACACTTGTCGTAGGCGCCTCCCTTCCAGGGGATGGCATTCTGAAGCCATTCGGGTTCCAGGTCCCCGGTATCGCATTCTGGAATAGCACATCTGAAAAACAAACAAATTTACAAATAGGTATTATGTACGGCAATTTTAAAGTAATTAATACGCAGAATTCATGCGTTCATAATTTAAGAATTTTTTTATAATTTTTTTGAGAATCCTAAAAATATGCAATAAAGAATTAATACAGGTGCTTCCAATGGCTCTCTGACACTGTATCTATGTTATTTATCATCGCATTTCAAAATTTTGACGTTTAATTTTTTGAAAGAGGGCAGGAAATTTTCAAGGCATAAAATTGGTTAAACAAAACAAAATATCCACAACAAAATATCCAACGACAAAATATCCCCGGCGAAATATCCCCGACAAAATATCCCCGACAAAATATCCCTGACAAAATATCCCCGAAAAAATATCCCTGACAAAATATCCCCGACAAAATATCCCTGACAAAATATCCCCGACAAAATATTCTCGACAAAATATCACCGACAAAATATCCCTGACAAAATATCCCCGACAAAATATTCTCGACAAAACATCACCGACAAAATATTTTCGACAAAATATCACCGACAAAATATTCCCGACAAAATATCCTAGGGATAAAACATCCCCCAAGAAATTTTTTGTTGAAAAAACACCTAACCCAACCTAAAAAAAAAAATGTGAGACCTCCTATAAAGACAATAAATTATTGTTCAGAAATGGTAAAATGTGACAAAAATAATACAGACATCCTGCAAAGTTAGGTAAGGTTAAGTTAAATTAGGTTTTAGTAGATATTTTGTTGGAGGATGTTTTGTCCGCGGGATATTTTGTCGGGGATATTGTGTCTCTTTCTTTAACCAACAGTTCAGTATCAGCATCTACACATCATCAGATGCTACACATCTGCCCTGATAATAGACACTGTAATGCTGTCCGAAACGTTGGCTAGAAAAGGACGTAGCGCAACACGGCATAACACCCCAAAAACAAATAACGAAAATGTATCTTTCACTAAAAAAAGAGCAATAAAAATGAGACATGTATAATGCAAATAAATCCTACAATAGCACCATCGATGTTCTCAAAATGAATATTATATTATCCTTAGAATCCGCTACAACAATGCAATCTGGAAAACACTTTTGGAAGGGTCACAATAAAATATCTTACCTGTGAGGGGATTCACTGACTGCGAATATGTAACTCAGTCCATAGCAAGCACACAATGTCAGTGGAATGATGATCAGGATGATATTGAGCAACTGGTATCGTCCAAAGTTCCCCAACTCCTCGAGGATGACATCCAGTTGCGTCGACACGCACTCTGTCGAGGGTCTTCTCTTATTCTCTGTCATCTTTAATGCTGGTATTTATTACTTTATCGATGTCCGATGCAATATCATCAGCTGTGTATCGTTATACTCCGCGGTGAACTGATTATTTGTCGTATCGAACTTTGTCACTTTCGTCGCGATATCATTTTCATTGATTTTATCATCACTGACTCTAAAACGAATCAGTATGTTCTTTATTATATTTTTAATGAGCGTTTACATCGAAGAGTGACATCTTTTAAACACCTCCTGATCCTAGAAAAAATAAGTAGGTACATTAGTTGGTGATACCCAGGTAAGTAGGTACCTATGTTTTGCAAAAAAGTTGGTAATGGCTGAATTGGTAAAAGCTCACGTCCCGGTTAGACGAGAGGTTCTGGGTTCGAGTCTCAGTTGCGACCATTATCTTTTTTTATTTTTCTGTGTCTTGTCCTCTTTCATATTTTCGTTTAGATTACTAGTGTTATCTTCTTCTTCAATGATGTAACAAATAATCATTCGATTGGAATCAATGAATAACAGAATTTCAAAAAATGTTTCATTTGAACAAAAAAACGTGTCTGAACCCTCTACTGCAAAACATAAATTTTTAACCAGGGCAATAGGCCAAAATATTCTCGTTATTCGAAGTTTGAACACATCTTTTGGACAATGAAATATTGAATTTCATGCCACGGAACTGTTTTATCAGTTAAACAAAAACAATTAGCAAAACCCTAAGTTCCGTTTACTATACTCGTACATCTATTTTAAATGTTTTAAAAATTAAATTATCGAATAAAATGAAATAAAAGGGAAATAATTAGATTGGTTTAAAATGATTTAAGGAGCAGACAACAATCAAAGATGTTGCCTGCTCCTTAAATCTATATTTCAAATCGATATTTTAAATACGATTGAAAATGCGCTGGGGTTCCGCAAGGTTCGGTATTGAGCCCGACATTGTTTCTGATGTATTAGAAATACTAAAACATTGCAAAACAAGACTGTTTGCAGACGATGCACTGATTTATATTGCGGAATAAAATTATGAGAATGCAACCAAAAAGACAAATAGTGACTTTGATTCTGTGTCAAAATTATTCGAACTAAATAAATTGCAACTAAATGTAAATAAGACAAAATACATGTACATTAGGGGGGGGGGGGTCACGACCGTATGGGGAAATTTTCTTTCTTGTTTTGATTTGTCTAATAGTGATAAAAGGGTGTTAGGAGATATAAAATCACGTAATTTTTTAAATAATATTTGGATACCATCTTCCAATATTGGAAATTTCACATAAAAGAGAAAAACCCACCCTTGTTAAATCTTAAAAAAATGGTAGATAAACCATTAAAAATTAACTATTTTTAATAAAACGCGAAATAGAGGGAAAATTAAGATTTATTTATTAAAAAATATGTTTGAATATAATTCAAATTATCTCAAGGCAGTGTATTCAAATACCACCAAAATCCTTCTTACTCTCAAATTTCGGCATTATTTTGCGAGACTCAATTTTGGGACTTTTTGTAAATGATTTCGTCAAAATATACTACATTTGCTACGGAGGATTACAAAAAAATGGTTTGGTAAAAAAAAAATTTTTTTTAAATATTAAAAAAAAATATATTAACTAAATTTTCAAAACTTTGAAGTGAATCCGGAGGAAGATGATCGTATCAGAAATTTGAAAAATTTTAAACACGTCGCTTTGAACCCATTTGGCACCCTTTTATCGCTCTTAGAATTTAAAAATAACATTTTTTGTTAAATGACCCACCTTAATGTAACATAGGTAGAAAAAATACGCACGAGAATACAAAAGGTTTACATTAAAGAAGAAATCACAAAACAGTGGAAGAAATTAAATATGTAGGGGTTATAAAAAAAATCAGACTGTACAATAAAAAAGTTGCAAAAAAATATAATTTCTTAGAAGAATCAGATACAAAGTAAATAAGGAAACATCTTAGTTTAATTACGTTCAAGCTTCGTTCTGCAATGAAGAGAAAATGATATCTTACAAGCATCCAGAAATCTCTTATGTACCAGACCGTCCAACTTTATAACAAAATTTCGAATGGAATTTCTGAGATTGGAAATATGATTAATTTTAAAAGGGAATTAAGAAAGTATGCTAGATATAATATTGATGTTTTGTTTGTGATTGATGATATTTACATTTTAAATATTTAAAGATATACTTTGTTTCCCAAATAATGAATTTTTTTATACATAATGTGACATGGCGATGTGAGCTAACTTAAGATTAATAAATACTTTTTTTGGTTTGACCGAGGTTTGAAGCTTCCTTCCCATTGATTGTAATCACCCAACCAACCTTGCCAAATTCAGATTTTTGAAACTGACATTTATTTCGTATATAAAGTGCTTTAATTTCTTACAATTTAAGTAAAATGCATATATTTGCTGTTCGCGTGTTTGTGCAAGATTGCCATCAAAAGATGATAGAATGCATTTTTATTGATAACGAGTCTGCCGAGTTCGATCGGATCTCTGAAAGTGGATTGTTCTCTACTTCAAAGATTCCGAATCATCCATACACACATTCATTCATTCAATCAAAAAAACAAAAGGGAAATTCAAACAGATATATTTAAAAATAGCAGAAATTAATATATCTAAAACCAAAGTGGCCGAGAGAACAGGAGTGGTATACTTAGTGGCAAACAAAATGAAAGCAATGTAAACACAACTAGAATCTTAATAAAAAGAAGGGTGAACATTGAAAAAAAAAACCAATGTAATGTTGTTACTCGTTAAATAGATGTTTGGAAAGATAGAAGAGAACAGTAATGAACCAACAATACCTATTTTGATGAACACCTTTTTTAATAAATCGGAATTTCTAAGTTTGTGGTTATTATTAATGAGACATGTAACGATAAAAGATATAACTCGTGTAAACAATGATAGTACACCAAGAACCAAGACAGGACAAAATAAAACCTACTCTTCTAGTGTCAATTAATTACTACACACTTACTAAATATTATCTTGTAACTCTGGAATGTTTGAATACTTGATAAGAAATTTGAACTCTGTTGAAAATGTAGTTAATTAGTGCCGAGGTAAAATGGTTGATTAATTTATTTACTCGGTAGTAAACTATGAAAGTATGATATTAAAAAATTTTGGATTTTTTTACATTAGCTCCATACAGAAGGCATTGAGGAAAGCAATTTCCACATATTTTCCCCAATTTTTTAGGGAAAGGAAAGAGGAAGTTCTGGAAAGAAAAACGGTATGAGGAGTGTGTAGGAATCTGGGGTCAACGTGTCCGCCCCACGACGGTACGGGTCAAGAGTCCGGCTGGCAAAAGTGTCTTCCTCAACCTGCCTCTCTTGGGTTCGCGTATAAAACAGTAGTCGCCTACAGGAGTTGGTGAGAACTTCCAAGAAATGGTAACATTTGAGGGAAGCCTCTGTTCAAAGCAGAACATCAATCAGCAGGTTAATAAAGGTACAGCAAAATGATGGCGTTTCGCAAAATTGAAACAAAATCAAAGCCTTCTAAAATTGGAGAGTAGATTGATGAGGGGTAAAAAATCTAAGTAGTCCGGTCAAGTTAGCTAGAAAAATAGTGATTAAATAACGAAAATTCGCACAGAGCTGAAATTTGGTAGAGAATTTGAGTACACCATTACAAATAATATACCAAAAGTCCCCTTCGATTCCATTTCCGTTAGAAAGGTTATTCAAGGTCAAAGGTCAACATTTTCAATTTTTTGGATTTTTCTCGTAAACGGTAAGTTATATCTAAAAATAGAGTGGGGTTGGAAATTAACGGATAGTATTTTGGACCAGATTCAAACTTTACTCATATCATCATTATCACTATTTTTTGCAGTTGCAAAAAAGGTTGTAGTGCTAAAAAAGTGGCTATAAAAAAGTAGAGTAAAAGAGTATGAGTGGCTGTAAAAGAGTATGATTTAGATGAAGATATCAATAGAAATCAAATATTACGATCAGAAATCGACATCAATATCACGAATCAATATCAATAATCAATATGCAGTAAACAGAATATTATCCCATGAAAATTCAACATAACCAATCGTGGATTATGCCTACCGGGAAAACCACGTTAAAAAAAATGCGCCAAGTACATACCTCACAGGTGGTGTAGAAATGTGTGCGTATTACATAGAATGTAACTCCTTCAACTTTTAGAATAGCTATATCTCAGAAATGGTGATTCTTAGAAAGAAAATTATAAAGACATTTTTTGTAGATAATTTTATGATCCACAATTTTTATTTAATTTTTTTTTTATATAACTTACCGTTTACAAGAAAAATTAAAAAAAACTGAAAATGTTGACCTTTGACCTTGAATTACTTTTTTAGCGGACATGGAATCGATGGGGACTTTTGGTATTTTATTTGTAATGGTGTACCCAAAGTCTCTATCAAATGTCAGCTCTGTGCAAATTTTATTTATTTGAAATGTTTATATTGACCGGACTAAAGGGATGTGGGCTGTGATATAAGCCGTTGGATAAGAACACTGAATGTTGAATGTATACCTGTGATACAAGAATCTTTCTCGATTGAATATGTCTAAGGTTTTTCAGGAAAATGTCAGACGACAAGTTTAGTGTGTGACCAAGACGTTAATGTATGTATTACTAAATTTTAAGCTATTGCATAAGAATGTGAAGATGTTTTTGAGTTGTAGTTGAGGGTACACGATTAAAATCCTTAAAACGACGATGAATCTCAGTAGGAATCACTTTTTCAGCAGTTAAAAATTTGATAACAGCACGCTGTTTACCTTGCGTTAACATAACACAAAAACATGTCTCCATACTTCCGCTTTTCAAAATACACTGGATGAATTCAACGACCTCAAACTTGCGCGTACCTACTCTTAGAGGAGTAATGTCACTTCCATATTCCACCTGGCGCGCTTCTGATGGTAATTTTATTCGCGCTGTACAAGCCTGTGTGCATTATTTTTCAACCTTTACTAGTACATTACGTAATTAAGTCAAAACGGACAAAGAAACAAAATTACGTGGAAATTACTTACGGTCTGGTCTGATGTGATGTTTGATTGACACTATCCTCTTCGGGCTTGAAGAAAGATTACTGTGAATAGATTTATGATGATTAAAACCGAGCCAATATCATTTTCCTGTCATCACGTGTCAAGATAATTATATTGTTTTGTAAGTATTCAAGCATCATAATACACAATAAAGATATTTTAGTAGTATAAGTATCAATGAAGCTAGTATAAAGATCAAATTAACAGAGTTTGTTAATTGTTTTTGTGTTCAATTCGTTGAACTCAATTTAATTCTTAAAGAAATTAATTTAAACTGAATTTATTAATGTTATTATCAAGTCCGGTCAATGGATGATTTGGCATCGCGTTTGAGTCCCATCTAGGCGTCGCGTGTTCGATTCCTGGCTGGCTAAGTCCTCCATGATTGTCTTTCTTTAAAAAAAAATTCTGCAAGTTTTACCGTTTTTTGTTATTGTGACAACTGTTTCGGCTTACGGCCATTTTCAAACTGTAACTGGACAGTTTGAAAATGGCCTTGTAAGCCGAAAAAGCTGTCACAACAATAAAAAACTAAAATACTAACAGAATTTAATAATAACATTATTAAATTTAATGTAAATTTTTTATTTTGACTTTCTTGAATATGTGTTATAATTTATTGTCAATTAATTTAATTACCTGATTGTCTAACATCATACGATGGACGATATAAGATTATAAGCCCCCAAGTGCTCTGATAACTCGAATCGTTTGTTTTTATGATCCCTAATCAAAATGCTATTGTTATTTGTATTGTCTAGTAGTTACTTGTTGCTATCAGCTTACACCCGAGATTCATTCGCATTCTTTTTATAACGAATGTGGGGAATTTAGTGCGATCCCACGGTTCCATGACAACTGAACAAAGTGGCATTTCAGTTGCTTTGAAAAGTCGTATCAATCTTTTTCGATCACGTTTTTCGATAACGATCTTGGATGTTGGTAAAACTCCAGAACCCAAATACTATAAATTTTGCAATTGATTATTAAAATGATTTATTTTTTGTATCACTAACTATTAAAATAATCAACTAAGAAAATCTAATGAAATCGTATTTTTTACTCATCGCCCAATTAGCCTCCTTTCTTGCCTATGTAAAATCTTAGAAAATATCATCCTCATAAGACTCAATGCATTTATTCAGGAAAATAAAATCTAACCAGCTTTTCAACATGGTTTCAGAGCTGGTCATGCGACCCCTCAACAACATCTCTTTGTAGTTGAACACATCACTAAAGGGTTCAATATATAAATAAACATACAGTGATACTTTTGCTCGACGTAAGCAAAGCTTTCGACAAAGTATGGCAAAATTCGTAATTTTTTGTGTCATAGGGGCCATAGAGAAAGCGCCGCAAGCAAACATTTTGCAATTATTTGTATTATGTTTTGACATAATATATGCTTTCGGATTTTTATCATTCCGAAAGTCAGTTTCCTTAGTAGCCAAACCATTTAGCACTTATCAAAGCGCCACTCAAAAGAAAAAAAAGACCAAAAAATCCAACGTTTGAAATGAGATTCGAAAATGCTTTCGTTTTTATTATTCTGAAATATCGGCGTATGAATGCGAAAATTGTTTTACATTTCTGATTCATAATTTTAGGAGACTAATTCGAAGGGAAGTGCGTCCCAAAAAAATTTGTATTTTGTAAAAATTTTGAATTTGAAAAAAAAAACAAGGCTAAACTACAAAATGAGGCCGAGAAATAAGACCAATATTTTTTCAATTAAATAAAGTAAATAGTTAAATAAAGTAAAAACGATGAAAGCCTAAATTTAATGGAAAATAAAGAATAAAATATACACGAGCTGTAAATTAACACAACATTTAACAGAACCAACAAATTAAAACTTACTCTTTATTCACTTTATATTAGAGATTATAGAATCAATAACCAGAGAATAACATTGTAATAGTGGCACCTTACATGACTATTCGTGTTGGCGTATTTGGCATAGTTACATATTGTCGTTGACAGTATATGTAACTATGTCAAATACGCCAAAACGAATATCCATGTAAGGTGCACAATAATATTGTAATATATGTGACCTCAGAACATATATACCTAGTGAGGTACATACAACATAAAAAAATGTATTCGATAAAAAATTAAAAATATATGTTATTGCTATCAGATAACATCCCTGAATGACAATTTTTATCCATTACTATGCCGTGAATTCTGTTACATTTTTGTTCATTTTCATCGGGAGATTGCGCGCAGTAGTGCCTATTAAAATACGAAGTTATCACGGAGATTCTACAAAATATTTATCTAAAATCCCAACACAACTAACATGGTAGACAGACACTTGCTTTGGATGAATCTTTGACGTGATAACCCGCGTACGCATAGTGTCATACTGCCAAGTGCTAGCACTAACAATGTTTATTATAATAATCCATTACTATGCATTAATTAAAAATACAACACTGATGTTTTCAACTCTAAAAGGTTGTTTCTTATTGTTCTCTAGCGCAGTGTTCCGCAAAGTGTGTGCCGCGGCACACTGGTGTACCGTGATCATTTGTGGGTGTGCCTCACCGAAATGTTACATTTTCCTTTGCAGATGCTCAACAAAAAAATACATGGCAGGAATTCTAATATTTTAACGTCATCGGACAAGATTGAAAGCTTTCGCGCTAAGTTGGTGTTATGGATCAGCCACACTACCAATGGTAGTAATGAAATGTTCCCAAATGCCATGGCTGCCGATTCAAAAAAAGTGCAGGCTTTGATAGTTAAACACTTGAAACTATTAGCAGGAAGAACGAACTCATATTTTCCTAAGTGTGATCTGCAACATATAGACTGGGTACGAAATGCATTATCAGAGAGCATTTCCTTCGGACACTTACTGACAAACTAGCAGGAAGAATTCGTGGAGCTAAAAACTGATCGGGCGTTAACAGGAACGTTTGCGCGGCCCATTTTGGCCCGTTTCAATTTGAGTTTCCGTTTTGAAAAAGTGTTGCTCCGACGTAAATAGGTAATTTATTTAAATTTGCACCTATAAAAATGTTTTCTTTTATTAATTTCAATTTTTAATTTTGTATTTAATTATATTTTAATAATAAAAATAGTAAAATTATTTTTTAATGTTTTTCATTTAGTCACGCATAATTGCCCAAGTTGCCTCTAAAATCATGAAAGATAAAAATCTTTTTAGTGGCCTTTATCTAATTTTTTTTTTTTACATGAACTCCACACAGGAGGCCCTGAGGAAAATAATTTGCCTCAGGGCCTATGTTATCTTTGGGGATGCTGTCTGGAAGGGTTTTTTTAAGGGAATGAAGAAGACGAGAGTTCTGGGAAGGGAAAGGATTTAAGGGGTGGGTATGAGTCTGGGGTTCAGTGTGCCCTGGTCATCCACCACCAAGACCTAGGCAAACCTCACCCCACGAACCCGGGCACCCCTGCTAAATCACTGAACGAAGCGAACCACTTAAGGTGACCTATGGCAGTGGTGTTGGTTATCCAGTAAAGGTTCCCGGGGCGGCAGTACCCATTCCCGCCTCCCAAATTGATTAAAACAAAAATAAATAAATTAGCTCACATTTGTACTAGATATTTGATATACCTTTTCATTACACAAATAATTTTTCAGTTTTGTTGGGTATTTTGATCCTAAATCCAAAATTAAAATTTGTATGAAACGGGCCGCGCAAACGTCCCACTTAAAACGAAAATTTTCCGAAAGAAAGCTGGCATATTTTTGGCTGCATATAAAAAAATGAGTATCATCCACTGCTTTCAAAGCGCGCTATTGCAATTCTCTTATCGTTTGCCGTATACATGACCTGCTTATGCGGATTGGGGTTTTTAACCCTCCCTACGATTAAATACAGTTAAGTTAGCCTCTCAGAAACTGAGCGTACTGTACAGGGCCCGCAGATACTTTAATAGTACACAACTGCTAACCCTGTACAAATCGCAAGTGCGCCCCACGGTTGAATTTGGCAGCCACCTCTGGCCTGGAGTCCCAAAATACCTGAAAAAACCCTCGACTCTGTGCAGAAACGGGCGGTCCGTTTGATAGATTCTCCTAACTTAACAAATGGACTGCAATCTTTAGAGCACAGGCGTCAGGTGGGAATGCTGTCCTTGTTCTACCGGTATTACAATGGAAGATGCTCCGAGGAACTAGCGTCACTGATCCCCCCGGCACCGGTGCATAGTCGGGAAACACGCCAAACACGCGCTCAACATTTGTACACGGTTGACATTAGTCACATGAGAACGGGTCGTTTCTACGACTCGTTCTTGAGTTCAACAGCCCGGCTGTGGAACGATTTGCCGGCTTCTGTGTTTCCTCCCTCCTACAATATGGGTCTCTTCAAGACCCATGTTCACTCCTTCCTCTCCTCAACAGCACCCTCCACACAGCATCTCCAAAGATGACATAGGCCCTGAGGGAAATTATTTCCCTCAGGGCCTCCTGTGTGGAGTTAATATAAAAAAAAAATAAAAAAAAAATACATAAAAGAACGCCTGAGGACGACCGATGAAGAGATGAGAGCAGCATTATCAACGATTGCTCCAAATTTTGATCGCCTGTGCTCAGTTAAGCAGGCTTATCTTTCTGATTGAACATCTTTCATATTGTATTGATTTTAATAATAAACTTTGGTGTTTATTTGGTGTACCTCTAAAATTTCTTAATTCGGTGGGTGTACCTTGAATACAAAAAGTTTGCGGAACACTGCTCTAGCGAACAGAAGTGCACCTGTATAAATTTAGTTCTATTCTGGTAGGCTCAAAATGCTGATAAAAAAACGTCGAAATGGAATAAAAAAATGCAATCATTCATACCTCGGAATTTGGGATTGCTAATAACTAACAAAGTAACTTAGGACCTTGCCCGAAATTCTTAACCACTTATTTTAGGCTTATCTCCATTACAATTTTGGAAACAAAAACCGTTCCGCGACTCTTCACCTCGCGACAAAATACCTCCGACAAAATATCCTACCGACAAAACATCCCCCAACAAAATTATTTGATTGTCAATAGAATTGTTAGTTTTGTTCATCAGATTTATTTTTCGTTCATCCGGGAAATTCTCTTTAGCCAACCGCGTTAGTTCGGTACTGTGAACCCACCTGGCTCTTATATTATTAATTTATCCTAAGAATATCATAACAAGTGAGATAGAAAAATGTCACTACAACATAACATTGATTATTTCAGACAGGTATTATTCGACGACAGGTGCGCAATTCCTTTACTAGACAATGAAAACCCACACACACATTTTCTTTCAAAACAACTTTTAAATTTAAAATGTATTTATTGGATACAAGCGAGTTCCCGGCATGCATTGCAATACAACTTAAATAAAGATATTGTTTCTTCCTGCGTGTCCTTTCCCATTCGTCCACGTATCCCTTCCGCTTCCTGTTCCCCCTCCGCGTTTCCCTCCATCTTCCTCGCCTCGCTTTTCCGCTTTCAACCGTCCCGCGAACCCCCCCCCCGCATTCACGTTCCTCTTTCCCCGGCTTCCCCCTCCCTCACAATAATCCGCCCTCTTCATTCCCCTCCACCCCTCACGGATTCCCCTCCCCCTCTCGCCACCATCCCAGCCGCTAAATTACATGAAATACACTCATTTTTTCAAACAATTCGCGCGCCACCTATTGCAAAATTTTTACATAAATTTCATACACACAGAACACGACAGAACTCACCACTCAACAATAGGAACCTTCGCGGACATGCACGCAACAACTCACCAAAGTTTCATCGCAATCGGATGAATGGTTTAGGAACGCCTAAGGGACAAACAAAGGAACATTCATTTTATATATTAAGATAACCAAAACCACAGTTGGTTCGATGATTGTTGACTTAGCAGGGGTGTCGGAAATCAGTGGCAGCAAGTGACCTTTGGGTGTGCTAGAGTGCCAATATTAAAAAATGGCATTATTGGCATTGTAGTCGAAAACGATTGTTTTTTCGAAAATTCGATTTTTTTGTATATATATTTTCAGGAATTCTGGTGCAGTTGCAGTTGAATTTTTTTGAAAATCTTCGTACAAAAACGATTTTCAAAAAAAAATCATTTTCGGCTACAACAACATCAATAATGTATTTTTTTAATATTGGCGCTCTAGCACATTCAAAAGTCACGTTCCGCCACTGGTCCGGGTGGTTGGTGGCAGATGCGTTTGCCCACCTACTGCATGGCGGGCCGGATCGGGAGAGACTGGTTGAGGAAGACCTATTGATCTCTCCAGGACTCTATCGACCCTCGCCCTCTCCAGGACTCTATTGCCTTGCACCGCAGTGGAAGGAATGGATTCATACCTTCGTCACTCCTAAACACATTGATACCCACCCCTCACACCGTTTTCCTTCCCAGGACTTCCTCTTCTTCCTGTCCCTAAAAGGACCCTTCACACAGCATCCTCAAAGATGACATAGAATTTGTTTTCAGGACCACCAGTGTGGAATTAATGTAAAAAAAACTACTGACGGCCTCCGCGGTTGAGTAGTTACGATTCTTGACTACCAATTTGGAGGCGTGCGCAAAGAAAATTTATTTGATTACTGTTTTTTCGCAATTTATTCATTAAAAACTACTGTAGTACATTCGCGGCACATTCCAGAGCGGTAGATATATACCCTTGGGAAAGATCACCTTTCAGAATCGAAACTTTGCTTGAAATGGCTTTAGCAATGCTTGGTGACCAGATCTGAATAGCCAGGTACTTCCCCACATTGCTGTTCCCAATCTCCTTCCCATTTCCTCTACAATTACACAGCTTAATTGGGGATGCAATAGTTTCAATGGACTCGGACGGTTGTGAGCAGTTGGGACTCTTGTGAGGAAACTACTCACAAAAAAAAAATAAACGTCTTGAGAACTTCTGCTCGGTGAGGACCGTTCAAATGTCAATAAATCGCAATGGCGCTAATCGTCGATATAATATGACCAGAGTTCAAACAAGCTAATCCAATTGTTGGATACTTTTGAATGTAGCTATAAATTGTGGTTATCCATTATCTTTGTGGTTATCCATTATTTTTGTGTTTTTTATTTATTTTTTATTATATGTTTTTATAAATTAAATAAAGTTTTTCTTTTAAAAAATACATGAATTAATAAGTATTACACCTTTTTTAGAGCAGAACTCGAGTAAAAAAGGCGGAGAATACGAATGTAAAGCACAATTTAACAAAGAAAAAAATAGTAATATTTTTTTTATGTGTAAAACAAAAGGTGTGTATTTAACAGTGAAATAAGAAAAAAAAGTAATATATGTAAGTATACACACACACACGTAGATATACACACATACCTACATATATACACATATAAAATGTTATCGCTATGTGTACATACATAAAAACATATGCATATGTGTACACATACATATAAAAAATATTCATGTATGAATATAACAGAAATGAAGTTGAGGAGGTAACAAAAAAGAAAGGAGAAAAATAAATAAAGAAAAAGGATATCCGTTACTACAATTGTGTTGAGAAGTATAGTATTATAAGATGTAGTCATAGTAATGTGTTTTATAATTAGTTTTCAATCTTAGATTAACTGGTAATTGGTTAAACCATTGGTTAATCCATTATCTTTGTGGTTATCCATTATCTTTGTGGCTATCCATTATCTTTGTGGTTATCCATTACCTTTGTGGTTATCCATTATCTTTGTGGTTGTGCATTGTGGTTATCCATTATCTTTGTGATTATTTATTATTTTTGTGGTTATCTATTATCTTTGTGGTTATCCATTATCTTTGTGGTTATCTATTACCTTGTAGTTATCCATTATATTTGTGGTTGTGCATTGTGGTTATCCTTTATCTTTGTGGTTATCCTTTGTGATTATCCATTATTTTTGTGGTTATCTATTATATTTTTGGCTATCCATTATCTTTGTGGTTATCCTTTGTGGTTATACGTTATCTTTGTGGTTATCCATTGTTTGAATTTTTTGATTTTGTTCTAATATATTGGTACCTTACAGCCACAATTTACTCTATCTT
This sequence comes from Glyphotaelius pellucidus, assembly GCA_936435175.1. Classification (NCBI taxonomy): domain Eukaryota; kingdom Metazoa; phylum Arthropoda; class Insecta; order Trichoptera; family Limnephilidae; genus Glyphotaelius; species Glyphotaelius pellucidus. The sequence goes on from OW386550.1 coordinate 7,670,952, forward strand.
CTATGGTTTTGTAGCCGTACAGATTTTGTTTCACTTAAATTTAGATGGATTGGTTTTTCAAATATATCTTTTGTTGATTTTTGTTTGACATTGACCCAATTTTTTAAAACAGTGTTTACTTGTATTAAATAAGTGGAAAAATACTCCAAAAAGCGTTTGACCTTATACCGCAGAGATATCGTGGTTTTATCTTATCGAATTTTGCCTGGCCTTCTTAGAAAAATCAAGGTTGGTTTCGTTTGTCAACGTGATTCGGCTACTAGACGTGGTGGCAAAAATGTTAGATTCTTAACAAGAAGTTTGTCAAGCTGTAACAAATCATTTAATTTAAAAGCTATCTCACTGGAAGACAACAAATAGTTAGAATTAAATCCTCCCTGTCAGAAAAAATTAATGCAACAAGTGGAGTTCCACAGGGTTCACACCTTGGCCCAATCTTATTTATCTTGTTTATAAATGATCTTACAAAAATATTTCATGATGTATCTATCTTACTTTTTGCTGATGACCTCAAAATTTTTAAAATTATTGAAAATATTTATCATTGCAACATTCTTCAAGATAATATCAACAAATTGTTAATTTGGTGTATGGAAAATAGACTTTATTTAAATATCTCAAAATGTCAAATTGTTAGATTTTCTAGAATAAAAAATCCAGTGATATTTAATTACAACATTGATAACAATGCTCTTCAGACATGAATGCAAATTAAAGACTTGGGCATCACTTTTCAATCAAATCTTTCATTTGTTAACCACATAACAGAAATCTGTAATAAGGGCTTAAAAATGTTAGGGTTTATAACTAGGCTAACTAGAAACTTTAACAATATAAAGTGTATTAAAATGTTATATTTTGCTTATGTTAGAAGCCAACTTGAGTACAATTCTCCTGTCTGGAATCCTCATTATAATATGCACGTACAAGCTGTTGAAAGAATACAAAACAAATTCTTACGTTTTCTAAATTTTAAAATGGGTATTTCAGCAAATATGTTAAACTACAACACACTTTTAAACGATATGAATATGCTTAAATTGTCAGACAGAAGAATTTTCACTGACTTGGTATTTTTATATAAAATTCTAAATGATTTAGTTGATAGTCCGGTATTACTTGAATTGATAAGCTTCCGAATTCCACTTCGTAATACATAGTCAGGATTTATTTCAGTGCAGAAATTCTGGGACTAACTACCATATGTATTCCTCTTTGCCCAGAATACTAATGGAGGGAAACAATTATACCAAGTCAGTGGACATCTTCAATTTATCTTTGAATAAATTTAAAATATTGTTATTGAGGCAGTTCAGTTATGTACAATAAAATGTTTTTTCTATGCTATATATGTAAAAGCCCCGAAAAAGGGCGTTTATTTATAAATAAATAAATAAATAAATTGTTATGCAGATTTCCGAGCGTATATTGCATAGTTCTCTGATCTCGAGTGCCTTCTCATTTCCGCATCGCTTCGTCTCTTACTAATTAGGGCGAGGGATGCTATTGGTTGTTTTTTCATCTGGCCACTCAGGCTTAAAGATGTGATCCTCGGAAGGGATGTCATACCTGTGATGACAGATAAAAGGGGATGTTTTAGCTCTAGACAACAAGTTTCTTCCCGGAAGCTTACCGCGCTACTTCAAGTGAACCTCCGGCAGGACTGACCCAATAGATGATTCGTAAACCGTCTGTTTCGGAGTTCAGCTAATCCAGAGGGAGAAAATACTCATTGAAATATTTGATAAAACAAAGAGTTAAGGGAACAATTACGTTTCCTTTGAGAGGAAGGTCAAGGTGTAACCAGTATCACAATGAATTTATTGTTATAACGTAAATTATATTTAAAGTGAGTTCAACAGAGAGCTTTTATTTACGAAAAAGTATAACAAAATTAATAAACATACGAGTATAAGAATACTTCGTTAATACACGCGGCGCGTAACCCCCTACTGAGGTCTTCAGGCTTGCTATCTCTAAGGGTTCCTCTACCGATCAATGTGGACACTACGATATCTCACAATTGATCCTGGGTATTGAGCCTTTAGGACTGCTTGCTGGATCTCTGCTCGTTCAAGGCCGGGCAGGCACTTAAATAGGCGGCTGGAGGTACATCTTGTGGTAATTAGGTGTCCGGGGGCGGGGAGCTGCACGCTGATTAGCCGTTAGTTTGAATTGTGCAACCAATGCAAGTCCTCCGGCACGCTGAGACGGCAGACAAGGATGCCGTATTATGTATGAACGAGAAAGTATTCGGATCCGTGCGGTGTATCTCGTTACATTGTTAAATTTTGTAATACTGTCTTGTTATTGTTGAACTGTTAAGCATGTGTCATACTTGCAAATTGATCGTACCCAAAATAAAGAATAATTGTGTTCACCCGTTAAAATTGTGCATTTATTTAAATTATCCCGTTAGGTACAAAGCTGTAAAATGGTCTACTTGTATTGTAGGATAAGATTCGTGGCCTATCTCTTTGGGTGATCAATCGGAGATCAAAAGAGGGATAAAAAAAATTTTGGTTGTCTGCAAAGTCGGTTTACGGACGATAATTTTAGGCGATAACGTCACGAGCCGAACGCTTAAGCCGAACGCTTAGGCCAAACGCTTGTTCGGCCTTATCACTTGTTCCGCGCTCTCACTGAACGCTTAGGCCAAACGCGTCCGCGCCCTCGCTTGTACGCCCGGCTCAGGTGGAACGTGACATCGTGACATCGTGACATAGTGACATCGTGACATCGTGACATCGTGACAGCGTGACATAGTGACATCGTGACATCGTGACATCGTGACATCGTGACATCGTGACATCGTGACAGCGTGACAATGAGTCATGCTTTTTCGTGAATGCGGCCGGCGTTCATCGATTTATAAGACGTTATCACGTAAAAAAATCCCTCAGATATACGAAAAAATTGTGTCGATCTTTTTGATGTTATAATATATATTTATACCTATATCTAAATCATCACATCAATGCACCAGAGATAAGCGACCTAGCAACGAAATTCAAATCGATTCATATAATATCGTAGGGAACAAAAATATATAAGTTGGAATCAAATTAAAAAAAATCATTGAACAAAATGACAGAAAAATATGTCCCTATGGCCGAGTTGGGGCGCTGTGTCGCGGTAGGACAATAGACCCTGTGTTCGAGTCCCAGTCGCGACCGTTACCGTTTTTCTTTCATGTCTTGTTCTGTTTCATGTTACGTTTAGATTTTTAGTATTATCTTCTTCTTCAATGATATATTACATTGATGGGTACAGCCTGTTAAAGTAAAGTGTTTATGACAAAGTTGTGGTGTAAGGTCGTTCTGACTTTTCAGTAATAACATGTCTTGTTCTGTTTCATGTTACGTTTAGATTTTTAGTATTATCTTCTTCTTCAATGATATATTACATTGATGGGTACAGCCTGTTAAAGTAAAGTGTTTATGACAAAGTTGTGGTGTAAGGTCGTTCTGACTTTTCAGTAATAACATGTCTTGTTCTGTTTCATGTTACGTTTAGATTTTTATTATTATCTTCTTCTTCAATGATATATTACATTGATGGGTACAGCCTGTTAAAGTAAAGTGTTTATGACAAAGTTGTGGTGTAAGGTCGTTCTGACTTTTCAGTAATAACATGTCTTGTTCTGTTTCATGTTACGTTTAGATTTTTATTATTATCTTCTTCTTCAATGATATATTACATTGATGGGTACAGCCTGTTAAAGTAAAGTGTTTATGACAAAGTTGTGGTGTAAGGTCGTTCTGACTTTTCAGTAATAACATGTCTTGTTCTGTTTCATGTTACGTTTAGATTTTTATTATTATCTTCTTCTTCAATGATATATTACATTGATGGGTACAGCCTGTTAAAGTAAAGTGTTTATGACAAAGTTGTGGTGTAAGGTCGTTCTGACTTTTCAGTAATAACAGTTATAACGACCTATCAATTGATTTCCTCGTGAGTCACATTTTCAATTGATAGTAAACGATAGGCTCTCGGGTTGGCGAATTTTAATTGAAACGACCCGGAAGATACAAGTTAAAGCAGTCAACTGAATTATTGTCTATAGGATGCTAAGCAATTGAACGAATAAATCAGTCGTTTCACCAATATCTGCAAGTGGATATATAAAAATCAATATATGTTTATATGTATGTGAGTTGTCTATGCGTTGCTATATTAAGCACAGGAAATATTTAAAACTTTCAAAATATCTTCTTTCCACCCTTGCGAAGGTTTCTGGATTATTACAACATGACAATACATCTGAAAAGTTTTTTTGATCATTAAAAAAACTCTTAAGAAATTGTCAAAAACGTCACAATTTGAGAATGACATTTTGCAAACCATCGATTGTTAACCCGTCTAATCACAGGAGACCCAAGTTGTCCCAAAACATCATATGCCGTTATAATAACAGGAGACCCAGATTGTCCCAGAGCGACCGTGCACTATTAAAAGTTAAATATCTCTCTTCCTGTCATGCAAATATTTGTGATTTCTTTTATGTTAGAAAGCGAAAAAAATAATGCTTCTTATTGCTTTAGTAATAAACGAGCTATATTGGTCAGATATTTTACAAATTCGATCATAAGTGACGATTTTATTTTGCGCCAATTTGTGACGTAACAAATACTTAATTAAAAAATAAAATTGTATGAATGTCATAAAAAGTGAGGTGACAGTTTTATTACATTTTTTTTTTAAAAAGGAATCTGTATTTTAAATTTTCAGTTTTTTTTACTCTACGTACTTTTTCGAGGAATCCCCTGGTACGTATTTTTAAGCTAATTTACATTTTCAATATCAAAATTTTAATATCTGCAAACAAAAATATTGATTTCTAATAAACACATTGGAAAGATTATTTTATCTTAATTTTAGAAAAATTTTTGTTTTTGCCAAAAAATTAAAAAATAACCAATAAAAAGGAATATTTAAAATGCATGGGAAGAACCGGGAATTTTGCACGCAGATCTTGACAGGCAAAAGTTCACAGTTATTATTTTCTTATTATTTGAATCAAAATTCAATTTCCGGGAGTTAATCGAAGTACTCACCTATGGTACTAACCAAAATCGAAAACTTTGAATCTAATCAATAATTACATTTATTTTAAATAGGTACCTACGTTAGATAGGAAATTTGATTGATTGTTCTTATAATTTACAAAAATGAACGTTTTTAATAAATGAAAAATGTTCATTTATTAAAATTATTGTTCGATATCTGTATCGGTTTCGGCCGAAACTGAGACAGATATCGAAAGTTCAGTTTCGGTTTTGGTAGAAGGTCCTGTTTCGGTCGGACACTAATTACAGTAACGTTTATAATTTGTCAAATAAAATATGTTAGTGTTTTCTTTTAATCAGTAATTTAAGTTAGAAAAAAACGTAAGGTGAGCCATTTTTAAAACTTTTTATGTTGGCAAGCGAAATTTTTATTCTTCAAAAATTATGTGTTCGTTTCGATTTATAAAATTTGAAAGCATATTTGATCACCTTTCAAAAACAGTTTTTTGTTTCCGGATATGTTCAGAATCATTTAATTTATTTGGATTTTATTTCAAAGCGGAAATATTTTGACCCTCTGACAAAATGTGGTCGAGATCTGAGGGGTTAACATGATGTTGATATTTTCTGGAAACCCACACTACCCACTCATTTGAGATACCGTAATATTAAAATAGATAAAATATATTGTTTCACAATTTTTTATACGTCATTTCGTTGGACTCAGTTCGCCGAACTTTATTCGATACTAGAGCCATGTGTTTTTGGACCTATAATCTCAACATGTCGTATAAATTATATTATTATTCGAACCCATATTCTCAATAATTCGGGTGGCGGGTTTGGAGAACCATTTACTGGATAACCTACACCTCTGTCATAGGTCTCCCCAAGTGGTTCGCTGCGTTTGGTGACTTAGCAGGGGTGTCCGGGTTCATGGGGTGAGGTTTGTCTAGGTATTGCCGGGGGATGCATTTTGCCCACCTACTGTGTGGTGGGTCGGATTGGGAGAGATTGAGGGAGTCCTTTTGATTTCCCCACCCTGACACTCTCGACCCATCGCGCATCGCCTTACATCGCAGTGGAAGGAACGGATTCATACGTTCGTCACTGATGAACATACTGATTCCTAGATTCCTACCCACCCCACACCTTTTTCTTCAACTTTTCACAACTTCCTCTCCTTCCTATTCTAAAAAAGACCCTCTACAAATCATCCTCTCAGATGACTTAGGCAGTAATGGAAAGTATTTCCCCTAGGGCCTCCTGTGTGGAGGGTCTTTTTACTGCAATAAAATTAAGTTTATAAAGTTTTAGTATCTGAAAAATTCTGAATAATACATTTATATAGCGCCGTTTTGTGAAAAATGACAACAAGGGCAATAAGTAATTACCCGCGCACTATATGAAGTAATGTTTTTTTCTCTAATTTTTTTACTGCAATAAAATTAAGTGTATAAAGTTTTGGTTTTTAAAAAATTCTAAATACTTAATACATTTTTATAGCGCCGTTTTTTGTGAAAAATTACAACAAGAGTGCTAGGTACCTACCCGCGCACTGTGAAAAAATATTTTTTCTGTAATTTTTTTACTGCAATAAAATTAAAATTGATTGGATTATTTATTAAAAAAATCCACATTTCTCCGAGTGATATTTTTTTCTGCGAAAGCAAATTTTGGTGTTTGTAATTATTGTAGTTTATGAGGTTGAAAAAGTGATCTAGAGGACGCAATACTGAGAGTGCGAAAGTGTGAGCACTGTGCGAGTCGTGCGTCGTCGTAGCAATTCTGCGGTTACGCGTGAGACGTTGGGTGTGTTTTTATGTTAAGTCAGTTACATTATCAAAATTAATCTGGACTTCTTAATCTACCTCCCCTGGCATAAGGATATTACAGTAATAAATTGAAAATGAACTAATGTTATGCTGTCGAAAGTATTTGTAATATTGTATGGTCAGAGAATGAGAGGAAACGAAAGAGATTGAATAAAAGTTTATCTGAACTAAGTCCCCACCCCCACATCAACCTTTAGTGATACATTCACCCACTGTTTTGTAATGTCAACTTGTTATTTATTTGTCCTGAGGAAAGAACGGTCGTTCGGTTGGCGTAAATAAAATATAGTAGTTTTAACAAAAAAATATTGTTTCATTTATCAATAAACTAGCTTTTCCCCGCGGCTTTTCACTCGCATGGTATTACGTGAAATTACTGTAGCGCTTGCACTTATCAATTATCACCCCCCCCCCCACCCCACCCCCATCCCCTCCCGCATTCCATATATTCATTCCCTTACATTCAGTTTTCAAACATCTCGCCTACCACCTAAATTTCATAATGCTATAGCTCAAAGAAAAAAAGAATTACTTATCCAATTTTGTTCATTCGTTCGGAATTTATGCGCTTACAAACATTTCGGATGTTTATTTTTATTTAAATATTTGGAAGTTCGTTAATATAATAAAAAAATACTCTATTTATCATTCAGTCTTTAAAATCGTTACGAACTATATTTTTTAATATAGGAACTCAAATCTGACATTTATTCCAAGCTTGTCCAAAAAAAAAACGAATTCTAATATTTGAATTTTCTGCGGTAGTAGCTGACCAGTAGACTGAGTACCTACCAGCATAGAGTCCAAAAATATATCAACATTGTTTCCATAGAAAAGATTTTTTCTGACGTTAGCAAAAACTCGCTTTTGTTAGCGACAGAAAACGTATAACAAATATAATATATTAATATTTATAATTTCATAACGCCAGAGCTTACCATCATATACAACCTGTAGTCTGCGCATATAATTTAGCTTTATATTGGTGAAAGAATTATTAAAGTCTTTATATTGTGTTATGCGTGAAAGGGTCATAAACAAACTCGAGCAGTTTCGCATTTATAATATTAAGTATGGATTAATAATGGTGACACCTAGGCTTTCGACCTTATACGGATTCGGTTCTCAGCCGTGCTAAGCTCGATATTCCAACCAAGTCGAGCTTAAAAACATCTGATATACCGGGAAATAATCTAGTAATTGGGTTACATTTCAGTTATACTACCTTATCACTGTCACTTATCACCAGAGCATGTGATCATAGAAACATATCAAGCAATAAATCCTAAAGCTGTTTCGTAAATGCCAATCACATGTTGATATGTAAAAATTTGCGAGCGTCTGTTTTTTAATGTTGATGGATTGTTGTAGGCTGATGATATCAAGAATTTGTGATTAAAAAACCAGTTTTGAGGTGCTTAAACTGCATTTTGAGACAAATGAATAGAACAATTAACCACAATTAAAACTTTTTTCTCCGATTGCTCGAGATTTTAGGTAATTATTTGGAATATTATCCGCCCACATTAAAAAAATCATACCTGCGAATTTTAATATGGAGACATACAAACTGATTATAGTAGTATTTTAATATGGAGACATACAGAGCCATTGAATTCACCTATCTTTTGTCGATTATCACAGGTATAGTAGGATTTAATTTTTTTTTTAAATCGTAAACTTCTACTTAAGGGAAAATTTGCCAAAATTGGCAACAAAGCATCCGAGGTATTTTAAGGCCCCGTATCCGAGCATGAAAAGAAGAAGATGGAGAGACATGTAATTACGAATATTAGAGAGAGTGCGCTAATATTTCGAATGATAAAATTGAAGCGAAAATTGTGAAAATGTTTAATAAAACACGTCTCGTTAGAATAGAGCAAAAATCTGGTGGGGGTTGTCTAAAATTCTAAAACAACGTTTAAAGAAACACTGTGAATGTTTTCATACATATAACTTGTTAAATAATAGAGACAGGCTTGAAAATAAAAATTTTCGGAGCATACTTTGCGATTTTTTTCTATCGAGGGAATTTCATATAATTTGCGTTTCGGCATGGGGATTGTATAGATATTATCTTAAAAAATAACATATTTTTTTAAGAGCTTAAAAACTTCAAATGTTTAAGGGAGATATGCAAGAAATCTGTAGAAATTTGGGTAGCGGCGGCTTAAATAGTGCCATATTGCGGAAAAAAGCGCTCCAGTGGTTAAGTATGAATTATCTTCCTGCTGAAAAATATTAAGATAATCCGTACTTACGTCTTAAACTGAATACGATTATTACCAAATTAAATTTTAATATTACACACAAAGTATATTGAAGACTTACTTTCCGTAAGCTATTATTATGTTTGATGAATACAAAATTGGCGAAACTCGATCGAAAATCTGAACACAGAAAAATCAGAAAAAGATACGGTTACATCTAGAACTCGAACCCAGGATGGGGCGGAGCTCTACCAACTGAGCTAATGTCCCTCTCGGTCATATTTAACTGTATCATACGTCGACTAAAAACTACCAACAGTATCTTCATTTAACGATCAGGAGTACCCCAAGGTTCTAATTTAGGTCCACTCCTTTTTTCAATATTGATTAACGATATTTCGAAAGTAATTCTGCACTCTAGGTTTCTTCTTTTTGCTGATGACCTAAAACTATTCTTAGAAGTGCTAACCCTAGAAAACTGCAATGGACTCCAGTCAGATATTGATAGAATTATTGACTGGAGTAAAAGAAATCGGATCGAGTTCAATATACATAAATGATTAGTTTTGTCATTCATTAGGGCGTGTTATACCTGGTATTACTGGTATACGATGGATGCCCGAAGTCTAAAACGTATCTCCACCGTGAAAGATCTTGAAATCATGTTTGATAGTAGGCTGATATTTCATACTCATTCAGATGACTTGTAGCACTTCATTGAGAATGCTGGGCTTTGTTCTGCAAGAAATTTTAGAGACGCCCGGGTTCCCGTAATGTTATTCAATTCATTAGTAAGAAGTAGACTTGAAAGTGGGTCGGTAATTTGTAGTCCACACCAAGTAAAATATTCCCTCATGTTGGAGAGAGTTCAGAAGAAATTTCTGAGATTTCTATACATGAGGGAGTATGGCTATTATCAGTGGCTCTATCCTACCGACTTTCTTTTGGGCATGCTCCCAATTTTTACTTTTGATAAATACTATATGATGAAAATCATATGAGTAATAGGAACCCACTAAGGCGCAGCCTGTGCGTGGGTGATATGGTTATATACTTTTTATTATTGTACCTAGAAAGAACAAACAGTGAAATTTATTTGAATAAAACCTCAAATTGTAATATTTTAATTCCTGGGTTCGAGTTTTAAGATTTTCGATTGAGTTTCGCTAATATTGTATTCATTTAACATTAAGTAATTCCATATCGCATGATTTAAATTGACAGCGAGGCCTTAAAATAATTCCAATAGCCTAGAACTTCCAGACAACAACATTTGGGCAAGGTTTATTTTGCCTGACGCGTCGTGACGTCTAAGGAAAGGCGCCTCCGCCGACCGCCATAGTTCAAGGACGTCCTATTTAAGGGAGAAAACATTTCGGGGTGCGTGGGATCGAACTATGACGCATTCTGTCTCGAATCAAGTGACGCAGGGGGTTGTACGATATTTTAAGACCTTTGAGAAATCTACTTAAACAGAAGTGAAACAATCTCCATTAATTAAAAAAAATTGTGTGCAGTTCACGCGGTAAAAGTGAAACCTTCTGAAAACTAAAGTATACAAGAGTGGGGAAGTTACCAAGCACCGCACAAAGAGGATACCGATTATTCTATCTTATACTCACACAGGCTAAACCCTATAGATGTATGTGTTTGTTTCTTTTTAGTACCGCTTTTTCGTTTCGTCGAGTTTCAAATCACATCGGTGCTAAAGAAGTTTTCACTTCAAAAACACTACTTTCGGTTGAGACATTTTTTCATTAACTCCACACAGGAGACTCTGAGGAAAATAATTTCCCTTTTCATGCTATGAGGAGGATGTTTTTGTGGAAAGGAAAGAGTGAATCTGGGTCTTGAAGAGACCCATTTTGTAAGGGAGATGAAACACAGGGCAAATCGTTCCACAGTCAAGCTGTTGAACTCGGAACGTAGAAACGACCGTTCAGAAGACAGTTGTCAATGTGTTGCATCAACAACTGTTTCCCGGCTCCGACTGCGCAGAGGTGCCGGAGGAATAAGTGAGGCTAATTCTGGGAGCATCTTCCATTAAAATGCCGGTGGAACAAGGACAGCATTCCAGCCCGACGCCTGTTATCTTAAAATTGCAACCCGTTTGTTAAAATAGAATAATTTCTAAACAGATTCGAGGGCCTTTTTTGGTATTTTGGGGCTCCGGACCAGAGGTGGCTGCCAAATTCAAATGTTTTAACTCCACTGCTGCACGTTAAAAATAATCACGTTCAGTAGCGTAGCACGGTGTACGGAAACCAACATTGCAGAGTAAATTGTTTTACAATCAAAAGACCAAAAATTTACTATTACCATCCTTATAATTACAATGTAAAAAACTTAATTTATTCTTAAGTCTTTCCGAATTTCACGAAGCTGTCAAAATAATACGTTAGTACACTAAATATGCAAATATATTTATTTATAATACTAAATAATACGTTAGTACACTAAACATGCAAATATATTTATTTATAATACTAAATAATACGTTAGTACACTAAATATGCAAATATATTTATTTATAATACTAAATAATACGTTAGTACACTAAACATGCAAATATATTTATTTATAATACTAAATAATACGTTAGTACACTAAATATGCAAATATATTTATTTATAATACTAAATAATACGTTAGCACACTAAACATGCAAATATATTTATTTATAATACTAAATAATACGTTAGTACACTAAATATGCAAATATATTTATTTATAATACTAAATAATACGTTAGTACACTAAATATGCAAATATATTTATTTATAATACTAAATAATACGTTAGTACACTAAACATGCAAATATATTTATTTATAATACTAAATAATACGTTAGTACACTAAATATGCAAATATATTTATTTATAATACTAAATAATACGTTAGTACACTAAACATGCAAATATATTTATTTATAATACTAAATAATACGTTAGTACACTAAATATGCAAATATATTTATTTATAATACTAAATAATACGTTAGTACACTAAATATGCAAATATATTTATTTATAATACTAAATAATACGTTAGTACACTAAACATGCAAATATATTTATTTATAATACTAAATAATACGTTAGTACACTAAATATGCAAATATATTTATTTATAATACTAAATAATACGTTAGTACACTAAACATGCAAATATATTTATTTATAATACTAAATAATACGTTAGTACACTAAATATGCAAATATATTTATTTATAATACTAAATAATACGTTAGTACACTAAACATGCAAATATATTTATTTATAATACTAAATAATACGTTAGTACACTAAATATGCAAATATATTTATTTATAATACTAAATAATACGTTAGTACACTAAATATGCAAATATATTTATTTATAATACTAAATAATACGTTAGTACACTAAATATGCAAATATATTTATTTATAATACTAAATAATACGTTAGTACACTAAACATGCAAATATATTTATTTATTTTATTTCGAACATGTATTTAACATAAAACATATATTATTGTGCAATAAATCCTTCAAAAATGCATCCATCCTTACATACAGTATAAGCATTTTTGGTACCTAGTTCTTTGTTGATTCGAACTGTTTTCGTAATTTAGAAAAATTCAAATTTAACGGTATACGTGTTTGAATAATCAACCAAATCTTAACAACAAAACAGAAAATCTATTATTAATTTTTATTTTTGACTTAACCTCGAATTGTAATATTTTAATTAAGTAAATGAAAATTTATTCATGACATTATCTAGATAACATTAAGTTCGGGTTTGAATCTTGCAATAATATTTAACGATGAAGATAATATTGTTAGATCTTAGTCGAAGTATGACACAGTTAAATGTGACCGAATTGAATAAATTAACCAAATTTTCCAACGTTAACGTTAAATTAACCAGCGGTTCCCACAGTGAATATAGGGTATTTTTCATCCATATTTTCATTTCGTTTTGAATCAGCTTAATTCTCATTGATTGTGACTCACTCAATATTAATTTGGCTGAATTTATTGTGTACTAAAATTAAGCACGTTTTTTTATTATTTTACAACGGGGTCATTGAAATAATTTCGTTTGGAGCTTTTTCAAATGTAGAACACCGCAAAGTAAGAATTTCAAGGGGTGGCACACCAATCAAGAACTAATAAATTGTTAATATCTATTTTATTTGAATATATCCTGTGCAGAAAATTAACATGAGCATCTCAGGCTAATTTATTCGGTTTTGGGAACAACTCATATAGGTCTCATAGAAATCACCCTTCAACTATCGTGGTGCGAAATATTATTTAAGCGGTGTTAGAAAAAGAAAATACCACGCTTTACATTCAAATCTAAAAGTTGATCACAAAACAATTAAAATGTACATCTTTATAAAAGCAAAGTTTCTGACCGCCGCCTTTTGAAAAATTTTTGTGAAACTTTGTGAAATTTTAAATTTATTATTTTTACATACTGAGGAGGCGAAATCTTTAAAAATGAGGTGACGAAAAAGTTTATAATAAATTTGTCTAATAAAACGAGTGTGTTTTTTTCTTTGTTATCAGAAATTTTTGTTAGTAAAACGTAAGGTGAGCCTTTTGTAAGACTTTTTTTTATATTGGCATTAAAAAAATTGTGGTTATTTCCAATAATGTAAAGTTTGAAAGCTTAATCGGAATATCACCTTTCAAAAACAGTGTTTCAATTCGGGAGGCGGATAAAGGTACCGCCACCCCGAGAACCATATATTGGATAACCAACACCTCTGACATAGGTCACCCCAAGTGGTTCTCTACGTTTGGTAACTTAGCAGGGGTGCCAGGGTTCACGGGGTGAGATTTGTCCGGGTCTTGGCGGCGGATGCGTCTGCCCACCAGATGCATGGCAAACTGGATCGGGGTAGAGTGGTTCAGGAAGCCTTCTCCAGCCGTACTGTTTTGAAACATCGCCTTGCACCGCTGTGGGAGGGATGGATTCATACGTCTGTCTCCTGAACACACTGATCCCCAGATTGCTACCCACCCCTAATACCCCTTTCTTTCCCAGAACTTCCTCTTCCTTTCCTTAAAAAGACCCTCCACATAGCATCCCCAAAGATGGCAGGCCCCGAGGGGAATTGTTTTCTTCAGGGCCTCCTGTTTGGAGCTAATCTAAAAATAAATGTATTTCAGAAATATTCCATTTATTTGGATTTTATTCCAAAGCGGAAAAATCCTGATCTTCTGACGAAACGTGTCCGAGGCCTGGGGATTTATTAAATACTGTTATTCTATTAATCTACAGTCCCAATTTAAATCATACCGTGGTATTTTTAATGGGACACACTAATAGATTTTCTAATTAAATGAAGACAATATTAGCGAAACCAATCGAAAATCTGAAAACAGAAAAAAATCTTGCCGGGGCCGAAATCTACCAACTGATCCGATTCGGTCATATTTAACCGTCTCCGACTAAGAACTACCAACATTTTTTTCATCTTTATGAACGATTGCAAGATTCAAACCCGAACTAAATTATTTTTTTCATTACCAACTTTATACATTTTATCAAAATGTATTATGTACTTCATCTGATAAAATTTTTGTATAATGAAATGAGAGCCTCAGCACGGGTAAGCCATCCAGTGAGGCCAACATTATTAAATTATTCTATAAAATGTAAAATGTTTTATCAAAATAAAAAAAATTAAAAAAATCTAAATTTGTAGCGTATTTCCAAACCCTATACCGGTTCAGTCTCGGTACATTTTCAATATCAAAATTTTAATATTAAGAAATAAAATTATTTATTTCTTATATACACATTGGAAAGATTATTTTATCTAGATTTTAGAACAATTTTTGTTTTTGCAAAGTGATAAAAAATAACCAATATAGAGGTGTATTTACAATACATGGGAATAATATCAAAATTTAAATATTTAGAAATATTTTTTTTAATTTCTGGTGTACCATTGGAAAGATTATTTTATTTATATCTTAAAACATTTTTTTTTTGCAAAGTGATAAAAAATAACCAATATGGGGGTTTATTTAAAATGTAAATACAACTCTATGGTGTATTAAAAATTTAAAATGTCGCTACCGCGATTGAACCGGTACAGGGTTTGGAAATACGCGTCCCGGTAAGACAAGAGATCCCGAGTTCGAGTCCCAGTTGCGACCGTTAACTTTTTATTTTTTCTTCGTTCTTTTTTAAGATTTTTTAATATTAACGTCTTCTACAATGATGTAAAAATAAAATCACTCATATTCACAAACAATAAACAAATATTTACTTACACTATTTTTTGACAAAAGAGAAATTCACTTAAATATTATTTGTTTATTTTAACTTTGAATAAATTGATTACAAGTTAACAATTACACATTTTTTGTTTAATCATGATAACACTGATAACGAAAGCTCGAAATTTGGAAAACTCGCGGCGAGTAACAGATTGTTTACCGATCAATATTTCCTTACAGAGTTAGTTCATTATTATTAGAGTAACATAACCTCAAATGACCGCGCGGCGATGCTTCCGCGCCGAACTACAAAGCACTCGTGTGGACTTTTTTCGCCAAACATTTTGCCAAGAACCGAGAACGTTTCGGATTCCATTTAGCACAGGGCCGTTGTAGATGCTGTGCTGTGCGTGACCTTACACCGGGCGCATAAATTACGTGGGTATTTCTATTTGTTAATATTTACGTGATTTGAATTTCAAATCGACCTCATTTTCTACGTGTTTCTGTTTTTTATTTATTGATTGATGGTCAATATTTAATGTTGGTTTGAGTTGTTAAATAACATTCACATGTTTTTATATGTTTTAATATTTCAGACTAATTTGAACTCATACAGCTCTCACAGAAATCATTGTGTCTCCCTTATTATAGTGGTTAAAAATATGATCTAATCGGTGTTAAAAAGAGAAAATACCACGCTTCACAACCAAATCTTAAAATTAACCGTAAAATAATTCAAATGTTCACCTTTACGAATCCAAAGTTTCCGACAAATATTTGAAAAAAAATGAAATTTTGGGAATTTTTTATTAATTATTTTTACATGAAACGACAAAAAGGTGAGTTGATCGTTGGTGAAAAAGGTGAGGTGAGTTTATAAAAGATACATTTACCTAATAAAATATGTATGTGTTTTTGTTTTTTCGCTATCTGTAATTTTAGTTAGGGGCCATCCATAAATTACGTCACACGAATTTCATGACTTTTTGACCCCCCCCCCCCCCCTGTCACATTTGTGAGACCCCCTCCCCCCTAGAATTTAATGATTTTTTGACCCCCCCATACCCCTTGTCACACTTCTCTACCCCCCCCCTTAAGGTGTGACGTAATTTATTGATGGCCCCTTAGAAAAAACGTAAGGTGAACCATTTGCATTAAAAATTTTCATATTAAAATTTTTATTTTTTTATTTCGAGTAATACAATTTGAAATCGTATTTAAAAACTGTTTATGGTTGTCAGATACGTACAGGAATATTCCGTTTATTTGGATTTTATGGCAAAGCGTAAATATTTTGACTTTCCGAAAAAATAGGGCAGAGGAGTTTAGTCATTAAGAGGAATATACACGCTAGATATGTTTCGATTCTCATGGCTTCAAAATTTAAAATCGAGTGTCTTATTTGCGCGAGGCAAGTAAGCGAAAAAGTGGTTTTTATTTATTTTGTGCAAAATTTTATAAGAATCAAAAAAAAGGTAAGAACATACAAAACCTCATAAATAGTCTGAGCCATAAAGGGGTATTTAAAATAATGTTTCGTATCTAAGTCATGAAAAACATATTTTTTTTGTGGTTAACGCTTATATTTTTTGTTATGTAATTAATAATTTTATTGTTACTCCAGAACAAAGAAAGGCTAGTAAATGCTTCAACTTATCCGTAGCATATTTTTTGATCTTCGTAATGTGAACCCATTCGTCGGAAAGGATTTCACGTATATCTTCATCTTAAGGGTCTACTATTCGAATTTCGACCGATTTCTTACATATCTCCCTTAAACATTTGAAGTTTTTAAGCTCTTAAAAAAATATATGTTATTTTTTAAGATAATATCTAGATACGTTCCACGCCGAAACGCAAATTATATGAAATTCCCTCGATATAAAAAAATCGCAAAGTATGCTCCGAAAATTATTTTAAACAAGTCTATTTCTTTTATTTTACAAGTTATATTTGTGGACAAAATTCACAATGTTTCTTTAAATGATACTTAAGATACGTTTCACGAGATTTTTGCTATATTTTAAACGAGTCATGTTATATTAAGCTTTTTCGCAATTTTCGCTACTATTCTACGACTTAAAATATTAGCGCGCTCTGTCCAACATTCGTAATTACATATCTCTCCATCTTCTTCTTTTTCAGCGCCGTGCGTTTCAAGAGTGCGGCCTTAAATGAACATTCTTACTAGAACACTGAACTATTAATTATGTGGTTTCACTATAACACTCTCATCCAGGCCGTGGCACAGTGGCATAGCGCGCCCTTACATCAAACATGAAGAAATTACTTAAAGCCTCTGTAGTATACAAATACTAAATATGTTTACCATTATGTTTTATTTTAGATTTTATTTTATTATGTTATTACATCTTATTATGTTTTTTTTTATCCTATCTTGCATATCCCATTTAATGTAATTATTTAATGGAATTTTATAAATGTATGCTTTTATATGGCTGACAGAGTATTGCACTCACCGCTCTGTTCGGCTGAAATAAACACTATTATTATTATTATTATTATTTATTGCACGTCGAGCTATTATTATGTTGCGTATAAATACATAAGTCTCAGCGCGAACAGAACCACAAATGGGAAAGGAACGAAGAAACGGCGTTTCGCACCGTTTGCGGTTGCTTCATTTCTTTCTCATAATTAGTGGCTCAATTCGCATCTCGGTTCGCAAATGGGTAAGATAACTAAATCGAAACTTTTCAAATGATTAATAATATTGCATAATGTATCTACATAAATATCAAGTGCAATCCATAACGAAAGTGAAGTAAGTAACATAATTTGCCTTTATAACGTAAAATTATTGCTCAGAATTACCCAGTAAAAATATATACACAGAAATATTTATTTATGGAAGCGGCTCTGCACAAAAAAATCAGTCAGTAACGTACCAAACAAAACAGATTATAATATTTTCGAAACAAAATAGTTATATTTTCTATTAGCAGGAAATTGATAAACAATGTTTTTTTCGAAAAATTCGCTGACTGTAGTTGTTTTTGTGTAACAATATTTCCATATGGTAACAAAGTTAGTATTTAGATTTATTGAAATTTTGTTAAACGTGAATATTTCCAGCAAATCATTATCATTTTCATTATTTTTGATTTTCGTGAATTCGCCAAAAATCTTAAACCGCCTGCACATTATTAAAAAAGTCAAAGTGTCAAATATATTCTATTTTGACGTGCCTGCCGTAAGTATTATTTGAAGTTGGGCACCCTTCCAGGCTATATATACACGAACAAGATGTTAATATTTTCAGGAAAAAACACTAATCATTCTTCACGTACGAGCTTTTTGAAGTGAAACTTTTTTAGCCCCGTTGTGATTTCAAACTCGGATGAAACGGAAATAACGCATTACAGTACCAACGAAGCGTCAAACTGCGCTCATAGGCCGCTTTGATTATGATCTCGCTTTTCAAGGCTCCTAATGGTTTAAATTATTTTGGTGATGTTTCGCATCTACCGCGTGTGAATTGCACTCGATTTTTTTTAAATTTTCGGAATTTTCTTACAAGTTCAGTTCTAATTTTGAAAATGTCCGCATACAAATAAAGTACATGATTATGCAAACCCAAGGAAACAGGGTTGGGCAAAATACATGCTTTGCTGTAATTAAAATACAAATTACAAAACACCTTTTCGCAAGGATTTAAAATACGAAATACAAAATACTTTCAAGCTGTGTATTTGAAATGCAAAATACAAAATACAGTATTTTAACCATTTTTTTTATATTTCAAATACAAATTACAAAATACCAATAACATTTGGTTTTGGTAGAACCTTTAGTTGCAATAAATTGTCGTGAGTGCCCTTATCCAAGGGTGCGTTTCCATAGAAGCAAAGCTGAGCAGAGTGAAATAGTGACGTGCAAAAATTGACAATCATATGGCTCAGAAGACACATCTCATATCCGCTCCACTTGTAAAGTTTTTGTGGTTTTGACGGAATTTGATCATCCATTATCAATTATCAATTAACTTAAGTCTTCATGAATAAATACCGCGAAACGATGAAAACGACAATTGACAAGATACTTGCTTTGACGTACAGTGTTGTCACCTTTAAATATTAACATATACTGCTCTAAATTTTAGTGTTTTAGTCTATGTAATATTAATAATAATTTTTGGATAATTTCTATAGCGCCATTTTTGTGAGAAAATCACCTCAAGGGCGCTTAAATTGTATTATCTATGTCAGCTTAATTTTCATTATCATTAATTAAGATCGCTAAATGTATTTGAAAATTTATTTTGAAGCCATAAGCATTTGAAATACAAATTACAAAATACCTCAGCATCAGGTAATTGAAATACCAATTACAAAACACATTTTTAGGAAATAATTGAAATACAAATACAAAATACGCATTTTTTCAATTACAAGTAATTTAAATACTGCCCAGCCCGGCAACGAAATTATATTGCTTTTGTGGGTTTACTGTTTACGTCCTACGCCACTGCTTTGCGTTTAAATTTGGAACAGCGTACACCAGGCAATTAATTTAATTCATCGAACCCGTGACCAAATGATCTGAAAGAGCCTTGCTTTCATTGATTTGGTCTGTGTCTTTTATATGCCTAAGGGGGCAATCATTTGAATACAGTGAACCGATTTATAATCTCTAGAAATGCGTTCTGCACTGATTTTAAATAAACTGATGTCACATATTAACATAAGACCTTTCGACTCCTAGGCCCTAGACAGAAATGACTTCCGGTCCAAGATTTAATTTCGGGGCGGGAAGGTTGCCGCCACCCTAGGAACCATTTATTGGATGAGCAATACCTCTGCCGTAGGTCATCCCAAGTGATATACTGTGTTTGGTGACTTAGCAGGGGTATCCGGGTTCATAGGGTGAGGTTTGTCTAAGTTTTGGCTGCGGTGCGTCTGCCCAATTACTGCGTGGCGGGCCGGATCGGTAGAGACTGGTGGAGGGAGACTATTTGGTCTCACCTGACCCATCGCTTTGAACCGCTGTGAGAGAGATGGATTCTTAGATTCCTACTCATCTCTCATACCTTTTTCCTTCCCAGAACTTCCTCTCCATCCTTTCCTTAAAAATTCCCTCCACACTGCAACCCCAGGCTCTGAGGGAAATCATTTTCTTCAGGGTCTCCTGTGTAGAGCTATAGTAAAAAAATTTTTCAGTATTTATGATAAAAATTGAGCTTATTAAGGTTGCACGGACACGCCCACAACACAATTCTAGTTCTTCAGTGGTTTGAAAATAACTACCTTGCAAATACCTACACATTAACTACTATTGTCAACTATGGATTCTATAAATATAAATAACAAGAAACGATACAAAATTTATTTAAATTACAATTTTATCATTGAAGATGAAGAAAATGATAATAAATCTAATAAAAACATGAAACAGAACAAGATGCATAAAATAAGAAGGTTACCCAAATCGAACCCAAGATCTGTGTCTTATCGGGACGACGCCTCTAACCATTCGGCCATTGTGATTCTTTTATTAAACTCAGAATAAACCCCACAGGCTATTTTAATCGCTTTTCGTTATTTCTCCCTTTCTAGCATAGTGAGAAATATGATCTAAACGGCATTGGAAAGAGAAAACACCACGCTAAGTATTCAAATCGAAAAGTTTAAAGCACAAAAGATTAAAGTGTAAACCTTTATGAAATCAAAGTTTCCGACCGCAATATGAAAAAAAATAGGTTTTTCAATTTTAAAAAAATATTTTTACGTGAAATCCATAAATTACGTCACACGAATTTCATGATTTTTTGACCCCTTCCCCCGTCCTTGTCACATATCGTCACATTTGTGAGACCCCCTCCCCCCTAGTGTGACGTCACATATTTTGCAATTTTGCATCTAAAAATAATCAAAACAGTTGTATAAAATTTATTTTTTTAATTTTATTAAAAATATTTTTCAATAATTTAGATTTTTACATGTGATGTCACAGAGCTGATGAATCCCCCATATCCCTTGTCACACAATGTCACACTTATCGACCCCCCCCCTTAAGATGTGACATAATTTATGGATGGCCTCTAAAGTTTATATAAAATTTTTGTCTTTTATAAAATATGTGCGTTTTTTATTTTTTTTATTACCAGTAATTTTAGTCAGAAAAACCAAAGGTGTGCAATTTTTACAACTTTTAAAAATTTGCATTAAAACAAATTTTAAAAAAAATGTACATGGTTGTATCTAATAATAAAATTTTAAAACGCATTTCATCACCTTTTTTTAGTTATTTATATTTTATTTTAATGCAAAGCGGAAATATTCTGATCTACTATCAGAATATAGTCGAGGCCTAAAAGGTTAAGTTATTTTAATATTGCTAGTGGATGACAGGGATGTATCGTAACCGGTAGCAGACAAATACAAAATAAGTAACACGTGAAATAAAACTCTTCAAAACAAAACGTGATGGATCATTTGTCAATTCTACGCTAGAAAGTGGAACCATCAGGAAAAAAACTAACCATGATCTCATTCAGCTAATTGTGCATGAAATCCTCGAAAGATTTTGAAGACAAAGACTGCGATGAGCTGACCGTGTGGAAAGATTGTCAAACAATGACACACTTTATTCTCACAAACTTAGAAATAGTGAAACACTTCATATAACTAGGCTCGTCTATATGCGATAAAGAAGGCTGTAAAACAGAAGTGAAAAGAATGATTTGCATGACAAAAGACGCCGTAAGCGAAATGCCAAAGATTTTAAATGACAGGAGCATAACGAAGACCACTTAGACGTTGGGGCGCTATTTTTCCCAATGTTTCTATACTACGTGGAAACATGGACTTATAGAGCCAATGAAAAGAAGCGGTTAGATGCCCTCGAAACTTATTAGAGAAAAATGCTACGGATTTCACGGGTCTACAAAAGGATTTCAAGTCTGTATTTTATGTATTGTATAAAGAGTGTATTTTAAGATATTTAAAAAGCTCGTCAAACAGAGGAGTCCAACATGGAAAAATGGTGAAATCGATAACTTTACAATATCGAATCGATAGGAGTAACTTCCGATGATTTTATAACGACATCCCTAGCACAGTTTTACTCTTGACAGCCGAACCGATATTGACAGGGAATAAAAAAGAAATCGTTATACGCTGGTACACTAATTCGCATTCCGAAACGTCAAAAGCCAATCAATTACGTAAAAATATCAATAATTTGTCAATGTTGAATTGAAATACTAATCTAAATATGCATTGGCAGTGCGCTTTTAATTTTGACACCAAACGGGAGTTATTTGGTTAATCATATCTTTAGTCATATTTCATCCACTTCAGTTTCTCAAAAATTGAACGGAACAAATTATTCACGTCTTAGTCTGACAGTCCGAAGTCTAAGTCACGTTTAAGTCTATGGATTGCGTTTACGACTTTTTTCAATACAAAAAGCTTCGTTAGTTGAAATCCGTTTATTAATAAGCCAGTATTTTTGCATAATGAATGACATTATTCAAATAAATGCGTGCATTGGCAAATAACCGAAACTTATTTGATACTACGGAGGCCGGGCAAAAAGTTATCAATCGTCAGTTGGAATATCTCTTAACAATTGTTGACCGTGATCGCAAATATTGCTAACTGACCGCAGATGACGGATTTGGTCAATTTCGGATTGATAAAGGGTTTTATAGATCGTCCATGCGTACACAGAGACAACTTTATTGGGTCAGGTTACGCAGTGGTAAGTGATTGTCGGATGTCAATGTAAAAATGAACATGGGTTGTTCTTCTTTTTAACCTACATAACTTTTACCACTCTGTCACATTTCCACCACTCTGTCACATTTTGTTTTTACTATAAATGAATCTCTCTGGATCTCAGAGAGGAAATTGTTGTACTTCTTTTTAACCTACATAACTTTTACCACTCTGTCACATTTCCACCACTCTGTCACATTTTGTTTTTACTATAAATTAATCTCTCTGGATCTCAGAGGGGAAATTGTAGCAAGGGGGGAAGGAGACCTAAAATGCCCATTGGGGTGACAAACACGAGCTACGTGTAATTTATTTGTATTTCGAAACACACGTGACAGAATTGTCGTACGACATAAAAATTGCAGGAAACATGTTTTTGAGATTTTTAAAAATATTTTATTAAACATCATTAAAAATAATAATCGCTGTTACTTGATAAGTTATACCTTTTGGAGTTTAAAAATAGTTTTATATTTTATCTCGTCATATAATTTTTTTGTAACATTGTAGAATACACGCAAGTCGATGTGGCACGTTCCAGAGTGGAAGATACTCTCAGTGTCGCCCTGGTGTAAGACCACCATTCAGAATTGAAAAGTTGCTTGAAATGGCTTTGGCCGTGTTTATCTGAATAGCCAGGTACTTCCCACCTTCCTCTTCCCCATCTCCTTCCCCTCCCCACTACCTTCAGCCTCACAATATACCCCAATTGGGGATGCCATAGTCTCACTGGCTCCAGACGGGAGCAGTTGGGACAGGTTGGGGTGCGGTATTCATATAAAAAAAGACAACTGTGATTTGTATGAAATACTTCTATCACGAGGAGTTACAACTCTGTCACGTAATTTTTACTACAAAAATATAAACACATATATATTTTAAACGCACACAGTCGTTACGTCTTTAGTACAGTAGATTTTAAAAGTAATTATAAAATTATAATATTGGTAATTCTGTTGAATTTTTCTCCACTAACTGGTGGAGACAACTTTATGTAGGTTAAAAAGAAGAACGACCCACATACGTATCCGCGCACACCTGGCTTATTTAAAAACAAATTGCGTTTTTGTCCGTTAGTTGTATGGGTCGGTAGAAAAAAAAGTTAAATTTTTTTATCCGTCCGAGTTTACGTAGTCGAAATAATTCGACCCTGGATAAGGACCCGGAAAATTAGTCATCAATCACAAGAAGTCCTTTGTGTGGCTCTTAGTGATATTTTATTTCTTCCCAAATTCATTCCACGACGCGGTTGAGAAATACAGCTGGAATAAATGTGTGGCCTAATTAACTCTGTATTAAAATCCAGTTTAAACCGGTTTAAAAATCCAACGGTCCATGTTAATCGGCCAAATTATTTTATGTTCGAGCGTCGACATTATTATCATTCTGTCAGTCGGTCAATGACCATGCTTAGAGCTATTCGATGACGAAATAAATGCACTAATTAAGGGGAAACCCGGTCGCTGAGAAATGTGAACAATGTTATCAAACTGTTGCTGTCATTGCCGCTCTTACTCCCCCGAATACTGAATGAAAAGGACAACTGAACCTCTGCCTGATAATACCTAAATAAAGTCATCCAAATCTAGGTTTTGTATTCCCCATTTTCCTCCTCCAAAACTGGACCGATTTTAAAGTTTTTTTTACTGACTATATTAGAAGAAACTACTATATGTCTAGAAAGAAATACAATGTCTAGTTTGTGTAATAAACGTCTGTTTATGGCGTTCAAAACAGACAATTTTGGTGATTTTTGGATGGTCTTAACTCCTATAAAAAAAAGTCGTGTGTGCAGTTCACACGCGGTAGAAGTAACACCTTCAGAAAATTTAAAAAAAGCTTCGAGAAAATGAGACGAATGCAGAGAGTATCAGGAGTAGGAAAATGTAGGTTTTTTTTTACAATTGTAATATTGTTACCAATTTTTAAAATTATTTTACGTTTTATTTTTCGAAGCACCGCACAAAGAGAAGACCGATTAGTCTATCTCATTATCTTGCAGGCTAAATCCTAAAGATGTGTTTGTCTCTTTTTAGTGTCACTATTTTGTTTTAAATCTCAAAGGTGCTAAAGAAGTTTTAAAAAGTAACTTATCAAAAAAATCAAAACGTACCGACATACTAATGGTCGATATCTATATTACATTAAAAATTATTTGCGGAAGTGTCAAAATCCAAAGAGGAAATTGGGGAAAACGTCTTTATGATCAAAACGCCGCACAGTGGGGCCAAATCCCTCATTTTCATAAAAAAAAAAACAAAAAATTCAATCTTACAAAGTCGCGTTATATGTCGTCAGATACCCCTTTAGTTGCTGCATGATTACACAGCAGGTAAACGCAATTGACCTAACCTTTCTATCTATAATCGCCCTGAGAACGTAGCTATCGGTCGTGAAGTCAAGAACCCCCGGTTAGTGTGCCCGCTTATCACTCAACTTTACATATTTATTTCGGAAGATACCTAATACAGACCCCAAAAGTGATTATGAAGCCACCATGTTCAGGTATTTAACTTATTTTTTCATATTATATTTTTTAAATCATTAGTTGTATTGATGAGTAAAAGTGTATATCTATCAATTAAAATACAACTTGATTTCTAAAAAATTCAGATTCATTAAAAGATAAACTTAGCTCCGGGCACCTCCAGGCTGTTTTGTGAACGTTTTTTTTTATCAGTAACTATTGTCATTTACGTATCACTTCTTAACTTTTGCCACTTTTTTTGCACTTTTTAAGTAATTAACCCCACAAGTCTCGGGTGTATTTTATCGCAATTCTCCGCTTTGCGATAAAATACAAATAAATGTACTATTTCTGAATGTATCCGAAAATAAAAAACTGTTTTTGAAGGAAAATATAATATGCCATCAAATTTCATTATTGAAGCTGTAAGCATAATTTTAAAAATATAATTTTTTTAAAGCAAACATAAAAAAAAATTAAAAAGGCTCACCTAACTTTTTTTCTAACCAAAATTACTGTTAAAAAAAAAATACTAAAAAAAATTATATATGTTATTAAACAAATGTATTGTTAACGTTACTGTAATCTAACTTTTTAATCGTTTCATGAACAAATAATTAATAAAAAATTCATAAATTTTTCTCAAATTGCATTTGGAAACTTTGGATTCATACACGTGTACATTTTAATTTTAAATGGAATATTTCTGATCTATCTTAAAACGATTTTTTTGTTTTGAAAGGTGATAAACTATTCTTTAAAATTTTATTATTAGAACTGCACAAATATTTTTAATGCAAGCATAAAAAAGTTTTAAAAATGGCTCACTTTTTTTTACCAACAAAAATTACTAATATTTAAAAAAAAAACAAAAACACATACAAATTTTATTGGAAAAATGTATCATTAACGTTAACATTAACCTTAACATTAAAAATGTATCATTAACGTTATCATTAACCTTAATTATTCATCGTTTCATGTAAAAATAATTAAGAAAGAATTCATGAAATTTAATAAAGTTTTCTCAAATTGCATTCGGAAACTTTGTTTTCATAGATGCTTACATTTTAATCCGTTTTGGTAAATTATTAATTGAAAACTTTGTTAATAATCTACTACTTTTGTGAATATTTTTAAATTAATTAACCCCTCAGTCCTCGGGCATATCTTGTCAGAAGGTCAAATAATTTTCCGCTTCACGGTAAAATCGATATGAATGGAACATTTCTGAATATATTCAAAAACAATAAACGGTGATAAAATACGCCTCCTAATTTTATTTTTAGAAAGACACATAAAATTTTTAAAACATAATTTTTTTTGTAATTCACGCTTAAAAAAGTAATAAAAATGGCTAACCTTACGTTTTTTCTATCTAAAATTACTTAAGAAAAAACTAATTAAAACATTTTTGTTAGACAAATGTATTTTAAATGTTATTGTCACCTCTTTTTTCTGTCGTTTCATGTAAAAAAAATCAAACAAAATTCATAAACTTTAATTTTTTTTTTTCAAATTGCATTCAGAAACTTTGGTTTCATATATGGGTACATTTTAATTCTTCTGTTGTTAAATTCTAGATTTTAATATAAAGCGTGTTGTTTTCGCATTCCAATACCGTTTAGATAAAACTTCTAACTATGATACTAATGGAGGCACAACGATTTCTATGAGACCATTACAATAATTACATTATTATTTATTATTTTAACTTTATGAGTAAAACCTCAAACTGTAATATTTAATTAAATGAAGACATTATGAGCGAAACTCAATCGAAAATCTGGTCCCAGAGGTGCCAGAAAAATCAGAAAAAATCAGGAAACAGAAAAATCAGAAAAAGATATTGGCACCTCTGGGACCAGATTTTCGATTGAGTTTCGCTCATAATGTCTTCATTTAATTAAATAATTACATTATATTACAGCCGATAAGTGGAATTTATCCAAGTACTCAGGCTGATAATGATGGTAGTGATGATAATGATGATGATGATGATGATCTTGATAATGTTAGAGATGATGATGATGATAGTGATGACTACTCAAACATACCAGAAAAAGAAAACTAAAATATTTTTATTAGTTATTTTACTAAATTGCACATACATAATATAGAGGTAATATATTTTACACATATTATGAACATAAAATTTTTATTTTTTTATATCCTTCCATTCCACATTCAAATTTTCCCCTTAAAAGGTCCCTGTGAATAAAGGGCGTTTTTAGGCGTTCTTGCCTCACTGTGCGCCGCCTGGTTTCCTCTTAAAAGAATTTTCATTTCGCTCA
Organism: Glyphotaelius pellucidus; assembly: GCA_936435175.1. Classification (NCBI taxonomy): domain Eukaryota; kingdom Metazoa; phylum Arthropoda; class Insecta; order Trichoptera; family Limnephilidae; genus Glyphotaelius; species Glyphotaelius pellucidus. The sequence continues at coordinate 7,698,746 of OW386550.1, forward strand.
CTAAACCAACAGATTAACTTGTCGATTATAAGTAATAGTCGATTATAAATGTAATTTTAATTATGTTGTTCAAAGCGTTGCGGGTTCAATTATCTTCCATTTAATCATCGTCGGTTATATTTATGATTAAAAGATATCGTTTATACTTCTTTAAAAAGGGTTTAAATAATTGACATTCATATATAATATTTAATTTGCATTTGTTGTAAGCTAGTTAATGGTGGGAAGCGGATGAAGAGTTTGTTTTTCGAAAAGTTGAATAAAATAAATAAAACCATAATTATAAAAAAAGGAGAACATCGATTCTGTCATTATTCAATTAGGTACTGCCAGTACAAGGGGGAATAATGAAGAATTCTGAATAAGAAAACCATAAATGCAGAAAACGTTTCAAAAAACAACCTGGTAAGAGTCGACAAGACTCAAATAATTTTGAGAAACATGTGTGAGAATTCGATCGGTCAATGAAGCTTAAAATCAAGTGAACGAACACAATTGGTCCACTGGAGCGATTTTTGCCATATATTGGCGCCATTTTAAATGTCTCTGATTGCTTTTCGGATAAAAAAGGCAATTATTTCCTTGATTCGGCAAAAAATTTCTTTAAAAATATTTGTAGCTGTCACGTTAGTTATTTTGCACTTAAAACAAATCTATTGAAATGTTTGATCTATTTTGACCATAGCTGTCGAAAAATCCAAACTTTGTAGACTATTTTATAAAGATGTTAAAATAAATTTTAAAATATTTTTTCACGCAGAATTTCTGATCAGCTATTTACGGCTAAAATTAAGTCCTGTTTCCATCGATATGCACCTTTCATTATCAAGTATGCCACAGACAATATACAGAAATCGCAAATATTCAGTGTTGACTCGAATAAGTACCTCTCACGGCAGTTTCAAAGTAACAAACACGCAGGTGTTAAATATTTTTTTTATAAATCCTACAAATATGAAATAAACGGACAGGTTGAATCATTGGCTATATAGCACTATAATAAGTTTATATGTTAAAATTCGAAGGTATGATTTTTTTAATGTTGGCAAAAAATTTGAAAAATGATCTTCTGTCTCGAGCAAACGGATAAAAAAAGTTTTGTGCACAGCTGAATGATGGTTCATATTCCAGTTATAACTAGAAACTTGTAAGTTATTCCAGTCGTGATAACGCCGTGGTGGTTACTGCGTTACATACTAAACACAAGCTTCTTCTCCGAAGGGATATGACCAGTAACTTATATGACGGCTAGACCTGTAGTAGTTATCTTCAAATCCCATCCGAAACAGGCCCGAACTTCATGATAATATATATATATCAAGAGAAAATAATAATGAATAAAGTTTTATTCCAGGATGTGGGGAGGATAGTGCAATCCCACACGTCCCATATAAAGTTTTATTCCAGGATGTGGGGAGGATAGTGCAATCCCACACGTCCCATATAAAGTTTTATTCCAGGATGTGGGGAGGATAGTGCAATCCCACACGTCCCATATAATTGTTCATATTTATATAATTATACATATTTTAATACAACAGGTTTTTTTAAAACATGGAATAGAAAATTTTAAACAATTTTTATCCGCTACAATAACATTTTTTACCATTCTCCCGTAATAATATTTCGCAGACTGATGTGTTGGACCAAATCGTTCAAACGTGTGCAGCGGAAGTTGGCCCCAGTGTGGCCGTACCATTAGTGTCAAATTCAAAAATTCTCCGGAAATCGGAAGTGTTGCAAAACACAAAGTGAGGCGGAATATTTTCATGTTGTGACATCACGAGCCCAAAAAACGGATTTATTTAATAAAAAATAAAAAAAAACACAATTTTCTAAAAATTTTTTATAAAATTTTCGTAATCTTAGTAGAAAAATCTATCCACACGATTTTTTCCAAGTCATTATGAAATCCATGCAAATGGCCTATTCCGTATTTTCCATTCGGACTTCCATTATTTATTATTACTGTTAAGAATACTGTTAAGAATACTATTATTACTGTTAAGAAAAGAGTAAAAAACACAAGACGCTCTATTTTTTTTAAATTTCGAAATGACTTTCAGATTTCGGCAACGATTTTGGATTCTCTGATCTGAACTCACCTTATGATAGAAATTATAAAGACGATAGTGGGTACATTCAAACAAAATTTTAATTTTAAAAATGAAAACATAGTCCATTGGAAATATCCCAGTCAGTCTTTCTCTTTTGGTGATGAATTTTTTATTGCATGACAACACTCATGTCTAGCTAAATGTCAATAAATATAAAATATCAGATGGTTGTTCAAGGGGTCTCTGCCTTTGAATTTTTTGGCGATTTCTTTTTCCTAACGATGTTCTCCGCCTCCTCGATGGTGTCGGGAAGTTTGATGTTGAGGGTCTCCGGAGACGTTAGCATCAGCAGACCGGCCAAGATGGCAAAACTGCCAAATAGATAGGAGGGCAAACCTGGGATATATTCAGCCTGCAAGATGAGAAAAAATGTTGTGTAAACTTATGATGACAAAAAGTTCTGGAAATAAATTTGGTTCACTGGAAATAAATTTGGTCAATCCTTCAAGCCTCGGAAGGACATAATTAGCCAAAAACATTCTATTATAACCAGATTCTATTTTACATAGTCTCGGAAGAACACATCTCAATGTACTTATATTATAAAAGTATTTTTACATTTTTTCTATTATGTGGATTTATGTGATTTATTCGTTCTTGGAAGAAGAAATCATTCTTTTTAGTTTGTCCGAAATATTCATATTTGATTGCATGATCCGATAGAACTGGTGGAATTTTTTCGTTGAATTTTTAAAGTTTAAAAATTATTTATATTTTTTAATTGAATGGCGTAAAAAGTGAAGTCAAAAAAATGAAGAAAAAAAATCTGAAAGATGTTTTAAGCAAGTTTCCAAAATGGAATTTTCTTACGACAATTTAAAAAATTAAATATATATTGTTCATTTAATATTCCGAATATACAGGTACTTAGACAACATTCCGAAACTCCAAAAATTTCACTTTCGTTGGACCTTGTAAGGCCTGAAGTATTAATAGTTTGAATATTCTCATCTACCTGACAATATTACAAGTTTTTTAATAAGAAAAACTCTCTTTTTATAACTTTTGAAGGTTATTCCCATCATTGTAATATATCTTTGAAGAAGAAGATAACAATAATAATCTAAACGAAAATATGAAAGGGAACAAGACACAGAAAATAGAAAAAGAGAATGGTCGCAACTGGGACTCGAACCCTTAACCTCTCGTCTATCCAGGATGTGCGTTTACCAATTTCTCCGTTGCCACCTACTGTCAAACCGTCACATTAAATCGGATATATTTATCCGTGACGCTATCTAGGTTACAAATCAATTCTTAGAATGATGGTTTACAATAAAAAGGTAGTTGCCTATAATATGGAAAAATAGCGTAGGATAATATTAAGTAATATTATTTTTTATTTAATTTTTATATGTAAAACCTCAAATTGTAACATTTAATTAAATGAAGACACTATGAGCGAAACTCAATCGAAAATCTGGAAACAGAAAATACAGAAAAAGATATTGTCAGCGCGCTCGCCCAGAAAGAGAGAGGTCCTGGGTTCGAGTCCCAGAGATACCAATATCTTTTTCTGATTGTTCTGTTTCCAGATTTTCGATTGAGTTTCACTCATAGTGTCTTCATTTAATTAAATAATATTTTGTCTTCTAGCCTCGATGTACGATACGGATTGCTTTCACGACATGATCTCAAACTGCACGGGATTTCCAACATAAGCTATGACAACAATCTTGGAGACTTACATTGGACATCATTTTTGTAGAAAGTCTTTGATTGCATCTCTGATAGCATCCAAAAATACAGTCCATTGCCCTCCAGGAAGACTTAGTAAAGTCGTGGTAGCAAGATTTGAAAGGATTCTAAAACTTCAGGTATTACTTACCAATAGAGGTGTCTGCGGTGCCACAACGGAGCCAATACGTCCTATCATGGAGCAAGTCCCAAGCAAGGAATGACGAAGGCAAGTTGGGAATAACTCGGAGGTGTAGACGTAAAGTGCGCTGAAGGCAATGGTGATGAAGTACTTGCCCAGGAGATAGAAGACCAGGGAGAGCCACTCAACATCTAGCAGGAAGTAAAGAGTGATAAAAAATCTTCAAAGTAGTTCTATAGAACTAAAATAGATCTAGAAATTAAGATGAACTATATCATCTTAATTTCTAGATCTATTTTTTTTTTACATTAACTCCACTGTGTCATCTGAGATGCTGTGTGGAGGGTCTATTTGAGGAGAGGAAGGAATGAACATTGGTCTTGGAGAAACAAGAGCCTTGAAGGGGTAACCATCTGTTACCTATACCAGGGCGGGTAAGTGGTGGGTCCTCCAATATGGTCTTGGAGAGGCCCATGTTGTAGGATGGAGAAAACACAGAGGCCGGCAAATCGTTCCACAGCCGAGCAGTTGAACACAAGAACGAGTCGAAGACGCGACCCGTCAACCGTGTACATATGTTGGGCACGCGTTTGGCATGTTTCCCGACTATGCAGTTGACGTCAGCTCGGCTGAAGAGACAGACACCTCCCTTGGGTCTGAATTTGCCTACGTGGGTGTAGGGCAGTCCAGGTTGGAAGCGTCTGGAGGTTTGGCTATCTTTCAGAGAGGAAGATAAGGTTGGGGCGTTGAGAGAGAAGATGGTGGTGGACGGAATTTAAGTTTTTGTGCAGGCCGCGAATGTTTTGGCCTGCACCGGAGACTCCTGCTTCTCGCCGTTGTAAGGATTTTAGTTGTATGTTGTGTTGTGTTCATTATTTTATAGATTTTTTTTGTGATAGGATGTGGGGGAAGGAAGGTCTGGGAAAGAAAGGGTATGAAGGGTGAGTAGGATGCTGGGGATCAGAGCTTCCAGGAAAGACGGACGTATGAATCCAACCCACCAACTGTAGTGCAAGGCGATGGGCAGGGAGAGTCCGGCCGGAAAAATGGCTAATGTCTAAAGCTTCAAAATAGTTTGCACAGCAAAGCTAAATTATATTGTCTTTGAAGAAAAATTGTGTAAGTGAGAATATATAATAATAAATTACCTTCTGGTAAAAGTGGAAAGGCTATACAGGCAATGCCACCAGCTATGAACGAAATGCAGAGTGTTGATTTCCTCCCGATCCTATCTAGTAGCAGATAATCAGTCACGTAGGCAGGCAATTCCACCAAATTGACTAGAACAAAGTTCAAGTAACTGTTTCCAGTGAGGCTCACTGCGTTGATGCTCAATCCGTAGTAGACAAATGTACTAGTCATCCACCAAAACGAACAAGTAATCAATCTAACCATGATTACTTTGGACTTTAAGCACTGCATAAAAGCGTTTTGCTTCTTTTCCGGTTCGGTTTTTAAATGAGCATGTTCCTTCTCCGCGTTCAAATACAACCTTTCCATTGATTTCTCTGATAAAGTTGTTCCATTCTTCTTTGCAGCCTTCTTGAGAATTTCAACAGCCTTTTCGAAGTGGCCTTTGCTAATGAGCCAACGAACGCTCTCCTGAATGACCCAGAAGTAGACGATGAATATGAGGGAAGGCGCGTAGAGGACACGAAGAAGGTTCCTCCAGTAGGGTATAAGCCAAGCGACCAATCCCAGCAGCATAGCGCCAGAAGAATAGAACATGCAGATGATGGTGGAGCCTAGAACACGACGTTTTGGACCAACCAGCTCTATTCCTGTAAGCAAAAATAGCAGCGATTGAAGAAAATCCGTTAATTTAGACAGAAACACAACAAAAAAGGTATTTTTTGTTTTAATTATTTGATTAGTTTTGAAGGATTTTGAAAAATGAAACGTACATTATGGGTTCTGTATTTCTAAGAGCTTGTTCACAAACAGCTATAAAAGACCTTGGCCTGTTTCAGCATATCACTCGCCATACATTCCCAATGGGAATATATGGCGAGTGATAGGCTGAAATAGGCCAAGCTACATCTTTTTTTAGTTGTGTGTGGACGCGCTCTAATGCTGACGCCGATTGAAAGTAGCTTCGTAGAAATTGTAGACAAAAAACTTACTGTAACTTTCATAATGCTATAGCATATCATTGTAGTTGGTTTTCTGCTTCAGATAACCAGAGATTGTCTGCTTTGTGAATAAGATTATATTCCTACAATTAGTGTGTACTTAGATTATGTTGTTTTACGCAAAATAAATAAATCAATAATTTTGCTAATTCTGGAACAAATGCGGAGAAAAAAAGCTTTCTGAGAAACTGATAATGCGTTAGGACCGGAATCTTGTTTTGCTACATAAAGGAGAAAAAACTTCAAAATTACCTAGAATGAAGCCAGCGCTGTAGACTCCAGATCCAAAGAGTGGTTCCAAGAATTCAAATATCAAAAACATGACATAGGAAGTGGAAAAAGACCTGGCTAGTCCAAATACTCCGGCGAGGAAAGCAGCCGACACGAAGGCCAGTCGCCGCCCATACCTGTCTGAAACAACGGAGATCAGGGGCAGGGCACAGAGGAGGCCCACACTGTGGATGGTGCCGACAAGAGTTCGCTTCCATCCGTCACACTGTATTTCAAGCTGGAAAAAGATAGTCGATTTCATAAGAGCTGAGTTATATATAGGCATAATTTGGTGTTTCATTGGTGTACGAGCAACAATCTCCTTTCTTCTGAAACATTTCCGAAGAAACAGTATCGTTTACTTGCACATTTACAGTAATGAGTATTATACGTCCGCTCAAGAAATCTGCGAATTTGTAAATAAATCTTGACTACACTAATGCGATTGTGATAAATAAGTGAAAAATATGATAATCTTACAAAATAAAGAGATTTTTATTAGTGCGCAATATTGTGACGACCAATAAGGAATTTCAGACAATTTTTGTAAAAAAATGCTCACCAAAACATTCTAAAACAAATTCCAGTATTTTTTACTTTTTTAAAAACGTCGATTTCATAGCATAGCATAGTATAATTTTGAAAGTTTTCATTTCTCAAAGCCCGCCAAAATGATCGACGTCTGACGTCATATGTACCTCGGTTTTGACAGTTAACATATAGATATAAATAACTTTAGATATAAATAACGTTACAAAAATAACTTTGATTAGTGAAGAATCTAACAGAACCTATTGTAATAACGAAGGGTTTAAATTCTACCTCTTTGACTATAGAAAGCCCTGCACCAAAGACAAAGTCTTCGCAATCGATGATGGTGTTCTGGTCAAAGGCATCTGGGCTGCAGATGGAATCGCCCAGGGAGGTGTTCAGGAAAGGGGCGAATCTGGAACACCTCCTGGATCCCTCGCTGTCGGGCATTGCGTAGTGGAGCCAGTCTGCCTCTAGGGGTGTGTTCGCGATGTCACATTCTGGTATGACACATCTGTTGGTGAAATTCCAAATTAAATACGATTTCTAAAGAATGCTGCTATCCGTTTACTATAAAAAATATATCCCTTGGAAAAACCTCGGAAGGCAAAAGTCAACCAACGACAAAAACCATCAAGTTAAACAAACAAAATTTACAAGAATACATGATTATAAACTGATTTACAAAAAGGAAGGGAATTAAAAAAAAATAGACTGTTTATTTTAACATTTATGGTCGGAATTTCGTGCAGTTCAATTAATATTAGTTTTTAATTTTATTTAGAAAATCAATTTATTTAAAATTTCATATCCCGTTATTTTTTGCGGGTCTGTGCCTGGTATGACAATCTTAACCGTCCATCCTCTGCCATACTAATCATTACCCCTAATGACTACATTCAAAGTGCTTCTCATCATTTTTTCCTCTCTTCCATAGCTTTTAGAACATGTGATGACCGATCAAACTTCATAATTCCGGTTTTGAACCAAATCGGTAGAAAAATCGAGAAACTCAAGATGGATGCCGAAATTTTGAACTTCTCAATCCCGATTTTTAACCAAATCGGCCGAGAATTTAAGAAATTCCAGATGGATGCTGAAATTTCAAACTTTGATATTAGATTCGAGTTCAGTGGACCTCCGAACTCCTCAATCCCGATTTTGAACCAAATCGGCCGAGAACTTAAGAAATTCAAGATGGATGCCGAATTTATGCATTTTGACATTAGATCCGAGATCAATGCACGTCGAAACTCCCTAATACCGATTTTGAATTAAATTTATTCAAATTCAAACTAAATTGCCACTTTTCCGCTTGCAACACTAGAAAATTGAATTCGATAGAAAAATTGGAATGAGAACATGGAATTCGGTAGAAAAATTGGAATTAGAACATGGAATTCGATGAAAATGTTTTTATACTGAGGTGAAAAGCTGTAATTTAGGTTAGTGGCGATTTATAGCTTAAAATTTTCTATGGAATCGTAAATTTTACAAAACTTATATGTAAATTTTATTGTTAATGTGGACCGCTTTTAGTTACTTTCCTGTAAGTGTCATCTGCAGCCGTGAAGATGTAAGTCGTTTCATAGAGGGCGCTGAAAAATAGTGGTACGACTATAAACATGTAGGTGTTTCTTTGGAATTTTCCAAACTGGCCTATCTCCTCCAACACATGGTCCAAATCCGAGTCCTTCATGGCCGCCATGGTGAAAAGCTTTTGAAAATGGCAAACTCCTACCAAATTCCGTGGAAGTATATTTCAAATTGCACAATAACAAAAGCGCTTTCTTACAAAAAACTTTGCTTAGGAAAAAACTTCACAACAATAAACTAGACTTCCAAAAGAAATTATATATAAAATATCACATCAACACCAATTATTTTTATTAAGTAAAAATCACTTTGTATACACCACTTATTTTATAAAAATTATCGACTTGTTTCAAAAGGTTCAATGATTTCATCGTCAGGAAAAAAATAAAAAATGTTATTAAATGTATCATTCCGATATATCGAACTTTTTCGAAAAAAAAATTTCAGATAAAATTTCACTGAATATTGGGTTTAAATGTTTCTAATTGTTCATGATAATAAAGGATTACTTATTGATCGGTTTCGCATTGCCAAAAAAGATTAACAAGAAATTTATTACTCTTAAATAGGCGATACCTGAGCGATGGCTATTTACAAACTGATTGTGATCGAAACCAAGTGATTATTTTTACCTTACCAAATATAAATTGCGTTGTTACCTAATACCTGTTTAAAGCTTATGTTAGACAAAGGTGTTAATTAAAACGAATGACTACTTTAAGACTTCCACAGAAAAATAATAAAGTTAGCAAACAAGACAGATTTATAAATCAGGATGTGACACGACCTAACTATAACATAATTAAGAAGAACACAAGAAATGACTTGTGGATGTGTTTCGTGATTCAAATATTTGGCCAATCTGACCTTCAATTTTTAATACAAAACTGTGTTTTACCATGATTTCGAAATTCAGATGAGACGGAGATCTACAATCTCAGGCGAGTATAAGTGAGAGAGAGTGCGTGCTAAACGGGCTAATTGAACAATTGTTTCCCAATCAAATCTAGTTTTATTCTTTATTCTATTAACGTAATCGACTTTTTACATTTTTCCAAATTTTTACATTTGATATATACAATACTGATGAACCCGATGAATCATGTCCTTAAATTATTCCTTAAAATAATACATGCCAGGATACGCAAGAAATGCGAGCAGGACTTGGATGACACTCAGTTTGGCTTCAGAAACGCGTTTGGGACGCATGAAGCATTATTATCTGTCGACGTACAATTGAAAAAGTGTCGTGACCAAAGAAACGAAGTCTTTGCCTGTTTTATTGACTACGAAAAGGCATTTGACAGGGTAAAACATGTTGACCTAATGAAAATGCTTGCGGATTGTAACATTGACACCAAATACCAGAATTTCATAAAAAACTTATATTGGTTTCAAACAGCAGAAATAAGACATGGGAATGGAAGATCTAATGCAATCATCATTCAGCGTGGAGTATTACAAAGCTGTAACCTGTCGCCATTCTTGTTTAGTCTCTATTCCAACTATGTCTTGAAAAGAGCCCTAAGTAATACTGAGAGGGTCTGAAGATCAACGGAGTTGTGATTGATAATATAAGATACGCAGATGATACTGTATTGCTAGCTGACCGTATAGAGTATGGATGACCTCCAAGACCTTTTAAATCTTGTTTATAATGCTGGTGAGCAATTGGGTCTAATGATCAACGTCAATTAAACTAAATGGATGACATTTGGACGACTAGATCACTCTGAATCACTGATACAGTTAAATGGTTGCAATGTCGAAAAGATGGAAAGATTTAGATACCTCGGCAGTATTCTCACGGTGACTCTTGACCCTGATGTATAGGTTAAGTTTGGAATTGAAGCAGCAAGAACTGCATCCAGTAAAATGAAATACCTCTTTTGCAATGACAATATCAATTTAAAACTAAGGCAGAGAATGTTAGATTGTTATGTGTGGTAGATCTTGCTGTATGGATGTGAGACATGGATCTTGAAAGTAAATTTCATGAACGGGTTAGAGGCTTTTGAAATGTGGCTTCACCGTAGAATGCTCAAAGCCCCATGGACCGACGTGATCACCAGCACAGAAATTCTCAGGAGGGATAGAGCAGATAGAGAACTGCTCACATTAGTCTCGTTGGGACTTGTAAGTAAACATATTTAAAAGCATGGATTCTGTTTGAAAATTCTCATCCACCTGACAATATTACGCGTCTTCGAAAATCAAACCTCGATGTACGACATCGATTGCTTTCATGGCATTATTTTTAACTGCACAGGTTTTGATACAGAAGCAATAACAACAATCTTGGAGGCTTATACCGTAGTGCCTCTTCAATGTTCACAGAAGGGAGAGTTCCAGGATTCGAAGCTTTATTAAGAACAAGGATTGCAGGACTGGGGGGAAGGATAAACCACTCCAGAAATATTCTCATCATGGAAGCCCGTCTGATTCCAGGATCGAGCATAGATGAATATCGGAGAAATACACTGGCTCCTACAATCTGAGATCCGATGGAACAACAAAAACCCGATTAAAGACTTTACTATATTTTATATGAATACCTATTATCTAATGATGCTTCTCTTTTTTTATTTTATTTATTTATTTATTCATAATAACATATGTAATTATACTCTATATGGGATGTGTGGGATTGCACTTCCTCCCGACATCCTGGAATAAAGACATTATATTATTAAACAAATAAAATGTATTTAATTTATTGAAAAAAAATAACTTTGTGTACACCACTATTTAATTAACAATATCAACATGTTTCGAAAACTGTGTTTTCTTCGTCAGGATAATAAGTTAAATAGAGAAACACTATCTGTGATTGGTCAAGACAGTATTTCTCTGATTGGTTCTCTCTGGCAGAGCTAGATTATGATTTGGAGCCCTAATTTCAAGCTCTAACTAAGTAACTGCAAAAAGTGAGTTATTTCACTATGGTTTAAGACGATCCATATGTCGTCTGCAGCCTGGTTGAGAATTACACATATAAATTTAAATTCGAAAGTGCATTTTTTAATAATTCGTATTTCCCTCTATAATTAAAATAACAATCTCACATTAATTTACTTACCATAGAATATATGGTACCTGCTTTGTGTCAACTATTATATTTGGTGTTATCTATATTTTGTATATCTTATATCTTATGTTATCTTTATTTTGTTTCTTATATTTATATTATGTTTATATTATATTATGTTATTTCTTATATTTTTCCAAAAACATGTACTGCACTATATGTAAAAGCCCTATGGGCGTTTAAATAAATAAATAAATAAATATGTAACACATGATGATTTTTATACTCTACAACCTTCAACTTCACAACATGCCTACCCCAACTAAGAAGCATAATAAGATGGTTCCAGACGATTGGGAGTAATTTTGACTATAAAAAATATTCCAAATAAAAATCATTTTTCGAAGAAAACTTTTTGTGAAAGGTTTGTGATTGCAATATTTATTTTATTAATAAAACAAATAACTCAGTTAACATCACTTTATTTAAAAACACTTGTTTCATCAACAAAGTTCACATCATCAGGAGTAAATGTACACTAAAGTGAAAAATTAAAAATACCTAGATCACTTATGGAGAGGAAAGGGTGGAAGGAAAGAGGAGGGGTAAGAATAGGGGAAGTTAATTAGAATTAGGGATTACAATGTTATTAGAATGGAAAAACCGGTTAAGAAGGAAAATGTTTAAAAGAGGGTTTAAATTTTTTTTCGTTTATCAACGAAATCTGCTTTGTTATTAACAGTTTTTCTTATTACTACAAGTTGTATGTCGGTAATGAAGATTGCTATCGCCCGGCCAGATGGCGCTAACATCTTTTTTTTTGAAACTGTGACAGAGCAGTATTTGTTTTGTTAAGCGGCGTATCCTGCTCCAGAATACACATGAACACTAGCTTGAACAGCACCCAAAACATTGAAAATTTGAACACTTCGTGTTCAAAAACCCTGTGTTCAAGCTTTACCAGAGGCGACGGAAAACATTCATTCCCGGGCGAAGGGGGAAGGCTGGCGGGGGGAAATGTGTTCATATTTTTACAAGAGTCGCGCGATGCGGTCATGTATGGAGAATCAAACCGAACAAGTTTTTGAGGTTATGCGCAATGAGCGAGCTTAATAATCACTAGTTTAAACTATTATGATACCTAAATACAATATAATAAATATATTTGATAATAAAATTATAATATAATGTCAACCGCGCGAGCCTAATACCTAATTATGACTTTAAATTGCAAATAAATACTGTCGTAATGGATGATTATATCTTTCGTGAACTCACTTGTAAATAAAGTCTATTAATTTATAAATCGATTTCAGAGACACGGAAGAAATTGACCAATTAAAATAGGTATTCTATTCTTTCCCTGATAAATAAATACCTAATAAAAATCTAGTTAGGTAGGTTAGGTCTAAGTTGAAATCTGCGTGTTCTCCTTTATATTTCGTCTACAATATCATCGCTAAATTTCTTAACAGAACTCGACTTTTGACGTTTGAATTTCGAATGCGTAATTAATTACGCATTCGAAATTCAAATATTAACTTTAGGTCATAATAGTTGATATTAGTCCGAAATCTTTCCTGGTAAATAAACATCTATTAAAATATCTCTGTTTTCTCCCTGATGTAGCATCTCTTCTTCATCGGAACATATTTTAACATTTATTTAAACGTCAAACGCCAAGTGTTCAGTTGCGTACGCGTGGAAAGGCCACTAGCAAAATTGTCGGACAGCGCGAACTTCACACCTGTTCACACCAATCTTTCAAACCATGTTTCAAAAAACGCAGGAGACGGAAAACAAAGAACGTTTATAGTGTGGTTTAAGCTAGTGTTCATGTGTATTCTGGCGCAGGATTTGTTTTGTTAGGAGTTCAGTTTTTTTTTATATAAAAAAGGTTGTTCCCTTTTTTGTTGGATTCATCCTCCTTCACAACAAGGCCGTTTTAGCCTTATTAAATAAAAAACGGGGAACCGGGCTGTTTAAAAGTTGTAGCATATCTTATAATTTTAATCATGTTAAACCTGAAAGACTGTAAATAAATTAACTCAGTGAAAACTATCAGAGAGTTTTAAATGAATAAAAGGACCCTTACACAAACCTTAACTCTTCCCACCATATTACAAAACAGTACCTAAATAGTTGCACAGTATTAAATAATTATCTATCAATTCTTTCCATCGATTATACTACTCCATAATATAAAAAGGGTAAATTTACAGTTGTTGCTCACTTCTTACACAGTTGTTTGCCCACTTTTACGATTTGATAAAAATCGATAAAAAAATGACATGAATATGGTACACACTTAATTATTTTGTTTTATTATCAGTAATAATGGGTAGACATTGAGATAATGTAAAAAATGGATACCTGCAAAATAACGTGATGGCTAATTCTGCCGACTAGGCGGATGGTCGATTCACTTTGAATATTGATAAAGATATATTAAGATCGGAAATATGAAATATGAACATGTATTAAGAGCCATTAACCAGCGGCCGAGAATTTAAATTTCGTCAAACGATGATCTTGCGATCGTACCCTTGCAACTGTACAGGGCGGTAACAATGAGAAAGATTAATTGTTTTCCATACCAGAATTTTAACATAATAACTCAATATCAATTTTATTTCATTCAAAATTTGTTTGATAAATACCTACTTACATTAAAAAATGCTCAAACTCGTGATGATAAAACTATTAAAATTATGTATTTTTGTAATTATTTTTTGATCATAAGTATTTTTAATTTTTCAATAATGGCTAAGCAAAAAAAGAATGTTATTTTTTTAAAATATATTGTTTGTAAGACAGTAAATAAATAGACAAACTGAAGTATTTTCGTCACAAAACAAGGCCCCGGATCTTTCTTTATGATTTTATTTGAACTTAAATTAAAATTCTGAAAAGAAGGTTTCCTAAAAATTTATTTTACTGCATAATTATATGATTTGATATGTACTCGTATGATATGTACTCGTATGATGTATAATACAAAATTTTGTTTAAAAATTTCACAAATCTGTCAACGACCTAGGGTAAAACCTTATTGTACTAAAAAAAATTTAAAAGAAAGCTTCACTAGATAAAAGAACAGTCTTTCGAAATCAATTTATAATTTTTTGTTGATAAGAGTCAATACGTCTAAAATTTGATTTAAAAATGACATATTTCCGTTTTTGTCTGATTATTCCCTCTTAAGAGGAATATAAACGCTAGAAATATTTCGATTCTTATGCGATATATAGAATTTAAAATCGTGCGTCGTATTTGCACGAGGCAAGTAAGCGAAAAGTGGTTTTTATTTATTTTGTGCATAATTCTATAAGAATGAAAAAAAGTATTTTTTTGTATAAGGCAATTCACCCTAAAAAAAGTGAAAAAAAGTTAGAACATACAAAACCTCAAAAATAGTCTTAGCCATAAAGGGGTATTTTTTTAAAAATTGTTTCTTATAATACTTCATAGTTAAGTCATGAAAAAACATTTTTTTTAGTGGTTTACAATTATATTTTTTGTTATGAAAATAATAATTGTATTGTTATTCCAATACGTAGAAAAGCTAGTAAAAGCTTCATTATATCCGTAGCATATTTTTTGATGTTCATAATGTAAACCGATTTGTCGTAAAGATGAATCTAAAAAGTATCTAAATAGGATTTCACGTATAGCTTCATCTTAAGTGTTTGGCAGGAGAAGAAGGGGAAGGTTATCCACGTAGCGCGGAGCCGTGACGAGCGGAGGAGCCTTGTCCGCCATGAAAATTGTGGAGGTCACGATTATCATCTCAAGAATTCGGTGAAATATTTACAGACGTTAGTGAGAAAACGAAAATCAAAGTGAAAGTGGGCAATCACTAGTTGCGGGCAATCATAGTCTTGTGTACCCTATTATAATATTATTTTCACATAATATACGACCACTACAACATGGTGGTCGAAAAATCCTTAAATCATGTAACTAACGATTCAATGAATAAAAAATTCAACAACTATAAACATCAAATTCTTCATCAGGTGCTTCGTTCACTTCCCAAGGAACAAAAAACATGTTAGAGACAATTCACCGAGTTGGTGTTTCCAAATGGA
Source organism: Glyphotaelius pellucidus (assembly GCA_936435175.1). Lineage (NCBI taxonomy): Eukaryota > Metazoa > Arthropoda > Insecta > Trichoptera > Limnephilidae > Glyphotaelius > Glyphotaelius pellucidus. The sequence goes on from OW386550.1 coordinate 7,714,330, forward strand.
TTGTACATAAAATTGTTTGTTAAACATACAAATTGGTGTTAAAAAAGCAGCGAAAAATACAAGACAAATATATGTCTTGTGGGTTGTTTACGTAATAAATTAATAATGGTAGATATTTTAAAATATCGAATTGACTTTCAGGTTTCAGCAAAGACTTTGGATTCTCTGTTCTGAACTCACCTTGTCCAATGACAGAAATAATAAAGACGATAGTGGGTACATACAAACACAATTTTAATTATAAAAATGAAAACATATTCCATGGGAAATTTCCCAGTCAGTCTTTCTCTAATGCTGATGAGATTTTCTTGCATGGCAATACTCATATTTAGCTAAATGTCAATAAATATAAAATATCAAATGGTTGTTCAAGGGGTTTCTGTCTTTGACTTTTTTGGCGATTTCTTTTTCCTAACGATGTTCTCTGCCTCCTCGATGGTGTCGGGAAGTTTGATGTTGAGGGTCTCTGGAGACGTTAGCATCAGCAGACCGGACAAGATGGCAAAACTGCCAAATAGATAGGAGGGCAGACCTGGGACGTATTCGGCCTGGAAGATGAGAAAAATGTTGTGTAAACGTATGATAAACATGAGAAAAAGTTTTGAAATTCTCTGAAGAGAAATTTGGTTCACTCTTCAAGCCTCGGAAGGACATTACTAGAAAAAACATTTGATTTAATTAGAGTCTCTGAAGAACACACCTGAGCGTACATTATAAGTTTTTTTAATCTTTTTTTATCATGCGGATTTGTTGGTTTATTCGTTGTTGGATTTTTTTTTCTTTTTAGTTTGTCTCAAATATTTAAATTTGATTCCATGATCCCATAAAAATTGGTGGTTTTGTGTTAAAAGTTTAAGAATTATTTATATTTTTTAGTTGCATGATTAAGTCAAGGTTTGCTACTAATTTTCTAAAAGGAATGTGTTTTCTAAATATCGAATTCATAAAAAATTATGGATATATCTAGTAAAAATATTTCGATATGTTTTTTGTTGACATTTTCATGTTTGATATTAAAATTTTATTATTCAGAAATATTAATGTTTATTTAAAAAAAATATTTCAAACATCTGAAAGCAAAAATATATAGCTCAATTAATATACCGATCATACCGATACTTTAGAAGCTTTCCAAAATTCCAACATAACATAACAACATAAACATATTTAAAAGCCTGAATATTGTTTCTCATTTATTTGACAATATAACACGCCTTCGAAATCAAGCCTCGATGTACGACATCGATTGCTTTCATGGCATTATGTCTAACTGCACGGGTTTTGATACAGAAGCAAAAACAACAATCTTTGAGGCTTATATTGGACATAATTTGTGTAGAAAGTCTGTTTGCATATGTTGCAAAATTAAACTCAGTTGTTCTCCAGAGAGGCTTAGTAACTTCGCAGTAGCAAAATTTGGTGGGATTCCTCGACTTTAGTTTTACTTACCAATAAAGGTGTCTGTGGTGCCACAATGGAGCCAATACGTCCTATCATGGAGCAAGTCCCAAGCAAGGAATGACGAAGACAAGTTGGGAATAGCTCGGAGGTGTAGACGTAGAGTGAGCTGAAGGCAATGGTGATGAAGTACTTGCCCAGGAGATAGAAGACCAGAGAGAGCCACTCAACATCTGGAAGGAAGAAAAAAGTGATAAAAATCTTCAAAGAAGTTCTGTGGTTCCTCTTAATTTCTAGATCTAATGTCTAAAGTTGCAAATAGTCTGCAAAGCAAAGCTAAATTATATCACTTTTGAAGAAGAATGTATTTTGTAATTGTGTAAATGAGAAGATACAATAATTATTTACCTTCTGGTAAAAATGGAAAGGCTATACAGGCAATGCCACCAGCTATGAACGAAATGCAGAGTGTTGATTTCCTCCCGATCCTATCCAGTACCAGATAACCAGTCATGTAGGCAGGCAATTCCACCAAACTGACTAGAACAAAGTTCAAGTAAATATTCCCAGTGAGGCTCACTGCATTGATGCTTAAACCGTAGTAGGCAAATGTGCAAGTTATCCACCAAAACGAACAAGTAACCAATCTAACCATGATTACTTTGGACTTTAAGCACTGCATAAAAGCGTTTTGCTTCTTTTCCGGTTCGGCTTTCATTTGAGCATGTTCGTTCTCCGCGTTCAAATACAAACTTTCCATTGATTTCTCTGATAAAGTTGCTCCATTCTTCTTTGCAGCTTTCTTAAGAATTTCAACAGCCTTTTCGAATTGGCCTTTGCTAATAAGCCAACGAACGCTCTCCTGAATGAGCCAGAAATAGATTATGAATATAAGGGAAGGTGCGTAGAGGACACGAAGAAGATCCCTCCAGTAGGGTATAAGCCAAGCGACCAATCCCAGCAGCATGGCGCCAGAAGAATAGAACATGCAGATGATGGTGGAGCCTAGAACACGACGTTTTGGACCGACCAGCTCCATCCCTGTAAGCAAAAATAGCAGCGATTGGAGAAAATTCGTTAATTTGGACAGAAAAACAACAAAAAGGGTATTTTTTGCTTTAATTATTTGATTAGTTTTACAAGGCTTTTATTGCAAAATGTGGATCATACAGTGTGAGGTCCCTATTATTCATTAACTGTTGGATAACTGTACTATTAAAAGAAGATGCGTTAGCAACTAGGAAATCCAGACGAAAAACTTACGGTAACTTTTGTGATGCGACAGCTTACCATTCTAATTTGTTTCCTGTTTATAGAAGATTATATTCTTAAAATTAGTGGGTACTTAGATTATGTTATTTAATGCAAAATCCAATAATTAATAATTTTGCTAATTCTGGAACAATTGTGAAGAAAAAAAATTCTGAGAAACTGGAAAAGACTGAGGACCGGAATCTTGTTTTGCTACATAAAGGAGAAAAAACTACAAAATTACCTAGAATGAAGCCAGCACTGAAGACTCCAGATCCAAAAAGTGGCTCCAAGAATTCAAATATCAAAAACATGACATAGGAAGTGGAAAAAGACCTGGCGAGTCCAAATACTCCGGCGAGGAAAGCAGCCGACACGAAGGCCAGTCTCCGCCCATACCTGTCTGAAACAACGGAGACCAGGGGCAGGGCACATAGGAGGCCCACACTGTGGATGGTGCCGACCAGAGTTCTCTTCCATCCGTCGCACTGTATTTCAAGCTGGAAAAAGATAGTCAATTTCGTAAGAACATGAGTTAGCCTTGATTTGATGATGTCCACCAATCTCCATTCTCCCGAAACACTTTTTGGTAGAGACGCGGTATCGTTTACTGGCTTCTTTTTTGGTAATCCAAGGTATGTATCCGATCAAGAAATCTGCCACTTTGTAGACAAATATTGACGCGAGTGTGATAAACAAGCGAAAAATATGATAATATTATAAAATAAAGAGATTTTTGTTGATGCGTAAGATTGTCACGGTAAATAAGGAATTTCAGACAATTTCTAATTTTTTTTTAAAGAATGTTCACTAAAACATTTTAAAACAGCATTTAAACTTTTTTACAAGTATCTATTTCACGCATGATATAATTTTGAAAATTTGCATTTTTCAAAGCCACGAAAACGATGAAGCCTGGCGGGGTATGCGTGACGTCATATGTACCTCGTTTTTGTCGGTAAACAGTACCTACGATATAAATAATGGAACTTTATAAAAATACCTTTGATTAGTGAAGTATCTAATAGTACTATAATAAAGAAGGGTTTAATTGCTACCTCTTTGACTATGGAATGCCCTGCACCAAAGACGAAGTCTTCGCAACCGATGATCGTGTTCTGGTCAAAGGCATCTGGGCTGCAAGTGGAATTGCCCAAAGAGGTGTTCAGGAAAGGGGCGTATCTGGAACATCTCCTGGGGTCCTCGCTGTCGGGCATTGCGTAGTGGAGCCAGTCTGCCTCCAGTGGTGTATTTTCGGAGTCGCATTCTGGTATGACACATCTGTTGATGAAATTTAAAATTAAATACGATTTCCAAATAAAGAATGTTGCTTTCCGTTTACTATAAAAATTCATCACTCGGAAGAATCTTTACTCCCTTAAGGCAAAAGTCAACCAACGACCATAAAAACCATTAAGTAAAACTAACATTTTCAAAAAAGCATAATCATAACTGACTTAATGAAAAATAATAAGATAATAAAAAAAACTGTTTTATTTTAATACCAATGATCTGAATTTCAAACAATTAAAAAAATATATTGTAATAAAATTTAATTAATTTTAATTTTAAAAAGAAAGACAAATATTCCCGGGTTACGAATAACCCAACAATGTTTGAAAATCTCCTACTACCACCACAGAAAGCCGAAAATGTTTCTTGTGTTGTGATGGAGGACTTGGCCAGCCGAGGAATCGAACACGGGACGCCCGGGTGGGACTCAAACGCGATGCCCACTCAACCACTGACCAGTCATAAATTCATATTTTTTCACGGATCTACGCTAGTTTTCATATAAAAAATGTTAATTTATTTATATGGCCACGTAATGGAACTAACGGATTCTGTGTCAGAAATTATATGATTTTTTTTTTTCAGTGTATATAATGTTCGTATATAGTCAGATCTGGTCACCAAACACGATTAAATCCCTTTCAAGCAACTGAAGATACTGAGAGTATCTTCCACTCTGATACCCACAAATTTTCTTATGGTGCTAATGTGTAAAAAAATAATCTAAAAGGACCTCATTTCATGGCAGTACCTACCGATTCACCAAAATATTACATCAAATAATCAAAAATATAAAACATCAATGATCCTGCTATAAACCGGAACATCATTAGAAACTTCTTACTAAACAAATAATGTCACGACACCTTATCACAAAATCAACAATAACAGAAGATGTACAGGTACCTAGGTACTATTTTATGCGTTCATCTCTTTTGAGGTTATTAATCTTTCTGCGATGCAAGTCATCTCATCTATCTCATTAATATAAACTAGCGAATTCCCGGCATGAGTTGCAATGCCATTTAAAAAAAGAAATGGTTTCTTCCTACGTGTCCTTTCCCCTTCATCCCCGTTTCCATTCCGCCTCCCCTTCCCCACGCCTCCCTCCTTCCTACCCTGCTGCTAAACTATAATTCATAACGCCAGAGCTCACCATTATACATAGAAACCTTCGCGGGGGTGTGTACAATAACTCGCCAAGTTACATAGCGATCGAATGAATAGTATAAAAAATTGAAACTATTCCGGGCATGCGCACATCACATCCCCAAGGTTTCATCGCAATCGGGTGAATAGTTTAGGAATGGGGGGGGGGGTAAGATTTTAAATGCGAAAAAAAGGCATATTTTCATGATTTTTTTTGGAGATATGAATAACTTTGGTTTATATGTTTTATATACGCTTTATAGTATAATATGTAAAGTATCTTTGAAAAAAATTTCAATTAAAAATATCAATAAATAAGTCCGTGAGAGCAAATCTCCGAAAAAGTTGTTATGCGGTGAACTCGTTACCTACCGGATCATTTGAAACAAAAAAGTTGAAATGTTTTTAAAAGGGGATATTTTTTTTAGATAGTAAGAGGAATTTTTTTTTTCAGCATTTTGAAGTGAAAAACGTGATTTTTGCTAAAAAAATTTGGTGAATTTGTAATTATAAAATGGATAAAACGGTAAACAAAAAAACTCCTTCTAACTACCTGTTGATCCAAAATAGTGGAAAATTTCAAAAGAATCGGTCAAGAAGATTTAAAACCTTACCCCCCCTTTTACTCGAAATATTAATTTAAAAATATATTTTCGGTTTAAATTGACAATGGGAATTGGTTTTAAACGACAAACCAAGTAATAATGCAAATACAACAAATACATTCTGTTTATAAATAAAATAAAAATAAAAATAAAATAAATTATGCAAATACAACTGTACTAAGCACGTAGAACAGTTCTACATTCACATAAATATTATTTTGTCTTTAAAGCTTTTCTATGTAGTATTTTAATTAATTTTCAATTGATGTTAGTCGGTTTTATTCTTATATTATGTAAAAAATAATATTTTTAACTAATTGCTTAAAATAAACAGATTTTTATGACTTATTTGAATCATTGTAGCATACGCAATTTATTTTACTTTGAAAATTCTGTAACAGTGGTTGAAATAGATGTATATTTTAAAAATTATTTTTTTTATCGTATTGTGACCCTTTCGCATCACATTGTGGAAAAATATTTTTGTCTAGCTAGAATGGGATTTGGGACCACTGCGCACGAGCGATCGCGTGGACTCGGGTGAGTTTGGGCCAGATAGGCCGGATACCGGATATTTATCGAATATCCGTTTCATCTCTAGCTAAAAACCTTCAAGTTGATGTGTAGATTTGATTGGACAATTTTCGACAAAAGTATTTTTATCTCAGTTTGAGTAGGTATATTGTGGCTGGCTGTTTTCTACATAAGTTTATTTGACTGTTTTACGACTAGATTAAAGGTTTTTGTTTGCATATGTTCACTCGGAAGTAGTTGTGTGTTTTATGATGTGCAATAATAATTTAATTGTGATAAGATAACCATAATAGTTATTTTACTGTTTCATTTCACGACTTATTTTATTTTTATAAATAATGCGTTAAGTCCAAATTTATACTTTGGATTTGTTATTAATGTTAGATTTAGTGTAACTTACAGAATATTTGTCGTACTGACATGAAATTTTCTGTGCATATACTTAAATATATGTACAATACAAAAATGGCATTTTTTAGGCCTTCTTATAATGTACAACCTCTGAAAAGGAACGATTGCGCTGCATTTTTCATACAAATCTTAAATTTGGATTTAAGGTCAAAGTACCCCATCAAACAGAATATTTGTTTTTTAATCAAAAAGTATAACAAAAATATAGAAACGATATTTGCTAATTTATTTATTTGTGTTTTAAATTATTAAATATATGTTATTGAAGAATTCAATATGTCATGATTTTACAGATAACTTTGGCAATTATTTGTGAGTTGATGAAAAAATTTAAAAAAAGACTTTACTCTATTCACTATAAAAATATGATGAAATATAAAATAAATTTAAAAAAAGCATTTATTTGGACGTAAATTTAGATCACAACAGATTTACGATGGAGCATATATTTGTCATGGTGATCGGACAACTCGGAATGAAACCAACTCAGAACCATGTCAGATAAGTAATTTAGAGTGATAAAAAATATAGGTAAAAAATTGATTAAATAGGTTATGTTAGGTTAGGGTTATCGGCTAATTTAAAATTATTTTTTTCTTAGCTTTTAATGACTTTTCAAGGAGGTGTTGAGTTGACTTTATTCTCAGTTGGCATGGAACCATTTGTCATATATAAATAAAAAATAATTTCCAAAAAACGCCTTTTCCATAATGTTCTATTTATTATTTTATTTTCATTATGTCAATACAGTAGATAGAGCAAGAACATTTTTTTTATAATTACAATTAACTCTCACAAAATGCCAAAGTTGTCTCTAAAAACACGCAAAATTGAAATATATATTAGCTTTTATTTTATAAAGTAAAACATAAATACATTAAGAAGCACATACGCATACTAGATATTTGCGACATCATATGATTAAAAAAAATAATGATTCAATTTGGTTGGGTACTTTGGCTACAAATCGTAATTCAAGTTTTGTTTGAAAAGGGCAGCACTGTCGTTTTTCTTAACTTACTAAATTTTAGATTCGAATAACTAAGCCAAATTTAGAATCCGTTCGAGAAGATGCTTTCCTCTCGTATAGATGATATAAAGTTCCGCGTTCGTGTCTTGGTCGCACCCAATCAAAATAAGATACACGGTGTCAGGATCCTCGTGGTACAAGCGGGTAACTGGTATTCACATAGAGAAACAAAAAAAACATCTTTTCGATCTAAGCATTTCGGTTTTTTTTTTGCAATTAAAGGGTAAAAAAAATTAAAGCCTTCGCATTGACGCATTTTATAAGAGAGTTAAAAATTTATAGCATTAAAAATCTAATGCTAAAAAAATATTATTCTAAAACTCAAAATGTTAAGTAGATTCATCAGTTTTCCGCTTGCAATACTAGTTTCCGGACACCATGTATATCACAAAAATTGGAATTAGAACATAAAATTCAATAGAAAAATTAGAATAAGAACATGGAATTCGTTAGAAAAATTGGAATGAGAACATCGAATTCGGTAGAAAAATTGGAATCAGAATATAAAATTCGATGAAAAAATGTTTTTATATTGCGGTTTTACTACCGAAATTTAGTAAATTGGCGCTTTACAGATTAAAATTTTCGATGGAATCGTAAATTTCACAAAACTTTTATGTAAATTTTATTTTTAATCTAGAGGGCTTTCAGTTACTTTCCTGTAAGTATCGTCTGCAGCTGTGAAGATATAATTCGTGGCATAAATGGCGGAGAAAAACATCGGTATGACTATACACATGTAGATGTTTCTTTGGAATTTTCCAAACTGGCCTATCTCCACTAACAAATTGTCCAAATCCGTATCCTTCTCGGCCGCCATTGTGAAAAAGTTCGAAGAAAGTAAACTTCTACAAAATTTCGTGGAAGTTTATATCAAATTGCACGATAACAAGTTCACTTTCAACTCATAACAGTAATCACTTTGGTTAGGAAAAAACTTCACAACACTGAACTAAACACTAGACTAAAGAAATTTAATATAAAATATCATATCAACGGGTTTTAAATATACTAGCATTGCATAGATAACCTAAAGGTTATATTTTAAAAAGATAATATTGTTTTCTAAAAATCGTAACAATTTTTTCTAAAATATTAAATCGTTTCTTTTAATCTATGGCAGCGTTGAACAAAATTAAATTATTGACTCGAAATGAAAACAAATCACTCTACGAACACCACTTCTTTAATCAAAATTATCTGCTTGTTTCAAAACCAATGACTTCATTGTCAGGACAAAATTAAAATAAAATTATTGTTGGTGATAATAAAGGATGACTTATTGATTGGTTTTGCAATGCCATAAAAGATTAGAAAAAAAATATATTAGTCTTAAATAGGCGTCACTTTAGCGATGGCTATTTACAAACTGAATGTGTTAGAAACCAAGTGATTATTTTTACCTAAGCAAATATAAATAGCGTTGTTAATACCTGTTTAAAGCTTATGCTAGGCAAATGTATTAATTAAAGCGAATGACTACTTTGAGGCTTCCACAGACAAATACTAAAGATAGCAACGTGACACATTATACAGGGTGTAACGTGACATAACCATATAATTAAGAAGAACACAAGAAATGCCCTGTGGACGAGTTTTGTGATCCAAATATTTGGCCAATCTGGCCTTAAGAGGAATATAAACGTTAGAAATATTTCGATTCTCATGCCTTAAAAATTTTAATTCCAGCTTCTTATTTGCACGAGGCAAGTAAACGAAAAAGTGGTTTTTATTTATTTTTTGCATAATTTTATAAGAATGATAAAAAGTTAGAACATACAAAACCTCAAAAATAGTCCTAGTTGGGGTATTTTTAAAAAATTGTTTCTTATATTACTTCATAGTTAAGTCATGCAAAAACATTTTTTTAGTGGTTTACGCTTACATTTTTTGTTATGCAAATAATAATTTTATTGTAAATCCAATACATAGAAAAGCTAGTAAAAGCTTCAATTTATCCGTAGCGTATTTTTTAATGTTCAAAATGTGAACCGATTCGTCGTAAAGATTAATCTAAATAGTATTTTACGTATAACTTCATCTAAAGACCTGATTAAACAACTCTACTAAAATTGTGGTGTTCGGACGTATTTAGTTACTAATATACTCGCTACTCGGCTAAACTACTTGCCCAGTGCGAACGAGTCTTTAGAACAACATAATAAAAAAATATTTAGAAAAAAATTGTAGAGCTCTACATTTATGCTCTACAACGTTTATTATGCTCTACAACGTTTTTAATGAATGCAAATATATTTCCGAAAAACTGATTTTCGTGACCTTTGACCTTGAATATCTAAGGACGCTCTCATTTGACTTATAAGACTTTTGAGACAACATTTAGAATGTCAAAATGAAGGTTTATACAGATTTTCAGTTGATTCGTCTCATTTCTAGGTGAAACCTTATATTGACCGGATTATAAGCAGTTCACACGTTTCCATCCTTCATACAAGCCTTCATTTTATAAACATTTGTTCAGTTTAGTTGTAGATATATATTAGAGATTATTGCTGTTATTTTGCGAGTATAAATTTTTCAACATGTTTTGAAATTTATTACGCTGTTTATTAGTAACCTTATAAATTGTCATGTATTTATGATCTTTTACTTCAATTTATTTATTATTTACAATTTTTGTATTTTTGTTTGCCCATGGGTACATGTGCGACAAGGGTACGCTGCAACACAGTTGTGAAAACATTATCCACTCATGCGATGTGTGTTCGCCTTCAGGCAAGGAATTGAAGAATTTATCCTCAATACATAACAACAATAATCATTAATAGATACCTACAACTAAACCAAACACGTGTTTATAAAATGAAGGCATGCAACCGGACGGGATATGTCAGACCACACGTCGGTACTTATGGGTTAAGTCTATAAAATCTTCTTGTAATTTATAGCAGTCAATAATAGAATTAATATGAAGGAATATTTTAATCATCGGCTAAGAATAAAACATTTGAATAGTTAAAACATTTTAAAATGACGTTGATGAAAATTGTAAACAGTAACGGTCCCAGGTGAGATCCTTGGGGCACATTCATGAATGAAGCATTTTTTCAAAACATGTATAAAACATCTTTTGAAATAATGCTCCAGCCGACGATCTAATTGATGCGATTTCCTGGAAGTTTTAAGCAAGTAATTTTCGGAATCTGAGATCGATAATTATAAGTATTGCCGATAATTATAGTGATGAGAGCCAAGAGGTGACCGCAGAAGTTATTCAATTAAACATAATATAATTAATTACGTCTGTAACCTCAGTCTCCAACGATTATTGCTTAACAATACGGTTTATTGACTTAACATTCGAGATTTTCTCGATCAAATCATCAATATACTGATAACACGGATAACTTCGCCAGAGGTGATTTACGGGGTAGAGAAGTGGGGAGACACAAACATTTTTTAAAAGTAAGTGTTATATATACCTGCATCTTCCCATTATACCTAATCTAGAAAAAAAACAAATAAAAATAACTGTGCCCCGTAGGTACCTACTGCTGCGTACTATTACAGATAATCACAAAACTTGGTCACAAGAGCATATAGCTGATCGTAAGTAATCGGAAGTGAGGCGAGCCTCAAACTGAACAACAGGCGCGACGGCTTCATTTTGATTCCACTTGACTTCCCCACTTTTCTTAGCCCAGCAACTCGCGGAGGCGGGTTCTATCTCTGCCTCCATAACGTATTATTGTATTGCGTTGTGTAGTAGTAGCTCGGCGAGGCGAGCGGAAATCTACTAGTGGCTGGCCGCGTTGCACTGGTGGGATGAGTTACATAATACAAAGACAACCAGTCCTAGTGAAATACGAAAATATACATGGGTAATATTCAAATTGAAGTAACTTCAAGACTTACAGAATTTATAAATTGGCAACTTTTAAATTAAAGTTTTACTTTGTTTTGGATGTATGGATTTTCACCAAATCTTAACAATTTTTTTTGGGGAGGCACAGCTCCATAACACGAACCACCACGGAACTTTGCAATCCATGGCGTCGCGTCGCTACCATAGATATCTTTTGAGGATGCCAAGGGTAAATAAATCCCTAAAACTAGGCTTTATTGTAATAATGGGTACGTAATTACGTACTCGTATGAAGGGAGAAACAAGTCCAGTGGACGTGCGAGGAGAGGCCGTGCCTGAAATGCTCAAACGCATTTGGCCATTTCAAAAGGCCCTGAAGAAAACAATTACCCTTTAGGCCGATCCCGAACACAGATTTAATTTAATTAATTCTTTTTAAAAGGCCCTGAATTCTTTTGAAACGGCCCTTAAGAAAACAATTACCCTTAAAGACGGTCCCTGTCACAGTTTTTATTTCATTTATTCTTTTTAAAAGGCCATGAATTCTTTTGAATCGGCCGTTAAGAAAACAATTACCCTTTAGGCCGATCCCGATCACAGTTTAAAATGATGAAAATTATGTACTTTTTATAATCATTTTTTGCTAAGAATTTATATTTTTCACTAATGTCTAAGTAAAATAAGCGTGTAAAAAAACCTGAAGTATTTTAGTCACAAAACAAGTGCCCGGATTTTTTTAATGATTTTATTTAAACTTAAATTAAAATCCTGAATAAGCTTTTCTAGATGCCTAATTTATTTTTCTGATTATATGCTTTGAAATGTGCGTTTTATAATACAACATTTTGTTTGAAAATTTAACAAATGTGTCAACGTCCGGTATAACCTTATTGTAATGTAAAGGTAAGGTTTTAAAACTTTTTTTCATGTTTTATTATTTTTTTTCTGAATGTACAACATGCCGAAAGTATTGTGTCAAAATTTCAAGTAAATCGAAGCAAAACTAACGAAGATACAGCGTTTTAAGCCATAGGCCCTCATGCTCGATTCGAGTATATTTCGAGTATAAAAAACTTTAAATCGATTTTCTCGCAAACAACAAATTTTGAAATTCGTGAACGTCATAACTCAAAATCTACTAGTCCGATCCTCTTGAAATTTTGTACACTATTTTTACACATAAATCAACAGCTGGTCGGAGGGAGTTTTTTTTTTACCATTTTTTTTCCATTTTATCAGTCACAACAAAGAAAGAAAAGAAAGGCAAATATCGTTCTTATGATAAATTAATCATTCTCAACAGGGGTTACTATAGTTAGTTTGTACGACAATTAAGTATTTAATTTAAAAATCAGTTTTTAAGTAATAGTATAGTAGTAATATCAGTTTTATAGATTACTGACTAACTTTAGTATTCGTAATTAAAAAGTCTAATATTTTACGCTAAAAAAAGGAGTTTTTCTACGTTTTCACAGTTCGGTGCGGCCGAAGGTTCGGGAGATTTTCTGTCGAACCTTCGGTCGGTCACTACAAATAATGTTTTAAAATATAAATTATTGTACCAGATAATTTTTTGTAAGAATAAGTAGTAGATAAATAAACTATTGCGTTCGATTGTTAAAAATGAACATTGAAATAGAACAATGCTTGAATTTGCATGAGAGTCACATCCATCAATACGTTTATTTCCATTAGTGGTGGAATAATTAACAGAGAAGCAATTAGTTCACGTTTTGACGATTACTGACTCAGGTTTGCAATTAATGTATTTACTAACATGTGTCTCAAGAACCAAGATTACACAATTTTATGCATAAACGGTAAACAAAGGGTGATATAAAGGTGACATTGAAAAATACATCGAATATTTGATGTTTCCAGTTTAAAACGAAACGTTTTTTAACAGGTGGTTGGAGTTTCGGTGCCAAAGACCCGAAACAATTCTAACGTAACCATTGATGTCTATAAAATACCTCAACGAACGTAACACAGTTTATATGCCCGACAGTTGATCAGCCGACAGTTGATCAGCCGACAGTTGATCAGCCGACAGTTGGCCCCCCAAAATAATATTTACTATGAAATTATATTTTTTTGTGCATTATTTACCAATTTCAAACGTAAAATCGACTTCAAAAATACCCACTGGTAAGAATATCAAACGAATTTATATGCAGTGTCGATTTTTTTTTGTAGTTACTTTTGCGCTGGTATACACAGTATATTTATAGAGAAGCGGTGCATTTGAATAAAAATATGTTTTATACTATGTTATTTGGCGGTACATCCTCTCTGCACATCTCTTCGGGGTCACTTGGTTATATTTTGTCTAATTAGGTATAGCGTATTTTCCCTAAACCAACTGCACATTGTATTTAAATACGCCGGAGTGCCAATTGTCGGTGGATCAATTGTCATGGAACCGGTTTATTAGGATGTTAGTAGTTGTCCTGAAGGCTGGAGAATTAGCGCGTACATATGTAATATAATTTAGATAATTTTTTTCCAAATATCTCTAATTATTCTAATAATATATATTTTGGTTTGCTTCGGTGGATATGAAAATTACAGCTGTTAAATTAACAAACAAATACAAGAGACCGGAAACACATACAATAACGCACAACAATTTAATAATTTTATACAAGTGAAAAATACAATTTTATTTCGCAAGTTCCAGAATGGATGATACTTTCAGTATCGCCCCGAAATGGCTTTAGCAGTGTTTGATGGCCAGATCCTAACAGCCAGGTACATCCCCACCTTCCTACTCCCCATCTCTTTCCCCTCTCCTCTACCTTCTGCCCCATACCTCACTGAATCTCTTGTACGGTATTCACATAAAAAAGTAAGTCCAATTCCAGCAATGTAATCTATTCTGAAGGATTGTCTTTCATGCTGAGATTATCAACGATATGTTTATTTATTTATTTCTTGACGCCCTATTGGGCTTTTATATGTCAAATACAAATTTCATTTATAACAACAGTATAACTTAAATAAAAAAGATTACGAAATAAATAAAGCATAAACTCAAAATAATTAATAAGAATATCTCTAATGCTAAATCCACATGGTTTACTTTAGAGAACTCCTATGTACAATTCATATATGTACGTACGAGCAACAAAACATAATAAAAAATCAAAACACATTAATTTTTATTCAATTAGGTACTCATTGTTTGCATCTAGAATACGAACAATAAAAAAACCAACAAAAGAAAATCGAAATAAAATAAAATGATTTCTCATTCATTATTTACATCTAAAAAGTGGTGGACTAATTTGGCTTCAAATGTGTCGACGTTAAAATTAAATATGTCAGCGTTCAGTTAGTTCATTGCCCAACCTATGTATTGTTTCTAACACAGAATTCATAGCGAAGTTATTGTTGTAGAATAAAATATTCCGCCTGGTATATTTTGGAGGTTATGAACGGATAACAAATTTATAGCTTCAGGGCAGTCCAACCCTGAATGAACAATTTTATATGATAAAAGGAGATCAAATATTATTCGCCTTTCAGATAATTTCGATAAGTTAGTTTACTGCGTAAATTGATTGTTAAACATATATATTAAAAATAGTGGTCTAAAAGTATTTTTAGTTTGTTCAAACTAATAATTTATTTATTTATTGATCAACGCCCTTTTTCAGGGCTTTTACATATGAATGTTAATAAATACAATATTTATTGTACATAACTGAACTGCCTCAGTAACAATATTTTATATTTGTTTAAAGATAAACTGAAGATGTCCACGGACTTAGTGTAATTGTTTCCTTCCATTAGTATTCTGGGTAAAGAGGAATACATATGGTAGTTAGTCCCAGAATTTCTGCACTGAAATAAATCCTGACTTCTTGTATTACGTTGTGGAATCCGGAAGCTTATCAATTCAAGCAATACCAGACTATCAACTAAATCATGTAGAATTTTATATAGAAATACCAAGTCAGTGAAAATTCTTCTGTCTGACAATTTGAGCATATTCATATTATATAACAGTGTTGTAGTTCAACATAATTGTTGGATTCCCCATTTAAAATTTAGAAAACGTAAAAATTTGTTTTGTATTCTTTCAACAGCTTGTACATGTATATTATAATGTGGATTCCAGACGGGAGAATTGTACTCAAGTTGACTTCTAACATACGCAAAATATTAACAGTTTAATAGAAACAGAAATCCAGTTTTCGCTTCTCCGTTGTACATAAATGTTTTACACACAAAAATACACACTTAAAAAAATACTTTCCTGTAAAAGTCATCTTCGGCTGTGAACACAAAATTCGTATTGTATATCGCAGACAGCAGCAAGGGAATACAAATATACATGTAATTTATAAACTGAGTCTTTCCAAACTCTCCCATCTCAACCAAGATCTGGTCCAAATCCGTATCCACAGAACCCATAGCGAAAACGGAAAATTTTACAAAATTCACAAAAATATCTGTAAACTTAGTAAAGATTTTAGAAAAAAACCGATAGAACAAACAAAATCACTTCAAAACACGACGCAATGCAAATTGTGTCCATAATTCACCAAGCTATCGTTCAAAATTGTTTGCAAAATTTTAAAATTTTGATTCAGCAAATACACAAATAATTTGATTTAGGTTTTCCAGAAAGTAAAACATTTTTATTAACGTCTCCAATAAAAAGTGTATTACGAACACTTATATTATCTTAAATAATCAAGAAGCACAATATGTTTTCCACTGACGATTACTCTATCTGTTATGCCAGAAAAAATAAATAAAATGCTATTTGAAAAGAATGTATTTTTATCTTATCCCGTCCGATGTCCGCAAGAATTAACTATCTTAAGTATCCGGTAATTCCGTTTCATTTAGAAAAGTTTGTTTGTGAGACTAATAACAACAAAGCGATACATGCATATCTAAAGTACCTTTGCAAATTATGTAATTTTTTCTATTGATTATAGGTACCTGTTTATCTAGAGGGATTTGATTGCAGATTACTCTTTTGGTCAGGAATTAATGTTTTAAAACAAAATTGACAACTTTTTGGATATTATCGATTTGTTATAAAATGCTTTTTGATTTTAGGTGCTTAAAATTGTGTAAAGTGGATAAATAGTCAGTCCAAATTCGATACACTACTGTTTTAGTTTTCATTGCAAACCTAGAAATTTTTAACATTTTGAAAATATAAACCAATTTGGTCCGGATAATCATAGAAATCGCGGATATCGGTTTAAAAATGATAACAAGCTCTCTTTAAACTTTTAAAAGCCCTCTGGGCGTCAAATAAATAAATAAATAAAATAAATAAATAAATCATTGAAGAAGAAGATAACACTTATAATCTAAATGAAAATATGAAAGAAAACAAGACACAGAAAAACAGAAAAAAAAAAAAAAACAATGGTCGCAACTGGGACTCGAACCCAGACCTCTCGTCTTACCGGGACGGCGCGTTTTCCAATTTCGCGAAAAGAGAATTTTAATTTTTATTAGAATTTTAATTTTAATTTTAATTAGAATTTTCCAATTTCACGAGAGGTCTGGGTTCGACTCCCAGTTGCGACCATTGTTTTTTTTTTTTTTTTTTTTTTTTTTTTTTTTTTTTTTTTTCTGTGTCTTGTTTTCTTTCATATTTTCATTTAGATTATAAGTGTTATCTTCTTCTTCAATGATATATTACGTTGATGGGAATAACCTTCAAAAGTTATTAAAAGAGAGTTTTTCTCATAAAAAATTAAATAAATAAAGTTCGAGAATTTTACTTATTTGACTATTGATAGGGCTTAATCCGTAGGTTAGCTATTTACTTTTTTTTACTGACTGACAGTTTAATTTTTATACCCTGAAGATGCTTATGAAAAGCGAAACCGGTCAGTAGTAGAAAAATTAAATAAATCGTGGTTACAAACAAAATTATTGTGTAATTTCAATTTATAGCTATTTACTGCTTTTTCTTGCAAAGGTACTAGGTCTGAAAGTCAGTCAAAAAGTAATGCCTCCTATTTTTTTCTATTTAAATAAAGTTAGTTAAATGAAAAAAAATAATTTGGCGTTTTTCCTCAAACCTTCATCTACAATATACTGCAATAGTAGATTTCTGCGTCAAGGCAGCACTGCAGTCATTTCCAAAATGGCCGATATCAATGTTCGTATTAGTCAGCGTTCTATGATTGAATTCTTGAATGCAGAAGGTGAAACATTGCCTATTCGCATTCATGAAAGACTGAAAAATGTGTACAGTGTTGCAACTGCACAAACATATTTTTGAATATTGACACTTTTCCGGAAATTAAATGATCAACTAATCTTTTCTATTCCGGAAAATCGCAAAATCAGATGAAGAGCCACAATTCGCCCAGATATATAGGTTCCTCATAGTTGAGAATCGCGACTTCCACTCCAATTTTCCTGGTGGACAGAGTTACTCCATTCCCCGCGGTTCTGCTCTGCAAAGAGCTAAGGGCACCGACGCGACGCCGACTTATAGGACGCCAGTGATAATTGGCCACTCCAGCGCATTGATCACATTCCTCTGTCTTCCACTCCTTCCTGCCAAACACTTTGTCAGTAACCGAGAGTTTCTCTAAATTTGGCCCTCAGTTTAGTGAGCAACGTGTCCAATAAGCTGCCGGCAGACAGTTGAAAGCCGGTTATCGTGGATTCATAGCTAGCTTCAAATAATATTAATTTCACATTACTCATATAAAATGCAGAACTGTTAAAAAAACATAACGGATTAAAACGCCAAAAACAAAACCATTTACTCTGGCAAGACGCGAAAATCTATTTTTATGAATATCTTGGAAAATTACAAGCAGATGTCGCTGTTGCAAAAGCCGCCAATGAACTAGATACATTATTTTTCATCATAATGATATTTGTATGAGCGTTTGTGTAGCAAATTCTCCGTGTTTACATCGCACCTGGTAATAGCTACATGATAGCATTATTCTTCTACCTGTGACGATATTTTAATGTGCATCTATTGCGAAAACAATAAACCACAAATTCTAATTGAATTGATTAGCTAATGATCGATTAATGGTAAATTATTTCACAAACACAAGAACTAATTTTAAAACGTTGCATCGCTTGCGACAATTATAATGTGTGTTTTCGAAGTTTTCCTTATTTTTCCACTTATGCCTATTACGGGCTCTTCGGGCTTTATCTTACAAAATATTATGGGGAGTAAGTACCTCCAGTTGATCCCCCGACAGTTGGCTCTCCGGCTGACTTATTTACAATATGCAGTCGGTTTAAGGAAAATATTGTGTACTTACTTACACAAAATGTAAAGTGTCCCAGAAGGGATGTGCGGAGAGATGTATCGCCGAATAACAAAAGTATAAACATATTTTCACTCAAATTCATCAGGGATAAAACTACTTGTCTATACACTATGAATAACAGCCATACTTTATGAGTATAAAAAATCGACTCTGTAAATAAATTCGTTTGATGTCCATATCAATTTATTATTAAAAGTGTTTTTGAAATTGGCTTCAGGTTTGAAATTGGTAAATAATCCTCACTATTAATCCTCAACAACTTTTATCAACTTTATAATTTTGGAGCGAGCTGTGGAGGATCAATTGTTAGGGGATCAACTGTTGGGAATCAACTGTCGGGGATCAACTTTCGGGGGATCAACTGTCGGGGGATCAACTGTCGGGGATCAACTATTGGGGATCAACTGTCAGGATCAACTGCTAAGGAATCAACTGTCGGGGGATCAACTGTCGGGGGATCAAATGTAGGGGATCAACTTCGGGGGATCAACTATCGGGGATCAACTGTCAGGGTGCAACTTTCGGGGATCAACTTCGAGGAGATCAACTATTGGGGATCAACTGTCGGGGATCAACTGTTGAGGAACCAACTGTCGGGGGATCAATTGACGGGTCAACGTAATACAGTAATTAGGGCTGACCCGAACGTACCCAAACCATCATAAGCAAAGGCTGCGCGACCTTTTGCATACAAAAGTTAATACCTATTGGATTTGAGGCCAAAATACTCAACTAAAAGGTTTTTTTTTTCATTCGAAAGGTACAGTACATGTATCTAGTACGTAAGCAAGATATTTTCTTTATTTGTGTTTTAAATTAAACCATGCAGGCTTCGACCAAGTATATCTACTAGGTCAATGCATGCAGGCCAAAAAGTTTCGACTTTCCACTATTTTCTTCCTCCGAGCGAGTTTTTAGGAGGGTGCTCCCTCTCATACAAGTTATATTTTTAAGTTACCTTGATGAGTCAAGGTATATAATATACGATATGTTTGTACCTGTCAACATATTCTTTAATTTAATGAATAATATTCTTTACTTGGTAGTTATTTTAGCATAAGACTCGTAGAAGTTATCTATTGAATTCTAAAACCTTTCAACCAAGCCTGGAAGTCTAAAAACCGAGGGTCATTTCCGAATCTCCCTCAAATTCCTCACAGGTTCAGCCGCCAACAGCTTCATCAAAAATACATTCATGTCATCAAATTAAAAATTTAAGGCTTTTATCTCAATTTTCAATGTCACTCGAATAGGCCTGGTCAGGGGTATCTGACCAATCTATCCATTGCAGAAATCCTGTCTTCACTTTCAACCACCCATCAACATGTCGGCAACCCCATAAAAGCCAGGAGGCTCAATTACAATAAGGACTCCTCTAAGGGCATCGTTTCCTGTAAGCCCTCCTAATCTGTTGTCATCACCTTCGAAGGACACTATTTTCCCTCCCGTATATATTTATTCTTCAACTCATTACTGGTTGAAATTTTTACTTATCCAATGTTAGAATTTGTGTCATTTTGGTCATACCAAAGCTGCACGATGTTTGTGGAGAAAACCTTAAAACTGACCAATGTTCTTCTTTCTCCTCACCCAAATGTTTCAACTGTTCAGGCGCTCATTCTGCCATCAACTCTTCTTGCCCAGAACAATCTCACAAAAAAATATCTATGGCCTCTCAGAACTTGTCTTTTCTACAGGCTTCTAAACTATTTTCTCCTGTCAAAAAAACCACGCCTTATCCAGCAACTCTTTATCCAACCCTTTGCACTCCTCCTCAACAATAATTTTTTTTCGTTCAATAAATTCATACACAAAACCCTATCTCTAAACCGGTTCCGGGATACGATCAGCAACAACACAACTCACCACCCTTAAATCCCAATGGTTCACCTCTTTCAAACGCCACAAATAGGTGCGCAAACAATTATAATCCGTCTTCAATGAACTATCAAAAGCTTTCTGAAAAACTCTCCCAAGATAATTCTTCATTTATCCAAACTCTTTTTATGCTCCTATTTGACCTAATTTCCTTTCAAACTAATCTACCGTCCAACACTGCTTTCATTATATCCACATTGTTATTTCTGATATTTCTAACAAATCAAACCACCTTAACCTATAAAAGCAAACCTCCTTTCCCTTGCTCTTTTTGAGCGCTTACTACCGAGCCATAATCAATTAATCTCATAGAAGAAAAAAGATTATCCGCATAATCGTTAGTGTGTTGCAGTATGGATTGCACGTAGTGTCGATGGATTGCAAAGTTCGTTTATTGATAGGAGGGTGTATAGTACAGTAGTACGCTTGAATCACATCTGATTACTGCAATCTTTTAATTCATAGCTTAGGAGATATCCCAATTCAAGAGCTTATTTTTATAAGCTAGAAATTAATTTAATATCGACCAAGCCTTTTTAACGCTGATATATTTAATATCTACTTACGTTGTCTGGGAGGCGATGTCACAGTATTTGATATTATTTATTGATAGTACGAGATGTAATAACATTACAAAAACGAGTTATAAAAAAGGAGAATTAGTTGGAATTAAAAAAAAATACGTGTTTTTCACCTGTAAAATACGCATCCAGCGTTCGAACTAGAAATTTCCCACCCTCATTAAAAAAATCATAGCTCCAGATCCATTGGATGCACATATATTCAACAATTCATAAAATTCTTGAATTTATTGTAGAATTATGCGTATTATTTAAAATTGGATAGTATCTATTTGGAGAATACGAAGTATTATGAATTCTATATATGTTGTTTGTAGCCTGGTTGAGAATCACAGATATAAATTTAAATTCGAACATGCATGTTTTTATATGCAGACATATAATCATTTATTTTTATACCCTACAACCTTCAATCTCACAGCATACCTACCCCAACTAAGGATAGGATGATAAGATGACTCCAGACGGTTGGGAGCAGTTTTGATTTAAAAAAAATAATATTTAAATAAACGGAACGGAAAAAATAAAATAAACGGAAAATTATAGAATTCATACCCTTTTATATTCAAGTAAAATTTGTACATAAGCTTAAAACCTTGTTTAGCTTATGAATCGGA
This sequence comes from Glyphotaelius pellucidus, assembly GCA_936435175.1. Lineage (NCBI taxonomy): Eukaryota > Metazoa > Arthropoda > Insecta > Trichoptera > Limnephilidae > Glyphotaelius > Glyphotaelius pellucidus. The sequence goes on from OW386550.1 coordinate 7,736,189, forward strand.
ATCTAGGTAACAATGCTGAAAGAAAAGAAGCCACATATCAAATATAATATCTCTGTTTGAAATCATAAACAACATGAATAATTCATCTTTAATTTATCAAATTAATCTTTAATATAAGGTCAAAATTCACGGGAAACCCTGAAAACTTTTGGATCGATACTTATCAAGTTTTTTCAAACCGATGTCAAGAATGACTCGATTGTAGCTGTATATTATTTATAATACACTGCGATCGTTAAGACTTTGATATATTTTCGAATTCAATCACTATCTTTGGAAGGAACTTATACTTGGAAATACCTGACGATCTCCTCACTTAAAGCCATCGAATAGTATTATTAGGCTTGCGTCTGCGTGGTTTAATTTCAGGACCCAGCTTTGAGTGCATGTCTGACGCCACGCCATACTCGCCGCGCCACAAATAACATCTGTGTACGTGAAATTTCAAACAAAGCTACCATTGTAATTCGGTTTTGAATTCAAGAATTCGTCACAAGTTATCGCCACTTCCGTCGGCAGGACGCATAGGGACGTTCCCCCCTAGTTATAAGTTCTACGAATTTGTGAATCTGGAGTATCTCTCCGGATATGGAAAGATTGACGGTAATACTCCGTTGTTCAAGCGGCTGAATACATGTGACATCATTGCCCGTCCCGGTTACTTTGTCCCGGTGACTAGCCATCACTGGTTGACGGTGGATACGAGGAAAGGGCTAATTTTGGAATCAGTTCCTATTGGTTCCTATTGGTCACCAACACCAACTGGGCGACGTCGAACCCGAACCAAAAGCGACCCGCAGGGCCTAGCAGTAAAAACCTGCGGAGCGGGCTTTAAACTGCTAATAATCTGCTTTGTAATTATACTAATTATTGTATCATGGTATCATTCGCCTACTTACGCATTGGCTCTATAATGTGTATATAGGTATATGTAAGTACATGTATGTGCGTAAATTTATGCGTACATACATATGTGTACAGTCTACACACGTGTGCATATACATATGTACATATGTATGTGTAAAAAAAATATATACCTACGGAAATGTGTGTGTACCTACGTATTTGCTAATATTTGATTTAGATTCTCCTTGTTTTCAGTTATAATAATTGAAAATGTAAATTACCGTAAAAATCATGGGATGTATTCTGTTGGCGAGCCATTAAATAATAATAAATAAAATGTAAAAAAAAAACATCAAGAATAAGGAAAGAGTTAGAGAAAAATATCTAAAGGTGTGGAAAACGACTAAAATTATTGATACTAGCAAATTACTGCCATCTATTGAGAGTTTACCAAAATAAAAGTGAAGAAGCCAATCTCATGAATGTAAAGAAGAATGTTTTAGATAGGTGGCGTTCATAGTATATTTTGAATGAAATTAAAATTCAAGACAACAAAACAAAAAAAATATTGATGACAGCTCGTCAAACAATTTTGTTATAGACCTGAGTTATATATTTGTTTCGCTTTCGCAATGTACTGGTCCTGTTTTTGCACATGACACAAATAAATGAATCATTTGGTGGTCTCACATTAATTTTGACCCGGATTTCAGAGGTGATAGATAAATTGGGAGCCCAAGAAAGAAAATTAATTTAAAATGTTATTTTATCAAGTGACACAATCTGCTTATCTATTTTTATGTATAAACATGAATGTTCAGCACTATCGAGTATCGACATGGTCGAGAGATTAAATAATAAATATATTACATTGCGAATATTGGAGGTTGCTGAAGGATATGGTAAGATTATACAAATCACAAAAGATCGATAAAAATACATTAAAATTTATTGCATTTCCTTTTAAAAGGTTTTCTACTTTCAATAAATTGTTTGTAGGTATATGCCGTTAATTTTCCGAATAGAAAAAATACCGGGACGGTAAACTACCGCGTTCACACGATACGCATATTTTGATGTGAAGTCTCTCCACAAACTAGTGGCGTAGCGTAGTGGGGTCAGCCGGGCGGCACTTCACAATAAATAATAATAATATTCAGAATTGAAACGTTTCTTTAGCCGTGTTTGGTGAATCTGAATAGCCAGGTACTTCCCACCTTCCTCTTCCCCATATCCTTCCCCTCCCCACTACCTTCAGCCTCACAACATACCCCAATTGGGAATGTCATAGTCTCACTGGCTCCAGACGGGAGCAGTTGGGACTCTTTTGCAGTATTTGAATCGTGACGAATCACGGGGTCAAAATGACACTGGTCACTCTTGCAATTAAACGCTTATGGACCTCCATACGAGTCGTGCCCGATCACCAAACAAGATACGGTATACACAATTAAGTTGTACTCACTGCTATTGTGTCTTCTGGCTTGTTTTCTGTTCGGTGATACAAACACTTGTAACTGTCCCAGATATAACCATAAGCGCGCGATATTGGTTTTGGTTATTCTTAACCCACGATAACACTTGTCTTGAGTCGTTTCACAAAAAAAGGTCACACAAAGCATACGATACAAAACAATAGGGGTTATGCTTCATATTACACTTCCGATTGATTGACATTTCAATGTAGAGCGAAATATCACGCTACGATGGTTGCCTAGTCTTGGTAGCTGCATAACATAACCAACTATATAACGGTTATTTAAAAATACCCACAACTACGCTAGCGGCAGCTCGGGTATTTGGTTATTTGGTTGTGGCGGTTGTGGGGGTTGTTGGTTGTCGGTGGTTATGGATATTTGACTAGCTAAGAACTGAGTTGTTCTAAACTGTTCAGACCATGACAAAAAGAGACAGCGCTATATGGACAGCATGTTTATCTTTCTTTTTTATTTAGGGAGGTTAAACGAGATGGGCGTATGTAGTTCGTATAACGCTATCCTTTTCTGTTGGTCAAAACTACCTGATACCGATACCCAAAACCCATTCCCAATTCCCACCACTGAGAAAACCAAAACCTACACAACCATGATAACTACTGATAACTTGACAACTAGATAACTATCACAACCGCATACGTCAATACATAACCAGTAGTTGGCAACTGGCAGCCATCAGTTGTAGCTACACAGTGCCGGCGTGCGGAGCTCTATTTTTTTAATATTTATACTGAATATATTTCGAAAATTTTTACGATTGCGGAATTTTTTAGAAGTAAAAAACAGTGTTTAGTTATTTTCGTTTATTGCTTTGCCTAGAACATTATTAGTATAGTTAGGTATTCAGTTACATAAGTGTATAATTTGTGAAAGTTTTGATAAAAAGTTGTGACTTTTTAAATATGGCAGGCAATATTTGGACCTATTTTGAAAAACATAACGAGGATAAAAAGGCGCTGTGTAAATTGTGTAAACTCGTGCTAAGTTATAAAAGTTCGACGGGAAATTTAACTTCCCATTTAAAAGCAAAGCATATTTCTGCGTTTGCCGAGTTAAAAAATGTAGGCCGTGTTGTGGCGTTTTCACCACCTGAAATGCAAAGTGTGACAGTGCCGAACCCCATTATTATAGCGCCTGAACGCCCTGAACAAAGCGTTACCCTTTATAATGCTCCATCGACATCAGCAGGACCAGCAAAACGCCAAAGGCAAATGGATGCGTATATTCCAAAAAAGGTGAACGCAGATCAAAAAAAAAAAATCGACATGGATGTAATGGATTTGTTCATCGACAGTTTTCAGCCTTTTCGCTTGGTGGAAGAAAGGGCATTCAAAAAATTCGCCCGTTGGATACCAGGCTATACTTTACCAACCCGAAGGACAATATCAAATAGTATGCTTCCGGAACTATACCATAGCACTCGGTTACGAGTGCAGAACGAAATAGAAATGGAAGCACAAACGATTTGTATTACCACAGATATGTGGACATCAAGCAAGGCGGATAGCTATACAGCTGTTACAGCACACTATATCACGAAAGATTTTAAGATGAAGATGGTATTATTAGATTGCTGTCAATTTTTTGGACACCACACCGCTGAAAATATAGCAGCTGAGGTGAAAAGGATTTGCGTGGAGTGGGGCATTTTCGAAAAAATTAATTTTGCAGTGACAGACAAAGCAAGCTCCGTAAAAAGGGCAGTTAAAGACATTCTGAAGTGGAAACACTACGGTTGCTACGCGCATACTTTGAATTTAATCGTTCAATCAGCTTTGTCAACGTCGGCGATGGAGTCGAGTATCGACAAAATTAAGATAATTGTTCGATTCTTTCGAAAAAGTACAGTTGCTTCCGAAAAACTAATAAAATACCAAATAAATCAAGGCATGAATCCTCTAAGGCTGAAACAAGAGTGCCCCACACGTTGGAACTCCATATTTTATATGATTGAAAGATTTGTGCACTTGGAAGAGGCTGTTCGGTCTACGATGGCGGTATGCGATAAAGACTTGCCGGTGATTTCCAATGAAGAATGGATCGCACTAAAGCAACTATCAGCAGTTTTGAAACCTTTTGAAGAGGTCACAAGATCGGTTAGCGGCGAAAATTATGTCACCGCCGGATCCGTCATTATTTTTACCAGATGTTTGACTGAAAGTTTACGTTTATATACAGGTGAAAATGAATTATGTGCAGCTGTCAATGAAGTTGCGATAATGCTAAGTTCAGGAATGGAAGAACGCTTCAGAGGACTAGAACAGAGCGGCACATTTTCTCTGTGTCTTATACTAGATCCACGGTATAAGACACAGGCATTCGCTGATCAAGCAACCGCGATGCATACAAAAAACAGATTAATTGATATGGTTAAGACCATGGTCATCGCAAACCAAAGGAATCCGATCAATCCCCCCGCGTGCCCCAGTGAACCCATCATACACGACAAGTACTCACCATGGAGTATCCTCGATGGCATCATGGGTACCTACTCAACTACACCAGGAACACCACTTTCAAAGGCCATCAAGGAAGTGGATATGTACTTACAAGACGACCTTCTTCCGAGAAAATCTTTGAACGGGGCATTCAATGATCCATTGGAATGGTGGCAAAGGCAGCAGCCAGTATATCCGAATTTGGCTTTTTTATACAGAACCCACTGTAACGTGGTAGCAACTTCTGTGCCATGCGAAAGGGCATTTTCGAAAGCTGGACTGATACTCAATGATCGGCGCACACGTCTTACCAGCAGCAAGGTGCAGCAGCTGATGTTTTTGAATATAAATATGGATAAAGATCGGTTTAAATTTTAGAGATTTCTCCCTAATACATTTATAAATTTATTTCATTTAATTATTTTTTCGTAACTTACGTTACATTTTTTCTAACTTAGATATTAAAATCTTTTAATGTTGTTCTCTTGGTGACTTAACTTTAGATCTTTTTCTTCAATGTTAATTCTTTTCTCCGTTTCGGGTCTGTCGTGAAGAAGATTTATATGTATGTGAACTTCCTAGTGGTCTGTGCTTTTTCATTTTCATTATTTACTGTATTTTTAGTAGTGTTTAATTTATTATAATGTCTTTTGTAGCATTTATAAACATTGTGTTCATGTGTGCATTTTTTGCATCTACCATCAAACTGTCACCAAATCTGTCTAAAGCTGTTTCAAGCAACTTTTAAGTTCTTAATGGTGGTCTTTCACCAGGGCGATACTAATATTTCTTCCAATATAACGTGCCGCAAAGATACTATGTATTGTTTTTAATGAATTAAATTGTGGAATAACACGAATTGTTTCGCCGGGATTTGAACCTGCAACTTCCAAATTTATAGTCTAGAGTTGTATCCTCTGACCACGGAGGTCGTCATTTTACTTAATTTGTTGATTCTACCATTATTGTCTTGTTCAAATTTAGGTTTGTTTAATCTATTTACTCCCTCGTGACCTACACCTTTTCACTTTAAATATTGTTCGTTCATAAATATTGTGTTAGTGTGTACATTTTTTGCATTTTGTAGTTTAATAGATATAATACAGTGCTCGTTTGGTTTTCTTATTTTTATTAAATAGATGTCATTTTAGTAAACGATTCGGATCCGATCACCAAACATGGCTAAAGCTATTTCAAGCAACTTTTAAATTTTTAATGGTGGTATTTCAACAGGACGATACTAAGATTTTCTTTCAATCTGTAACGTGCCGCAAAGATACTATGTATTATTTTCAATTAATTAAAATGTTAAACAATACAAATTGGTTTGCCGGGATTTGAACCTAGAGTTCAAATCCCGGCAGTTTAAACTTACAGTCTAGAGTTATATCCCTCAACCACGGAGGCCGTCATTTGTACTTACCTAATTTGTTAATTTCTACCATTATTGCCTATTTACAAAGCATTGTTAAAATTAAGGTTTGTTTAGGCACTTATTATATTTGGGAAAAACATACATTACATTTTATTGAGGTCTCCCCGTAATAGTTTGCATTGTTCCTAACAATGATGTTTAGATATATTTATGTGTATTTACATTATTTGTGGGAATTTATATTACTAAAGGGGTGACATAGGGGAAGGGTTACTGATTATTTATTTTTAATGATTTTTGGAAATTTGTGGAATTATTTACTACTTTAACTTTGGAAAAACATTCAAAATATTACAACATGTATGTCAATAATAGTTTTTTTATTTTATTTCATTACTATTATGTAACAAATATTTTGAAGGGTTAAGTGTGTTGACATTTTGTAAGAATTCATAATATAAAATACAGATAATATTAAAATAGAGATATTTGAAAATGTTCTAAATTTATAATGGATATAATATCAGGTATTGTGAATTGTATTCTAATACACCAATAACGGTTTATTTTCATAATTTACCAAATAAGCACCTTAAAAATATTATGAAGTGTTGAAGTCCGTTTTATGAGATATTCTACCAAATGCCGAATACACTAAATAGTGAAACATGTTTTATTTTGATTTATGTCTGTGATGCATGCTGCAAAAAACTATTTTTACAAATCAGCTCTAGATACACATATATAATGATTATTTAATGTGAAATTTTGGTGTGCAGGCTTATATTACTGGAATTTCCAAGATTAGTTGCCAAGCTGCGATTTGTTTGAATACTAATTTATGTTATTTCAAAGGCAGTAAATATTGACATGTAATGATGTATTTATTATCGGAATTTCCCATCCTAACTGAGGTATTTTAACCCCCCGATTTCCAGTAATTTGGTAATTACTTTGGCTGGAATATTGTTCATAATAATACAACTTTTCGCCGAAATATTAACGATTTATTTACTAGTCAAATACTTGGGAAATAACATACATAAATATTATATTTTGTAAAAATATTTTATAGTTGACATACGCAGGTTTGTTTCCCTTTGAAAGTTAATTTTATTTTCCGTTGTTATTATTTTCTAGGAATCAAGTAACTCTTAAGTGATTTAGAGTGATGCCGTCAATAAAATATTTCTGAAAGTAATAACTATGTAATAATAATAATATCTAGCTATTTACCTACATTTTCATTCGCCCTTTTGAGAATTTTTTAGTTCTTATTTATTATGTCTTCTTTGTTTTGTAGAGCAGTTGTATGAAATTTCAAATGCGGTTTATAAAGGCACTGCAATAAATTTACCTTTCTACATACTTATTATGTATTTTCCATTGGAGGCATTTATTTAAAATCACTTCAAGAATGTTGTCTACTTCATAATTTATATGCAACCTATCTTATACTACAAAAGATATTAAAAATCATGCAAATTTTACATTATTTATTTTAATCCCCTCTAAGAGATTCCTGATTCCTGCCCTCTTGTAATTGGCGATTATATTCGTTAAAAATGGACAGCGCTACACGGGTTGCATGTTTGTCTTTATTTTTTATTTAGTGAGGCAAAACTTTAGTTCGCACTTCGCACGGCGTTATCCCTTTCGTGGGTCAAAAACTCACCCGTTACGGCCGATACCCAATACCCATTACCCACGGACAAAACCAAATACCTTCATAACCATGATAACTACTGATAACTTGACAACCCGATAACTATCACAACCTCATACGTCATACATAACCCGAATAACTGAAATAACCAAATAACCGTTTTATAACCAGTTATTTACATACCAATAACCAGTTGGTTACGTTATTGAAATTCTGGCCAGTTACCCAAGACAACCATTGGTTGCTAACTGACTAGCGATTATTACCGACCGTAATGCAGCGATGCATCGGGTAGGTACAACATAAAGTGCGGAATTCAAAAACTCTGAATCCTGCCGATCCTATTGGCTGAAACGGAACACAAACTCGCAGAAAACCAAATCAGCGTCACGAAACAGTATTCATATAAAAAAAAAATATCTTGTTAAAATTTAAACCATCTCATTTCACATTTTTGTCACACCTACGATTCGAACCGATTGAAATGAGCACGGACATTACTTATTCCGTGATAAAACCGGAGAATCCCTTTCTTTAAATGATTGCGTAATAATGACATCTTGTTCATTGTAGCGACTGGCAACACCGTCTATACTGAATTGCAGGAATTTCGGAATTTATAATGAAATGGATAATTTCGAAACAGCATTATAATTCTTTATCTCAAAAACATTAAAAAAGCAGAAATGAAACTTTTAACGGCTCTACTGCAAAACGTTAAAATCACACACGTGATGTTCGCATAATGTTCACAAGATGTTCACATGATTTTTTTTAACCTTAACTCCACGTAGGAGGCCCTGAGGATGTTCACAAGATGTTCATATGCTGTTGACATGATGTTCACAAAATGTTCACAAGATGTTCACATGACTTTTTTAAACCTTAGCTCCACATAGGAGGCCCTGAGGATGTTCACAAGATGTTCATATGCTGTTAACATGATGTTCACAAAATGTTCACAAGATGTTCACATGGTGTTCATGCATGCTCATCAAAAGCCCAAAATTCTCGTGGCAACACGCATAAGAAAATCTTCTCATCGTTTCCTAGGACAACTGCAGATCGTTAATGTACCAACAACAGTTGACATCAAATATATTAAGAACACGTAGTGTGAAAGTTATCCTATCAATACTTACTCAACGATCGACTGTGCTAGGGAGCCAAGAGGTCTAGCAAGTTTTTTTTTTTTTTTTTTACATTAACTCCACACAGGAGGCCCTGAGGAAAAAATAATTTCCCTCAGGGCCTATGTCATCTTTGAGGATGCTGTGTGGAGGGTGTTTTTGAGGAGAGGAAGGAGTGAACATGGGTCTTGAAGAGACCCATATTGTAGGATAAGTTCGGTCGATAAAACCCTATTTCGATACGATATTGACCAACTCCGCCATCAATGGCGGTGGCCCCCAACCTTTTTATCGCCGCGGACCGGCCAAAGTTTTATCATTTTACCGCGGCCCGCTGAGGAGGGGTCAGGTGGGGGGGGGGGGGGAATAAATTCACCAATACAATCAAACGCGTGTTGTCATATCACATATTCTCAATAAAACGATTCGTCTTGCATTTGGGCAAGCAGAATATAAGACCGGTGACTCACGTCGTTGCGTCTCACTCGAGCACTGTACGTTATATATGCGAGTGTGCAAGGTGGAAGCCCAGTCGTGTTTTTACTTCGAGGGCGCGGTAACTTGGCGTGAAGGGGTTCTCAACTGAATAATTATTATTAATTAATTTTTTTTCGTCATTTTGGTTTTTAAGCAAGGCCTTAAGCGGCCCGGTACCATTTGGTCCACGGACCGGTACCCGGGGGTCCGGTTCGCGGCCCGGGGGTTGGGGACCACTGATCTATTGTCAGTTACATGGGCCTAGGCACGATGGGGCTAGGTGGGGCGTTTTCCCCACCCTGGCGGACCGATGTATGTCCTCTGGAATCGTCGACCGAGTCGCGTTTTCAAATTTACATTTCGTAGGATGGTTTTTTCTTCTTTGTATTCTTGGAGCCTAAAAGCATAAATATATTGTAGATGCCTACTTTTTTTCGGTACCTACTCTAGATTTTTATTTTTTGCCCTACCCTAAATCAAAATCTGGCTACGCCCGTGGTCAGGTATCAATATTTGCAAGCGCGGTCTTCAATTGTATCATATAATTGTGACTCCATAATATCAAATAAGTTTCGGCTGTCAATACACGAATATTTTTTAATTGAGTCATTGGTTCCGCAAAATTACTGACTTATTTATATTAAACTAACGAAGCTCGTAGCAATTAAAGAAGTCGTAAACGCGATCCACAGATTTAAATAATGCGTCTGAGACGCAATCAATTTATTCGGTTCGATCAGGGCCGTAGCTAGGGGGGGGCATTATGGGGCAATGCCCTACCTTAAAATACCTGTGCCCTACATTAAGAAATACCATCGACTATGATAATATACGAGTAAACTGTTTGTTCATATTTTGACAATTCCACCAAGAGAAGAGGCTGCTGTAGTCAAAGCTTATTTGAGTCGTCGCGAGGACAAAACGGAAAGCACAATGCAAGTTTTGTACAGGCAGCGAGAGGCGTTTAGAGATACGTATGAACTTTTTGCATCTGTGGCGATAATAAGCTGCAGTACTGCTGTGTGCGAATCTATGTTTTTAACATTGACTGCAATCAATAGGCCTCAGAGGCTGTCAACGGGTCACAAAAGAATGGCAGGCATGGTGTTTCTAGCATTTGAAAAGAAAAAACTAAGGATGGGTTGTTTAAAAAAATTTGATGGATTCATCAAATATTTGAAGTTGATTTTCACGTTCTGTGTAGGTTCTATTCGAGTTCTGTTATTATATCGTGATAGAAAAGCTGCTTCACAAAACTGAAATAATCACAGAACTTGAATAGAACTTACACTGAACGTAAAAATCAACATCAAATATTTGATGAATCCATCAAATTTTTTGAAACAACCCGTCCTTAGTCAGTTGATCTAAATGAAGTACATCGTATTTTTAATGATATATCGAATCGAAGAATTCGATTGTTTTAAGAAAGGACTTTGTATTATTTTTAATTTTGTTTTTATTCTGTAATTTCAAATTATGTTTGGTACCTAATATAAACTTAAATAAATGAAAAGCTATTAATGCTGCAGTTACTTTTCTGAAGTTCATTGTTAGCAATGATCAAGAATTACCTTGTGTACTTAATGGTGAAAGAATACAAGGTAATCCTTTATCACTGTTAAATAACTAAATGTTTTGATCATCCAATTAAGTATTGCCTCACACATGTACGACGAAAATCACACCTGATCAGGTCAAGTTACATTTTTACTTGCGCCCTCCCTGTAATTAACGCTGACCTATCTTAAATTCAACTCTGGCTACTGCCCTGGGTTCGATCGGATTCGGTATCTTTGAGAAACGAATATGATTGAAATATGAATAAAGACCTCGTTAACTAATTAATTACCGTTTAATGTCAAAAAGTTAATGCGGTCTGCCGATGTAAATTTAGGTTATAATTTCAATCCAACATTGTCAATATATTAATATTTTTACGTATGTAGGTATTAAATGTTTGGCATTTGACATTTCGCAGTGTCAATTCATAGAAAACACTTTCACTGTAGCCAGCGTACACCTACCGATTTCTTATTTATTACCCGTCAATATCGGTTTGGCTGTCAACGGTGAAAGCGTGCTCGGGACATCGATATAAAATCATCGGAAGTTACGCCTAACCATTCGATATCGTAAAGTAATTGATATAAGAGCTTCAATTCCTTTTCTGTCGCTGGTAGCTGAACACGCGGTGACAACCAATTTCGTAAAAATATGTAGGTACTAGATTTACAATTCCCATACAAAACCGCAGGTAAAACTAACGTGGTGTCTGAACACGTCATTTAAATGATAATTTTATATAATACGCAATTTATTTGCCACGCTGTTTTATTATCAACCAGTTATAAATATTAAATAGGTAGGTATTACCGTCAAGTTTTTGCCATGCGCGGCGCACGTGGTAATCTTACATAATAGTACCCTTTACACGCAGAGTTCGGAGCGGGACGTGCCCCGCACCACTTCAGGCCGCCGCGCAGAAAAGTAAAGACCGAAAGTAAGATAACGGTTTACGGCGCAGTTCACTGTGAGACTTTTCTGCGCGGCGGCCTGAAGTGGCGCGGGGCACGTCCCGCTCCGAGCTCTGTGTGTGAAGGGTACTATTGTAAACTCATGCGACGCGGAAAACCGACTGACAAGAACCCGGTATTGTGTGAACAGTTTGTGATTAGAATAAATTGTTTTTATTAACATTTGTCGCGGCGCGAAAAGATATACGCCGGACCACTCGGTTAACGAACTACTAGTAAAATTACATCTACATTTTTTACTCCAGATTTGCTCAATAATCTCTGGTTAAATCCTTCGTGTTAGTGCTGATATATCCTGTATAAGTACATCAATTGAGCCACTATTTTGAATAAAAGTACCTACCAAATCGATCATGATTCTTCTGAAAAATGAGTTGGTTGAATCAAGTAAGTTTTTTTTAAATGAACATCATTCGACGGGAACTCGGTTTTTGAACTTAATCAATTTTTTATCGAATATGGGGACCAAATTGTGGAAATGTTTTCTTAGATTACTTCTTACTAAGGCAGTGAAGAGAATTTTAAAAGAATAAAGCCAAGAACTTTTTTACTGCTCTTAAAATAAATCCCGTACGTTGTGCAGCCTAATTTGCATACCTGTGTTATTTGTATGTTTGCTTAATTTTTTGTGAGTGACTTTTTGAGGTATGCAGCTCTCATAATTATTAAAACAGAAGGTTTGTAATTAGCCTTGTATCGCTAAGTGCGTTAAAGGTCAGCGACATAGCGGTTGAGGATATTTTTGAATAATTTTGTACATAAATTTATACGACGATGATTTTGCATAACAATGAAAACATAATATCACAATATTGAAAATGGTATTTATTAGATTGTATTTATTATATGTGTTAACATCGGGAGCAAAGTGCAATTTCGAATATGTTTCTAGCCAGTGACAGCCATTACAAGAACAGTGTTTGAACAAAACCAAAAAAGATATATTGTTTTTGAAAGCAGATGATCGGAAAAATAAAGAAAAGGAAATATATGCTGGTTTTTATTATAGTTCTTCCAAAGGTATGTGTTTTCTTTGTGATGACATAATAATTTGATTTCACGACAGTTGATCCGCTGACAGTTGCCGTCCCCGGCGTATCTACTTATACACAATGTGCAGTCGGTTTAGGGAAAATTCTTAATTACACAAAATATAACTTAGTGACCCTGAAGGGATGTGCAGAGAGGATGAACCGCCAAATAACAAAAGTATAAAACATTTTTTCATTAAAATGCATCAAGAAAATATCTGCTTGTATATACGTATACTGTGTATACCAGCGCGTAGGATAAAAAAATCGACACTGTGTATAAATTCGTTTGATATTCATAATAATTATAATAATAAATAATAATAATAGCCTTTATTCGGACAGTAAATTACATTACATTATTTATAATTTTTTTCACATTTATACTCATTTGTACTTATCATGCATCGACTCCCTGTCTGTATGTCACTAGTTGACAAAGGCCTCCTCCAACTGTCGCCATTTCTCTCTATCATTAGCTACCCTTGTCCGTGTACCACCTGCTACCAACTTATAATTAAGGCAATTTTTGGAGTTGAAGTTGTTTTTTTTGAAATTGGTAATTAATGTACAAAATATTATAAATTTATAGTAAATATCATTTCAGGGGGCCAACGTCGACGGATCAACTGTCGGGTCACTAATAAATTAATGAATTTAAGTCGAATTGCTAATTAAATAAAATATCAATTTTTTTTACACCATTGAGAGCATTGTTAAATAGAGAATGTTCTTCTCGAAGCATTTAGATTGTGTATCTAACAAAGTGGTGTAGCAAATAAATTAATTTGACTAAAAACAAAGAAATGCAGTTAAAATAAAGTAATTTGACTAAAAACAAAATGCAGTTCAAAAAAAAGTAATTTGACTAAAAAAAAAATGCAGTTAAAATAAAGTAATTTGACTAAAAACAAAGTAATGCAGTTAAAATAAAGTAATATGAATAAAAAACAAAGCAATGCAGTTAAAATGGGGTAATTTAATTTAAAAAAAAAAACAAAGTAATGCAGTTAAAATAAAGTAATTTGACTAAAAACAAAGTAATGCATTTAAAATAAAGTAAATTGAGTAAAAACAAATAAATGCAGTTAAAATAAAGTAATTTAACTAAAAACAAAGTAATGCTTTTAAAATAAAGTAATTTGACTAAAAACAAAGTAGTACAGTTAAAATAAGGTAATGTGACTAAAAACAAAGTAATTTGACTAAAAACAAAGTAATGCATTTAAAATAAAGTAAATTGACTAAAAACAAAGTAATGCAGTTAAAATAAAATAATTTGACTAAAAACAAAGTAATGCTGTTAAAATAAAGTAATGTGACTAAAAAACAAAGTAATGCAGTTAAAATAACATTGGCTTAGCAAATACGGGGCCGGCGCTTCAACAAAGCACTGCGGATGAAAATGCATCATTTAATAAGGGGCCATCCATAAATTACGTCACACGAATGTCATGATTTTTTGACCCCCCCCCGTCCTTGTCACATATCGTCACATTTGTGAGACCCCCACCCCCCCTAGTGTGACGTCACATATTTTGCAATTTTACATCTAAAAATTTTTGGCGTTTTAAATTTAGATTTTTACATGTGATGTCACAGAACTGATGACCCCCCCCCATACCCCTTGTAACACTTCTCTACTCCCCCCCCCCCTTAATGTGTGACGTAATTTATGGATGGCCCCTAATGAATCTACGATAGAATGTAGATACTCATATCTACAATGTAAGGAAGAACACGTCTTCGTCTACAATAATGAAATTATTTACGTTGAGACCTTGAGAAGTTCCACGTTACAATAACAACGGCAATAAATCAACCCAAAATACTCGTAATACTGATTCTCTCATTGAGCCAATGTTCGATGCTATTCTGCAACGTATACATTTGCGAAAAAAAGCCATATTATAATAACATGTATTCCCATAATTCGTGGCTCAGCTCGCAGGTTCAGCTCGCGTGTGTATACGCAGCCATCTAGCAGATGGTAGTCTTAAATAATAATTCTGTGACGATGTGACGATGATCCGCGTAGGAAATTCTTTTCTTTAGAAAGCTTTGAGACGGAAATACACCATTATACATTAACAAGGGGAAACATAAAATAGGGAAACGGGACAGGGCCGCGGCCGGTTTGACGAGATCAACGTCTAAAGCAGGGGTTCCCAATCTGCAGGTTGCAAAAATGAAAATAAAACTTTTTTTTAAATGTGAATATCGCACGAAAGTCCCAACATCTCCCAACCGTCAGCCAGTGAGACTACGACATCTCCAATTGGGGTATGCTGTGAGGTTGAAGATAGTGAGAAGAAGAGGAAGTTGGGGAAGTATTTGGATATTCGAACCTGGTCCAAACACGGTTTAAGCCACCGACATACGAATATTAGTAGACGAGAACGGATAGAAGAAGGGTACAAACCAACTAAAGCGGAACGCGGAGGGGCAAGGTGACTGTGATGATATGTGATTCGTCAATAAATCAATCTGACAGTAAATAGGCATCTCGCATTATAATATCACCATTTAGTTTTTAAAAGTAAAATCTGCTTTTGAATGAATAGATCTTTTTACATGGGAGCACGAATTGCTAGCCACGTTATGAACAAATTTGCAAAGTCCAAATACGGCAAAGTAAAGTTCGCCTGTTTACAGAGTCGAATATTTAGTTAAAACACTTTTGCAAATGTTTCATAATTTACTTACCCCAGTAAACAGTGACGAGCATACTTGAGAAACACCTACATATGTGTTATGTTACTAAAACTGATCATATTTTATGATCTGAATAAGCTTAAAATAAAGTAAAATAATGATTACCTATGGAATGTAATACGACAATTGGGCTTATTATCTTTTTCACTATTCTATTTTTACATTTCTATTTTCATAGCACAAGTCACCATTTTTGCCGTGTTATTTCGTAAAATGTACTGATGAGAGCTCGACGCTGGTTCGCACAAGAATGATGACGTCACATTTTCTAGAATCGTTCGAGGCCGGTATGGGGAGGGGGTGATAATACGTTTTTATCACTTAGGGCAGGTCTACTAACATTCATATGTCTATAGTTTAAGCCATTTCAAGCAAAGTTTCAATTCTGAATGGTGGTCTTTCCAAGGGCGATTCTGAAAGTATCTGTTACTATTTAACGTAATATTAACAACTTACGTGTTATTTTAAACGAATACATTGTGAAATAACAAATATTACTTAAATAAAATTTAATTGTCCATGCCAGGATTCTTAGAAATCTCCGAATCTTAGTCGAGAACCTTACCCCAGGAGTGACAAAGCCATGAATCCATTTGCGGTGCTAGGCGATGGGTTGAGAGTCCGACTGGAGAGATTAAAAGGTCTCAACAAGATCTCCTAATCCGGCCTGCCTCGCCTTTTAGTAGGCGGGCACAACCCATCCTATGAACCCGAGAACCCCTGCTAAGTCACCAAATGTAGCGAACCACTTGGGGGACCTACAGCAGGGGTGTTGGTTATCCAATAAACGTTACCCATACCCGCCTGCCAAATTGTAATAGAAAAGGAACGTAATAATATTATGTGGTTCTAAAGACAGCTCGTGGTAGGTAATACATACTACAAGGTTTGGCAACCACTGGTCAATATCAAGTATGTAAGTAGAGTTGACAGACGTTTACAATAGTTGCGCAAATAAAAATATCTCGACGCAAAACGAGTAGTATTAAAAATAGAGTTAGAAGAAAAAAAAGCAATTAACTAACTGCGTGCGTGCATAGCGAAGTCCGGTTTCAACTCGACCCTTTTGGCATTTCATCTGTCTGTAAATTTGATTGTTGTGTTCTATTTTCGGTTCAAGATGGTAGCTGTGTTGGACAGGGTGACCGGACAACTCGGAATGCAGCCAATCAGAACCATCTCAGATACGTCATTTAGAGTGATAAAAAAAATATTTATAAAACTTAAATGTTAAAAAAAAACTAAATATTTATAAAACTTAAATATTTATAAAACTTAAGGTTAAATAGGTTTTGTTAGGTTAGGGTTATCGGCTAATTTAAAATTAATTTTTTCATAACTTTTAATGACTTTTCAAAGAGGTGTTGAGTTGAAATTATTTTCAATTAGCACGGAACCATTGGACAGTACCTCTTTATCCCAGCAGAGTTCACATGAGCGTGCTTCCTACTACGAGCTGTCAAATCGGATTATCAATATTATGGCATCTATTTGCCTACCTGAAGGTGTTAAAAAGAAATGTCATTGAGAAAGTGGCGTTTCTTTGGACAAATTATAATAGGTATGTTTTTTATATTAGCTTCCTAAAAAAATCTCTCAGGGCCTATTTCATGGTGTGGTGGGTATTTTTTTTTTAAGAAAGGAGAGGAAATTCTGACAAGGTGAAAGGTATGAGGGGTGGGTAGGAATCTGGGGTTAATGAGTCCAGGAGTGATGGACGTATAATCCATCCCTACCACTGCGGTGCAAGGCCATGGGTCGAGATAGTCCGTCTGGAGAGATTTCGGTTAGATTTCCATCAACCAATCTCCCCCGATCCGGCCCGCCACGCAGTAGTTGGTCAAACGCATTCACCGCCATGACTTTATATATCACCCCACGAACCCGGACACCCCTGCTAAGTCACCAAACGTTGCGACCCACTTGGGGTGATCTACAGCAGGGCTGTTGGTTATCCAATAAATGGTTTTCCGGGGCGGCGATTTCCACACCCGTCTTCCCTGCCAAGTGTTTCGCCACGTTTGGTGACTTAGCATGGGTGCCTGGGCGCACGGGTGAGGTTTGTCTATGTCTTGGCGGCGAATGCGTTTGCCCATCTACTGTATGGCGGAGAGACTGTTTGAGGGAGACCTAAACCAGACCTCTCCAGCCAGACCCTCCCGATCCATCACCTTGCACCGCAGTGATATGAATGGATTCATACGTCCGTCACTCCTGGACACATTGCCCCCAGATTCCTACCCACCCTCGCACCTTTTTCCTTCTCAGAACTTCCTCTCCTTCCTTTCCCTGAAAAGACCCCCCACACAGCGTCCCCAAAGATGACTTAGGCCTTGAGGGTTTTTTTTGCCCCAGGGCCTTCCGTGGGTTTATCTGATGTTCGAAGAATCATTGCAAAAAGTAGAAAAGTTCATATGCATAAGTACCTGCCAACAAAAATTATCTTAAGTCTACCATAAATAATATTTTATAAGTATTTTTTTTATTTATTGCATTGCACCTGAATTGACGGATAAATGAATGTCAAATTCACGACCACAAGTACCTACGCACTCACTCACATGTTCAGCAGAAATATTTTTTATTAATTCGCGTTCATAAGAGGCTCTTTTCTTTAACCACTCGGGCGAATTTCTCAACAACACATACGAGTATAGGCCTCATAGAAATCGTTGTCTCCCTTACTATCACGGTTAGAAATATGATCTAAACGTTGTTAGAAAGATAAAACACCACGCTTTATTTACAAATCTAAGAAACCACAAAATAATCAAAATGTACACCTTTATGAAACTAAAATTGCCGAAGTTATTTTCACATGCAACAACAAAAAATGAGAAGACACAACGTTTATAATATATTAGTCTAATAAATTAAGTGTGTATGTGTTTTTTTTTTGTAGAGTAATTGTAGTTTAAAAAAAATGTAAGAGCCATTTTAAAAAAATTTTATGCTTGCATTAAAAAAAATAATATTTCAAAAATCTTATGTATATTTCGAATTATAATATAATTTGATCACCTTTAAAAATTGTTTTTAGTTTTTCTGAAATATTCAATTTATTTCTATTTTATTTCAAAGCGGAAAAATTTCGATCTTCTGTCAAAATATGCCCGAGGTCTGAGTGGTTAACTTACTAATAAGGGCTGGGCTCTGTACATAAATTTCATAATTACATTCCAAGGGCTAAATGGCCTCGAGAAATATTTATCCACAGTATTGACCTGATATGACCTTTTCAACGGCTGACAAGTTTCACATATGTCTATAAAATTTACAGGATGTTTCATAATAATCTATTGAAAAAATAATTAGATAAAAAATATATTTTACTGTCTTACACAAACTTCTACAATAACCAATGCAACAATTTTTTTTTTTTTTACATAAAATGCAATTTAATTTAGTTTTAAAATTTACAATTTTACAATCGGAACCTGACTGATTGTTTCCAAAACATTTTTTGACATAATATTCAAAAGTAAGAGAAAATAATGACATAGTTTTCAACTTTGATACCCAAAATCAAGTGTATTTTTTTGTAGGTACAAAGTATATTAAAAATTTTCAGAATATTGTTTTAAGGCAAAAAATTCGCGGCAACGATTTACGCATGTATTCGGCGTCAAAATCACGGACTTTCTGGCGACTGGTGAGCCGAGTGTTTGTCACAACGCGTGGCGAAATCGTTGCCTAGCAACGGTGTGTCAAGGCCACGCGCCGCTGTTTGGTTTAGAAATCGTGCGTTCAACGAAAAATAAATACACATGATATCTCATATCTCCTCCCCCCTCCTTGTGATATTTCGTGATTATTTCCGAACCTCTCCCCCCTTTCGAGCCTCACGTGATTAATGGACGACCCCTTACATAATTGGAGTCAATTTACAAGTGCAAGTTTTTTTTTTATTTGAGCTTTCGTTTTCGAGTAAATCGGCTTCAAAAGTTTATAAAAAAAGCAGGGCTTAGGTACCTTCGAACGGGTATGTTATTTTTCACAGCGTAAATAAAGAAATTGACAATTTTAACATATTTTTCGATTTCGATTTTTTATTACAATGTAGATAGTAAAGAGCCATAATTTTAAATCAAAATTTGATGAGCTTAACATTTTTAATTACGTTAGGTTAAATTAGGAATTCCAATAAAATTTCCTCAAACTAGTAATTAACTATTGTTTTCTGAATTTCCTTATTGCATTTAAAAATAATTTCAGATATATTGCCCATTGATTATTATACTCGTAATAAATAAGGAGACGATACTGAATAATGTGACGAAGCTGTATATAAGTTGACTGTGGACACAAGCGTATTTAATCCATTGTCACGGATTGTAAATAATTTGATGCTAGTGGAAAAAACTTTGAGGGATTTAGTAATAGTGCGAACTACCTCAGGTTCAAATATGCTTTTAAAGTGAAGTAATTTTCGGTGTTTATGATTCAGACAAAAGTAAAATCAATGACCATACATGAACAAATTGATAATTAGAAATAACTAACACGCATACACTATTATAATACAAGTTATGTCCGCTTATTTTTCCACTCCAATTAAATCTTTCTCTCACTCACTTAATCTTGGCCAAAGATAAAACCGACCTTTTGTATTATTTAATAATAATATTTATATTTGTAGACGGAAAGTATGGTAAAATAAGGTAAAGAAATTATAAAAGATAGCATATTATGTATTTTCAGAAATGCATCAAACTAATTAATAACCACTGGAGCGCTTTTTGCCACAATATGGCACTATTTAAAATACCTCGGATTGCTTTGCTGCCAATGTTGGCAAATTTTCCCTTATTTGTAAGTAATTAAGTAGAAGTTTAGGATTTCATAATTTTTTTTTTATAAATCCTACGAATATGGATAATCGACAAAAGATAGATGAATTTATTGGCTGTATAGAACTATACTCAGTTTGTATATCTCCATATTAAAATTCGGAAGAATGATTTTTTTTTAATTTGGGCGGAAAATATTCAAAACGATTTTTTTTTAATTTGGGCGAAAAAATATTCAAAATGATCACCAAAAAATGTTAAGCAATCGGAGAAAAAAGTTTTATAAACGATCCGGAAAATCCACACTGGAATCAAAGATCATTTGAAAATACTTGAGAATAATGGTTTATTTGAATTCGCCAAATCCACCGTAACCCTTAATTTCGCTTAAAAAATTGTCCTCTCAATAATATACGAAACTTACTAGATTTTCTGGAAACCTCTTGAAAATAACAATTATTGATCAATTATATAACATAATAACTACAATTTAAACAAGGCATTTCCGGTAATCCCTGTAGTACGTACGTGGCTTTTATTTGACTTCTTTATCCAATAATTCCTGACATTATTTGAAGTACAAAAATGTAAATGAAAATCTGGTCTACGGTGAATTTTTTTTTAAAACCGTAGGCGGCAGTTTTAGGGGGCGCCAAAATCGAAATTTGTATGTTTGATTGAAAGAAAAAACTTGTTTCACAGAGCTCCTGGCATCCAGCGCACGTTGTTTTATCGATTATTCATTTGATTTTAAATTGCACAGTTGGTTTTTAAACACATCCTAAGTTGATTTATGAGCGTACCCTAATTCGATTTACGTACATAGTGTACGTGATGTTTCTGCCAGGGGAATCCCCGTCGCATTTAGAACTAGGGGCTACACGAACTGAGCCGAATAAATTTGAGCGGTCGAACGTCAAGCGAAGCGACGATCACTCACCTCACGAGTGAGGGCGCCACTCATCGAGAGGGTTGGGTGGTTACTCGGCTAAGTGACCAGTGACGACATGTGGAAGAAATTTGTTTTAGTGTGATAGTGAAGAAAAACATTTTCAAAAAAGAGATATCAAAAAAATCGCCAGAGACCAAAATTTTGTTTAAATTTTTTACTCCAAATAATGATGCTGCTGCTTACCCTGTACAAATCGCAAGTGCGCCCCACGGTTGAATTTGGCAGCCACCTCTGGTCTGGAGCTACAAAATACTTGAAAAATACCCTCGACTCTGTGCAGAAACGGGCGGTCCGTTTGATAGATTCTCCCATCTTAACGAACGGGTTGCAATCTTTAGAGCACAGGCGTCGGGTGGGAATGCTATCCATGTTCTACCGGTATTTCAATGGAAGATGCTCTGAGGAACTAGCGTCATTGATCCCTTCGGCACCGGTGAATAGTCGGGAGACACGCCAAACGCGCGCCCAACATATGTACACGGTTGACATTTGTCTCATGAGAACGGGTCGTTTTTTCGACTCGTTCTTGAGTTCAACAGCTCGGCTATGGAACAATTTGCCGGCATCTGTGTTTCCTCCCTCCCACAACATGGGTCTCTTCAAGACCAATGTTCATTCCTTCCTCTCCTCAAAAAGACCCTCCACACAGCATCCCAGATGACATAGGCCCTGAGGGGAATTATTTTCCTCAAGGCCTTCTGTGTGGAGTTAATGTAAAAATAAAAAAATGATACGAATCACTGAATAAAGTAAGTCTAGTACGTCCCCTAACACCCTGTATACATCTGTCACTTCTGACGTCTCTTTCTTACATTCACACGTGACATAATTGCAGTAAATGCATTAACCGTAACCACATGTGTGTTATATTTACAAAACCTATGCCAACATACTGCACATTGTTCCACGACGCATGTTTTCCGGAGAAACTTTAATCCAATGAATTTCTTAAAAGGGAACAAAACACGTCAAAAGTAAATATTTCGCTTTGTATGGTAACCTTTCTTTTCGGAGAGTCCAATAATTATTATCGCTGCATTACCAATTAAGTTCACACGCTCAGGCAATTCCTCGAATCTCCTCATCTTAAAGATGGTAATCTTTCGGCTGGATGGAGCGCCATGAAATTATGCAATAATAGCTCTTATTACGACGATTATCTCACATTCGATATCATGTCGTTGAATTCACCGCTCCACACCAATAAAGGGCAGCAGGTTTTTTGATTGATACTTTTTAACTTTAAAAGGAAACCGGGCGGCGCTTTGACCGTACAATTTTGTCCTCAATTTCCTATCTGAATTTTTACACTATTGAATTTTCTTTTTATAATATAGATATCGACCGTGTCGGTACGTTTAGCTTTTTTTTATTACGTTACTTGTAGGAAAACTACTATTACTGAAAACATGTAGGTACTGCAGCTGCGATGAAGTGGAAGATTTTTTTGTTGGAAACCTGTTTCATACGAAAAGTGGTTGACACATACTCGTATATTATAACGTAATTTAGACAAAACCTCCAGAAATCAAATTAGCCCCATCTTATCCACCAACATATCTTTTAAGCCTGGTCTTTAATAAATTGTTCTTATTAAGGCCGCACTCTTGATACGCACGGCGCTGAAAAAGAAGAAGATGGAGAGATATGTAATTACGAGTGTTGGACAGAGCGCGCTTATATGTTAAGTCGTAGAATAGCAGCGAAAATTGCGAAAAAGCTTAATAAAACATGACTCATTTAAAATAGAGCAAAAATCTCGTGGAACGTATCTTAAAGAAACTTATCATTTAAAGAAACATTGTGAATTTTTTCACAAATATAACTTGTAAAATAAAAGCAATAGACTTGTTTAAAATAATTTTCGGAGCATACTTTGCGATTTTTTTATATCGAGGGAATTTCATATAATTTGCGTTTCGGCGTGGAACGTATCTAGATATTATCTTAAAAAATAACATATATTTTTTTAAGAGCTTAAAAACTTCAAATGTTTAAGGGAGATATGTAAGAAATCGGTCGAAATACGAATAGTAGACCCTTAAGAATCGTCATTTACACATGTGAAAAAAAACTGCGTTTTACTTTCCAATTTTAATTTTATGGCAACTATTAAATGAAACTATTGCCTAAACAACTTGGATTTATCTTATCTTGTACTTACCGTTTTGCAATCAATATTTTCATCCATATTAAGATGATCCACTTGTCTTTGAAAAATTCGAAATCGTTGTCCCCGCCTCTTTTTGGGAAAGCTTTAAAAGAACTTGAGAAAACTTTTTTAGAAATGTTGGAGAAGGTATTTGAGAGTTGTTTTTAACTTATCGATTTCGTAAAGGCCTGTAAAAAACATTTACTCTCTTCTAATTCATTGCTTTTTATAATAAGAAGAGAAACGTCCGTTCGCCACCGTAAAGGGGCGTTATCTGATTACAAAATACACATCTTTATAGTCTTTATGACGGACCGCAGAAGGTTTGATTCCCATGCAACTCATTTTGATTCGTGCCGAAAAAACAGCTCGAAATTGCAATGTTTTGTTTTATTTTGTAAAATTCTGGCACAAATACTAAAATGTTTTCCGATCATTTTCTAAAGAACTTAATTTGCCACATTATAAAATAAAACTTTATCCAAAAAGAGGTTCAGTAGTAGGAGGTTTTGCACATTAAAGTATTTTTTATAAGCCTGATATTTTATTTTTTTCCAGACTTACAAAAGGACTTCTTAAAAATATTATTTCCAAGGACGAGATGTGTTCTACTCTCAGTATTTAATTGAAGCATCTATGATATTTCTAAGCCATCAAATTTTCAAACCAAAAACACGTAATTTTGAATGTTTTTGCGTGGCTATTTATCTTGCATGGCTTCATCTAAAGTCTAAAACGTGTTTATTTAACAATTTCGATGACTTTGAAAAATATGTTTAACACTTTCGAAACAGCTTGTGAAATATTATTATACTATATTCTTCGTGGTGTTATCGCACCCAAACCGTAACACAGTTGTAATTGTTTATATCTAGTAATTAAATAGTAATAAATAATTGTTTTATAAACAATGTATCGCATGATGAAAGTAGGAACGTGTATTATGACAAACATAATAAAAAGTAGCCGATAGTACAAATGAATGACTTTCTTGCCATGCGATTCTGTATCTTTAGTGGATACGGAATCAATTCCATACGAAATCTACAGTCAAATTTGTGTGATTGTCAATGGCTTGCAATTGCTTTTTCTATGGAATGATATGTCAGCTGTCATACAACAACGATCGAGTTCAAATAGTTTTAAACACGAAATGTTGCAAGTCTAGATGATTATTTATTCATTTAATGTAAGTTTAAAGTTGTATACCATGGATCTGATATTCGCGAAGTTTCAATCTAAATACGCATGGATTTCTTAGTTTGCCAAAATTAAGAACCTAATAACCTATTTTGTGCACGTAAATAGTTGTTTCTTGTAGTAATTTTTTTTTTTTTTACAGTTAATACCGCACAAGAGTCCCAACTGCTCCCGTCTGGAGCAAGTGAGACTATGGCATCCCCAATCGGGGTATGTTGTGAGGCTGAAGGTAGTGGGGAGGGAAGGAGATAGGGAAGAGGAAAGTGGGAAAGTACCTGGCTATTCAGATCTGGTCACTAAACACGGCTAAAGCCATTTCAAGCAACGTTTCAATTCTGAATGGTGGTCTTACACCAGGGCGATACTGATAGTATCTTCCACTCTGGAACGTGCCGCAAATATACTATATATTATTTTAAATGAATAAATTGTGAAATAACACAAATTAATCAAATAAAATTTATTTGCGCACGCCGGGTTCGAACCCGCGACCTTCGGATTGTGAGTCGAGAGTCTTGCCTCGGGACCACGGAGGCCGTCAAAAAGTAATTGTTGAAATGAAGTGTAATTCTCATAATCCGTGTCTAAAAGTGCGGCGGTTAGTGGAATTATTGATGTATATCGTCCCCAAATATTCAATTATTCTCAATGGCTTCGCCTTAAATAGGTTCATACTCCCCGAATTTCTACCGATTTCTTGCATATCTCCCTTGAACATTTGAAGTTTTTAAGCTCCTAAAAAAATATATGTTATTTTTTAAGATAATGTCTTTACATTCCCCACGCCGAAATTATACATATAAAATTCCCTCGTTAGAAAAAAAATCGCAAAGTATGCTCCAAATTTTTTTATTTTCACAGTGTTTCTTTGAAAGTCGTTTTAGCGTTTCTTTGAACGTCCTGCGCTATTCTAAACGAGTCGTATTGTATTAAATATCTTCACAATTTTCGCTTCAATTTAATCGTTTAAAATATTAGCGCGTTAATCTCCAACCCTACATTCGTAATTACTTATCTCTTCATCTTCTTCTTTTCGAGCGAGGATACGGCGCCTCAACGGGTAAACTAAGCAATTCATGGGTATTTATTTAGATCGAAATGAAACTTCGCTAATGTCAAATCCGTGGTACACAATTTTAATTGTACATTAAATGTATAAATAATCATGCATACTTCTTGCAGCATTTCGTGTTTTAAACTACATAGTTGAAATACGACAAATGACATAGCAGTCCAAAAAAAAAGCATTTGCAAGCCATATACAATCACACAAATTTGACAGTAGATTACGTATGGAATCGATTCCGTATCCGTATCGCTCTGCTCATGTGTTGAATACATTATTTTTATTACGTAAATACATTATATTTATAAAATACAAGTCAATAAGTGAAACATTTGGGTAAATATTGGCTTTTGACGTCACAAATCTATAAGACCTCGAAATTTTAATACTTTGTCTTATTTACTGTCTTTTATAAAGTCACACCATCAACTCTTTACTTATCTATCAACCATTGATAAGTCACGATTTATATAAATATGAAGGGTTTCAGATGAAAATAATCAATTTCACAAAACTAAAAGTTGTATATTAGTCAAATAGAAAAATAAAATTGCAAATGAAATGACAGTTTTGAAAAAAAAAATAGAGTGTGTGGTTCACACGAGGTGGGAGTGAAATCTTCAGAAAACTAAAGTAGACAAGAGTGGGGAGGCTACGAAGCATCGCACGAATAATAATAATGATAATAACGTAGTATTTGTACAGCGCAGTTTTGTGTTATTTCACTTTAAGCGCGCTTAACAATAAACTTAAAAGTAATCCTATAGTGTTCATTACGAGCTTATACAAATTATTGATCAAATAATATGAAACAAAGAATGTACAGTATATACAAAGCAATGCCAAGAGAACAAAATCAACAATAACAATGCTGTTTTGGCACAGGTGGGTGGCACAGATAATGATAAACAAAATCTCAACCAATAGGAAGCCTTGAAAAGTGAGCTCATAATCAAAACAGCCAATGCGGTAATGTTTCATTCTCTTGCAGATTAAATCCTATATATTGTATCTTTTTAGTGTCGCTTCTTTTTCATCGTGTTTCAAATCACAACGGCGCTAAAGAAGTTTCAATTCAAAAATGAAGATTTGCGACGCGAAGTGCGAACAAGTATCAAGCAATAGATGAACATTAATGCAAATGCCATAATATGATTATTGGCATAATTGTTTTAATGCTAAAAAAATATTTGTTTGTTGGGAAATGTCTCGAACGTTAAAATCCCGGTTTGTGGACACTGTGGACAGAGCTAACGATGATATAAAATAAATTTATGGTAATTTTTCTCCCGACCGCCGCACTTTTAGGCAGACTATGGAAATTACACTTCGTTTCAACAATTGCTATAAGACACAACTATTTACATGAATAATAAAATAGGTTATTAGGTTCTTAGTTTGGGTTAATTAAGTGATTCGTGCATCTTTAAATTGAACGCAAATGTCAATCCATATAAAAAGATTCAAAATAGCGACAAAGGGATCGTTTTACAGGGAAATTTTGGAGTTTGTTTGAATAAAAATTGAATTTCAATGCATCTTTTACCATCTTTCCAAACGTAATTAATGGTTTCTGTAGTTATTAACCCCTCACGCTAATTTGTTCACTCTCCAGAATAACTCATGTAGGTCTCATGGAACCGTTCTATCAAGTCAGAAACATGATCTAAACGATGTTAGAAAGAGAGAACACCACGCTTTATATTCAATTATGAAAATTAATCACAAAATAATTCAAATGTACAGCTTTATGAAACCAAAGTTTTCGACCGCAATTTGAAAAAAATTAATGAAACTTTAGGAATTTTTTATTAATTATTTTTACATGTAACGACAGAAAAGTGAGTATACGATAACGTTTATTATACATTATAGATTACATTGTCTAATAAAACAATATGTGTTTATTTTTATTTATTTTTTCGTTTTAATTAGAAAAACACGTGAGGTGAACTATTTAAAAAAAAAAATATGTTTGCATTAAAAAAAATTATATTTACAACATATATTTATTTTGAATTCTAATATTTTAAAGCGCATTTCATCACCTTTCAAAAACAGTTTTTCGTTTTCGGATGCGTTGAGTAATATTTAATTTATTTTGATTTTATGATTAAAAATTTGAAAAAAATTTGACCTTCCGACAAAATATGCCCGAGGCCTGAAAGGTTAAGTTGAAATGAAGGGTAATTTCCATAATACAGACACATTAGATGAAACTATACGTGAAATCTCATTTAGATACTATTTAGATTAATCATTACGACGAATCGGTTTACATACATATGCTAACATCAAAAAATATGCTACGGATAAATTGAAGCTTTTACTAGCTTTTCTATGTATTGGAATTTCAATAAAATGATTTATTACATAACAAAAAATATAAGCGTAAACCACTAAAAAAATGCTTTTGCATGACTTAACTATGAAGTAATACAAGAAACAAGTTTTAAAAAATACCCCTTTATGGCTAAGACTATTTTTGAGGTTTTGTATGTTCTAACTTTTTTTCATTCTTGTAAAATTATGCAGAAAATAAATAAAAACCACTTTTCTCTTACTTGCCTCGTGCAAATTAGAAGCTCGATTTTAAAATTTTGAAGACATGAGAATCAAAATATTTCTAGCGTTTATATTCCTCTTATATATTATCCAGGAAATGCTCTTGTTTCACAACGTTTGTAACTAATGCACAGTGCATGGGAATATAGGTAATCCTTGGAGGTGCACTCATCTATTAATAAAACACACGACTTACAGAGATGCACGGAACTGAACGGAAGAATATTGCTTCAATTGACTGCAGATTTTTCATTCAAAACACCAAATACAAGACACAATAACTTTACCCATTAAAAACAATCAACTTACAAAACTACACTTCAATTATGACCAAAATAATTATACTGCCTGATGATGCCCCTTGCAAGGCTGTCTGAAACTTTGACTACATAATTAGGAAGCGCAACACGTCTTAACACTCTAAAAATCAATCACTTTTACTTGCCTATAACTCATATGTCTCGCTGTGAAGTTGTAGTTCATATTGTACATCGAAGCGCACATGATCGGCAAAGCAATCATCATATAAGTCAATCTCTGCGACTTGCCGAACTGTCCTATATCGAATAAGATGGTATCCAAATTAACCTGTTTCCCGCCCATTTTGCTATGATGTTGTGCACTTTTTTATTTGTTTATTTTGTATTGCTTTCGTAATGGTTGGCAAAATGTTAAATTCAGTGGAACTTCTGCGCGGAACAAAGTGCGACCTCTCGGCGCGGCGCGGAACTAAAACTAACTTGAGTTGTTGAACTCAGCTTTTCCCAGGCGCCATTTAAACCGCGACGCGGTTAAAGTTATAAATACTCGACATGTGCGTTCGGCTGATGATAAGCAGTTCGACCAGAGGAATAAGTGAGATAAACCCGGAATTAAGTGTTTTTCGCGTGACTGTAAATCTTACAAGTCATGTTGTTTGATAGATTGTATAAATATATACGGCGAAAGTCGTTCAAAATCAGAGATGCGATGACCCGAGACGTGATTTGTATATTTTTTCAGTATTCACACAGAATTGGTTGTTTTTTTTTTTGCTTACATATTATATCGACTGTACCTGGTACCCAGGAAAGCTAGGTAACTAAGCAGTGAAAATGTTTAATGGCTTGGAGGGTCTTCAACTGCTCACAAATCCTCATGATATTAACATTTGTAACTAATTGTCATGATGTTCCTCTTAACATTTATATCTAATTTCTCCTTTTCCATTAACGATTATAATTAAATCATCATCATCATCATCTTCATCCCCTTATCCTATTCTGGTCGGGGACCCATTGCATCGACAAGGCTCCTCAAGGTCCCTGTCTTGTGCTGACTGTTCGGCCTACGTCCATGGCAGTCTCATCCTATAATTAAATAGATATGATATTCCTCTTAATGTTTGTAACTAATTTATCACCACGTTCAACTTAAAGTTTATAACGAATTTCTCATGATATTCCTCTTAACACGTATAACTAATTTGTCATGATATTCCTATTAACATTTATAACTCATTACGCATGATATACATCTAATATTTATAACGAATTTATCATGATATTCTTGTTAACGTTTATTACGAACGTGTCAAGATATATCTCATAACGTTAATAACTAATTCGTCATGATATTTCTGTTAACGTTAATAACCAAATAGTAATGATATTCTTGTTAACATTTATAACTAATTTGTCGTGGTAACGTTTACAACCAATTCCACACGATATTCTAATAACTAATTCGTCACGATATTCCTCTTAACATTTGCAACTAATTTCTCATGATATTCCGCTTAAAGTTTAAAACTGATTGCACATGATAATCTTGTTAATGTTTAGAACTAATTTGTCATGGTATTTCTCTTAACATTTATAACGAATTTGTCAAGATATTTCCCTTAACCTTAATAACTAATTTGTCATGATATTCATCTTCACGTTGATAATCAATAAGTCATGATATTTATCTTAACGTGAATAACTAATTTGCTATGATATTCCTCTTTACGTTTAAAATGAATTTGCCATGATTTTCCTCTTAACGTTAATAACTAAATTCACGTGATATTTGAATTTGTTATGATATTCCTTTTAACGTTTATATATTTTTAATAACTTTACCGATTTTTTAAATCTCCCACAGTCCAAAATCATCGAATAAAAAAGAAAGGGAGCATTGGAAGTTCTGGGAAGGAAAATAGGATTATGGGCTATTTTAAAATTATATTTTTCATAGCTTTTAATGACTTTTTAAAGAGTTGACTTGATTCTGAGTTGGAATGGAACCTGTTGGTACATGTTGGTGCAATGGTACATATTGTGCCGTGTACATAGAAATAAATATTGTTGTGGAAAGGTATAAGGATAAATAATTCTGATCATCTTTTGAACATTTAGAATCGACCAACATTTTTTTACATCTGAGGTAAGATATTATATCACTTAAAAATCTCTTCTTCACATTAGTTCACTCGTTTCTAGCAATAAGTTATAACTAAACAGTAATAAAATTAAAGCCTTGACAACAAATTGTAATCTCACGGTTGTCGAGTGCAAATAACCCTGATGCAAATTTCCTTTACATGCATTTACAGACAATTGACCTCGGTGCACTATTGATTATAGGCAAATTATTAAAAGCAATAAAATTACGATTATACAACGCAAATATATTGTGTCCACCAATAAATAATAAGGCTGATTAAATCTGCACTCATAAAGTAGGTTATACTGATCATACTTTAACCGTATATGATCCTGCATCCTGCAAGTGAGGGCTCCTTCATTAAGGCAGTATTCTAGTCTAGAAAAAAAATCTTTTTTTTTTCTTCATATTTCCAAAGTTTAAATATTCAAAAATATCTCTTTAAAAGGATTTTTCGAAATTCGCATTATTTTAAAAGTTATAATCATTTTAATGTCGCGGTTTAGACGAAATCTAACCAAAATCTAAATAGAACAAAATTTTAAACTTATTTTTCTCCAAACCACTTTTTTCGAGACGGTTGACACGATATCTCAAGTTCTACTAAACCGATTTACTAGAAATTTGGTATACACTCTATACATTCCTTTATGGCGGGAGCTAGAACTATAATAAAATTTCAATTTTTACTGTTTTTAAAAAATTTGGAAAGTCAAGAAAACTGGTACAAAAACGACTTTTTTATTTCAGAGAGCCGCCATTTTGCGATTTTTTTTTTTACTTTTCCTTAGTTCGGGCCATAGCCGCATTTGTTTGGATAAAGAATTATTATTATTTTTTTTAGATTACTGGGAGGGTTGCAATTGTGTCAACCAGGGCCCGCCATTTTTTTGAGACCCCCACTTCAACACCCTGTAACTTTTTGAATTTTCAATTTTTTCGTTCGACTCTTTTTTTAACGGATTATTTAATGTTTAATAAATATTTCATAAAATAAAAGTTGGTAAAAATAGTATTGGTTTTTTTTTGTTGCATCTGAAAAACTCCTTCAATTCTTGCTACTAGACTAGAATACCCCCTTAACCCTCTTTCTTGGGATATAACAGGGTTGTTATTTTTAACCATTTTTTTAATTATTTTTTTTTTAAATTAGCTCCACACGAGAAGCCCTGAGGAAAAAAATTACCTTGGGACCTATGTCATCTTTGGGGATGCTGTGTGGTGGGCCTTTTTAAGGAAAGTAAGGAGAGGAAATTCTGGCAAGGAAAAAGGTATTAGGGGTTGATAGGAAACTATGGGTCAGTGTGTCCAGGAGAGACGATAGGGTCTAGAGTCAGGCTGGAGAGGACTTCCTTAACCAGTCTCTCCCAATCCGGCCCGCCGTGCAGTACAAATCTAACCCCATAAACCTCTTGGGGTGACCTATGGCAGAGGTGTTGGTTCATCCATTTTTGTTCTCAAATGCCAAGGACAACAAGCTTATCGGACTCAAGATGGGCGACTAACGTGTTCAATGCGTTATCGACGTGCTCGACTGAACTTCTTACGAACATCAACAAGAATTACGGAAGTTGAATATTTCTTGCATCAAGCCGTGCATCGGCAAAACGCACGCGAGAAAATGAGATATAATGAAACCTTACTTACTTACAGTACATACGAAGAGTCAAGCTGCGCCCATTGGCCGCTATGATTATGATCTTACTTTTCAAGGCTCCTATTGGTTGAGATTGTTTTGGTGAAGTTTTGCTTATACCGCGTGTGAACTGCTTTTATATATTTTTTTTTACAAATCGTTTTTCCAAGATTTTTCCCTGCAAGTTGTTTGAAATTCTAAATACCAACCGAAACCAACGGAACCCACAGAGTACATACTTATCTACGCCACTGAATAAGTAATGTAACTTTTTTAGCTGAAAACGTCTTATCTTTATACCTAAATAATAAATCAATAAAAGTAAGCAGGCAATTAGATTACCAATTTTGTGATATCTTTAAATTACTAGTTAATCCCTTAAGGTGATCCACTGGTCCTGGAGAAATTTGACAACGGAATCCACGCCTCTTTATCGGAGGAATTTAAAAACTCTTGAAAAAAAGTTTTTGGAAAGGTTGGAGACCTATATGAGAGTTGTTTTTCATAGGTATACGTATATGAGTTTATTGTAAAAGCCTATAAAAATATTAACTCATTTTTTATGCATTGTTTATTATAATAAGAAAAGAAATTTTAAATCGATTGCACGGAACCAAGCGATGTAGAGTCTAGAGACGTCCCCACACCTCCGAATCTGGGAGGCGACAAAAAGACGCGCTATCTGCAGATGGCATAAGGATGAAATTCGCGGTTGGGTAACACTTCTTTTAATTCACTGGAAAAAAATATCGCCTAAAATATGTTTTATTTTATTTCCTGAGATTCAGGCACAAAAATCAAAATGTTTTCGGATTATTTTGTAAAAAACATAATTTGCCACATTTTATAATGAAACTTTATCTAAAAATGAATTCATTAGTAGGAGTTTTGTCACTTAGGCCTGTTACTTTATTTTTTTCCAGACTTACTAAAAAATTAATCGATTATTTTCAAGGCCAAGATTCTCTTCGCAGTATTTAATTAAAACATCTTTAATATTTCTAAGCGATCAAATTTTCAAACCAAAACACACGATTTTGCATTATTTCGCTTGGCTTCATCTTAAGGGGTTATATACAGTCAGGAGGCTCAAAAAAAGGGATTTTTCAAGAATTTTTCCTGAGAAGACTTTTATTAAACTAAAAATTTGTACACATATAACGGTAACTTTTAACAGTATTTTAAGATTTTTTTTTGTAAAAATAATAATTTTGAAAGCAACTATAGCTGATCTCCAGAAACTCCGCTCAAAAAAGGCATCTTGCGGTGACCATCATATCTCTGGACTGGATCATTTAAAATGAAAAACCAAAGGAATTTCGTTATAATAACAAATATTCCTCTAATTAATCGATGGACAGAGCAATAATTTTTTTTGAGAAAATGGCGACTTTTAAAAAAAAATCGATTTTTCTGCGTTTTCTGCGTTTAGCTTTGGTGTTACCGTCAATTACCGGATACCAAGTGTCCGCAGAAAACCAATGCGAAGTATATTGTAATACCATTTGGTCATCCAACGCAATTCGTCATAAGATGGCGCCAATTCCGTCAGCAGCTCGCATGGGAAAGTGCCCAACGCTAGTGTAAATATTACGATTTATTGAATTTGCAGTTACTTCGTACTTTGTACCGGTGACTAGCGATCACTAGTTGACAATGGATTCGAGGGACAAGCTACTTTGGAACCAGTTCCTACGCCATTACCTGTCTCGGCTTCTTTCTACTTTCTACCGGTGAATAAGGATTACTAGATGACAGTAGTTTCGAGGAACAGGTTTATTGGAACCAGTTCCACGCCGGATTACGGAGACAAGTGAAATCTACAACTATTCTAAAGTATATTCTGGCAACACGGTATTGCTTCCAAGTACATAAGCACACATTTCACCACTAACAAGTAGGTACACAATTGCACATCTGCTCTGATGATGGACACGCTGTCCGAAATGTTGGCTAAAGAAGGAGGTAGCGCAACACGGCATAACACCCCAAAAACAAATAACGAAAACACTTTTGGCTGTGAAAAACTGATCATACTAATATCTCATCGAAACTTGTTCCAGTCGCAAATAGCAGTGCGCGGGGACCGAAATCGTTAATTTCCGGTAGTTCGGTGTTGGAGCGTTGGATAACAAATTGTACTAATTGTAGATGAAAAAGTGGAAACAATATCTTTGCTTCTCATATAATTATAATCACCTATTATAGACACCTAAAATTCAAAAAATTAAGGTAGATTTCATTGAATCGTAGTTACAGACCTCTGTCACAAATGAAATTAGTTCTTTTAATAATGTTTTAAATTAAGGAAACAAACCGAATGATGATGTCTGCTTCTTTTATTATTAAATTAAGTAACAAAAGTATAAAAATTTAATACAGCTTCTTCCATTAAAATTAAGTTTCTTGTTGCTTAAGAGGAAACTCGGGCGGCGTTTTGTCCATACAAACGTGTACCCCTATTCCTCTCTGGATTTTGATGCTAGTGGAAACATTTTTAATGTAATTTTTTTAATACATTAGATCCACACAAGAAGCCCCAGGGAAAATATTTTTCCTCAGTGCCTATGTTATCTTTGGGGATGCTGTATGTAGGGTCTTGTTACGAAAGGAAAGAGGAAGTTCTGGAAAGGAAAAAAGCATGAGGGGTAGGTAGGAATCAGGGGGTCGGTGAGTTCTGGAATGTTGGACGTATGAATCCATTCATCCCACTGCGGTGCAAGGCTATTTTTCGTGAGAGTCCTGCTGGAGAGATCAAAAGTATCCTTCAAACATTCCCTCCCGATCCAGTCTGCGACCATGAAGTCATCAAACTTAGCGAATCACTTGGGATGACCTACTAGAAATCTTTGGTCATCCAACAAATGGTTACTGGGGTGGCGGTACCCACACCTCATTTCCACGTATATATAAACCACTGGCATTTACTTAAGTTTTGCTTTTTTTGATAAGATACTTCTTGTAGGATTTAGGACTCTCCTAAAATGCTTTAAATTGGCTGCTTTGAACGCCATCAATGGAAGTTCAGTATTCAAATTAAGCAATACATTAAAAAAAACAAAACGTCAATATTTAGAATATTATCTCTTAATACAGTTGGCGAAAAAATCTTAAAAATCGGTTCAGTTTTGGAGGAGGAGAGAGGGAAATACAAAACGTCGATTTTAACAATTTTACTTAGGTACGTTTTACTACCTGATGTGCAGTTGTCCCCTTCCTTGAGCATTCGGGGGGTATCAGTGATAGTGACAACTAAAGATTTGCAAATTTCTCGGCGCCCACGTTTCCATCTCTATTAAGTATAATAAATTTAATATAAATTTACACAAATTTAATATAAATCACTGATTTTTTAGAAAAACATTTAAGTAATCCTTAAAAATAGCATTGTTAATTTTTCACTATAATTATGTAAGTATCTCTTCAAGCTTCTGCATTTGGCTCTTTTCTTTTGGCGATATTCTCCGCTTCTTCAATGGTGTCTGGTAATTTAATGTTCAGGGTCTCCGGGGAGGTCAGCATCAGGACTCCGGACACTATGGAGAGACCTCCGAAGAGGAACGACGCTAGACCAGGCATGAACTCCTCCTGTGACAGAAATAAAATTCATGCCATATCAATTTAAAAAAAAAAAAATTGAAAATTTAAAGTGTTTGCTCAATAATGGTAATGCCATCAAAAATTCTAACTTTGGTTGTGTGTCTGTCTGTAACTCTGGTTCAATGAACTCTAGATCTAGGATATGCTTTCAAGTGTCGTTTTCAAAATTGGAACTAGCCCCCTGGCACGGTCGATCGATAAGGATTGATTGGATAACTTTCGGAAAGTTCTTATCGTTCTCTAGGACAACTGCAGATCGCTAATGCACAAACAACAGTTGACGTCGAATATGTTAAGCACACTTAGTCATTGTGAACTGTTACTTATTTGTTGGCGATCTGCAGTCATTTTTTTATGTGAATACCTCACAAGAGTCCTAGCTGCTCCCGTCTGAAGCCAGTGAGACTATGGCATTCCCAATTGGGGTACGTTGTGAGGTAGTGGGATGGGGAAGAAGATGGAAAAAGAGGAAGATGGGGCTATTCAGTTCTAGTCACTAAACAAGGCTAAAACCATTTCAAGTTACGTTTCAATTCTGAATGGTGGTATTACTCCATGGCAAAACTAAGAGCATCTTCCACCCTGGAATGTGCCACAAATGTACTAGATATTAATTTTTTGTAATTAATTGTGAAATAACACAAATTAATCAAATAAAATTTATTTGCACACGCCGGGATTCGATCCCGCGACCTTCAGATTGCGAGTAATGAGCCTTACTCCTAGAGGGCATCATGCTACGACAAACAACGAGAAGTTACCCGTTATCGTATCAATCCTTATCGATCGACTGTGCCAGGGAGTCTGGTTGTAATAAAGCGATAAATCGGTAAAATATCTACCTATCGTATTTAAATAAAATATTTTTTGAACCATATATATATATATTATAAACATATCTTTAATACTAAAACTAAAGAAATAATTATTATATCAAATATAATTGATTTGTTCATTGACAAATTCTACACGAATAATATTGCATAATGCAAAATAATAAAATAATATTGCATAATGTACACCACAAAATTTCATTAAAAACTTTTAACTTGGTGTGTCTCTTATAAAAAAAAGTAAGTGGACGTACAATTAGAGGAGCTTGAGGTGCCACAATCGATCCAATCCTTCCAACCATGGAGCAAATTCCAAGCAAGGAATGACGCAGGCAGGTTGGGAACAATTCAGAGGTATACACGTAAAGGGAGCTGTATGCCACGGTGATGAAATACTTCCCCAGAAGGTAGGTTATCAACAAGATCACTTTGGAATCTGAAAAAGGCAAACAAATTTATAAAATAGATGTTTTATAGATAATTTTTAAGAAATCCAATGACAATCAAAAGGACCAGAAAAAAAACCAGATATATCTTTTTTTGATAACATTGAAAATTAATCAGACCAAAATCATGCCCAAAATTTTTACGTAACGAAGTCGGAAGACATCCCCAGACACCACCTAGGGGCCATCCATAAATTACGTCACACCTTAAAGGGGGGGGGGAGTAGAGAAGTGTGACTAGGGGTATGGAGGGGTCATCAGCTCTGTAACGTCACATGTAAAAATCTGAATTTTGATTATCTTAGACGTAAAATTGCAAAATATGTGACGTCACATAAGGGGGAAGGGGGTCGATATATCGGGGGGGGGAAATGGCACGATATGTGACGGGGGGGGGGGGGTCAAAAAATTATGATATTCGTGTGACGTAATTTATGGATGGCCCCCTAGCGGTGATTTGATATTGATCCACCTTTTAATTTATGTGGTTCCCTCAAGGGGACAAAACTTAAAACAATGTTAATAATGGTTGTGTCACAGAATTTGAACAATTCATCATAATTCAAAATTAAAATTCAAGTTTTGTGAAATTTCTATTTGAGTTTTTTATTTATTTATTTAAAATTTACGGCACAAAGTGCCATTTACAAGCTTGTGTATATTTAATTACAGTCGTAGTACATTATACAGGCATTAAAAATAAACAATAATATCAAAAACTCATTATGTAGTGACCTCGTTAACGTATAATTGGCTGAAATGTTCGATCAGTACAACCTTATATTTCAGTATGGAAATATTAAAAATATCAGCCACATTGGCATAAAAATTTCCAATGGTGTGTAATCTATTTACAACTGAATTGGAGCCTGATACCGACTTGTAGTTGTCACAATAAAACAAACTAGGGGACCTTGATCTTATTGTAGGTATATGAAAGTGAATCAACTTTAATATATCAGGGCTATCCAACTGATAGTTAACGATTTTATACAAAAATATCAGATCAAAAATTTTTCTTCTGTCACTTATTATTGCGTCATGTAATTACATCATACGTTGAACAGGACTTTCACATAACTTGAATTTTAACATTGATGAAATGTACAAATTTTATGAAACAACTCTTCCTTAAGGTTTTGCAAGGTCCAGTTATTTTTATATGTGAAAATTGCTTCGCTTTCCTAAAGTACTGACATACTGTTCTGTTAAAATATTGGACGATGTCTACGAAAGGCGACATAACTTGAAAAATCAAAAAAAATCTAGAAAATAAAGACAATGAATACATTTTTTTCTCACCCTTCGGTAAAAGCGGAAAGGATATGCAAGCAATACCACTTGCTAAGAATGCACAGAAAATTGTGTATTTTCTCCCCACTCTATCCAGCAACAAGAATACAGTGCAGTAAGCTGGAACCTCCACCAAACTAACCAGTATATAGTTCAAGTAGATGTTTCCAGTCAGAGAAACAGCATTGATACTTAAACCATAGTACACAAAAGTACACGTAACCCACCAAATTGAACAAGTCAACAATCTTATTACAATCACTCTAGATTTAAATGCGTCTTTAATTGAAGAAGGTTTTACTTCTTCTTCTTCTTTCAGTGGTTTAATTTCTATTACTTCTTTCAATGGTTTCATTTCTACATCAGTTTCCATTCCTCCATTTGAGTAAAGACTATTCATGGATTTCTCTGACAGAGTTACTCCGTTAATTTTTGCAGCTTTTTTCAAGATTGCTGCAGCTTCCTCGTTTTTCTCCTTGCTGATGAGCCACCTTACGCTCTCTTCGATCAGCCAGAAGTAGGAGATGAAGAGGAGGGAGGGGGTGTAGATGACCCGGAGCAGATTTCTCCAGTAGGAAACGGACCAAGCTATACGCCCTAGTAGCATGGCACCACTACTATAGAACGTGTGGATTATGGCTGCACCCAATACTCGACGTGTTGGACCCACAAGCTCCATACCTGAAAGCAATTAGAAAATTAGTGTTTACCAAAAAATACGCTAAAACGGGTTCTCACGAATCATTACAGAAATTATAATTTTTTCCCTCGGTCGTTCCGTTTCTATCTGAGGCGTCCCCGACAAACCTTTTATTCGCTCGCGCATCATAATATCTAATTTTTATTGACACTCCATTCTTCTTCCATCCGCTCGATATATTCATATAGACCAAATGTCCCCAATTTTTTTTTTATGCTTTCATCAGTTGGACATTATTTTCCAGGTTCTACATCCATAAGACAATTTCACAACAAATGTAGGTTCGCAATTCGATTTCAATTTTACTGCCATACATATTTTTGTTCTTTAGGTACCTGCCAGTTTCATGCTTCTACTGTCTGTCCTAAGATGGTCCAGCAATCACCTTTCTTACACTATCATCGTCAACCTTACCGTCTTTCGCAAATATATTCCGAAACAGGCGCACAGGCTTTATGATAATTAAAAAAAGGTTTATACCAAGGATAAAGGCAGAGCTAAAGACCCCAGAACCAAAAGCCGGCTCCAAGAACTCGAAGATCACGAACATGGTGTACGAGGTGGAAAAAGACCGAAGCAATCCGAAGACTCCGGCAAAGAAAGCAGAAGACACCAGAGCCACCCTTCTTCCATATTTGTCGGAGACATAAGCCACCAAGGGAAGTGCACAGAGCAGACCAATACTGTGGATGGTGCCAACGAGGGTTCTTTTCCAGCTTTGACATTGGATTCCAAGCTGGAAAAAAGAAAAATATTGATAAGCTTCGAACTAAGAAGTTGTGTGATGTTGACTTTAACAAAAAGGAAACAAAGTTTAGAAAGTTTCCACAAACAGATATACTGGCAAGTGGCAAGAATGACTCTAACCTAAAAAATAAAGGTTTATGATGTTGTCATTCAAGTCAATTTCGTTCATCAAATTACACGATTGACTTTGAAAAATCTCTCATTACATTTGTAGTCTTTGGATGCTAAATGGAATTTTTTGTATGGAGTAAAAACGGAGGAAAACGCAACAGGCAAGTTCTCAAGGGTTTCGTTTTAAAATCATGTTTAAATGCAGCAATATCAGGACTCAGATTTCAAACACTCACTTGTACCCAGATTAAGTTAGTAATAGATACGCAGATGTGGCAGATCTATTTAACTGCGTGGAACGTAGGTACAAGGAGGCTATATTATCATATCTTTTCCATCACTATTTGTTTTCAATTACTAATTTAACGTAAGTCTATTTATATGTTATGTATGTCTCTTTTATATCCTCCCAGAGTTTGTTTATTTTATGCTTTCTGATGTCATTGTACGATCAAAATGCTTTCTGATGTCATTGTACGATCAAATGCCGTACTTAATTGTTATTTTTTAAGAATATATCCAATATTTTCTTTGGCTAATTATTGTTTAAGGTATATTTACACCATTGTTATTAAAAAAAAAAAGTCATCAAAAAGTTGTCAAAACAAACCATTTTCTACCAATACTACACTCACTGAAGTACTGGTAAAATACACACACCGTTTCCTCATGAACTTGCATCAGATTTCACTCAAATGTTGTACCTAGTGGCGCTGGTTCCAATGATGACTTTCAACACCATTATTTTAAATTAAAACGTTTTTATTTACCTCTTTGACCATGGACTCTCCCACCCCAAACACCCATTCCTCGCAGTCCAACACCGTATCCTGATTGAAGGATTCTGGACTACAGGAGCCAAGCAGCCCTTCATCTCCGGAGATCGCCAAGGAGGATGTGTTGGATGGACCATAGCGGGAACATCTCCTGGGACTATCACTATTGGGCATGGCATGGTGGAGCCAGTCCCCGTTCAAAGACGCGTTCTGGAGATCACATTGTGGGATGAAACATCTGAGATAAATAAAATAACTTGCTTTAGTCACATACAAAAATTGGTTTTTGTGTTACGCAATCTAGTATTTAATATTATCTGGTATTTTAATTAGTAATGATAATGAGTGTGTCCTGTTAAAGATAACATATATCCTGTGTTAACAATTATAACTGTTGACCAATATTTTAAATGTTATTGCTATTGTTTGAGGAGTTCATTGGCAAAGGGGCGAGAGCTGCTCAGGAACCAGTTCACGTTCAACAGAAAATCAGGTCAACAAGCCAGGTCTCTTCCGACCGTGAACTTGAACATTTGCTTGAACATTACTATAAACATTTTTGATTTTTGAAACATGGTTGAAAGACTGGAGTGAAGTGGGCGTGACCAAACACAATTTGGCTAGTGGTCTCTGGTAAGGACCTATCCACGAGTACGCACCGAACATTTGACGAAATTCTCGAAATTCGACCAAAATTGTAATGTTTTTTTTATTATTTAATGTATTTTTAGGCATTATTTAAAAAAAATATTAGCATTCTGCACTTCTTCTCTATATAAACTATAAGTGTGTGAGATTTCGTACTCCTTCGTCCGCGCAATTTTCGTAAAAAGGGGTACAAAGTTTTTGCTTCACGTATTAATATACTGATGATGATACTGATGATTTTAGATGTTACATGTAAGTATCAGGGAGAAACCTCAGATTTCAAATTAGACTGTACCACCTACCTCGAAATTTTATTAGGCATTTATTTATCAGGAATTAAGAATAGAATACCGATTTGAATTGGTCAATTTCTTCCGTGTTTCTGAAACCAATTTTGAAAAACTGGGCTTAATTATACTACACGCGCAAGAAAAAGTTCACAATTGGCTTTACATTTATATTTCTGGCTAAATTTTCCATTTAAAAATTCCAAAGCAGCAAGTATTGTCATAAATTGTTACATAGGTTTATAGGCCCTCTATATATGAATTAATAGACTTTATTTATAGCTTAGTTCACGATAAAAATAATCATCAATTACGACAGTATTTATTTACAATGAATTAAATTCATAATTATTAGGCTCGCGCAGTTGACATAGCCCCAATGTTCGATTTATCATTCTCCGTGACCGATCGCTTTGCGCGGCTGCTGTAAAAAAGTAAACTAATCCCCCCCCGCCTGCCTTCCAGCTTCACCCGGGAGGGGAATGTTTTCCATCGGCCATGGAAAGCTTAAACAAACATCTGCGATTAACAATTGTTCAAAGCTACGCCACCAATGTAAGCGTGATGTTCAAGCGAAAGTTCAATCAAATGTTCATAGCGGAGGTCGCTGGAGACAGGGCTTTAAATTAAACATATTTAGTCGATGACAAGTTAACGACATTATCGATGTGTTCATAATATCTCCACATGCTATATTACTTGACGACACAAAAATGCATTTTAAGCAGCCCTCAGTTTGCACAGCCCTATCCGGCCCGTTTCATACAAATCTTAAATTTGCATTTGAGATCAAAATACCCAACCAAACTGAAAAAATATTTTCGTTATCAAAAAGTATATCAAATATCTAGTACGGATGTGAGCTACTTTATATATTTTTGCTTTAAATCATATGACATAGGCCATTAAAGATTTTAGCGTTTCATGGTTTTAGAGGCAACTTGGGCAATTATTTGTGAGTAAAAGAAAAATAATAAAAAAATAATTTTATTATATTTATCACAAAATATAAAGAAATATAAAATAAAAAATAAAACTCAAGAAAAAATCATTTTGATGGGTGTAAATTTAAAATACAAATTACCTATTTACGGTGGAACAAAAATTTGTCGTTTATACATTAAAATTACTACCAAAAAAAGCATTTTTAACAATGTTTTATTTTTTATTCTATTTTTCATTGTATTTGTAAAATAGAGTAAAATTATTTTTTTAATGTTTTTCATTTACTCACAAATAATTGCCCAAGTTGCCTCTAAAACCACGAAACGCTAAAATCTTTAATGGCCT
This sequence comes from Glyphotaelius pellucidus, assembly GCA_936435175.1. Classification (NCBI taxonomy): domain Eukaryota; kingdom Metazoa; phylum Arthropoda; class Insecta; order Trichoptera; family Limnephilidae; genus Glyphotaelius; species Glyphotaelius pellucidus. The sequence continues at coordinate 7,779,401 of OW386550.1, forward strand.
ATGTCATATAATTTAATTAAATTATAATTTAATAAAAAATATTATAATTTAAAGCAAAAATAAATAAAGTAATTCACATCCGTACTAGATATACGATATACCTTTTGATTACCAAAATAATTTTTCAGTTTTATTGGGTATTTTGATCTCAAATTCAAATTTAAGATTTGTATGAAACGGGCCGAAATGGGCCGCGCATACGTTCCTTTTAACATGTTATCATAATACGCAACCATCGACATCGGGCAGAAATTTTCTCCCAATCTGAAAAAAGCTTCAAGCATGTTCGGTACATTGCATGTAGTTTTACCCGTTTCGTGTGTACATTTGTAATTCAAAGCGTGTTTGAGAAAGAGATACATATAGTTAGTGGGATAGAAAGGGAAAGGGAATATCGTACGATAACATCGTACGATTTTCTGTACATAAATGAAGAACGAACATTTTGTGTGTATAGCGCATCGTCTGAGAGAATCAGGGGAGGTCAATCACGTTTAAATATTATAAAGTAGATATTAGGAAATAGTTTTTTTATTATTATAAATACCTATGACGGCCGGCGTAGTCCAGCGGTAAGGCTATTGACTCGCAATCCGAAGGTCGCGCGATCGAATCCCGGCGTGGCAAATAAAATTTATTTGATTAATTTGTGTCATTCCACAATTAATTAATTTAAAATAATTTATATCTATAGTATATTTGCGGCACGTTCCAGAATGGAAGATACTCTCAGTATCGCCCCGGTGTAAGACCACCAATCAGAATTGAAACGTTGCTTGGAATGGCTTTAGCCGTGTTTGGTGACCAGATCTGAATAGCCAGGTACTTCATCTTCCCCATCTCCGTCCACTCCCCAGTACCTTCAGCCTCACAACATATCCCAATTGGGGATGCCATAGTCTCACCGGCTCCAGACGGGAGCAGTTGGGACTATTGTGCGGTATTAATAAGTCGGGCTAGTTCGAGTTGTGGAATCTGCAATTCACGAAATGTTGCGAGGAAGGAGATGGGGAAGACGGAGGTCGGTAAGTACCTGACTATTCACCTATTCTGGGGTCCTGGCATGGGTGATCGAGAAGTATTTTTAGGATAACTTTCAGTTACTCATCGTTTCCTTGAACAACTGCAGATCGCTAATATAAAAAAATCGCAAATATGTTGACGTCAAAAATATTAAGAATTTTGTGCGATAGAATAAAACCGAAAAATGATTAAATCAGCCAAAAACATCAGATAAACATTCCCAAGTTACGAATAACCTGACAATATTTGAAAATCTTCTACCACCACCACAGTAAGTTGTTGTTGAAGAAGAAGTTGCTTGTGTCGTGATGGAGGACTTGGCCAGCAGAGGAATCAAACATGCGACGATCAACGTCTAATAAAAGCAATATCTACTTACAAGACCAACTCAATGTTAAAAATAAGCTGCGTTAAATTGTTTCAAAACAAATTACTTTCCTATCAAATGAAGCATCCTCTAAAATTTGTACACAAATAAAAAATGTTCATATTTACTTAAAAATATATATATTAAATGATATTATGATCAATTTATACAAATCTTTAAGATGCACACTTCTTTTTTCATTAATTAAACAACATCAAAATTCCCAGATTCCTAGACTTCACACACAGTCTTGGAAATAAATTTTTTGATCTGGGAGATATATTTCATCTTAAAACCAATTAATATAAATGTTGTTTTTGCCAATATCTTTATTTATCCAGACACAAAAAGACGTTATACCTCCTGCTATTTTTGTTTTGTTGAATACTTATTTAAGTTTCGTAGTCTGTGTTCACATAATTACAGATTTTTTTTTATTTTATGCTTTTGTTGTTAGATTTTTTCATAATATTACATTTTCTTTGTTGTTCTAATTTTTTAAGTTACGCCTTGTATCACTGTTATTTACATTAACAGTGATACAAGGCGTGAACTGACTGAACAAGGAGTTAAATTACGTTTCTAAAGAAGAAAAAAAAAAACAAATATTAATTTTGATTGACTTCGACTAGAAAAATAACTGCACAACGTTATGAAAATCATAATAAAATATTTTTCAAGTAGCATTTTTACTAATAAATTATAATAATTTGACACCAGTTTCTATTCAATGTTTTAATAAAACGTAATAGAAAAAAATCAATCAAGTCTGAAATATTTGTATGTTGTAAGATTGTAAATTTTTGTATACTTATAAGCATGATCATCATATAATCTAAAGGTTGAAGACCCCTGCAAAACCGTTATCACAAAAATAGGGTATCACACGGTCACACCCACTCATTAGAACGGAATGTACGTCAGAATGGTTTGTAAGTCCTACATATTTATTGGTGACCGGACCTTGCAGAACATGCAACTTTAAAATTTAAAAAGTCATTAAAAGTGATGAAAAAAATTTATTAAAAATATTGGTTAGATAGATTACGTTAGGTTAGGTTAGGTTATTTTTTAATTGGCGTTGAAATTGCATGATTCTGAGTTGCCTTGGAACCCACATTATTATTATTATTACTATAACTATTATTATTTTCAGCTTCAAAATAAATAAACAAATCTTAGAAAAATTTAAAAAAAATCATGCTCCATTTAACAAAAATGTTTCCCTTTTTTATTATTTACTAGCGATTTCCCGGCATGCGTTGCAATGCCATATTCATAGAAATAAATTGTTTCTCCCTGCATGTCCTTTGTCGTGCGTCCCCGTCCCCTTCCGCGACCCCATCCACCCTCCCCGCCTTCTCTCTCCCCTCTCCCGCTTCCCCGTCCCGCCAACCCCCCTCACGCGTTCCATATATTCAGTCCCGGTATATTCAGTTTTCAAACAACTCTCATGCCACTTGTGATAATTTTTTTTATTCAAATTTTAATTTTTCATATATGTATTAAAAATATTCATTTTTGTATATTATAAGAACAATCGATCAAATTAATCTAACATAGGTACCTATTTAAAATATCTATGATTCTTGATTCGATTCAAAGTATGAGGCGAGTACTTCAAATAAATTCATAAATGTAAAGAGTTTCGAAAATTGAGTTTTGATTTAACAATCATTGTTTAGCAAAATGTCATTCTCCAATTTTGACATTTTTAACAGTTTCGCAAGAGTTTTTGTAATGATTAAAAAACTTTTCAGATGTGCTGTTATGTAGTTGTAATAATCCAGAAATCTTCGCGGCGATTTTAAGAAGGTATTTTGAAAGTTTCAAACATTTCCTATGCTTAATATAGCAATACATAGATATCTCATATCTTCAAGCAAGCACATTTTGATTTTTATGTATAAATTTATTGTTTTTGACCGGTTAGCTTGTATAAACGAAAAGATGCGTGGAATATGTAAATAAACTGAAAGATTTGAGATTGCAAACAGGCCATTTAATATGGGTTGCGGATATGGGTACCGCCGCCCCGGTAACCATTTATTGGATAACCAATACCCCTGACGTAGGCCACTCCAAGTGGTCGACAACATTTGATGACTTAGCAGGGGTGCCCGGGTTCACGGGGTGAGGTTTGTCTAGGTCTTGGCGGCGGATGCTTTTGCCCACCTACCGCGTGGCGGGCCGGATCGGGAGAGACTGGTTGAAGGAAACCTTTTGACTCTCTCAACCCATGCCTTGTACAGGAGGGATGGATTCATACGATCGTCACTCCTGAACACATTGACCTCCAGATTCCTACCTACCCCTCATAACTTTTTCCTTCATAGAACTTCCTCTCGTTCCTTTCCCTAAAAAGACCCTCCACACAGCTTCCACAAAGAAGATATAAGCCCTGAGGGAATTTTTGTTCCTCAGTCATGTCATCTTCTATGTCATCTTTGGGGATGCTGTGTGGAGGGTCTATTTAAAGATTTATTGTGAAGATTTATCTTAACCTTATGAAAGACAGTTGAAGTTTGAAGTCCACTGCTTTTGCCTCAGTGCCTTATCGACAACTGGGAAGATACGGGTGAACATCAACGGTGTATTTTTTTAACCTTTTGTCCGTTATCTTATTTTGTTGGTGTTATAACATTACTAATGTAGCATGAACCCGTGAAAATCACTATATTTAAAAAAAACGTGAAAAATAAATATTTTTTTTAAATTCTACGGGCGAGAATCGATCCCCGATCATCTGCTTAGTAGGTAACTATGCTGACAATTATGTCAATAACTAGTACAAGAACCGCAGCATAAATTCAATTCAAATTCAAAACCAGAATTAACTAGTTTTCGACCAAAACAGGACTTTCTACCAAAACCGAAACCGAATCTTCGGTATCTATCTCAGTTTTGGCCGAAACCGAAACCGAAACCTTTTTAGATATGTTAAAAATCTATTGTTTACTGAAATTCGGCTTATTTTTTACACTTATACAGACAGTAAACACGACGTGTTAAATGAAATAATGCACAATAATAATTATTGAAATGTATGTGATTTTTTTTTGTATAACTGCTTTAAAACAAACAAAAATTAACAAAACACGTTAACCATTTCTTGGAAATTTTTTTTTTCAATAATCTATACTTACATTATAAAGAAGGACCTCATGGATTGAGTATTTCAATTTTAATTGCGTTTACAATCACAACATTCTTATTACACGTGTTAAATGAAATAAAAAAAAAAATAATTGAAATTATTTTTTTTGATATTACTGCTATAAAACAAAGAAAAATTATAAAAATTAACAAACATATTAGTTAACTACTTCATACTAAAGGAAGGACCTCTTTAATTGAGTATTTTAACCAGCCGAAGAACTCAGCTGATGATGGCGGGTGACACACGAGCCACGAAGTCACTCGAAGTCAGCCGAACGAAGCGCGATAATTCACGAACGCAGAGTTTCGGTGCGGCCGAAGGTTCGGCAGATTTTCTGCCGAAACTAATGACGAAACTAGATTTTTTGCCGAAACTTGCCGAAACTGAAATCGAACCTTCGGTCGGTCATTAGAATTAATACGTCGATATTTATTTTTTACGTTAACTCCTCTCAGGGCATCTTTCCTATGTCATCTTTGGGTGCTGTATGGAGGGTATTTTGAGGAAAGAAATGAGAAGAAGTTGTGGGAAGGAAAAATATGTGAGGGGTGTGTAGGAATCTGGGGGTCCATGAATCCATCCCACCCACCGCAAAAGGTTTCCTCCAACCATTCTCTCCCGATCCGGCCTGCCACGCAGCTGTCGGGCAGATGCATACACAGCCAAGGCCCGAAAAAACCTCACCCCATGAAACCGGGCACCTCTGCTAAGACACAAACAGAGGCAGAGATGTCGGTTATCCAATAAACGGTTCACCCAAATCACAACACGAGTCATGCAGATTTAAGTTATTAATTCTCCACCAAAAAAAAAACAGACATTATTTTCTTTGTTGTAACTTTCGATTATCTACTAATTTGGGAAAAATGTTTTTAATATTTTTTTTTTTTGATAAACCCACTCAAGATAAAAATTCATTGAAACCTACGGCTAGACTGTAATATTCACAGAATATTATATAGCACCGTGTCATATCATGTCATCGATAAATATAAGTAGATAGTAAATTTACGATAAATAATATCCACGCCACCATGGCAATGTCATGTAGTTATAGTGATTTCCCCGTGATCCTTATAATACGGTTACATGACGAAATAATGGTTCCATGACAACAAAGTGGCATTTCAACAACACTTTGAAAAGTCATTATAAGTGATGAAAAAAATAATCTAATAATCAATTAAATTTAATAATTTTTTTATTAAGTTCTGCAAGTATTTTAATTTTTAGTATTGTGACAGCTGAATTGCAATGCTGTTTTCATACTGTGGTTGGACCACTTTGAGACGACTTATTTATGAGATTCTAAATTTCAATTTTGAAGGTGCCTAAATTTATTTATTACTGGTCAAACCTATTATTGGCTGCTTTTATAATTCCTACAGCAACGGCACGGCTCGCTGCATCTCATTTCTTTAATACGAGTAAGAGAGATGCAAGAAAATTGTAACTTTTTTAGTAAGCAGACATACGTGCATTGTTTGTCTCACTATTATTTAATATATAAGAAAGAGCTGCAGCATTGTTGTGATGAGCAATGTACGTTTATTGCCTTTTTGTTCCGCGGTTAGTGAGAAAATAATTGTGGGATACTTTGAAATGATAATATGTTCTTAATGTTAAATAATTATGTGACTGCTATTGACTTATATAAATGTGTTATATTGTTCAGGTTTTGTAAACATACTAAGAAGTGGGGAATAAATTATTTTCCTTACTTTATTAGTTACTGTTATATTAGGGTCATTCTCCTCTGTCACACCTCTGCCATATGAATTTTTAATTTTTTCGTTTGACTTTTTTTAATGTTTTCTTGAATGTTTAATAAATATTTGGTAAAATAATGGCTACAAAGTTATCATTGGTTTTTTATTTTTGCACCTGAAAAAACATCTACAATTCATGCTTCTAGACTAGAATACTCCCTTAATGGGGACTATATCTTATAACTTATAATTTAAAGCAAAAATAAAAAAGTAGCTCACATCCGTACTAGATAGTATTTTGATCTCAAACCCAAAATTAAGATTTGTATGAAACGGACAGATGTGGGCCACGCAAGTAAAGGATTCTTGCTTAATTTATTATTACGTTCCTCCAAAAGTAGTACAGGATTTAAAGGCTTCCAGTTTTATTATTGGTTCTAAAAGCAAAATTTAAACTACATTTTTCAATTTCTTTTACAATTTTTACAGTTATGGCCGAGAAATTGGAGTCTTGCAATTTTTTTATTTTTTTTATTAAGTACCGGATACATTAAATTTTATTTTTATTTTTCTTGTCTTTATTATTTTTTCAATGTTATTTGCCTCGTAGGCGTTAATATTAGCGATTGTTTTAATTGTTTCCTTTCTCTAACGTACGCTTTATAGTCTAAGGTCTAATGGAATGTTAACAAGTCTACGTACCATTGATAGTAGGCTGATAATTTATGGTACCAAGGGTGACTTAAGTTTGCATTTATTGTTGTGTCTGTAAAAATTGGTTTTCTAAATATTAGGAGGAAGAGAGGGAGGAATTATTGGGAGAAAGAGGAACGGCTGTAGCCAAAATACCCAAAATAACACTGAATAAATATTTTTTTAGTCAAAAGTTAAATTAAATAACTGATTGTAGGCAATTAGGATTCAATTTTGTTTCATTTAGAGGTAACTTTGGATTTTTTTTGTTGTGAGTTCATTATATTTATAAATAAATGTATCTCATGTTATCTACTTGCGCTAATAAAATGAAAAATAAAATAAAACATGGCATAAAGTGCGTTTTTAGGGTGGTAATTTCAATTTATATACGACAAATATGTGTTCCGATGTAAGTAGGTCATTTGTAATTTAAATTTACACCCATCAAAATGTTTTCTTTTAGGCCATATGGAGAAACTGAAAAAACCAGCGCGCAACCGCAATCAATGTCCTGAACAAAATCGATGTTTTTCTGATCTGACATATCGCAGATTACTCGAAACTTGACAGGTCGTGAGCCGCTACCATGACAACCTGTCAACAAAGCAACTGAAACGCGACAGTGTGGATAGTGATTGCGTCGCCAAAATTTTTTTTTATACATTTTCTTTATGAGCGGTTTGCCTTAATTATTTTTATTGATTAAGGCCAACGAAACATACTATGTTATCACGAAACTACTCAACAGGAGGCTTGTCGCTGATCAGATGCTCCTGTACAAAATTATTAACTCTAAAGTTGACTGCCCGGATTTGCTAAACAAAATAAATTTCCACACGTCGATTCGATATAGTAGACAAAATACCCTTTTCTATATTGATAGATGCAACACCAATTCCAATCAAAATGAATTTATGTTAGGGACATGTAACTACTATAACAACAAATTTGCAAATATAGACACACATGCTGACGTATTTACTGCTAGTTACTGTCGCTACAGAACTTCACTGTATAACATTCTAGGTGCGAATATTAATTAATTGTATCTATTATTTTTATATTACTTGCGTGGCAACTTTCCCTTAACTTTCCCTTATCCCTCTCCTCCCCTAACCCTTTCCAAACCAAATACCTATTGTTTTAGTTATAATCACACTTATTTTATTGTTGTGTATTGGTTTATCATTTGTTGAATTCAGATTTGTACTATTATTATTAATTTTTTAATTGCTGCTTATTTCTTTTTTTTTCTTAATTTTTCTTAAATATTCTAGTTTACATTTAGTAAAGTCTTGTTTCTAAATACCTATCTGTGAACATTAATAATTGGTCTGTTTTTTTATCATCCTATCATGTTTATTATATTACTAAGACTGTTTATGTTCCTTAAATAAGTAAATAAATAAAAAAAATATATATTTCATCTTATTTTTAATTAATTCCAAACACTGTTAACCACTTGGGATGACCTATGGCAGAGGTGTCGGTTATTCAATAAATGATTCAAGGGGCGGCGTTACCCATACCCGCCTCCCAAATTGGAAATTATTTAATATCAGTAGATGTAAATCTCTACATGAGTAATTTAGAAAATTTGTCATTCAGTCAATGTGTAATTGTTCTGGTAGTGTAATATTTTAGTACGTGAAATTTATGCCTATATGTAATGTTATCATCAGCTGAGTTCGTCGGCCGGTCAGGCGTGATTGTGTTGTGAGTTTGTGTGTTAATTTTTATATTTTTTGTTTGTTTTATAGCAGTTATACAAAAAAAAAAATTTTTTGTCACAAATTTCAATTATTATTTTTTATTTCATTATACACTTGTTATAAGAATGTTGTGATTGTAAACCCAATTAATATTAAAATACGCAATTAATAAGGTCTTTACTTTATAATGTCAGTGTTGATTATTGATAAATTTTTGCTCCAAGAAGTAGTTAACATGTTTTGCTAATTTTTATAATTTTTGTTTTTTTTTAATATAAAAAAATGCAAATATGCTTTTTTTCACATACTTCAATTATTGTTTTTTTTATTTATTTCATTTAGTACGTAATAACTGTCTGTATGTAAAAAATGAGCCAAATTTCAGTAAAAAATAGATTTTTAACATGTCTAAAAAAGTTTCGGTTTCGGCCGAAACCGAGACAGATACCGAAGATTCGATTTCGGTAGAAATTCCTGTTTCGGTCGGACACTGATTATTGTTATTATTTTTTATATTTTATTTACATATTTTCAGAAGCTTTTCTCATGATACATTTTGAAAAATAACACAGCCTTATTTTCAAATGGTTGGTTGTGAAAAAATTGTATGCACCGACATTCTAACTACTTGGCTATTAAAAATCGATGTTAAAACATTATTGAACCTTGGAACTGAGAGTTATTGTATTTTAACAGTTGTTTTGGAAATACGATTTCGATAAATATTCTGTTAGAATATCTTTATTTTCTACATTAAAATGGCAGACGAATTTATTTGTATTTTCAATGCACCAATTCCAAAATACTGACAAGTTTTTATTTACCAACATCTGTAACAGCTGTAAAGACCATCTGTTTTTTAAGGCGGCGCTTCCCCGCTCAAAAAGAAGAAGATGGACAGATACGTAATTACGAGTGTTGGACAGAGCGCGCTAGTATTTTAAATGATAAAATTGAAGCGAAAAATGTGAAAATGCTTAATAAAACATGACTTCTTTAAAATAGAGCAAACATCTCGTGGAACGTATCTTAAGTATCATTTAAAGAAACATTGTGAATTTTTTCACAAATATAACTTGTAAAATAATAGAAATAGATTTGTTTTTAATAATTTTCGGAGCATACGCTGCAAATTTGCGATTTTTTTCTATCAAGCGAATTTCATAGAATTTGCGTTTCGTTTCGTAGATATTATATTCAAAAATAACATATATTTTTTTAACAGCTTAAAATCTCAAATGTTTAAGGGAGATAGGAAAGAAATCGGTAGAAATGCGGGTAGCGGCGGCTTACGGCTTACTCAAAATTATAACAAGGTCTGCGTCCATAAAATTTGAAATACAAATAAAATAGTACATGCATCATTACGTATTACGTAAACAGGCGTAACATCCATCTTTTTGCTCTTTATCTATTAATCTTATTTTAATATATGTCCAAGGTATCCTCCTAACCTGTTAGTTTTTTGTCTTCTTAGTTAATGTTTTACCTTCTAATTTGGCATACTTTTTCTTTAGGAGCGTTCCTAGACTCTTCCAGCATTTACTTCAGGTTGAATCTTCATAATCTTGGTCTGTTGGATTCGGTAAAATGAGACGGCTTTTAATCCGTAGATCATTGCCGGTGTAATCGTCGTAGTCTAGTTGCGTGTCAGTTCAGTTTCATCTTAATTAATAATGGCATGATTTTAGTATTTTGGATCGCTTGTTTGCAGCGTTTCTTGAATGTGTCTTTCCTGCTCATTGTTGAGGTTATATAGATTCCTAGATATTTGACTTGTTTTATTTGTTTGTTACATTAACTATTCACACTGACTAAGAGTTTAGTTTCATTCAGGGTCATGCCGACAGCAATTTAAGTTTTTCAAGTATATTGGTATGATTTGCCAATATAATTATGTCATCTGCCTACGCTAAAATGATTGAAAGGGTACTTTTGAGATCTTGATCTAAATTTAATTCTTCAATTTCTTCTCCCAGAGCTCTTAGGATTTCGTCTATAAGTATTATAAATAGCCTTGGGGAAAGGGGACCCCTCTCTCTTGCATGTCTATTTTTTTATATTACTCTTGATTGTTGTCCGAACCAAGAAATTGACATTTTCTCTATCATGTAAGCAGCAATTATTCTATTGGTAAGGGCGTGACTTACTCTATTCGATGATCGTAACCATTTGTTGGAAGTCTACCGTATCAAGGGATTTTTCTATACCTATTCAGCGACACAAAGTAGGTTGTATATTTACCGCCCTCCACTCTTCTGAAAGTGAATGAATGTGGTCGTCTGTGGAACGGTTTTGCAAAAAATATGGCATTTGATTCCTAGCTCATCATATACTTCTTCTAATTTGTTTAGGAGTGCTTTCGCGTAGATTCTATACCCAACATTGTGCAGTACATAGATATACCCAAAATTGTTTTGTACTAGGGTCAATCAAAAAGTAATGCCTCCAATTTTTTTTGTCCTATAATTGTCAATAAATAAAAAAAATGCAATTACATGGGTTGAAAACCACACTATTGATGATTATTTTGTTACTTTTCAATATAATATCCGTCCATTTCCACAGCTTTGGTCCATCTTTTAACAAGGGCATGTATCGCAGTGTTGTAAAAAGCGCGATCACATCCAGAACACCATCGCCATAACTTTCCCCGCCGATCACACAGTTTTGAATTTTTTGTCCTTGGTAAGTTTGTGGGATGTCATTCCATCGACTGCCTCTTTGATTCAGGTTAAAATAAATGGACCCATTTTCGTCTCCGGATACATTTTTTCCTGAAATCAAGCGCTACAGTGTCGTGAGGCTATTGTTTTTCTTATTTCTTTATTCTGGCCGGTTAACTTGCTTGGTACCTTGCACAAACTTTTGTTGAATAATCAGTTGTCGAATAATCGTCATCACACTGACTTTACTGAGGGAGAGAATGCGACATCTGTAGTTATCTGGGGTCACCAAGAATGATGTCATCTACTAGCATGCAATCTGCACCGTTCCACTTTTTGTCAGCCAGCTGTGTTTGTCTTTCAGTTTCGTTACAGCGACGAACCCATCATCTAGCAATGCTGACATCCACTATTGCATCACGGTATACATTTTTCAGTCTTTCACGAATGCGAATTGGGCGTTTCACCTTCTACAGTCAAGAATCATTCACAGAACGCTGTCTAATACGAACATCGATGTCAGCCATTTTGCAAGCCACTGCAGTGCTGCCACCTGTTGATGCAAAAAGTTACTATTGCAGGAGATTGTAGAAGAAGGTTTGAGGAATAGCACCAAATTCAAAATTTTCATTTAACTAACTTTATTTAAGTAGAAAAAAATAGGAGGCATTACTTTATGACTGACCCTCGTACGTAGATTGTCTAAACCTGAACACATACACACCGTCGGATTACTTTTATGTTACAAAAGCACTCCGAATAGATAAATGTGTAGTGTTTTATAGATTAAGCCCCGGATTTACAATCTTTCTTTTAAATATGCGTTTATTACATCGTCCATTAACACGCTATTTATCCGTTAATCCGATAACCCAATGCACGGAAAAGGTGCACCAATCTTTATTACTAGTTGCAGAAGAGATTACAAAAAGTTTCAACAACATCCGTCAACGAAAAAAAGATAACAACAGTAGTCGATTCGACGAGGACTTATAATCTAGGGTTAGAGTAAAGGGCGCTTAGGTTAACCCATTGATAATTAAATAAAAGACCAAGGAATTTGTTAACTAAATTGCCCTTTATACATCGACCAACTTCATACATCGATGACAACACATATAACACGAGTTGTTAGTTAATTTAACTATCATAGTCAAACGTTATAAATAAGTAAGTAATACACGGTGTCCGGAAACTCATAGTAGGTACTATAGGGAAACTGGTGAATCTACAGCAGATTTTGATGTATAACGTTTTCTGTTTGGGCTTTCGTTTACGAGCAAAACAAATCGGAAGTTGAAACTTTTTAGGTGAAATTTGCAAAAAAAAATCGGCTGCTAGGGGGTTAATATCATCTGTTTAAAAATGTCTTTTAAAATACGCCAAAAAGACCCGGCTCCAAAGCTTTTTTTTTGGTTAACGCAAAAATGGAAAAAGGCTAAAATAAATTGCAATGTTCAGATTAAAAAAAAATGTTTTTTGGGTTCTCTGTATGATGTTTGCAGAACGTTCCAGAGAAATAAATTCAGAATTGAAACGTTGATTTAGCAGTGTTTGGTGACCAGGCCCCCTAGCACATCGATCGAAAAGGATTGATAGGATAACTTCCGGTAACTTCTCATGGTTCCCTAGCGTGACTGCAGATCGTCAACGAATAAGTAACAGTTCACAAAAAGCGTTCTTAATATATTCGACGTCAACTGTTGTTTGTACGTTAGCGATCTGCAGTTGTCCTAGATCCTAAGGAACGATGAGAAGTTACGAAAAGTTATCCTATCAAACCTTATCGATCTGCCATGCTAGGATCCCAGATCTGAATAGCCAGATAATTCCATGCCTCCTCTTTCCTTTTTCCCATTTCCTTTCCCTCTGCACTACCTTCAGCCTCACAATATACCTTAATCAGGGATGCCATAGTCTCACTGGCTTAAGTCGGATAGGTGCAGCTGGATCTCTTGTGAGGTGCTCAAATTTAAAAAAAAAAACTTTTGCGAGAATGTTGCCACACAAACACAACACAGCCGTTTCTTTCAGTACCTCTTTGTGACTATTCAGCCACTTGTGTGATGGTTTTGTGTTTAATTTTCAACTTGTCGCAGAGCTGACCTATTTTTCACCAGAAATACTCAAGAATTCAAGATATTGCGCAACGGCGCTAACTCCAGTACAAACGACGATATTTTTACAATTGGCATTGAAAATCTCAAGAATATGAGCCGTAGTTAATTACGCACTTATTACCTTAGTGTATTATGAGTACTTTAGTGTATTATTAAGTCGAAAAATATATTTTTTTATTGAATCTCTCACGCCTCGTGCACATTCTATCAAATGGTCAAATTTTTTCAGCTTTGCAATAGAGTCCAAATAAATAGAATATTTCTGACGGTATTTGAAAAATAAAAGCTGTTTTTGAAAGGTGATGAAATACGTTTTCAAATTTTGTTATTAGAAATGAACATATACATTTTTAAATATAATTTGTTTGGATGCAAATATTAAAACTTTTTCACTACCTAATGGTTCTTTTTTAAAACCTTTTAAAAATAAAATTACTGACAACAACAAAAAAAATAAAAACAAACACATCTTTACTAATATTACACATGCAAATGTGAGTGTGTTTGTTTGTTATGCTTCCATGCTTAAACCACTAAACCGATTTTAAAAATTCTTTCACCAATAGAAAGGTACATTATCAGCGAGTAACATAGGCTGTCGTTGATGATAAAATTTGTATAAATGAAAATGTGTGTGTTTCATATATTTTCATTTATCCAAATTTAGAAGGAAGAGACGAGTGAGGGGAAAGGCGGCAGGGAACGGGGACGCACGGGAAAGGACAGTGAGAAGGATGCAGAGAGAATCAATTTATTTCTTTGAATGGCATTGCAACGCTTGCCGGGTAGCATAAAAATGCTAACGTCACCTCGCTTTTTTATCGTTTTATGTAAAAATAATTATAAAAAAAAAAAAATTGTTTCTTTTTTCAAATTGCATTCTTTCTTTGCTTTGGTTTCATAAAGGTGTATAAAAACATTTGAATTATTTTGTTGTTAACTTTTAAGTTAAATTTTTTAATTTGATTTGAATATAAAGCGAATGGTGTTTTCTCATAGTTATCATATTTCTAACCCTGATAGAAAGGGCGACAGCGATTTCTATGAGATCTAGGTATACGACTTGTTCCCAAAAACGAACAAATTAACCCGAGAGGTTAATATTGCAGTGTCATGCAGCATTTTTGGTTTTATTTATTTCTAGTAACTCAAATAACATTGGAAGTGCTTTGTAATTGAGTTATATCAAAAGTATTTTAAGAAGTTGACTGTTTTACTATGTTTTTATTACATACTACGGTAACGCATCAATAGGAAGAACATTTTTGATGCTTAGTGTTTTTTTTATTATTATTTAATATCCTAAAGTATAAAACTCATAGGTACGAAGTTCTTACACTACAATATAACAAAACATAACTGAATATTTTCAGTGCATTGCTGTGTTATCTAAAATCATTACTGTTTGTATCTATGTATATCCCAAAATTAAAAAAAAAAAAATGTTTTAATTCTGCAGTGTATTAAGTCAAAAACAAAAAGACAAAACAATTACCATATATTAAATATTTTTCCAGTGTGAGACAACCCAAATCCCCGTGATATACAAAAAATTATATTATCAAAATTATGTACAATAGAAATAGAACATTTTCTTTAGATGCATTATGCAAAAAATCTAAACTATTCAATCTCTATACTGTTATGAATATATACATTAAAAAAAAAACAAACTCGAAAAAAACGAAAACAGAATCAAGGTTAGAAATAATAATGTATTTTATACTCCCCAAACGAATAATACCAAACAAATGCAAACACACAGCACTTTTATTGGGCCTCGTATTTTCAATCTTTTACCTATAAAAATTCAATTGACAACTAAACTACGTCAATACTTAAAAAAGTTAAAATTACGGCTTATCAATACGGCTTATCAGTACCTTAGTTGAAACTTAATTTTATTAATTAAAATCACTATATATTTCTCACAAACTGTACACTTATTATTACACTGCATCGGATAGTATTAATAGGGTAACGACTGCGCGGTTAAATTTCAGAACCCGGCTTCAAGTGCATGTCTGATGCCACGCCATATGCGCCGCGCCACAAATGACATCTGTGCACGTGAAATTTCAGACAAAGCTACCGTTGTAATTCGGTTTCGAATTCAAGAATTAATCAAAAGATGTCGCCACTTCCCTGCATGGGGACGTGCCCCAGGCAGGCATAAATACTACGAATTTGCAGTATCTCTCCGGATATGGAAAGATTTACGGTAATTCTCAGTTGTGAACAAAAGTATTAAGCGACTATATATTACGTATGACGTCATTGCCCGTCTCGGATACTTTGTCCCGGTGACTAGCTATCACTGGATGACAGTGGATCCGAGGAACGGGCTATTTTTGGAACCAGTTCCTATTGGATTTATAAAATGGTCACCAATATAACCAATATAACTGGGCGAAGCCGAACCAAAAGCCGCCCACAGGGCTTACTTAGTTAGTACTTATTATTACACGATTGTATTTTTTTTACAAACTGTTTAGACAAATTTTAATTATGTTTTACAATAATAAAATGTATATAACTATATTATCCACGCACAGGCTGCACCTTAGTGGGTTCCCGTTACTCTTATGATTTTCATAATATGGTATTCATTAAATGTAAAAATTGGGAAAAAAACATTAAAAAAATTATTGAAAATCAATTTGATAATCAAATTCGTAACTTCAAACCCTGACATCTCAAAACTGTACGTCTACACTAAAGTACTCATGATGAGATATTAACTCTCAACTATGTACGTATGATATAAACTGACCCACGCTATTTTTTAAATATTTGGAGGGTTCATTTATATCTGATGAAGTAAAAATGAATTCACAACTTAGATATTTATAGACTGTCGTAAATAGTAATGGATAGATTTGAGTTAATTGAGCCACGCCATCTTTAAAAAGAAGGGTTCATTTACATTGATGAATTCAACGACTTCATAAATTGATATATAGTGAAAGCAATTTAGCACAAAGTACTCAAACCCCTTTATTCTATGACTCATACCACGTGTTGAGCCTCATTCAGGCGAGAGCTAAAATCAACGCGGTGCCAAGAACGACTAACAAGGTTCACAATTGAACAACAAACTCAGAAATAATAACTTTTTCTACGAAACGCTGTTTCCTTAAACAATATTGAATAAAATAAACTTTTGAATTGATTCAAAGCTTCATAGATCATGATGGACACGATGTTTATTCAGAAATTTTAGATTAAAAAGCAGTACAAATTTCTTGACGACAAAACTCACGATTTGAGAATTGTTATAAGCGAAAAACTTGTTCATATTTCTAGGGACCAATTTTCTAATAAATATAAGTAAGTATCTTGTTTCGTACTTCAAGAATATATTACGAATTGCATGCCTATTACGTTACTTTTTTGAACACATTTTAAACATGTTAAAAAACCGTTCAGAAATTTTGTGAATTTTTCAGATGGTCAAAATATTTCCACTTTACAATAAAATGCAAATAAATGGAATATTTCTGAACATATTCCAAAAATAAAACCTGTTTTTGAAAGGTGACAAAATACGCTTTCAAATTTTATAATTCAAAATAAACAAATAAATTTTGAAGTATGAAAATTTTGCGTACAAACATAAAAAAAGTTTTATTAAAATTAAAATTACTGATAACAAAAAAAATTAAAACACATGTATATTAGACAAATGCATTATAAACGTTTTTGTAAGCTCACTTTTTTTCTTTTCTTATGAAAATAATTAATAAAAAATTCTCAAAGTTTCAATTTTTTTTTCAAATTGCGATTCAATACTTTGGTTATTTTTGAGATTATACTATAAAGCGTAGTGTTTTTCCTTTCTAACACTGTTTAGAACATATTTCTCACTTTGATATTAAGGGAGTTACAGTATGAGATGTATGTGAGTTGGGACAAATATGGTCTCTTGTCATTAAATCGGGTTAAATCTGACAAATTTATAAAATAAGTTTCATTTAGTACAAACTACAAACCTATATTCGAGATCGGCCGCTGAGAAAATATAATTTCCATTATTCAAGGCTGCAAATACCACGGGGATAACCAACAAAACATAGTTCAAAAACTGATATTTTCCGAATTCACCAATTTCAAGTAAAACACTGTCCAAATTTCCTACAACGGCTTTCTTTTTTTCTTCCATTCTAATAATTTATCTGGTCTACGGCCACTTGTATAAATAGAGCAAAAAAAAAGGTCACTTAATTTCAAAACCGAATTTGGAACACTTTGAAAATATATTATAAAGCTATACTTTATTTCTATAAGTTGAATTTCGAACACTCTTTAAAGTGTTCATATTCGAATTAATTTTTAACCCATTTGAATTCGGTTTTGAGCGGGAAAACTACATAGCGCACGTGGAACGAATTGTAAACGTGAAATGGCGCGACTTTCGTTCGTGCGCGCGTTCAGTACAAGACTAAACGAGAAAACGAGTTAGAGATATCAGGGCACCATGCCAATAAAATACAATGTTGCTAGTGCTACGTTGGTCTAGACCAGAGCTTCCCAATGTGGTGTGTGTGGATCTCCAGGTGTCGATTTCGATTTGCAGGGGGTCCATATCAGTGAGAAAAAATTAGGGTCCACGAGATTAAAATGTGGGTATATGCCCCATTCAGTCAATATTGATGATAACTTGATGTATTATGTCATTCCGTAAATGATAAAAATAGAGTCTACGTTACATTTGTTGTCAGAATTTTTAAAATTTTCTTTATTTTAATTTTTTATATTTTATTTAAGTACCTAAGACAGGCATGATGCCCAAATATTTATGACCATTTTTTTGGGGAGGGGAAGGAGATGGGGAAGAGGAAGGTGGGGAAGTATCTGGCTATTCAGATCTGGTCACCAAACACCACTAAAGCCACTTCAAGCAACGTTTCAATTCTGAATGGTGGTCTTACACAAGGGCGATAATGAAAGTGTCTTCGACTCTGGAATGTGCCGCAAATATATTATGTATTATTTTTAAATGAAATAATTGTGAAATAACACAAATTAATCAAATAAAAATTATTGCGCACGCCGGGATTCGATCCCGCGACTTTCGGATTGTGATTCAAGAGCCTTACCCCTCGGCCACTTTCAGCTTTTTTGTTTTGGATTTTGTTATTAATTTATCACATTTATATTATTTTTTGTAAAATTAGAATATTAGACCTCGAACTCTCGACGGGGGTTTTGATTTATTGCTTGAAAAGTGCCAGGCGCACAAGGAATTTATTTCGCAATCAATTCCAACCACTACAGTAGGTACAGTATTTCCGCGCGTTTCTCAATAGATCGAATACAACTGACCTGATTTTAATAAGTGGAGGGTGAGTGCAAAGGACATATGTAAGCGCGTGTATGGTCAGTTTATACCTTGAAGATCTCGATTTCACAATGATAGCAATTTTGGACACTGAATTACCGGTAAAAATTAACAGTAATATCCGCCATTTATCTGTATTCATGACCCCCCCCTTCCCACACCCATAAGCTTAAAAATATTTTTTTGGCCTACCAATTAGATTTGAGTTGAGGACCCTGTTAGAGGATATTACGTTTTGGCTTAGGTACAAGATTGTTACACAATGCAATTTAAAAGCTAATATTGATGTTTTCTGAAAGTTTTATTCAAGTTACATTATTAAAAGATATATTAGATATACAAGTTACATTATTAAAAGATATATAAAAGATACATTATTATAAGATATTACTAAAGTATTTTAAACAGTCGGCATATCATGGAATAATTACAGAACTTGAAATAGAGCTTTCAAAGAACTTGAATGTTAACTTTGAAATTTGATAAATTATTTAAATTCTTTTAAATAACTTCAAATGTACTTCAGACAGACTTCAAAAATAGGTTGGAGGAAGTTTTGATCATGAAATTGGAACATTGTAAAATTGGATATAATGACAAGAAAAAGTGATCGGAATAATCACTAATGAAGAACTTAAGGGGCGGTTCAGAAAGGAGCATCAACAGTTATAGCTTCAGAAAGAACTACTGCTGCTCATCCTGTATTAAAGACAGGCGAGCTACATCGTCAGCGATATCAGGTGTGTTAAGATATGGTTTGTTGGAGGGGATTATATGAAGGAGGAAGAACAGACCATCGCAAGAAGGTTTTCGATAGCTTGTCCATCTTAGTACTTCCAGGACCCCTAGCACGGTCGATCGATAAGGATTGCACCGATAACTTCCAGTAACTTCTTATCGTTCCCTAGCCCTAGGACAACTGCAGATCGTTAATATACAAACAACAGTTGACTTCGAATATATCAAGAACACTTAGTAATTGTGAACTATTATTTATTAGTTTGCGATCTGCAGTCATGCTCGGGAACGATGAGGAGATGCCGAAAATTATTTTGATCAAAGTATGTAGGATCAATTTGGGTGGCGGGAATGGGTACCGCCGCCCCGGAAACCTTTAGTGGATAACCAACACCTCTGCCATAGGTCACCCCAAGTGGTTCACTACGTTTGGTGATTTAGCAGGGGTGCCCGAGTTCATGGGGTGAAGTTTGTCTAGGTCTTGAAGATGAGAACACACTGAACCCTAGATTCCTACCCACCTTTAAACCCTTTTCCTTCACAGAACTCTCCTTTCCCCCTTTTCCTTAAAAAAAACCCTCCACACAGCATCCCCAAGGATGACATAGGCCTTGAGGGAAATTATTTTCCTCAGGGCTTCCTGTGTGGAGCTCATGTAAAAAAAGGATAGATAAAATGAAATGAAATCGTGAACCTATATAAAAAATAACACATTTTCACTTCATAGGATAAACATGATTAGTCATTTACCAGCGCCCTTGAGGTGATTTTACACAAAACGGCGCTGTGTAAATCATCAAAATATTATTATTATTATAAAAAGAGAAAAAAAAAACAACACAATGAGAATGAGAAAAAAACACACAGCAGGGGTAGAGGGTTCGTAATTAACAATTTGTTAGAATTTTTTCAATTATGCATTTGGTAAATTAGCCTGAGGAGAAATGGAAAATATCGGCGTCTGAAAAAATGTTATTATATTTTGTGCACGTCCTTCTGAGAAATTTGTCTTTGAGTGCGGGATGTGGAATGGTTGGTTTGACATTGCATTTCGCGTTGGACATTGGAAATTATTGTTTTCTAGAAGATAGTTGTTGTCAACAACTGTTAAATACTATTATTGATACAATCCTTATCGATCGACTGTGCAGGGGTCGTGTAATGGGGTTATGGCGCGGTTGCCAAATCTTCACACGAAAACAAAAAGAAAACCCACAATTGGCTAATAATATTAATAGCTTTAAGAAAATCCAGTATTCGGCAGGCAGAATTATTACAGAAGAAAAAATGGCAAGAGGTCTACGGGGCAAAAAAGTTTTGGAACTTTTGGTCTAGACATACAATGTTGGGCACTATTTTTATTCAGAATATCGCGCGATTCACCGGGCACGCTTACATTTCGAATTTGAACCTAGGAATGCCATTTTGGAAATGTAAACTTGTATAAATCTAAATAAATACGTGCGGTCAGTGTTTCAGTCAGTTGTTTGTTGGAGTATTTCGTAGCCGACTGAATACGAAATAATACAATGTTATCTGAAAGCACAAACACATTGTAGAGCGTCAAACACCATCATATTTAAAAAATGGGAAAATTTTTCAAAATTGTGGAAGGTATGAAAATAAGGATTTCATGATTGATCCTCCGACAGTTTATCCCCCGGAAAGTAAATCCCCTGTACAGTTGACCACCCGGACAGTTGATCACTCTGCCGAGAGGATATACAATATACGGCCTTATAATAAAAGTTGATATACTTAAATGTAGTGTCCAACCGAAACCGATTTTTTTTTTAAATCTATTGTTTATTGAGATTTGGCTTATATTTTGCAATTATACAGACAGTGAACACGTGTCAAATGAAATAAAAAACAATAATTGAAGTATGAGAAAAAAACAATATAAATATATATTTTTAATATTAATGCTTTAAAAAATTATAAAAATTAACAAAACATGTTAACTACTTCTTTGAACAAAAAATTGTCAATGAACAACACTTACATTATAAAGTAAGTACCTCATTTATTTAGCATTTTTATTTTAATTGCGTTTACAATCATAACATTCTATATAATATTGTTATATCTAAATAACATTCTTATACGTGTTAAACGAAATAAAAAAAAATAAAACTTTAATTGAAGTATGTGAAAAAATATATATATATTTTTTTTGATATTACTGCTATAAAATAAACAAAAAATATAAAAATTATCAAACGTGTAAACTATTTCTTGGAACAAAAAAATGTTAATAATCAACACTTACATTATAAGGGAAGGACCTCATTAATTGAGTATTTTAACCGGCCGGCGAACACAGCTGATGATGGCGAGTAACACGCGAGTCACGAACTCACCCGAAGTCAGCCGAACGACGCGCGATAATTCACGAACATTTCGGTGCGGCCCAAGGTTCGGCGGATTTTCTGCCGAAACCGAATCTGATGCCGAAACTAGATTTTTTTGCCGAAACTTGCCGAAACCGAACCTTCGGTGGGTCACTAACAAATATATTATTTCCACCCATTTCTTAGCAATGTGGTGTAAATAATAGTTTGCAAAAAGCATTCCCCTGCCACCCCACCCAGGCGTAGTCAGGTTTTATTTTGATTTGATTTAGGGTGGGGCAAAACATAAAAATGTAGAGTAGGTACCGAAAAAGTAGGCTTTTAGAATATTTTCATGCTTTAGGCTCTATGAATAGAAATAATATGAACGGAAGAAGAAAAAACCATCCTATGATGTGTTATAAATTTGAAAATGCGACTCGGCCGACAGTCTCAGAGGTCATGCATCGGTCAGCCAGGATGGGGCAAACGCCCCACCTTGCCCCACGTCCATGCCTACACCACCATGTGAATGCTGATTTTGCGCCACTGGTAAATCTAATTGTTTATCACAGTTGAATGACTGATAACGATACATTATAATTCGACATGGACTCTGTATTACGATCAAGTTGTTTACTCTGCGAATTTAATAACCGTGTTGTCTACAAAACGAAAACAAAAAACATTGTTAACTCGTGCATTGCCGGGTAGTAACTACGACTGAGTTATGTATAGATTGCAACTATAAAGAGGAACGGCTGCGTGGCCTTTTTCATACAAAACTAAAATTTGGATTTTGAGTAGAAATATTTAAACAAACCAAAAAATATATTATCTAAACATAGGTATAGCAAATATCTAGTATGGATATGTGGTACTTTATTTATTTGTGTTTCAAATTTTAATAGGCCATTAAAACAGTCGATTTTTCAAATATTTTAGAGGCAACTTTAGCAATTATCGACGGTTTTGAATTTAAAAATTTATTTTATCTTACTTTATTTGTATATTCATACAAATAATTTTAAAAAAATTAAAAAAGTAAAACACAGAAAAAAAAATTTTTTTTTGGATAAAATTTTTAATTTCTATGCGACAAATTTATGTTCCAAAATTTACGGCCACGAAAATGATTTTTTAAGCATTTTTTTTTATTTCTTTATATTTATTTGTACAGTAAATAGAGACAAACAATTTTTGAAGCGAAATTCCTTTAGCCCCGTTGTGATTTGAAATCGGATGAAACGGAAATGACGCATCACAGTACCTACGAAGAGTCAAACTAGGCCGCTTTGATTATGACCTCACTTTTCAAGGCTCCTATTGGTTGAGAATGTGTGGGCGAAGGTTTCACTTCAACCGCGTGGGAACTGCACTCGATTTTCAAAATAATTATCATTAACTTACAAATAATTGCCAAAGATGCCTTTAAAATCATGAATAATTGAATACTTGAGTTACATTATATAATTTATAACACAAATAAATAAACTAACACATATCCTTACTAGATATTTCCCAAACCTTTTGTAAAAACAAAAATTTACATTTTGATTGGGTATTTTGAGATTGGGTATCTCAGATCCAAATTAAAGTTTTGCATGAAAAAGGCCACGCAGACCTTCCTCTTAAAAATGTATCTTTAAACATTAGGTACCCCCCTCCCACAGTAATGATGTGACGTGATTAAATTGTAACTAGGCTAAAGGGTTACTGAATAAACGATAATGTGTAAAGTTGGTCTGTTAATCTTCAGTTACCATCGTAAAGTCAGATAAATTATTGCTGACTTGGCTCCTGCAGCAGCGTAACAGTAAAATTCTAGAGCCCTGGCAAGGACGTCAACGGACCCCTCAATTTCTGAAAGTAAAAATGAATGCACATTAAATTTGACTTGATGGCACTTTATAACTGGAATCCATGTTTAGAGAATTGTCTGAAGTAAAAAATACCCCGGCCATAGATTTTCCCTATATTTCTGTACGGTGTGGAAACATGGAAAGAGCCAGCGAAAGAAAGCGGATAGATGCCCTCGAAATGTGGTGCTGGAGAAAAATGCTTAGGAGTCCATGGAAAGTCAGACGCGCTAATGTATTCATCCTGGAAGAGCTAGGCATCCACAATAGGACAGCGAGGAGTGGAGGATCCTTGCCACCATGGAAATTGGAGCAGGGGTCACGTTCCTCAGCAATGAGGAACAGACTTGAGAAGAAGAAAAAATATGTATTTATAAGAAAACTGGCTATTACCCGTGGCTTCGTTCGCATGGTTTTAGGGGGAAAATTACTGTATAAAGAATTTTCCCACAGGAATAAAATATTTTTTCCGGGATAAAACGTAGCCTATTTCATTTCCCAGTCCTCTTTCATAAACTATCGCCGGCAAGCACACATCAAATCCTTAAAGTTTCTTCGCAATCGGATAATTTCATGATGCCAGAACTCACTATATGTGTATATAAAAACCATCAAATCCCCAAAGTTTCATCGCAATCCGATGAACGGTTAACAATGCATAATTTTATGATGCCAGAACTCACTATTGTATACCTACATATAGAAAACATCGCGGGCATGCTCATATCAAATCCCTAAAGTTTCTTCTCAATCGGATAAATGGTTTAGCCACGCATAACATCTCGCCTACATGTATACAAACCCAGAAGCAAACATATTTTATTTTTTATATATATAGATAAAGATCAAATGTTATTGCCATTAGGTAATGCAAGATAAAAGAGTCCTTCTCACAGCGAACAGGCCTCGTACATTTCAATACCTACGTAAATTTGGCGACATGGTATAATTGAGAAAGGAGGCGACGAAACGGAAAATGTTTTCAAGAAACCTTTTTAATTCTTAACTTGTATACATTGGTAAAAAAGAACCGGACCATCCTTTAATCCATCATAAACTTGGAGCGTATCGATAATCACGTATCACGCTAACGGTATTTCACAGTCACACAGAACTTTGCGATATAATCTGACACGCGTCTGGTTTCAGCGAGGGTCTTCGAAGTTACTAGTACTGTCTATGTAGTAAAAAATATGCACAAGCGCATTTAAGTGGTAAAATTGCTATGAAAATTAAACAAATTATTGTTCTAAGATAATACTATGCCAGAACTCACTATATATGTATATAGAAACCATCGCGGGCATGCGCACATCAAATCCCTAAAGTTTCTTCGCAATCGGATGAACGGTTGGCAACGCATAATTTCATGATGCCAGAACTCACTATATACGTAGATATATAGAAACCATCGCGGGCATGCGCACATCAAATCCCTAAAGTTTCTTCGCAATCGGATGAACCGTTAGCAACGCATAATTTCATGATGCCAGAACTCACTATATATATATGTATATAGAAACCATCGCGGGCAAGCGCACATCAAATCCCCAAAGTTTCATCGCAATCGGATGAACGGTTAGCAATGCAGACTCTACAGTCAGCAAATGATATATCGTTACACCACTGCTTTAGAGACTTTATTGTAGGTATCTATCCGTCTGCACTACACATACCTAATGATAATATTGCCTTCATTCGACCTCACGATTGGCTAAGTGAAGCGGAGTATAAGTACTAGAACTTTACCAAAATCACATGTTTGATACCGGTGTCTGTTTTTTTGCAATTTCCCTATTTACTAATAAATTATTTGATTTATTGACTCGCATCTGTTAACGTTGATTTTATCTTCAGATACGCGCCAATCAAATTGGCTATGAAGAATCGAACCATTTTTATCCCCAAAGATTCTATCTACTGAAAAACTTGTTGCATAATGTACATTCATTTGGAATTGTCCGACCATTTATTTAACACGGCCCAAATCGATTAAATCTAAATTTTTGAATGGCTCAGATAAACAGATGCCTAGAATTTATAAATTTAAAAAATGAAATCAGCTCCACACAGGAAAATATTTTCCCTCAGAAGAGCTATTCTCTAAGAGATCGTTCTCCCGCGAAATGTCCTGTCAGATTTGTGTGATTTTCTACAGCTGTTAAATGAATAAATAATCATGCATCCTTGCAGGAATTCGTGTTTAAAACGACCCAAACTAAAATACATGACAGCTCACAGCTGAAATTTTGACGTCGGCCGATAGAAAAAGCAAATAACAGCCGTAGAAAATCACACAAATCTGACAGCACTTCTCGCAGGAGAACGATCTCTTACCACAAATTTTAGGGAATAACCTTTCAGGGCCTATTTCATCTATGGGGAGTTTCATTTTTTGTATAGGGTTTTTTTAAGGAATGGATAGGAGGTTCTGGGAAGAGGAAAGGTATGAGGGATGGATAGGGATCTGGAGTTTAGTTTGTCCAGGATGTATGAATCCATCCCTCGGCCCTCCCACTGTGATGCAAGGCGATAGGGTGAGAAATTCCGCTTGGAAAAATACAAAAATGAAAAACCATAAAACATTTTTTTTACGACTCTTCAAACGTATTTCTTCTATAGCCCATTACTTCCCAATCTGGATAATATCACCCACCATTAAGTCAGTTGCGGGGCGATCAAGAGTTAAATTTAAATGGTTTTGGGCAAGGTAGAGCTATTTCACCATTATATTATATAAGGTCCTTCATATATAAGGTTCTCTACTAGGCCCGTTATATCAATTGATTACAAGTTACGCGTGGTTGGTTGACTGCTTAGCACAGCTTGAAACATAATTCGTATATAGGTCAAAAGCCTAGATGTCACCAATATTACGTGTATTGTCTATAAATTTAACAGAGGAATTCTTTTTTCTTTGAAAAACAAATCTACTTCGACGTGTATGATATATCTATTCTCTCTACTGTCATCTTCATCTCTATGATATTGATCGCAATCTTTCTAAAACAAGGGCAGTTTATTTTTAGGCAGGTTTAATTTACGGGTTAATTTTTGATAAAGTTCCCCACCTCAATTTTTGATAAAATTCCCCACTTCAGACATGTGTGGTATATCTATTCTCTCTACGTCATCTTCACCTCTATGCACCGGGAAATTGCGATATTGATCGCAATCTTTCTAAAACGTCGACAGTTTATTTTAAGGCAGGTTTAATTTACGAGTTAATTTTTGATAAAGTTCCCCTCTTCAATCAGCATGGTTTTATATATGTGAGTACATTAATTTTAATTAGTATTTGTTTTGCTAGAGTCAGTACACTTTTAATAAAATTAACATCAGGAAATAGACAGTCCTGACGTCGAAACTTTTAAATTCCCTTATCAGATCGTTTTTGATCGATTGTCGTATTTCATTATCAATTAATAACATCGTCATTCCTCATCGTTCGATGAATACAATGATCCATACTTATAAAATTAGGTAATTTACGTTGAATGAGGCAGATATAGGGCCCGCCTCCGAGAGCTCATGATTTTATGTATTTCAGGCAGAGGGGAGTTGGGAAGTCATTCAGAATCGAAATGAACGGTAGGCGTTGTGCGACCGCGTGGAGTTTAGTTTGAGGCGCGCCTCAACAACCGAACACTTCCGAAGTAAAACCTATCATTTAATTTAGATCAAGCGCAGTAGTGACCAATTTTTTGTGATTATTTGTGATGGTACGGTAGTAGGTACCTACGGAGTACGGCTATTTTATTAATTTAATTAATTAATTTTAGGGAAAATTTGCAATAATTGCAAATTTTCCCTCAAAACAGACCGTAAATAATTGACGGTCTATTTTGAGATTGCACATTATTATTAAAGTTTGACGTAGTTCTTAGTTCCCTTTTTTGTATAGTTAGGTGTAGGTATACATAATGCTTACATTAAAAATGTTTGTGTCTCCCCACTATAGAATACAATCCCGGGATTTGGGATCCCGGCTCATTTTCGATCGATGTCTAATCTCGGGATTTTCGGGATTGCCACAATCAGGTCTAGTTTGTATTCCGTAATCCGTCGCGCCTTGACTTGTTCGGAAGTTATGCGGGTACAAACATTTCGGAGATTCATTTTTATTTATACAGATAGATATTAACTACGACGCCTGAAATAAAATTTCCCGCAAATTTATCAACACAGTTACCAAGACAACGATTTGTTTTGCTTTTCGTCTGACGTTATCAATAACTCGCTTTTGTAAGGGGCCATAAACGTATAATATATTAATATTTATAATTTCATAACAACATAACTTACCATTATATACAGCCAATATTCCTCGCATATAATGTAGCTTTCTATTGGCGAAAGAATTATTGAAATCGATTTAGTGGCTTAGGCGTGAAAGCGTAACAAACAAACACACGCACTTTTGCATTTATAATATTAGTATAAATAGTTGTCTTGTGTAACAAAAAATATTAATAAATAATGTTTAAGAACTTACCATCTATGCTAATCCTGGGATAGTACCGGGATCCAGGGGTTACGTATCGAAAATACCGTAATCCCGGAATTTAAAAACATGCTCGGGATTGTATTCTCTACTCCCCACTTTGTCGAGATTTGTTAGATTGTCTAGGCTCGGCAGATATTAATAATGTAATTTAAAAAAACTTTGTACTTTAGTAGAAAATAGATAGTTACGATGTCATTGCTGTATTATATATCATCTTATCTATTAAAGACGCCCCCGTAATCTGTGCATTCGTTTTTCTTATCATAAATCATAATGGAAACAATAAAGCACTATAAATAGTAATAACACGTCACAAAATTAATTGCAAAAGCCTTATATTGTCTAAAGACTGGGGAAAAATCTGCAATGCAGATCATTTGCGAAACATTATTTTTTATTTCTGAGTCCGAGCAAGTGAAGTTAAAAGTGCCGCGTTGAAACGTTGTATTAAAAATCTAAAATAATTGTTATATAAAGCAATAGTTCTGTTGTATACGGTGTGAAAATAAATGCAATACAATCTACGATGTTCTGGCGTTCTAGCAGTATCGAAAATGGTTCGTATTCAATGTGCATTATTACACTGTAAAATATAATGTAATTCCCAAAGTGATGTAGCTGGAAAAGAAGCTGTGAAAATTGTCAAATTATGCAAAATAGACTTTTCTGATCTTAACGTTCCAAACAAGCGGTAAATTACCCACTTAAGGCGACGCTTCCCGGCTCAAAAAGAAGAAGATGGAGAGATATGTAATTACGAATGTTGGACAGATCGCGCTAATATTTTCAATGACAAAACTGATACGAAAATTGGGAAAATGCTTAATAAAACATGACTCGTTTAAAATAGAGCAAAAATCTCGAACACTATCTTTCTTGATCTCAAAAACAGTAAAAATTAGAAACGAAACATTTAACAGCTCTTCTCCAACCTCCAACATTACAAAACTACAAAATTGCACTTCCGGTACCTAATGTTCTTCGGTACCGTCGGGTCGCCTGTGTTTTAAAAAAAAAAGTAAAATGTAGAGACAAAGTGTATTTTTTTTCTAATACGGTTAGTAAAAAGATCTTAAAAATGGGAAATACAAAATCTCGATTTTGATGATTTTATTTAGGTATTAACAGCCTAAAGTGCCGTTGTCCCTTTCGCTCAATATTCGGGGGAGCAAGAGAGACGGTGACAGCAACAGTTTGGTAAAATACCTATTGTTGAAATTTCCGTTTCATACAAATCTTAATTTTGGAAATAAAAATACCCAACGAAACCTGAAAAATCATTTTTGCAATCAAAAGGCAAGTATATCAAATACGGATATGTGCTACTTTATTTGTTTTTTTTTTAAATTAAATTTTTTATTTAATTTAAATTAAATTTTATAATGTTCCACAAGTATTTCAGTTATTATTTTTGTAACAGCTGTTTCAGCTTACAAGCTCATTTTAAAACCGCGGTTAAACCACTTTGAGACTACTTATTAATAGGATTTTAAATATCATTTTTTGAAGACGTCTAAATTGATTTATTACCAATTACCGGTTAAAACAATTTGCTGAGAAACTAATTGAGACAGTGGACACCATTATGTGAGGTATTTCGGAATCGTTTTCGTTTTCCTGCACTAAATGTTAAGGTTTTCTTAAACTCTTTTCTTCTTTCTTTGTCTACATTTCGAGGCAGTTTTAAGGAAATAAGCAGCTAGTAGTAATCCTTTTTTTTTCAAATTCAACAATAAAATTCCGACATCTGATTCGATTTACTCGAATCAAAAAAAGTAATGCCACAAAATCGACTTCAAATATGAAATAGATGTGGATTCACTAGTTTCCGTACACCGTATATTTAACAAGACAATTATTTTTATTCTGTATTATTTATTCCAAAATGGCGGACATCGAACAGCTGATTCGGCGCTGTATCTTATCAGTTGCTTACAATTGTGCAGGCAACGCTTCGGTTTCCATAATATTGATTTCGATTCGTAAAGCTAAAAAAATAATAATTTCAAACAACTTTTATAATGTAATATATATATATATATATAATATTTTTATAGCGCAATATCTTAATATATACATTTCTTCTGTCCGTGTGTATGTCACTGAACTCCTCCTAAACGGCTGGACCAATTTTGATGAAATTCTTTGTGTGGGTTCAAGGGGATTCGAGAATGGTTTAGTTTCACAATTTGGTTCACTGGAAAATGTTCTTTTAATTAATTTTTTATTTCTAAGGAGGATGTTTTATATTGGATCCGGCAGACTGTGCTACTATCGCAGTATCGAATATTCAATATTATTCTATTTTAATTTTAGTTTGTCCCGATAGTTGTGTACAGGACAACGTCTGTCGGGTCCGCTATAAATAAATAAAATAAATTGTGGAACATTCCAAAGCACTCTCGAATATTGTCCTGAGCGAAGCCGGGTAACCCAGCTAGTTTTTATATATAAAATATTGCGCTGACTGATTGTTGGGCCTATTCGCACTAACCAGCCATCGCCGACCGCCTCAGAGGCGATCCCTGGCCAACTCGAACTCGAACTTTCAACGTACGAACTACCCCTCTGCACAATCGTCCGAATGTTTGAAGCTGGAAGTTGGCCTCATTGTGGCCGTACCACAACATTATTTACTTTAAAATGTAAAACTGAAGAGATTTTATTATGTCGATAACCAACACCTCTGTCATAGGTCACCCCAGGGGGTTGACTACGTTTTAGTGTCTTATCAGGAGTACGCTGTGAGGTTTGTCTGGGTCTTGGCGGCGTATGCGTTTACCTACCTCGTTCCTGGTGGGCCGGATCGGGAGAGACTTAAGGGAGGGAACTTTTGATCTCTCTAGGCAGACTCTCGACCCATCGCCTTGCACCGCAGTGAGAGGGATGGATTCATTCGTCCGTTACTCCTGACCCATAGATTCCTACCCACTCCTTACACCTTTTCCTTCCCGGAACTTTCTCTCCTTTCTTTGCATAAAAACATCCCCACACAGCGTCCCCAAAAACGCCTTAGGCCCAGAAGAATTTTTCCTCAGGGCCTCATGCGTGGAGTTAATGTAAAAAATACATATATCTGATGGTATTGGGCTAGCGTCTTTACGGTTGAAATTTAAGAACCCGACTTCGACTAGGTACATCTCTGACGCGGTGCCTTATGTAAAACCTTCTTCGTACATGAAGTTTATTACAAAGATACAAAGAGGGCTTTTAATTGCTAGTATTTATATAATATTTGCTGTCTCTTCAACACAGGTTCGAAATACAATCTATCTCCATCAACTTGGGAGTAGCTACTTCGGAAATAAAGAACTTCAGTTGCGAGCATCCAATATCCATTCTATCATTGCCATTACTAGGGATATTTCCCCAGGCTTAGGGAGAAACCGAGAGCTTCTGGTACAGAATGACAGATTTTGATCAATTGATTCGATGCCGTAAATTAACGAATGTAAACCAATAAAAGTCAGAGTACGGGTTTGCAATCTCCCATCATGCAATTAAAAATCTCTAAATACCAAAAAAAAAATCAAATATTTTTTGTTGTATTGACCAACTTTTTGTAAAAATCAAAGATTTCAGTAGTTTGATGGTTTTAGTTGTGTTTTGCATTTTTTAATGTGAATACCGCATAGGAGTCCCAACTGCTCCGCCTGGAGCTACTGAAACCATGGCATTCCCAATTGGGGTATGTTGTGAGACTGGAGGAAGCGTGGAGAAGAAAGAGATGGGGAAGAGGAAATGGGGAAATACCTGGCTATTCATATGTGGTCACTAAACACGTCTAATTAAAACTTCAATTTCAAGCAACGTTTCAATTCTGAATTGTGGCATTACACCATGGCGACACTGAGAGTATTTTCTTTTTTTTTTTTAATATGAATACCGCACAAGAGTTCCAACTGCTCCGTCTGGGGCCAGTGCAACTATAACATTTCCAACTGGGGTATGTTGTGAGACTGAAGGAAGTGGGGGGAGAAGGAGATGGGGAAGAGGAAAATGTGAAAGTACCTGGCTATTCGTGGTCACTAAACACGGCTAAATAAAACTTCAATTTGAAGCAACGTTTCAATTCTGAGTTGTGGTATTACACTATGGCGATACTGAGAATATCTTCTACTCTGGAATGTGTCACAAATAAATTGATAAACTGTATATTTTTTTAAATTCATCAATTATAAAATAACACAAATTAGTAAAATCAATTTATTTGCGCACGCCAGGATTTGAACCCGCGACCTTCGGATTCTTTAAAAAAAATCTTTATTCATTACAAAATTAGAGGATTTTTCGACCACCATGCTAGGCACTTAGGGTTATTCTTTATCAAGCCTTGTCCATCAACCAAGGAGGCCGTCATTGCATAATAACGTATAAAATTATTCTCAACGCGAATGTTTCTAAATCCAGGGAGTCTGTCGCATTTGCAGGAATTTGTAAGGATTTTAGATGCCTTCGCCAGGGAGTTTCTAATTTTTAATATGGCAGCCCTTTTCGTACAGCAATGGCAACACCAGCCAGTCAAAGTTGACATTCGATGAGTGTTCGAACATTCGTTAGCGATAATGTCACAGTTTTTGCAGATTTGACGTTTATGTGTGTACAATTATAAATAAATAAAATGACGGGACGGGGCAGAAATGCTGTCCGCATCGAGACAGAGATCGAGAAGAGTCGCGAGGATTCGAATTGGAAAAAAGTAATAGAGCTCGCGGAACAGCTGAAAATTAGGTCTCCTAATTATGGTAAGATCATGTGCAGTCAAGGTGGTTGTATCCCTAGGGCAAAACATTGTGTTGTGTAGTTTGTATGTTATGACACACGTTACGTGGAGTGTTATTGATCGAATTTAATGTGTTATTTCAGAGTGTCTATCGAATTTTCTCATTGGTGAAGGAAAACTTGAGAGTTATCTAGAGGAATGGCCCCCCATAGAGGCAAACTTCTCGAAGGCCAAGCAAGGGCTGGCGGACGCCAAGTCCTTCCTACTTCTGGCCGCCAATGAACTGGGGAAGAAGGCAGGGGTGGCCCTGGATGCTCACCTGTTGCTGGGCAAACTGCACTACGCCAGCGGAATGTTTGAAGACAGCTTGAAGAACTACACCCTGGCAGAGTTGCACACATTGACGGAGAAGCAGCTACCAATGTTAGTATTCATTTTTTTAATTACCTATCACAAATTTTTAACGTTTTCAAATTTGCTGATAAAGTTGCATGTAAAAATGTTTAATTCTGCTTCAGGGATAATACGGAATATTCCCTAACGAAGTTCGATACATAGATAATACGGAATATTCCGCGTCGAAGTTCGATACATAGATAATACAGAATATTCGGTGTCGAAGTTCGATACATATATAATATGGAATATTCTCTGTCGACGTTCGATACATGATAATACGAAATATTCCTTTTTTAATGAACAAACAATCAAATATGACATTTGTTGGAAGTACTAAAAAATAATTTCTCGTCAAAATAAAATAAGTACCTTATTCGAATTATTCCCGGTATTACTGGTACTGGGTTGAAGTTCAAATTGTGGAAGCTGTATGTTATCGTCATTTAGATATACCAGGTTTTTAATGGCTTATTTGGCAAGCAGGGTTTGTCTAAAGGGTATATGCAATTATTCTAATACCTTTCTTTCCACGTTCTTCTGTTATAAATACAGATTCAAACTTATCAATAATGCATTCAATTCGTAACATGAACAAATTATTGTTTTATATGGCAATAATAATAATTTTTCTATGATTGGCAGCTTTAATTGATATAAAAATCAATATTTGCTTGTTCGTATTTTATGCGCTGCCAAACCGTTCATCTGATTGTGATGAAACTTTGGCGATTTGTTGTGCACGCTCGCGAAGGTTATATGCTATATATAATGGTAAGCTCTGCCGTTATGAAATTTGTAGAAATGAAAATGTGTGTATTTCATACATTTTAGCGGCAGGGAGTGAAGGAAGGAGGGGAAGGGTAACGAAGGAGGTGGGGTTCACGGGAGCGAAACGCTGACGCATGGGAAAGGAAATGAAGGGAGAATTTTTTATGAATTTGAATGGCATTGAACGCATGCCAAGTACCAGCTAGGTTTCAGACCTTTTGGGGGAGCGGTAGAAGACCAAGAGAAAATTGGGGGACTTTTAAGACTTTTAGGGGGGCAGTAGGAGACCCAGAGAAACCCATCCCACCCCATCCCATTAGGGGCCATCCATCAATATTTTCCCTATCCCATTACGCCCCCTGCGAGGCAAAAAGGTTGAGAATCTGTGAACTTATAAGCTGGTGTAATAGTGTAATATAAAAATGAATATGACAAGGTACAGTTCGCATATTGCGTAAGTGAATTAATATAAACAAAACTTAAATTTAAAATGCATATTTTTTTGTCTCCCCTGACATAAATACTCACTTTTCGTAATAATAAAGCTAAATCTAACTGTTTGAATAAAAAATATTCCGTATTAACCGAGAAGCGGAGAAAGAAATAAATAATAAAATTACAATAGGTCTTGTGTAGCAATTGTTGCTTGACCTTTGATTCAATAATTCAAGCATTTCATCACCTCAGTTCGGCAAGGTTCTAACTGACATTTTTTTCAAATGACCTTTAAATTGATGAAATTTCAAATGAACGCTATCCGAAACGTTGGCTAAAGAAGGAGGTAGCGCAACCCGGCATAACACCCCAAAAACAAATAACAAAAATCGTCTCACAGACAAATTGTCATAATCTAGTAATTTGACAATTTCTGATCTTGTGTAAAGTTTTTTTGTTTAACATATTTTGAAGGAAAATATTTAATTAAAATATGACCATGTCTTGGAATGGCGTTAGGGAAAATAGTTGAAACCTTATGCACATGGTTCTATCTATTTAAATATTTTCCTTTAAAATCTGTTACACTAAAATAACTGCACACAAGATTCAACTTCAAAATCAGAAATCGGTAAATAGATTATGAGAAATTGTCTTTGCAAATTTTGACACCTCATACCTCAGGACAGGAAATTTTAATTTGATAGGCGAGCATGGGTACCACCGCCCCGAGAACCATTTATTGGATAACCAACACCTCTGCCATAGGTCACCGGTCACGTTTGGTGACTTCGTATGGGGTGAGGTTTATCCGGGTCTTGGCGGCGGATGCGTCTGCCCACCAGCTGCACGGCAGGCCGGTTCGAGAGAGAATGGTTGAGGGTTCTCCAGCCGTACTCTCTCAGAATATCGCCTTCACCGCAGTGGGAGGGATGGATTCGTACGTCCGTCACTCCTGGACACATTGCCCCTAGATTCCTACACACCCCTCAAAACCCTTTTCCTTCCCAGAACTTCCTCTTCTTCCTTTCCTAAAAATATCCTTCACACAGCATCTCTAAAGATGATATAGGCCCTTAGGGGAATTATTGGACCTCTTGTGTGGAGCTAATGTAAAAAAAAATAGTTAGAATCCTGTCTAACCAAAGCAATGATTTTTAAAAGTTGGTTTTGGAAATTTTAATATGTATAATAAAATATGCTAAGTATAAGAAAATCGCTGATTTATTAGTGGTTGGCTTGAATTTTGAAAATCCGTTAGTTTTAAGTCCTGGTTTATTCATCCACCCAGAACAGCTGATGCTGAAAGAGCCCTTGCCCGGAATAATGTTGTACCCAACAAAACTATCAACGTTGAGTTGTTGATGGAACCCTTATTTCATATTTGATGGCTCGTCATAATTTACAATAAAAACACAAATTAGTTAAAGACCACTTTAATTTTTTTTATTCACACTCTGCCGGTATCGGAAGCACCCTTTCTTCATCAGGAGAATATTAGAACTAACCTACGATATAGAATATTGACAGGCATATTCAAAAATTTTAGATGTTTGAGTGGGAGCAAAGGGGAAGGGGTTCTTTACCACCTTTCATTTAAAACTCTTAAGAATTGTATGTTTATTTATTTTAAATATAAAATGTAAATTTGTTATTTAACAGTTGATTATTAACTTATGTATTGTTATTAAACAGTTGATTGTTAACTTATGTATTGTTATTTAACGGTTGATTA
This sequence comes from Glyphotaelius pellucidus, assembly GCA_936435175.1. Classification (NCBI taxonomy): domain Eukaryota; kingdom Metazoa; phylum Arthropoda; class Insecta; order Trichoptera; family Limnephilidae; genus Glyphotaelius; species Glyphotaelius pellucidus. Next base: position 7,815,692 of record OW386550.1, read on the forward strand.
TTAACTTATGTATTGTTATTTAACAGTTGATTGTTAACTTATGTATTGTTTTCATTATTTGTGTTTGGGGTGTTATGCCGTGTTGCGCTACCTCCTTCTTTGGCCAACGTTTCAGACAGCGTTACAGTGTCCATCATCAGGGCAGATGTGTAATGTGTAATTGTTAGTGGTGAAATGTATGCTAATGTACTTGGAAGTGATACCGTGTTGCCAGCTTCACTCCACTACGAGCTGGTATTACAATATACTTCAAAATGGTTGTAGATTTCAATTGCCTCCGTAATCAGGCGTGATCCAATAGGAACTGGTTCCAAAAAAGCCTGTTCATCGAATCCACTGTCATCTAGTGATCGCTAGTCACCAGCACAAAATAACTGAGACAGGCAATGGCGTAGGAACTGGTTCCAAAAATAGCCTGTTCCTTGAATCCACTGTCATCTAGTGATCAGTCACCGGTAAAAAATAGGAGTTCACTAAATCGTAGTACTTACACTTGCCTGGGGCACTTCCCTAGGCGAGCTGCCGACGGAATTGGCGACATCTTTTGACAAATTAGTATACTTCAAAATGGTTTTCCGCATTTAGCTTTGGTGTAGCCTTCAATTACCGGATACCAAGAGCTGTCGAGCTTAGCTCCGTCGTCTCTATTAATATTAATTGGATTTTTGTAGATTTCAATTGCCTCCATAATCTGGCGTGCTGTTTAAGTTTTGGATCTTCCCAGGACTTCAAAATTTATGTATTGTTACTTAACGGTTTATTATTATCTTATGTGTTGTTATTTAACGGTTGATTATTAACTTATGTATTGTTATTTAACAGTTGATTATTAACTTATGTATTTTTATTTTAGCCGAAGTCTTCGAATAGTAGCAGAGTCCTATGCCATCAAGGGGCTTTGCTTGGAGCACAGTGCCACCCCGGGAGGAAGTCGATATAAGCAAGCAGAAAGAGAAAATGATATGGTAAGGTTTTTTTACTGCCAATAATGTTATAAATCATACTCATAAAAAAACTGTATAGTTTATTGAATAATTTTTTTCAAACTTAACCCCTTAATGGTCTGATGGCACAGATTCAGAATGTTCAGGTCAGGTCATCTCAAGGGATTTGGAGCCTTAAAATACAGTTTGTACAAACTGAAATAAATTTTATTCGATTGGCAAATGAATAATTCCATGTTTAAAATATTTTCGCTTCTTATTTGTCTATTACCGAAGTCAGAGTTTTCTGACATTGTTGTCATATTAGTGTGGGTACTTATTTATACGAAAACCTCATACTTAATTAGTTTTTGCAATATGCACAAGATTACTACAGTAAGCACAACATTTCTTTTTAAATATGTTCATTCTTCATACTTTCAAGCACTTCATCATACATCTTTGGTCCTCCATACATTAGGCAGTTCTGTGATTTGATTTTTTAATATGTGGCAATCTAACTCTATATTTCTGGTTTCATAATTATGTATATCTCTATATTGAGAGGCACAAAACAGTTGAGCGTGGCAAACTAAAATTATTGAGCAACATAAATTGCCTCGGGTAAATTTTAAAAGACTACTTGCAATTGTGAAAACATCGTTGCAAGCCACAGTTCAACAGTGAGGGAATAATTACTGTAATTAAAATATCTCGCAATAGATAATTGTTATCATTATTTGATAACAATTATCAATTTCAATTTCACCCATTCACCACACAGGAAATTATTCTGATCTGATGTTAACAGGACTTCTGTATTCTAATAAACATTGGCAATTCTGCATTCAACGTGTAAAACGCAATTCAAACACAACATCTTATCATTGTGTTAACAAATCCCAACAATTATAAAACAGAAATTTATCTGTACACAGAAAATAAAAAGTTAACGGTCGTAACTGGGAATCGAACCCAGGATTTTTTGAATTTCCGGGACAATGCTCTACCAATTGGTTCGCTAATACCTCAAGTAGTTTGCTGTGTTTGGTGATTTAGCAGGGGTGACCAGGCTCATGGGGTGAGATTTGTCAGAGTCTTGACGATGGATGCTTTTGTCCACCATCTACGAGCAGGCCGGATCGGAAGAGGCTGGTTGAGGGAGACCTTTTGATCTCTCCAGCAGGACTCTCTCAGAACATAGATTTGCTCCGCAGTGGGATGGATGGATTCACATGTTTGTCGTTCCTGGTGACACTGACCACTACTGCATTCCTACCTATCCCTCATACCTTTTTCTTTCCCAGAAGTTCCTTTCCTTCCTTTTCCCAAAGACCTTCCACTCAGTATCCCCAAGATGACATGATATGCCATGATTCCCGTGTGGAGCTAATATAAAATTTAAAAAAAATGACTACAGAGGCCTACTACATTGAGATGTGTTATTAAGAATTCTCTCAGTAATCCGCTGCTCAATTATCCGACTACTATTATAATCCACAGTTAAGTTTATTAGTTGAAAGCACAAAATCAAGCTCTATAATTCGCCGTTACCTGTACGTCAAATTTATTAGTGCCCGTGCCCACTCGAGCGCTAAGTTTAGTATACTAATAAGTTGGGTTAGGTACTCCTAGATAATCAAGTTACTATACTGCCGTCCAGCTTGCTAGAGCTGATGATTTTAGCAGTCGCCAGAGTTCATTATTGCTGCTTTAGTACATTTAATTCTAGCAAATTCTGGTTCCTTTCATTCTGCCAAGTTTTTTGTTTGATTAAATTTACAAAAATGGTTTCTTCTAGAAAGTGTAAACATGACACCTTAACTTGGAAATTTTATTTAAGATTGACAGCTGCGTTTGTTTACGAAATTTTGTTGTTTTAATTTTTAGCATAGTTTGCAGATATCCACTATAATCTGCCTCTTTCACTAATGAGACCCTTGCCCGGTTTTTGGGGTGGCGGATTAATGAGACAATACTCGTAATATCTTCTTCAATGATTAAATATTATTATTACTTAATGAGCAGGCAGTATTCCACTGATTTACTCGTATCTGACTTCAAAGTAAGTTTAACAGTAATGGAGTTATTTTAAATTTTAAAATAAGTTAATCCCATCTTCTCTCCAAATAAGAATCCAATCCAATCTTTAAATTGGTATAAACCAATAATTGGTATAATATAAATTAGTAGCACCGATGATTGTTGTAGAAGTTTGTTCCAAGCTTCCATTTCTCTATTTGCAGGGAAGTGTTTCCTAGGATTGGATGCAAAAGGTATTTTGTTAATTTTATTTGAGTGTCTATGGAGATTTACATTTTTGTTGGTGGTGAAGATTTCTTGGATGCCAGGGCAACTATAATGTCGAAATTAAATTGAAAGTCTCAATCAAGTCACCCTTATCTCTTCTTTCTTTTAACATTAGTTCCTTGAGTCTATCTTCAATAAACTATGAAGTTTATAAGCTTCATTCCAATAAATTTATATTTTTTCCTTTCTTTACTTCCAGATAAGATGCTTTGAGTTGGCCTCCGAACTATCTCTTCTATACCTCCAGCGGGCTGAGGGAAGCAGTGGCTCGGGTGCGGGAAGTCTGGTTGGGGGCGCCTCGGTGGTGTCGGGCTCCGGAGGCAGTGCCGGAGGCCACGGGGGTGCCAGGGCACTGGGGCCCGCACTGGAGACGGCACTGCAGAGGGCCCCCATTCTGTACATGAGAGCGGGCCGGTTGCAGCAGGCTGTTACAAGGTATTGTTTGTTTTTAAATTTGAGTGGTGGAAATACAGACTATCAGAATTTACCTGGTGAAATTCATGTTTGGTGACCAGATCTGAATAGCCAGGTACTTCCTCATGTTGCTCTTCCTTATCTCCTTCTCTTCCCCACTACCTTCGGCTGCACAACATCTCTCAGAGATTCAACTGGTTCCAAATGATTAAGAGCAGCTGGGACTCTTATGAGGTAATCATTAAAAAAAAAAAAAAACATTGATTGAATATAAAATTTCGAAATTTCAATATTTATTTCCAGATACCGCGAGATGCTCACAGCTGTGGAATCCTCCGGCACTCACTCCCTCCGCTTGACCCTGGCCCGGCAGCTCGCTGAAGTGCTTCTGCGAGGAGTTTCTGGGAGCGAATGGTCCACCCTGGTCAACAAGACCACCGCCGATGGACCCTGGAAACCCAAAAAGTACACGGGACTGAATCAGGTTTGTGCTGGATTAGTGTAACTACTTGCGATATCACCCTGGTGAAAGAAATTGTTTTAACTTGAATTTTGTGTCATATCCAGACGCTTCTACAAGGTGTAAGATGTGATTTTTCATTTTGTCTTCAAAATAAAACAATGAAATATTTTTGAATTTTTATATTTTACCCATGAGACAGGATTATGTCATGTCATGAATCTCTGTTTTTCCGTCTCTGCGTCAATGTCTGCATCATAACATGAGCTTGGGATGTATAAAAAACCCCACAAACTCTGGAGCTTGATTAATAATGATTATTAAATTAAATAATTGTTAATAATAATTAATAAAAATTATTTTGATTGTTGAATCTACTCGCAGAGACAAATATCAACAAAAATGGCTATTAGGCATTTCAATTTGGGAGGCGAGAATGGGTACCGCCGCCCCGGGAACCTTTATTGGATAACCAACACCTCTGCCATAGGTCACCCCAAGTGGTTCGCTACGTTTGGCTATTTAGCAGGGATGCCTGGGTTCATGGGGTGAGGTTTGTCCAGGTCTTGGAGGCGGATGACCAGGACACACTGAACCTCAGATTCCTACCCACCCCTTAAACCCTTTTCCTTCCCAGAACTCTCCTTCCCTTCCTCTCCTTAAAAAACCCTCCACACAGCATCCCCAAAGATGATATAGGCCCTGGGGGAAATTATTCTCCTCAGGGCCTCCTGTGTGGAGCTCATGTAAAAAAAAGGCAAATCTAATGTGCACATAAAAAGACACCAACCTTTCAGATGTTATTTTCGAGTCCAAGTCTTCACCATGCACAAATTCAATATTTATGACTGACACAATAATATTTTATAAATGATCATGTTATGTTGGTCATCCGGTGTGAAAAAACCAAGTGAAATTCACAATAAGGCAGATCCCAATGGTTAGGCAGGATGAATTTTACGTCATGTGTCAATAATAAATTTGAATACTTCAAATATTTGAATTTTCGTTCCAAAAGGACACTTGAGCGACATCTATGGCTAGTTGTCATCATTACACAGTTTACATGCACAATATAAATTAGTTGCTTACCAAAACATATTATAATGATATTAAAAATAACAATGCTTTCAGTTTGTGCCAAAAAACGAGTGTGAAGAAACCATCCTCCTCCTGCTGATTGGTGAAGCAATGGCAGTCCGGGATGCCGTCTTATCACAGAGTCCAGAGTTCAAGCAGGCCAGAATTCACGCCTTTGAAAATGCCAGTGCCATCTATGATCTGCTCACAATAGCCACGGTTCGATGGGGGCAAGTTGGACTACTGCAAGAGGTAATTGTTTTGGGTCATTTTTATAATTAAAATTATAAAATAGCTTTTGGGAGACTTAACAGAGCTGTGGGAGACTTTACAGAGGTTGGGCTATCTTACATTAAATTTGCTGATGAACAATCTCATGTGAAGATGATCTCTGGTAGCCCGATTTAAACTGCATCGGCCTTTCTTTCTTTATATGTTTTGGGTAAATTTATACAAGCCCACCTCACGGATAAAACGGAACGTTCATGTTGTTGAAGTTATGGATAATACGGAATATTTCTTTTTTAACTAATAGACAATCAAATATGACATTTGTCGGAAGTACCAAAATTCTCGTCAAAATAAAAAGAGAAAAGTACCTACTTCGAATTATTCCTGGGTTGAGATTCAAGCTGCGAAAGCTGGATGTTATTATAATTTAGATATACATCCCAGGTTTTGAATGGTTTGTTTAGCAAACAGGGTTTGTCTAACGGGTATGTGTAATTATTCTAATACCTTTCTTTCCATGTTCTTCTGTTAACCCCTGACGAGCCAGGAAAAAACGAAAAAACGTCAACTTTAACGTATTATTTTGCAGGTTAATTTTATGCCATCTAATGTAATTTTTACTGAAACACATTCCTTGAATACTAAACTATACATAAGAACAATATTACTTGCGTTTATTCAATGAATTTATACTTTTTACTACGTTTCAAATAACACGGAAAAAACGAAAAAATTTCGCGATGTTTTGACTTTTACGTAATATTTTGCAGGTTAATTTTTATGCTATCTTATGTAATCTTTACTGAAACACATTCCTTGAATACTAAACTATACATAAGAACAATATTACTTGCGTTTATTCGATGAATTTATACGTTTTACGATCATTTCGTCGCCCGCGACGCGAGACTTCACAGCCGCCATTTTGTCCAGCCGGGCGACGCGCAGCCTCGCAGGCCGTGTCATAAACAATCTCAAAGAAATTATATCGCTGCTCTAGGTGGGTTCATGGTATCTTATACCTTATGAACAAGAATGCCCCAAGCGATTCTGACCTTCTTCTTCACACGTTTTCTTTATACATAAGGGTTAAAATCGCATAACAAAATTATTTTTTAGTGATTATTTTGGTTTGCGTCGATTGATCACCGGTGATCGAACGGCATGAGACGAGTTAAAAATATGGGTTCAAACTTGTCAATAATGTCAACTTGTCAAACTTGTCAATAATGCATTCACTTCATAACCCGAATAAAGTATTGTTTTATATGGCAATGATAATTTTGCCCATGATTGATTGTCAATGAAAAGTAAACCAAAAAATGATGAAAATAAAAATGGCGTATGCCGCGCAAGTCAAATAATTTTAACAAAATTTTAATGTAACATGTATTTTTGCATATTTTTTCGTCTCCCCCGAAGTAAATACTCACTTTTTGTGTTAATAAAGCTAAATCTAACTGTTTGAATAAGAAATATTGGGTATTAACCAGTAAGCCGAGTAAGACAAAAATAATATATTTTGTATATTTGGCTTGAGCGATTTTCTTTTTGTATTTCAGTCCCTGGAGCGAGCCATGAAGTTCTCCTTCGAGGAGGCTCACGTGTGGCAACAGCAGGCCTATTCCCTGGTGGCCCTGGGACACACCACCCGTGCCGTCAGCGTCCTGTCACAGGTGGCCAAGTTGGAACCTCTTGCCGTGGTGCCCTGTCTGCTGGCCGCCAGGCAGTGCTACGAGACTCTCAATAGGGTGAGCATATCATAAAACTATAGTGTTCTTAAGAGTGTGTTATATGGCAGAATGGTATTTTGCTGGAAAATGGCTCTCTAAAACGGCTTTCATACTACATCTTTTATGTCATTTCCAGGGTTGATATTTTTTGTTACTAAATAATGGACTATTATTTTTCAATCTGCTTATTAATTTTTTTAATTAATGTAGGCATTCGACCATAAAAAATAAAAACATTGATACACCTTACAACCCACTTTTAAAACTTCGATCTATGATTGTCGCATTAATAATGATTTTACACAATATTTTAAAATTAAAACATGTATATAATCCACACATCCTTATAAGTACGGCCTCTTATTATCGTTATGATATCTGCGGATATCAACAATTAAATAAATACTTAATTTTGCACGAAATTTTAACACATTTCAAAGTTTTTTATCATTCCGGGAGAGGAGCCCCCGTCGAACGGCGGTGAAACTGCACGCTCTATATTTCATAGCCAATTTATTTCTAAAACGCCATCAAAATGTTCCATTAATGAGTCAAATACTACAATACCAATTCACTTCAAGTAATGCGACAATCTAAGGAAGCTACAATAACAGTTAGTACTCACAAATTCTCTTTTTTCATGTAACTTTATCGCATTATATGTTTTCAACTGACAGACGCGTAAAAAACAACATTCAACGTGCGTTCTGTTTGCAATAGTTCGTACCAATCGTAACCAACTTCACACGTGTTGCTGACCAGCGCGCTCGTTTTGCGTTTATAATGGAATCTGAAGAATATCGGCAAGGCAATGAATGGGCCGAATCAGTCAACTTCATTTATAATAATTAAAATTTACCAACAAATCTTTATTTTTATATTGATCATGTACAAACTTGTGATTTACATATGTCATAGGAGTTTCTGTATATACAGTAGAACCCCGTCAATTCGAAATCCACGGGACATCAAAAATAAAATTTTGAATTGACGAATTCCCACGTAATTCGAAATTTTACGAAAAAAAAAATCGCCAAAAATTGAGTTCCTCGGTCGCAAATTCAAATACGGTTAGGTTCTTCGGAATAAATTCGTAATAATACGACTTATTCCCATGTAAGTCGCCCAATGTATTCAAAGTAAATTCATAAAAATACGATAATTTCCGTAAAATATTCCGCATAAATCAAATTTTCACGGCCGCGACTGTCGCGGCCATCTCGTTAAACTCATAAAAATGTGGTATATTCGAAATTTCGTTGCCGATTTCCGATGCAACCGGCTCTTCAAATTTAGATATTCGAAGAAAATTGGAAGAAAGGAGAACGGGACGAAGTATTTCAAAGTATATACTCATGCCTCCGTGGTCAAGGGGCAAGGCTCTTGATTAGCAATCCGGTGGTCGTGGGTTTAAATCCCGGTGCGCGCAGATAAATTGTATTCGATTGATTTGTGTTTTCACAAATAATGAATTAAAAATATGTGTTTCTATGTTATTTTGGCAAAATTTAGGCCTTGCTCTGGGTCCTAATAAGTTTTTCAAGAAATTCCCATCGCGCCTCCTTGCCCTCTTTTCTATAATTATTTTTTGGATTCAAATGTATTCCTGACTAACTTTACCATACTTTTCCATTTGTTCGAAGATTCTTATTTTAATTTTTAATTTTTTTATTAGAAACGAGCTCTCCTATTCTAAGACTCAAACACCAGCTTTTATCAGGAAATAGTGTAATAATGCACTAAATTTTACAGTGCAAGTCTGTTGATTATGTAAAAGATGTATAAAAAAACAATACTAATTAATAAATTAAAAATTAAAAATCTATGCCAAGCTAATGAGTAACGCAATTATAGCACCAAGAAATACCGATTTGAGTTACAGCAAGTTCATTAAATTAGTTTTTACTCACTTGCACTTGTCAAGTGAAAAGTGAGGCCGATGTATATCGACGAGCGCCACACGAATCAATCATAATCTTGATTTTGAAAAAAATGAGTTACGTCCTAGTAGATTGAGGTAACTTAAAATAACATGTGTAGGGAACAATAAAAAAATTAAACAATACATAGGTTTTTTGTTGCCCTCCTTTCCTCATAACATTACTTATTTTTCAATTGGACCATTATATTTTATGTCCAAATGTGCTAAAAAATTTACGAATTTTTAAAAAGAAAATCAAAAAATAATGATTTCCATTCACAGTTCGGCCCTTATCTCCAAAGCGCCGCTCTCCCCCTGCACGCTGGCCACATGCCCCGTTCCCATCCCCCCCACTAGATAGCTACAAATGTGCAGAGCTACACAGGTTTTCGTTCGACCTGTTTCGTTTTAGTTCAACGATACGATAGCGACGCACTTACAATTTTGAATATTTCAAATTCAAGAAGCTACTTCTCCCGCCATCTATCGAAGTAATCATGAAGCTTTTCTGGCAGTTTACGAATTGAATGAAGGGTATTATATCCCTTTAACCTGTCAGGTCTATTTGTTTAGTTTTTGGAACAACTCAAATAGATATCATAGAAATCATTGTGTCTCCCTTACTATCATGGTTAGAAATATAATCTAAACGGTGTTAGAAAGAGAAAACATTGCGCTTTATATTCATATCTAAAAAAGTTAACAAAATATCTAAAATTATACCTTTATGAAGAAATCAAAGTGTCAGACTGCAATTTGAAAAAAAAATTAGGAAACTTTGGGAATTTTTTATCAATTATTTTTACATGATACGACAAAATAGTGAGTTGACGATAACGTTAACCCCTCAGGCCCCAGGCCTGAGGGGTTAAGAACTGTTTTTCATATAAAACTTAATTTTGGATACGAGGCCGAAATACTTAACCAATGAATATATGTTTTTTAAAAATCAAACGGTGTAGCAAATATGTGTCTAGTATGGATGTGAGTTATTTTATTATTTTGTGCTTGAAATTATAAAATATAGGTCGTTAAAGAATTTGATTTTTCTTGATTTTAGAGGCTTTGCAAACTATTTAAGTGTTAAAACAAGTTCTTATGTTGGAAAACGAGTAGAAAAATATTGGAGTTAGAGAAAAGTTTGAGATTGTGAATAGAGTTGAATTGCAGAGAAAAATTGGAGTTCGAGAAAAGTTTCATTTTAAGATTGGATGAAGTTTAGAATCTTGTGTTGTGGAATTAGAAAACAGTAGAAGAAGAAATTTTGGATTTATTATATATTTATTTAGAAATAACACAACTAAACCTATAACAATATGTATTTTTGTCTTATTTCAGATATCTGAAGGTCTGGCCTATAGTGAAATGGCTTTGGAGAGAGAACGCAAAAACCCCACCTTTATGCTTTCGAGATGTCATCTTTATGTTGGCATTGGTCACTTAATGACTGCTAGGTAAATAGATTATAAATAAGACAGAAGACTATAATATTATTTTTTGACATTATCAATATATTAATACGTGAAGCCAAAACTTTGTACCCCTTTTTACGAAAATTGCGCGTACGGAGGAGTATGAAATTTCGCACACTTAGGACGGGTTGTTTCAAAAAATTTGATGGATTCATCAAATATTTGATGTTAATTTTCACCTTCTGCGTAAGTTCTATTCAAGTTCTGTGATGATTTCAGTTTTGTGAATCAACTGGTCTATAATGATGTAATAATAGAACTTGAATAGAACTTATGCAGAACGTGAAAATTAACTTCAAATATTTGATGAGTCCATCAAATTTTTTGAAACAACCCGTCCTTATAGTTTATATAGAGGAGGAGTGCAGAATGCTAATATTTTTTAAAAATTATGCACAAAAATAGATTAAATCAATAACAAAAACATTACACACACTACTATGTATTTGACACACACACTCGCGTCTTTACTCTATTGTTTATTGTTAAAGTCTATGGTCAAATTGAGAATAGATTAATATTGTTTGTCTTTAATATTATTTGTCTATGGTCTTACTGAATGTCAAACATAAAAAAAACATTACAATTATGGTCGAATTTCGACCATTGGGCGACCACTAGTGTATATAAATTACTGATTGATTAATTAAATAAAATAATTTGTGCTGTCCCGTTTATTTATTAGAGCAACAACGATACGCGCAGAGAAGGAAGTTGCCAATGCAAAATGCTTAGAGAGTCTTAACAAGGCTGTGGACTGTGATCCAGATGACCATCTTTCCCTCTATTACCTGGCCCTGCAGTATGCTTTGATAGGAGGGATCTCCGAGTCTATGGTATGTTCAACGTTATCCTGCATATTATCATTTTTGACTGGCACTGTACAAAGTTCTTTTTTTTTACATAAACCTGTCATTTGCCGGAAGGATTTGCACGAATTTTTTTTGCTTTTTTTTTAAATGCGATTTTAACCCTTATGTATAAAGAAACTGTATGAAGGATAAGGTCAGAATCTCTTGCGCCAATATCATTCTTGTCGTCGCCAATGGTTTCATTAAACTAGCAACACTGGAATATTTTTAAGTGAATTTTCTATGACTTGGGGCATCGTTTTTTGCAACTGTCGGAAGTCGAAAATTCTAAGTTTTACATTTTCAAATGCGTATAAAGGTCTTTATTCATTTGCAAACTCCTTTGAATTGTGTTTTTTGATGTTGAATATGTATTCAGATTAGTGTAGAAATAATAAAATCAGTTTATATTTGTGTGATTATATTTTTTGACAAATATTTCCAAAATGGGAGATTTTTTAATCTTTTTTTTTTAGTTAGCTATTCTAGAAAAACTTATTACAATATTATCACGTAATATGTATGAATGTTAAGACATATAATCTATCTTATTATTCTAGCACAAATGATACTTCATTGTCAGTTGTGTGTCGAATCATTTTGTAACAATGCATGTGCTTTAGATCAACGCTAGAAACAAAACAGTCAACAAAAAATAACAGCTACAGCAGTTGTGAGTGAGGTTTGAAAGCTAGTTTTGACATTTCGAGGTGGCGACGCGGTTCTCAATTTCAATAACAAAGTGTACGGACAGTGCACAACGTGTTTTTTGTCATATGAATACACTTCATCAGTATTGGATGTTTGCATATTCCTGTGGAAGAAGGGTCTTAGAATCAGTGCTCTGTCGTCCAAAATTAGCGAACAATCAAAGGCTTATCATTTTTTCACAATTTTTTGCAGTATTATGTGAGGTTATGTCTGGGCAAGCGCTCGGAGTGTTCGGCGGCCATGCAGCTGCTGTGCTTGGTGCTGTCGGCCAAGGGACGGGCGAGGGAGGCGCTAGCCACCGCTACCGCCGCGCTGGAGGATCACCCCGACAGCATGGACCTGCTCAGGGTGCTGGCGCTATTACAGCTCAGGTGTCACGGAGGAGAGGTGAGCAAAAACTAATAAGTTGTCAGTGTTCTGAAGATTTGGGTATGCCTTTTGCAGATTTAACCTTTTTACAAAGCTGGCCTTGTTAAATTATCTGCAAGCATTTTCGCCAAAGTTTGTACTTTGCGCTTTGATAGATTTTTTTCATAGTTATTATAAATTTTGGAGATGTTTGGTTTTGAAATGAGGATGCATAGTTCTTACCGGGATGTCATTTATTGGGTTGGGTTATTTGGATTTTCTTGCTTTTTTCAGAAGTTTCTTCTTAGGATTTTCTTCCAAGATTTCCTCTGATTTAAAAGATTAATAATTGTTTTTTTTTCTGCTTTAGGCTGCTTTGGTAACAGGAAAGCACATGTTGGCACTTTGGAAGAACCTCTATGAGTCTGGGATAATGGGAGACAATGAGAAGGACTTTGATAAACGCTCAGAAACCCGCTCAGTGCTTCAACTGTATAACGACATGGACTCTGTTAAAGATTCAAGTAAGAATATTTCTTTCATTTCCAAGACAACATTAGTCCTTTGACAAGATCAACAAGTAACCACACCTCAGTAGTGGGACTCTGAACTCTTTGTTTCCGATACTATTCCAGTACTGTTAACAGTACCCTTGAGTTTTTTTTTTTCACAAAAACATGCTGCTCAAATTTTTACTGTTCTTTTGACTTTATGTCCGGGTTAAATCTTCGCCACAGGAATAACTTAACCCTTCCACACACTTTTCCATAAATGATCATCTAGTCAATCCACGCTATGCAATTGCACTGTATAAGTATAATAAATACAAAACAATTCAAGAACAACATGTCAACCTACCAGAGACCAAATGGGAAAATAATTCACCGACTCCAGATATTTTCATATCAGAGGGTTCGGCTCGATAGAACTCCTAATGAATCCTATTGATCCCTCAATATAAATATTTAAAAAATCTTTCGTAATCCAACATGTATTTAATATGACTGATTTTTGCATTTTTATATATAGATTCTTTGACAAATCTAATTAGCCTAAATTTTGAATGAGAGAGCTAGGTATAATGCCAGTAGCCGAAATAACAAATGGTAATATTTTTATAGTCCGAGAATGCCGAATTCTTTTAATCTCATTTCCTAAATCTGTATATTTTCTAATTTTTTCAGAAACAGATTTTTGAATACTACAGGAATTTGGAATAGCGACATCAATGATATGTTATTTTTTTAATTTTGTCATGTAAAACTATATCGGGTCTGTTATGACAAATTGTTCCGTCTGTTAGTATAGTTTTATCATAATATATTTTATAAAATTCATTTTCTAAAAATGAATAATTCGTCTTCATAATATGGTACTTATGGCAGTCAATCAAGTTATGTTTAATTACCAAACTTTGGTGAATTATTTTTAAAACCTGATTGTGCCTAAATGTGTACTCGGACGGCGCTAATACAGAACATCCCAATATAATATGTTCTATAGTTTTTTTTTTTTTTTAATGAATTCCATTATTATTATAGTTTCAGTTTATAGTACTACTATTAGGCATGTCAGCGTTACCCCTAGATTGACTTGCCAGACATTTATTTATTTTTTAATATCTTTTTCTCTTTTTATAGATTATGTAGTGTAATGATTTGCAGTGATGTAATTAGTAAAATAACTGTTTTCATTCAGGCTCCATCCAAGCCAACTCCCTTGCCGCCTCCCGCGTGGAGAGGGCCCTGTCCTCTGCAGCCTCGCAGTCAGGCTCCTCCCCCGGCCTGGGTTCCGGAGGAGCCCGAGGGGGTCCCCTGCTGCGCCTGAAGCTGTGGCTGCTACTGGCGGAGCTCTACCTCGCCCTTGGGGGGGCCCCCGCAGCCAAGATGTGTGTGGATGAAGCAGCAACCATCTTTCCACTGTCTCATCAGGTTATCTATATGGTGAGTTGTATTTTTAAATATCTTCATCTCTTATAAGATTTTTTAAACTCTTCCCGTGTGACCAGTCAAATCTAGAAATGAATAAAAAAAAAATAATTTTTTATTTTAAAGATAACAAATTTTGAATTTATTTTCTTTTTTCATATTTTAGAGTTTTGGTATGCTGTATAGTAGTGTTCAATATCGGTACTTTTACTACCCGTTGGTATCCGTTACTTTCACAAAAAGTAATTGGTACTATGTAATCGTTACTTTGATTAGTGTGATTACTTTTGGGTAGTATCTACTTTTAGTATCTATCCGTTACTGAATGCTTTGATTACTTTCGGGTAGTATCTACTACTAGTATCAATTCGTTACTAATATCAATTTGTTACTAGTATCAATTCGTTACTGGTATCAATTCGTTACTGAATGCTTTGGATACTGTGATTACTTTCGGGTAGTAACTACTACTAGTAGCCATTTGTTACTTTAGATATTTGACTACTTTCGGTTCCGGGTACCGACAAATACTTTGATAAAGGATACAAATCGATACATTTTGACGTTTGTGTAGTTCGTTAACGTGTACTTAATTACTGGTTATGAATTATTGGGATTCTACGTATAATATTGATTAAGAATGTTTTGAAGAGTTTTGTGTGTGTTTACATGAAAAATACATAACTTTTAATTGACATTATCTGTGAACTTTATGCAAACAAATTATGTACATATTAACACATTGGATTGACGTGTCATTTTCCTTTGAAATTCTAAACTTAATTTTACATGCAAGATTTAATTTTTTGTTTTTAGCTTTGGGATAAGTTAATGAAACACTATTACAATCTGATGGTAATTTATTTACACATTTTATTTTTTATTTTTTTACATCTCACATAATATCATACTAAACCTATAGTAATGGATATTATAGGCGGGCTTATTACTTAGCGAAAATTTCTACCAACCGACTCCTTTATAATCATAAATTCATCTATTTTCTATTTTATTTTAATTTTTTTATGAACTCACCAGAAATGTATTTTAATACGTGAAGAAAAAAAGAAATGTTAAAATTTTTACTGTAAAAGTTTTTATTATCGTAATAATAATAATCATATTATCAATTCTTATACCGTTAGAAAATTGCAGTAGATACCTACCGTCAAAAAACTTGGATACTTAGTATTGATTGGTAGCAATATATTATATCATATAGCAAGTTAAAATCAAACTTACACAATATTGTTGTCTGCGGAAGTAATACGCTTCAAGTGTTTTTTTACCGATGCAAACACCGCAGTATTTTTTGTCTCTGGCAGTACCATTCCTAGAACAGCTGACCATGGCGTGGAGCGCCTCCAGCGGCACAAATAATAACGACCAAATAATCGGTACTGGAGTGCCTCCTGCGGCACGAATAGTAACAACCAAGTAGTCGATACAAAAGTATCCGCGTCAAAAGTAATCACGTCAAGAGTAACGACTGCTTTTCGTTTTCGGTATTCGGTACTTTGATTGCTTTGTGAGTATCGATTACTTTAGTACCGAATGATTACTTTTCATGCATCTCTAATGCTGTATCTAAGTGTAAGTCATGCATGGATTAGTGAACCAATATTTTTTTGAAAAACATCTAAAATAAAATAAGAAAGGTTTCATTAATTTTTTCTCCCCTGATTTTTTATTCTTATTTATTCTTACTCGAATCCCCTGTATGTAACTATGTACTTATCCTCTCTATGGCATTGATCGGCAATCCGCAATTTTGTTTGCAAAAAGGCGCTTATGTTAACTTCTGTTTTACATATATTTGCAGAGAGGAATGGTCCACTGTCACAAGCAAGAGTGGTCGGAGGCCAGACAGTGCTTCCTGAACGCTGTGGCCATTAACCCTGGCCATGTCAACAGCTTAGTTCAATTGGGTAAGTCATTATCTTAATATATATATCTCTTCTGTCCGTGTGTATGTCACTAAACTCCTCCTAAATGGCTGGACCGATTTCGATGAAATTCGGATTCGAGAATGGTTTAGATTCACAATTTGGTCCACTGGAAAATGTTCTTTTAATTAATTTTTTATTTCTAAGGAGTTGTTGATTTTGGAATGTTTTACATTGGATCCGGCAGACTGCGCTACCATCGCAGTATCGAATATTAAATATTATTCTATTTTAATTTTAGTTTGTCCCGACAGTTGTGTACAGGACAACGTCTATCAGGTCCGCTATAAATAAATAAAATAAATTGTAGAACACTCTAGAATGTTGTCCTGGGCTAAGCCGGGTAACCCAGATAGTCACTTATATTATTACTTACTTTCTTCCGATGACCATACCATTCGTTTAGATCTTTAGCTTCCAATGATCTTACGCTTAAACCTTCTCTCTTAGCCTCCCCAGGGTAACCTTACCTAACCTAACCTAACCTAACCTAAAGATTACCTGATTGAAACTTGAACTACACCATTTACTTTATTCTATTTAGGCCTATGCCATCACCATCTGGGCTCGCAGCGCCTGGCGGAGAAGATCCTGAAGGACTCTGCCAAGATAGAGCCCAACAACCACACCACCTGGTACAGCCTTGGCCTGGTGCTCGAGAGTTTGGGGGAATACGACACGGCTAGTGACTGTATGGCCACCGCTCTCAATGTGGAACTGTCCTCGCCCGTTCTGCCATTCACTTCCATCGCGTATATATTTGAATAGTTATCATTTTTCTAAATGGCGTATGTCATTATAACTGGAAAATCAAAATACCATAATATAACTTGCTGGATTTTAGCACGGTCGGTGGTTGAATGTCCCTCAATGTGAAACTTGGTGTGAAAGTTATGCTGTTCACTTCCATTGTGTATTTGAACAGGTAGTTTTTGGAGTGGCGTATGCCATTTTAACTCATCGAAAGTCAATAACTTGATGGAATATGATACAATCAGTGTGTATCCCTCAACGTGAAACGCTGCCAGCTCTGTTGTTCATTTTCATTGTTAATTTATTTGATTAGACTTTCTTTTCCTAAATGGCGTTTGTCGTCAAAATCAAAATGTATTATTTTCTATCAATACCTTGATGTAACTGTCAGTGATTGTACATACCTCAATCATCGCCAGTTCTATTTTTCACATCTATTGTTTATGTTTTTATCAATGTAATTGTGTATGCTATTTCGAATCTTCAAAATCAAACTGTTTTATTGGTAATTAATAATTGGTGAAATACACCGTATTGTACGCCCCGTAATGTGTAACCTTTTTAGTTCTATTGTTTAATTCCACTGCTTATCAGTGTGAACAGTAAATACCTTGAGGGAATATGGCATGGTCTGTAATAATTGTCTGTCCACTGCGCTCAATATGGAAAGAATTGGTTATACCAACATGCTTCCAAATATATTTGAGTAATTTTTAGTAACGCTAATGGCATCAGTATGCCATTTTATCCCTGCATATTTTCATTAATTGTACTTATAAAGTTGGTCAATTGGTTGACCAACAGGAGTGTTTGTGCCAATCAAAATATTCCAAGAGCAAATATTAAACACTATCGTTGTGAAAGTTAGCTTCATATCTTTAAGTTCGATATTATGAATTGTTGAAGTCTAAAATGGCGCATACACTTTACATATAAGATATACCATTATTATTTTGTTATCTTGAAATGATATTTGTAGGGTTTATTATTGACCTGCATTATAAGGGAATAATTAAGGCCCCTGTAATTATTTAAAATTGAATCGAATGGCATTATTACTTTGTAAGCTTTTTTTTGCATTCATTTTAAACGTCGGTTTTAAAATGATTCCGGTTAATGGGGACAAATCGATTGTTCCGCCAAGAGCTGTCGTGACTGTCACCCAAATCATGTGGCGCGTCGTCTCAAGCGAGTGGAACAAATTGTTGGCTAAATAACATTCAATTTTTTGTGAAAAATGTTAATTTATTAGGGTGTAGGTAAATAAGAGTTAAGTTTTCGGCTAAAATGGGACACTATGATTTTGGTTACTTAAGGGGGGGGTAAGGTTTTATAAGAGATATGAATAATGTTGGTTTATTTATTTTATGTACACATTATAGTATGACATCTGAAGTATCTTTGAAATTTTTTTTAATTAAAAATATCAATAAATAAGTCCGTGAGAGCAAATCTCTGGAGGCGCCTCGAAAATGCGGTGAACATCATAACTCGTTAACAGATCATTTTAAACAAAAAGTCGAAATGTATTTAAAAGGTGATATGTTTTCCTAGGTACGTGACAAAGCGTTTTTTTTTTTTTTTGCAGCATGTTGCGATTTTTGCTAAAATTTTCGGTGAATTTGTTGTTATAAAATGGAAAAAAATGGTACAAAAAAATAAAACTCTTCGTCACTACCTGTTGATTTATGTGTAGAAATAGTGTACAAAATGTCAAAAGGATCGGTTAAGTAGATTTTGAGTTATGATGTTCACGAACTTAAAAATTTTTTTGCAAGAAAATCGATTTAAAGTTTTTTTATACTCGAAATATACTTGAATCGAGCAAGAAGACCGGTCTCTTAAAACGCTGTATCTTCGTTAGTTTTCCTCCGATTTACTCGAAATTTTGACACAATACTCTCAACATGTTGTACATTTAGAAAAAAAAATTATTTAAAAAATGTGTTTTAAAACATTACCCCCCACCAACTCTTCAGCTTTTGGCCAAAGTTAACAGCTGTCCCAATTAATCTGAAATCTATCATATTATGTATGTGTTTATCTTTATGTTGTTTTGGTTGTTGTATAATATAATGTTTTTATTTAATTGTTGTAAATTACTAGTATAATTATTGGATCAATTGAAGGGTTAGCTTGACGGATAAAAAATGTTATCTCTCAAAAATAATGCATTAACTTATGAAATATTAGCCACTTTGCATGTGTATGTTGTTCTTGTATCAAAATACCAGTTGGTTTTTAGTGTATTTTTGTCCATCTATTAAAATGTAACCAAAAGTAAAATGTTTATCTATGGTAAGAATAATATATTATTATTATACATTAATGTTATTTGGATCTCATCGTTTATCATCCTTAAAAATCCAAAATGACCGGTTTTCACACTAATCAGGCTGATGTAAGTCACTGTTTTAATATTGTTAAGAAATGATACCTTATTTTCCTCAGGGTCTCCTGTGTCGAGTTAATGTAGAAAAAAAAAAACGCAGTCAAAAAGTTAATTGTGAAAATTTTGTAAAAACCTCTCCACGAGTACGGAGTTACGTTTCGTCCATACTCTTCTGAGCATTTTTCGCTTCCACGAACCGTTTCGTCCGCGGCTATTATTCAAATACCGTCATATTTAATGAAACTATTTGACTTGAAGTGGCTTCTATTGACATCTGCGCGTAGTTTGTTGAAGTTTTGGAAGACATACCTACAATACCAACTTCATTGTTTTAGTTTAAAAATTATTTTTGCGGCAGTTAGCGGTCGTCAGAGGAAGGAAGCAGTTTTTTTGTATGGACATGTTTTTTTTCGATGTTGGTTTATTTTTGTGGATTGATGTCAACGACGTTTTAATTCAAATTATAATATTATTTTTAGTTAATCTATGATGATTTATAAAAAAATGAACCCAAAAAAAAAAAAACTCACTCCTCACATACAGTTTTGTTCGCCAAAGCTCACTCGCGGAGAGGTTAAGTTTGTACAATTACTAAGCGGTATCATTTTTTCAGTTACTAACCTCTCTGTCGCGAGCTCGCCGGCGGGCCCAAAATAAAATCTTTGTTTTTTTTTTTTAATGCGATTTTAACCCTTATGAATAAAGAAACTGTATGAAGGACAAGGTCAGAATCGCTTGCGCCAATATCAATCTAGGACCTAGGCACTATTTGATTATTGAGCTACTCTGAATTATTTATAAAGAATTTTCTATGAAATTTGTCAGAATTTTTTCGAAATACCATCCAACGTTCAACAGGTAATTTTTTCCATCACTTAAGTGGTATCATATTTTCAGTCACTAAGCGGTATAATTTTTTTCCTTCACATAAATGGTATCATTTTTTCTCTTCAATCACTTAAGTGGTATCATTTTTTCAGTCACTTAAATAGTATCATCTTTAATCCTTGAAATATTGATTTGTTTTGTATTTTTAGGGATGATGCAACATGAAATCTGTCTTATAGAGTTCTAACAGTTACGTTATTCATATTAACCTTTAACTGTTGACGTGGGTTGGTAGGTGCACTTATTGTTGATGATCCACCCGAGGGACGGGTTTTATTATTACTATAGAACTACTTACTGCCTTCAACATTTTTTACAAACATGAAAAAATCTCATTGAAGAAGAAGATAACACTTTTAAATCTAAATGAAAATATGAAAGAAAACAAGACACAGAAAAACAGAAAAAGACAATGGTCGCAACTGTCCCAGTTGCGACCATTGTCTTTTTCTGTTTTTCTGTGTCTTGTTTTCTTTCATATTTTCATTTAGATTTAAAAGTGTTATCTTCTTCTTCAATGATATATTACGTTGATGGGAATAACCTTCAAAAGTTATAAAAAGAGAGTTTTTCTCGTAAAAAATGAAAAAATCTGTTTATCTAGACATCTTTATTAATTTCAATACCATCTGACAGACTCCCACGTCAGCAATTAAAGGTCGATGGTACTAGATTTAGATGTTTTCAATAAATTTTCCACACATTTCCACCATCACAAGTATGTATTACCTCCACACATGTTATTTCTTCACTAACCACTCGAGTGATAGCTATCCAAATTTGGGTAGCACCACCAACGCCCTTGAACAATAGCTACCCAATTTTAGGTATTTAATTTTAAATAATTTAAAAATATGGAATAAACGATGAAATATAAGGATTCATTGGTTTTAAAGCGCAGTAAGCAGTTTATAATTTTCCATATTAATATTCGGAGGTATGATTTTTGTAATAAGCACGGCCGAATCCAAAATCGGAAATCTCTCGAGTGGCATATATATTATATTATGTAACTCTATTCCACTCATTTTTACAGTGTTGCTGCAAAATTCATATATTTTTTAGTTCACTAATCACTAATTATTAAATCAAACAATTAATTTGAATTGTCTCGAATGTCAGTCAAAAATCTGCCTATCTTATGTTGTTAAGCCTCGATGACATTGAGCGAGTTTACAAGCTACTATCTGGGAAATTCGCTATCTGTTAGTAACCTCGCTCAGTGTCATGTATTACTTGCGAACTAGCAGATTGTGGACAATCTACGAAAAAAGTTGAAAGGTGGTCAACTTTACTCTCTACTCGCTAGTGTTTGCCTAAAGATGGCAGCCCACCAACAGCTGATTTCGTCTGTCAGAATTAGTTCGGGTGGGAGCCGTTATTGGCTAGCGTGTCGCGCTAGCTGCGAGCTCAAGTTTCTTACAAAATGTCGACCGAATTGGTTCGCGCAAGAGTCGTTATTTTAGCTGGTACTGTCGCTACTGACAATCTCACTCGCCGATTCTCCCGCTTTTAAACTTACCGGCTAATAGCTTGTAAACTCGCTCAATGTAATCGAGGCTTTAACGATAATTAATGAATAATATGGTTTCTGGCAAGTTACAGATTGCACAATTAGAGTGGCGGTGAACAATACATATTAGAATTGTGTATATTGGTGCGTATGCAGGTACAAACTTCTGACAGTGGGGTCCTTGTCAAACATCACTAAGAAATATTCTTTTGTCTTGTTTACGTCTGCTTATAATTAATTAGTGAGAAGAAGAAAACAAGTTTGTACAATCATCAAATTTGAATATTCTGAAAGTTTTTTCTTTTCTGAAGTCGAAAAATATTATGTTTGAAACATGCTTTATGCAAGCAATGCATTTGTGTAAGTAGTTACTGAGTTCAAATCAAACTCTGGTTGCGATAGGTTCACCAAAGTTAACAATCAACATAATAACAACACCCAGATTTTCGGTGCCTGTATGTTACACATATAAACAATCTTCATACGTCATTATAATGTTTGCGCTAATACCGGGAATTAAACCTGTAACCTTCTGGCTCCAAGCTTGTACCATTACCGTTTTCACTCTTTAATATCTTTAATTTTTATGAAGAAATATAGATCTCAAGCATTGTATTATGTGATATCAAAGCGAAATTTGTTTTAAAACCACTTCATTGTAACATACAGAGACATCTTGTTTCACCATTACATGTTACAATCAAGTGGTTTTAACCTTCAGCATGCCAAGTTGTAAAACAAAATATAGGATGTTATGAGGGGTGACTCTGTTACCCCACATATTTGAATGCCATTTTTTTTTTTCCATATATTCACAAACGGCTGGGGTTAGATTGACTTGCCGTGTGTGTTTGGTGACATCGATGTTACCTTACTCCCTCATGCAGCTTTGATATTAGATTGAGCGAGTGCGAGGGCGCGGATATCCGCGGCCTCCGGAGCGATCCGGAGGCCGCGGATACGCGGGCGCGCGTATAGCGCGGCTATACTAGGTAGAAGTATGCGCGTACAATGGCGGAAACAACTGTGTTATGCTTCCAGTGTGCAACAAATATTATTTGTGGCAAGGAATGATATCTACACAATAAATATTTTTTTCTGTTTTAATCTAGTACTTTATTATTTTTTTTGATGGAATACAAAAATACGAAAACTATAAGGTCTCTATTTAAAATTTTACATGGAGGGTAGTAGTATTATATTATAGACGGTCTCCATGGTTGAGGGGTAATAGCAATCGAAGTCGACTAGCAATTAAAAGGTCGCGGGTTCAAATCCCAGCGTGCGCAAATAAATTTAATTTATGTTATTTTACAACTCAATCATTTAGAATAATATTTGCAGCAGTTCAGTGGAAGATATTCAGCATTGCCCTGGTGTAAAACCACCATTCAGAATTGAAACGTTGCTTGAAATGGCTTTTGGCGTATTTGGTGACTAGATTGATTAGTCCCATCTCCTTTCAGTTTCTACTACCTGCAGCCTCACAAAATACCCCAATTGGGGATGCCATAGTCCTCACTGGTCCCAGACGGGAGTTGAGAATCTTTTGCGGTATTCAAACAAACAAAAAAAGTTTTGGGGATTTTTTGTACCCCCTTGGCAACAGTAAGGTTAAACAAAGTTTGTTTTCATTACATTTACAAAGTCAAATCACAAAGTTATTGCTTACTACGAAATAATTATAAATTATATATGTAAATAAATTGTTGAGTATTATTCCTTCCTTATATAAAATCACCTGTCTCTTTAATTGTTGTAATTTTTTTTTTCATTTAATCATGAACAACATAAATTATATCGATAAATACATGTATATTATATAGTATTATTATAAATTTTGCAAAAAAAGTGAGAAAAATAATTGTATTCCGACAATATTGATGTTTATATTATGTAATAAGATATATTTCTGTGTAATTTAATACTTATATGTATAAATTTTTGTGAATGTCTACGAGTATGTAGTTTGAAATTGTTAGCTCGTAGAATTGTATATCACTTTATAATGTTAATAATTTAATTTTGAATCAATGGTAATATACTAGTAATTTTTTATTGATTTTGGAATTGCAGTAGAGTACAGACTATGTGTATGATAATCATTGAAATTTTTATGATCTGATTTTTAGAGTCTGTGCTTATCGAAATCACGTAAATCGAACCCATAATATTTATTTAACCTTTTCATCCCGGGACGAAAAAAATCACACATGACCCGAAGGGGGGTCACTCGGGGACCCCAATTTGTTTTGCTTAATAAAGGGTGTTAATGACATATTTTTTTGTAATTTGTTATGATAACAATTAGAGGGAAGTATATTCATCGTATTTCAGTAGTCATTTTAAAAATCGTTTGATAAATAAAGTCATAATTAATATTCTAATGAATTTAGACCATAGCGGGTATTTTTCCATAGAAAACAGAGAAGGCGGGCCGATAGCCAACATAACACCTTGTTTCCGAATCTCGACTAGCGATTGGCGTTCACCGGAAACGACTCAGACCGAATGATCTTTGACCGGCAAGCGAACATTATAGCATTGTAAAAAGAGCAAACGAGATGCGCAGTGTAAACGAACGTCATCTAGTCCTTTCCACTAACAACTTAGAAATTACTTGCTATCGCTTAGAATTATCCCGATACATTCAGCAGATAGGGACGGGGTACACCTGAACAGAGGGGAAGGGGGGCGGGTGGCACAGATTATTCGCCGGAATTTGTTATAAACTATTTAATTTTAAGAAAAGTAGTAATGCGATATTAATTTTTTTAATGCAAATCGATAACCAAATAGTTTTTCTAAGATTACCCAAATTATTGAGTATGTGGTTTAAAAAACAACTTAGATACAGCGTAAAACTCTCGTTAGTGTAAGTGCGTTCCCCCGGTCCGATAAGGAAGTGTTAACAACTGGCAAATTCTGTCAGAGTCAGAAGGTCAGAATATTTAAAAAAGTATGGAATGTTTCTGTGTGTACCCGAAAACTAAAAACTGATTTTGAAAAATGATTACAAGCTTTCAAATTTTATTATTAGAAACTAGCTGGTATCCGGCATGCGTTGCAATGCAAAGAAATCAATTGTTTCTCCCTGCATTTCCTTTCCCATGCGTCCCCGTTCACCTCCCACGTCCCCTTCCCCCCATGTTCACCTTCCACGCCTTCCCCTCCCAACTCATCATCCCTCCCAACTCCTTCATTACCCTTCCCCTCATGCCACTAAAATATATAAAATACCCTCATTTTCATTTATACAATTTTCATAGAGCCAGAGCTTACCACTATATATAGCCTATAAACTTCGCAGGCATGCGCACAACAAATCACCTAAGTTTCGTCGCAATCAAGATGACCGGCATAGCAGCAACAAACAAAAATTGATTTTTATATATCAGATATAAACTATAATTTTTGAAATATAAAAATTTAGAATGCAAAAATAAAAAAGTTTTAAAAATGGCTCACCTTACGTTTTTTCTAACTAAACTTGCTGATATGAAAAAAATAAAAACACACCCTTTTTATTAGATAAATGTTTTATAAACGATATTTGCACCTCATTTTTTTGTTGTTTTTAAGTAAAAATAATTAACAAAAAAAATCACAAAGTTACATAAATTTTTGTCTGAAACTTTGATTTCATAGAGGTCTACATTCTAATTCTTCTATGTTTAACTTTTAGATTTTTATATAAAACTTGGTGTTTTCTCTTACCATATATTTCTTACCATAATAGTAAGGGAGTCATAACAATTTCTATGAGACCTACAAGAGCTATTCCCAAAAGCGAACAAATTATTCTGAGGGGTTAAATTATTATAATAATTTGTATAGGATCAACATTACACTTAAAATTTGATTTTGTTTCAGTAAACATATTTCACACCTTCCAATTCCTACCTGTCTATGAAAATATTTTAAATGGGTTTTTATACATATTTACATTGTGTATTCAATTAAACATCAAGGTGAAAGACCATAATTTAGTATCGAAATGATGATTGAAATACCTTCAGCTGTGTTTGGTGACTAGATCTCAAAAGCTAGCTACTTCCCAACCTTCTTATTTCCATCTCTTTCCCCTCCCACTCCCGTCATCCCCTCATTGGGGATTCCGTAGTCCCACTTACGCGGTATTTACAAAAATTGACTATGGCATACCCAATCGGGGTATGTAGTGAAGCTGAAAGTATTTGGGAGGGAAAGCAGATGAGAAACAGGAAGGCGGGAAGTACTTTGCTATTCACATCTGGTGACCAAACATGGCTAAAGCCATTTCAAGCAAAGTTTCAATTCTGAATGGTGTTCTTACAGCAGGGCGATATCGAGAGTATCTTCTACGCGGGAACGTGCCGCAAATATATCTTATATTATTTTTTAAGTGATTAAATTGTGAAATAACACAAATCAATCAAATAAAATTTACTTGCGTGTGTCGGGATTTGAACCCACGACCTTGAATTAGTAATAAAAAGGGTAAATTGTCTTTGGGTATGACACGTCAAGTATGAAATTGCACTGTGACACAAATACGCAGGCTACATACTACTACAATATAAAAATTACCTACCCTTTGAGTTGTATCATGTCCCTGACTAAAGTATACATAATATATATACCTTGTTTCGTAATATCACTTCTCTAAAATGACGTCAATAGACGTGCCCGAGAATGTGTTAATAACGATAGTCTGTTCTACTGCATTCAAGAAAAATTCAATTTATATCTTATTCTTGTTTTGTAATACAAACTTTACGATAGCTCTCATATATAGTTGTTTAAAAAAAACCTATGTAATATAATATGCTAGGTTGGTTTTACATGAATGTTTATAAACTGAACCCGTCGGTACTGCTGTCTATCGATCTTATTTAAGGGACCACCTATATAAATCTTTTGTGGTCATATTCTGTAACATCTGAAGTTACATATCTTAACGCTACTATGAATAAAAAAATTTCCACACATTTCGTGGAGGAAATCATTTATTTATTTATTTATCTATATACAGTATGTTTACATGGAATTTTTCGATAACTGTGTCGAGACAGGACCTATGAGGATAATACGGAGATTGTTTTAACAGTTTTTTCAATATTGAAATTTCTTTCGATATTGTTTGTTTGTTTGAAGCAGGAAGATGTATATTTTTCAAGTGTATTAACTTTGATACTATGTAGTGTTCTTTGAAACTGTTCATATTCAATAATTCCTTTTTAAGGCGATGCACCACATGGTGTAACATTCACTCATTAACAATAACTATTCTCGCTTAACACCAGCTGCCTATTTTGATTTTTGCAAGAAAAAAACATTGCAAAAAAGTGTGTTTTATTTTATGTTGCGAAATTCATGCACGAATATTTAAATGCTCTACGATCATTTTCTAAAGAACTTAATTTGCCACATTTTACAATTAAACCATAATCCAAAAGGGGTTTGTAAGTAAGAGATTTTGAACTTTAAAGCAGTGTTATAAAAAGACAAGTTGACAAAAATGATTGATTTATTCAAAGGCCAAGATGTGTTCTACTCGCAGTATTTAATTAGAATATCTATAATATTTTTAAGCGATCAAATTTTCAAAAACAAATGATTTTGCATTACTTCATAGTGCATCGTCTTAACAAATTCATTTCAAAATGGTTATACTTAATAATTTGTCTTCGTGGCAGTGGCGGCTCGTGACTTTTAATCGTTCTAAAGTGCTAAGATTGAAAAATCAATATTATTGACGTTTTTGTGGCTTAAAAAGCTTTTTAGTTTTTTTTTATTATTTATTTACGTATGACGATTTTTTAGGAATTTGGGGTATTGCCCCATCAAACTAAAAAAAAATTAAAAATCTTCATACAAAAAAAAAATAACCTAATCTAACCCCACTGAAAAATTCTGAAAATCTTTACATAAAAGAAATGTATTTAGAAAAAGGAAAATATATATCCGTTACTATATCAATAAACTTTTTAAAAATATTTTATTTAAAAATTATTCAATTGAAATAAGCTTACTTATAAACAATTTTAATTGCTGTGCAATTATTTAAAAAAAAAAAGTTTTTTTTTTTAAAGTGCATAATAATAGTATTACGTAATCATTGAAGATGATTGATTATTATTGTTACATTAATGGGTAAAACTTTTAAAAGTTATTAAAAGATTATTCTAATAAAATTGAATAATAGTATTAATAAATATTAAAAGTAATAATTAAAAGAGTTCTACAAATTAAACTTATAACAATAAACATACATTTTTCAATCCTAGCAAAATACAAGTCACGAGCCATCACTGCTTCAAAGTATTATGTACTTATTACAACTTGTTGCAAGTTGCTTTCCAATTTGCTAGGCATCAAATTCAAAACTTATTTGCCAATTTTATGTCAATTATCTTAATTTTTGTCCCATAAGTATTGCGTTAATTTAATATTACATACTGTATGCTTGAAAGCTGCAAAATTTGCAGCTTTTTACAAGTTTGGAGGTAGATTTGTTTATTAACGCTAACTCTTTTGATCTTGCTTATTTTTCCTTAGATAATTTATCATAATTTAATTACTTCAACCTGTGAGATGATACGGGTAATCACTGATATTAATGCATTATGTCGCAATTAATTATTTTAATTTGCTTCCAATTAATTAATGTTCAACTTTTAAAAGGTTTTTCTAATAACATTTCACATTCCAGTATTTTTAACATTTGTATTATTATTTTCTGTGTCATACCTGCTTACAATATCGATATTACTGTAGTAGTAATAATAATTTATTAATATTAACAATTTGCTTATAGTTAAAAAACAATAATATTTTATCTAATTAAATGGAGACAATATTATTGAAATTTAATCGAAAATCTGGAAACAGAAAAATCATTAAAAGATATTGGCACCTCAACCTAATGTTGGTGGTTCTTAGTCAAAGTATGATACAGTTAAAAATGACCGAATCGGCGCAGTGGTTAGCACAGTGGCCCGGAAAGCCGAAGGTGCTGGGTTCAAACATCTTTTTCTGATTTTTCTGTTTTCAGATTTTCGATTGAGTTTTGCTAATATTGTCTTCATTTAATTAAGTATTACAATTTGAGGTTTTACTCATAAAGTTAAAAATAAAAATAAATTATATTATAGTTTAATTTTTTTGTGATTTTTTTTATTGGGTGTTTTCACATCAGTGCTTACTTTCCTGTTTAATGTTTAGTATAACATATTACGTTGCTTGGAAAAAGTTTTAAAATAAGTATTAATTGTTTAAACAATATCATGCTTTTACAAGCTTTTTGTTATTATCTCTGTGATAAACCAAGAAATCGCAAGATTTTACCTGAAATAAAACATTGTTTTTGTTAATATTTCAAATGATTTATTAGAATTTGTTAAACCACTAACTATTTAATTGCCATTATTGCATGCATTAGTTAAAATAAACTAAATTGTATTTGTACAGAATTTCAGAAAAGTTAGTTTTTCTGAACTGAAAACTTCTAACATACCATTGTATATTTTAATCAAGAGATCATTTATTTGCACTGTATTTTTAAGGCCATGTTATATAAAATATATAACTCACTGTATATCTCAGGTATTTGGTTAGGCTTATAGCATTTGCACTTTTTATATCTGCAATATATGTGAGAATATTCTGTAGGCGCCAGGTAACGTGTTCTCTGATTCTACAATCGGAAGCTAATCTGCTCAATTTTCGTGCAACGGATCGAATCACAAAAATGTTTAAGTATTTCGCTGTTTTGTAGAATTAACCTGCCAATTATCTAGCGCCTATTGTTTATAAATTGTGCAAAATTACTGCTCAAATAACAAATCATTAAATTTTAAATTGTCTTTTTTGAGTTGATTCGTTTTTGTGATTTATATCTTGACTCTCTGGAATAAAGGAGTTATTCGATTAGTGCATAAAAAGTGCAAAAGCATGAAAAACATCTTTAAAAATAACACAGTGGAAACAATAACCGCTGGAAAAATTGCCATATTCCTTACACAATCAGAATGACAATACTTGCAATGCGCTAAAACTTAACAATTCCTGTGCAAACGACGCTTCAAAAACTTGGTAAAGTATAGCGGATGAAATAAGGGCTCTGTGCGCTGGTGTTGTGGCAATATGCTGTATCTATAGATACTGGATTTGCAAAAATCAATTCCATTCGTCGACCTATATGCTAATACAAATAATATGCTGTTTTGCCATTACAACTCCGTTGCCGGAGACAGTAAAGTGCATGCTATATCCATGTAGGATATTTGAGTTACAGCGTATTAACAACAATCCCCGCTACGTTCGCGTTGTATATTCGTTCGGTTATGGTAATATTCTGTATCTCCAAAAAGCTAGTTTTGAGATAAATGACTAAACTTTTTTGAACATTTTGTTATTTTCTTTGTAAATTAATAGGACTAACAATTTTAAATTTTGTGAAAGGTTAGATTGACTCTTCGTTTAAAATGTTTAAATAAAAAACAAACATATTATTGTTATTTATTTTTGGGGTGTTATGTCGTGTTTCGCTACCTCCTTCTTTAGCCAACATTTCGGACAGCGTTGGCTAAAGAAGGAGGACAGGACAGATGAGCCATCTGCCCTGATGATGGACACTGTAACGCTGTCCGAAACGTTGGCTAAAGAAGGAGGTAGCGAAACACGGCATAACACCCCAAAAATAAATAACAAAAATACTTTTGGCTGTGAAAACCTAAAAACATACCAAACACATATTATATACGTATTTGTATACATATTTTGAAATTCATGATACATAATAATGCATCAATAATGAATTTCAAAGTACACAATATATTTGTATTTTTTTAAACAACATTTTAAATGAAGAATCCATCTAAAATTTCAACAAATTAAAAATTGTTACTACTATTAGTTTGCGAGGAAAATAACTAAATGTCCAAAAAAGTTTAAAGTCATTTATCTCAAAACTAGCTTTATGCATATTGCCATAACACAGGAACGTTGGAAAAATGAATTTGTTTTTAATTATGTACTATATCTTTGAAAATAATGTACACATAGTACTAACCATACCTCAGCTATAATTAGCTAGTATAGTATTTTTTGAATTTAATGCCATAATGTGTGTTAACATGAAAACTCAATCCATATATCGAATAATATTTCAACAAGAAATTCATTTAACATTTCAAAAGCTTCTTTCTACAAGCCATTAATATTGTTATTTTGTCAGTTAATTTATAGTAATTAAGTTAATGCCTCGGTGTCTAATACAAAAGGTGGTCGTAATCACTAATTAATTGACGTAATTAAAATCTGTCCTTGTAAATAAATAAAGTATTGATGTGTTGTGTTTTGTGTCTCCTTGTCCCTAATGTGTTGTAACCGTGTCTTTTCTTCAGGCAAGAAAACAAGTCTGAACGTACTATGTAATAATGAATACCATTCTACTGTTAGAAGTAATGTATTGAATTTATTGAAAATTTCCCTCTGATTTTATGTATGTTAATTATTGACAAATTTAATAATATAAAGACTGTTACCATAAATTAAAGTGTTTAATTTACCTTGTTTAATTCGCCAGTTCCCCCCACTGTTGAGTTCTGAGTCGAGTGTTTAGTACTTAACCTTTGTATAACGGCATGATTACAGCTTTTCTCCAATCTAATGGTGTGTAACCCTCCTCTAAACATTGGAGGTTATCCACCACTTACCCGCCCTGGTATAAGTAACAGATGGTTACTCCTTCAAGGCTCTCGCAAGATTCTAATATTTTTGTAAAACGGAAGCTACATATATTTTTAAAACAAATCTGGACCCTCCAATGTCCCTGCATGCATGATAGAATTTTGAAGAAATAAAAATGTATACACACTTACATTTGCAGTAATAGGCCACTTGCATCACAATTTTTAAAAAAAATTTCCAGTTTAAGCAAATGTTCTAAGACATTACATATTTTTTTTTTTTTTTTAATCGTACTTTTGAAACCCTGGCGATTTCTTGAAACATTCAATCCGAAAAATCGGACCATTTTTTATAAACCGGAAAGACGGGACATAATTTTATGGGTGTGAAAAAAATATAATTACATAGCCGAAAATCATTTTAAAAAAACGACTTATTCCACATGAATGGCACATTACAATGGCACAGAATAATAACAAGGCATTCCAAAAATATTACATCTCATAAATATTTGTTTTCTTGATCCATTTTATTGATCAATAATCGTTATAATGTTCAACGTCTACATATGACTAAATCCAATGTAATAAATTTGTACTTGTAATTTATAATTAATAATAATATATTATAAAATTTGATTTTGTTAAAATCAGCACTGTTACCATTATACTCCTAAGTCAGCCGCTGCGGAAAGCATCTGTACGATTTTCACTTTATACCATCTGTCAAAACGTCAAACCAAACAAAAGTTCGCAAGGTAACAAACAATAAATCTAGTGAATTTTAAGTGTCAAATTGAAAAATTCGCCGGAAATCAAAGTGTTGCCATATAAAAAAATAAATTAGTGTGGAATTTTACAAAATTAATTGAATATTTCGGGGACAGAACATTTCCATATAGTGACGTCACGAGCCCGAAAAACGGATTTATTTATTTAAAAAAGAAAAAAACTATAAATTTCTAAAAAAAATTATTAACATTTTCGTTATCTTAGTAGAAAAATCTATCCACACGATTTTATCCAAGTCATTATGAAATCCATGCAAGTGGCCTATTAGCAAGATGAAGACACATCTTAGATGTGTTTGCCTGTTGGTTCAGCATCTAGTTAGAGTAAAATAATAAAGAAAAAGAAAAATATGTACAGGTGTAAGTATGATTAAAACCAAAGAAGATATATAAAAAGAAAGATATCGGGGGCGGTTTGTCCCACTATCGCGGGGCAGTCCCGGCGAGAATGAGCAGGCGAGCGGCCTGGCTGCAACGTGCCCAAATACCCGCGTCCCTTAGCCGGTTTCCCAAGAGTCAACCATCTCTTTTATTTTTTTCCTCATTTGTCAAGATTTTTCCATCTCTCGATTTTACTACTTTCAGACTTCTTTTGTCTGGACCACTCCGGGACCTTTTGACCTCCTTTCAAAACAGTTTAATGTTTTCTTGGTGGTTTGTCATTTTTTCCCTCCTCTTCTTCCAGGCGTTTGTTTCGTTCTTTCACTCCAACGCTTACTTTTTTCTTGCATCCATTATATATGTACTTCTTCCGCTCGATCTCTCTCTTTGCTAGAAGCACTGTCAGTCGCTATCAGACATAACCATGTTTCTTCTTCTCTGAGACCAGTGCTTTGATCTCATCTTCCCACAAAGCGTCACCTTTCTTCCTTTCCATTTATATCAGTAAAAATTTTGAACTGCAAACTGGTGACCGGACAACTCAGAATGAAATTAACTCAGAACCACCTCAGAAAATTCATTGAGCGATGAAAAAAAAAAGGTTATGTTAGGTTAGGGTTATGGGCTATTTTAAAATTATTTTTTCATAGCTTTTAATGGCTTTTAAAATAGGTGTTCAGTTGACTTTATTCTCAGTTGACATAGAACCCTGCAATCTATGACATGTACTAGTTTAATATTTAAAAACAAAAATAATTTCGAAAATAATGAAAATAGAATTTTCAAAAGGACTAATCATGTCTTTTGCACCCCACAAACCATACGAAATGAATGCAAACACAGCATTTTATTGGCCCCTGTAGTTACATTTAATCTTCTACCAAAAGTAATTCAAATCTATCTATAATATATACATATTATAAAAATCAAATTGCTGTTTGTTTGTCTCACTATAACTCGAGAACGGCTGGGCCCATTTAGCTGATTTTGGTTTTGAAATGTTTGTCGTAGTCCAGGGAAGGTTTAAACGAAACGAAACGTGAGAAAATATGGGAATAATGCGAGGAAGATAGTAAAAACAACAATTTTTCCAATATTAGTATAAAAACTGAATTTACCGGGGTTGAACGTATGAAATGCGTTAGCGGTGAGGGGGTAGGGGGGAGGGGGAGGGGAACTCAGGTAGGGGCTCGCGGGAGAGGGGGAGGGGAACCAGGGAGGGAAATTTCGAAGGGGGGAGGGTAACTCGGGAGGAAGGTTCGTGGGACGGGGGAAGGGGGGGAGTGGAGTGGGGAAAGGGAAGGTGGAGGAGACGGAGTGGGAACGCGAGAGGGGAAGGGGAGGCGGAAGGGGAACGGGACGAATGGGAAAGGACATGCAGGGAGAAACATTTTTTTTTTTTAATGGCATACCAGCTAGTGATAAATAAAATATCACTGTATGCAAAAGAGGTGAAGTTCATTAAAAATATTAATAAAAAGTTAGTAAAATTGAATAACTTAGTGTCTATAAAATTCAAGAATTCAATTCGAAAATACACCGTGAAGAGCAACGACGTTTTTGAAAGAGATACCTACCTTACCTTGGAGATTAGTGAAACAGTCTCCCAGCCAAGTCCTTGAATAGCCGTTTTTGTCTTGTAAGCAATCCGGTGGCGTTCTTCCCGTAAAAGCGGCCTCCGATAGCGAGTCTATTAACTTGAGTTTAACTCAATTTTGCATAAAAGCTTTCATTGATCCAGAAATGATATAAATGTATTTTGCGGTCCAGAAATTTGAAATCGAGGTCAAATATAATAAATCAAATTAACTAGGATATATTTTATTGCGAAAAATGAGTCTAGCAAGATTAATGGCGGGCATTTGTCGAAATGAAGCTTAAAAGTTTTTTTTTTTAATTTTCAGAAGTGCCAACATTTTTCTTAATTTTTTTCGCTACGAATTTCAGAAAAACGTCTAGTTTATTAATATAAACTAAGACCACAATTAATTAGATTTTTTCACAAAGAAATATTGAAGTTTTTACTACATAAGGACCGAAAGTCTAAAGCCCAATTTACATTACGCATCTGGTTAATTTGGGAGGCGGGTATGAGTACCGCCGCTCCTGGAACCATTTATTGGATAATTAAAACCCCTGCCACAGGTCACCCCAAGTATTTCGCTACGTTTGGTGACTTAGCACGGGTGCCCGGGATTATGTGGTGAGGTTTGTCAATGTCTTAGCGGCGGATACTTTAGCTCTCTTGCTGCGCGGCGGGCCGGATCCGTGGAGACTGGGGGAGAACGGGGAGACCGGGGAGACCTTTTGACTTCTCCAGCCGGGCTTTCTCGACCCATTGCCTTACACCACACTAGGAGGGAGGGATTCGTACACTCGTCACTCCTGAACACATTGACCCCGAAAATGACAAATCAACACTGGAATTTTAAGTATGAAAAAGAGATTCAATCATCCGAAAATAGTTTTTACAGCTTTCGGTATCCTCATTTGCTAATTCATAGATTAACTGCTTTGCACCCAGAGTCTTTGATAACTGCCCTCGAATCCATCATCGTATTTTCTTTCGTGACAGTCTTTTCTTTATGTTAAATATCGTCATGTGTAGGTACAAGTAACAACATTGTGTTTTGCATAAAAAAGCTTTGATTATGACGTTGCCGGTTCCATGCCAACTGAGAATAAAGTCAACTCAACACCTCTTTGAAAAGTCATTAAAAGCTATGAAAAAAATCATTTTAAATTAGCCGATAACCCTAACCCAAACGAAACCTATTTAACCAATTTTTCATATATCTGGAGTGAAATGACAGCTTTGTAAAATCGCTTCTTGTTCGCTCCCACTTTCATGCACAAATTATCAATAAATATTAAATTATGGTGCGGTTGTAATCAGATGTAAATTATTTCAATACATTTGTAAGTACTGTATCAAATGCTTATTTGATTTTTACACAACACATACCGCACACCTCGCCCCCATAGACGTAAGAATTCACTCTCCATCTGCGGTGCAAGGCAATGGGTCGAGAGAGTCCGGCTGGAGAAGTCAAAAGATTTCCCTCAACCAGTCTCTCCCGATCCGGCCCGCCCAGTGGCGGATACATATGGGGGGAGCGCGGGGGGCGTCCCTCCCTTGCGAGGTCGCCAGCCCGCACGTTATTCGTTCGTTTCTTTCGTCATTCGACTCTGAGTCGAGTTATTCTTATGTAGCACGCGCATCTTCTTATGTAGTAGTTATACTTTCTTATGAACACTCACCCTGAAATTGATTTTTTTATTGACGATGTAATTATCCAATTTGCCGGAAGAATAGGCGCAGAGAATTCATCATTTAAGGAAGAGAACCACAATTGTAACTTTTCTATATCTTCTTTAACTTTGCGTGTGACTTGATTATTTTTTTATTACGATGAGAGTAAAGGTAGCTCAAGATATCTTTAGCACCCCCCCTTGAGTTTTTTCTGTATCCGCCACTGGGCCCGCCAGTAGGTGGGCAAGCGTATCTGCCATCAAGACCTAGACAAACCTCACCCATAACTGCGCCATGAACCCAAACACCCCTGCTAAGTCACCAAACGTAGTGAGCTACTTGGAGCAACCAATGTCAGGAATGTTGGTTATACAAATAAATGCTACCCGGGGTGGCGGTACCCATACCCGCCTCCCAAATTGAAAAGTAGGATGGGAAAATTCTCAACGAAGGCCAAAGCCAATAAATTTAGTTTAGTGATGAATATATGGGAAACACACAAGACGTGTGGGATATGGGTTTAAAAATACGACGTGTTTCCTATAAAATGCAATCCTTGTTAATAAATCACTTCCTACCTGTAGACAAAGGATATCCCGAAGTGAAATATGGCCGGGTTCCTTAGAAAGCGGGTAACAAAGGATTCACTCCGGTTTCCTGGCGTTTTTCAGTGTATTTCCAGAATTTTATGAAATTTATTCGCTCTGTTCCTTTGTGTACCTTTGTTCATTGTTAGAAACTCATAAACATCCCCCTATTATTTACTTGAACTTACACGGCATTCGAAAAATGTAGAAAACTAGCGCAGACTCGTTTTACAAATCTCTTCTATTATTCTGACTCTTGAGGTGGCCCGAATCAACTATCTGATTCGTCAACAGTCGTGCCATTTTTAATTTTTTTTTATATTAGCTCCACATAGGAGACCTTGAAGAAAATAATTTCCTTCAGGGCCTAAGTCATCTTAGGGGATGCTGTGTGGAGGGTCTTTTCAAAAGGTATTAGGGGTGGGTAGAAAATACTACTTGCCGTGACGATAGTTTTGAAAGAATGGAATATATTAAAGGATAATATTGAAATGTGAGTGAATTTCAAAAATGTTAAATGTTGATGATTTTGCTTTTGTTCTTAAACATACAATGCTGCAGCTCTCTCTTACACACTAAATAACAACAGCCGAAAATGAGACAAACGGTGAACGTACGTCTGAAATAAACAAAGGAAACATACAATCATTATCACACATTTCCCTCACACGTACAAAGAAGTTTCTTTCGTCATTCGACTCTGAGTCGAGTTATTCTTATGTAGCACGCGCATCTTCTTATGTAGTAGTTATACTTTCTTATGAACACTCACCCTGAAATTGATTTTTTTATTGACGATGTAATTATCCAATTTGCCGGAAGAATAGGCGCAGAGAATTCATCATTTAAGGAAGAGAACCACAATTGTAACTTTTCTATATCTTCTTTAACTTTGCGTGTGACTTGATTATTTTTTTATTACGATGAGAGTAAAGGTAGCTCAAGATATCTTTAGCACCCCCCCTTGAGTTTTTTCTGTATCCGCCACTGGGCCCGCCAGTAGGTGGGCAAGCGTATCTGCCATCAAGACCTAGACAAACCTCACCCATAACTGCGCCATGAACCCAAACACCCCTGCTAAGTCACCAAACGTAGTGAGCTACTTGGAGCAACCAATGTCAGGAATGTTGGTTATACAAATAAATGCTACCCGGGGTGGCGGTACCCATACCCGCCTCCCAAATTGAAAAGTAGGATGGGAAAATTCTCAACGAAGGCCAAAGCCAATAAATTTAGTTTAGTGATGAATATATGGGAAACACACAAGACGTGTGGGATATGGGTTTAAAAATACGACGTGTTTCCTATAAAATGCAATCCTTGTTAATAAATCACTTCCTACCTGTAGACAAAGGATATCCCGAAGTGAAATATGGCCGGGTTCCTTAGAAAGCGGGTAACAAAGGATTCACTCCGGTTTCCTGGCGTTTTTCAGTGTATTTCCAGAATTTTATGAAATTTATTCGCTCTGTTCCTTTGTGTACCTTTGTTCATTGTTAGAAACTCATAAACATCCCCCTATTATTTACTTGAACTTACACGGCATTCGAAAAATGTAGAAAACTAGCGCAGACTCGTTTTACAAATCTCTTCTATTATTCTGACTCTTGAGGTGGCCCGAATCAACTATCTGATTCGTCAACAGTCGTGCCATTTTTAATTTTTTTTTATATTAGCTCCACATAGGAGACCTTGAAGAAAATAATTTCCTTCAGGGCCTAAGTCATCTTAGGGGATGCTGTGTGGAGGGTCTTTTCAAAAGGTATTAGGGGTGGGTAGAAAATACTACTTGCCGTGACGATAGTTTTGAAAGAATGGAATATATTAAAGGATAATATTGAAATGTGAGTGAATTTCAAAAATGTTAAATGTTGATGATTTTGCTTTTGTTCTTAAACATACAATGCTGCAGCTCTCTCTTACACACTAAATAACAACAGCCGAAAATGAGACAAACGGTGAACGTACGTCTGAAATAAACAAAGGAAACATACAATCATTATCACACATTTCCCTCACACGTACAAAGAAAATACAACTCAATTCACGTCGCATAAAAGTAATACCTACTTTAGCCACTGGAGCGCTTTTTGCCACAATACGGCACTATTTAAAATACCTCCGATTGCTTTGCTGCCAATTTTGGTAAATTTTCCCTTATTTGTTAGTAATTAAGTAGAAGTTTACGATTTTATAATATTTTTTTTATACATCCTACAAATATGTGATAATCGACAAAAAAAAATTATTTCATTGGCTATATAGAAATATTATAGTTCGTATGTCTCCATATTAAAATTTGGAGGTACGATTTTTTCAATGGGGGCGGAAAATATTCAAAATGATTACCTAAAAATCTCGAGCAATCGGAGAAAAAAGTTTTAAATTGCGCTGTCCCTCCAGTGGTTAGAGTTTTTTGTGTGTTTCACATTCTGTCCAATACCTACTGATTTTTAAGGTTTTTAGTAGAAAAAAAAGTCACTCTTAATTTTTCTTTCATGAAACATAAAAACATTTTTACTTCTTTTGACGTGCAAATATATCACATCATATTCAAATTAAACTTCAATTACCTCCTTTGAGTTTAAAATTCCGAACAGGGTGCAAATATATTTTTTCGTTCATAATAAGACTCATACGTAGCTAAGTAAATCAGCAAATAAAAACGAGCGTGCTAACAGGGGTCGCCAAATGGCAAAGGGCGACACATTGCTCTTAGGGCGGATAAACGCCAGACAAATTAATCTTGTTGTTCAGAGGCGCCCAAGAGGACCCCGAAGGCTTTAAGGCTGCCCTAAAACCTGCCAGAAAGTTACACAGTACGGACACACGTACCAGCATTACATGTAATAAGCTACGACTCAAAGTGCTGGGCCCTTACGGAAAATAGCAAAGGGTAGTGTTTTTTTTTTTTTTTTTTTTTTTTTTTTTATGTTTTAAATTGAAGATACTAGGGAGATGGGTCATGCACCATTAATAATAATGACATCTTTATTGAAAGAAATCAGCAACTTTATCTAAAAAAATAATTTTAAGCGTTAATAATTTTTATAGTCGAGTCAAAATTTTAATTTTTTTAGGTCAAATTAGAATACAATCGACATTGTTTTCTAAAATGCAGATATTGTCTTATAAAATACATCGAAATAGATACGTATACTTAGATCAAAGTTTTTTTTACAATTAAGTTGCCAAAAGACAGGAAAAAA
Organism: Glyphotaelius pellucidus; assembly: GCA_936435175.1. Taxonomy (NCBI): domain Eukaryota; kingdom Metazoa; phylum Arthropoda; class Insecta; order Trichoptera; family Limnephilidae; genus Glyphotaelius; species Glyphotaelius pellucidus. The sequence goes on from OW386550.1 coordinate 7,855,461, forward strand.
ATGGAAACGTTAAAAAAAGAAACGAAATGAGGTTTTTGGTTTTATTTGAGATATGTATTGCCCAGTTTCCTGCTTGTACCGCTGATTTCCGGACAAGGTGTATATATGTTCAAACTATTTGAAAATTTTATTCAGTGACGGCCTCCGTGGTCGAGGGGTAAGGCTTTAGATAAACAATCCAAATGCTTCAAATCCCAGGATGAACAAACAAATTTTATTTGATTGATTTGCGTTATTTCACAACAAATTATTTAAAAAATATACTGTACTAGCTGGGTTACCCGGCTTCGCTCAGGACAACTGTTTGTTCCTAGAATGCGATTTAATCCATTTAGTCTGTAAATATTATTTATAATATTCATTTTATTTTTATTAATTTTAGTTACGCGTAGTTTCTCCTTTTCAAATATGCAAAATAATATTATCTCACGGTTTCATGACTAAGGTCCGAACCTTGAATAATATGTTTATGGCTGGTATCATATACATTCCCTTGCAAATTTGGGACAAATTCTTTTATTATTTGTAAAGTCGGTACTTTGAATAAGTACCCTCAAATAGCACCTACTTATGTTTATGACACTCCCAAGGAGAAGTGTTTGCTTTAGCCCTATGTGAAAATAGAAATAAAATCTGCAATATTTGTTAATCCCTGTAATATTAAGATGTATTTTATTGGTTGCTCTTTTCGGCTGACTTTTAGGAAATTGTTTTATTATTTTCTGGATGTTAGATTTTAAAATTAGTGTGGGAACTTCTCAAAAATTATTTTCTCACCATTTTTATGTAACATGTTTTTCTGTAAGATTACTTTAAATAACAGAGAGGATGCGAATGGAGAGTTAGTATTGTTGTGATGGTAAAACGGTAAGGTACATGTTGTACCTTCGGAGTTATTTAATTAAACTCGAGTTGGGGGATATATAGGTGCATTTCTCCAGTAGAGTGTTGTAATTAATCTCGAGCTGAGGGGTACATAAGTGCCTATCTTCAGTAGAGTATTGAAATATCGAGGAAAATAAAGCCTTCGATATTTGTCAGTGTGGTGTGGTCTTGGAGATCACTATTGTCACCAGTATAGTATTTTTATTAAATAAATTGTGTTAAAGAATAACAAGAAGTGTTTTCCTGCAAATTCCATCGAGTTGTGCTTTCGTACCACGAAAGTAACAAACAACAACATTCGAGAGTGCTCTGGAATGTTCCACAATTTATTTTATTTATTTATAGCGGACCCGACAGACGTTGTCCTGAACACAACTGTCGGGACAAACTAAAATTAAAATAGAATAATATTTAATATTTGGTACTGCGATGGTAGCGCAGTCTGCCGGATCCAATGTAAAACATTCCAAAATCAACAACTCCTTAGAAATAAAAAATTAATTAAAAGAACATTTTCCAGTGGACCAAATTGCAAATTTAAACCATTCTCGAATCCACTTGAACCCACACAAAAAAATTCATCAAAATCGGTCCAGCCGTTTAGGAGGAGTTCAGTGACATACACACGGACAGAAGAAATATATATATTAAGATTAGCGGCACGTTCCAGAGTGGAAGGTACTCTCAATATCGCCACGGTATAAAACCAACATCACGGTATAAAAAATTAAACGTTGCTTCAAATGGGTCTAAACGTGTTTGGTGACCAGATCAGAATGGCCAGGTACTTCTCCAACTCCCCACTACCTTCTCCTCTTTCTCCCACTGGCATCACAGCATATCCCGATGGCGATTGGCGATGCCATAGTCTCACTAGTTCCAGACGGGAGCAGTTGGGACTCTTGTGCGGTATTCACATACAAAATTACAAGTGCAATACGCAGGTATGGCATTATTTTCCAATCTCTTAATTGGTTATGTGATAGCAGATACCTCCGAGATCTCTTACTACATTGGGTTGGAAAAGGTAAATTATTTTACGAAGATTTTATTGAAATAAATGAAACCATCAACATTATAAACCCAAATTATTTGCTCTTCCGTCGACCTCAATTTACCGTAATAATATTCACGAAATCATATTTTAAATGCGTTCAAATTTAGCGGGCGGAGTAAAATGATAATTTCCACAAACCGAGGGATGAAATCTGACAAGGAGAAGATAGGATTTCGAGAGGAACATACACTCGTAAATCAAACTCACTTCTTTAAGAGATGAATAATTAAAACTTATTAAAATCTAATAATTACTCTTAATGATATCAATAGTCCAGTCACTTACGCTAAAAAAGGCGTCAACCTCGAAATGAAACAAAATAAGCTGAAAATTCGTATAAACCTTCAGTTTGGCATTATAAATGTTGTCTCAAAAGCCTCATAAGGTTACTTGTGAGCGTCCTTAGATATTCAAGGTCAAATATCACGCTTCCTTTGCATCAAATTGTTTGTGCATTCGGCATAAAAGTTGTAGAGTATAAAATTCTGTATAAATTTTGTTTGAAATAATTTTTATACGCTTAACCGTTTTTAAGATAGAGCGTGAAGAGTGTGAAGCGCTCCACCATACATAGCGCAAGGTCAGTCAATCATTGAGATTCGCGATCGCCCTGCTCTATGTATGCGGAACGCTCCGCACTCTTCGCGCTCTATAAACAAACTCGCGTTTAGATTTCTTATTAAATTAAAACCAGTTTTGTGTTCAGAATGCAAAAAAATAATCGTTCGACGGCTCCATCTCATAATGCTGGTCGAACAGAGGTGAAATTGCAATTGATGTCTGAAGATCCGAAGAGCCTATGCAAAGAGCCGCATGTGGCTCGCGAGCCGCAAATTCGACCCCTGCGCTACTGCGAATACTCAGTTGCGACGTGTGATAAAAAAATATTTTTATTGTTTTTAATTGAAAAAAAAATCACTGGACAGCTAAATGACTTTTTCATTCAACAGAATTATGATACAAATCGATAAAATTTTACACACTTGACATTAAAAAAAAGATGAAAAGTACTCTCTATATTTGATGTTGAAAAACTCTGTAAAGCCCGAACAATGCAGGGAACTTCAACTAGTGTATAGGTACTGAAAAAAAATTGATCCAGTGTATGTCTGTGTTTAAAAAAATCTACTGTCTTATTCCGAGATAGGTGAAATTTTGCATAATTGACTTTCAAAATGGGAGAAAGGTGACTGTTTTTGACACTTGGATTTTGATACTTATTAATAAAATTTTGCACGCTTGACGTTCAAAATAAGAGGAAAATACTGTATTTATCTGATTTAGAAATACTTTACGTAAAGCTCGGGCAACGCCGGGAACTTCAGCTAGCATGAAATAAAAACATAATCAAATAAGTAGGTAGTAAGTTTTCGAAAATGTAGGGCGTATTTTCGTTCCGCATTTTCACAACATTCCAGCACAAGAATCCACATAGGAATATAATATATAAATAGGTATACTTCCATTCCTTGAGAAATATAATATTCTCTTGGCGCGCGATGCGGTACACATTCTCGCCGAACTTGCAAAATAATTCTCCCCATTACCAACTTAGGCGCTATTCCAAAGATCCCTATGGAAAATTCACTTGTTAAATCCTCTGCGTTATTATTTAGCTAGTTAAAAATCCGTCAACAGAGGAGGGGAATATTGCAAATTTAATCTTTTTTTAAATGGAAAAATGAAAACATTTTCTATCATTAAACGTCGAAATAATAAGTAAATCGATATAATAAGCAAACGTGCATAATTTAATTGCACACTTTCTAAGGAGAAGAACAATTCATAATGACGAATAATTCATTCTTCCTCTTCGCACCAAATCAATCCGGGGGTACCACAAGGTACTGTGCTGGCCCCCACGCTGTTTTGTTTGACATCAACGATCGCGTTGAACGTGCGCTAATTCATTCTGATGACAGCACCGTTCACGAGGGTTATCTTTTTGATAAGCCCCCTTCCACTTTTGATGTGCACACAGTTCGAGAAGTTTTGAGACAAAAAGTTGACTACCACCTTGAGAAGGTTCATGCCTGGGGTAAGGCTAACATTAATAAGTTTTAATATCTCAAAAACCCAAGCAATTTATATACAATCCGGGCCTCTTCAAGAACCGTATTAATAAATCCCTCCTTTCAACCTTTCCTTAACCAGTCTCACAACGCTGCTCAACCGGGTAGCGACATAATTTCCCTGTCTTTACACTGTACAGATAGTAGATACTCTTTTACATAAAATCAGTTAGGTCTTTCATATATCAATTTACGTAATAATAGTTTATTCCAGAATAAAGAAGAGTGTTTTAGCGCGCCGGGATTTAAGCCCACGACTTCCAGATCGCTAGTCGAGAGCCTTGCCCCTCGACCATGGAGGCCGTGAAGTTTAATAACTGTGAAACAACACTACCCCAGTTCCCCATATCATTCCCTTCCCCTCCAACTACAGTCTCACAATTCAACCTATCGTTATCTTCACCTTCAGTTTAACAACATACACCAATACCTGGGGATGCCATAGTCTCACTGGCTCCGTGATCGAGGAGTAAGGCTCTCGATTAGCAATCTGGAAGACTAGGCTTCAATTCTGGCGTGCGCATGTAAATGCTATGTGATAAATCTGTGCTGTATATCAATTTATTAATTTAAAATGATGCACCGAATACACCGGTACGAGCGTATTTGCGGCACGTTCCAAAGAGGAAGATACTCTCAGTATCGTCCTGAGTAAGACCACCACCCAGGATTGAAAGTTTGCTTGAAATTGATTTAGGTACTTACCCATCTTCATCTTCCACATCTCTCTCCCATCCCATGCACCACATTCAGCCTCACAACATATCCTGATTGAGGATGCCAAGTCTCACTGGCTCCATACGATTGGTAGAAGCTGGGACTCTTGTGCGGTATTGACATATAAAAAGGGCGGCTGAGAGCACATGGGACTCTTGCGCGGCATCAAAAATAGTTGCAGTTCCTGATAACTTGCTATTTATTTTGTACACACGCCATAGTAATAATGCGGTAGAGGTCTTTGTCCTTTTTTACGGTGCAGCGTCACGCCTTACCGACATACAGTGGAGATTAAAAAAAGTAATCTTGATTATTAAGTCGTCTGATATTCAAATTCCCATCTCTTGTGGGGCGCCAGGCAGCCGCCTAAATGAGATGGCTTCCCCCCAGACAGGCGTGACGTCACATACGCTAACAATAATGCGTAGGTACCGCAATAAAACTAAGGGTTAGTTCACCATAAGAAGTTTTCAGAAACAAAAGGTTAAACATTATTTAACTTAAAGGTATTAATTTAAGGATTCACTGTACTTGATTCTAAAGACGTCGGATTCGTTTTTCAAATTTCTCTAACCGCCGTTGTTCCCAACTTTTCGATCGATCAATCTGAGTCTCCGATCAGCTAAGTGATTTGTTTAGTAATTTCGATTTGCCAATTGATTTGAGAATTACGTTGGAAAGAGCGCATTTGTGCATTTGAGGAGTGCTTACCCAAAATTTCGGCTCGACAGTTGATCGGTAGGATTGGGAAGAACGGCCAATTTTACAAGCTGTTTTTTTTTCATCACTAGCTTCATCACCTGTTTCATCAGTGCTTTCATCAAAGATAACAATGTATTTCATCATCACTAGTGTCATCGCAAGTGACATCAGTGTTTTCAGTAAAGAATCTAACTTATTTTTTTTCATCACTAGCTTCATCACCTGTTTCATCAGTGCTTTCATCAAAAATTACAACGCATATCATCATCACTAGTGTCATCGCAAGTTACATCAGTGTTTTCAGTAAAGAATCCAACCTATTTTGTTTCATCACTTGCTTCATCACTTGTTTCATCTCTGTTTTAATCAAAGATAACAACGCATTTTATCATCACTAGTTTCATTGCCGGTTAAATTACCGTTTTCAGCTAAGACGAAGACCCATTTTTTTCATCACTTGCTTCATCACCTGTTTCATCAGTGCTTTTGTGAAAGATTTCAACACATTTCATCATCACCAGTTTCAAATTAGGTTATATCACTGTATTCGGCCAATATTACAAGCTGTTTTTTTCATCACTAGCTTCATCACCTGTTTCATCACTGCTTTCATCTAAGATAACAATGTATTTCATCATCACTAGTGTCATCGCAAGTGACATCAGTGTTTTCAGTAAAGAATCTAACTTATTTTTTTTCATCACTAGCTTCATCACCTGTTTCATCAGTGCTTTCATCAAAAATTACAACGCATATCATCATCACTAGTGTCATCGCAAGTTACATCAGTGTTTTCAGTAAAGAATCCAAACTATTTTTTTTCATCACTTGCTTCATCACCTGTTTCATCTCTGTTTTAATCAAAGATAACAACGCATTTTATCATCACTAGTTTTATTGCAGGTTAAATTACCGTTTTCAGCTAAGACGAAGACCCGTTTTTTTCATCACTTGCTTCATCACCTGTTTCATCAGTGCTTTTGTGAAAGAATTCAACACATTTCATCATCACCAGTTTTATATTAGCTTATATCACTGTATTCGGCCAATATTACAAAGCGTTTTTTTCATCACTAGCTTCATCACCTGTTTCATCAGTGCTATCATCAAAGATAACAATGTATTTCATCATCACCAGTGTCATCGCAAGTGACATCAGTGTTTTCAGTAAAGAATCTTACTTATTTTTTTTCATCACTTGCTTCATCACCTGTTTCATCAGTGCTTTCATCAAAAATTACAACGCATTTCATCATTACTAGTGTCATCGCAAGTTACATCAGTGTTTTCAGTGAAGAATCCAACCTTTTTTTTTTTCATCACTAGCTTCATCACCTGTTTCATCAGTGCTTTCACCAAAGATTTCTACGCATTTCATCATCACTAGTGTCAACGCAAGTTACATTGGTGTTTTCATCAATGATAACATATTTTTGATTTTGCTCGTAAATTTCATAAAAGTGGAATATTAACACAATTTTATAAGAGAGATGACGTTCAAAAAACCTTACTTACTGTAGGAAATGTTGGTGAACAAGGTTTCATCTGACGATTACTTACTTGCTTGAAATCAACCGCGTAACAAGGTTTCAACTGATAAAATTGCTTTTCCAAATTTCCTATTTCTTACTTTAAATGATTATTAATGTCACTTAAATTAGTTTAATAACCTACAACTTAATACTTTTGCATACTCAAAACAATGTAAAGTTGATTACGTATCGAAATATAGACATTCAAATCTTTGAAGCCCGTTTTCTCAGAACAGGGTGTGTGTTAGTTGGAACCTTGTTATTCCATAGGGTCGATTTGTAAAGATGTTTCCCACTAGGGCGATATTGAGAGTATTATATATATATTATATATATAATACGAGTGTGCTTTAGACCAAACAACTGAAATGAAACTTCTACGAGAGGAAGAGAGAAAAAAATGTGCGCGCGCACTGCACTCTCTTACTCCCACAGTGTGATACAGACAATACGCCTGCACCATGCCTTTATTTACGAAACGTAACTGGCTATGAGAGAAAGAAAGAAAATTTGTGCTCGCACCTCTCTCTCTTGCCCTTATAGTAATATACAAAACGTAATTCTCTCACTTTCTATCGTCACTAATTTATATCTCCCTCTCAACTTCCGTTCGCTTCGCCCGACACTTTTCGTAACGCTCTCGTCACGCATTCATCTGCTTACTTCCCAAGTCAAGCGTGCGTAAAGTTACTTCAAAAAGATGAAAAAACAATCATTTCACAGAACTCCACCAGCTCATTATATATAACTAGCCGGGGTACCCGGCCTCGCTCAGGGAGTTATATATAACTAGCTGGGTACCCGTCCTCGCTCAGGGAGTTGATATGAGATTGAACTGAAATTTGAACCGGAACGTTCGATCTGGGATGTTCCTGGATGTTCTCGAACGTTCCAGATTTTCCTGAATTACTAAAGACTATTCCACAATATTCCAGAATGTTCCGGGCTGTTCTGGAATGTTGTGGAATGCTCTCGAATGTTCTGGACTGTTCTAGAAATTTCTAGAGGGTGAAACTTCCAGCCCTTATATCTTCAAAAGCACGCCCTTCGGGTAAAAACTCAGATTGTAAGGGTAAAAACGAGAACCGTCTTCATGGATGGGGGATAGGGGGCACCATACCACATTACTCCTTTGATCGTACTGGGACTCGTTTTTTTTAATTTTAGCGGAAAGCACATTGTACACTCTCTTTCATAATATATATTGATTGTATGTATGCCATTTTTTTGTTTATTGGTGTATGTAATGTGACGACATTTCCCAAAAGTTAAAAAAAACATATTTCAGAGTTAAGCAAACGAATTAGCGTAGGGAGTGTGGCGAACCCATCGCTCAGGGAGTGGAAACACAAACCTGCAATAGCCATCCCAAGCCAAGGTGTGAGCTACCGTGCTCAGGCTGAATGTCCTGGGGAACAGTGTCAAGAACGGTGCCTCCGAGAAACAAGGTCGCATCTCGGAGTATTTAGACCTTACTCCAACATTCGGGGCTCTGCTGGAGTGGACCTTCTATTTCCCTGGTCACTCGTGGGACAAAAAAATTGGACCATTCGAAAACTAGGGGCCTTTTGGGAACCTAGGAGTGCTGAGGCCACCTCCGTGGACTTTCTTCCTGGGACCCTTAGGAGGAACCAAGAGGAGAAGCCGTGGAGAGGAGAGCTGAGGCCACCTCCATGAACCCTTCCCTTGTGGAGCCTTCACGGAACCAAGGGGAAGGGCACTCTTCCGGCACGGGGCCTTTGGGGAACCGAGGAGGAGTGAAGTGGAGAGATGATGTCCTCTTCCTATGTGGGGCCTTCAGGGAACCATGTAGGAGTGAAGAGAAATGAGGCCATCTCCGTGAACTCTTTCTTATGGGGCCTTTAGGGAACCAAGGAGGAGTGAAGAGGAGAGATAAGTCCTCTTCCCTTCTGGGGCCCTCGGGGAGCCAAGGTGGAGTGGGGCTCTTCTCTTGTGGGGCCTTTAGGGAACCAAAGGGAGGTGGACTCTCCATCGCGGAGCCCTCGGGGAACTAAGGAGTGGAGAGATGAAGCCCTCTTCTCTCGTGGGGCCTTCCGGGAACCGCGGAGGAGTGAAGAGGAGAAATGAGACCTGGGAAGACACATTGTCAAACCAGAAGACATAGCTTCATTTCCAATGACAATCCTGGTGAACTTTGTAAAAGGGACTGGATTACTGTCAAAGGAATGAGGTAAAATGGGAGATAGCACAATGGGCCTACGGCCTAAGTGCTCACGGGAACTTTATTTATGTAAACCGTCTCCGCTCTTGAAAAAAAAAAAAAATAAAATAAAATAAGCAAACGACGTTTTACTATGTGTTTGATGAGGACACATAAAAGACATATTTTGAAAGATTTTATTGAAAATTTAAATAGGAAAATGCTTATTAAAAAAACTCCATACAAATAAAAGTTTTATTTTTTATGTTATCAAACTTAATTTACAGAATTGTATTTTCAATGAAATAATATTAAAATAAAATAACAACAATAATAAAAAATTAACGGTACCTAGAATAGTTGCCTAATTAAAGTTACTAGTGGTCGCCCAATGGTCGAAATTCAACCATAATTGTAATGTTTTTTTTATGTTTGACATTCAGTAAGACCATAGACAAATAATATTAAAGACAAACAATGAGGTCCGATTCGAGCCGCGGTCAACAGTGGTTGTGTGTACCTTACCTATTGCTTAGTGCCGTTCGCCCGTTCCCGTGCCTCATACAGATAAGAGATTATTGTTACATTTTATTTAATTCTGTTTATCGTATACTTATTTGTTTGCATTCCTACTTACGGCTAATCCGTTTTTGTTTGTACAGTCAATGAAATAGACTGCGTATTATTTTTTCAGTTTAATTTTTAAAAGTTAAGTTTTTTTTTATACAATGGAGGAAGACGAAGATAGACCTCCCGACCCAGGATCGATATTAGATTTTTCTGATTCGGAATCTACCACTAGCCAGGCTTCTATTACGCTTCCATCTCGTAAACGACGACCATCGCATAGCCTTTACATCCCATCGAAAATTAAAACTATACCGCCGATTCAACAAACCTCGACCTCTAACGACCTTAACCCCAATAGTAACACCCAGACAAGTACTTTAGCTAGCGATAATACAAAAAGTACTGACTTACTTTATCCTGCTTCCGCTTCCGGTCCTTTTATCGTAACTGTTCAGAGAACTGAACAAGGAAAACTTATTCATCCTTTAGATTTTGGAAAATTCTTATTTGACTCAAAAAATAATAACCTTGGTATTGTTAACGGTTCAATTAAACCGGAAGGGCGATATAAATTATCTATCGAGTTTAATACTGCCGCTTCCGCAAATGGATTTGTAAAAAAAATTGACTCGCTCTCAAACCATAAATATAAATCGTTCATCCCGTCATTTAACCTTACGAGAATGGGTCTTGTTCGAGGAATACCCACGGAGATCCCAGAGGCTGAAATTGTTGATGCTTTGAATAATTCCCAAGGAACCCCGAAAGTAATAAAAGCACGTCGACTGAACTACAAGGATTCTACTGATGGGAACACGATCTGGAAACCTTCCCAATCTGTTGTTGTTACATTTGAGGGACAATCCCTTCCGTCTCGTGTGTTTATTTATTATACCTCGCTTCCCGTCGAAGTTTATAAATTTCCAACTGTTCAATGCTTCAATTGCTGCCGGTTTGGACATACAAAATCCGTATGCCGCTCCCCTCCACGTTGTTACTTTTGCGGAGAAGGTCACCCATTTGATCAATGTCCAAAATCTTCCAATAATCCCATTTGCATTAACTGTTCGGGTGCACATACCGCGGTCAGTCTAGCCTGTCCGGAATTGACAAGACAGAGGAACATAAAACATAAAATGGCTACCGACAACATTTCGTACTTCCAGGCCTCAAAGTTATTCTCTCCTGCGAAAAAATCATTCGCAGAGATGACATCGTCCTCAGCTCCTTTCCAATCAACCACCTTTTTAAATTCAACGTCATCTTCTCACAGAGAAACCATTCTCAAGCCAGTCAAACCCAACCCAAAATATACTCCTTACCTTGATAAAAAACAATTGAATAATATTTTGACCAGCCCGAATGGGAATGCCAAATCTCGGACCCCCAATGGGTGTGCCATTAATAGTAATACATCCCCTCCTGCTCTCCCCGAAATATTGAATAATAATTCTTTTATACAAACTTTAATTACCCTTTTAATTTCTATCCTTACAAACAACAATACTGTACCGTCCAACGCTGCCGATTACATTAAATCTTTATTATCTTGCCTCCCCAATGACTTCGAAACTGAACAAAATTCTTCAGTGGAACAGTAGAAGCCTCTTCGCTAACAAATCTGACCTAATTCAGTTACTCGACGAACACGACGTTTCAGTGGCCGCCATTTCTGAAACGTGGTTAAAACCCTCCTTTCACTTAAGAATTCCGGGTTATTATTGTCTCAGACACGACAGACCGGATGGTAAAGGCGGCACGGCTCTGATAATCCATAATTCTATCCCGTTTAAACAAATTAATATACATACTCCCTCCGACGATATCCAGATAATAGCAGCTGTCTTATCTGATATCACAATATTATCAATATATATTCCTCCCTCTACCACTTTTATTGAAAATGAATGGGCACCAATCTTAACCCAGATTTGTTCCCCTTTTATGATCCTTGGAGATTTTAATGCACATTCCCCTTCTTGGGGTAGCAAAATAACAAATCGTTCTGGCCGCAATCTTTTAGATTTTATTGATACCCATAACCTATGTTTTTTAAATGACGGATCTCCAACCAGATTCACCCCCCCTCATCAACGGAAAAGTGCCGTTGATTTATCTCTTTGTTCATATTCGTTAGCATCTAAATGCTCTTGGGACATCCTAAACGATCCCCTCTCTAGTGATCATTTTCCAATTATAATCCGATTCCAACATCAATCTAACACTTATCCTCCACCAGTTAAAAATAATCTCAAATTTAGAATAAATGATGCGAATTGGAGCACTTTCTCTTCTGAACTAGATAACCTTATTAATTTAAAAAAAAAATCATCCCCGGGAGACATCAGATTGCAATGTGAGACGTTTCCCTCTATGGTTATAAATGCAACAGAAAAATCCATCCCGAAACGCAATGCGAACATTAAAATAAAACACTCTACTCCGTGGTGGGACGAGGAATGCACTCGCTCCGTCAACTCTCGTAAAAAAGCAATTTCCTCTTTTCGTAAGTGTATGTCACTAGAAAATTTTTTATCAGTTAAAAAAGCCCAGGCAGAAACCAAACGAATTTTGAAAAATAAAAAACGCGCTGGATGGCGGAAGTTCTGTGAGAACCTGTCTCCGGAAACTCCCCAATCTTCAGTTTGGTCTAGCTTAAAAAAATTCGGATCATCGTATTCTCCGCCGAGAACCAAGCATATATCAGAAGAAATTCTTATAGGATTTGCGGATAAAATAGCCCCCCCATCAGTGGCCGGATGTGAAGAAATGCCTTCTATTAAGCCATATCCATCTCACTCTAACTGGCTAGATGCTCCTTTCTCCATTGATGAGATGAAACTAGTAATAAGAACCCTTTCTGACTCTGCTCCGGGTCCCGATGGAATACTTAATAGTTTCATTAAATCATTTTCTGATATGGCGGTTGAATATTTCTTATCTCTTATTAATAATATGTTTGAAACAGGACTAATTCCGGATGATTGGAAAACTCAAAAAATCATTCCCATTTTAAAACCTGGAAAAAATCCATCTGAAATTTCGTCTTATCGGCCTATTGCTCTTTCATCATGTTTGATGAAAGTAGCGGAGCGGTTGATGAAGAACAGATTAGAGTGGTTTGTTGAAAGTCAAGATATTATCTCACCAAATCAGTATGGTTTTCGGAAAAAGAAATCTACAATGGATAATTTAAGTTTGTTCACAACTGATATCCGAGTTTCCCAATCCCTAAATTCTTATACATTGGCCACATTCCTTGACCTTTCATCAGCTTACGATGATGTTTTACTGAATGTTTTGAAAGAAAAGCTAATTAAAAAACAAATCCCCCCGAAATTAGTCCAATTTATTATTAATTTGCTCTCAGATAGGTCCATTATTATTGAGTCTTCCTCTAAATGCTTAAGGCGCAAACTATGGAGAGGTTTGCCCCAGGGTTCTGTTATTAGTCCTCTGTTGTTTAATATTTATATAAGCGACCTAGACTCAGTAATTCCTTTTTCTATCAAGCGTCTTTACTTTGCGGATGATATCCTTATATATTTGTTACATAAAAATATTATTCTTGCAGCTAAGGAAATGAATTTGGCTTTACAATATATTAAAAGCTGGTTGTCATTAAATGGGATGAATCTGGCGGCATCTAAAACAAGGGTCGTGGCTTTCACGCGCAAAAGAAAAATTCCCCAATTCTCAATTTCTTTTGATAATGTGCCTCTACAAACCGCTACTCAAATCAAATTCCTTGGTCTTCTTTTGAATCATAAACTTTCCTGGCTTCCACACATTCAGATAATTTCTACAAAGTGTGAAAAGGGACTTAATATGATGCGAGCAGTTTCCAGAGTATGGTGGGGATCTCATCCTACCACTCTTAAATTAATGTATAATTCCCTAGTTCGGAGCCACTTGGATTATGGCTCATTTCTTTTTGACCCACTCCCTAAATATCTAGATAAGAAAATGGAAAGAATTCAATCAAAAGCCCTCAGAATGATTATTGGAGCTATGAAGTCTTCTCCAATTAATGCGCTTCAGGTGGAATGTGTGGAGCCTCCATTATATTTCAGAAGGCAATTCCTTGCCAATAAATATATTTTCAAGGCTTTATCGTTATCACATCATCCTATTAAACAAAGTCTTAATAGGTTAAGTGTTAATTTGAATTCTAACAAAAGATTGAGAGAAAAACAATGTTTTCCTCTCTTAATTAAAAGTTTTCATCTCTATAATTCTCTATCATCTTCCCTCCAATATCTTCAAGAAGTTCCCAATCTTCCTATATACAATATTCCATTTAAGGCAATCACTTTTATGCCGAACACAATAACATCAGTCTTTCGGAAGAATATTTTATCTTCCCCAAATAAATTTCAAAATGTGGATGATTGCTTTAAAAGCATAGTGGCTTCGAAATTCCCTGGATTTTCCATCCTTTTCACGGATGGTTCCAAATTTGAAAATAAAAGATGTGGAGCATCTATATATAGTCCAGAATTCAACATCAATCTCACTTATAAATTACCGAAAGAAGCTTCCATATTTACAGCCGAATGTTTTGCAATTGAACAAGCGCTAAATCAAATTCAGGTTCTCAACATTCATCGAGCCTTACTATGTACTGATTCGCTAAGTGCTCTAACTAAAATTAGGTCAAATATTTTACGTTATCCGGAAGACAATATTATATGTAAAATAAAAAATCTTCTCAATTCTCTTAGTGAATCTGGGTTTGAGACGATATTGGCCTGGGTCCCTGCCCATTTGGGTATCGAGGGTAATGAGATGGCCGATTTTCTCGCCAAATCTGGTTCAGATTCCGGAACTATTCCACTAAATTTTAGAATTCCTATATCCGATGTCTTTCCGATTCTTAAATCCAATATGACTCGTGCCTGGGAAGAAAATTGGGCAGTCTCCAAAATAAGAACTGGATCTTTCTATGCGGGAATTCAAAACCATATCCCTGCTAAGCCATGGTTTCACGGTAAAAAACTTTCAAAACGATTCATTTCATGTATCTCGAGAATGAGAATTGGCCACTGTTCAATTGCATCTCACTTGTCTAGAATTAGAGTTTTAGATGATCCGTTCTGCCAGTGTGGTGTGGAAGAGGAAACCCTCGACCACATTTTCTTTAACTGTAAAAACCATTCATCTTTCAAGAACATATATCGCCGGCTTATTAAAATCACACACCAGTCCCCCCTTAATATTTCATACCTTTTATCTCTTAACAATTCTCGTGTTCATACAGCTTTATGTAAGTTTATTAACCTGAATGAATTCAATATTTAATTTGTTTTAGTGATCTAAATGAGTCCAATATTTAATTTGTTTTATTATTTTCCCATTAGATTAACCGAAATTTCTTATCCATTTTAAATATTACCGGCACAAAGCACTCTCTCCAGGGTGAATTGCCTAAAACAAAAAAAAAAAAAAAAAAGACAAACAATATTAATCTATTCTCAATTTGACCATAGACTCAATAAACAATAGAGTAAAGACGCGAGTGTGTGTGTCAAATACATGGTAGTGTGTGTAATGTTTTTGTTATTGATTTAATCTATTTTTATGCATAATTTTAAAAAAATATTAGCATTCTGCACTCCTCCTCTATATAAACTATAAGTATGCGAAATTTCATACTCCTCCGTCCGCGCAATTTTCGTAAAAAGGGGTACAAAGTTTTGGCTTCACGTATTAATATATTGATTGATGATTGATGATGATGATGATTTACGTGTTCATATTCATATCATTTTATTAATATTTTCATATTATTTATTGATAAAGACAATTATTAGATAAAAAGACGTTGTGAACACGTAGTCTCCTACTAAAGTTCAAGAACTACGTTCGTGAATTCGGGATTTCACTCACGCGAGATGCAAATAAATCATATCCACTCAAAAGTACATCATTTGGCGACCGTTAAAAAACTATGCCTTGTTAGACATGTTTGTTTTAGAAAACCATGGAGCTATAAACGATCCAAAGAACCATACATCTGGTAACACTGAATGGTAGATAAATTAATTCTTGAATAAAATCAGTCGGCAAAAAGCCATAAACAAATAAAAAAAAGTCAGAGACATCTCGCGCGGCGCCCGCTCCAACCCTTTACGTGTATAAGCAAGCGATGAAAAAAAATAAGTAAGATTCTTTACTGAAAACACTGATGTTACTTGCGATGACACTGGTGATGATGAAATACATTGTTATCTTTGATGATAGCACTGATGAAACAGGTGATGAAGCTAGTGATGAAAAAAACGCTTTGTAATATTGGCCGAATACAGTGATATAAGCTAATATAAAACTGGTGATGATGAAATGTGTTGAAATCTTTCACAAAAGCACTGATGAAACAGGTGATGAAGCAAGTGATGAAAAAAATGGGTCTTCGTCTTAGTTGAAAACGGTAATTTAACCTGCAATGAAACTAGTGATGATAAAATGCCTTGTTATCTTTGATTAAAACAGAGATGAAACAGGTGATGAAGCAAGTGATGAAACAAAAAAGGTTGGATTCTTTACTGAAAACACTGATGTAACTTGCGATGACACAAGTGATGATAAAATGCGTTGTTATCTTTGATGAAAGCAGTGATGAAACAGGTGATGAAGCTAGTGATGAAAAAAACAGCTTGTAATATTGGCCGAATACAGTGATATTACCTAATTTGAAACTGGTGATGATGAAATATGTTGAAATCTTTCACAAAAGCACTGATGAAACAGGTGATGAAGCAAGTGATGAAAAAAATGGGTCTTCGTCTTAGGTGAAAACGGTAATTTAACCTGCAATGAAACTAGTGATGATAAAATGCGTTGTTATCTTTGATTAAAACAGAGATGAAACAGGTGATGAAGCAAATGATGAAACAAAATAGGTTGGATTCTTTACTGAAAACACTGATGTAACTTGCGATGACACTAGTGATGATGATATGCGTTGTAATTTTTGATGAAAGCACTGATGAAACAGGTGATGAAGCTAGTGATGAAAAAAAATAAGTTGGATTCTTCACTGAAAACACTGATGTAACTTGCGATGTCACTAGTAATGATGAAATGCGTTGTAATTTTTGATGAAAGCACTGATGAAACAGGTGATGAAGCAAGTGATGAAAAAAAATAAGTAAGATTCTTTACTGAAAACACTGATGTCACTTGCGATGACACTTGTGATGATGAAATACATTGTTATCTTTGATGATAGCACTGATGAAACAGGTGATGAAGCTAGTGATGAAAAAAACGCTTTGTAATATTGGCCGAATACAGTGATATAAGCTAATATACAACTGGTGATGATGAAATGTGTTGAATTCTTTCACAAAAGCACTGATGAAACAGGTGATGAAGCAAGTGATGAAAAAAACGGGTCTTCGTCTTAGCTGAAAACGGTAATTTAACCTGCAATAAAACTAGTGATGATAAAATGCGTTGTTATCTTTCATTAAAACAGAGATGAAACAGGTGATGAAGCAAGTGATGAAAAAAAATAGTTTGGATTCTTTACTGAAAACACTGATGTAACTTGCGATGACACTAGTGATGATGATATGCGTTGTTATTTTTGATGAAAGCACTGATGAAACAGGTGATGAAGCAAGTGATGAAAAAAAATAGTATTATTTATTATTTTAACTTTATGAGTAAAACCTCAAATTGTAATATCTAATTAAATGAAGACATTATGAGCGAAACTCAATCGAAAATCTGGAAACAGAAAAATCATAAAGATGGCAGCCAATAAAAATATGCGTTAAGAAAAAATGAAGATAATATGGGTGGTTCTTAGTCGAAGTATGGTACAGTTAAAAGTGACCGAATTGGATATCGACACCTTAGCTCAGTGGATAAGAGCGCCCAACCCGGAAAGTAGGGAGGTCCTGGGTTCGAGTCCCAGAGGTGCCAATATCTTTTTCTGATTTTTCTGTTTCCAGATTTTCGATTGAGTTTCGCTCATAATGTCTTCATTTAATTAGAAAAAAAAATAGGTTGGATTCTTTACTGAAAACACTGATGTAACTTGCGATGACACTAGTGATGATGAAATACATTGTTATCTTTCATGAAAGCACTGATGAAACAGGTGATGAAGCTAGTGATGAAAAAAACGCTTTGTAATATTGGCCGAATACAGTGATATAAGCTAATATGAAACTGGTGATGATGAAATGTGTTGAAATCTTTCACAAAAGCACTGATGAAACAGGTGATGAAGCAAGTGATGAAAAAAATGGGTCTTCGTCTTAGCTGAAAACTGTAATTTAACCTGCAATGAAACTAGTGATGATAAAATGCGTTGTTATCTTTGATTTAAACAGAGATGAAACAGGTGATGAAGCAAGTGATGAAACAAAAAAGGTTGGATTCTTTACTGAAAACACTGATGTAACTTGCGATGACACTAGTGATGATGAAATACATTGTTATCTTTGATGAAAGCACTGATGAAACAGGTGATGAAGCTAGTGATGAAAAAAACGCTTTGTAATATTGGCCGAATACAGTGATATAACCTAATATGAAACTGGTGATGATGAAATGTGTTGAAATCTTTCACAAAAGCACTATTGAAACAGGTGATGAAGCAAGTGATGAAAAAATATGTTGTTGTCTTAGCTGAAAACGGTAATTTAACCTGTGATGAAACTAGTGATGCTAAAATGCGTTGTTTTCTTTGATGAAAGCAGTGCTGAAACAGGTGTAGCTAGCGATGATAAAAATGCTTGTTAATCTTCGCTGAAAACAGTGATGTCCTTTCGATGAAACTATTAATGATTGAATTTGTTGTTGTCTTTGATGAAAGCAATGATGAAACATGTGATGAAGCAAGTGGTAAAAAGAATCCGATGTAAACTTCGCTGAAAACAGTAATGTTACTAAAGATGAAATAAGTGAAGTAAAAATGGGTGGTTATCTTTGATGAAAGCAGTGATGAAACAGGTTATGAAGCTAGTGATGTAAAAAAATGCCTTTTTTCATATTGTCTGAATACAGTGATATAACCTAAAATGAAATGAGTGACGATAAAATGCCTTGAAATCTTTGACAAAAGCAGTGATGAAACAGGTGATGAAGCTAGTGATGAAAAAAAATAGATTGGATTCATCACTGAAAACAGTGATGTAACTTGCGATGACACAAGTGATGGTGAAATGTATTGTTATCTTTGATGAAAGCGTGATGAAACAGCTGATGAAGCTAGTGATGAAAAATTGGGGTGTCATTTCGCTGAAAACAGTGATGTTACTTGTATGGAAACAATTGATGATAAAATGCCTTATTATCTTTGATGAAAGCAGTGATGAACAGAATGAATGAAGGTATGTTTTAAGGTTTTCACGGCCAAAAAGTATTTTTGTTATTGTTTTTGGGGTTTTATGCCGTGTTTCGCTATCTCCTTCTTTAGCCAACGTTTCGGACAGCGTTTCATCTGCCCTGATGATGGACACTGTAACGCTGTCCGAAACGTTGGCTAAAGAAGGAGATAGCGAAACACGGCATAAAACCCCAAAAAAAAAAAAAAAAAAGAATGAATGAAGCTGGTGATAAAAAAAAATGCGTTGAAGTCTTAGCTGAAAACGGTAATTTAACCTGCGATGAAACTAGTGATAATAAAATGCGTTGTTATCTTTGATTAAAACAGAGATGAAATAGGTGATGAAGCAAGTGATGAAAAAAATGCCTTTTAATATTGGCTGAATACAGTGACATTACCTGAAATGAAACTAGTGACGATAAAATGTGTTGAAATCTTTGACAAAAGCAGTGATGAAACAGGTGATGAAGCTAGTGATGAAAAAACAATGTATTGGATTCATCATTCAGAATTTGTTTGTCTAACTTACAAATGGAACAAGTGATGATAAGATGGGTTGTTATCTTTGATAAAAGCAGTGATGAAACAGGTTATGAAGCCAGTGATGAAAAAAAATGGGTATATATATATGTGTGTGTGTGTGTGTGTGAGTGTTCTCTGGAAGAAATAGAAAAAAAAACACAATAATATGGTAATTTTAAATAAAATGCTGGTTAACAATTTCTCAATTGTAATAACTTACGCATAAAATAAGTAACATTTCATTTTCTTCATTATAAATCTATATTTTTAAGATGTACCCCATAAAAAGCTATGCTTGTGTGTGTGGGGAGGAGGGGTGGGGAGGAGGGGTGGGGATGTTAGTTATAGAAGATTTTTAGTACTATTGTTGTTTTTATAGTTTTAATTTTTAATGAACTAAAAAAAATTTAAAAAAACATGTTGTCCAATACATTTTTAAGTTCAAGTTTAAGTGAGTTTTTTTTTTATTTAATAAAGATATATAAGTATACAGAGGTGTTATATAAATTACATTTTGGTACAGAAAGTTAAACAGTTATTTAAAATTGCACTCCAAATACTAAGTTTTGAGATAATGAAGAAAGGAACGTTGGAATGTTCACTATAAATCAAATATTATTTACACTTGTCTGTGTTTTACATACTAATAATGATATAAAATAACACCGGGAGGCATAACGGTCCAGTAAATTAGTATGAAATTTTGAACAATCCTACTAGTGACCTAGAAAACATCAACATTTTGTTTAATTCCAAGTTTTTCTGCAATATAATTGATTTAGTGGTGTTCATGAGTAATCTGAGTATTCTACCCTATAGGTGGTACAGTTTTATACATAATAACTGCATACTCAACTCAAATATCGATTTTTCGGAGATGTCAGACTAATCAACTGGACGATCGATATGTATTTTATATTAGAGGCTTTAAAATACACAAAATGTGTATTTTAAAGCCTCCCACCATAGTAAAAGATTATAATTTTTATATGGGGGGTGTCGATCATCACAGTGTGCTAGTTGAGTTGTATGCATCATCAACATATGTTCCCGCGACCAGTCAGTGACTGAGTTGGCTTGGAGTCTTGAAGAGACCCAAGTTGTAGGAGGGAGGAAACACAGAGGCTGGCAAATTCCACCGTCGAGCTGTCGTAGAAATGACCCGTTCTCATGTGACAAATGTCATGATCGGTCAGTGGCTGAGTTGGCATTGCGAAAAGAAAGACAAACATTCCCGGGTTACGAATAACCTGACAATGTTTGAAAATCTTCAACTACCACCACAGTAAGCGGAAAATGTTGCTTGTGTCGTGATGGAGGACTTAGCAGGCCGAGGAATCGAACACGCGACGCCCAGGTGGGACCCAAACGCGATACCAACTGACTGACCGGTTATGACAGTCACTTATCACATGAGAACGGTTCATTTTTACGACTCGTTCTTGAGTTCAACAGCTCAGTTGGAACGATTTGCCAGCATCTGTGTTTACTCCCTCCTACAACTTGACAACCCATGTTCACTCCCTCCTCAAAGAGACCCTCCACACAGCATCTTTTAGAAATTATTTTCCTCAGGGCCTCCTGTATGGAGTCAGCATAAAAAAATTAACATATGATCCGTTTTTTCAAATCCTAGCGTAACCAAGACAACATTTAATTTTATAAGTAATAATAGCTATATTTTAAGTGAAATTTATATTTTTTTATATCTAAGTTCCTATGTGAAATTGTTATTTCCTCCCACCTATGAATTGTATGTTCCTCCTGTCCTAAAATGAGTTCTGTAACTCATCGGGATCGCCCCGGCAAGAAATAAAAACAATAAAAAAAGCTATAGCTTATTTGTTCTGTTTTTTAATGTAGTATGCAAATAAAATATATTTTATAAGGTGCAATGTAAATAACTCTTTATATTGATAAACGCCCGGGTTACCGGCACCTTAAAAAAAAAAAAGTTAACAAAAGTGTTTCATTTATCTTTGTACTAATAAATTACACTCCTCTCTCTACCACAGTTGTTAAAACAAATCTGAATAATGCCAGTACACATATAAACTGTTAAATATTTCTTTAAGTCTAAGGAAATGAATTCGGATGAGAATTATAATTGAATTAATACAACTACTGTAAAATAAATACACACGAAAAGTTCTACAATTTATTGTAAATTCACTTCGTGACGTCATTCTTATTATGAAAATAATTAACTTCATCCTTTTAAACTTCAAAATAATTATAATTTGTATGTAGCGTCATCGATATTTTTTATTAAAGTACTGGTTTACAATTTCATTCATATAAATCAATTGCGGCTGCCGCTTAAACTGTCAAAAGATGATGAGTGACAGCTGACATATGACAGGTATCATCGCCATGGCCAAAACTGCACCAAAACTTTTAAACCGCCCAACATGTCCCGCGGCACACCACACTTCGCTCCGAACGCTTGAAAATCACCCTACACGTCCATTTCCGCCCGAAGGCCGCTCAAGGTCGCCCAATCAACAATTCCGCCTGCCCGCGGAAGTGTGGTGACGTTTTTACCCAAATTAGTGTACCTGTTTGGCCGGCAGGCGAACCCGGCGTTTCGGCGGGCTGCTCGGCGGACACCATAGACATCCACCTTCGTGAGGGCACATTTGTATGGAGTTTCTATTATCTATGGTCAAAACTGACGCTTCGGCATGCCCGCGGAAGTGGGGTGACTTTTTAGCGTAAGGGGTTGGCCTGCAGGCGGACACGGCGTGTCGGCGGGATGGTCGCATGCCGCTTTAGCCTGGGGGTCGAGGCACGCGGTCGGAAGTGTACGTGTGGGGCTACCTAATAGGGCATTGTTCAGATTGCCTGCTCTGGAATATTTTTGGATGGAACTGTTGTCAATCCTGCAGGCAGCATTCAAATGAGTAGATTTGAAAAGGAAGCGGCAGCGGAAAGAATGACCCGTGTCATACTTTATTCACAGTGTATTTTTGTATTTTGAATATCTCTTTTTCATTTTAAACTACAACCTAATCCTTGCATTTGCCATATTGAGTCCACCTTGCTCATAATAATCAGCATTTCAAATTCCTTCAGAAATTAGGCGTATTTTTCAGAAGGTCAAAATATTTCCGCTGTACAATAAAATGCAAATAAATGGAATATTTCTGAACACATCCCAAAACTAAAAACTTTTTTTGAAATGTGATAAAATACGCTTTCAAATGTTATAATTCAAAATAAACATTTAATTTTTAAAATATAAAAATTTTTCATGCACACATTAAAAGTTTTAAAAATTGCCCCCCTCACGTTTTTTCTAACTAAAATTACTGATAACGAAAAAAAAAAAACACATACATATTTTATTAGACAAATATATTCTTAACGTTACTGTCACCTCACTTTTTTTATCTTTTAGTATGAAAATAATTAATGAAAAATTCTAAAGGTTTAAATTTTTTTTTTCAAATTAAGATTTAAAACTTTGGTTTCATAAAGGTGTACATTTTACTTTTAAAGTAGTTATTTTTTAGATTAAAATATAAAGCATGGTGTTTTGACTTTCCAATACTGTTTAGAATATATTTCTCACTCTTATAATAAGGGAGTTGCAGCGATTTATATGAGACGCATGTGGGGACAAATATGGTCTCCTGCCATTCAAGGGTTTAATTTTTTATCCCAAATAATGTCAGATATCACTGTTTAAAAAAGACAAGTACGTTCCTTAATAACCTGTGAATAATGATTTATATATTGTTTATACACGTTTCATTTTCGAAAATGTTTTTTTACTAGCAGAAACCATAATGCATGTTAGTGCACGAAATCAACACATCAACACGAATAAATCACCGTTAAATGAACTATGCAATGCTCGATGAGCCGAATGAACAATATGAACACGGAGGTTAATGGAAAAGCCATTAGCTTAATGGGATTCGAACCAACAATGCGGAAAATGGATAAAGAGTCGATTCGAAACATATTTTCGCTGCCATGCAAACAGATTTGAATGACTGCAAATAATCGAAAAACATACGTTAATGTAATTGTGTTCACGTGTATTTATTAACAAACATACTAATTTTGATTGTCGATGCGTGAAATGTGAAATATCCCTGCGTGAAATGAGCTCAAATTTTCTCTGAATTTAAATTATCATTTTCGAAATAAGATCTTCTTGTGTGAATAATAATTAAGACAAGCTATGGAGTAGGTACCTACTTATAAAGTTATAATGTTTTAAACGAAAACTATTTTTTTTAATTTTTATATATAATTAACTTTGAGTATATTAACTTATTTGTCCCTAACGCATATACTCGTGGGAGATCCCACGCACTTTTATGCTCCGATAGCGAGAACTTCGGCGTATCAGAATGCGCCATTAAACAGAGCAACTCAACTGCTTAACGATTCTGCAATGAGCGTCGACATCTTCAATGTCAAACTAAAACTTCAATGTCAATAGTAAAACTGCCCCCAAACACATACTCAATTTGGGAGGCGGGAATGGGTAAGCCGCCCCGGGAACCTCTATATTGGATAACCAACACCTCTGCCGTAGGTCACCCCAAGTGATTTGCTACGTTTGGTGATTTAGCAGGGGTGCCCAGGTTCATGGGGTGAGGTTTGTATAGGTCTTGGAGGTGGATCACCAGGACACACTGAACCCCAGATTCCTACCCACCCCTTAAACTCATTTCCTTCCCAGAACTCTCTTCCCCTTCTTTTCATTAAAAAACCCTCCAAACAGCATCTCCAAAGAGGACATACGCCCTGTGGGAGATTTTTTCCTCAGGGCCTCCTGTGTGGAGCTTATTTAAAAAAAAATAGACATTCTTTTAAATTTTGTAATTTTCTCCATAATATTTAGGCGAATAACTGTTTTATGAAGAACCTGAAAAAAATATACGTCAATATGGGCTTCAACAAACATAAGATATACATAATAGTCATGAGGGAAAATACGCTAATTAAATTATATAGAATCCATCAGTAGGCATTACACTAACTTTGTTTATTATTATTGAGATATGTTACTATAGCCGTTTGCTACTGTATTCTGTGCAGTTGAACACATCTACTACTTCTGAGAAAGTATTGCCAATAGTAGCATGCAATCTAAGTACAAGTGAGTATTTAAATGATTAAGTCCTGATATTGTTGTTGCATTTAAACATAATTTTAGATCGAGTAGTTCTTGTTGGTATATGGAAGCTAATTGAATTTAATAAATCAGGGCTGTCTATAATACCGTTAAAAAGTTCAAAAATAAATGTTAATTCTTTCATCAAGTGGTTGTAATTTATGTATTTTTTATATATATTTTTTTCTTTACATTTTACATTTACAAAAGAAAAGAATGTGTCCTTACTGGGGTACCCCGTTCTAAGGTCACATTGTACATGTTTTTGTCTTTGAATTATAAGTAAATTATAATTAAGTGAATTATAATTTGAATTATAAGTTAATAACTTTTTTTAAATATTACAAGAGGAAAATTATAAAGTTATATCTAAATATTGTTTCTATAAGTAGACCGAGTTTACAGTTGACATATTACCTTAAAAATTTATGCTGATTTTTTTCAATGGAATCGGAGAGAATTTTAAAGTGAGGGGATCAAATATGAGAGTTATGTTCAACTTGACTTCGAACGAAGAATATAAAATTTTTATTTTGAAATATTTTGAGTCCCTGCCATTACGGAGAACGAAGTCAAGCATTTACCTCTTTTTTAGTAACTGTATGAAATAAAATAAAATTTGGTATTGAAAATAATGCCAAGATCGTTGGGATAGCGATAGGGACACATTAGCTCATTTGATAGAGCCGCTTCAGGGCAAGCCAAAGGTCCGGGGTTTTCGTCCTAGACCCTATCTTTTTCTGATTTTTCTGTTTTCAGATTTTCGATTGACTTTCGTTAATTTTGTCTTCATTTAATTAAATGTTACAATTTGAGGTTTTACCCATCGACTTAAAAAAGTAAATTCTTGAATTGTGTACGTTTTGATCCCAAAATTTCTGAAAGGGAACACACACCCGTTTGAATTTAAATGCCTCATTAAAGCAGGTGTAAAATAATAGTCCCCCTACCTTGGAGTTTGAGAAGCATGTGTGAACACCTTACGGCGTACGTCATAGAATACTATACATTGTACAAACTAAATAACGACTCCTCTCTACCCTTTCTTTACAAGGAACAGGGAAATATTTCTGCTTATTTATGTAGCCATTACCTTTATAAAGAAACCACTCTAAAATGATAGTTAAACTTACATCAGTGGGTATATTATTTATTATAAGTTTCTGGTAGGTACAATACAATATTTATAAAGAAACCACTCTAAAATGATAGTTAAACTTACATCAGTGGGTATATTATTTATTATAAGTTTCTGGTAGGTACAATACAATATTTATAAAGAAACCACTCTAAAATGATAGTTAAACTTACATCAGTGGGTATATTATTTATTATAAGTTTCTGGTAGGTACAATACAATATTTATAAAGAAACCACTCTAAAATGATAGTTAAACTTACATCAGTGGGTATATTATTTATTATAAGTT
Organism: Glyphotaelius pellucidus; assembly: GCA_936435175.1. Lineage (NCBI taxonomy): Eukaryota > Metazoa > Arthropoda > Insecta > Trichoptera > Limnephilidae > Glyphotaelius > Glyphotaelius pellucidus. The sequence goes on from OW386550.1 coordinate 7,881,585, forward strand.
TCTGGTAGGTACAATACAATATTTATAAAGAAACCACTCTAAAATGATAGTTAAACTTACATCAGTGGGTATATTATTTATTATAAGTTTCTGGTAGGTACAATACAATATTTATAAAGAAACCACTCTAAAATGATAGTTAAACTTACATCAGTGGGTATATTATTTATTATAAGTTTCTGGTAGGTACAATACAATATTTATAAAGAAACCACTCTAAAATGATAGTTAAACTTACATCAGTGGGTATATTATTTATTATAAGTTTCTGGTAGGTACAATACAATATTTATAAAGAAACCACTCTAAAATGATAGTTAAACTTACATCAGTGGGTATATTATTTATTATAAGTTTCTGGTAGGTACAATACAATATTTATAAAGAAACCACTCTAAAATGATAGTTAAACTTACATCAGTGGGTATATTATTTATTATAAGTTTCTGGTAGGTACAATACAATATTTATAAAGAAACCACTCTAAAATGATAGTTAAACTTACATCAGTGGGTATATTATTTATTATAAGTTTCTGGTAGGTACAATACAATATTTATAAAGAAACCACTCTAAAATGATAGTTAAACTTACATCAGTGGGTATATTATTTATTATAAGTTTCTGGTAGGTACAATACAATATTTATAAAGAAACCACTCTAAAATGATAGTTAAACTTACATCAGTGGGTATATTATTTATTATAAGTTTCTGGTAGGTACAATACAATATTTATAAAGAAACCACTCTAAAATGATAGTTAAACTTACATCAGTGGGTATATTATTTATTATAAGTTTCTGGTAGGTACAATACAATATTTATAAAGAAACCACTCTAAAATGATAGTTAAACTTACATCAGTGGGTATATTATTTATTATAAGTTTCTGGTAGGTACAATACAATATTTATAAAGAAACCACTCTAAAATGATAGTTAAACTTACATCAGTGGGTATATTATTTATTATAAGTTTCTGGTAGGTACAATACAATATTTATAAAGAAACCACTCTAAAATGATAGTTAAACTTACATCAGTGGGTATATTATTTATTATAAGTTTCTGGTAGGTACAATACAATATTTATAAAGAAACCACTCTAAAATGATAGTTAAACTTACATCAGTGGGTATATTATTTATTATAAGTTTCTGGTAGGTACAATACAATATTTATAAAGAAACCACTCTAAAATGATAGTTAAACTTACATCAGTGGGTATATTATTTATTATAAGTTTCTGGTAGGTACAATACAATATTTATAAAGAAACCACTCTAAAATGATAGTTAAACTTACATCAGTGGGTATATTATTTATTATAAGTTTCTGGTAGGTACAATACAATATTTATAAAGAAACCACTCTAAAATGATAGTTAAACTTACATCAGTGGGTATATTATTTATTATAAGTTTCTGGTAGGTACAATACAATATTTATAAAGAAACCACTCTAAAATGATAGTTAAACTTACATCAGTGGGTATATTATTTATTATAAGTTTCTGGTAGGTACAATACAATATTTATAAAGAAACCACTCTAAAATGATAGTTAAACTTACATCAGTGGGTATATTATTTATTATAAGTTTCTGGTAGGTACAATACAATATTTATAAAGAAACCACTCTAAAATGATAGTTAAACTTACATCAGTGGGTATATTATTTATTATAAGTTTCTGGTAGGTACAATACAATATTTATAAAGAAACCACTCTAAAATGATAGTTAAACTTACATCAGTGGGTATATTATTTATTATAAGTTTCTGGTAGGTACAATACAATATTTATAAAGAAACCACTCTAAAATGATAGTTAAACTTACATCAGTGGGTATATTATTTATTATAAGTTTCTGGTAGGTACAATACAATATTTATAAAGAAACCACTCTAAAATGATAGTTAAACTTACATCAGTGGGTATATTATTTATTATAAGTTTCTGGTAGGTACAATACAATATTTATAAAGAAACCACTCTAAAATGATAGTTAAACTTACATCAGTGGGTATATTATTTATTATAAGTTTCTGGTAGGTACAATACAATATTTATAAAGAAACCACTCTAAAATGATAGTTAAACTTACATCAGTGGGTATATTATTTATTATAAGTTTCTGGTAGGTACAATACAATATTTATAAAGAAACCACTCTAAAATGATAGTTAAACTTACATCAGTGGGTATATTATTTATTATAAGTTTCTGGTAGGTACAATACAATATTTATAAAGAAACCACTCTAAAATGATAGTTAAACTTACATCAGTGGGTATATTATTTATTATAAGTTTCTGGTAGGTACAATACAATATTTATAAAGAAACCACTCTAAAATGATAGTTAAACTTACATCAGTGGGTATATTATTTATTATAAGTTTCTGGTAGGTACAATACAATATTTATAAAGAAACCACTCTAAAATGATAGTTAAACTTACATCAGTGGGTATATTATTTATTATAAGTTTCTGGTAGGTACAATACAATATTTATAAAGAAACCACTCTAAAATGATAGTTAAACTTACATCAGTGGGTATATTATTTATTATAAGTTTCTGGTAGGTACAATACAATATTTATAAAGAAACCACTCTAAAATGATAGTTAAACTTACATCAGTGGGTATATTATTTATTATAAGTTTCTGGTAGGTACAATACAATATTTATAAAGAAACCACTCTAAAATGATAGTTAAACTTACATCAGTGGGTATATTATTTATTATAAGTTTCTGGTAGGTACAATACAATATTTATAAAGAAACCACTCTAAAATGATAGTTAAACTTACATCAGTGGGTATATTATTTATTATAAGTTTCTGGTAGGTACAATACAATATTTATAAAGAAACCACTCTAAAATGATAGTTAAACTTACATCAGTGGGTATATTATTTATTATAAGTTTCTGGTAGGTACAATACAATATTTATAAAGAAACCACTCTAAAATGATAGTTAAACTTACATCAGTGGGTATATTATTTATTATAAGTTTCTGGTAGGTACAATACAATATTTATAAAGAAACCACTCTAAAATGATAGTTAAACTTACATCAGTGGGTATATTATTTATTATAAGTTTCTGGTAGGTACAATACAATATTTATAAAGAAACCACTCTAAAATGATAGTTAAACTTACATCAGTGGGTATATTATTTATTATAAGTTTCTGGTAGGTACAATACAATATTTATAAAGAAACCACTCTAAAATGATAGTTAAACTTACATCAGTGGGTATATTATTTATTATAAGTTTCTGGTAGGTACAATACAATATTTATAAAGAAACCACTCTAAAATGATAGTTAAACTTACATCAGTGGGTATATTATTTATTATAAGTTTCTGGTAGGTACAATACAATATTTATAAAGAAACCACTCTAAAATGATAGTTAAACTTACATCAGTGGGTATATTATTTATTATAAGTTTCTGGTAGGTACAATACAATATTTATAAAGAAACCACTCTAAAATGATAGTTAAACTTACATCAGTGGGTATATTATTTATTATAAGTTTCTGGTAGGTACAATACAATATTTATAAAGAAACCACTCTAAAATGATAGTTAAACTTACATCAGTGGGTATATTATTTATTATAAGTTTCTGGTAGGTACAATACAATATTTATAAAGAAACCACTCTAAAATGATAGTTAAACTTACATCAGTGGGTATATTATTTATTATAAGTTTCTGGTAGGTACAATACAATATTTATAAAGAAACCACTCTAAAATGATAGTTAAACTTACATCAGTGGGTATATTATTTATTATAAGTTTCTGGTAGGTACAATACAATATTTATAAAGAAACCACTCTAAAATGATAGTTAAACTTACATCAGTGGGTATATTATTTATTATAAGTTTCTGGTAGGTACAATACAATATTTATAAAGAAACCACTCTAAAATGATAGTTAAACTTACATCAGTGGGTATATTATTTATTATAAGTTTCTGGTAGGTACAATACAATATTTATAAAGAAACCACTCTAAAATGATAGTTAAACTTACATCAGTGGGTATATTATTTATTATAAGTTTCTGGTAGGTACAATACAATATTTATAAAGAAACCACTCTAAAATGATAGTTAAACTTACATCAGTGGGTATATTATTTATTATAAGTTTCTGGTAGGTACAATACAATATTTATAAAGAAACCACTCTAAAATGATAGTTAAACTTACATCAGTGGGTATATTATTTATTATAAGTTTCTGGTAGGTACAATACAATATTTATAAAGAAACCACTCTAAAATGATAGTTAAACTTACATCAGTGGGTATATTATTTATTATAAGTTTCTGGTAGGTACAATACAATATTTATAAAGAAACCACTCTAAAATGATAGTTAAACTTACATCAGTGGGTATATTATTTATTATAAGTTTCTGGTAGGTACAATACAATATTTATAAAGAAACCACTCTAAAATGATAGTTAAACTTACATCAGTGGGTATATTATTTATTATAAGTTTCTGGTAGGTACAATACAATATTTATAAAGAAACCACTCTAAAATGATAGTTAAACTTACATCAGTGGGTATATTATTTATTATAAGTTTCTGGTAGGTACAATACAATATTTATAAAGAAACCACTCTAAAATGATAGTTAAACTTACATCAGTGGGTATATTATTTATTATAAGTTTCTGGTAGGTACAATACAATATTTATAAAGAAACCACTCTAAAATGATAGTTAAACTTACATCAGTGGGTATATTATTTATTATAAGTTTCTGGTAGGTACAATACAATATTTATAAAGAAACCACTCTAAAATGATAGTTAAACTTACATCAGTGGGTATATTATTTATTATAAGTTTCTGGTAGGTACAATACAATATTTATAAAGAAACCACTCTAAAATGATAGTTAAACTTACATCAGTGGGTATATTATTTATTATAAGTTTCTGGTAGGTACAATACAATATTTATAAAGAAACCACTCTAAAATGATAGTTAAACTTACATCAGTGGGTATATTATTTATTATAAGTTTCTGGTAGGTACAATACAATATTTATAAAGAAACCACTCTAAAATGATAGTTAAACTTACATCAGTGGGTATATTATTTATTATAAGTTTCTGGTAGGTACAATACAATATTTATAAAGAAACCACTCTAAAATGATAGTTAAACTTACATCAGTGGGTATATTATTTATTATAAGTTTCTGGTAGGTACAATACAATATTTATAAAGAAACCACTCTAAAATGATAGTTAAACTTACATCAGTGGGTATATTATTTATTATAAGTTTCTGGTAGGTACAATACAATATTTATAAAGAAACCACTCTAAAATGATAGTTAAACTTACATCAGTGGGTATATTATTTATTATAAGTTTCTGGTAGGTACAATACAATATTTATAAAGAAACCACTCTAAAATGATAGTTAAACTTACATCAGTGGGTATATTATTTATTATAAGTTTCTGGTAGGTACAATACAATATTTATAAAGAAACCACTCTAAAATGATAGTTAAACTTACATCAGTGGGTATATTATTTATTATAAGTTTCTGGTAGGTACAATACAATATTTATAAAGAAACCACTCTAAAATGATAGTTAAACTTACATCAGTGGGTATATTATTTATTATAAGTTTCTGGTAGGTACAATACAATATTTATAAAGAAACCACTCTAAAATGATAGTTAAACTTACATCAGTGGGTATATTATTTATTATAAGTTTCTGGTAGGTACAATACAATATTTATAAAGAAACCACTCTAAAATGATAGTTAAACTTACATCAGTGGGTATATTATTTATTATAAGTTTCTGGTAGGTACAATACAATATTTATAAAGAAACCACTCTAAAATGATAGTTAAACTTACATCAGTGGGTATATTATTTATTATAAGTTTCTGGTAGGTACAATACAATATTTATAAAGAAACCACTCTAAAATGATAGTTAAACTTACATCAGTGGGTATATTATTTATTATAAGTTTCTGGTAGGTACAATACAATATTTATAAAGAAACCACTCTAAAATGATAGTTAAACTTACATCAGTGGGTATATTATTTATTATAAGTTTCTGGTAGGTACAATACAATATTTATAAAGAAACCACTCTAAAATGATAGTTAAACTTACATCAGTGGGTATATTATTTATTATAAGTTTCTGGTAGGTACAATACAATATTTATAAAGAAACCACTCTAAAATGATAGTTAAACTTACATCAGTGGGTATATTATTTATTATAAGTTTCTGGTAGGTACAATACAATATTTATAAAGAAACCACTCTAAAATGATAGTTAAACTTACATCAGTGGGTATATTATTTATTATAAGTTTCTGGTAGGTACAATACAATATTTATAAAGAAACCACTCTAAAATGATAGTTAAACTTACATCAGTGGGTATATTATTTATTATAAGTTTCTGGTAGGTACAATACAATATTTATAAAGAAACCACTCTAAAATGATAGTTAAACTTACATCAGTGGGTATATTATTTATTATAAGTTTCTGGTAGGTACAATACAATATTTATAAAGAAACCACTCTAAAATGATAGTTAAACTTACATCAGTGGGTATATTATTTATTATAAGTTTCTGGTAGGTACAATACAATATTTATAAAGAAACCACTCTAAAATGATAGTTAAACTTACATCAGTGGGTATATTATTTATTATAAGTTTCTGGTAGGTACAATACAATATTTATAAAGAAACCACTCTAAAATGATAGTTAAACTTACATCAGTGGGTATATTATTTATTATAAGTTTCTGGTAGGTACAATACAATATTTATAAAGAAACCACTCTAAAATGATAGTTAAACTTACATCAGTGGGTATATTATTTATTATAAGTTTCTGGTAGGTACAATACAATATTTATAAAGAAACCACTCTAAAATGATAGTTAAACTTACATCAGTGGGTATATTATTTATTATAAGTTTCTGGTAGGTACAATACAATATTTATAAAGAAACCACTCTAAAATGATAGTTAAACTTACATCAGTGGGTATATTATTTATTATAAGTTTCTGGTAGGTACAATACAATATTTATAAAGAAACCACTCTAAAATGATAGTTAAACTTACATCAGTGGGTATATTATTTATTATAAGTTTCTGGTAGGTACAATACAATATTTATAAAGAAACCACTCTAAAATGATAGTTAAACTTACATCAGTGGGTATATTATTTATTATAAGTTTCTGGTAGGTACAATACAATATTTATAAAGAAACCACTCTAAAATGATAGTTAAACTTACATCAGTGGGTATATTATTTATTATAAGTTTCTGGTAGGTACAATACAATATTTATAAAGAAACCACTCTAAAATGATAGTTAAACTTACATCAGTGGGTATATTATTTATTATAAGTTTCTGGTAGGTACAATACAATATTTATAAAGAAACCACTCTAAAATGATAGTTAAACTTACATCAGTGGGTATATTATTTATTATAAGTTTCTGGTAGGTACAATACAATATTTATAAAGAAACCACTCTAAAATGATAGTTAAACTTACATCAGTGGGTATATTATTTATTATAAGTTTCTGGTAGGTACAATACAATATTTATAAAGAAACCACTCTAAAATGATAGTTAAACTTACATCAGTGGGTATATTATTTATTATAAGTTTCTGGTAGGTACAATACAATATTTATAAAGAAACCACTCTAAAATGATAGTTAAACTTACATCAGTGGGTATATTATTTATTATAAGTTTCTGGTAGGTACAATACAATATTTATAAAGAAACCACTCTAAAATGATAGTTAAACTTACATCAGTGGGTATATTATTTATTATAAGTTTCTGGTAGGTACAATACAATATTTATAAAGAAACCACTCTAAAATGATAGTTAAACTTACATCAGTGGGTATATTATTTATTATAAGTTTCTGGTAGGTACAATACAATATTTATAAAGAAACCACTCTAAAATGATAGTTAAACTTACATCAGTGGGTATATTATTTATTATAAGTTTCTGGTAGGTACAATACAATATTTATAAGTCTCATATAATTGTCGCATTGTTATTTGTTAATTTGGAAAACACATGTTGAGATGATGTAAATATATTTAGTTCAACAAAATTGCGATATAAGCTGACTAAAACGTTTTTTGTTATCGTATGGAGCTGATTTATATAGCGTAATTGTTTTCTGGTTGTGCAAAAGAATGTTGTTTGATGGCTAATCAATTATTTTTTATTTGTTTATTTTTATGAATAAATTGTAAAAAATGTACAAATATCTTTGTAATAGTCTACTTAACGGGATTAAAATAATAAATTAATAAAATTACACACTTGTTGAAATATTTTCTGTAAATTTCTTCGATAATGTAACTACAAAGTAACATGGAAATTTATTGTAAATGGGTTGTTCTTCTTTTTACCCTACATAACTTTTACCACTCTGCCACATTTCCACCACTATGTCACATTTTGTTTTTACTATAAATGAATCTCTCTGGATCTCAGAGGGGAAATTGTAGCAAGGGAGGAAGGAGGCCTAAAATGCCTATTGAAAGTGACAAACACGAGCTGCGTGTAAACCTATTTCGAATGAAAACCCATGTTACAGAATTTTCGTACGACTTAAACATTGTTGAGACAAGTTTTAGAGATCTTTTAAAATATTTTATTAAACATCATTAAAAATAATAATTGCTAAATAATAATAATAATAGGTTATACCTTTTGGAGTTTAAAAATTGTTTTAAATTTTATGTCGTCATATATTTTTTTGTAATATTATATAATAACCGCAAGTCGCGGTGGCAGAAGACAACTGTGATTTGTATGAAATACACTTCTATCACGAGGAGTTACAACTCTGTCACGTAATTTTTGCTACAAAAATATCAACACATATTTTTTTAAACGCACACAGTCGTTACGTCTATAGTAAAGTAGATTTTAAAGTAATTATAAAAAATAATATCAATAATTCTGTTGATTTTTTCTCCATTTTCTCCAAGATTCTCTTGAACTTTATGTAGGTTAAAAAGAAGAACGACCCATATACCAAATGATTTTTTTTTATTATACGTAGGGGAGACCTGTAAAAAACCGTACACTGGGGTAAAACCGTATTACTCTAAAAAAGCTTTATTACTTTAAATATTCCAGCCATGCAATCCGCCCCGTGTACGACTCCGAAACCAACGCAAGTCAGCATAAACTTGTCGGTACATGTCTGCTAGCTGGCGAGATACCACATGTTTTAAGTTTTTCAGTCTCCTGATGTAATTTTTACGGATATTGAATTGATTAATAGCGAAGTCATTATAATATGCAGTTGAGTGAAATATCAAATACTATAAATATGTTTACTTTACCTTTTATTACGTAAAAATTTTGGGTGATTTTCGTAACATTTTTTACATTTGTGTAAGAATGTCCGTATTTTTTTTGGGGGCAAAAGCGTATGGGGTAAAACCGGCCAGTTAACGTTGACCCGGAATATTTTTATTACAGATTTTTTTATTATTTGTTTACACGTATTAAAAATAAGCCGCGTAATTACCAAAAAAAAACTACAAGACAAGACTGGGATACAGAAAAAATGAGGACAGCAATTTTGAGTGTAGTTGAAGGAGCAATGGGATACTTAAAGGCAGTAGAAACCTACGGAGTGCCGAAATTCACATTACAAGACTGTGTCAATAAATACAGAAACAATCAAGATTTGGCTTTATCTGCAACAAAAGGACTAGGCCGTTTTAAGCTTGTATTTTACTCAATACAAGCCCAGTATATGATTTTACCCACCCCACGGAGCAAAATCTGAAATATCAGAGGTCCTTTTTTTCATACATTTACGACAGATTTTCTAACATGTTTCTTTTGTGTGTTGTTCTTTAGTAAATTCATTAATAAAAATAATTATTGTAAACCGAATTCTATTTCAATTTATTAAACGACAAAGCTTCTATCTTAGGTATTCGGTTTTGGACAGGTTGTTCCTACTGATATAGTATATTTTTGCATTACGTAAATTTTTGACTAGCATTATGTTTGTAAAAGCCCCAAGTATAAATAAATAAAGTTTTGCTGTTTTCTGTTTTTCTTTCTTTGTCGTAACATATTTATTAGGAATTAATGGGTACTTATTAGTATCTAAATAGGCAAATATCAGCAGAATGGATGTCTCTTTGATGCCAGTATTTGTATGTAAATTATTGCTGAAATAAATAAATTCGCATTCGCGTTAGTTTGCATACCACCAAAACGTTCAGACTTACGTATACATGATCGGAGGTCGTGGGTTTAAATCCTGGTGTTAAATCATAAATTAATCAAATGAAATTTATTGGTGCACGCCGGGATTTGAAGCCACGACCCCTGATTGCTAGTCTCTATTTGTACAACCATGCACTAACGTATACCCCAAGATGCGGCGAATTTGAGAAAGGACCCTCGACTGTTGCCCTAGAAGCGAAGACAGAGCTTTAAAATCATATTGACCGCCTGAAATATAGGTCGGCTCTTCCAACCGGGTAGCAAGGGGGTGCTAGAAAAGGGTAGGAGGCGCTAGAGGGGGTTGGAGGGCGCTAGGGGGATGCAGGGGCGGTACCTCGCTACATGCCCCGGGTAAGGTGGCCTGGAAACCTACCCAGCTAGCAGCAACCCGGTACCTATATAACCTTCCAACCACCACATGCGCCCTGTCAGGGGAGGGTTAACTTTTCAGAGATACCCATTTGAAATTGAGGTTAAGTAATCACAGTTTGACATGCTCAGCTATACTTTTGGGGGACCCACATTGCAGATGCATTGAATTAAAAAACAGTTGGTTCAGTTTTTAATAGTCTGCGTATAAGTTATCTTTGTGGAACTGTATCATGATGTCGCGTGTATTTATTATATGGATAAGATAATATTTTAAATAAACATAATAATAATTATTGTTTTCAGTCCGCAATTTTATTTCTTAGAGAAGCCATTGAGTCCTAAGATAGACACGAAATTGTCAAAAAACTAATCATAATATTGATTTCAGTTGTGGGTAATGCCAGTCTTTCTGTTCAATGAATTCTGGTTCAATTGGCTAAGATTTTCTATAAATTTAAAAATCTACATTTTGAACAGAGAATTATTTTAATTTTATTTTTCAAAATTTTAACTTTTGAGTCAAGAATTCAGACAAACCATAAAGTACTCACCTATAATATTTTTATTTATATTAATATTTTACCAGAAATGTGATTTGTATATCTTTTTCAATTTTTAGGATTAATTTACACAAATAAAGGCATATTTCGTGATTTTTCAGGAGTCTGCGCTTTTTTAGCTAACACGCAATTAATTATCAATCCGACAATTAAAAAAATCACGGGAAAAGATATTGCCCTGCGGTTGTATAAGTTAAGAATATATCAATTGCGGAAATTTGAAATTCTGTTAAGGACAAAATGTTCATTATTCAGAATAAGGAAAATAAAGTTTTTTTTTTCAAAAAATCACATCTGTTTTTGAAAACCTATAATTGTGAATTTAAAAAAAAAATCAGAAAACTGTTTTTGTAAATTTCTTTGAAACCAGAATTTATTTTATTTTGAATTTAAAAAAAAAATATCCTATACGTCGTAAATACGCCACATATTTTTTTCCAGAAATATTTCGAAGACGCAGATCGAAAGAGAAAAAATAACCATTTTTGGGTTTTTTGTCTTTTACAGTATTTCTAATTATTATTTGTCTCGTTTAATTCTATTATTCAGGAACAATAAAAAAAAAATTGACTTCTTTTGGACAAGTATATTATCTTCAGACTTTGTGAAAGGTTAACATAAGCAAGAGAGAATTGAATAAACAATGTGTATACTCCTTAGTTTTTTTTTATAGTCTCCTCCTCCTATCAGAGGTTAGATATCGTCAGATCAATTTTCACCCCGTGTGCTAGCTAACAGCAAAACTGCAGTCGCGCCAGTCGTGTTCATTTCAAAACTGAAATTATCTCCTCCTCTTCTTATAATCAATATATAATATAAAAGAAAATTCAAAAAAACGTACGTCCCGCAAAAACTCAGTCCCGGTACGATCAAGGGAGTTATATGGTGTGGTAGATCTCTATCCCCCCTCCAGGATGACGGTTACGGTTTTTACCTAAAGGGCGGGCTTTTGAAGATATAAGGACTGGAAGTTTCGCCCTATTGAAATTTCTAGAACAGTCTGGAAAGTTCAGTCCGGAAAGAACAGTCTGGAACAGTCTTCTTTCAGTCTTCTTTCTTCTTTCTAGAACAGTCTGGAAAGTCAGTCCGGAAAGTTCTAAAAGGTTCGATATAACTCTAGAAGGAGTGGCGGGGTACGTCGTGGAAATAGGGAATCGGGAAAATCATTGTGGAACATTCCAGAATACTCTCGAATGTTGTCCTGAGCGAAACCGGGTAACCCACCTAGTATAATAATATAATATTCTCTTTATGCGGTGCTTCGTAGCCTCCCCACTCGTCTGTTTTAATTTTCTAAAGGCTTCATTTCCACCACAAATGAACTGCGCATATGATTTGTTTTCCTTATATCTTGTTATTTCTAATTATTGTTATCATATCGAATACTTCACTCTTATATATGGACTCTTGAGTCCCAGCTGCTCTCGTCTGGAGGCAGTGAGACTATGGCATCCCCAATTGGAGTATTTTGTGAGGCAATGTAAGGTAGTTGGGATGGAAAGGGGATAGGGAGAGGAAAGTGGGAAAGTATCTGCTATTCAGATCTGCTCATCAAACATGGCTAAAGTCATTTCAAGCAACGTTTCAATTCTGAATGGTGGTCTTACACCAGGTAGATACCGTGAGTATCTTCCACTCTGGAACACGCCACATATACCATTAATTGTTTTTAATTAATTAATTGTGAATTAGCATAAATAAATCAAATAAAATTTATTGCGCACGTCGGGATTCGATTGCTTCGATTCTACCTTCGGATTGTGAGTCAAGAGCCTAACCCCTCGACCACATGCATTCTGTGAAAATTTTTAATATTTACGCTCTCCCAAATGTTAATTTTAAAATGTAGCGAAACAATTAATTAATAAAAACATAAATAAATAAATGGACTTAAATAAAATTCTTTAAGTGATCAAAATCAAATAATTTGCTTAGCATCTTTATAACCTTGCGCAAAACATATCCACATCCCCTTCTGACCTCCCAAACCCCTCGACATCTGACCTCCCAAACCCCACGACATGAATGTGAACTATATTGATTGCCAACCGTTCCAAATTTTGTTCAGTTGCACTCCGGGACCCCGAAGGGGTAAAGGTGGGGTAAAGTCATCCCTCCTCCACCCCTAGCGCGTCACCCCCGCCGCGGCCGTCTGGACTGGGATTTGAATACTGCGTTACTCTTTAGGGGCTGCGCAAAACAAACGCAACAATTAATGAGTCGTGAATGGAAAAGCCGTACGGATCAAATGAATTTTATGTTTTCAGTAAAAAGCAATCACTTTGTTGTTTGCCTGTGAAATATATTAATGTTTACGGCACGTGTAAACTACTGGGGTATTTTCATAAAACTATGGATACATTAAAATCTAGTCTCCTTCAACGGAAACAATCTTCCGAACAGACCCTCCATTGATATGCTTGGTGTAACTATAAGTAACCAGCTCAGGTATGGGGGCTCCATCGAAGCCAGAGTTAAGTTAGCCCCTCAAAAACTGGGCGTACTGTACAGGGCCCGCAGATTCTTTAAAATAGTACACAACTGCTAACCTGTACAAATCGCAAATGCGCCCACGGTTGAATTTGGTGTGGAGCTCCAAAATACTTCAAAAATACCCTCGACTCTGTGCAGAAACGGGCGGTCCGTTTGATAGATTCTCTCACCTTAACGAACGGATTGCAATCTTTAGAGCACAGGCGTCGGGTGGGAATGCTATCCATGTTCTACCGGTATTTCAATGGAAGATGCTCTAAGGAACTAGCGACATTGATCCCTTCGGCACCGGTGCATAGTCGGGAGGCACGCCTAACGCGCGCCCAACATATGTACACGGTTGACATTTGTCACATGAAAACGGGTCGTTTTATCGACTCGTTCTTGAGTTCAACAGCTCGGCCATGGAACGATTTGCCGGCTTCTGTGTTTCCTCCCTCCTACAACATGGATCTCTTCAAGTCTCTCCTCAAAAAGACCCTCCACACAGCATCCCAGATGACATAGGCCCTGAGGGAAATTATTTTCCTCAGGTCCTCCTGTGTTGAGTTAATGTAAAAAAAACCCTTCAGTGGAACGTTTGCGCGGCCCTTTTCGGCCCGTTTCATACAAATCTTAAATTTAGATGTGAGATCCAAAATACCCAACTTACTGAAAAATTATTTTTGTAATAAAAAGGTATATCAAATATATTTATTTTTGCTTTAAATTATAAGATATAGGCCATTAAAGATTTTAGTGTTTCATGATTTTAGAGGCGACTTGGGCAATTATTTACGATTAAATGAAAAACAATAAATACTAATTTTACTACGTTTATCATAGAAATATGATGAAATATAAAATAAAAAATAAAAATTGCCAAAAAAATAATTTTCATAAGTGTAAATTTAAAATACAAATTACCCATTTACAGTCGTTTATACATAAAAATTACTTTCCAAAAAATTTTTAACAACGTTTTATTTTAATTTATCTATAAAATAATTTAATATACTCCCTCTTGCAATAAAAACCGTAAGCAAATAAAAGACTTCAAAAAAAGAATTAAGATATGGATTATAGACATGGGAAGGAAAAACATGGATATAATTTTGCAACCAAATAAAGACTAATGCTTGTATTGTGCTTTCTTTTAGATATAACATTTTAATTTTCCTCTTGTAATACTTTAAAATAGGTATCAACTTATAACTCAAACACAAAACATGTACAATGTGACCTTAGAATGGGGTACCCCAGTAAGGACACATTTATTCCTAAAACAATGTAAAAAAATAAACTAAAAAATATATATTTAATGATAATGAGACTATGGCATGCAGGAGTATGTTGTGAGGCTGAAGGTAGTGTGGAGGGGAAGGAGATAGGGAAGAGGAAAATGGGGAAGTACCCGGCTATTCCAATCTGGTCACCAAACACGGCCAGAGCCATTTCAAGCAAAGTTTCAATTCTGAATGATGGTCTTACACCAAGCGATACTGAGAGTATCTTTTACTCTGGAACGTGCCGCAAATACACTTAATATTATTTTAAAATCATTAATTGTGAAGTACCACAAATTAATCAAATAAAATTTATTTGCCAAAGCCGGGATTCGATCCCGCGACCTTCGGATTGCGAGTGAAGAGCCTTGCCCTGCACCACGCCGGCTGTCAAAAAAATCAAATAATATTAAAAAAATAAAGTACCATAAGAAATGTTTTTTTTTTCAAAAATATTTTAGACAACAACAGTGAAAATACCTACCCTGTTGTGAATTAGTTCGTTTCGTGGAGCAATCAGTTATTAAACAACCATTACGCCTTTTCACCCAGATGAAGAACCGCCACACATCTCTGCTTGGTTCAATTACACGCATGCATCATCTCGTGTTTACTATTCGGTCTCTTGAAATGACCCGACTCTTGCAATGTCTACCCCGAGCATCCACGTTTTCTACCATTTGTTTTCGCATATATTCTCCGGGCGCTTCTCTTTTCATTATCTGTAATATCAGAATTATCTGAGCTCCCTTTTTTAATCCCAGTAATGACTAGTCATAATGACGCTTTTATAATTTAAATGTAATTTATTTGGTTGTTGTTGAAAGAATTGCAATTCAATTCAATTTAATTCAATTCAATTCAATTTATTTATTTTCTCAAAAACATAACAAAATATTACATTTTAATCCGTTTTGAAAATAAATTTGTAAGAGTATTACAATTAACACTCAGGCATAAGAACTATACAAGAATTAATAGAGCTTGCCTTTTAAAGGTAGCTTCACTAACGCTAAATATGTCGATATCCGAATTAATTCTGTTTAACAGAAAAATTGCTCTTCCGACCGGCATGACCATTGGCAAGTTAGTACTGCAGGCCGGAAGATAGAACAATCTATGCTGTCGGTGGCGAAGATACCCATCGGGAACATAGAAATGAATGCTCTCCGTGATAGCTGAGTTTTCAAACCATCCGCGTTTCAATCTGAAGAAATGCGTAGCAATGTGTACATCCCTTCTGACCCGTAGATGGTTCACTCCGAGCATCCCCAAAAGAAAGTCGGTAGGATAGAGCCACGGATAATAGCCATACTCCCTCATGTACAGAAATCTTAGAAATTAGAAAAATAGAAATAATAATCAGCTCTATCGCCGAAGGTTTTCTGTCCCTGGTCCCTGGGGATGGAAAGTTGTTTATTTATTAAATTGCTACAGAGTAATAATGGCAACGTAATGGGACACGATATTATTTCTATAGTATCAAGTTATGAATTCCGCGAAGGAAACTAATAATAATACCTATACTAACTCCGGCATAAGTGCCCGTTCACAAACCTCCCTACTGCTTACCTACTTTCACTGTTTGGGACAAAAAAAAAACGCGCGTACGGCTTTACAAGGTTAACTTTGCAGGCAGATGAAGCAAAAAAATGCTAGGACAAAGTAGTGTGAACATCCTCTTTGTCTAAACCTGTGGGGAAACATCTTCTTTGTCTAACGCCGTATTCCTGTTGGCTGCGCCAGTTCGTTCTGAATGGATTCGTGAAATAATAACTCCTTTATTTAATTTAATTTTTTTTAGTTCTATTTTCGTATGTTCAGTTTACAGATGTCTAAAGTTTACATATATGTAATAGGTACCAGTAATGTAAAACAAATAATAATCAGTATCTGTGTGTTAATGATTTAGTAGAAGTATTTTGTGAACACCTCACTAGGAGAATCTGTGCTGAGGTGTTGGCATGTTTTAGATAAAATGTTATTTCACCGTCTTAAGTGAAATCCCAGCATCGTCCATGAGATACTCAAGGAGAGAAGTAGCAGTTGAAGTGCATCATATTATTATGTATACACAATGTCGTAAGAATGTAGTAAAAAAAAAGAAAATACATTAATCTAGCGAGTTCCCGGCATGCGCTGCCATGGCCATTCACTAAATAAATTGTTTCTCCCTGCGTGTTCTTTCCCATTCGTCCCGTTCCCTTTCCGCCTCCGCTTTCTCTCCCGCATCCCCTTCCCCTCACGCGTTCTCATTCCGCCTTCTCCACCTTTCCTCTCCAGGTATTTAATTTGATTGCGTAGTATTTAAAGTTTCTTTGACCGTATGAGGTATGTGCTATCGGTATTTTTAGTATTTTTTTGCGGAAGCCCTGGTTTCAATTGCTGTTTGAGGTTGCATTGGAACGTGTAGTTTATGTTTTAACAAGTATAGTAGTACAGATTGGGGAACTAGTTTAATTGTTGCCTTTTGTATTTTTTCTATCGCGTCTATTTCTATGTTCGTTGCATTTTGGTTCTTCCCCAAGCCAGTATACTATATGTGATAATGGATTAATAAAGTTAAAAAAATATGGTCCTAAGGATTGTTCTTGGAAAGATATTTTTAATCGACTTTATAAGATGACCTATTTCAGTTTGTTTGTGATTAAGTTCTGCGGTCCATCCAGCGTAAGTTGGTATCGATTACGACTCCTATATATTTAATTTGCTTTACACTTTCTATACAGTTGCATTGACGTGTGGATAAAGTTCGCCCGCAGTCGTGAGGGATAAAGACTATGTATGTGTGGCGGGTGTTGGTGATGATACTGTGTGTAATATATTTAGTGTTTTTTAACACTGTGTCTTTAGACAAAAAACTTTTAATTTTTTACGAGAAAAACTCTCTTTTTATAACTTTTTGAAGGTTATTCCCATCAACGTAATATATCATTGAAGAAGAAGATAACACTTTTAAATCTAAATGAAAATATGAAAGAAAACAAGACACAGAAAAACAGAAAAAGACAATGGTCGCAACTGGGACTCGAACCCAGACCTCTCATCTTACCTATTATCGTTCTTATGGAAAAAGAACTAGTTGAAGATAATATTAATGATTCTAAATATTTGAAATATGAGATTGACAAATATGACGGTTTGAAGAAGGTGGCAATAGCGAAATTGGAAAACGCGCCGTCCCGGTAAGACGAGAGGTCTGGGTTCGAGTCCCAGTTGCGACCATTGTCTTTTTCTGTTTTTCTGTGTCTTGTTTTCTTTCATATTTTCATTTAGATTTAAAAGTGTTATCTTCTTCTTCAATGATAAAAAAACTTTTATATCAGGAATAAGTGTGTAGGACGGGTTAGACGTTAACGTCCTCTCTTAATAGCATAATTGCTCTCAAAATTTCTTTGATATTGAAATCTCTCCCCTTCCGCGTACCTTGGTACCCATAATAGAGGGGCAATCTCATATACTACCGACATCTGTAAAATACTACAGGTATGTCTGTAACCCCTAAGATCTGTCTTGCAGTTCGAACTAGCGGACATTTTTTTTTTCAACCATTTAAAATGTTTCCATTATCCTTTTAATTATTATCCATTTATAAAGTTCTTCTTTTGTCAGTAATTGCGGTTTCCGGCAAACTGTTACCAGTTGTGTAATTTTGCAGGTAAGGACGTGGGCGCACAAGCATAATGCGTAGACTGCGGAACATCGTAGCAACGTAGACACTAAATATGTAGACACAGGAGAAACTTTAATTTATGGAATTTACCTGCAAATATTCTACCTAGATAATCAGATTAGAAACCTAAGCTGGTTTGGTATTTGTTTTACAAATAATTCAATTATAAGGGAGGTTTTATCAAGATTACGCTTTGGTCAAACATTGTTTATTTTTGAATACACGTAAAACACGGTCATGTTTTTGCTTGGATCGGAATAAAAACAACAAAAACACTTACAACAAAGACAAACGTTTTTCCGATAAATGCTTGCGCAGACAATAAACCTAATAGACCTGGCTTTAAATAACTCAATATTATTATACCTTTTCTTTTTATTTTTAAATTTACAACTCACAAGAAAAGTCCATTGTAAAGATGTTTTTAAAGATTAATCAGGTTTTTTGCTTTATATGCCCACCATTTGATATTTCTAGGTACAATAATAAAATATATTTAACTACATACCCACGCACAGGCTGCGCCTTAATGGGTTCCCATTGTACTAATCATTTTCGTAATATTGTATATATCAAATGTAAAATTTGGGAAAAATAAAGGAAAAAAAAGACAAGGAACTTATGCGTTATGAGGCGGGTTAAGGTAGAGGTTGTATGAACAGATTTATTTATTTATACGGGTCTAGTAAAAGCCCGAATCTTCAGTTTTATTACGAGATCTACGAAATTTTGCACACTTGACTTTCAAAATAAGAGAAAGGTCACTGCTTGTACCCATCCCCCCTTCCCACCAACAGAATCTGGTACTACTCGATGAAATTTTGCACACTTGACATTTAGATTTAGAGGAAATTAACAATCTACATCTGATTTTGAATAACTTTGCATAAAACTCGGGCAACGCCGGCTGCTTCATCAGCTATATCTATGTATGTATATTTAAATAAATATCCAGGTGGGGTT
This sequence comes from Glyphotaelius pellucidus, assembly GCA_936435175.1. Taxonomy (NCBI): domain Eukaryota; kingdom Metazoa; phylum Arthropoda; class Insecta; order Trichoptera; family Limnephilidae; genus Glyphotaelius; species Glyphotaelius pellucidus. Next base: position 7,901,273 of record OW386550.1, read on the forward strand.
TGTTTTTAATGCAAATCCACAGTTTTATTTCTAGATCGATGAAATTTTGCAAACTTGAATTTTAAAAAAGAAAAAGGTTGTTATCCACATGAGATTTCATAAAACCGACCTCTTTCTCTTTTTTCACTCCTTAAAGCAGAATTTTGATACTACATTTGAAGTTTTGAACATTTGAATTTGTAATGTTCTTTTATTGTGGCCTTATTAGCCCACAAATAATAAAATGTACACGTAAGTTCTTTCTTGTTTTATTGTAATGTACAATGGATTCGATAGTACTGTTTTATTGTCTATAACTTAGCGAGTGATTACTAAGGCTACTAAAATGGTTCTGCCCGCGCCAACGGCTGCCTCGGCACCGAGCGCACCGCGGCCGCTCGACAAACTTCGTCGGAACCCGAACGTTTCCGAACGATCCAATACATGGATAATTACATAAACTACATCCTTCCCCCTGTAATCAGTCCATAAGTCGCTACAATCTACGTATTTCAAATATTTCATATATATTTTAAGTATTTCAGGACTCTAAATATTTCATATACATTATAAATATTATATTCATTATTCACACATGTTCACATTATATACACATAATTATAAATATTTTATACACAAAATTCGACGAAAATTACGGTGTACATCTGATTTCAAAAATCTCTGCACAAAGCCCGGGCAACGTCGAGGACTTAAGCTATGTATCTATTTATACACAAAAAGAAAAGTTTTCTGGCGTGGTTTGTTTTTTATACAAATCTGCAGTTTTATTTTGAGATTGATGAAATACGTAATTGACCTTCAAAACAAGGAAGTGGCTACTCTGTCTAATGTATCTACACTTTTGAAAAGATAAAGAAAAATCCATCTTTTTTCGCTTTTCCCACCCCAAAGCAGAATTTCGATAGACCGGGATAAAATTTTGCTCACCTGACAAATAAGAGAACATTTTGCACACCTCAAAAATAAGATAATCATTACCGTCTACATCTGAATGCAAAAAACTCTGCATACAGGCAAAATAAAACTTTCTATAAAACGTCAAGTGCCAAATATGCGTCTTAAAAGCTTTATAATCAAAGATAAAAGCCATAATCTTAAAGCTCAATGACCAAAAGCTCAAAAATCAATAAACCTTGAAGTTAAAAGCTCAACGTTCATAAAATCTCAAACCTCAACATTTAAAACAAAAAGCTCAAAGTTGAAAGCTCGAGGCTTAGAGCTAAAATCTTGAAACTTGAAGCTCAAACTTCAAAGCATAAAAGCTCAATGCTCAAAGTTCAAATCCATAATCTCAAAGCTCGTAGCTCAAAACAAAACGTCAACCAACCTCATCTTCGTGGGTAAGTTCTCCACTCACTGAGGATGAGAAGATGCTAGAACGAAGACAACACGTACGATCGCTCGCTGGGACTAGTGTAATCTGTCTCGAAACAGGATATCCCTAACGAGACAGGTAGAGTAAAAACAGGTTATATAGATGAACATAGTAAATAAGATAAATTCATACATTTTCCCTTTTTCTGACTATATCATTGACATGATCTTATTTAAGAATTTGAATCATTTATTCATGCCTTGAAACTTGAAGCTTGAAGCTTGAAGCTTAAACTTCAAAGCATAAAAGCTCAATGCTCAAAGTTCAAATCCATAATCTCAAAGCTCGTAGCTCAAAACATAACGTCAACCAACCTCATCTTCGTGGGTAAGTTCTCCACTCACTGAGGATGAGAAGATACTAGAACGAAGACAACACGTACGATCGCTCGCTGGGACTAGTGTAATCTGTCTCGAAACAGGATATCCCTAACGAGACAGGTAGAGTAAAAACAGGTTATATAGATGAACATAGTAAATAAGATAAATTCATACATTTTCCCTTTTTCTGACTATATCATTGACATGATCTTATTTAAGAATTTGAATCATTTATTCATGCCGTACGTCTTCCTGGATCGTCCCCGACATCAGCTCTTATATATTCATCCCACTGACTTTTATCCACCCAATTACACTAAAAGCTTGCCATCATCTTTGTAATATTTTTCACTAAACTAACCCAGAATGATGTCGGCATTTAACAAGACTAAATCTTTCATGAAATCAACGATTGAGACAAATGGCTTGCGGATTATTAAAACAAGAAAATGAAGAAAGAAAAAATATGTCTGAAAAACAAGTAAGAAAAAGCGACGACGTCAAAAGTTTTCCTTGCCAAAGAAAGTTCTCTCGCGAAAAGAAAAATTTCCATATTTCTTTGTGTGCCTGGAAAATATATGAGCAGTGAAAATTTATGTTGCGACTGGCAAAGATAATATTGGTGTAATAGCAGGGATGCCTTTTTCAGTCCATTTAATATTTTTACCTCATTTCGTGTGCAAAAATATGTATATTAAAACACTTTCAAATTGATACTAAGCGCTATAGAGGTATTCATTAGCTGGAAATAATTTTTCCAACCCTTATAATGAACGGAGGAATTTAAATAACGGGTTTTGGCGTTGACATAATATTGGCAGAATTAATTTTTTTTATTTGATTCTGCTAGAAAGTTTCAACTGAGAAATATACTGAGGCGATCTCTCTGGTTGAACCATTAAAACCCTCCACTACGATTCTAGAGGTTGCGGGTTTGAAACCCAGCGAGCGGAAATAAATTTTATTTAGGTCGGTATTGTTTTATTCACAGTTTATTGTATTTTATTTTGGTTTATTAATGTAAGTACACAAAAGATAAAGGGTAAAAAAACGAAGGACGAACGAACCGTCCGATAACGGCGTACAAATAATAAAAAAACTAGGCGTGGCTTAAAATTACAACAATATCAACAATAACACACAATATATAAAAAGAACAACACAATAACAATAACAACGATAACAACGATAACAACGATAACAACGATAACAACGATAACAACGATAACAACGATAACAACGATAACAACGATAACAACGATAACAACGATAACAACGATAACAACGATAACAACGATAACAACGATAACAACGATAACAACGATAATAAAGATAACAACAATAACATCAATAACAACAATTAATCAGCAATAAATAAAAACTAATATCATTTAAGTAATCTAATATCATACCTATCGATTGGTGAAGACCGCATGAAAATCCGTTGCATAGTTTAAAAGATCTAAGCGTACAGTTAGCGGGAGTGACTTCATTTTATTTTACGTAAAGATCATAGACATATGAATATTAGTAGACCTACCCTAAGTGATAAAAGCGTAATATTTCCCCTTCCCCGGTTCCATTTGGAGCCGGCTGGGCTCACGAATGGCCTCAAACAAATCTATAAAATGTGATGTTATCATTCTTAAGCGAACCAGCGTCGAGCTCTCATCGGTACATTTTAGGAAATAACACGGTAAAAATGGTGGCTTGTGTTATGAAAACGTGTAAATTTAGAAGTGAAAAAGATAATAAATCCAATTATCGTATTACATTCTATAGGTAAGCATTATGTTTACTTTATTTTAAGCTAATTCAGATCATATAATATGATCAGTTTTAGTAACATATACATTTGTAGGCGTTTCTCAAGTATGCCCATCGCTGTTTACTGGGGTAAGTGAATTATGAAACATTTGTAAAAGTGTCTTAACTAAATACGGCAACAAAATATTCGACTCTGAAAACAGGCGAACTTTTCTTTGCCTTATTTGGACTTTGCGAATTTGTTCATAACGTGGCGAGCAATTCGCGCTCCCATGTAAAACGGTCTATTCATTCAAAAGCAAATTTGCGAGATGCCGATATACTGTCAGATTGATTTATTGACGAATCACATATCATCACAGTCATCTTGCCCACCTGCGTCCCGCTATAGTTGGTTTGTACTCCTCTCCTATCTGTTCTCGTCTACTAATATTCATATGTCTATGGTAAAGATAAATAAAAGATAATTAAAAACCAAATTAATTTATTTGATAGTCCTATATTTAATTTATTCTGTTAATCTCCGCTGAAACTGCTTCCTCCTCTCCCCCTTACCTACCCATCGTGTAATAGAGTGATTCACGAGGAAGGTTTTTAGGTATATAATTTGTCAAGGTTTTGTGTAAATTGATTGAAATATATAAATAAATGGAGCGGCTGGCAAGCGGCCGGTGTGGATTTGATATGTATGCATATATATTTGATATGTAACAGATGGCGTTGGTTATGAAGTTTGGGTAATGTTATGTTTCGTTAGCCACAGCAACGTGTGGCCGGGTCTGCTAATTATTAATATAAAAAGTGGTGAAATATGAAGTGTATTTTTCACTTAATATAGAATGTCATACCCCAAAATATATCTTTCCTTCGATAAAATTATATTTGATTTATTTGTGTTATTTCATAATTTATTCACTTAAAAAACATGTAGGTAATGCATTGGTGGCGCGTTCCGGGATAGAAGACATATTCAGATCTGAATTAGCTAGGTACTTCCCCAGTTCCACTCTCACAGCTTCCACTCTTCAGCTTCACAACATACCCCGATTGGGGATACCATAGACTCATTGGCTCCGGATGAATGGGAGCAGTTTAGACTCTTGTGCGATAGGTACCTATTTACATTAAAAAAACAATGAACGGTTTCGCCAATTTTTTTCAATTTAACATCACTATGGAGTCATTTTTGTAATCTGATACGCCAATCTTGATTGTTTTATATTGATGTTTCCGGGTATTTCATTTTTTGAAAGTCACGTTTAAATTTCCATTCTAAATGTATAATTCAGCTACAAACCGAGGCTCGATTTAAAGGCTTTTACAACCCTTTTAAATGGCTGTAATAAAAGGCATTCAAAGACAAAGTCTTGACGCATTTATGGCTTTAGAATATATCTTAAACTCATTACAAATTCAAAATAAGTCATTCAGCATCATCTATCATTACGTACTTTTAGTTTTTTCATATTTTCTTTTTACCTATGTTAGTAGTTACACGTATACATTTTTTAAATTAAAATTATTGTATTTCTCACAAGATCTCTTTGTTTGCTATGTTATTTTTACATGTTCACTTCTGTTTACCAACTTTTGTTGTTTTACACGCTCAGAAGGGTTCTTTTTTCTCATTTAGACACATTTAAAAAAAAAATATTAGTCATAAAAAGATACATGTATTACAAACAAAATTTTATACAATAATTAATTACATAATTGGTGTTTTTGATGTACCCCAATAAATAAGCAGGGCTTGCGTGTATGGGGGGGAGGGGGTGTTATCTCATTGGTTTTATTCGACGTGATTCAGTTCAAGTTTTCAGTATAATTTTAAGGTGAGTTTTAAATTCTTTTATATTCATGTTTCTATGTTTTTTCTGGTAATGAATTAAAAAAAATTAGCACCGAGATATTTATGATTTAGCTGTTATTGCTATTGTTTTTTTACATTTTGGAGTAGGAAGTATTGACATTTGCTTAGGATTTCTGTTATTTTTAAAGCGTGCAACTTTATTTTGAATATAATCTTTATAAATTTGTAATGTTGCGTGATGGAAGGATAATGAATTTAATTTTCTGACCTTAAATTGTTTAAATAAAAGTTCTGACGAATATGAATTGTGTTTTTTTTAAATTGTTTTTATTATTAGTTTTTGCGATATGTAAATTGTTTGTATTTGATTTTTATATGTACCGCCCCATCCTATAATGCCGTATTGTATAATTGATTGACAGAAAGTGAAGTATGTGGTTCTAAGTAATTTTTCTTTTAAAATATCTCTTAATCATCTAAATAATATGTATGTTAGTTTTATTCCTCTGTCGTTCAGAATATTTATATTTGGGGACCATTTTAAACGCTGGTCTATTGTTATGCCCAGGTAATTAATATCGGTCTTGCTTTCTATGTTTGTACACGATTTATTGCATATTTATTATATACGAGTAACTACCCTCTCAGAAAGGTTTACTAGGTACACAGAATATAATCTTTGTATTAAGTTAGTTACACATATTTATACAAACAAATAATTATTGTTTTAAAAAGTTTTCTTTATTTTCACTTTACAATATTACCTGATTAAACAGGATCTTATGTTTGCTTTGTTATTTACACATGTTCTTGATTTCTATTTACTATCGTTGTTTTGCACACTCATAAGGTTTAAAGTACATGCCAAACTTTAATGCCAACCTGAACTTGATACGATCCATTCAAGTCATGATCATATCAATCAATATCCATTAAAATGGTTATTTGTTTTTGGGGTGTTATGCCATGTTGCGCTACCTCTTTCTTTAGGTGATGAACACTGTAACGCTGTTTAAAACGTTGGTTAAAGAGGGAGGTAGCGCAACACGGAATAATACCCCAAAAACAAGTAACAAAATTACTTTTGGCAGTGAAAATCTTAAAACTTATCTTACATTTGGATTTCCATATATTTTTTTAAATCACTAGATATAATATAATGGGCAAATACATCTTTTACCCGTCTTTATTTCAATTACCTCCGAAGTATTGATTTATTCAACATTATTCCTGTATTGTTTTTATAATAAAATGCATGCAAAAAAATTTATTTCTATTTTCATCAGTCTCAGAATGATATCTTAGACAACTTGTTACAGCATGAGCCAAGCTAGAGCAGGCAAAAATTTAAAAAATGATAATTGTAATAATATTGCTTATTTGTCGTTTTAATAATAAAAAATTACTAATTATAAATTTAAAAATAAAACATTTATTTTCACCTTCCTCCTGAGAGCTTATTCATACGAAAACGAATATTAATTAATTAACAAATAAAGTTCGCAACAGGTAAAAAAACTTGGCTAACTTATCCTATACTATTCACTATTCATAGGTTCAAAAACCGAATAGTAACTTCAAACTTTTTAAATAAATAAATCATGTTTAATAAATCTATCTGTAAGAAAATGTATGTTATTTCATGGATAATCTACGAGAAGGATGGTGAAATACCCCCTTAATCTTGCACTTAGTACTTAAAATCTATTTTGAATTTATTAATTGAGATATTTTTACGGTTTTCGGCTGCGCATTACAATAGAGATGCTTGTGTTGGGTACTAAGACAATTTATTCTTTAACTAATATAAATAACTAATATACTAACCCAGACACAGCTGGTCGAGGCAACTCCAGAAACTGTGTGAGGAGAGGATGGGACTGCCATGGTCAGAGGGCCGAAGAGTCAGCACAAGACAGGGACGTATGGAGGAGCCTTGTCGATGCAATGGGTCCCCGACCCGAATAGAATAATGGAATGAAGATTATTATGATGAAGATGAACTAATTTAAATAGGAATACGCATGAAAGCTTACAATATAAATTTTTGTAGTTACAGTTTATTTATTTTTTTATTATGAAAAAACGCTGGAATGAAGTTTCAAATACAGTTTGAAATATTTATCTAACTTTGTTGCAACTTTTTGTTTCTGACAACGGTTAGCAACAGAGAAACTTCCAGTACAGTGATTTTTGTTTTTAGTATGAAAATAAATATTTGAATTTGGCTCCATCGCATAGGCAAATTACACAGCACGTGCCAAAACAATATAATGGCAGTAAAACCAAACCATGCATGATTATTTGATTTTTTAAACAATAAAACTATTATAATGAACATAAAAGTTTTATATTAGCAGTTTGGTGTTCTGAAAAAATCATTTTTCGTTTGATTTATTTGCGTCGTTAAAAGAAAATATATATTTTTTCATGTAGGAATATAATATTACTAGCTTTTCCCCGCGGCTTCGCTCGCATGGTATTAGCGGAAATTACTTAATCACTTGCACTTGAATGAATGAATGAATGAATGAATGAATGAATGAATGAATGAATGAATGAATGAATGAATGAATGGATGAATGAATGAATGAATGAATGATCGATTAATTGAATGAATGAATGAATGAATGAATGAATGAATGAATATATGATAAATGAATGAATGATGAATGAATGATCGATTAATTGAATGAATTAATGAATGAATGAATGAATATATGATAAATGAATGAATGACTACTGAATGATCGATTAATTGAATGAATGAATGAATTAATGAATGAATGAATTAATTAATGGATGAATTAATGAATTAATGAATGAATTAATGAATTAATGAATGAATGAATGAATTAATGAATGAATTAATGAATGAATGAATGAATGAATGAATGAATGAATGAATGAATGAATGAATGAATGAATGAATGAATGAATGAATGAATGAATGAATGAATGAATGAATGAATGAATGAATGAATGAATGAATGAATGAATGAATGAATGAATGAATGAATGAAGAATGAATGAATGAATGAATGAATGAAGAATGAATGAATGAATGAATGAATGAATGAATGAATGAAATGAATACATTTCATTCCCGTGGGAAAATTATTTCCCCTAATACCATGCGAGCGAAGCCGCAGGTAAAAGCTAGTAAGAAAATAAAATAATGAGTGGCAGAGATGGAAAAAGAAAAGAAGACATCTTATTTTTAATACACCACCTGGGTCTGGGTACACATCCTATAATAATTTTGCCTTCCTCTTTTCTATTTTATCTCTTTCTGTCACCAATAAGGTGCCTTGTTTTTTATTTCTATCTCTTTCACTTATTATTTTATTTTCTTATATATGTGTGTGTCTGCGTGTAATCAGCTTTTGTTAATAAGCCATGACAAAGCTTGAGCAAAACCCGTTCAGCTGTTAATAAGAATGGGGTGTATTACAATGTGTATTTTTTCTTTTAAAATCATTTTTAACCTCCGACGCTAGACGAGGGGCGTTATAAGTTTGACCGCCGTCTGTGTGTCTGTCTGTGGCATCGTAGCTCCTAAACGAATGAACCGATTATAACGTGTTTTTTTGTTGTTGTTTGAAAGCTGACGTAATCGAGACGGTTCCTAGCTACAATTCATGAAAATCTGTCGCGTTTCAAGGTCATCAGCTTTTTTTGTTGTCGGGGGTTATTTAAAATTTTGATTATTTTTAAATATATTCTTATTATTTTTTTTTTTATACATTAACTCCACACAGGAGGCCCTGAGGAAAATAATTTCCCTCAGGGCCTATGTCATCTTTGAGGATGCTGTGTGGAGGGTGTTTTTGAGGAGAGGAAGGAGTGAACATGGGTCTTGAAGAGACTCATGTTGTAGGAGAGAGGAAACACAGAGGCCGGCAAATCGTTCCACAGCCGAGCTGTTGAACTCAAGAACGAGTCGTAGAAATGACCCGTTCTCATGTGACTAATGTCAACCGTGTACAAATGTTGAGCGCGCGTTTGGCGTGTTTCCCGACTATGCACCGGTGCCGAGGGGATCAATGATGCTAGTTCCTCAGAGCATCTTCCATTGTAATACCGGTAAAACAAGGACAGCATTCCCACCTGGCGCCTGTGCTCTAAAGATTGCAATCCGTTTGTTAAATTAGGAAAATCTATCAAACGGACCGCCCGTTTCTGCACAGAGTCAAGGGTTTATCATAAGGTGGCCGGTGTTTATAAAGTGAGTTTCATACTTGAATTTTAAAAAGATGAGAAGGAACAGGAAAGTGTACAATAATTCTCATTAGAATGCATTTTAATTAGTCATTGATTGAGGCATGGTTTGAGAGCAACCATGGTTTTGCTGAGATAGCACTTTGTATCCAGGAATTGTAGGCTCCTTAGAATTGAGAAATATTATGCCAATACTCTGCTTAAACATTGCGGAATCTGTATTTCGTAAGTAAGGGGGTTGTGAGATTGTGATTTATGAGAGTATTGATATGGTTGGATGCTTCTTTTGCAAGGATTCAGAAAAATAGTTTACCATGACGACAACATGTTATTTCTTTAGTCTTTCTCAAAGTGGGCGATAACGCCCCCTTGTGGGCGCTGGAGGCTTTCAGAGAGGCAGTAGAAGGCTCAAAGAAAATTAAGGGGCGTTAAGAAAACGGCTGCAAGTTATTGAACGCGGTGACTTACGGCTGTTTTTAAGTGAATTCGAACCTGGTAAATAAACTTGTCGAAACGTGACAGATTCATCCGAAACGATAAATATGTTTTGATTTGAAGCCTCTTTGTAATATTAATAAAAATACTTCTAAATATGATTAAGTATGAGTTTTATTTCCTCTCAATGAAACATTTTTTGATCTCAAAAATGGAGTTGGGTTCCACCCTATCTATATTTTTGAGTCTACTGCAAGGAATATTTAACTGAACGAATTGCAAAAAAGGTAATTCAATTAATAAAATAAATTTATTAATTAAATCAGGGGGTCAGTGCGTTCAGAAGTGATGGAGGTAGGAATCTACCCCTTCCTCTCTGGTGCGAAGCAATGATCCGAGAGAGTCCAGCTGGAGAAGTAAAAAAATCTTTTTCAAATATCTTTTACTCCCGCCAGCCTGCCAAACAGCTGGTGGGCAGACGCATCCGCCAAACGTAGTGAACCACTTAGCGTTACTGAACTAGCGGCATACCTATGTTGTTTATATAATAAATGGTTCCTGGGGCGGCGGTATCCATACCCGCATCTCAAATTGAGTAATTGAGCAATCAACTCTAAGCATCCCTTGTCTCCATGCGACTCCACGTAAGAAGCTCTTATTGTTTTAATCGATGTTTCAGTTATCTGCAAGTTAACAAAATAATACATCGAAAAATAAATGTTTAATACAATATAATCATTCATCACAGCAAGACGTCGGTTTAATTTGATTTTTCGTGTGCTATATACGTAATGCTGTTGGCGACGCCGCGACGTCCTCCATGCTTCCGGTGTGTAAGTGCCCGAAGCCTTTGTCAGTTCTGTCTTCATTCCCCTGTGCTTTATGGCTGCTCTAGACCCGCGTCCTTCGTAGCCGAGAAATGCTACGATATAACGAACCTACATAATATTCTGTAATGGCTTGTAAGCGGTAGCGGTTGCAGAGGGGTTTACAAGTTTATACACGAAATCATTTTTTCCCGAACAAATCACAAATATTTGTTGGTGTTTTTTTTATTTATTTTTTTAAAGAAAGACAAACATTTCCGGGTTACGAATAACCCAACAATGTTTGAAAATCTCCTTCTACCACCACAGAAAGCCGAAAATGTTGCTTGTTTTGTGATGGAGAACTTAGCCAGCCGAGGAATCGAACACGCGACGCCCGAATGGGACTCAAACGAGATGCCCGCTCAACCGCTCACCGGTCAAAGATTTATTTATTACGTAATCCAACAATAACACAATACAAAGCATATTGCTGAAAACTTTATAAAATGTTTGACTTTATAAACGAGATCGGCTTACATTAGCCTTGCAATCCCACATTAATTAGTGATCAAACTCCCGTCACAATGTCCGTTCACCTAGAACCTAAATACGTACCAGATCGAGATTTTTATTGCTTCTACCAAACACCCTCGACTCTCACCCCGGCCTAGAAATAGCCCAAAAAACTACACGAGTAAGGCTAACCCCTTATCACGCGTCACGATGGAAAACCAGTTTATTGAAATTCTAAGGCTTTCTTTGTGTGTGTTTATTTACCCAGTGAACAAGACAGTTCTACTAACTTTATTACAGTTTCTACATATTAAACCACTGTTGTCCAATTGGTTTCCTATGTTTGTAGGGTACATTTATAACAGGGTCAGAAATAGAACAGGTCGTGAAATTTAAAGTGGAAAGGGTTCTTTTTCTAAAATTATAAGTGATGCATTAGCTTGGTCGAAAAATGATTCGGGTTCCCACCCAGGTGTAGTGGGTTCAATTCTTCTACAAGTTATGTCCTCCATCATTTTACAAGCAACATTTTCTGCTTATAATGTTGTGGCAACATTTTAAAATATTTTCAGGTTATTCCATAAAAAAAATTTCTTACATTTTACACGAAATCAACCGCAATATTTTGCTTGGCAAAACGTAACGGTTTTACACGTGCCCCCAAATTATTGTTGATGTTTTGTCAGTTCGGCTGATTTTAATTTTCCAACCACAATAACATTTCATCTGGTTTTATGCAAAACGAATTTCAAAAGCAATTTTTTTTCCAAACAAATTATAATTATTTCATACTAGCTTTTACGCGCGGCTTCGCTCGCATGGTATTAGGGGGAAATTACTGTAGTATCAATTATCCCTCTCCCTCCCCTCCCCGCTCCTCCTGTCACTCCTCCCTCCTCCTCTCACTCCCCCCTCCATCGATCCCGAATTTTATACATTCATTCCCGGTACATTCAGTTTTTAAACAGCTCGCGTGCCACCTAAATTTCATAATGCCAGAGCTCACCAGTAGTGAAAAAAAGAATCGTTCGGAATACAAACGTTTCGGAGATTCATTTGTATTTATGTAGATAGATACTTAGCTGAAATATCAACATCGTTTCCACGGCAACGATTTATTTTCTGACGTTAGCAATAACTCGCTTTTGTTAGAAAAAGTTTAATAAATATTTATAATTTCAAAATGCCAGAACTTACCATTATTTACAGCTTTTATTACTCGCGTATAATGTAGCTTTCTATTGGTGAAAGAATTTTTAAAATCTGTTTACTGGTTTATGCGTGAAAGCGTAACAAACAAACACGCGCAGTTTCGCATTTATAATATTAGTATAGATTTCTATTTTTAAAACGGCCAATTCATGGTGAAATTCGAAATAAGATTATTCCAACTCCAATGTCAAAGATGTGTCCCTTTAAAAATCGAACAAAAATTCCGTATAATTAAATATAATAACAATTTGAACACAATAAAATTAGGTCATTAATAATTCATATTACTTGTAAGGTATTTCCCGAACAATATCGAAGTGAGCTACATACCCGAGATAATTAAACCTACTGGGAAAAACCAAATTATTAGAAATTCAACTTATATTAATTAATATAATTGATTAAAATCCTTGTAGACCACCACTCTCTCCTTCCCAAATATATTATGTATATAAGATAATATATGTAGGTTAAGAATAATTTGCACCAGTGTAAAATTGAAATTGGCTTTAGCAAGCTGAAACCGGTTACGGTCAAATAAATTAAAGTGGACATAAGTTGCATATTTATTTTATTAAACCAGTTCTCCAGTTATCTCTGAGCAAAACATCACGACGATCGGTCGCTCCATTTATATTATTATTTAGGATTTTATGATTCAATTTACCAAATTCTGACACAGGCATTTATATACAAGAGCGAGTTCCCGGCATGCGTTGCTATGCACCTTAATAAATAAATTCATTCCTTCATTAATTCATTAATTCATTAATTCATTCATTCATTCATTCATTCATTCATTCATTCATTCATACATTCATTCATTCATTCATTCATTCATTCATTCATTCATACATGCATTCATTCATTCATTCATTCATTCATTCATTCATTAATTAATTCATTCATTAATTCATTCATTCATTCATTTCCCAGCATGCGTTGCCTTCCATCTCTCCACTCCCCTCGTCCGCTGCCCCTCCCCCTCCCTGGTTCTCTTCTCCCCTCCCCTCTCCCGCAAACACATCAAATCCTCAAAGTTTAATCGCAATCCGATGAACGGTTAGCAAAGCATAATTTAATGATACAGTTTCACATCAGTTTCATCGGAATTGGATGAATGGTTTAGCAACGCATAGCATATATACATATATATACAAACCCAGAAACGATATATTGATTATTTTGGTTTTTATATATAAGAAGATATTATAATTATTTGCTTGATTTTGTAAGTTGCTAGAGGGGTGAATTGATGTACAGGCCTGTTCCAAAGACATCGCGGGGCCTTTTTGACTTTGACTAGAGACTAAGGACCGCCTAGGAGACTTGTTCATCGGTAGTTTGATGTAGGTACATCGATGTTTACGATAATCAATATTGAAAAAAAAATTGTTTTCCTTTTTTATTGATTATGTTTTTCAAGCTTTGGTTATTGCCCTGAAATTTACGTTTTTATTGTTCAATGTTGAAGTTTTTTTTTTTGGTCTGAATACTATATATGTCAAACCGCAACAAATTTTTTTTCATTGCATTACATTTTCTTCATCCATTGCCGCGTGTCTGGTATTCTATTTGTTCTTTACTTTTGAAAAATATCTGTCGCGAAAAACATTAAACGGTCTGAAACTATTAAGGCAGTATTCTAGTCCAGAAAAAAAAAACAATTGTTTTTTCATCAAATTTTCAAATTTTAAATATTCAAAAACATCACCTTAAAAGGATTTTCCGAAATTAGCATTATTTTAAAAGTTGTTACCATTTTAATGTCGTGGTTTAGCCGGAATCTAACCAGAATCTAAATAGAACAAAATTTTAATCAAAACCACTTTTTTCGAGACGGTTGACACGATATCTCAAGTTCTACCGAACCAATTTTCTAGAAATTTGGTTTGAGCCTTCTTTATACAGTACTCTATCGCCCGAACGAAAACTACAACAAAATTAAAAATTTTACTACTCTAAAAAAATTCGGAAAAGTCAATAAAATTGGTGAAAAAAATATCTTTTTTATTTTAGACAGCCGCCATTGTGCGAACATTTTTTTCGTTTTCCTTAGTTCGGGTCATAGCCGCATTTGTTTGAATAAAGAATTAATTTTTTTTTTTTTTTTAAATTACTAGGAGGGTTGCAATCGTGTCAACCAGGGCGCGCTACTTTTTGAGACCCCTCACTTCAACACCCTTATTATTATTTAAATTTTTTATGTTTTCATTTGTTTTTTTCATGTATTTTTTAATGTTTAATCAATGTTTTTTATTGAACCTTAAAAAAAACCTTAGTCTCATAAGAATTATACTTTTAGAAAACCTGATTATTGTTTTTCGTATTATATTTTAGAATAATACGTTTCGATGGACGATTTATTTTTAAGCAAATGTCCTAATTTATGCTTTGTTTTTTTTTATAGATAAAAAATGAAGTTTCTCCTTTTGTTCTTTGGACTGTTTGCGGCTGGGTTCCTCCAAGATCCGGATGAGGACGAGTGGGAAGCTTTCAAGGTATGTACATCATAGTATAATAATAAATTGCAAAGCATGCCGGGAACTCGCTAGTACACAATATTATGAAAATCATAAGAGTAATGAGAACCCTCTAAGGCGCAGCCTGTGTGCGGGGGTACATTCTATTATTGTACCTTAAGGTGGTCCAGGCCCATATAGTAAAAAAAATTCAAATAAAGGTGTCACCACCTCTTTGATTTGTTACACCTACCATTCCTATTATGTGTAAAAAAATTCAGCCCCCTATCTTATATACAAGGGGGTGCTCATCGAATTTGAAGTTTCTGACAAAAAGTTCAGGATTTTAAGTAAAACACGTAATTTAAGGTTTATTAATATAACAAGTATTTTAATCAAATAAGTACACAAAGTATTCAAATGTGAACGAAATTTGGTAACAAAGCAATAATTAACATAAAATTGGTCACATTCTTTCAAAACTATGTTTGTTAACTCCTTTTTGGATGTTTCAGTAGAAACGATTTTTCTGTTTAGTTCAACGATGTGAAGTAAAAATTTCTTCCTCATTCTTAGTGAGTATCGTGTTGTAATCTTCAAATAGTTTAACACCTCTCTCCGCTGTATCATTAACTGTATCATAAGCTGTAAAATTTTGACGCAGCTTTGCCTTGAAGGTAATCAACATTGTCATTCCAAGTATCAGGGGGTAATTGCAAGAAACAGTGCTTGATATCAAGAACTAAGAGCGTTTCAACGTTTTTTGTGTTGCAAAAGCTTCTAATGTAACCTCTGAGGCAAGCTTAGCAAAATCACATCGTATGGAACGATTACCGCCATCAAAATTTATTTTTTGAACAATGGCCTGTTTCAGTATCAGACAACTTGTCAGAAAATAAGGCAAATGCAACTAGCTCATCCGACAAATACCACAAGTAATCTAAGACACCCCTAACTGCCATACTGATTTTGGAAACAAATACCACAAATACTCTAAGACACTCCTAGCTGCTATACTGATTTTGGAAACAATGGCTTCGTACAATTTTAAGTTCTTCCAAAGTAATAAGCCATTTACTGGTGCATCTGCTGCCAAAGGCTCTTCGATCCAAACTTTGGTGTAGACGAGCACACCAAAATTAACAAATAGAACAATTTGTTTTTTTTTTCTCTCTTGGTTAGTTTGAATGCTTGTAAATTATTTCGAAAGAGAAAAATCTTCAAAGCATACAGCAATTTCGCCATCCAATGAGCATAAAGTATCGGATCTGGAGCGCTCCAAAATATTTTCCCAGGTGAATTGTTCAAAACAATCATGGTGAGCTTTATTAGCTCTACATAATCATCACGAACTTGATTATCTCCAGATAGAGCCATTTCTCTCGCATCTTCAGATCTTTGTTTCCGTTTTAAAGAACGTTCTTTGACCTTTTCTAGTTTCTTGACGATTGAGTACGTCTTCTTACGTTCTACTCTTTGATCGATGAGAAACGCTCTGCCCTCCGCAATTTTTATCAAATTCAAAGCGCTTGCATGAGCAATATCAAAAAGTTTTTCTACTTCTTCTGTAAACAAATACTCTCTTTTTTGTTGCACTTCAGAATTTCTTCCTTTTTTTTTCATCAATAGCAGCCAGTTATCATGAAATTTAATCAATTTTTCAATGCAGTGATTTTGTTGTCCGGTCGGAATACTAGATTTCCTCCATACTTCCATGAGTTCTTGAATAAGTACATGCACGGAATCTTTCACATTTTTGGATTCATTTAATATGTGGTGATAATGGAGTAAAACTTGCCGAAGAGTAGGAAGTTGGTTAAGCCTCACAACGGTTTAATATCTCGAACCCCAATTTATTTTCAATATATCGAAACGCAGAAAAATTTCGTCTTAGATGAACACATTTTATTGCACTGATTCACTCCACAGTCTACTAAATAAGTATCAAAACTGTTAAAATTTCTCTATAGAACTCTTCGGTAGTTTATTTTAATATTTATTTAATTGTTTAACACACGAAATTGTCCTATAACAAAAAGTAAAAATTAAGCATTTTTCACAAAAAATTGAAAAACAACACTCGATTGAGCACCCCTTTCTACTTAATCTATCTCGCTGAAATTTTACTATGTTATTACTATAAATACATGTAACAAATTTACGGGGTGGCCAAATGAAAAATAAAATAAAATAAATTTTGGACCACCTTATTGTACCTAGTAAGAAACAAACAGTGGGCATATAAGGCAAAAACATAATTAAAACTTTTATAAACAGTTTGTACAAAAGGGGTATGTATAATAAAGCGTATAGTGTAAAGTTTGTGAGAAGCATAAAGTGATATGAATTATATAAAATATTTTTCAACATTTGTATTGTTGACCCATAATTTTAACTCTTTTAAGTATTGACGTAGTTCAGTATATCATTGACATTTTCAAGACTGGTTCTTGAGATGATGTGACCCAAAAATTTGGCCTTTATTCTTAGCTTCGAATAATACGAGATTAATAATGCAACAATCATAAAATGTTATTACTTTTTATTTAAAACTAGCTGGTTTCCGGCATGCGTTGCTATGCCATTTAATAAAGAAATTGTTTCTCCCTGCGTGTCCTTTCCTATTCGTCCCGTTTCCCTTCCACTTCCCCTTCCTCTCCCGCGTTCCTCCCTCTCGCGTTCCCACTCCGCCCCCTCCACCTTCCCTCTCCCCACCCCACCCCTCCCTAGTTCCCCTTCGCCCTCCCAGGTTCCTATCTCCCTTCCGGGTTCCCTCCCCCCCTCCCGCGAACCACCTACTTGAATTCCTCTCCCCCCTACAATCAGTCCCGGTACATTCATTTTTCAAAAAGCTCGCGTTTTTTTACATGAGCTCCACACAAGAGGCCCTTAGGAAAATAATTTCCCTCAGGGCCTATGTCATCTTTGGGGATGCCGTGTGGAGGTTTTTTTAGGAAAAGAAGGAGAAAAGAGTTCTGGGAAGGAAAAGGGTTTAAGGGGTTGGTAGGAATCTGGGGTTCAGTGTGTCCTGGTGATCCGCTTCCAAGACCTAGACAAACCTCACCCCATAGCCTGGGCACCCCTACTAAATCACCAAACGTAGCGAACCACCTACGGCAGAGGTGTTGGTTATCCAATAAAGGTTCCCGGGGCGGCGGTACCCATTCTCGCCTCCCTAATTGAATCGCTTGCCAACTATTGCAATTTTTTATGCAAATTTCATAATGCCAGAGCTCACCAGTAGTTTTATACAAACCTTGTCCTGACAATAACGAACACAAAAAAAGAATTATCCTATTTTGTGCAGACCTTCGGAAGTTATGCGCGTACATATATTTCGGCGATTCATTTTTATTTATAAGAAGATGTCGCCACAGAGTTCCTTTAAGAATATTGAAAAGCATTAAATTGTACCATTTATAGGCCCAGTACAACAAGAAGTATGACAGCGATACAGAGGAAGAGCTCAGAAAGAATACCTTCCTGGAGAACAAGCTCAGCATTAACACACATAACCAGAAGTACGATGAGGGTCTGGTGACTTACAGGCAGGGCATCAACGAGTTTGCAGATATGCTCGGCAGTGAGTTGGTGTCATTATACGGCAACGACGATTTCGAAGAGACCAAGTATGTATTCACTGTATAAACTATCCAACCATCGCGATGTCATAACGATGATTAGGGACTACTACTAGGGACCGGTCAGTGGTTGAGCGGGCATCGCGTTTGGGTCCCACCCGGGCGTCCCGTGTTCGATTCCTCGGCTGGTTAAGTCCTCCATCACAACACAAGCAACATTTTCGGCTTTCTGTGGTGGTAGTAGGAGATTTTTAAACATTGTTGGGTTATTCGCAACCCGGGAACGTTTGTCTTTCTTTTAAAAAATAAAAATAAAAAATACGCTGTGTGAAGTTTCGGCTATTTTTTATGTGAATACCTGGCAAAAGTCCCAGCTGCTCCCGTCTGGATCCAGTGAAACTATAGCGTCCCCAATTGGGGTATGTTGTTAGATTGATGAAGGTAGTGGGGAGGAGAAGAGACGGGGAAGATGAAGGTGGGGAACTATCTGGCTATTCAGATCTGGCCTCCAAACACGGCCATTTTAAGCAACGTTTTGATTCCGAATGGTGGTCTTACCAGGGCGGTACTGAGAGCGTCTTCCGCTCTGGAATATGCCGCAAATATTCTATATGTATTATAATAAATGATTTCGTTTCACCACTTTCTAGTAGTCTTCACTCAATATATTCCATTATATTTCTATTTTTTTAAATTTTTTTTATTATTTTTTTATTTTTTTTACATTTTACACCTTGCATATTGCACATAGTATTTTTATAAGTCGAATATTTTGTTTTTTTTCAATTCCTCTTAATTTTTTATTGATCACCCCGACTCGTGTTTAAACTTCATCACGCAATTTCGTACACCCATTTTCCATAGATTTACACTTCAGCATTGCATTTTCACAATTCGTTACTTCATTCTGTATGTCAATTTTTCAGCTACTTTCGAATATTTATAAAGTATTCTTTTGTAATATACCTGAACTTTCCTCATCCGGCTTTGGAATTATGCATTTTTCTAGCGAGTTCTTTAATGTCCACCTTTCTTGTGTCTCGTTCCCCCACAAAATGATCGTTAATTTGTAGGTGATATTTTATTTATTTTAGATTTGTATGTGTTCCCGTGGGTAAATGTTTACAATGGGATTTCTAGTAAAACCTAACCGTTTTGAGTTGTTGTATATAATTTTCAAATCTAATTGCCCCTAAAGCGTTAATTTGTCACTTAATTACCCAAAATCATGTTTCTGAAGCTATCTAAACATTTTCTAGACGACGCACAGTTAGTAATTTTGAGTATCAAGCGTAACTTTATTATTATAGTATGTTTTTGGAACAATACAAATTATCATTATATAAAAAAAATTGTTTAAAAAAATATATTGCGCGATTCAACCCGGTACAGTCATTTTTAACAGCTATCTATATACATAAAAATTTAGGTTCCGTTTCTTTGTGTTCGCAAATCTCGGAAACTAATCGATAGATTGACTCAATTTTTTTACAGAACATTGCATTTTAGCAAAAAGTGTTTATTTATATAATGGTAAGCTCTGGCATTATGAAATTTGTATAAATCGATCTGTATATCAAAAATCGCATTGGTGCTGAAAAAATTAAAAGTTGTTAAAGTAAACCCTGAATACATCACAAAACTAGAGTTAATTTGACACATTAATATCTATTAAATATAGAAAACGTTAAATTTTACCGGATACATTATAAACTGTTATATAATTATAAATATATATAATTATAAACTTAAAGAAAAAATACGTTTTGAAAAATCGTTACTTCAATATTTTTTATCACACTAAAACACAAGTTGAATAGTTATGATAATCATCTAATTTCCTAGATTCCATCATAAAGATTCAGAAAAACACAGTAATTATAGTTGAATTATCACGATAACATGCATACTTCGACCCTCGGAGAGATCCGAACTCAACAGACATAAAATTACTCGTTTGCGTTTCGAGGTAGTGAGTATTTGCGATGGTGCCATACGTCGCAAGCAGCTAAATGTTTTTTTTATTCTAAAAGATTAGACATTTAGGAACCCAAATAAAATAAAATGAAATCCAGAAAGAAACCATGGGTTTTAAATAAAGTTATGCTAGATATCTCAAATAATTAACTGTGCTATGGGGCGGTCAACCCTGCATACCGTCAAGAAATGTCTACCTCGAGCGTTCACATCTTTGTTTCCTCTCAAAATTTCCCTCCAGTTTCCAACGTTTTCCATCAGATCTTTGTCGGTCTATCTGTCTCTTTGAATCCCAACTAAGCTTCTAGAATTCACCTCCTTTTTTTTTTCCGCCATAAACTTCTTCGGCTTTGTAGTTTTTTTCTTTTTCTCGCCCAAATTAGTGACGTAGTATTTGATCATGTAATGTAACATGACAAAGTATTAGTTATTAGTGTCTTAACGTACATTAAGCACCTCCCTGCTAGGCTGATAGATTTCTGACGGTTCCTTAGCTCATTGTTCTAGCATTCGAATGAAGCCTCCAACGTTATGTCTCACTCGCTTTCTTTTCATGTTTTTGTATATTTTCTGAACTAAAATTTTCAGTTTGTCGGACTAATTTATTTTATTCACCAATGGTTTCATATTTCCAGACTGCTAACTGTGGTATAGGTATTAACATTTACCTAATAATTCTAATGAAAGAATATTTCTTTGAATTTTCAATATTGTCAGCTGAGTGCATTGAATTGAATTTCTCAAATATATAATCAAAAATAATTTTGAACATTCTGGAAAAACTGTACCTCTGATTTGGATTCCTGGACATGTTGGCATCTTTGAGAACCAGGTCTCAAATCCCCTCCCCCCAAATAACTCCCTTTAAATTTCTAATATGGGTTACATATGGGGTGTAATAAGAGACGTAGTAATATTTGAAATTATACCGCTGCTCAATGCGTTGTATAGTAAAAGACCTATTTACCTATACCCAAGCGCTCTGGGAGCTCTGCAGACCACCTTCTTGTAAGTAAAAAATAAATGTATATAACTTTGTTATTGTTTGTCTAGTCTTGATGACTTGAAGGGGAACGCCTATATCTCGCCGACCAATAGGAAACTCCCCGACAGTGTTGACTGGACGACTAAAGGTGCTGTGACAAAAGTTAAGAAACAGGGCAATTGTGCATCATGCTGGGCATTCGGTGCCGTGAGTAAAGCAAAATATTTGTATGCGTTTATAAATTAATATCATCTGTGCTTTATATTTATGTATCGGTGCACTAGAATAGTCTAAAAAGGTAATGCATTTAAAAATGGTTTATGACAGTTTAAATGCATTAAAAAAAACTATGGAAGGTGTTGTCCAAGTATGGAATGAATGCAGGCGTTCGCGTCTCTATGTGAGAAAAGCGTTGCATGTTTTAGGGTAAACAGTGACTTTACGAGGTGGTTTGAAATAACAAAAGATGCTAAGCAGAGCTCTATCATATCACCGCGGTTATTCAATTTACACATGGAAAATCGTATTTGAAAAAATCAATTGTCTGAAAAAATGTTTTTATTTATTTTTTTATTTATTAACAATTTTTTCGGTACAATTAGTAAAATTTTGTAATACAAACTTTTTATACAAACAGTTTTAAAAAAGTAGAAATAATACAAATAGATTAGCAAATTAATCAAAAAAATCCCACATAGGCATCGCCAGTTCGTGGGTATACTTGAGTGTTTTTAAGACAGAAATTTACTCATACACTATCTTCGTAGAATATTAAAAAAAAAAAAATACTTAAAACACAGATTCAGTGTTTACTGAAATACATATTCAAAAGACATTTTCATAAAGATTTTGATAAAAATTTGTTGTTACAGCAGGTCAGATGTTACAGCAAGTAAATGTTTGTGTCGATGGTATTTATCCAAGACTTTAATACATTTTTATACTTGCTGTAGGTGGATATATCTTACAATCAATTTCTGTAGCCTTATAGAAAGCATTATATATTTTTGGTGTAATAAAATATGCATGTCTTTGCGCAAGCCTAGTTTTACACAGTGGAACTTCAAATACATTATTTAACCTATTACTAAAACGTTTTTCATTTTTTGTAAAAATAATATTTCGTGTAAATATATATTTTAAACATTGTTTACAGTAAATTTTTCTTATATCTAACAATTCAGCTTCATGGAACAATTGCACAGAGGGGTAGTTCATATCTTTATGCAACATTATTTTTAGTATTAATTTTTGAGTTATTTCTAGTGGCTTAATGTGTGTATTATACACACCCCCCTTCCAATTATTCCATAAGATACTGATGATTGCACCAATGCATGATACACCAATTTTATTCTTTTAATGTCAACTATCTAAACGTTTAAAAATATAAGTTAAATACCTAAGTTTATTAACAAGCTTTTGTATGTGATCTGTCCATTTGAGTTGGCTGTCTATTATAATTCCTAAGTATTTAACTGTATTTCCCGTATTCATTTCTGTACAGCTAGAGCATAATACAGTATTGCAAGTATTTTTGTGAAACCTTATATTTAAGTGAGTTAAGGGTGCCGCCTTTTTGGTATTATAAAATGGAATATAGAGAGTTTTTTCACAGTTCAGAGTTAGAAGGTTTTGATTGAGCCATTCTTTGACAATAAATGTGCACTTATTTGCATTTTCAGAGAATCATCCCAGGTTTAACATGAACTGTGATTGCAGTATCGTCCGCGTACGAGAATAGTTTTCCCGGAATGCTAATATTACATAGATCATTAATATAGATTAGGAACAATAACGGTCCGATAACTGTTCCTTGTGGAACCCCATGTCTCACTGATGCTGGTTGACTAATATTTACAACAATTTTGGTGTATTGTTTGCGATCAAGTAAATAGTTTGTTAAGAGTGACAAACAATCATTTTTAATTAATGTTTCCTGTTGTTTTCCGATGTTGGTGTTGATTTCAAACAATATTGCCCAACCACCAGAGACACCATCCTATTTTTTAAAAACAAGGCCAATCTTATTATATAAAAACCATATACTTTGGCAAAGTACGCACACCCTATTACAAATAACTGTTACGGAAAGCAATACAAATGGCGAAGGAAACAAAATAAGAATTCATACGGTATAAAATACTAATTGTATTTTAAATTAAAGATTTTTAAATACAATTTTTAAAATGTATAATTTATGTTGCAGATTGGAGCTATTGAAAGTCAGTATTTTAAAAAGACCGGGAAACTTGTCCCCCTCTCGGTGCAAAACCTGGTGGACTGTTCCAAGCAAAACAACGGCTGCCACAATGGAACTGTGGAAAGGGCCTTCGAGTACATCAAGCAAAATGGAGGAATTGATACTGATGAGTCCTACAACTATAAAGCTGAAGTTGGAGAGTGCAGGTAGTATTACTTGACGGGATTAAAGGCGATGTTAAATGGTTAGGGATTTCATAAAATCACAGAAAACAAATTCCAGGTCGCAAGCAGAGACAAACTTATAAAGGACTTGGAATATATTTGTTAGAAGTTAGCAGACTACTACCCATCTGTATATAATAGTTAAAACCCTAATAGTCAAGTTAGCTAGAAAAATAGAGGTCAAACAGCACAATTTCCCACAGAGCTGAAATTTGGTAGAGACCTTGAGTACACCATTACAAATAAAATATCGAAAATCCCCCCATCGATCGCATGCCCGCTAAAAAAGTTACACAAGGTCAAAGGTCAAAATTTTAGGTTTTTGAATTTTTCTCGTAAACGGTAAGTTATATAAAAAAATAAGTGAGACAAAAATTGGAGATCAAAACTTGGAGGTAAATTATCTACAAAAATTGTGATATTTTTTTTTCTAAAAATCACCATTTCTGAGATATAGCGATTCTAAAAGTTGAAGGAGTTACATTCTATATTATATATGCACACACATACCTGTGAGGTAGGCGCATTTTTTTGGCATTTTTCAATTGGCGCATTTTTTTTACGAAGTAATGATTCAGATGCCCCATTATCTTCAATAGCATTGTATGAAATAGTATTATTTATAATATTTTCAACAGTAATGTGAAGATTTGCATCAATATTATTGCTAAAGTGAGCTGAATTAATGTGTGAGCTCAAACTGCTCTCGCGTAAGCGATTATTATTACTGAAAAACCGCGAAAGTTAATATTTCTTTATTTAGTCAACAATCACCATGATATTTAAAATCAAGCTTGGTATATAACAAATGAAAAAGATGAACGGTTAAAATGTTGAACGCTGCGGCAGCAATTATTGGTGAAGATATTCAATGTCCTGTATTTGATAATGTACCCTTCATCGAGTGAAATGTTCGAGAATATAAACAACGATGTTTGCGCCAATCAATGTTCTTTTTGTTTGATTTAGTACCTACTGGAAAACTGCTTTACCCAAGTACCTGCCCAGTTCCTCTATCCAAGTACCTACCCATCCCACGCCAAGACAAAACCCAATAAAACGTTCGATTGTTTCATTCACTTGTTTTTTATTTGACTTGTGGAAAAACGCACCCGTCTCGAGTTCGGAGAAATTTGTGCATTTTACTTAATTGAAAAGTAACGCCGTAAGTTTAATTTGCGAACTTATTGACACGCCGCCGCGGTTGCAGAAGTAACCGTGTTTACGTATATATGTGTACAAGTGAACTATTATAAAGACAAGGGAGAATTAAAAGGACCACAGAACCAGCGGCAAATGTCGAGTGAACTCGGTGAGTTTTGGCAATACCTATCCTTTTCCTTTTCCTTTGAGTAGTTTTCTAGTGATTGTTGTTTTAGAATCACACCGCACCCGCCTACGAACGAATTGATTTGCGCAACCATCATTTGGTCCTAATCGACGCCGGATACGTTAAATTCGTTCGTATATAATATTGTGATAGCATTGTCAAATAGATGAATCTACATTCATAGTGAAAGATTCAAAATTTGTTATTTAACCACAGATAAGTCCAAACGCCAGACGTATCGCTCTGTTTGATAGTTTGTTAACCTTTCGATTGCCGTTTAGGTGTTTTAACCCCACGCCTTCCGGATAGTTTAATCGTTAAAACGCAATAGAGTTATCTCATTATTATTTTATTGAATTATTGTTTTGTCATCATGGCTACAAATAAAGAAAATAAATTGAAATTGTTGACGTCGCAATGTGATGCGTGCAAGAGACGCATTAAAAAACTATTCGATCTTTCAAATGGGATTTCTGACGCTAATATTCAAGAGGAATTTTTATCGTTAATAGAAACGGTAGATTCAACTAGAAATGAATACAAAGATATACACCAGCAAATAAATTCAATTAATTTGGATATCGATTTCAATTATAATCCGGATTTTGAAAGTTGGATGAATTTTGAAGACATGTATTGCAAAATCAAGCGTACACTTTTTTTGATTCAAGAGAAGAAACCGCCATTAGATTCACAAATTAAAAGATTTCGGGAAAGAGAAGAAGTTAATGTACCGCCAATTAAAGGTCCTGAAGATCGTGAGAGTGAGGAAATGAATCAAAAAACTACGTCAAGAGATCCTCTAAATGGAAAGTATATTGTAGCCTTACCATTTAAGCAAGATGCTTCAGCACTTGGGGATTCGTTCGCATTAGAAAATAAACGTTTTTCATGCCTCGAACGCAAATTGGAAGCCTCTCCTAAATTGAGAGAAGCTCATAATAATATTATTAGTGAATATTTAGAGAAGGATTATTTGTCTTCTGTCACTCCAAATAGGGAGGATGAAGAGCCATCTTATATAATACCGCACCACGAAGTTGTACGAGAGGATAAAATCACCATGAGTTTGAGGATAGTCCTGGACGCAAGTGCAAAAACAAGCACTTCGGTATCATTGAATAATAATTTTTATAGTGGAGAACATTTACAGGGGAATTTATTTAATGTAATAAAGAATTTTAGTGTATTTCCAATAGCACTCTCGGCTGATATACGCAAAATGTTTTTGTGCATAGGAGTGCAGGAAAGTGATAGAAGATATCAACGAATTTTGTATCGCTTCTCGCCAAACGAGGATATTAATGCCTACCAGTTTAACCGCGTTTGTTTTGGACTTACATCCATCCCATTTCAAGATTTAAGCACGATCAGAAAATTGGCCACTGATGAAGGAGAAGCTTTTACTGAAGCAAAGAAAATCATTGGAGAATTTTTATACATGGATGATTTTGTATTTGGTATGGAAACTGCAGAGAATGCAAAGGAAACGTCCTCCCAGTTAATCGCATTATTGAAGACTGGCCAGTTTGATCTAGTCAAGTGGACCAGCAATTCGCAAGAGGTTCTGGAATCCATTCCAGATTCGCATCGCTTGTCAGCGATAAAGGAATTTGATGAAGTGTCCATGCATAAAGTATTAGGATTATGCTGGTCACCAAATTCCGATTTTTTCTCGTTTTTCACTTCTGCACCTAAATCGATTTATAGGAAGCGAAATAAATTGTATTGTGTCGCCAAAATATGGGACATTATGGGCTACATTGCACCTGTCGTACCATACGCTAAGCTCTTAATAAAGCAATTATGGATATGTCAATGTGATTGGGATGATGAGCCTCCCGCAGATATTGTGAGGATGTGGACGCAATTCTGCGAGGAACTATCGTCACTAAATAAAATAAAAATTCCGCGCCATGCTGGAATCACATCCAGAACCATTGTAACCATTGTGGGTTTCGCAGATGCTAGTGAAAAGGCTTACGGTGGCGTAATTTATTTTCATATACAAAATGAAGGTGCCAATTCAGTACATATTACTTGTGCAAAATCAAAGGTGTCTCCAGTGAAAATCGTTTCTCTCGCACGATTAGAACTTTGTGCTGCATTAATACTTGCAAAATTAATGCATAAGGTAGTAGAAACCTTGGAAAAACGCTTGAAAATTGATAAAATATGCGCATTTACTGATTCCACTGTGGCACTTTGTTGGATTCAATCGTCTCCTCATAGATGGGGAACATTCGTGGCCAATAGAGTAACTAAAATTCAAGCAGAATTATCGGCCAACAGTTTTTTTCATATTGCAGGCACAGAAAATCCCGCTGATTGTCTGTCGCGTGGGCATACCCCCAATCAGATTTTGGATCACCCGCTATGGTTTCATGGCCCACCATGGCTGAAATTAAGGCCAGAGCAGTGGCCTATTACCGCCTTTGACGTCACCATGGTGACGCAACCACCCGAACAGAAGACTATGTCGTTGCTAGTAACTTCTAGTTCGGAGGAGTATGAAATACTCACTTTGTCAAAACGCTTTTCTTCGTGGAATAAATTATTACGTTGTTTGGTTCATGTATTTCGATTTCTTAAAGTGTTGCCATATCGAAGACACATAAGCGGATCGGACTTGGAGTTCGTAGAACTCAGAGTGTTTCGCGAAATACAATTGGCTTATTTTCCCCGTGAGTTTATCAATCTTCAACAAAGAAAAACGTGTAAACCCGTGTTTCAACGCTTGGGGCCGTTTTTGCACAACGGACTAATAAGATTGGGGGGTCGATTAGTTAATTCGGATTTAAATTATGATCAAAAACACCCCATAGTCCTTCCACGAAAGGATCACATCTTGAATTTATTGGTTGATCATTATCATCAAATTCATTGCCACTCGGGTCCCGCATTATTAATGTCTATTTTGAGGCAGAAATATTGGATATTATCAGCCCGTAGTTTGATTCGAAATCGAGTACATAAGTGCAATTCATGTTTTCGGCTACACCCTAAAACAATCGCACCTTTAATGGCCGATCATAAGGATTGCCGTGTTACTTCATCTGTAAAGCCATTTACGCACGTCGGCATAGACTTTGCCGGGCCTTTAAAAGTAACCACATCACGTGGACGTGGAATTCGTTCCCAAAAGGCATATATTTGCTTATTTGTGTGTTTAACTACGAGAGCGATACACCTTGAACTAGCATCAAGTCTAAGTACCGAATGCTTCCTGAATGCATTCAAGCGCTTTCTCTCCTGCCGTGGTCCCGTGTCAAATTTATATTCGGACAATGGAACTAACTTTGTAGGAGCCAAGAGAAAATTGAATGAATTGCACGCATTTTCAACGTCTTCACATTTGGTGAAGAATTCGCAAGTGTTTTGGCCAATAATAGAATAAACTGGCATCTAAATGCGCCAACAGCACCACATTTTGGTGGAAATTGGGAATCAAATATCAAAAGTATGAAGACTCATCTTTTTCGCGTAATAGGAGATCAGATTCTGTCTTTCGAAGAGACAACTACAGTGCTCGCACAGGTAGAAAACATTCTGAATACAAGGCCATTATGTAGGACGCTCTCTTCAGATCCATCTGAACCTCTCGCGTTAACCCCCGCTCATTTCTTAATGACTACTCCATTGAAACACCTGCCCGCCATGACCATCGAGGAGGATAATTTGAACCTTCTATCGCGTCATGATTTGCTCGATAAATTGATTCAATCTTTTTGGAAACGTTGGAGGTTAGATTATTTGCATACCTTGCAAGTACGTCCAAAATGGAATACTCCCGCTAACCCAGTCAAGGTCGGTTTAGTAGTAATTGTGGGGACAGAAAACGCTCCTCCATTGCATTGGCCGCTAGGAGTAATTGTCGAGGTTTTCCCCGCAAAGGACGAAGTAATTCGTATTGCTCGCGTTAAAACGGCGTCGGGAACATACATTCGTCCGGTAGTGAAGCTTTACCCTTTGCCGACTCAATAATGGGATATTACCAATAGATTTAGTTAAAAATGTAGTTTAGGTATTTAGGATAAGTATTTGGTTTTATTTGTTTATTTGTGCGATAATGCTATCACAATGCGGTTTAGAAAGGGGGATTTCTCACCCTTTCAAGGCGAGGGGGATGTTTGCGCCAATCAATGTTCTTTTTGTTTGATTTAGTACCTACTGGAAAACTGCTTTACCCAAGTACCTGCCCAGTTCCTCTATCCAAGTACCTACCCATCCCACGCCAAGACAAAACCCAATAAAACGTTCGATTGTTTCATTCACTTGTTTTTTATTTGACTTGTGGAAAAACGCACCCGTCTCGAGTTCGGAGAAATTTGTGCATTTTACTTAATTGAAAAGTAACGCCGTAAGTTTAATTTGCGAACTTATTGACACGCCGCCGCGGTTGCAGAAGTAACCGTGTTTACGTATATATGTGTACAAGTGAACTATTATAAAGACAAGGGAGAATTAAAAGGACCACAGAACCAGCGGCAAATGTCGAGTGAACTCGGTGAGTTTTGGCAATACCTATCCTTTTCCTTTTCCTTTGAGTAGTTTTCTAGTGATTGTTGTTTTAGAATCACACCGCACCCGCCTACGAACGAATTGATTTGCGCAACCAAACGATATCCCGGAATCATTGTCATATTTTTAGAGTTAGTCATTCTTAAAAACAAGCAATATAATTTGGAGCATTTGAAATTAGTTTGCACAAATATAAGCCATAGTATCATGACTGCTGTTTGGCCTAGATCAGAGATGGGCAAACTTTTTAACGAAAGGGCCAGATAAATTTAAAAAATTATCTAGGTGGGCCGGAAAAAAATTGGATAAAATAATTTCTTAAAAGTGATATTCTTTATTTTTTAGTTTTTACATCAAACATAATATTAAGTATATTATATGCTACAATGGTAAAAAAGTAACGAAAATTGACTATTCTTTAGAAGAGTATGAAGGCGTATGTGACAGATGAAACTGTGACTGAGCTTCTAAAATTTTTTCATAATCTGGTAGAAACTGGGATGAGCTGATTCGCAGTAGTGAAGCTAAATGGTGGTCAGTCAATCGGTTTCTAACGCTGTTTTTGCGAAGTTTCATAGCAGAAAACACCTGTTCACAGATGTAGGAAGACGCAAACATCGCAATTATCTTCTGAGCGTGAGATTTAAGGTTTGAGAAACTTGATTTTGAGAGGGCCTTGTAGAACTCAATTTTGGAAACGTTGAGAAACAGTTGCTTCAATTCAGTGTTACATTGCAACTCAATCAGTTCGAGCTGCAATTCTGGTTTGACTGATTCCCAATCTATATTAAATGGCATGCTAAAAATGTCCAGGTCCTGTTCTATAACTTATATTACTATATTCAAAACAATGTCGCGGGCCGGATTGACTAGCCTAAAGGGCTGGACTTGGCCCGCGGGCCGTACTTTACCCATGACTGGCCTAAATCTTTCAAATCTTAACTATATCCGGGTCTTTCAGTTTTTTTTCCATCGGCGATTTAGTTCGAAACGTCTCATACAAATTTTCTCGTCTTTTGGCTTGTGCGCATCTTACAGTGATACTATGATGCAGCGGCAGTTTTCAATCGTCCACCTCATATTTTACCACCAGAAACTAGCACACTTATTCAATATGTTGCAGACAATGCTGATATAAATGTAAATACTTTGGACGGTCGTAATACGCTTCATATAATGGGTATCACTCAAATTGTAACTCCCAAAAGTTCATTACTACTAGAAGACCCTATACACGAGTAACTGAAGTCCTTTCAGCAAAAGATTTGGCAACCAAAGCTCATGTACCGATACAGGTCTATCAAAACACTGGTGTAGTAGGATACAGTAAAATAAATGTGCAAAATTTTTTTTTATTTTTTTTTATTTTTTTTTTTTTTTAAATTTATTTATTTATTTTATAAATCAACAATCCAGTCCCGCTAAGCCAATTGCAATTGGCTTGACAGCAGGTGCTTATAATTCCTTACAAATATATTTAAAGTTATAATTTACATCTTTTATCTACAGTTAAACATTTTTTCATAAATTTTATCAAGTATCAAGTATCAAAATAAATATTCTTTTTCCAATAACCAATTTTTCACCATATATTTAACCTTATTCATAGAATTATGTTGCTTTATATTGTCAGGTAATAAATTAAATATCTTCGGTATGTTGTATTCAAACGTTCTCTGTCCGTACTTATTATTGAATTTCGGAACTATTAACCCGTCGTTACGCGTGAATCTAGTGCTATATTTATGATCTAGTTTCTCTTTATGCTGCGGGGTAAATATATGCTGAATTATAATTTTATACCATAGTATTGCCTTCACAGGTAAAATTTTTGCACTCTGAAACAGCAACGGAGTATTGTGTCTTTGTTTGAAAGTGTTAGGGACAACTAATAATTTTACAATTGCGTTTTGTGCAACTTGTACCTGTTTCAGGTTGGTTACAGTAGTATTTCCCCATATTGTTAACCCATATCTTATTATTGATTCTGCTAGTGACATATAAATTATTTTAAGATAGGATATTTCAATTGATAGGAAAAAATTTAATGTGTACATTCTGCTAGCAATTGATCTGAGTCTTTTACAGGTTTTTTTAATATGTTTGTCCCATTTAAAAAAACAATCTACTGTAACACCAAGATACACATATTCAGTAACTAATTCTAAGCTTTCACAATTACAGTTAATTTGAATATTTTTGTGGATGCAATTAAAGTTATGAGAAATAATATTAGGATTAAATTGAAATTTGGCATTTGGTGATCTTATATGCATTACTTTAGTTTTTTTAGCATTTATTAATAGCCCTGCATCATGTGACCATTTACAGAGTTGATTAAAGTCAATTTGTAAGAGTTCAATTGCAATTTTTAGATCTTTGTGTGATATGACCAATGCCGTATCATCTGCGAATACAAAATGTTTTACAAAAGAGAAAAGTTTTTTCATTATAGTTACATAGATTATATATAGTGTAGGTCCCAATATGGGAAATAATTATTTAATTTTAATTATGAAAGTGAAGCAATAGTATCTTTACTGAAAAAAGTCGATATGGTGTGGTTATATGGCAAATGGAAAAATCTACCGCTACCCGGTTGGAACGGTTATATTGAACGTTTGACGAAAAATGTTATTGGTTTTTCAAAGTCGAAAATTTAATTTATACCATTTGTTCACCAACCAGCAAGTAACTATAATACTATTTACACAACTTTACTTTGTGCTATAGAGAATGTGAAACTAACTCATTATTACTTTTGATCAACCTCTGTATGCGAAAGCTCGAGAAATCGTATCTGCTGCACCTGAAGGATCTGAAATATTTGGAGGACTTCATTTAACAATTGATGTCATTTTTTGGAGCAATAGGTTATATTATGCAAGGAAGTGGCATGAAAGAAGTGCATTCTTTAATTTATGCTCCTAAGTCTTTAGATAAAATGCTCAATGGCCATGCTTACGCGAGAGCAGTTCGAGCTCACACATTAATTCAGCGCACTTTAGCAATAATAATATCGAAAGAACTTGTTATTGATGACGAGATGGATGCAAATCTTCACATTACTGTTGAAAGTATTATAAATAATACTATTTCATACAATGTTATTGAAGATAATGGAACATCTGAAACATTACTTCGTTAAAAAAAATGCGCCAAGTGAAAAATGCCAAAAAATTCGCCTAACTCACAGGTGGTGTAGAAATGTGTGCATATTGTATAGAATGTAACTCCTTCAACTTTTAGAATCGCCATATCTCAGAAATGGTGATTTTTAGAAAAATAATATTATATTCATTTTTGTAGATAATTTTATGATGTACAATTTTTGCCTTAGTTATTTTTTGAAATAACATACAGTTTACGAGAAAAATCCAAAACCAAAAATTTTGACCTTTGACCTTGAATAACTTTTTTAGCGGGCATGTGATCAATAAGAATTTTGGTATTTTATTTGCAATGATATATTCAAGGTCTCTACCAAATTTCAGCTCTGTGGGAATTTGTGCTATTTGAAATGTTTATATTGGCCGGACTAGAATGTCAGAACAGAATTTAAAAAAAAACAGAGATTCGTTTCATATACTTACTTACTGTATTGGCTTTGCAAATGTACAGGTATTATCTTAAAAAATAATATTATTTTTTTTTAAGATCAAAAAAACATAAAGTGTTCAAGGAAAATAAGTTATAAATCGGAGAAATTCGGAATACCAGGCCATAAGTTGATGCTTTGTCTCATAATATGGTACTAAACCCATTATGGCCATAAGTTGATGCTTTGTCTCATAATATGGTACTAAACCCATTATGGCCATAAGTTGATGCTTTGTCTCATATTATGGTACTAAACCCATTATGGCCATAAGTTGATGCTTTGTCTCATAATATGGTACTAAACCCATTATGGCCATAAGTTGATGCTTTGTCTCATAATATGGTACTAAACCCATTATGGCCATAAGTTGATGCTTTGTCTCATAATATGGTACTAAACCCATTATGGCCATAAGTTGATGCTTTGTCTCATAATATGGTACTAAACCCATTATGGCCATAAGTTGATGCTTTGTCTCATAATATGGTACTAAACCCATTATGGCCATAAGTTGATGCTTTGTCTCATATTATGGTACTAAACCCATTATGGCCATAAGTTGATGCTTTGTCTCATAATATGGTACTAAACCCATTAAGGGCATATTAATCTATCACTATTACTATGTTATTTTTCAAAATGATAGACTTCGCTTTTCGGCCCATACAAAAAGGACGCCCGGGAAAAAAACACCTTTCTTCATCGAAAATTGCACGAAATGAATATTTTTTTAATGCTTTTTAGAAGGTAAAAGCTATGTCAGTATGTTTTTAAATTTTCAATGCGTTTCGTATTAACGTAAACATTCACTGTCAAACGTTCTGGATTTTTTTTTACTAATCGCTCTTTTTATGTATTTTGATTAACACAATTCACGATCTCAGTAATCTCTTAATTAACATTTCACGCTCACATTGAAAAGATCTGTAAATCAGCGACAAAGGTGCTGGGTTTTGTCATACACAATTCTAAGGATTTGACCAACCTTACAGTAATAAGGCTGCTTTACTTCAGTTTAGTGCGTAGCATTCTCGAGATTGGGTCTCAGATATGGGGACCTGAGGACATCGTCTATGTACTAATGGTTGAGAAAATACAAAAAAAAATTTACGATACCTCTATATGAGAGAGTTCGGTTTTTACCCATGGCTGTTTCCACCAGCATTTATCTCGGGAATGCTGGGTATCTGCAGCCTTAGTTCCAGAAGAGATGTCGTATTACTGCTGATGACATATAAGCTTCTAAATGGTTTTATATCGGTACCAGATATTCTAGCTGAAATAGGATTCTATGTCCCGGATAATTTCACGCGAGGTCGCCATCACAGGCTTTTGATTCTTCCCAGGTGCAGAACTAACTTACCAATGGTGATGCCCCTGGGAAGACTTACTAGGTTAATTAACTGCCTTGCAGGAAATGTGGAAAATATCCACAATGATATGCAATGATTTTAAGCGTGAAATAGCACTTATTAAAAAAATGTTTTAACTGTAAACGTAATGATTATGTATCTTATATAACCGTTTTTTTCAATACATTGGTGTAATGCTTTTTTTGCTAATAAATAAAATAAAATAAAAAATTAAAATTAAAAAGTTCCATAAGTGGAAGCTCGTCGAGCGATCCAAAGTAACGCCTAGGTAGGCTGTATTCTCAACAAAATGGATGCTGGTATCTCCCATTTTGATGTTGGGATTTCTACCTCTATCGAAGGAACCCTTCATTGGGAAGGAGTCCCATGGTCTTTTGAGGAGCGAAAGTCAATCGTTTTCTCTTTCCCCATTCCAAAATCACGTTTAAACACTCCTCAGCTTTACTCTCCACTTCCCTTCTACTGTCCCCAGAGACCAAATACAACTTATCATCTGCGTAGTCAACCGAGATACATTCTTCAGGCAAGGATAATCTAGAGGTCGTCGAAAAGAATGTTCCAGAAATCCGGCCCGAGCCCCGGGGGCATCCCATATCCACTTCCCTTTCGATAGCATCACCATATGAGAGCTCGATGGTTCTGTTGTCAAAGTAGTCACATGAAATGTTAAATAATTTCCGTGGACATTTACGACTTTTTAATTTCGTAAGAATCATCGGCCACCACGCATGATCGAAGGCAACAGTTATATCGAGGAAGATACCAATTACATACCTCTTTGTGCAGACCTTCACCCAGTCAAGCGCAGACTTAATGGCGTGCTCCGTGGACATACCGGGGAGGAAGCCAAATTGTCGGTCGTAGGCTGGAGACAGGGTTTTCCGGAGGCGTTGTCGGATGAGTTTTTCTAATATTTTGCCCAAAACAGGCAGCAGGGTTATGGGACAATAGGCCTTTTTTCTATCAGGACGTGATCAATTTGGTTATGGTGTCTACCATCTGGTAATGACCAGGTCCGTTTGTATGTCTTTTCTGGGAAATTGAATCGAGGTCCCAATTAGGTTTCTTGATTCTGCGAAATCAATCACTCGGGTTCCATTATTATTAGCATCTGTGTGTAGACTGTTCATTCCTGTAATGAGTTGGAGCAGAGGGTCCTGTCTATCTTGGCGTTAAAGTCCCCAATTACCATCTTAATGTCGTTAGATGGTAATGTGTCGTAGGCCTGCTCGAGTTTCTGATAGTATGTATCTTAATTATGTCATATTTATCTTCCGTTTCAGCATGTTTATTGATCAGCGATATATTGAAGAATTTCGTTTTTATACGTAAGCTGCACATTTTTTCGTTAATGGATTTAAAGTCTAAATTGCATTTTTTCGTGTTTTGAAATGGCGAATTTACGAAAAAAATAGTAGACATACGAATTATACAAACCGCGTGTAACCATTTCATTGTGTGAATTTATGTTTAGATATGACCCCAAAAACTCAGGAGCTAAGGTAACTGGCTACGTGAACATACCCGGGCGCAACGAGGAGAAGCTGACGGAGGCCGTGGCCAACGTGGGGCCCGTCGCGGTGACGATGGACGCCGATTTCGATTCCTTTGAAAAATACATAGACGGTGTCTACTTCGAGCCAGAGGACGATTCCAGCGAAAACTTAAAACATATAGTGAGAGCCAATTATTTGTACTGATATTTGAAAGACTGATAGATTATAACTTCTTGAAACATAGAATAAAGAAGAATAATATAGATATGCCTTCCATATTCAATTGAATAAAAAGCTATGTCGCTACTGAATTACGGCCTCACTAATAAAAATACGAGTGTGCTTTAGACCACACGATTGAAGTAAAACTTTTATGAAAGGAAGAGAGAAAGAAAATGTGCGCGTGCACTGCTCTCTCTTGCTCCTACAGTGTGATACAGACAGTAGGTCTGAACTGTGTCTTAGATATATTAGGATTAGGATTGTCAATCCATAGCAAAATGGCTTTTATCACAAAATTGATTTATTGTGTGTAATCTCTTTTCACACTCCAGGCAGGTCAGTTACAAGACAGTACCTACCTTATTATTGTGACAATTCTACTTCAACATCGCAATATTACACTCCTACGCGACGGATTCAACAGCTAGGAAACAAATACTCCGATGTTGTTGATATATTTAGTACATCAATTTCAATATATAAGCATACTTTATTGAAGTTTTTTTTATCAAGTATGGGAATACATTGATAAAGCTATTTATTTGTATTTTGTCTGCATAAAGAAAAAAGCTATTTTGGATTTTTATATTTTAAATATTTTTTTTTAATATTTGGTATCTACATACTGTGTGGATCTAATTCAATAATGTTTTTACTTTATAATTATTTTTGTGCAAGTGTCTTAAACAGTTGTTTCCTGCACTATTTATAAGTATAATTGCATAAATATTGTTATATATATATATTTAGGCTTTTAAGCCTAAATAGGCGTATATAAATAAATAAATAAAATCTGTCACTCAACACGAACAAAACACAAGTTCTAAAATTTTGTCCAGTGCAAGCTACACCTTTAAACATTAATGTAAACTTTAATAAAAATATTATTGAATCTTCCCAAACTTGTTCACTGCTGGGAATACAATTAGAAACAAATATAAAATGGAAAGAACATGTATCAAAAATAGTAGCAAAAATCAATAGCTTTTCTTTTGTTTTAGGTACACTTAGGACGGGTTGTTTCAAAAAATTTGATGGATTCATCAAATATTTGAAGTTGATTTTAACGTTTTGTGTAAGTTCTATTCAAGTTCTGTGATTATTTCAGTTTTGTGAAGCAACTGTCCTATAACAATGTAATAACAGAACTTGAATAGAACTTACACAGAACGTGAAAATCAACTTCAAATATTTGATGAATCCATCAAATTTTTTGAAACAACCCATCCTTAGAAAAATATTAAACATCGAATCAGTAATGGCTGCAAACTATGGTTATGTATATTCAGTAATAAAATACGGAATTGTATTTTGGGGAAATTCAGTTAACGCCAAAGATGTTTTTATCATTCAAAAGAGATGCATAAAAAAATAGCAAGCTCTGCTCATCTGGATTCATGTAGACCTTTGTTTAAAAATCTGAAAATTCTGACAGTCACAGACATATATATAATGGAGTTGTGCATGTTAGTGCGATCATCTCCGGTCAAGTTCCCACAAAAAAATTCAACACATAATTACGCTACAAGGTTCACAGAAAACTTAAAGTGTATAACAACCTTCCACAAAACATTAAACAAATACAAGACACTCAAATTCAAATCATCACTAAAAACGTTTCTTCTAAACAAATGTCATTATACTCTTAATGAATACCTTATGAAAATTAATTCTGTTTATTTTTTTTATTTTTAGTTCTTATTTTCTCATATGTAATTGTAAACATGTAATTGTTTGGTTTATAATGTTTGTATTTTTTGGTTAGCTGGAAGAAATAGAATTCATCTAAAAGCTACACCTTTTGTACTTGTGTTTTTTTTGTGCATCAAATGGTTTTTTGAATTTTGAATTTATACGAAACGTAACTGGCTATGAGAGAAATAGAGAAAGAAAATGTGTGCTCGAACCTCTCTCTCTTACCTCTACAATAATGTACGAAACGTAACTCTTTCTCTTTCTATCTTCCCTAACCCTCTCAACTTCCGTTCGCCTCGCCCGATCACACTTTTCGTAACGCTCTCTTCACGTATTCACCAGCTTACTCCCCAAGTCAAGCGTGCTTAAAGAAGTTCTACTTCAAAAATAAATAAAAAAAAAACACTTCCCAACCATTAAATGGTATTTTAGTTAAATATTGAAAAAAGACATTAAATTTTCTTATTCAAATTATTACTAATAAAAAATGTCTTCAACTTGCTCCGGTAGAACTGCCAATTTTGCATTTTGGTATACTGACCAATACTGGTGCACGTTTACTGATTTACTTTTGTGATTCAGATCATTTTTTTGTTCATAATTTCTTTTCTAAACACCAATTCACTATTATATTCGTATAATTCAATACGTTTACAACTTATTTGTGTTATTTGTTGTCAGTTTTAGTGTAGTATTCATGCCTGTTGTAAACTAAATTTGGTGTCATGCCAGAAAACGGGTTCATGCGAATATTAAAACTGGTGTTAATTCTATTAGAATTATTTCTTTAATGAGATGTTTATAGTGAATAAATTACTAATACATGTGTTGGCAAAGATATATAAAAAATTAAACGTTTTAAAATGTGCAAGCAATGCGTTCAAAATGTTTGTATGGGGTGGGCCATAAACATTTGCACTTTTGAAATAAACATAATTTCGTAAAAATAATTTTGTTTAAATGGCCGCCATCACGCCGCTGGCATTACTCAAATCAGACCTTTAGATTTTCGAAAACTTTTTGATAGAAATCTCGGGGTATGTTAACCATTTCTCGATGGATGTTTGTTTATTTACGCCTATTTAGGCTTTTACATATATATAACAATATTTACGAAATTATACTTGTAAATAGTGCAAGAACCGACTGTTTAAAACACTTGCACAAAAATAATTATACAGAAAAAACATTATTGAATTTGATCCACACGGTATGTAGATACAAAATATAAAAAAAATCCAAATAGCTTTTTTCTTTTAGCCGACAAAATACAATTTAAATAGCTTTATCAAAATATTCCCCTACGTGATGAAAAAAACTTCAATAAGGTATGCTTATATATTATTAAAATTGATGTACTACATATATTAACAACATCGGAGTATTTGTTTCCTAGCTGTTGAATCCGTCGCAAAGGAGTGTAATATTGGGAGGTTGATGTAGAATTGTCACAATAATATGGTAGGTACCGTCTTGTAACTGACCTGCCTGGAGTACGAAAAGAGATTACATACAATAAATCAGGGGTATCAAACTTGAATATACGATTTTACACAAACAGGCTAAATCGGAAATGATCCTACGATTAGATAATTTTATTAAATTTAATGAAAAAGTACGTTATCTTAATTTAGGCATTCTCTAGGATTGCCCATTTTATAATTTACATATCTTAAAAATTTATTTTGGATGAATAAAGAATGAACCTAACCAGATGAATCGCAAATGAATGAACCTCATAATTTGGGGATCAAACCGTGGAATTATATTCTATATGACTACTTACTATGTTCTCCTTAAATTGTAGTAAAGTCGCTGTATGTATATACACAAATATATCCCATTAAAAAAACAGCTGGGGTTAGATCCGGGCTGCGGGGAGGCCGAGGATTATCTCTTCTGCGCGAGATCAGTTTGTTAGGGAAAATTTCCTTAGCCAATTTATTTGGCTCTATGGCTGCCCTGTTTGTTTTTCTGCCGGTTTTTTACGAAATTTTTAAACCATGATTTAATTAAATTAACACTAAAGCACTGATCAAAACTCTGTAATTGGTGCGAAAGAAATATGCGGCATGCATCATTGTTCTATAAAACAGAGTAGAATCATTGTTGAGCAGAAAAAAACAAAATCATTGTTTTTGTAAAAAACGTTTTACCCAGAAAGCGCGTCGTCCTCCCGTAAAGTGACCCCGCTCTCCTCCCCCATTAAAATCCCCGCTAGCAAGATTGCAAAAGTGCAAATGTTTCGTTATTTTGGTCGTTAAATATGCCATAAAATAAACCCTTGATGATTCATGGGTTTAGTTTCAAGCACAATTAAGTATTTGAAATGGTCGTAATTATGCCCTAAAATAAACCCACTCATGACCACTCCAGATGACTCATGGATTTACTTTAAAGCACAATTAAATAAAATTTAATTTGAAATTATCATAATAATACCCTAAAATAAACCCACGGTGACTTATGGATATACTTCGTAGCACAATTAAGTATTTGAAATTGGTTTGAACATATCTAAGAGTGGCGAGCGAATTATATTTTTTTGTTCATTTATCAAAATAGCTTTCGGATGATTTCCAACTGCTCTAACAGATTAACTTTGCGTTCTTTATTTTGAAGGTGTAACGGAGCTGGTTTATTATTATCACGTGATTGATTGTTTTCTAGGAGGTGTTTGGCAAATTGTGACTGTATTTTATTATTATTTTTTAACGATTGCGTGCATTCTTTGAATCTAGTAATAAAGAACAGGCCAGTTTGTCCAGCAATAGTAAGTGGGAAACTTTAAAAATAAAAAATTAATATTTCCAGTAATTTTACTTGGAAATTATTTAGGGCGCAGGTATAAAAATAAAAGCAATTCATTTTTTCATCGTAAGTGTCTGTCTAGAAATGATACCCCATACCTTTAAAAATATGAGTTTCCCCATATCCCATACCTTTAAAAAACAATTATCACAATGGATCCTTACATTTAGACACTATGATATGTAAAACTTGCTACCTAAATTGAATTGAAATATAATAATTACAATTTGTTACTAAATTAAATTGTATTGCATAATTATAACTTTTAATAACTATTATTATCAAATTGAATTGCATAATTTAATAACTGTATCCAATCTGTAAACTTTTTCCGCCATAAAACAGGGACATCCTTTGCAAAGCGGATGAATTGACAATTTTTTTTTTCATTGTATAATGTCCTTTCTTTAAATAAATAAACATCGTCTGTAAATGGTATGAACACATTTTGATAATGCTCTCAGAGGGCAAAACAGCTGTCACGCTTAATAATAATTACATAGCAGAACTTGTTAATAAACTCTTTTTATTGATTAAATAATAACATTATTGAAAATATTAAGGAAATAAAAATTGAAATGGAGTCGTACAAAATAAACTTGATAAAAAATTATTGAATTTTAACTCCGGGAAGACATAATAGGTGTAGATAAGTACTACAAGTAGGTGGAAGGGAGTAAGTACTGTGGCAGCCCCGCAACAATCTCACAACACACAACCGACTGCCTATCTCCTGTCTCTGCCAATCCGGGTCCGTGCCCTCAGATTGGTGACCCCGACGGGATTTAAACTTGCAACCGACGTGATTAAGATGCCGTACCCCCAAATTGATGACCCCGACGTGACCCCCAGTTAAATACACTCAACACAACCAGCTCACTTTAAACATGCTCAGGCCCATCATCATTTTATTGCAAGTTATGGAGGTTCAGCAAGATCTACCATTAACACACGATATTAACGTGATTTCGTCACTGGAAAAGGAGTATGTGGCAGCCTTTTAACAATCTCACAACATACAACCAACTGCCTTTCATTTATATCCCATCTCTGCCGTCCCTTCAACAATCTCACAACACACAACCGACTGCCTTTCATTTATCTCCCATCTCTGCCGTCCCTTCAACAATCTCACAACACACAACCGACTGCCTTTCATTTATCTCCCATCACTGCCGTCCCTTCAACAATCTCACAACACACAACCGACTGCCTTTCATTTATCTCCCATCTCTGCCGTCCGTTCAACAATCTCGCAACACACAACCGACTGCCTTTCATTTATCTCCCATCACTGCCATCCCTTCAACAATCTCACAACACACAACCAACTGCCTTTCATTTATCTCCCATCACTGCCGTCCCTTCAACAATCTCACAACACACAACCGGCTGCCTTTCATTTATCTCCCGTCTCTGCCGATCTGGAGTCAGCTCCCTCAAAGTACTGTTTTCTCTTTTTCTTATTATTCTCTTTCGGCCAT
The DNA here is from genome assembly GCA_936435175.1 of Glyphotaelius pellucidus. Lineage (NCBI taxonomy): Eukaryota > Metazoa > Arthropoda > Insecta > Trichoptera > Limnephilidae > Glyphotaelius > Glyphotaelius pellucidus. The sequence continues at coordinate 7,943,700 of OW386550.1, forward strand.
AGCTTTCCCATTTCGGTCTTACGATATAATTAGGGAAGTAACGGTGTTACCGGATCTGGTATTGGTGACGATACAGACACATAAAAAAACCCCTTCAGTAGCTTGGATTTGGTACCATATATTTTCGAAGCTTGAAAGATGAATACAATTTGCGATTCTACTCATTTGCTTTACCAAATAATTCCAATTTTCAAGAGTAATTTAATAACAACTACTAATATGCAACAACTATTTCTATTACTATAGTGCAGGTTTGTAACTGTACAATGTTCACTAATTTAAAAATAAAACATTCATCTACAGATGCTCGTCGTAGGCTACGGAACTGATAAATCTGACGGTGATTACTACCTCGTCAAAAACTCCTGGGGGGAGGGTTGGGGCATCAATGGTTACGTCAAGATTGCCAGGAACAAACCGAACTACAGCGGATTCGCTATGAGAGCAGCTTATCCCAATGTTGAGTGATATTCTTGTTTAACAATACTTAAAATTTCTCAGGTATTGAATTCACCCGGCCGAGAACCTTTATCAATTCTATTCAGCTTATTTCAAAAATTTTCAACTTTTATTTTAAAGCGCTTTCAGTAGAATTTATAAAGCTTTGTCACACACAATTAGGAGTTGATAAACCTTGGCTTCTTAACTTTAACTTAGTGCGGAGCATTCTCGAGAGAGGATCTCAGATATGACTACCAGAAGACGCCGCCTATGTACAGTCGAGAAAATACAAAATAAAGTTTTACGATACCTCTATATAAGAGAGTTAGGTTTTTAACCATGGCTGTTTCCAATTGCACTTATCTCGGGAATGCTGGGTATCTGTACCCTTAGTTCCAGAACAGATGGCGCATTACAAGCATTTCTGTCTAGTAACAACTGATAATTGATTTCTCATGCTGTGAACATTTCTAATTAGAGTATTAATATCTTTGTAATATACCAACGGTAATTCTATTATTGTAAGAATTGTTAACACTCTGTAAATGTTTCAAACAATAAATAAATAAATTAATGCTGATGACTTATAAGCCTCTGCATTGTTTTTTTTATCAATAACAACCATTGGCTAAAATAGAATTCTATGTCCCGAATAATTTCACGCGAGGCCGCCAACACAGGCTTTTGATTCTTCCCAGGTACAGAACTAACTTATCATCGGTGACCGGACAAACCTCACCCCATGAACCACGCGCCTACTAAATCAACAGAAATTTTGAAGTTAACGCAGAATTATAATACAAAAAGAAAAGTGTTTCAATGTACAACAAATATTTGTATAAAATGATAATTTGTTTATTTTTATACACAATGTTTATAATATTAAAAGGTATTATAAAGTACTAGCAGTTAAAAACCCGCTCAGCAAGATTTTGCTGCTAAGCTCTGCGAGCGGCTTTTTTGCCCAGTTTATGTGCGGGTTACCATTTTATGAATCCGATAGAGACCGTTTCCGAAAATAGCCGGTTTCTCGGATCCAGTGAGAGCTAGTCACTGGGACAAAGTAACAGCGACAGGCAATGACGTCATATATAATGTATAGACGCGTGGTATTATTATTCACAACTGCACAAAAAAAAATCATATATTATCACCGAACTCTCTACTCCGGAGAGATAAACGAAATTATTATTATTTTTTTAAAAATTATATATTAACCAAGATAATATTACAATATGTTCGTACTCTTTTTGTATATGCCACCTCCGAGGCTGAGCCTGTTCCGAGGTGGCAGGAATTTAATCAAATTTCGTTATCTTGAAAGATAAAATAAGTTAAAAATTTTAATTTTAATTTTGACAGATAAATAAAATGAAAGAAAAATAAAAAGAAAAGAAATAAAAAAAAGATGAGAAAATTGAAAAAAAATGAAAGAAAAAATAATTAACCATTGAGAGGAAAGGAGAAAAGATACAGGCGTTGACTATATTGAAGAAGTTATCTGCACGCAGTATACAATCCTTTTGTTGACTATCCACGTATGAATTTTGTGCTTTAGATTTGCATTTTTGTCACCTGAATATTTATTTTATTTTTTTATATATATATTACAGTAAAATACCTAACAAAATAATGCTTTGTCTGTCCAAATGGGAAGGCTTCCCGTTTTAGGACAGCCAAATTGCACAATTAGTTCATAATATTCTAAATAAAGGAATGGTTTCTTTAGGTCTTTGAAAACATCGTAAGGATGTGATTCTTACTAGGTCATTTTGGAGAACATTAATGTTTGCATTTGGACAAAGGAATGGTTTCTTTCAAGAGATCGCAGGATGAGATGCTTTCAAGGTCATTTTGGAGAACATTATAATTGCATAATTAACCCGCCATCGGTGACGTGAATTTGACTGACATCGTTGGTGACCCTGGTCTCACGCACCGGGGTTTTTGATTACCAGTTTTTCAATAATTTACTGTTCATGCTCCTTTTCATTGGAAAGTTTATAAAATAAGATCTTTTTCTGTCAATAAAACATGGATTTTCCATAAATCAATTCTCTTTTATTAACATAACACAATATCTTTAGATGCATTAAAATTATGAGATATAAGCATACTTTACTGAAGTTTTTTTTATCAAGTATGGGAATACCTTGATATTTATTAAGCTATTTATTTGTATTTTGTCTGCATAAAGATAAAAGCTATTTTGGATTTTTATATTTTAAATATTTTTTTTAAATATTTGGTACCTACATACTGTGTGGATCTAATTCAATAATGTTTTTACTTTATAATTATTTTTGTGCAATTGTCTTAAACAGTTGTTTCCTGCACTATTTATAAGTATAATTTCATAATTGTTATATATATATATATATATATGTAAAAGCCTAAATAGGCGTATATCAATAAATAAATAAATAAATAAATATTTATTTAAACTAAAAGATTTCCCAACAATCTTAAATATTTAATGACAAAATCATTCTTCTTCAGTCTTATGACATTTGAAACATAAAATAAAAAATAAAAATAAAAAAATGGTTATATTTCTACCAAAAAATAAAAATAAATAGGTACTTAAATCACTCGTTTTCTACAGCCAAACAACTCAACCAATTAGGTACTACGTGCTCAAGGTGTACATAGTTTTTTCATTTATGACAAGAGAACCTGGTTCGAGATTTGCTTTCCGATGACGTTTGTAATGTAGTGTCCTTATCAGATAATGCTTCTTGCAGAAGCGCCTCGAGGCGTCGCTGATTACTTTAGTAAAAAGACATGCTGAAACAAAATTCCTAATTTGAACGACAAACGCTTTAATATTTCGTAAAATAGCGGTCAAGTCGAGCAAAAAACTTACTAATCTTAACATTTTATAATCATCATATATAAAGAAACAACAACTTTATCAAAATAAGTCAAATAAAAAAATTACACAACATTCATTTGACTTACTTAGTTGGTGACACCGGTTTCACGCACCGAGTTGGCGTCAAAACTCTATAACGTGCGCCAACGTCGTTGTCGCGGGGTAGACTGGCGGTAGGGGACGTGGAATAAGGCAGCTGCTCAAAACCCTTTTCCGGTCTCACAGACATATACTTCACCAATGGCGGGTTAAAATTATAGCATGCACTATAATTTTCAAAATATTTACTAAGTACTAGAAATTACACATTTATAAACCAAAATATCTGACAATGACATATGAATTCCCAATGTATTCATGACTATTTATTTAATATAGAGAATAAACCAGTTTAAGTAGACTTGTCAAATTTTAATAGGCAACATTCATATTCAACTTTCACCGGTGCATAGTCGGGAAACACGCCAAACGCGCGCTCAACATTTGTACACGGTTGACATTAGTCACATGAGAACGGGTCGTTTCTACGACTCGTTCTTGAGTTCAACAGCTCGGCTGTGGAACGATTTGCCGGCCTCTGTGTTTCCTCCCTCCTACAATATGGGTCTCTTCAAGACCCATGTTCACTCCTTCCTCTCCTCAAAAACACCCTCCACACAGCATCCTCAAAGATGACATAGGCCCTGAGGGAAATTATTTTTTCCTCAGGGCCTCCTGTGTGGAGTTAATGTAAAAAAAAAAAAACTTTTTCAATTAAATTTAAAAAATTTGCGGAAAGATTAAGGCAATATCTTATAAATTAATAATAAACTTAGTTTTTACCACTTTTATTGTTTACAAAACCAACATGTTTCGTGAGCTAAGCTCACTTCTTCAGGGTTTACTGAAGTGAGCTTAGCTCACGAAAAACTTTACAAAACCAACATGTTCCGTGAGCTAAGCTCACTTCAGTAAACCCTGAAGAAGTGAGCTTAGCTCACGAAACATGTTGGTTTTGTAAACAATAAAAGTGGTAAAAACTAAATTTATTATTAATTTTGAATTAAAATGGTGCCACAAAATAAGTTAGCTGTGTTTGAAGAGGTAACATTATCTTTGTCCATGTGTAGTATTTATCTTCGAAGTCACATGTTGATGTCAATGCCTTGTATGCAGCATACTGCACAACACAATTTACTTGTTTATTTTGTCTTTTTGGTAATCTTCTTCTTCTTCGTGTGTCCTATCAGGTCCCCCCGACAATGGCGATCACTCTGGAAAATGTCTTTCTACATTGTGCTGCCCGGAATAGCTCCTCCGCACTTCTAATGCCGGTCCACTTTCGTATATTTCGTAGCCAAGACATTTTTCTCCTACCAGGCCTTCGGCGACCTTCTATTTTTCCTTTCAATATTAATTGGATCAAGTGATACTTTTCCCCTCGAAGTACGTGACCCAGATTTTTGGTAATGCATAGAATATAATTTTGATGTACAGTTGCTGTATGTTCAATACAGCAAAGTCCTTAAATAACTGTATTTTCGAGAATCTATAAGGTTTTTTGTAATAACTTTAGTTACGGCTGTTTGCGCTTTGTCGAGAGGGTCCATATTAGTTTTAGCAGCACCACCCCAACCAATCATACCTTGAGTGATAATTGATTGGGATAGTGCGTAGTATATCGTTTTTAGAGTCTTCATTGGCATTATGTTTCGTATGTTTAAAAAAAATAGTTTTATAACTTTACCCTTATTTATTTGTTCTGTCTATCTAAAATAGTTGTCAATATAAATGTCTAAGTACTTAAGTCCGAGTCCGAGTTAGTGGGTTGCAGAGAGTGTTTTTTAGATGAAAAATCATATATCAGTCCCTAAAATTATCAACCTTCTCACTGATAACCTAAATACTTACTTCCAAAAACATAACGCTATGGAACCTTACATCTACTTACGACATTTTTTTATTTTATTTTTTATTTTTTTTATTTATTAAAATTACAGAGAACATTTTGTCCAAGAATTAGAGTAGACCCACAAATCTGTCATATGGCAGCTTGTCTGCAGGTTCTAACAATTTAAACATTTTAATATAATATCTAAGAAAATATTTGTAAATACATTTATAGTTTTAAGGAAACATTAGAATAGATCACATAGTAGTATTAGATAATTTAACTTACAACTATAAATATATAAGGTATTTCAATATACCTATCTATAAAAGATATGTAGGCAGCTATATTAAGATATTCAAAGATACATGGAGTTTTCGTTCATTAACCATAGTTTTATCATTTTAGGACTTAGTCTCTCATTTTTTTCAAATTTTATGTTTTTATTGAAAATCACTGGTATTAGATATTCAAGAGTTCGGCTTCCATATTTATTTAATATTCGAGGAGTTTTTAGGCCCTTTCCTTCTCTAAATCTTGTGGTATGTTTGTGTACAAGTAGGTGTTTGTAAGGGCTTTCCTCCAAATTATCCATAATAGTAGTGAACCAGTGGAGACCTTTTATCGTAAGTAGGCTCTCTGAGCCATACAGTAGTTTTAAGTTATGTCTCTGTTGGTAAATCTTAGTTGTGACAATTTTTTTATTATGGCGGTTTGTAAATTTTCAATATATTTAATGTAAGTAGTGCTTGCATGTCCCCAAGTTCGAATACCATATCTAAGGATGGATTCGACCATAGAAAAATATATGAGTTTAAGAGTACAATGATGCAAAATAAATTTTAATTTGTAAAAGTTACTAGCTAAGGATCTGAGCTGGTTACAAATTTTAGCCACTTGTTTATCCCACTTAAAATTGTTATCAACAATTATTCCCAGATAAGTATATTCATTTGTGAAATCTATTTTTTCACAGTCACAAACATTAATAATTCCTCTATGTATACAGTGAAAGCTATGAGCGGTTATTTTAGGAACATTCCACATTTTCAAACTTGGTGATTTTATGTACATGCATTTGGTTTTTTTTACATTAATAATTAATCCTACATCATGAGCCCATTTGAGAAGCTCGTTAAAATCTCTTTGTAATTCTTGTATAGCAATTTCAGGATTTTCATTTGATACAACAAGGTTAATAATTAATACAAAAGTCGTGATTACTTCAAGATTGATACACTTAAACTAGAAAACTGATCTAATATGTTTGCATAAAATAATTCACGGCCATCTTGATACGTATGTCTTAGCAGTATTGAAATAAATGTCCCCAATTCCCATTGATGACGCCATAACTTTTTCACATGAATACATTTAAAAATCATATATCAATCAAATCATTACAAATAATATCACCTACTTTATTTAGCCCTCTGACCCAGATGTGTCGACTATATAACAAGATAAAGTGTGCTGAAGTAGATATTTTCGTCGATAATTTGTACGGATTCAAAAAAAGTTCAAGCGCTGTTAAAAAATATTAACTAATTATATTGTTTCAATTGTCTTTCTGTGCATGCCTCGCGTATTTCTTATGTACAAACATCTGTAAATAAATACATTACAATTATAATCCCCATACATTTTACAATCCATCCATCTAATCTACCTTCATTTCTTCTCACAATCCTTATCTAATTTTCCTAAATGAATTACTTTGTAAAATATTTTTAACTTAATCTGAAGTATAAAATCGAATTACCATTATTAAAACATATAATGTATAATTCCAATCTGTTAACTTCACATGCCATAACACAAGGATATCAATAGAATGGCGGGTGAAAGAATCCTAAAAGATATACCTTTTTTATTCGTGAAATAAATAAATAAAAAAAAGTTAACATGGTGAAATGTTTACATAAGCGTGATAAACTACACAAACAATCGCCATCAAACTCGCCGAATAACATCAGGCTGCAAAATTACTACCAAAAATATAGAAATATTAGCCAATCAATAGTGAAACAAACTAAAGAAGAAACCTCTAGACTATAACTATAGAAAAATTGAAGAAAATTGTTGTAGACTATAGCTATAGAAAAATTGAAGAAAACGAAGAAGACCCGAAGATGTTATGGAACGTAGTAAAGGAAATTAACAAATAAATAAGAAACCAGCAGCAGCAAATTTCAAACAAATAGAAATGATACAATTATAACTAACTAGCTTTTCCCCGCGGCTTCGCTCGCATGGTATTACGGGAAATTACTAAAGCGGTTGAACTTATCAATTATCACCCCTCCTCCCCACCCCCACCCCTTCCCGCATTCCATACATTCATTCCCTTACATTCAGTTTTCAAACATCTCGCCTGCCACCTAAATTTCTATAACTATAATTTAAACTAAATCCAAATTTGTTCATTCGTTCGGAATTTATGCGCTTACGAACATTTCGGATATTTATTTTTAATTAAATATTTGGAAGTTTGTTAATATAATAAAAAAGTTACACTATTTATTATTCAGTCTTTATAATCGTTACGAATTATATTTTTAATGTAGGAACTCTTATCTGACATTTATTCCAAAACAGAAGCTTGTCGAAAAAAAACAAAACATATTCTAATATTTGAATTTTCTGGAGCAGTAGCTGACCAGGGGGCTGAGTACCTACCAGCTTAGAGCCCACAAATATATCAACATCGTTTCCATGGAAACGATTTTTTTCTGACGTTAGAAATAACTCGCTATTGTTTGCGACAGAAAACGTATAACAAATATAATATATTAATATTTATAATTTCATAACGCCAGAGCTTGCCATCATATACAGACCATAGTCTTCGCATATAATTTAGCTTTCTATTGGTGAATGAATTTTCAAAGCCCTTTTATTGGTTAATGCGTGAAAGCGTCATAAACGAACTCTAGCAGTTTCGCATTTATAATAATATTAGTATTAGTATGGATACTAACGTGTTCCATATCAGACTGATATGGCTAACACGTTAAATAATTATTTTGCAGACTTTGATCAAACATTAGCCGGAAAACTTTAAAATAAAATGAACCCTGACAAACATACACTTGCTGAGAAATATATATCATTTCCCATTCGTCCCGTTCCCTCTAATGAAATGAATTATGAATAAATAAAAACAATAATTTGCTAATAATTTGCTGAATTCACGAGATGTAAGCATTTGTGTTTTATATAATCTAATAACGTAAAACAATATCCCAAAAATATAAAAAATTTAAATAAAATATCAATAAATTAATATTATTCACAGTTTTTTAGTACCCAGGTCGATGTTTACGATTATTAATAATATTATTAGTAATACCGAAAAATATTTTATGTTTTTCATTTTCACTGATTATATTTTTTACGATTTATTTATTGCACTGTACTTTTTCGTTTTTGTTGATAATATTTTGATTAATGATTTTTTTATTGCCCTCTCTATATATACCCGACCACAACAACATTTTTACCATTGTGCAATTTTTTCTCTATTCATTGCGGCCTCTCTGGTATTCCACCATTTGTTATAAATATCTGTCACGTGCATTATTAAACCTTATAAAACATATGAATTTGTAATAAACTATAATATGTATGTTAGGAAAACCTGAAAAACACATTTTAATACAGATTTATACCTGCGATGTGCTTAAAATGTGTTATCACCTGAATAACAAATTTTATACTCTTTAATCAGAAAAAAAATGTAACACATTTTAATACAGAATTAAAACGATTTTGCTAAAGCATTTTTTAAAATTTGATCTCGTTTTTTTTACAGAAAAATGAAGTTTATATTTTTGTTCTTTGGACTGTTTGCGGTTGGGTACCTCGAAGATCCGATTGAGGAAGATTGGGAAGCCTACAAGGTATGTACATCGTGTTATAATAATCATCTCAGGGTGTCAGTTCAGAAGGTCATACATTTTATATTTGGTAATAACAAAACCTCAATTTTGCCACTGGCAATAACTCACAGACTAACTAAGAATCAATCAAATTATTCAACCTCTTAATTTTTTCAAGGCTTTAAGGCCCCGTACCCGAGCACGAAAAGAAGAAGATGGAGAGATATGTAGTTACGAATGTTGGAGAGAGCGCGCTAATACTTCAGACGATAAAATTGATGCGAAATTGTGAAAATAAAACACGATTCGTTTAGATAGAGCAAAAATCTTGTGAGGGTTGTCTAAAACAACGTTCAAAGAAACACTGTGAATTTTTTCATACATATAACTTGTTAAATAATAGAGGCAGGCTTGAAAATAAAAATTTTCGGAGCATACTTTGCGATTTTTTTCTATCAAGGGAATTTCATATAATTTGCGTTTCGGCGTGGGGATTGTATAGATGTTATCTTCAAAAATAACAAATATTTTTTTAAGAGCTTAAAAACGTCAAATGTTCAAGGGAGGTATGCAAGAAATCGTTAGAAATTCGAGTAGCGCCGCCTTAAATTGCCGCCGATTGAGGAAGAGTGGGAAGCCTTCAAGACGAGTACATTTTTTTTATATGAATACCGCACAAGAATCCTAACTGCTCTGGTCTGGAGCTAGTGTGACTATGGCATCCCCAATTGAGGTATTTTGTAAGGGTGAAGGTAGTAGGAAGGGAAGGAGATGGGGATGAGGAAGGTGGGAAAGTTCCTGGCTATTCAGATCTGGTAACCAAACATGGTTAAAGCCATTTCAAGCAACGTTTCAATTCTGAATGGTGTTCCTACACCAGTGCGATACCGAGAGTATCTTCCACTCTGAAACATACATCATGGTATAATAATACAGGTCAGAATTCTGGGGGTCAGTTCAGAAGGTCATACAATTTATATTTGGAAATAAAAATTTATATTTGTATTTGGAAATAAATACTGACTTTTGAAAGTTTTTTTTACGCCTCGAGGTGAATTTCAATAAAAAATTTGCATTAATATTTTGCTGCTAACTAAAACTATAATAATAATGCAACAAACGTTGAATTTTATTACCTCTCACCCTATTTAGATATGGAGAGAAAATTTAATGCTTTGTTTTTTTAATTACATACACATATTATTTTATTAAATCTTTGCTCTGCCATTGGCGGAAAGCAGAACCAAGCCACCGGGAAATGGCGTTACAAAACAACAATTTTAGAGATTTTATCTGAAAATGTATTTCTGCACTAAATTTTTCTTCACTACGTTTATCAGCTGGGTAATGTTATTTTTTTCGTTTCTATTGCTACGATCAAGATATTGCTGTTTTATTTATTTTACAGTTATACTACATAATTGCGAAATTTGACGTTCTTGACACAAAATAAATAATGCTTCTTAAACCACACGCACACAAAAAATCACAAAACAACTCCACACAAACTAAAAGAACTATATAATCACATGACATATTAATACCCAAAACGAATACCACTTTAGGACAAAGGACACAATACCTAGGAAAAAAATTGCAAAATATTTTCCCGGTCGCAATTCAAACACAAAACAAATCTTTTAGCAACAAATAAAGCCAATAGGAAGATATTTCTTTAAAAGAAACTGAAAAATAAAGTTATCGAAGAAAGCAAACACTTTGTGGCTTGACATTTTACAGAATAAAACAAGTTCTTTGTTTAAAACCACTTTATTTAAATTTATATTCGTCGACCGGTTTCGGTCGAACTCGACCTTCTTCAGGACAATAAACATATATCATGACATATCAGGACATAGTTCATATGTTTATTGTCCTGAAGAAGGTCGAGTTCGACCGAAACCGGTCGACGAATATAAATTTAAATAAAGTGGTTTTAAACAAAGAACTTGTTTCATTCTGAAAAATAAAGAATAACAAATACAAAAACCTTTAACTCAACACAATTAACAGAAGCAACACAATAATTGATTCTTTCTTCATTTTTATTTAAGAGGCTCAAATCACCATAGAATAATATTTTTTTTATACTTATACAGTGCAATTGCGTAACGTTTATTGACTAGATGATCATTTGTAGAAAAGTGTGTGGAAGGGTTAAGTTTTTCCTGTGGGGAAGATTTAACCCGGACATAAAGTCTAAAAAACAATATCATAATGTGTATACTTCAAAACGGTAATGCGCGTTTTCATCCTGGAAAAAATATCCCCGACAAAATATCCTCCGAAAAAATTCCTACGGACAAAACATCTATCAACAAAATATCTACTAAAACTTAACCTAACAACCAAAAAAATGTGACTTAAATAATACAGATATCCTGCAAAGACATTAAATTATTTTTCAAAAATAATAAAATGGGACAAAAATAATACAGATAACAATAATCTATTGTCTTGACAGGATTTCTGTATTATTTTTGTCCCATTTTTTGTTAGGTTAGGTTAGGTTAGGTTTTAGTAGATATTTTGTCGGGGAATTTTGTCCGTATGATATTATTTTGTCACGGGATGAAAAGTCGCGGAATTGTGTTATTTCACTTCAAGTGCGCTTAGCTATAATAAACTTAAAAGTAATCCTATAGTGTTCCTTCGAGTCTTTACAAAAAAATATCAAATCATATGAAACAAAGAATATACAGTTTATACAAAGCAATTAGAAGAACCTTTGCAGATATTTCCGGAATTGAAGCACCGACTGCTCCTGATGTCAAAACGTCTACCTCTCCGAAAATAATATAATTAAGGCCATCAAAGCTACTATGGCCGGTAAATCTCCGGGACACAATAGTTTAAGTATTAAGGTACGGAGGTAGACACATACCTAAACTCCTAAACACTCTGTCCAACGCAATTCTCAAACACAACCATATACCGAGTGCAATGACGAAAACTATTATAACCCCGATCCTGAAATCGGGACGGCCCGACATGACAAACTCGAGCAACTACCGGCCAATATCCCTGGCAACTATAATTGAAAGGCTTTTTGAAAGGGTAATTCTGAATGAAATAGAAGGTAAACTCAATTCTTAAGACAATCAGATGGGCTTTAAGAACAGATTATCCACTAATATGGCAATTTACTCTGCAAAACAAATAATAGAATTTTACAAGAAACGAAAAAATACTGCATACAAATGCTTCTTAGATCTAAGTAAAGCTTTCGACAGGGTCTGTCATAAAACCTTATGGGAGGAATTGAAAGCTAGAAAATATACCTACCATATATATCAACACACTATTCCGACGGCATTCCTAGCAGTAAAACGTTGTACGGTGGGAAAATACGTACTTCCAACCGATATACTTGCGATCAGGGTAAGTCAAGGAGGGTGTATGTCCTCAATTCTATTCAATGTATACATGGATGAATTATCAAATCGCCTGGACACCACAGCGGGTTGTCGTATCAATAATCTGTGCCTAAATCACATTAGCTCTCCGGACGACATGATTCTCCTAGCTTCGTCGATCAAGGGGTTGAGAATACTATTAAAAATCTGTGAAGAATATGCAAATGACCACAACATGATGTACAACCCCAAGAAGACAAAACTAATCGCATTCCACCATGAAAAAAATCTCGAGAAGACGCTCCCCGTAAAACTCAATGAGGAAAACATAAACACATCTACGAATCTAAAATACTTGGATCACATCATCACCTCTCGGATGACGGTGATATTGAACGAAAGAGTAGTTTCAGTGTATTGTCCAGTATGATTGCCCGAAGATTCAATGCAGTAACCATGTAAAAAAACATTGTTCAATGCATTTTGCACTAGTCTATATACACGTGAAACATGATGTAACTACCAAACCACCTCGACGGAACGACTCCGATCCAATATAATGATGCATGCAGAATTATATTTGTATTCAGGAGATATAGCAATGCATGGACAATGTTCATTGAACTAGGATTGCACGGATTCGCCGGTCTGATGAGACATTGGGTCACTGGAGCCAGAATGCAGCTAATGGTTTCCGACAATACAGTGGTGACCGCAGCGTTCCAGCATCAAACCCCACTCCTGAGTGAGCGCTGGGCCCGAGCTCACCCGAGACCATGTTCTACATAGAGTCGATTATTTATTTTACTTTATTTCTTTTTTTCCCATTCTATGTACCTACTTAGTTCTTTATTTTTAAAAAAATCTTTTGTAAGTATGTATATGGGACATGTGGGATTGCACTATCCTCCCCACATCCTGGAATAATACAAAAAAAACAATGCCAAGAGAGCAAAATTAACAACAATGGTATTGTTTTGGCATAGGACAATAGATTATGATAAACAATAACGGTGCCCTTAAACAAGAATCATTAAAATTAAAATAAAATATAGATTAGGCGGCAGCTTACGTTTAGAAATAAGGAAAGTTTGGAGTGCACATTAAACATTAAAATTCAGTAAGGAGGCAACAAAAACCAAACAATTACCGGAAACTTGAGGAACATGGCTTATTACAGTATATTGAAAAGGAGTTAGGATTCATGAAAGGTATGATTTTTTAAATAAGTTCGTTTTTAAAGTCTGGATATTAGTAAGAGCTGAGGAAAATTTATTCTAATCAGCGTGCAAGTTACACGAAAAGATCGATCATAGTAAATGGCTCAATTTGACCTAGAAATTTCGATTAAACGATTAGTAACATCTAGATCTGCTGACCTTAGAGTAAGCTGTTTATCACTTAAGTTTTGTCGGACACATAGTTCCGATATATAGGCTAGCGCCATTGCTTGCAATGCTTTGAAGGTCACGTAGCAGATCTTGAACTCTATTCTTTCAGGGCATCGAAGCCAGTGAAGGCAATCCCTTAGAAGCGGGGTTATACGGCAATACTTAGATTCACCAAAAATCGTTCTCGCCGCAGCGTTGAAAACGGATTGGATTCTAATTCGAATTGTTTTTAAGGCAGGCCAGCTTATGCACTATTACAATATTCCATACGTGAGACAACGAACAAGTTTATGAGTGACTTTGCTCCATTAGAGGAAAGGCATTGCCTGATTGATTTTATCTGCCTTAGATAGAAAAAGCCTGAACTTACAGCTTTTGAAATTTGTGATTCAAGTGAAAGTGTCTATAGTGAAACCCAGAAATTTTATTTCTGTAGAAGGGATTTTATCTGTACCCTGAATATGGATTGGACTGGAGTCGATAAGGGCTTGCCTTCCAGGAGAATCTATCTAAATAAATTCCGTCTTTGTCGTATTAAGTTTGAGTTTATTGACAGACATCTAATTTAGATTGTTTTAATGAGGCTAACCACCTCGTTTTAAATTACGTCTTTCTCACCTGGGGAAAAATGCAAACGATCGTCTGCGTAGCGTACTCGTAATCGTAGAGATGATTTGTATAGAGAATTAAGAGAATGGGACCCAATACAAAACCCTGGGGAACTCCAAATTCTATGGGAGTTTCTGGTGAAGTACATTTATTGAAAGTTATTTAGGCTACTCGTCCAGACAGATGTGTATGTCATGTATGTTAGGTATGTCATCTATTGGAGTACAACGCCTCGAACGCCAAATTCACTTCAATTCCCTTCAAAACATGTTTAACTTCCTTATGAGATCTATAAAGAAAAATAAATAATTCGTAACACATTTTTAAAGTAATAAAATAAATTGTAAAATTGGATTGGATACTTGCAGACCCGGTACAACAAGACGTATGAAGGCGATGAGGAGGAGCTCAGGAAGAAGGCCTTCGAAGAGAAAAAGCTGAAAATTGCCGAACACAACAAGAAGTTCAATGAAAGTGCGGTTTCCTTCAGACAGGGCACAAACAATTTTACAGATATGTTCGACAAAGAGCTCGCTGCCTTTCAGAGCATAGAAGATTTCAACGAGACCAGGTAAGGCACTCACATTATAAACCTAACTATCCAACCAACATGATGATGAGGGACAGCTGCTTGTGAAGTTTTAACTGACCCAACGATTGTGATGGCTACTAACTTATTTCTAACTGCGACGTGTAGTTTGTCTCTCTTTCACGATTCACTGTAATGCAAAGTTTAAGGATCTTTAAAATATTTTCTCCCAAAAAATACCGTTTTACTTTAACAGTTTTACTGTTACTTTCGTCTTTGTGAATATAATGTAAAATTTTATCATTTTTCGAGAAGCAACATTTTGTCAATGTCAGTACCTGAATAAATGATTGTTTTTTTTCATTGGTTCAAAAATATTTTGCCTCAGGCTCTAAAACATCTTTAGGGATGATATATTGAGGGCAAAGATATTGAAAAATGAAAGATGTGCTATCCGTAGTTTTTACTGAGTAAGACTGTGTTTCACGGCGTCACCGATAATGTTAACCAATAGTATTGCAAACTATGCCCATTAGGTAGTAGTCCGCCGATGGTCGGGCGGCTATCATAGAATATCTCTTGTATTTCAATATCTCTTGGTGAGGGTCTTTCGAGGAAAGAAAGGAGAGAAAATTCTGGGAAGAAAAAGGTATGAGCGGTGGATAGGAATCTGGCATTGTGTGTCCAGGTTGTCCGCCGCCAAGACCTAAATAAACCCCGTCCTTTGAACCCGGGCACCCTTGCTAAATCACCAAACCTAATGGATGCTGGATGCCAACCACTTGGGATGACCTATAGCAGAGGTGTTGGTTATCCAATAAATGGTTCTTGGGGTGGCGGTACCCAACTAGAGAATGAAATTGAGAAAAATATGCGCACTTAAATAATTATCCATGTAGGAAGATACTCGCAGTATTATTTTTGATAAAACCTGCCGTACGGACGTTGTGAAAGATAGAGACTTGGGGACCACAACATTGTCAGCACGAAAAACAATTGGACAGTATGATCTTCACAGGACTTCCGATAACGCACGAATTGTTAATTATTTTTCTTTATTAAGGTCATAATTTTATGACTTGTTAAGTTCTCATTGAAATTGGTGATAAAATTATAAAGTAATATGTTCACATGGTTTATTCTAAACAGATTACGGCCCAAAAGCCCACGGGAGCTCGGAGCAGACCGCTTTCTTGTAAATAAAAAATAAACGTATATAACGTTTTTATTTTTTATCTAGTCGTGCTAACTTGAACTTTACGGGGGACGCCTACATCTCACCGACCAATAGGAAACTTCCCGACAGTGTTGACTGGAGGACTGAAGGTGCTGTTACGGATGTGAAGGACCAGCGCGCGTGCGGATCATGCTGGGCATTCGGTTCCGTGAGTAAAGCACAACATTTTTTTTTGTGTTTATCATCGGTTCCATATATTAAGTATCGGTGCATTAGGAGAGTCCTGGCCGCGACTAGAAAACCCTGCCGGTCTCCTGTTTCTTAAGGTTTCGTTGTTTGCCTCCTTATCATCATTGTTAGAAAAACACGGTACGATACGATACTAATGTACCACCCCAGGCAGGTGCACTCCTGTCCCGGTGAGACCAGTTCACCAGGGAGCACTGATTTGTTAGAACTTGGAACACATACTCTGAGGATGAGAAGGAGGTTGGAGTTCAATCGACCGGTGTACGTGGCAACCTAATAAGCCAATATTGGATTTTAAGATGGGCAGGAAGAGAAAATTTGACTGAGCTACGTTTTTTCCTATGTATTTCTTCTTCTTGCCTCTTCTTGTTTTTCATGGTTCTTCCTGGTCCGCCTTGTCTCTTCTTGTCTCTTCTCAACTCCTCTTAGATCGTCTTGGCTTGCCTTGACTCTTTTTGCAACTTCTCGCTCTTTTTGGCTCTTCATGGTCCTTGTATCTTTTTATCTCTTCTTGGATCGTCTTACTTCTTCTCGACTCTTCTTGAATCTTCTTGAATCTACCAGTCTATACATAGCTCTTCTTCAGTATTTTTGGCTCCTCTTGTCTCCTTTTGGTCCTTCTTGGCTCTCCTAGGCCCTTCTGGACTCTTATTGGCTCGGTTTTACCCTTCTTGGCTCGCTTTGGCTCTCCTTTTTTCTTTTTGCATCTTCATGCCCCTTCTTGATTCTTTTTGGCCCTCCTTGGCTCTTTTAGGCCCTTTTAGACACTTTTTGTCTATTTTTAACTCTTCTTGGATCGTCTTGGCACACCTTGACTTCTCTTGAATCTTATCGCTTCTGTTGGCTCTTCATGGATCTTGTCTCTGCTTATCTCATTTTGGATCGTCTTGGTTCTTCTTGATTCTTCTTGAATCTTGAATTTTCGTGTGTATTCGTAGCTCTTCTTTAAGTTTTTGGCTCCTCCTATCCCTTTTTGGTCCATCTTGGCTCTTCTAGGCCCTTCTTTACATTTATTGGCTCTTTTTTACTCTTCTTGGCTCGTCTTGGCTCGCCTTTTCTCTTCTTGCTTATTCTTAGCGCTTCTCGTTTTGTGTCTTCTTGCATCTTTTTTATCCTTTTTAGCACGTCTAGGCTCTTTTTGTATCTTTTTGCTCTTTCTGGTTTTCTGGTTCTGGTTCTTATTGTTTTGTCTTGGCTCTTGTCGCCTCTTATTGGCACACTTTTGCTTGCCCTGACTCTTTTCACTCTTGTTGGCATCTTTTCGCCCTTCTTGGTTTTTCTTGGAACACCTCGGAATCTCTTTTGTCTATACGCATTTTCTTTCCCCTTTTTGGCCCTTCTGGACTCTTCTTGGATCTGAGTAATCTTCACGCAGAGCGGAAAGACCACCGCACCACTTGGATCCTTCCTCACTTGCATTCACACATTGTCTTATGCTTCTTTCCCAGTTCTAGCGGTTTCCGTCATTCTCTTGTTCATTTTGTTGATCACCTGATGCAACCGATCTCGTCATTTCTCCTTCGGGTCTCCCCAAACACCAATGCCATTCACTTTCAATCCTACACTCTCTTGGCACTCCCCTCCTCATCACTGTTACGGACGCAATGCAAGGCTTGGGTTCAAACTTTGAGAGTCATTTTCTCCGGTTCTATTGTGCTAAACTGACTGAATTTATGGATTCTTACTAAGAATCACGGTCTGAAGAGGAATAAAAGACAATATCTGCAAATGTTGCACTTTCTTGTATAGACTGAATAACCACGGTGATATTACGCAACCTTGCTTAACACCTTTTGTGATACCAAAAGAAACTCGTAAAACCACTGGTCCTCCTCATACACGCAACGCTCTCCGTACGGAGACGCGAATGCCTCTGTGAGATTCGTTTTCGAAGGTTTCAAGTTTGGGTTCGAAGTTTAAGAGCCGTTTTCTCCGGCTATATGGTGCCACACCAACAATCTGAAAGTGTGTTATATTTTGCTGGCTAATGATTATCCAACATTAAGTATCCAGCATTGAGTATCCAGCAGTGATTATCCAGCATTGAGTATACAGCATTGAGTATCCAGCAATGATTATCCAGCATTGAGGATCCACAACAAAGTATAACATAAATAAAAAATAAAAATTGCAATCTTTTTAACAACTCCAAAAATCTGTAAGGCCCTCCGTTCATGGAGATATTTACAAACTACGTGATTGTGACACAACCACAAGTGCCCTGCAGATATACTACTTTTTAAAGCTGGTTTCCGTACACGGCGCTACCCGAATAATACTGAACTTGATCATTTTTCACGTGCAGCCGTGGAGTTAACACGATGTCAAACGATGTCAAATGACTTTTTCTCCAACAATATCTATGCCTTCTCCACTAAATCCTTTCTTGCGTATTCTGGTAATGTAAAGTTATATAAACACGCATTTTTTTCCACTTCCAGAACAAATCTAACATTACTTTCATGTTCAGACGCCATTGCCGAAGGGATCAATGACGCTAGTTCCTCAGAGCATCTTCCATTGAAATACCGGTAGAACATGGATAGCATTCCCACCCGACGCATATGCTCTAAGGATTGCAATCCGTTCGTTATGGTGGGAGAATCTATCAAACGGACTGCCCATTTCTGCACGGAGTCGATGGTATTTTTCAAGTATTTTGGAGCTCCAGACCGGAGGTGGCTGCCAAATTCAACCGTGGGGCGCACTTGCGATTTGTACAGGGTTAGCAGTTGTGTACTATTAAAGTATCTGCGGGCCCTGTACAGTACGCCCAGTTTTTGAGAGGCTAACTTCACTCTGGCTTCGATGGAGCCCCCATACGAGCTGGTCACTTATAGTTACACCAAGCATATCAATGGAGGGTCTGTTCGGAAGATCGCTTCCATTGAAGGAGACTAGATTTTCATTTCGACCCCTTTTAGACGTAATCAGACATGATTGGGTCTTTGAAACATTGAATTCGACGAGGTTATTCTTACCCCAAGAGAAAACACTTTCGAGGTAACCGTCCATTCTTTGCTTCAAAGCCCTCCGAGCCATTGCTAGCAGAGAAGTTGCTGTTTCACGTTATTATTATTTTTTAAATGCTAATTTATTTGGCAGATCGCAGGTATTGAAAGTCAGTATTATATGAAGAAAAATAAACTTGTCGCCCTCTCGGAGCAGAACCTGATGGACTGTTCCCAAAAATATGGAAACAATGGCTGCCACGGAGGAACTATGGAAGGTTCCTTCAATTACGTCAAAGAAAACGGAGGAATTGCTACTGAAGAGTCCTACCCCTATGAGGCAAAAGTAGGAAAATGCAGGTAATTATGTCAATATGGACAAGAATTTCGTAAACAATTTTGGTTAACCGCTATCTTATTAAATTGATTTTACTTCAATGAACATTTTCATTGAAATAAAATCAATTTAATGAGATAGCGGTTAGGTCTAGGTCTTCCTTTAGATTTGCTTGAATGATATGAAAAAAATCTATTGTTGCCAAAGTAGGGGGTTTGTGTTTTATTATGGCAATAGCAGCAGCTACGGCTAATTTCTGAAACCCATTATTGACTGAAAATAAAAATATAAGATTAATTTTAAATACCTTTACCATTCATAAATGTCATAAGTATAAGTTGTAATAAATTTTACACTTTGGTTACGCCCATACACATACCTACACATACTCATACCTACAAAGCACGCATACAAACTGTCACTGCTTGAGATTGGTATTAATATTGTTGCAAATTCCTTTCGTACCTATCCCTTGCCTACCCGTCCATTTTACTCAGTGTTCTGTAATAACTGCCCGCCGCAACACATCATATAACCATTGTGCTCCGCTCCGCTATTAAACTAACTCCGCTGTGTATTATAAAATAAACGAAACTCGCGTCTATTGCTGTTTGTGCCTGTTGGATCATAGAGAAAGCAGACGAGGGCCAGCCTACAAATTCTTTCATCCTTTCGGTGAGTCCTTTACTTTCTATGCCACATGTATTTTATCATTTTCAAGCAGTTTTTTTTTTTTTTTTTTATAGTTAATACCGCACAAGAGTCCCAACTGCTCCCGTCTGGAGCCAGTGAGACTATGGCATCCCCAATCGGGGTATGTTGTGAGGCTGAAGGTAGTGGGGAGGGGAAGGAGATAGGGAAGAGGAAGGTGGGGAAGTACCTGGCTATTCAAATCTGGTCACTAAACACGGCTAATGCCATTTCCAGCAACGTTTCAATTCTGAATGGTGGTCTTACACCAGGGCGATACTGATAGTATCTTCCACTCTGGAACGTGCCGCAAATATACTACATATTATTTTAAATGAATAAATTGTGAAATAACACAAATATCAAATAAAATTTATTTGCGCACGCCGGGTTCGAACCCGCGACCTTCGGATTGTGAGTCCAGAGTCTTACCTCGGGACCACGGAGGCCGTCAGTGATAGTAACACAAAATCAAGGTCCTTCGCCAGTCATTCTTTTTACACAAAACATATCAATCCACTCTAGACAATCGTATATCTCATCCACACTTTAAATTGATAAAATCTATAGGTAAGTATTAAATAAATGAAGTAGGGATGGCGATAAATCGAAAAGTAAAGTTATTCTAATACATCAGACTACCATCAATAATGAAAGTAATCGAAGATTGCAGTAGAGATTCAATGAATATCATTTTCTACTAGGAAAAATGATTATTTAAATGTAGATTTACCATATAGTTCCACATCGTCAGTGAGTATTGCAATGCCTTTTTTTTTTTTTTTTTTTTTTTACATGAAATACCGCACAAGAGTCCCAACTGCTCCCGTCTGGAGCCAGTGAGACTATGGCATCCCCAATTGGGGTATGTTGTGAGGCTGAAGGTAGTGGGGGGGGGGGAAGCAGATAGGGAGAGGTAGGTGGGGAAGTACCTGGCTATTCAGATCTGGTCACTAAACACGGCTAAAGCCATTTCAAGCAACGTTTCAATTCTGAATGGTGGTCTTACACCAGGGCGATACTATTAGTATCTTCCACTCTGGAACGTGCCGCAAATATATCATATATTATTTTAAATGAATAAATTGTGAAATAACACAAATTAATCAAATAAAATTTATTTGCGCACGCCGGGTTCGAACCCGCGACCTTCGGATTGTGAGTCGAGAGTCTTGCCTCGGGACCACGGAGGCCGGCCTTGTTTAGATCCTTTTGCCAATTTCTCAGTCATTTTGTGAAAATTATTGGCATCTTTTTATTTTGACTGCCCAGACATACCACTCACTTCATGATTGCCACTTCATTCTTTTTTCAAACTTTCTTCAGGCAGGTAGGTACCTAGCTACCACAATGTTGAAAAAATGTAGATAGAAAAATGATTGTTTTTCAACAAATAGACGGAACATATGTTATAATATACGCATTCATAGATGGCACCAATTTAATTATTTTAGGTTAAAACATTTTTTGCAAGTTATACTTTATAATATTAAGATGAATTATTGTGTTTTTCACCCGTAAATTTTCAATAGGGATGTGAAAAAATAGTGTTGTCCTAACTTAAACTTGAATGAACATTTTCATTGAAATCCCGCATAGATATTCATGGAATGCATTTGTTGGGTTATTATAATTTATTGGGTTACTAGCACCAAACAAATAGACACAAAGTGTGTGATTTGAAAGTCGGTCGATTGTAATTTGTGTTTTTTACTTAAAAAAGATAAAATTATATATTAAATTATATAGGGTTTTCCAATAAGAAGTGTTATTTTGATATTCAAAGAAAAATACCATTTTTTAATATAAATGATCAGATGTTTATTTCATTATAAAGAAAAAGGTATGTCGTTAACATTAAAAAATAACATCAGGCAAATGACCACCACGACCACGCTTACAGGACCATATCCTTTTCACGAAAATTTCCATAACCAAATCGCCAAGTGGCTGCCCTACGTCCTTGATATCCTCACGAATTCCAACATTGAGGTCTTAAATCGACGCTGGACTGTTGGCGTAGACCTTCTCTTTCACGTAGCCTCAAAGTAAGAAGTCGCAAGGTGTTAAATCACAAGATCTCAGTGGCCAATTGTGATCACCTCTTCGAGAGATAACACGGTCCGGAAACTTTTCCCGTAAAAGATCAATAGTTTCGTTGCTTGTGTGGCACTTAGCACCGTCTTGTTGAAAATAAACGTTATCCAGATCAATACCATCCAATTCCGGCCATAAAAAATCATTAATCATCTCTCGATAGCGCAATCCATTCACGGGCTATTCAAAATAACACCTCTTATTGGATAAACCTGTATATTCACTTACATAATATATTTTGCCAATAATAATTTTTAGCTTTTACAGACATATTTTTCGTAATAAAATTTTCAAATAAATGAGTAAAACACCAAATTGTAATTTTAAATTAAATAACAAAAATATTAGCAAGAATAATTGAAAATGTGAAAAAGAAAAATCAGAAAAAGATACTGTCACATCTAGGACTCGAACCCAGGACCTTCCTCTTGTCGGGGCGCAGCTCTACCAACTGAGCAAATACGTGAGTTAATCCGATTCGGTCGTATTAGGCTAGGAACTATTATTCGACTAGGAACTACCAACATTATCTTAAATTTCTTTAGTGGCTGCTATCTTTATGTATGGTTGGAAGATTCAAATCCTAACTAAATGCTATATAGATAGTGTCTTGGATAAATTGTATACACTTTAATTTTTTGAGGCAAGGAAGATGCAGGGGAAAGCGGTAGGGGAAGGGGAAGCAGAAGAGGAACGGGGACGAATGGGAAAGGACGCGCAGAATTTAAGAAGCCTTGCAACGCATGCCGGAAACTCGCTAGTATTAAAGCAAAATAAATAAATTGCACTGAGTCTGTGTAGGCCTTGAAATGGCGCATTACAGAAAACAATATTTTTTCATATTTGTGTTATTTTAAATTAAAAAAGAAAATAATATTTGTAGACATGGGAACATTGTACATGTCCAGTATCACGGGTAAACATTTCGTTTGAATTATTTATGTTCAGGTATGACCCAGAGAAATCCGGAGCTAACATTACCGGCTTCGTGGCCATACCCGCAGGCGACGAGGAGAAGCTGACAGAGGCCGTGGGGACCTTCGGGCCAGTGGTGGTATTCGTGAGAGCCGACAAGTCTTCCTTTGTTTACTACAAAGACGGGGTCTACGTCGATCCAGATGACTCTAAAAGAGACATGTTTCATTTAGTGAGTGCACATTTGTGCTGATATTTAAATGCATCGTAATCATAGATATATGAATATTACTCGACGAGAACATACATGGGGTACAAATCAACTACAGTAGGACGCGAAGGGGGGAAGATGACTGTGATGATATGTGATTCGTCAATAAATCAATTTAACAGTATAAAAGCATCTCGCATAATAATATCACCATTCAGTTCTTAAAAGTAAAATCTGCTTTTGAATGAATAGACCTTTTTACAAGGGAGCGCGAATTACTCGCCACGTTATGAACAAATTTGCGAAGCCCAAATACGGCAAAGTAAAGTTCATCTATTTTCAGAGTCGAATCTTTTGTTGCCGTATTTAGTTAAGACACTTTTACAAATGTTTCATATTTTACTTACCCAATAAACAGCGACGAGCACACTTGAGAAAATTTGTTATGGTGATACGTGTTACTAAAACTGATCATATTACATAATCTGAATAAGCTTAAAATAAAGTAAAATAATGCTTCCATATGGAATTTTATACGACTATTGGGTTTATTCTCTCTTTCACTTCAATTTTTACACGTTTTCATAGAACAAGCCACCATTTTTGACGTGTTATTTCGTAAATTTTTCCGATGAGAGCTCGACGCTGGTTCACACAAGATGATGACGTCATATTTTTTAGATTCACTCGAGGCCATGAAATAATGCACTTTTATCACTTAGGGCAGGTCCAGTAATATTCATATGTTTATGAACGTAATAATATTTTGCTGTCTGGTGAATCATAGCTATGTGAAGTCCATAATAAGAGTAGCCTTCCTAACACAAAATGATTAACAGTTAATGACCTATACTTGAACATACCTTCATTAGTGAAGGTAAGCTAATCAAATTATTCCGCTATCACACAAACTTCACGACACTCGGAATCGTTAATATCGAACAGTTCATATTATGAAGCCCCTGAGCTTCAAAATATAAACGAGCTGTTTAAAAAAATTTCAACAATTCATCGAAATTTTTAAGATAATTTCTGTGTAAGTTCTACTCAATATCATTATAGGCCAGTTGCTTCATAAAATTGAAATAATCGCAGGAATAGAACTTTCACAGAATGTTAAAATTAACTTTAAAGATTTGATAAATTGTTATTTTTTTTAAACAACCCATCCTCACTCTTCTTGAGCCACGATGATAGCGAGTTTTTAAATTTATTTTTACATTAGCTCCACATAGGAGAACCTCAGAATAAAATCCCTACATTATCTGCGGGGACGCTTTGTAGAAGGTCTTTTTAGGGAAAGAAGGAGAAGAAATTTTGGGAAGGAAAAAAATACGAGGGGTGGGTAGGAATCTGGGGGTCAATATGCCTATGAGATCATTGGAGGTTATCCACCACTTACCCGCCCTGAAAGGCTATTACCTAAAATTTGTGATAACAGGTCGTTCTCCCGCGAGAAGTGCTGTCAGATTTGTGTGATTTTCTACGGCTGTTATTTGCTTTTTCTATCGGCCGATGTCAAAATTTCAGCTGTCACGTACTTTAGTTTACATGAATTCCTGCAAGTATGCATGATTATTTATTCATTTAACAGCTGTAGAAAATCATACAAATCTGACAGCACTTCCGGCGGGAGAACGATCTCTTATCACAAATTTTAGGGGATAGCCTTTCTGGTATAATTAACAAACGGTTACTCCTTCAAGGCTCTCGCAAGGACTCTTATTTTGAAAGAACGAAACTACATTTAATTTAGAACTAATCTAGATCTCCAGTGTCCCTGCATACGTTGTTAGTAAGCAGTATGCGAGTGCTTAGCGGGAAATACATGATAAAATATTTGTTAATGACAAAATATAGACAAGACAATGGGATAGGTTGTCAGTCCACGAGACGGCAAGCGCTAGGTGATTGCATCCAGCATATCCTACAAGCACCTGTACGGGAGGAAGACAGAGTACACAAATAATAAGCATGGCAAACGGGTGGGAGTCCTCTCCAATCGATCCCAGGAGATCATATAAACTCATTCCATCTCTCCGCGTTGCAAGGTGAAGGTTGTGAGAATCTGGCTGCAGTAGTTTAGGTTAGGTCTCCCTGTCCGACCTGCCACGCAGCGAGTGGTCAAATACATTCGCCCAACACAAAGACAAAACTCAACCCTGCTAAGTTAATAAACGAAGCGAACCACTTTGGATGACCTAAGGCAGGGTTGCTGTTTATCCAATAAATGATTTCCGAGGTGGAGGTACCCATAGCCGCTACCCAAATTGATCGCAAAATAGCAATACAATAACACGAGCTGCGAGAGAGGCGAATAAAACCCTACACACTTTTGGCACGTGAATGAAAACTTAAATGACTCTAACGGCCTCCGTTCATGGATAAACTGAAAAGAAATCAGTCCTCAACGAAATTGCAATCAACCTCCATAACAACTGGAGCGCTTTTTGTCACAATATGGCACTATTTAAAATACCTCGGATTGCTTTGCTGCCAATTTTGGCAAATTTTTCTTTATTTGAAGTAATTAAGTAGAAGTTTACGATTATATAATATTTTTGTTATAAATCCTACGAATATGTGGTAATCAACAAAAGATTGATAAATTAATTGGCTATATAGAACTATAATCAATGTGTATGTCTCCATATTAAAACTAGGAGGCATGATTTTTTTTAATTCGGGCGGAAAATATTCAAAATGATCACCAAAATATGTCGAGCGATCGGAGAAAAAGTTTTAATTTGCGCTGTCGCTCCGTGGTGGTTAACAAAATCGATATTTTTCTGATCTTGACTCAAAACTTGACAGTTCGTGAGCCCCTACCATGGCAACCTGGCAACGATGAAACTGAAAACAATTCAACTGAAAACAATGCAACTAAAAAACCAGCACTGCTGGTCGCCGCGGCAGTGGAGTTTCAGTTGCTTTGTTGACAGGTTGCCATGGTAGTAGCTATAAACTATCAAGTTTTGACATTTATCAGATCAGAAAAATATCGATTTTGTTAAGTAGATTGATTGCAATTGCGTTGAGATCTGTTTTTTTTTTCAGTTTCTCCATGAGCGGAGGCCCTAAGTCTTGACTCCACTCTTTCTAGCTTTTTTTTTTTTTTATAATTTATTTATTTATTTTATTTTAAATATCAACAAACAAGTCCTGCTAAGCCAATTGCATTGGCTTGTCAGCAGGTGCTTATGGTTCCATTACAAATATATTTTAAAAGTTATAATTAACATCTTATTTCTACAGATACAACATTTTTTTCATACATTTTTTCATAAATATAAATATTCTTTTTCCGATAACCAATTTTTCAGCATATATTTAACCTTATTCATAGAATTATGTTGCTTTATGGTTTCAGGTAATAAATTAAATATTTCGGTATGTTGTATTCAAACGTTCTCTGTCCGTACTTATTATTAAATTTCGGAACTATAATAGTTAAAAATGGTTAAACCCGTCGTTGCGCGTGAATCTAGTGCTATATTTATGATCTAGTTTCTCTTTATGCTGCGGGGTAAATATATGCTGAATTATAATTTTATACCATAGTATTGCCTTCACAGGTAAAATTTTTGCACTCTGAAACAGCAACGGAGTATTGTGTCTCTGTTTGAAGATAATAGGGACGACTAATAATTTTACAATTGCGTTTTGTGCAACTTGGACTTGTTTCAGATAGGTTACTGTAATATTTCCCCATATTGTTAATCCATATCTTATAATAGAATATATCTTGAAAATATCTTGAAAAACGTACAACAGTTGTGATTATGTACGTTTGCTATTCCAAAGAAATAACATTTTTTGAAGGAATTTAATAATAACTAAATCATTTGGTACATATTTGCGGTATTCAATGGTTATAAATATATTTTTTAACAGATGCTCGTCGTAGGCTATGGAACTGACGAATCCGCCGGTGATTACTACATCCTAAAAAACTCCTGGGGAGGCACATGGGGCAACAAAGGGTACGTGCATATAGCCAGAAACAAGAAGAACAACTGCGGGATCGCTTCCGGGGCGGGATATCCCACTATTGAGTGATAATCTTGTACGATGAATACTTTAAAAATCTCAAATATTGAATTCCCCCTGCCGGAACCCCACCTTAACAAATCAATATAAAAACTACAAATTTTGGTCGCATAAATAAGAAAATGATAGTAATACAAAAATCAAAAAAAAAATTTTAGAGCAAATTATAATATTTTTTTAATGAAAACAAATAACTTTGTGTGCACCACTATTTAATTACACAAAGTTATTTGCTTTCATTAAATTAATAATGACGCCACAAAGTGAATTTGCGAAGTTTGAAGGATATAATTTTTTTTTTAAATGAAAACTTTTTTTGCACCATTGTGAAAAATAGCGACACTAAAAAGAGACAAATACATGCATCTGTAGGCTTTAGCCTGCGAGAGAATGAGATAGTATCAGTTTCCACTTTGTGCGGTGCTTTGCAGCCTGTCTACTTTAGTTTTCTGAAGGTTTCAGGTCTACCGCGTGTCAATTGCACACTCTGATTTTTTTGTTGAATCAATTTAATATTTTCTTTAAATAATTTATCAATTTAAAATGATGTATTTGTTTTATTAATTTAAATTTGTTTTTTAA
This sequence comes from Glyphotaelius pellucidus, assembly GCA_936435175.1. NCBI lineage: Eukaryota > Metazoa > Arthropoda > Insecta > Trichoptera > Limnephilidae > Glyphotaelius > Glyphotaelius pellucidus. The sequence continues at coordinate 7,971,911 of OW386550.1, forward strand.
CTCGTTTGAATTACAGTATTATTTTTAAATATTTCAAATCACCACTAGTGGATCCGTATAACAAGCAGTGCACATAAGACATTAGAATTTCTCGGTGGATGAGATAAACTTCTGTTTTTTGTTGTTTTTAAGAACACAAAAACACATATTTCATTTTACCTTCATTCAACTAGATAATCAAATTTCAAATCAAAGCTACATAATATTGTTTCTAACAAATACCGTAAATTACTATATACTGGCTTGTAAGGTAAATTTTGTTTTTTAATAAATAAAATAAAACAAACACGACAAAGGTTTATTTTTTATTTATCCTATTTTATTAAGACAACCAAAATGCTTTTTATAAACAAGGCAGTAAATCTTTTTTGAAAATTACAATGAAAAAATACGGTTGAGTAACATGTAGCATTCCAGTAAGGGACGGTTTTGAATCTCTCTCCGATGGCGCTACAGCCCATATCGAGCCTTGGCCTCCTGCAACATTCGCCTCCAACTCCTCCTGTCCTCAGCGGCTGACTTCCAGTTTGTTATCTGGAGAAGCTGTGCTGCATCCTGTCGCACCTCGTCTTCCCACCTCAGTCTGGGTCTTCCCACTTTTCTCTTTCCACCTGGGTGTCCAGTCAAAATTCTCTTGGGGACGCGTGTATCCGGCATTCTCTGTATATGTCCAGCCCATCTCAACCTGATGAGTCTCATGTGGGCTGAGATGTTAGGGGCCTGATATATATCATACAGTTCTTTGTTGTGCCGGATGCGCCACTGTTCCCCCTCTTTCACGGGTCCACATATTCTTCTCAGCACTTTTCTTTCAAAAGTATCTAACATTTCAGCCGTCTTTACCGTCAGTGTCAGCGCCTCACATCCATATGCCAGTACAGTTCTAACAATGGTCTTGTATATGGTTATTTTGGTTTTTCTGTGGACGCTACGTGACTTAAACACTGGGAGCAGAGAGAAAAGGAGGTTTTGAATACTCTCTGGAATCTATATCTAATTACCAAAAACTGACATAGGCTCTTCTGGTATCAACTCCCAGTTATATAAATATACATATTTTCTGGAATCCAATATTTTGGATATCTCTTTCACTTTTTTCCAACTCTTGCATTTTTATTAAGTTTATGTGCATCGACCACCACAATACGGGCGTATGTGAAAACATGGTGATCGAAATTTTTTACAACACTGAATAAAGAAGACAAGATTATCCGATCCATTTTTATTTCACACCAAACCATAATTTTTACTATTAATTTTTTCAATATATATGTATGAGAATTTTTTGATATAATATTTATTTATTTATTTTACGCCCAGAGGGTTTTTACATAAATATATAAAGGCAGTACAATGAGGCAGTACATGAGAAGAAATATAAATAAGTTACGGTATAACATGGGAAAGAAATATAAATAAAGTTTTGATAGAAAACAAAAATAATAAAAATAAAAGCATCAAAATTTAAAAGTACATTGAGAGATAAAAACAATAAATTTGCGATAAGAAAATAAAAGAGTACATTTATGATACATAATACAAGGAACAAAAAATTTAAAGTAAGGTGATCAGAAATGTTTACAAAGTACAACATTAAACATGAATAACACCTAAGTATGGGTTTCTCATAGCGTGAAACCGCTACGCGCTGTATCGGGGAATTAGCAAGACTCGTGTTATTCTTGTTGTAGGTTTGTGAATTGCAGGAGTTCGGAACTGTTCAATTTGAATTTTAATATTTTAGATAAAAAAAGTTAGTAAATTAGTTTTTTATTAAATTTTAAAAAAATCCCAGTGAGTATAATTATGAATAAATGATTTCATTATTTCATGTTTATATTGTGTCAGCGACATATTCCATAAATCTATGTGCGAATACATATTACCCAAGTTTTGAATTCTGTGCAGTGGTATATTAAATTGTGCCCTTGTTGAAGTATTGCCACAATAAAAAGGTAGTACTGACCTTGTGTTTCTGGCTGGCACATTAAAATTTATGAGCGCCAAGAATTCGGGGCTGTCAATTGTATTATGTAAGATTTTAAATAAAAACACTAGATCGAAAACAATTCTTCTCTCACTCTAATTTAGTAGATTGGATAATTGCAGTAGATAAGTGTAGTTTAATTGTTTTCTAGGTATTTTTAGTTTATAATTTAAAAAGCTTAGGAATTTTTTCTGTACTCTTTCTATTATTTGAGAATGCACGTCATAGTAAGGAGACCATACAGTTGAGTTTTAATACCACCATGGAAGAATTTTTTTTGTAACATTTTGACATATTCAGAGCAAGTTTATGAAATTTAAAAAGGCAATATGCAATACATCAATACTTTGTTCTATATATAAAAATATAAATGAAAATTGTTTGATATAATATTACCACCATGGAAGATTTTCTCAAAGTTTTTTAACATTTTGACATATTCAGGGCAAGTTTATGAAATTATAATAACGCAATATACAATCCATCAATACTTTTTTTAATCTATTCAACAAATCATTGAATTGAAACAAGCAAATCTCTTTGTACATAAAATGAAAGATTAAAATACTTCTCTCTTGAAAGTCTAACTAACAGGCGTAAAAAAACAGACGTACTGTGCTTACACAAAGTATTAAACAATGTAACTGAATCAAAACTACTTTTTAAAATGAATCTTAATGTAATAACCAGACCATAAAGAAAATATGAAACATTTAGATTACAAACATTTAATATCATTATATCATTTCTTAACCCTTCCTCGCTTCTGTCGTCGCTGTATAACTAAAATGAAATTACCATTGAAAAGTTCTCCAACTCACCTATAAAAATCAAACAAATCAAATGCCACGTTTATGTACTTAAAAAAATATATACTTGAATTTACACTTGCGGCTTTTATCGTCTCATCTTTTTTTACATTAATTCCACACGGAGGCCCTGAGTAAGATAATTCTTACAGAGCTTTCGTCTTCTGCGTGGAGGGTCTTTTTAGGGAAATAAGAAGAGAAATTTCTGGGAAAGAAAACTACTCCTAAATAAACTGGGGTCAGTTTATTTGGGAGTAACGGCTGTATGAATCAATCTCTCCCAATGCAAGGTGCAAGGCGATGTTCCGAGGGAGTCCTGATCAAAAGATCTCCCTGAACCAGTCTCTCCCAATCCGTCCTGCCACGTAGTTGGTGGACAGGCATCCGCCGCCAAGACCTGAGCAAACCTTGCCCCATGAACCCATGCGCCTACTAAATCAAAAAAAATAAATGAGTTAACAGAAATTTTGAAGTTACCGCAGAATTATAAAACAACGAAAAAAAGTGTTTCAGTGTACAATAAAAGTTTATATAAAATGATAGTTTGTTTTATTTCTATACACTTATAATACATTTATAATATTAAATGGTATAATACCAGGTAATAACATACATAGGTAATAAAGGGGGCGACTTTTGATTCGTCTTCGCCAAGTTTATGTGTGGGTGACCATTTTATATGATCTGATCATCAATCTCTCCATACCAGAGAGATTCACGAAATTTAAATTTTATTTTTCTTAAATTATTAACCAAGATAAAAATACAATAAAAATTTTTGGTATATAGGTACCATCTCACTAGACTGAGCCTGTTCCGAGGTGGCAGGAATTAAATCAAATTTTGACATCTTAATCTTGTAATTTAAAATAAGATAAAAATTTAAATTTAAATTTGAATAGATAAGTAGAATGAAAGAAAAAAGAAAATAAAAAGAAAAGAGATGAAAAAAATGAAAAAAGGTGAAAGAAAGAATACAAAATAATAAAAATTTGAGAGGTAAACAGAAAAGATACAGGCGTTGAGTGGATATTGTAGAAGTTATCTGCCCTCAGTATACAATGCCTTTGTTGACTATCAACATATGAATTTTGTGTTTTAGATTTGCATTTTTCGTCACGTCAATTTCTTTTTCAATTAAATTAAAATGTTTTAGAGCCAGATTATGGTAATGTCCATATATATTTGTCTTCGGAGTCATGTGTTGATGTCTATGTCTTGTGTCGTAATTGTGTTGTGCAATATGATGGTTTAGTTTATCTTTTTGATAATGGATAGATATAATTTTGATGCACAGTTGCTGTATGTTCAATACAGCAAAGTCCTTAAATAACTGTATTATTGAGAATCTACAAAGTTTTTTTTTAATAACTTTAATTATGGCATTTTGGCTTTGTCATATTAGTTTTAACAGCACCGCCCCAACCAATCATTCCTTGAGTGATAATTGATTGGGCTAGTGCGCGGTACATCGTTTTTAAAGTCTTCTTTGGCATTATGTTTCGTATGTTCTTAAAAAATATATTAGTTTTCTTACTTTACCCACTGTTTAATTTATTTGTTCTGTCCATTTCGAATAGTTGTCGGTATAAATGCCTAAGTACTTGATTACCTGAGTCCGAATTGAAGGGTTGCATAGTCAGTTTTTGTTAGAATGTGCCATCATGTATGGTTAAGCTTTCATCAAGTCTTAGTTGTCGTCTGGAATCTTTGTTAGAGGTCATGTACTTTGTTTTGTGAGTATTTAGTGTCGGCAGGTTGTTGTCTAACCAATATTTAATCCTGTTGATTCCTTCTGCAGCTTTCTTATATACACTTGTCCAAAAGTCAGAAGTGAAAATAAGAACAGTGTCATCCGCAAAGCAAATAACATCTCCGCTAATATCTAGCCGACACAAGAAATTTATATACAGTAAAAAACAGGATGGGTCCTAATGTACTTCCTTGGGGAACTCGATAAGTTATGTGTCTGTTTTGGCTTGTTACGTTGCCTACTTCTAGTGAGTGGTGGCGGTCAGTTATATATAATTTGAACCAGTCATACGCAGATTTTATAATAGCTGTGCTTTCTAGTTTTTTAGGGAGGATCTTAGGAGACACCAAACCAAAAGTTTTGCTTGGATCCAGAAAAACCGCAACGCAACTTTTTTTTTAGTCAACATATTTTAGAATGGTTTCTGTTACTTTTAATGTTGCATCTTGTACTCCCGTATTCTTTCGAAAGATATTATTTTTGTCTAAGTAGTCTACAAGTTGGATTTTCACTAGATTTTCGAGTACTTTAGCACATGTAAAGTGAAATAGTCCTATAAATTGTATTTGTAAATTGGCACTGCGTTTGCTTTTTTAAAGTGACTTGGGAATATACCGCTAGTAATACTGAGATTACAGATATAGGTGAAGGGAAAAGCTATTTGATATTTTATTTATTTTATTAGTTTAGAGTCAAGTATGTCGAGTCCAGACGCACAATCACTTATTAGCCTATTTATTTGTGGTATTGTGTCTTTGATTTGGAAAGTTTCTACTCTAAATTTTTGGGCATTAGTGATATATTTCTTAGCAAGTGTATTACGTCAGTGTTCATTTTATTTAAAAGTTTTCGGGCTAATGTCTGACGAATGTCTGCGAAGTAATTATTTAACGTGTTAAATATATCAGTCTGATCAGTTATTATTGTATCATCAACTTTTTTATATTTATATTGTTAAATTCTTTTACTGCGTTTCATAATACCTCCGGATCCTTCAATTTTTCGTCTAAAGTATTCATCTTTATTCTGTTTCACAACACACTTCAATTTTTTGTCTAAAGTATTCTTCTTTATTCTGTTTCACAACACACTTCAATTATCCGTCTAAAGTATTCTTCTTTATTCTGTTTCACAACACACTTCAATTTTTCGTCTAAAGTATTCTTCTTTATTCTGTTTCACAACACACTTCAATTATTCGTCTAAAGTATTCTTCTTTATTCTGTTTCACAACACACTTCAATTATTCGTCTAAAGTATTCTTCTTTATTCTGTTTCACAACACACTTCAATTTTTCGTCTAAAGTATTCTTCTTTATTCTGTTTAACAAAACACTTCAATTTTTCGTCTAAAGTATTCTTCTTTATTCTGTTTCACAACACACTTCAATTTTTCGTCTAAAATATTCTTCTTTATTCTGTTTCACAATTGATTCCCAGATATTTCTATGTTTTTTGTAGATTTTGGAGCCTGATGTTATTCGGCGAGTTTGATGGCTGTTTGTGTAGTTTATCACGCTTGCGTAAACATTTTAACAAGTTGACATTGATCCAACGACTAATTTGTCTATATTTGTAAATAATTTTCAATAGTAGTTACGCTTGCCAGGCGATATTCCTCACGCTAGCTGTTTCACGCTAGTAATGAATAATAACAATTTGCTAATATTTGCTGAATTTAAGCATTTGTGTTTTATATAACCTAACAAAACAGACCCTTTCCATAAAATTTTTTTCGTAAAACAATTTCCAAAAAATATAAAAATTCTAAATAAAATATACCAATTCATTTATGTTATTCAAAGTTTTGTAGTACCTTCGTCTATGTTTACGATAATTAATAATATTATGAATGTTACCGAAAAATATTTTTTGTTTTTCATTTTTACTGATTCCATTGTTTACGTTTTTTTTTAATGCGCTGAACTTTTTCGTTTTTATTCATAATATTTTGATTAATGATTTTTTATTGCCCTCTTTATATATACCCGACCACGACAACACTTTTCCGATTGTGCAATTTTTTCTTTATTCATTGCGGCCTCTCTGGTATTCCATCTCATTTCCGTTTTTGATAAATATCTGTCACTTGCATTATTGAATCTTATAAAAAAATGAATCTTGTAATAAATTATAATATGTTAGGAAAATTTGAATAACACATTTTAACACAGATTTAAACACACTTTAATCAGATACTTTTTCTGAATAACACAATTTAATACGTACAACAATTTTCCAATTTTTGCCATTGTTTTTTTTAGAGAAAAATGAAGTTAATTTTTTTGTTCTTTGGACTGTTTGTGGCTGGGTCCCTCCAAAATCCGATTGAGGAAGAGTGGGAAGCCTTCAAGGTATGTACATCACAGTATAATAATACAGGTCACAATTCTGGGGGTCAGTTCAGAAGGTCATACATTTTATGTTTGGGAATAACAAGGATTTTTTGTATAGGCTTAAACGCTGACATTTAAAAAACTTAAGCCCTTGAGGTGAATTTCTATAAAAACTGTGCATTAATGTTTTGCTGATTATAAAAATTATAATAATAATTCAACAAACGTTGAATTTTATTACCTCGCACACTATTTAGATATGGAGAGAAAATTGAATGCCTTTTTTTTAATACACATATTATTTAATTAAATCTTAGCTCTGCCATTGGCGGAAAGCAGAACCAATTTTATCTGAAAATGTATTCCTGCATTAAACGTTTCTTATGACTTCACTATGTTTATCAGTTGGGTAAGGTTATTTTTTTCGTTTCTATTGCTATAGCTATATTGCTATATCTTGGTTATAACCAAGATTTTTATGTTTTAAATTTACAGTTATACTACATAATTGCAAAATTTGACGTTCTTGACACAAAATAACTGCTAATGCTTCTTAAATCACACAAACATAAAAATAAATCACACAACAACTCCACACAAACTAACGGAACTATATAATCACATAACATATTAATATACCCAAAACGAATACTACTTTAGGACAAAGGACACAGGACAAAGGACACACTACCTAGAAAAAAATTGCATGATATTTTCCCGGTCGTAATTAAAACACAAAACAAACAATACATACAGGTTATATCTTGAGAATGGGGGCAAATTTTAAAAGTATGTCAACATTAAAACATCTGTATTGCTCATTAGTACGAAGCAGATTAGAATACAATTCCTCTGTATGGTCACCATACTACAAAGTTTATTCTCAATCATTGGAAAAGGTACAAAACAAATTCCTTCGGTACATCAATTTTAAAATGAAAATTACAGTCGAATTTATAAATTATAATTACTTACGCGCTGAAACCAGACTTCTTAAATTATCAGATAGAAGAGTGTTAATTGATTATAAAATCTTTAATTGACAGCCCTAATATGTTGGAACTAATTTGCATTAACATACCTGCTAGAAAAACTCGTAGTAAAGATATTTTTAAATGCAACAATAAACTTAACACTAATTACTCTACGTGCTCACCAATTCCAAGAATCCATAACCCTGCGAATAAATACTGCGAATTTATAGATATATTTAGTGTTGACAGTTTTGAATATTTCAAAAGTCAACTAATCTCGATTTTATCTGCTAATCATTAACTTTTATTATTTTTTTTGTTCTTCTTATAAATTCTTTTCTCATACAAACCTTACCAGTAAAATATATACTTACTTTATAATATTTTTGCTGTTCTATTTTCACTTTGTTCTATTTCAGGTCTTATTATAAATATGTATAAATATTTTAAGCTGAATTGTATTAGTTTTTTTTGTAAGTACAACTCGTACTATTTCATTTCTTTTAATTTATGTTGTAATATTCTTTACCTAACGAGTCGATTGCATTCTTATTTATTCTGTTTTATTGATTATGTAACACATGTAATTAATATTGTCATTATATATTTCCTTCTATTCTTGTAAAAGCCCACTAGGGCGTTAATAAATATAAATAAATAAATATTTTAAAGAAAAATACAGTCAACAAGAAGAGATTTCTTGAAAAACAAAATGGAAAATAAAGATTAACAAATACACAAACCTTTTACTCAACAAAATTTACAGAAGCAACACAATAATTTATTCTTTGTTCATTTTTATTTTATTCTAAATAATAATATCATAATGACATGTGTAGACTTCAAAACGGTAAAGCGTGTTTTCATCCCGTGACAAATTATCCCCGACAAAATATCCTCCGATAAAATATCCTACGGTAAAAACATCTCCCTGTAAATAAATTATTTTTCAAAAAATAATAAAATGGGACAAAAATAATACAGAAAGTAAAATATAGGAAGTATGTAATCAAAGATACAAATCAAATTGATGATTTATGTAGAAAATGTTTGGCTTTTCCGGAAACTATAGAACATATTATATCGGGATGTTCTATATTAGCGCCTTCCGAATATACTTTTAGACACAATCAAGTTTTAAAAATAATTCATCAAAGTTTGGTAATTAAACATAAATTGATTGACTGCCGTAATGTAGTACCATATTATGAATACGAACCAAATTCGTTTTTAGAAAATGAATTTTATAAAATATATTATGATAAAACTATACTAACAGACAGAACGATTCGTCATAATAGACCCGATATAGTTTTACATGACAAAATTAAAAAAAATAACTTATATCATTGATGTCGCTATTCCAAATTCCTGCAATATTCAAAAATCTGTTTCTGAAAAAATTAGAAAATATACAGATTTAGGAAATGAGATTAAAAGAATTTGGCATTCTCGGACTATAAAAATATTACCATTTGTTATTTCGGCTACTGGCATTATACCTAGCTCTCTAATTAAAAATTTAGGCTTATTAGATTTATCAAAGAATCTTTATATAAAGATGCAAAAATCAGTCATATTAAACACATGTAGGATTACGAAAGATTTTTTAAATATTTATATTGAGGGATCAGTAGGATTTATCGGTTCAGTTAGGAGTTCTATTGAGCCAAACCCTCTGATATGAAAATATCTGGAGTCGGTGAAGTATTTTCCCATATGGTCTCTGGTAGGTTGACGTGTTGTTCTTGTAAAGTTTTGAATTTATTATACTTATACAATGCAATTACATCGCGTGGATTGACTAGATGATCATTTGTGGAAAAGTGTGTGGAAGGGTTAAGTTTTTCCTATAGGGAAGATATAACCCGGACATAAACTCTAGAGAACAATTAAAAAATTTATTGTCTTTACAGGATATCTGTGTTGTAAGTTATTTTGTCTTGGGATGTGTCCATAGGATATTATTTTGTCGAGGATATTTTGTCGCGGGATGAAAAGTCGCGGAATCCTTCGAAGACATGTATAACTTCCTTACGAGATCTTTATTGAAAAAAAAATAATTCGTAACACATGTTTAAAGTATTTAATAAAATAAGTTATAAAATTGGATTGGATAATTGCAGACCCGGTACAACAAGAAGTATGAAGACGAAGCGGAGGAGGAGCTCAGGAAGAAGGTCTTCACAGAGATCAGGCTGAAAATTGTCAAACACAACCAGAAGTACGATGAGGGTCTGGTTTCCTACAGACAGGCCATAAACAAATTTGCAGATATATTGGACAATGAGATCGATGCTTTTCAAAACAGAGACGGCCTCAGCGAAATTAAGTAGGCACTCACATTATAAATTTAACTATCCAACCAATATGATGATGAGGGACAGTGAACTTGTGAAGTTTTAACTGACCCAACGATTGTGATGGTTAATAGGATGGGTCACGACTGTATGGGGAAAATTTATTTTCTTGTTTTGATTTGTCTAAAAGTGATAAAAGGGTGTTAAATGGAGATATAAAATCACGTATTTTTTTTTTAAATATTTGGATATCATCTTCTTCCTCCGGATTGACTTTGAAATTTCACATAATAGAGAAAAACGGTGACCGGACAACTCGGAATGAAACCAACTCAGAACCATCTCAGATAAGTCATTTAGAGCGATAAAAAAAAATTATATTAAATATTGGTTAAATAGGTTACGTTAGGTTAGGGTTATCGGCTAATTTAAAAAAAAAAAATTCATAGCTTTTACTGACTTTTCAAGGAGTTGAATTTATTCTCAGTTGGCATGGAACCGAAAAAAACCGATCCTTGTTAAATCTTAAAAAATGTTAGATAAACCATTGAAAATAGTTCATTTTTAATAAAACACGAAATAGAGAGAATATTTTAGTTTGTACTCAAATACTAACAAAATCCTTCTTACTCTCGAATTTCGGCATTATTTTGCGAGACTCAATTTTGGAAAAAAAAAATGTTGAGAAAAAAATAATGAGCCTAAATGAAATGACCACTTATAAATAATTATCCAAATAGGAAGATACTCGCAGTATCATTCTTGACATAAAAAAACTTCATTTAAATGCATGCATATCCTTTCTTTCAACTTCTTTCTCTTTTATGAGGGATTCCTTGGTTTCGTTAGTGGTGGCTTTTTGCAAAAAAGAAGGATGTGTGTTTTAAACTTGTGTTTAAAACTTCATCGCGATGAAGTTTTTGCTACGATAAGAGGAGAGTTCTTTCAACTTCTTTCCCTTTCATGAGGGATTCCTTGGTTTCGTTAGGGGTGGCTTTTTGCAAAATAGAAGGATGTGTTTTTAAACTTCATCTCGATGAAGTTTTTACCACGATAAGAGGAGGGTTAATACAGGTTTATGACGTAGTAAACCTTGCCGTACGGACGTTGTGAAAGATAGAGACTTGGGGACCACAACATTGTCAGCACGGACAACAATTGGACCGTATGATCTTCACAGACTTGCGATAATGCACGTATTGTTCATTAATTTTCTTTATTTATTTATTTATTTATTTATTTATTTCAACGCCATAAAATGGCTTTTACATTCAAGTGTGATTTATTAAAGTCATAACATTATGACTAGTCATCATCATCATCTTTGTCCCCTTATCCTATTCGGGTTGAGAACTCATTGCATTGACAAGGCTCCTCCATACGTCCCTGTCTTGAGCTGACTGTTCGGCCTCCGTCCATGACAGTTCCATCCTCTCCTCACACAGTTACTAGAGTTGCCTCTCCCAGCTGTGTCTGGGGCGGCCCACTGGACGTCTACCCTCTGGAATTGCTAGTATCTTCCTCGGAATTCGGTCATCAGGCATTCTTAGTACATGCCCAAGCCACCTCAGTTGCGATTTTTCTATGAAGAGTAGCAGTGGTTCAATTTTAAGATCGTCTCGGATCGTCGAGACGACTTGTTAAGTACTCATTGAAATTGGTTGTAAAATTATAAAGACGTAATATGTTCATATGAACATATTACGTCTTTATAATGTTATTTATTCTAAACAAATTGTGGCCCAAACGCCTGCAGCAGATCTGCAGACCGCCTTGTAAATAAAAAATAAATGTAATGTATTTTTATCTAGCCGTGCTAACTTGAACTTTACGGGGGACGCCTACATCTCACCGACCAATAGGAAACTTCCCGTCAGTGTTGACTGGAGGACTGAAGGTGCTGTTACAAAAGTTAAGAATCAGGGTGGGTGCGGATCATGCTGGGCATTCGCTTCCGTGAGTAGAACACAATATTTTTAACGTGTTTTATTATACTATTATCATCGGTGCCATTTATTGAATATCGGTGCATTAACCGCGTCTAGAAAATCCTGCCGGTCTCCTGTTTCCCAAGGTTTCGTTGTTTGCCTCTTCACCGTCATTGTTGGAGAAACTATTTCTTAATATACGATAAGAATGTACCACCCCAACCGACCGGTAAACCAGGGAACACTGATTCTTTAGAACTTGGAACACATACTCTAAGGATTGGAAGGAGGTTGCAGTTCAATCAACCGGTATACGTGGCAACCTAATAAGCCAATATTGGATTTTAAGATAGGCAGGAAGAGAAGATTTGACTGAGCGACGTTTTTTCCTCTATATATTTCTTCTCCTCGCCTCTTTTTGGTTCTTCATGTTTCTTCCTAGTCCTCCTTGTCTCTTCTTGTCTCTTTTTAACTCTTCTTTGATCGGCTTGAATTGCTTTGACTCTTTTTGCTCTTATTGGTTCTGTATGGTCTTTGTCTCTTCTTATCTCTTCTTAGATTGTCTTAGTTCTTTTCGACTCTTCTTGAATCTTCTAGCATCTACTTATCTATACACAGCTCTTCTTCAACCTTTTGGCTCCTCTTGTCTTTTCTTGGTCTTTCTTGGCTCTTTTAGGCTCTTCTTGACTCTAATTGACTTTTTTTTACTCTGCTTGGCTTGTTTTGGCTCGCTTTTTTTTCTTGCATCTTCATGCCCTTTCTTGATTCTTTTTGGCCCTCCTTGGATCTTTTAGGCCCTTCTAGATTTTTCTTGTCTATTTTTGTCTATTTTTGAAGTATCTTGGCTCACTTTGACTCCTCTTGCATCTTATCGCTCTTGTTAGCTCTTCGTGGACCTTGTCTTTGCTTATCTCTTCTTAGATCGTTTTGGTTTTTCTTGACTCTTCTTGAATTTGCTTTGATTTTCTTATATATTTGAAGCTTTTCTTCAAGCTTTTGGCTCTTTCTGTCCCTTCTTGGTTCTTTATGGCTTTTCTAGGCCTTTGTTTACTCTGATTGGCTCTGTTTTACTGTTATGGCATTCTTGGCTTGTCTTTTCTTTTTTAGCTTCTTCTTAGTTTTTTTTTGCTCGTCTGGGGTCATCTCTCCCTGGGGTCTCATCAAACACTGATACCATTCACTTTCGGGTCTCCGGGCACACCCCTCGTCATCGTTGTTACGGGCATAATGCAAGGCTTGGGTTCAAACTTCGAGAGCCATTTTCTCCGGTTCTAAGGTGCTAAACCGACTGAATTTGTGGATTATTACTATGAATCATAGTTTGAAGAGGAATCGATGACAATATATGCAAATTTTGTACTTTTTTTGCATACAATTATTTCCATGGATAGATTGGATAACCACGGTGACACAACGCAACCTTGCTTCACACCTTTTGTGATACCATAAGAAACTCGTCAAACCACAGGTCCCCATCATACACGCAACGCTTCCTCTTACGGAGACGCGAATGCCTGCGAGATTTGCTTTCACTTAGTTAACAACATTGTTACGGGTACAATGCAAGATGAGTTTCAAACTTTGAGAGCCTCATGGAAAAATTGTCTGTGTAGCACTATGCTACACAGACAATTCGAAAGTACGTTGTATGCTGCTGGCTGATATTGCAGTGTTGATTATCCACAACAAAGTGGACAACCTAAATTTAAAAAAAAATTGATGATCTTTTTAACAACACCAAAAATCTGTAAATAGTTAAGATTGTCTGAGAATACCGGGAAGGGTCACTGCAAAAATACACAAAAAATGTAAAAATGGTGTATACTACTAAAATGTGTCGAGCTAAAATAACATAACACATTGCTAGCAGAGAAGTTGTTGTTTCATATTATTAGTATTTTGTAAATGCTAATTTATTTGGCAGATCGCAGGTATTGAAAGCCAGTATTTCATGAAGAACAAGAAACTTGTCTCCCTCTCGGAGCAGAACCTGATAGACTGTTCTCATGAACTGGGAAACAATGGCTGTACCGCAGGAGGTAAGGAAGGTTCCTTCCAGTACGTCAAAGAAAACGGAGGAATTGATACTGAAGAGTCCTACCCCTATGATGGGAAAGTAGGAGAATGCAGGTAATTATGTCAGTATGGACAAGAATTTCCTAAACTATTTTGGTTAACCGCTAGCTTATTAATTTAGATGAAAATTTTCTTTGAAATCGAGCATGGAATGCATTTGTTATTTTATTATTTATTAGTTTTATTTTAGTAAATTATACATTAAAGTTAACAATTTCCTAATTAATTATATCGTATCATATTTCAAACTATATTTTTTCTTCTTTTATGTATCTCCTACACTACATTTTGAACTTTCCAATTGGTGCGGCCTTTAAAGTTTCTTGTAGAGTGTTGTATAACTTCATCCTTTTGTATAGTAAACTGTTCTGCGTATTCGTTTTGTCCTTTTTTTGTAGTCTGATTTCCTTGCAAGTCCTTGTGTTGTGTCTGTGAATGTCCTTGTTGTATATAATTTTGTTTGAGAAGTATTTTGGTAACATGTTGTTCACTATTTTATGGATAAATATCATCGTGTGCAGGGTCAACATCTGTTTCACGGTTAGCCACGGTTAGTTAGGTTTAGTTACTAGCAGCGAACAACCTGACACTAGGAACGATTTGAAAGTCGGTCGATTGTAATTTATTTTTTTTTACTCAAAAAAGGTAAAATTATACACATTTTACATAATATTTTATGTCCAAAATTAGTTTTTTTGGCTCAGACTCTTTTTTCGTAATTAAATTTTCAAATAAAATTTGTTTAAATAACTTATTTAATTTTTTGAGTAAAACCCAAATTGTAATATTGAATTAAATGAAGAAAATATTAGAGAAAATCAATCGAAAATCTGACACAGAAAAATCAGAAAAAGGTACTGTCACATCTAGGACTCGTACCTTCGCCTTGCCGAGGCGTAGCTTTACCAACTGAGTAAATGTGTCCCTATCCGATTCGGTCATATTTAACTGTATCATACTTTGACTAAGAACTACCAATAATTGGCTGCTACTTTATGTATGATTGCAAGATTCAAACCCGAACTAAATGCTATATAGATAGTGTCTTGGATAAATTTTACACAATTTTATTTTTTATGGCAAGGAAGATGTGGGGAAAACGGTAGGTGAAGGGGAAGCAGGAGAGGAAGGGACGCGCATGGATTTAAGTGGCATTGCAACGCAATCGGGAACTCGCTAGTATTAAATAAAACTAAATAAATAACACAGAATCTGTGGAACCCTTGAAATGGCGAATTAACTAAAATAATATTTGTGGACATGGAAGCACTGTACAAATCCGTTTGTCGAATATCACGGGAAATCATTTCGTCATAGTTTTAATTGTCCAAACGACCATTAAAAAATTTTACAGGAGGAGAAGGTTTTCTTTCATTATTTCAATGAAACATTATGATAGGTGTTTAAGATAAAGCTCTTTCTCTAAAGGTAAGGGTCTCATTAGTTTAAGTATTTCTTAGTTAAGTGATTCGCTATCAATTTTAATACTTTATATTTAATTTTAAAGCAGAGATTGAACAAAAACTGAAATGGTCGCTTGCATAATTAATAACTAAGGTGACGATTTGGTTGTTTGATTTATTTATGTTCAGGTATGACCCGAAGAACTCAGGAGCTAAAGTTACCGGCTTTGTGGCCATACCCGCAGACGATGAGGAGAAGCTGACAGAGGCCGTGGCTAACGTGGGGCCCGTGGTGATATCGCTGGTAGCCGACTGGTCTTCGTTTGGTTACTACAATGACGGGGTCTACGTCGATCCAGATGACTCTAAAAAAGACATGTTTCATTCAGTGAGTACACATTGGTGCTAAAATTTACTGCATTGTTATAATATTTTACTGTCTGATGAATCGTAGCAATGTGAAGTCTATAATAAATGTTGCTTCACTTACACAAAATGATTAACAGTTAATTGCACGACTAAAAAGAATGGTGGTGAAGACAAATAGGAGACACACTGGTGCCAATTACAACAGAAGATCCACCAGCACCAGAGGTCTTTCTGAAAATGATATTTTGCCGCTGCACCAAGGATTGTGGAAGGACAAAAATTAGTTGTTTTCGCAGCCCACTTTCATTGAACAGGAAAATGAGGCCAACTCATATTCAAAGAATTTTATAAAATCCTCATCTGATCGTGAGCCGTTTTACAAAGGTCACGTAGGGAATGTGGGAATCAAAGGGCTATTAGCCTGCTATGTTCTGTCGGCAAGCTGTACGGAAGAATATTGATTGAAAGGGTAAGAATGGAAACAAAGGATAAAATATGGGATGTGCAAGGTGCCTTTGTGAGTTAAAAGGGATATGGACCAGATTTTTTTCCTTGCGTATGCTCACTGAGAAGTTTCTGGCGAAAAACCAGAAACTCTTCTTCGCTTTTGTAGATCTACAAAAAGCATATGACCGAGTCGACAGGAAAAAGCTATGGAAGGTATTGTCCAAGTATGGAGTGAATACAAATCTCATACAGGCAATTGCGTCTTTGTACGTGGAAAGCGTTGCGTGTGTTAGGGTGAACGGTGGTTTTACGGATTGGTTTGACATCACAAAAGGTGTTAAGCAAGGCTGCGTAATGTCACCATGGATATTCAATCTATACATGGATAATTGTTTGCAAGAATTGAAAGAGACGGGGTTAGGCGCGAATTTGAGTAATCTGAAAGTATGTTGTCTGTTGTATGCTGATGATGCGGTACTGATTTCTAACAGTGTGGAAGATTTACGGTCTCTAATGTCAAGGATGAACGAAGTATGTATGAAAAATGAGTATGTATGATGAATGTAAGTAAGTCTTAAGTCATGGTGTTTGAAAGAGAAAGTACGAAAACAGTGTGTGATATAGTTGTGAATGATGAATACTTGGAGCAGGTGGATAAGTTTGTGTATCTGGGTAGTATGTTTACGAGAGATGGGAAGGCTGATAGAGATATTGAAATAAGGGTAAAGGCCGGTAACTCCATTAATGGAGGACTGAATGCCGTTGGCGCTAATAAAAAAACTGTATAAAAAAATCGAAGCTAGCAGTCCACAACGAAGTCCTGGTACCTACCCTGATGTATGGCAGTGAGGCATGGAACTGGCAGAGGAAGGATGAAAGAAAGTTGAATGCTGTTGAAATGAGATCCCTGAGGCGTATGTGTAGTAAAACCATTTATGATCGTGTGAGAAATGTGGAGATCCGCAAAGAATGTAAGGCTGATGTAAGCATAATGAGTGAGTAAGATTAAGAAAGGGACCCTCAGATGGTTTGGGCATGTAGAGCGAATGAACGAAGAATGTAGTGTAAGAAGAATATGTGACGCAAATGAGAATGGAAGAAGAAGTTGGGGACGCCCGAGGAAGACATGGCACGATCAAGTGAATCAGATATTTGAGTCGGGTCATGTCAAAAGTCAGAATAATCGAAGAATATGTATGAGACGATGTATGAATGTGAGTGAAGCAAAGAGTGTGTGCCAGGACCGAGTTGTTTGGCGGTCCGTCCTCTTTGCCTACCCCTGCGGAGAAACGGCGTGATGGTTAGTTAGTTAGTTCTCATCTGATCGTTTGCTTATACACATTTGTTTAAATTCTATTCAACTTCTCCCCCCCCCCATCCCCTCCCTGGCTCACCATCAAGACGTCAGATCTTTTGGTATGTTCACACCCTAAGCACCCTGAACAAGTTTCTGAAGGAATTTTAAGTACCTGCTCACGCACTCTACACCTCCTTCCTTGACTGAACTATAAGTCTTGACTCCATATCTTGATTCCGTACCATATCTCTTCGAAGCTTGGAAGACCTACAACAGTTGTGATTATGTTATCTTTTTGCTGTCCCAAAGGAATAACGTTTTTGGAAGGAATTTAAAAATCACACGGTGCCGTTATAATCATACGATATTTGCAGTATGCAATGGTTATAAATATCTTTTAATTACAGATGCTCGTCGTGGGCTACGGAACTGAAGAATCTGGCGGTGATTACTACATCCTGAAAAACTCTTGGGGAGAGGATTGGAACAACGATGGATACATGAAGATGGCCAGAAACAAAAATAACAACTGTGGGATCGCTTCCCGGGCGGCGTATCCCCTTGTTGAGTGATATTCTTGTACGAAATATATGTTATAAGCATAAATTAAATGAATAAAAAAACAAAATGTATGATAATTGGGTATAAGAAGACATCCAGTGAAAGCAAAATTAAAATTGACGGTGAAATTTTTGAAAGTGTTATTGAAGGAGTTATATTAGATTCCAAACTAACCTTTAACAAACATGCTGAATATACCCAAAAGAAAATTGGAAAAAAAGTATCTTTTTTGGGAAGAATTCGGCAAAAACTTTCTATAAAAACTGCAGTCACTACTTATAATGCAATTATTGCTCCACACTTAAACTTTTTTTTTTTACATTAACGCCACACAGGAGGCCCTGAGGAAAATAATTTCCCTCAGGGCCTATGTCATCTGGGATGCAGTGTGGAGGGTCTTTATGAGGAGAGGTAGGAATGAACATTGGTCTTGAAGAGACACATGTTGTAGGAGGGAGGAAACACAGATGCCGGCAGATCGTTCCATAGCCGAGCTGTTGAACTCAAGAACGAGTCGAAAAAACGACCCGTTCTCATGTGACAAATGTCAACCGAGTACATATGTTGGGCGCGCGTTTGGCGTGTCTCCCGACTATGCACCGGTGCCGAAGGGATCAATGACGCTAGTTTCTCAGAGCATCTTCCATTAAAATACCGGTAGAACATGTATAGCATTCCCACCCGACGCCTGTGCTCTAAAGATTGCAACCCGTTCGTTAAGATGGGAGAATCTATCAAACGGACCGCCCGTTTCTGCACAGAGTCGAGGGTATTTTTCAAGTATTTGTACATGGTTACCAGTTGTGTACTTTTAAAGTATCTGCTGGCCCTGTACAGGACGCCCAGTTTTTGAGAAGCTCACTTTACTCTGACTTCAATGGAGCCCCCATACCTGACCTGGTCACTTATAGTTACACCAAGCATATCAATGGAAGGTCTGTTCGGAAGATTGCTTCCGTTGAAGGAGACTAGATTTTCATTTCGATCCCTTTTAGACGTAATCAGACATGATTGGGTCTTTGAAACATTGAATTCGACGAGGTTATTCTTACCCCAAGAGAAAACACTTTCGAGGTAACCGTCCATTCTTTGCTTCAAAGCCCTCCGAGCCTTTGGAGTTTGTGTGCCCTTTGAGGGCTTGTCAAACGAAGAGCTGTCATGGACTGTACTGTCATCCGCGTAACAATGAATGGTGCACATGACAAAAGGTCGTTGTTGTGCAACAAAAACAAAGTCGGAGACAGGACCGATCCCTGTGGGACGCCAGCATTTATTGGATGCGAGGAAGATGTGAAACCATCAGCAACCGTCTGAATTGACCTCTCCCTCAAAAAGTCGGCAATCCACGTACACAGGGATACGGGAAGTCCGTAAGATGACAGTTTGTTGACAAGTCCTCGATGCCAAACACGGTCAAAAACCTTGGAAATGTCCAGTGCAACCGTTTGGGTCTCACCGAAACGTTCCAGGCACCGCCCCCAAACATGCGTCACATATGCGAGAAGATCCGTATTGACGGTCGTTAATGATTTTATTCTTCTCGAGATATGTGAGCAGTTTATCGTTGATCACACGTTCCATCACCTTGGACAAAACTGATGTGATCGCTATGGGGCGGTAGTTGGCTGGGTTGGAGCGATCACCCTTCTTTGGAATTTTTTCCAACCAAAGGGCACAATACCAGACTTTAGGGACATTTTAAAGAGCTTCGTAAAAATTGGAGCAATTTCTGCAGCGCACCTCTGCAATACCAGGGCAAGTATTCCGTCAGGCCCACTAGCTTTATTAACATCAAGCCCTCGTAAGACTTGAAGTACATCCCGATGCCGGATCCTCAGCTTTTTCATACAAAAACCTCAGTGAGGAACCGACGTCGGGACAGCACCTTGATCATCGAGGGTTGAGTTATCCGCGTCAGTATTAGTTATAACTACTGCTCAACTATTCTTTTCCTGTGTAACGAACGAGAACAAAATAAGTTTCAAAATCTCCAAACAGGGCAATGAGAATAATACTTCGGCGAAATAGATTCTCAAAAGTAAATAAAATGTTAAAGGAACTAAATTGGCTAACCGTGAAACAGATGTTGGCCCTGCACACGATGATATTTATCCATAAAATAGTGAACAACATATTACCAAAATACTTCTAAAACAAAATTATATACAACAAGGACATTCACAGACACAACACAAGGACTTGCAAGGAAATCAGACTACAAAAAAAGGACGAAACGAATAAGCAGAACAGTTTATCATACAAAGGGATGAAGTTATACAACACTCTACCAGAAACTTTAAAGGCCGCACCAATTTGAAAGTTCAAAATGTAATGTAAGAGAAACATAAAACAAGAAAAAATATAGTTAGAAATATGATTTGATATAATTTATTAGGAAATTGTAAACTTAAGTGTTTAATTTACTAAAATAAAACTAATAAATAAATAAATAAAAATACTTAAAAATTCTCAAATATTTAACCTTAACAAATAAATAGTGAGAACTATAATTTTTGGTAGCACTGGTTCTCTTTACAAAATGATAGTAATACGAAATGTAAGTATAAAGAATTTTTTATAGCACCGTTGTGATTTGAAAGCCAATGAATCGAAAAATAGGCAAACACATAAATCTACAGGCTTTAGCCTGCGAGAAAATGATATTGTATCTGTTTCCACTTTGTGCGGTGCTTTGCAGCCTCCCTTGTCCTCTTGTCTACTTTAGTTTTCTGAAGGTTTCACTTCTACCGCGTGTGAATTGCACACTTTGATTTTTTTGTTAAGTCAATTTTAACACGGGCGAGTGCCTCTAGCATGGTGATCGAAAAATCCTCAAATAATGTAGTTACAAAGCAAAGAAAAACATTTAAAAAAAAATAGAATTGCGTGTTTTTGTCTTTTGCTTGCATATTTTCGGCTTTTTAATTATGACAAGAAGATTCTCCGATCCATTTTTACTTTTAAGCCATACCATAATTTTTACTATTAAAAATTTTCAATCATACATAACAAAAGCAAACAGGTCTAAAAATGTTGTTATAAAATACAAATCCAACGTTTAACAGAATTCTCGTACAATATAAGAACATTCCTTCCATAGTTGTTTTTTGTTTTTCTTATCGGGTACGGATTTCACCACGAAGACCTTCATAAATAACTTAACCTTAAATCTGACTGCAAAGCGAAGGGACAAAGCGATACGACGGCTGCTATAGATTCGACTAAGCGAATATTGGCGTCGCTAAATTGTCAGTGGCGTCGCGGCGCTCTTTGTAAAAAGCTGCAGAGAAAGGCTTTCAATATTCCAGCAAAAATATGCCATGGGAACTCGTAAATAATTCATCTCTACACTACGCTTTTATTTTTTAGCGCTTGGTACTGCGACAAAGTCAGGGGTACACAACAATATCGAAAAAATTATTCTGTTACTAAATTACTGTCCCCTGACATTGAAACTTTTCAACAATGAATATAATAGATGCATTATTTTGGTTTTTTGGTAGAAAGCAGTGACTTTGTGGTTTGACATATTATAAATTGAAATAACACAATAATTTTGTTTGTTACCACGATTTATTTAATACTAGCTTTTCCCCGCGGCTTCGCTCGCATGGTATTACGGGAAATTACTGTAGCGCTTGCACTTATCAATTATCTCCCCCCCCCCCCCCCCCCCCCTCCCCCACCCCCATCCCCTCCCGCATTCCATATATTCATTCCCTTACATTCAGTTTTCAAACATTTCGCCTACCACCTAAATTTCATAATGCTATAGCTCAAAGAAAAAAAGAATTACTTATCCAATTTTGTTCATTTGTTCGGAATTTATGCGCTTACAAACATTTCGGATGTTCATTTTTATTTAAATATTTGGAAGTTCGTAAATATAATAAAAAATTTCACTCTTTATTATTCAGTCTTTACAATCGTTACGAATTATATTTTTAATGTAGGAACTCTCATCTGACATTTATTACAAGCTTGTCCAAAAGAAAAACGAATTCTAATATTTGAATTTTCCGCAGCAGTAGCCGACCAGTATACTGAGTACCTACCAGCATAGAGCCCAAAAATATATCAACACTGCTTCCATGGAAAAGATTTTTTCTGACGTTAGCAAAAACTCGCTTTTGTTAGCGACAGAAAACGTATAACAAATATAATATATTAATATTTATAATTTCATAACGCCAGAGCTTACCATCATATAAAACCTGTAGTCTGCGCATATAATTTAGCTTTCTATTGGTGAAAGAATTATTAAAGTCTTTATATTGTGTTATGCGTGAAAGCGTCATAAACAAACTCGAGCAGTTTCGCATTTATAATATTATAAGTATACAAGTATAAGTAAGTATGGATTTCTACTACCGACCGGTTTCGCTTTACACAAGCGAAATATTAAAATTAAAATTCAGGGTATAAAAATTAAGTTGATCAAAAATATACATTGTGTGAGCTTATATACATAAAGAAAAGGACAAAACATAATATAAGGAAAGAGTGAGAGGGTAAAATCAACATCTTATGTACAAAGTGATGGAGAGAAAGAGACGGGTGGTATCTAATGATTTACAGTTTTACAGGGACAAAACGTCACTTGAATAGGTGATTAAGGGATATGGTGATTAAGTTAAAATTGTAAATCATTAGATACCACCCGTCTCTTTCTCTCCATCACTATGCACATATGATGTTGATTTTACACTCTCCCTCTTTCCTAATATTATATTTTGTCCTTTTCTATATGTATATAAGTTCACATAATGTAAATTTCTGATCAGTTTAATTTGTATACCCTGAAGATGCTTGTGTAAAGCGAAACCGGTCGGTAATGGAAAAAATTAAATAAAAAACAAAATTATTGTGTTATTTCAATTAACATTATTTTGGTTTCAAAAAAGGCCTCCAAACTCAGTGTGCCCCCCTTCACGACTGGTCACAAGTGGGCACGAGGGATACTTCAATATTTTGTGGTTTTTGGTGTTTTTGCGTATTTTCAGTCACCTATGTCATTAAGCGCCTTAAAAAAAGTTTGACATCATATTTTTGTTTAAAAACAAGCATTTTCTACCCACGATATAAATATTCTACAAGACTTACAACTACTGACTTAAAACTAATAGCCTCCGTGGTCGAGGGGTGAGACTCTCTACTAGCAATTTGGAGGTCGCGGGTTTAAATCCCTGCATGCGCAAGTAAATTTTTATTTCATACATTTGTGTTACTTTACAATTTTACAATAGACATTTAAAATAATATCTAGTGTATTTGCGGCATGTTCCAATGTGGAGGAAACTCTCTGGTGTAAGACCACCATTAAGATTTGAAACGATGCTTGAAATGGCTTCAGCCGTGTTTGGTAGCCAGATCCGAATAGCGAGTTACTCTTCCACTTTTCACGCATCTTCTTCCTCTCCCAGCTTCCTTCAGCATCATAACATACCCCAATCGGAGATGCTGTAGAATCCTTGGCTCTTATGCGTGTGAAAAATAAAATGAATGAATTTATTGAATAATGAAATGATTGAATGAAATAAATAGTTTATTTTTACCGCATTAAGTTGATTTATCGTTCAACATTAAACATATTGAGGTGTTAGGTTCCCATTGATAATATCCTTAGCTCGTAAATCAACAGCTCAATTTGGGAGGCGGGAATGGGTACCACCGCCCCGGGAACCTTTATTGGATAACCAACACTTCTGCCATAGGTCACCCCAAGTGGTCCGCTACGTTTGGTGATTTAGCAGGGGTGCCCGGGTTCATGGAGTGGGGTTTGTCTAGGTCTTGGAGGCGGATGACCAGGACACACTAAACCCCAGATTCCTACCCACCCCTTAAACCCTTTTCCTTCCCAGAACCCTCCTCTCCTCTTTTTTCTTAATAAAAAACCCTCCGCACAGCATCCCCAAAGATGATACAGGCCCGGAGGGAAATTATTTTTCTCAGGGCCTCCTGTGTGGAGCTCATGTAAAAAAAATAGCTTGACTTTATCCTGCCCTGCTTCAGGGCCTATGTCATCTTTGGAGATGCTGTGTGAAGGGTCTTTTCAGGGAAAGGAAGAGGGGAATGTTCTGTAAAGGAAAAGAGTATGAAAGGAGTGGATAGAAATCTGGGAGTCAGTGTGTTCGGGAGTGACGAACGGATGAATCTGTCCCTCGCACTGCGGTGCAAGACGATATAAAGTATACTTGCAGAATGTTTCAGAGTGGTAGATACTTTTAGTATCACAGTTGCGGGTGATGTGGATTTAATTACTAGTATTATACAAATCGACAGTTTTATTTAGAGTTTGATGAAATTTAGTACGCCGTGCCTTTCATACAAGAGGAAGGTTAATGTCTCTATATCGAAAAATTATAATTTTAAAATTGGTACTTCTTGATGAAATTTTTCACACTGGTCTTAAGAATAAGAGCAAAATTACTGTCTACGTCTGATATCGAAAAAAACGATGCAATTAGCCCGGGCAACGCTGGTAAAATCAAAAAAAATAGCTTCACAACATTCCCCAGTTGGGGATTCCAAATTAGATACTGGATCCGGACAGATGGACCAAATATATTGAAATGTAAGAGATGTGCTATCCGCAGTTTTTACTGAGTGGGACTGTGTTTCTTGGCGTCGCCGATTTTGTTAACCGATACTACTGCACACCTTCAAAAAATCAACTAAATGAACGAATTATTTCCGTATTCAAACTACGCCCATTAGGTAGTTGTCCGCCGACGGTCGGGTGGCCATTGTATTTCAATCTACTAAATAAATAATATATACTCGAATAATCGAATAATCGATCGCGGACTTTTGTTTATAAACATCTGCCTGCTCAGGACTAAGCCGTAAGACCCTCGCGTCGTTCCGAGATTTTATAGGGAAATTTAAATATTGTATGATTCCCGAGACTTTCCTGGGAAAGTATTTAGTTTGCCAGATCGCAAATCCTATTTCCAGTAGCGCTACAGAATCCCGGACGGCCCGGGCGGCCTGGGTCGAGCGCCCCGGGCCTGGGATATTATAATACACGACGGAATTATTTGGTTCAATTTGGAGGATGTCAAACGGAATTTACATATAGATTTTGAATCGCAAGTGTTTTAGAATTCGACATATTTATTCGTTTATACAGTCTACACGTTATTTAAAACAAAGTTTTTATTTTTTAAATAGTCCGGTCAAAATTAACATTTCAAATAGCACAAATTCTGATAGAGCTGAAATTTGGTACAGATCTTAAATACACCATTACAAATAAAACACCAAAAATCCCTATCGTTCACATGCCCGTTAAAAAGGTTATTTGAGGTCAAAGGTCGAAATTTTCGGTTTTTAGATTTTTCTCATAAACGGTTAGTTATACCAAAAAGTAATTTGACAAAGATTGTAGGTGATAAAACTATTTACAAAAATTGTCATTATATTTTTTTTTCTAAAAATCACCATTTCTGAGATATAGTGATTCTAAAGGTTGAAGGAGTTACATTCTATATAATATGCACACATTTCCACACCACCTGTGAGGTAGTGATCGAACTTGTTATTGATGACGGATGGGATGCAAATCTTCACATTACTGTTGAAAATATTATAAATAATACTATTTCATACAATTCTATTAAAGATTATGGAACATCTGAAACATTACTTCGTTAAAAAAATGCGCCAAGTACACTACCTTACAGGTGGTATGGAAATGTGTGCATTTTACACATAATGTAACTCTTTCAATTTTTAGAATTGCCGATCTCAGAAATGGTGATATTTAGAAAAAAAAACTTATGAAAATTTTTGTAGATTATAATATGATGTACAATTTTTGCCAACTTAATTTTTGGTATAACTTGCCATTTACGAGAAAAATCCAAAAACCGAAAATTTCGACCGTTGACCTTGAATAACTTTTTTAGCGGGGATGTGATCGTTAAGAATTTTTGGTATTTTATTTTTAATAGTGTACTCAAATTGAAATTTCAGCTCTGTCGGAAGTAAGTACTTAAATATCTACCTAATTAATAACCACGACGACATCACATTTATTGAACCATTACCTTAATATTTGAGGGTAAAACTTGGGATGAAACTTTTGACAAATGCAATACAGGTTTAAGAGTGGTAAATAATTGGTTAAATGATAATATTTTAACTTTGAACAAACAAAAAACAAAATATATCACTTTTAGCATTTCATGCAAAAGTCAGCCTCCTGCCACTCATAATTTGATCATACCCAGTTGCTCGCAAACCTGTAACTGCAATCCTTTAGAAAATGTAGTTAACATTAAATACCTTGGTGTAATAATAGATAAATTTTTGAGATGGAACGATCATATCAATATGTTGGTAAATACCACAAGGAGACTTACCTATATCTTCAAAGAACTCAGACATATACTAGACAAAGAAAAATTGAAAACGGTTTATTTTGCAATAATCCAGTCTATGCTTTCTTACAATATAGTGTGCTGGGGATCCTGCCAAAAGACCTACTTAGAACCACTTAATATTGCCCAAAAATTGATTCTTAAAGTTATGTTCAAGAAAAAATTTAGATATTCAACTCATTTACTTTACAAGGAATGCAATGTCATGAATGTAAAACAGTTATATATTACACAAACGCTTTGTAGATTTTTTAATAATATTAATATGGCAGAAAGAACACAGCAAATTCGTACTACTAGAATTGGCTCTGGTCTGAACTTTGTTGCAATTCAAACTAAAACTTCTTTTGGCCAAAGAAATTATTTTTATCAGGCTCCGCTCATTTTTAACAGCCTTCCAGAAAATATCAAGTCATCTAATTCCTTGAGCACTTTTAAAAAGATTGTCAAATTATTTATGTTAGCCGAGGATTGCCAATTGATTTTTTCTTGTCCTTTCTAAATTATTAGCTAAATGATTATGTTTATAGTAATAATAAGCCAAATTAGTATTAACATTCTTCTGCCAAATTTAAAGCATATTATATTATATACATATATTTATTATTTACAACTTAATCGTTTAAACAAAAAAAAAAACTTTTATTTTTTACTTTAAATCAGTCCTCAAAACAATGGTCACCCTACAAAAGTCTACATGTTTACATGAATGTACTACCTAGCGCCAGCAGTTTAGTAATAATCTCAACCTGTAAGAAATGCAACAATATTGTTCTTTCAATATCTGTATAATTTTGTGTTATTTTGTTAATTGTAGAATTGTTAACCTCAACACAGGCTTGTCCTAGTGAGGTTGCAAATTGTTTTGTAAACATTTTTACCTGCAATGTAAAGATACAATAAAAAAATAAATAAAATAAATAAATTAACGCGTCGTGTGCTGACGTTAAATTCGCTCGGCGTGCCAGGTGATTACATTTTCGAAATAATTTACATGTTTTTGTTTTTTGTAAATTGTACACTTCTTATCAGGTATTTATATAAATTTTTTCATAAATATGGTATTATAATCTGACGTTTTCCCAGAATAGCTACATACTTATTTATTTATTAACGCCCTTTTTAGGAGTTTACATTTATTGAATGTAGTTATACGTGTGTCCAAAAAGGGAGCAGGGTTTAGTATCGTTTGTGACGTCATAAAGGAGCGATACGGAGATTTAAATCGCACAAGAATCCCAACTGCTCCCGTCTGGAGTCAGTGAGACTATGGCATTCCCAATTGGGGTATGTTGTGAGACTGAAGGTAGTGGGGAGGGGAAGGAGATGGAGAAAAGGAAGGCGGGAAGTACCTGGCTATTCAGATCTGGTCACCAAACACGGCTAAAGCCATTTCAAGCAACGTTTAAATTCTGATTGGTGGTCTTACACCAGGTCGATATTGAGAGTATATTCCACTCTGGAACGTGCCGCAAATATACTATAAATGATTTTAAATGAATTCATTTTGAAATAACACAAATTAATCAAATAAAATTTATTCGCCACGCTGGGATTCGATCCCGCAACCTTCGGAGGTGCGGAGTATGGACAGCGTATGGGATGGGTGTGAGATACTTCGTGCAGATAGCCGTGCAGGCACGGCGCCTTTTTACGTGCGAGCCTATTACCGAAACTGTGGTTCTGTAGATAGCTCTCAGCATTTTTATCGTGCGGAATATCATTCTTGCAATGCACCAAGTGACGAGAGCATTAGAAAATGAATTCGGATGTTCGAAAATACCGCATCAACTGTGCGAATTCAAAACACGGATCGATCGTGGTCCATTAGAGGTGAAGAAACAATCGAAGAAGTAAAGGCTTCGGTTTGCAAAAATCCATCGTTATCCATTCGCAAGCATGACAAGCACTCAATTTCAAAAAATCGTCTATGCAGCTAATTTTCAAGAAAGACTTAAATCAAAAAGCCTATAAAATCCAGGTGGTTCAAGAACGAAGTACACCGATTACGCTAATCGACTAAGATTTGCCAACGAAATGCTAGAGATATTCTCTAACTTTGAAAACACTCTGTTTAGGGACGCCTATTTTCTTTAATCGGCCATATTTCCACGAAGACCGACGTTGGTGAGCACTCACTATAAACAGTCAACGTTACTGCGAAATGCTAAGAGGCTTTTTGGCCCAAGAGTTGCAAGAGTATCCCTTGATACTCTTGGTCTTGAATATAGTATAGTATACTATAATAGTCTTGAATTGTATCCTTGTACAATTCAAGACTATGGTTCCAGCAAGACGGGGCCATTTGCCATGCTTTCGACTTAGCTATTGCTGCGTTAAACAAATAATTATTCCCGAACGTAGAGACTCCATTAACTGGCCTCCCAGGAGTTGCTATTTCAGCCCTCTGGACTATTTTCTGTGGGAATACCTGAAAGGTATAGGTATACGAGAATAAATAGACGAATTTGACGCAATTGAAGCACAATATCAAATGAGAAATGGCGGCAGTCTCACGAGTAATGTATCAACGCGTTTTTACTAATCTTCGCACGAGGTTAGAGGAGTGCCACCAGCATGAGGGTCGGCATCTAGACATCATTACTTTTTCAAAATAATTTGCAATTCAGTGTCTTTAAATAAAACATAATCAACCTTTTTCATTATTTATATTTTTTATTTTATTCAATTGATAATTTTATATGAATGAATCAATACAAATTTTGGTTTTGATGGTTATTAATCCTTTTTGGACACCTATTATCTTGTACATAGTTAATACTTAAACATTAGACCATATTTTTTTGTAAGAACCTAAAATTTCAATTATATACATGCATACTACCAAAACACATCCTGATAGATCTAGACTCAAGATGTCTAGACTATATCTCGTATACACCAGACTCAGACGCCGGCGAATAAACAACGAATAGTAGGTATTTCCTAATCTCCCGACTTCCCATCCAATAACATAATATTTATTTATCTTTTCAAATATGTATATATTTTAAAGTATTTGTACATATACATATTTGACACATTATATCAAACAAATCAAAAATAAACTCCTCAAAACAATAGAAACATTTATAAAATAAAACAGATGATAATAATGCATTTTGCACTGTGTCAATCAATAATAGAATATGGAATAATTGCTTGGGGAGGAGCAATAAACTCAGCTATCGGTCATATAGGTCATATGCCATAGGTCACCCCAAGTGGTTCGCTACGTTTGGTGATTTAGCAGGGGTACCCGGGTTCATGGGATGAGGTTTGTCTAGGTCTTGGAGGCGGGTGACCAGGACACACTGAACTCCAGATTCCTACCCACCCCTTAAACCCTTTTCCTTCCCAGAACCTCCTTTCCTTCCTTTCCTTAAAATAACCCTCCACACAGCATCCCCAAAGATGACATAGGCTCTGAGGGAAATTATTGTCCTCAGGGCCTCCTGTGTGGAGTTCAAGTAAAAAAAATATATATATAGAAATCGCACAGAAAACCATCGTAATACTAAAAAACATAGACTGACTGATACAAACCAAATATTCAACTGTTTTGACGTGCTAAATATACGCCAACTTTACATTAAAACAATACTAAACTACATTTTTAAACAAAAAACAAACACAAAATATCACTAACAGACCACTCAGACAAGCGTACAAAGAAAACATAAAACTCCGACAGCATGATGTAAGAAAAATACATCATCAAAAATATATAATATCATTTATAAACAGAAAAATTAAGATTGGATCCAGGTATGAACCCTGTGGAGCTCCACTTGTTGAATCAATTCATGTAATATTAATAATATTCATAGAAATGCTTAGCACTATTGGCTGTTAAACCAAATGAGGAATTGTACAATTGGTCCAAAGAAACATTACGCAATTACCTCAAAGACAATTATTTTTTCAAACTTTCTTCAAGCAGGTATGTAGTTACTGTAATTTATAATATGAAAACGACGATTTTACATTGAAAAAAAGAAGCTTTACTGAACCATTCAAACGGCCACCGTCTTGAAACAGAAACGGAACATACAAAAAATCTATACACAGATGCAATCCAAAACGGTCGAGTTGAAGTAGGATATTACTGCGCTCAGACAATTAGCAAATAGAGCAAATATAATAAATTCCAATGGATTACTTTTCTAGCTTTCTAATTATATTTTGTCGCACAGAATTAGATTAATAATAAACCATTATAATATTAAATGTAAATTTTACTACATATTTTTTACTACATACTTTTTACTACATATATACTCATTAACCAGTTGGTACAAATGAATAATATCAGCAACTTTTCATAATATAATACTGGCAGGAAATGCTGATAGGAACGATTTAACATAATGAAATCACGACGTAATGCAGGCTTAACCTGTATAAGTTACAATTTTTTGATCTACTCGTGGAATCTACACGATAATATTACACTGTCGCGTGTTTAGCCGTATGGTTCTAGGCGTTATGTAGTTGATTGCTAAGTATGATGGCGCTTTTGAAAAAAATGGCTCGACAGTAAAATTAATACAGAATAATTATTTAATGTTATATTTTAAACTAGCCGGTTTCCGGCATGCGTTGAAATGCCATATTCAAATAAAAGAATTGTTTCTCGCTGCATATCCTCTCCCGTGCGTCCCCTTTCCCCCCGCGTTCCCATCCACCTTCCCCGCCTTCTCACTCACCTCTCCCCTGTCCCGCCAACCCTCCTCCCGGTCTCATATATTCAGTTCCAGTACATTCAGTTTTCAAACAGCTCGTGGGCTACCTTTTGCAATTTTTTTATTCAAATTTTCATTTTTCATTTATAGCAAATATTCATTTTTGCATATTATAAGAACAATCAATCAAATTTGGTACCTAACATAGGTAGATACTTATTTAAAATTCTTGATAAGATTCAAAGTATTAGGCTGTTACTTCAAATAAATTCATTAATTTCAAGAGTTTCAAAAACTGAAATTTGATTTAACAATCATTGTTTTGCAAAGTTTGTTCATTCTAAATTTTGACATTTTCGACAAAATTTAGAATGACATTCACAAGTGTTTTTGTAATGATTGAAAAACTTTTCAGGTGTATTTTCATGTGGTTGTAATAATCCAGAAATCTTTGAGGAGGTTTAAAGAAGGTATTCTGAAAGTTTCAAACATTTCCTATGCTTAATATATCAATACATAGACAACTCATATACGTACATATCCCCAAGCAAGCACATGTATTTTGATTTGTATGTATAGATATATGAGACCCAACGACAACACTGTATATCGGTTTTGGCAGATTAGACTAGACTAGAAATACATAATATTTACACTTTCCTTTACAATTCCAGAAGCACCTTTTGCATATAGTTACTATGAAAGAGTATGCCTATATCTTTGTCTTTGTACGATGAATTTTTTCATATAGTTACTGTATGTGAGAGTATGCCTGTATCTTTGTCTTTGTTCGATGGATTTTTTCATATAGTTACTGTATGAGAGAGTATGCCTATATCTTTGTCTTTGTTCGATGGATTTTTTCATATAGTTACTGTATGTGAGAGTATGCATAGGCATACTCTCACATACAGTAACTATACCATCGTACAAAGACAAAGATATAGATCTTTGTCTTTGTACGATGGATTTTTTTGTTGTAATTGTTGTTTCATTCACCTACTTATGCATTCGTTCCTTAATTTGTGTGTACATGTATGTGAATGTGTGTGTGCACATATATGCATGTATCGATTACAGCTGATTAGTCAGACATCTCCAAATATTATGTTTTGAGATAACGAGGAGAGCAATATTCGAATGCTCACCATAAATCAAATATTATATTCACGTGTATGTGTTTACATATTAGATACGCTATTAATTAACACCGGGAAGCGAAACGGTCTGGTAAAAAGTATTAGATTTTAGAATTTCCTATTAGTAACCCAGAAATCATAAATCTTTAGTTTTTTTTCACTACAAGTTTTTCTGCATTATAATTTATTTGGTGGTGTTAATGAACTGTTGAACCAGGCGGACAGAGAGTACACTTTTACATACCATATAAACTGCAGATTCATAACTAACTAACTAAGCTTCGATTACAGCAAAGGCCAAGATGTTTTCTACTGGCTATTTAATTAAAGCATCTATAAAATTGCTGTGGTGTTTCAAACTGAAATTATCGCACATAAATAATTGCTTGAACATAGCTAGGTCCTGTTTTAAAATCGACCATTTTCCCATTTGGCCTGCCTGTAAATTTGTTTGTGTTCTGTGCCGGGCAATCTTTTCAATACTATAGTCGTGTTTGATATTACATTTTTATTAGAGGGCGAGTGTTAGCAGTGCGACTGTTGCGAGCTGTCAAGTCAGAATAATCAACATTATGCATAGTCTACTGTTCAACTGCCTGTAACATCACTGTAGGAAATCGGAATCCTTTGACGGGAAGGCCTAAATACACTAATATAGTCACAATTGACTTCACACACTTTATTTAGCCCTTTGATGGCCTAATTTAATTATTCACTTTCTAAGCGGCTTTGTTTGTTGTGCAGGCGTAATGCACGAAGCCAATTGCATTTAAATTCATCAATTTAAGTTTTTCGTTTGAATCGTTTATCTCAATTAGTAATCTTCTGAAACCTAACGCTGGTATACTCCAATTTATTTGCACTCTTATACTGTATCTCTCAGAGAGACTTTTCTCTTGTTTCTCTTTATGTTATTCTCTATGTATTTTTCTATTCTCTCTGGAGCAGGTATTGCGATGGTGGTGGCTAGTGGGTGATAAAGGGGGTATTAGGGGGATGGAGTGAAATAGGGGGTGACAGAATGGGGAGGGGCTGAAGGTTGGGCAATGCGGTATCCGGTATACGATACGACACAAATACACCGCAATCATATTACCTGTAACGTTTACCTGAATATTGATAAATTAAATGTCGTATAACATTGCGATATGAAAGAGATATCTATTCGTCTTGTAAGTGACCACGTATCTTTATTTAAAATAATTTGTTTGATATAGTAGGTAAATAAACTTTATTCATCGTTTATAATATTACCTGAGGTGTCCTGCACTTATAGTTTGTCAAATAAGATAGAAAACATAGGAGGGCGCCACTGTTATTCAAAAAGCAATACTAAAAATATAACTCACGGTTGAAATGTAAAGCTGTGTAACCTACATTTTTGTAAAAAAATAAAAAAGGCATAAAAGTGAAAAACTTTTTTTTAATTGCAATATCTATTTATCTCAAAATTAGAATTGCATGTACATTATACCTTTGCAATTTTGTGTAAACATAATGAAGAAAAATGATTTTGTAATAAAATATAAAGCACAGTTTAGAAATTGATCACCAACACCTCTGCCATAGATCACCCCAAGTGGTTCGCTACGCTTGGTGATTTGGTGCCCGGGTTCATGGGGTAAGGTTTGTCTGGGTCTTGGAGGCCGACGACCAGGACACACTGAACCCTAGACTTCTACCCACCCTTAAACCTTTCCTTCTCTGAACTCTCATCCTTTTCCTTTAAAAAAAATCTTCCATACAGCATCCATAAAGATGACATAGGCCCTGAGGGAAATTATTTTCCTGAGGGCCTCCTGTGTGGAGCTCATGTAATTTTTATTTTTTATTTAATACTAGCTTAAGTACCTAGCGTTATATATTTAACTAATTCAAATCTGAAAGAAGTGTAAATAAACTCAATATTAATAATTCTTCCTTTCTACCTTCTATTAAATTCAAATTTATGTTAAATTAAATGAAAACAAATCATTTTGCAAAACACCCTTTAATCAGATTTATGGCATTAAGTAGGTACCTTAACAAGAGTGCTTTTTCGATTTTAAGGTTTTTTCTTAAAGAAGAAAAAGTGTTTTTAAAAATTTAGAGTATTCAATATTAGTGTCGTTGCGCTTTAAAATAATATTTGACAGTTAAATTAGTGTTGCCAGCCTACAAATTTTGTAGTTCCGTTTTTAATATTTTCTACTCTTAATTGACAGAGTATACAGTGCTTACAGTAGAAAAAACTTATTTTCAGTACTTACTTAAAAAAAATAGAAATTCTTGCTTGTGTGGTGGTAAACTGCATATTAGGACTAGAGCGGGATAAGAGAATACTGCAGGTGGATGTGTTTTATTTTTATATGTATACCGCATAAGAGTCCCAACTGCTCCCATCCGTCAAATGCCATCCCCAATCAGGGTATGTTGTGAGACTGTGAAATTGGTGGAGAGAGAAAGGAGACGGGAAGATTAAGGTGGGGGTGTACCTGGCTCTCAATTTTTGTATACGTATTTTTTTATGTGAATACCTCACAAGAGCCCCGGCTGCTCCGGAGCCAGTAAGATATTGGCACCCCCCATTGGGGTATGTGTGAGGCTAAAGGTAGTGAGGAGGGGAAGGAAATTGGTAGAAAAAGGTTGAGAAGTACCTGGCTATTCAGATCTGGTCACCAAATACAGCTAAAACAGTTTCAAGCATCATTTTAATTTTGAATGGTGGTATCTTACACCAGGGCGATTCTGAGAGTATCTTCAACTCTGGAACATATGTCTCAAATTTTCCTTTTTATTATTTTGACCACTCGGATCCATAAGCTTATTTTTACGATAATGTAACATTACCAGAGATATATATGATGTATGAGGCGTACCTAACTTATTAAATCATTTAATTGTAAAATAACACAAATCGTTCAAATAAAGCCTACATGGGCACGCCGGGATTTGAATCCGCAACCTACGGATCGCCAATCGAGAGCCTTACCCCTCTATCACGGAGGGGTAAATAATGTTACTTGTGGTGATATTTATTTTTACAAAATTTGTTAAGGTTTTATGTTTTCCGGATCCAAAGTTTACGGTTTCGAAACTCCGAGATTGTTCGTTTATTAATTTGGTCCTCCAGATTTATTATATCTGATTACTAAATATGACTAAAGCCATTTCAAGTAACGTTTCGATAGTGAAAGGTCTTTAACCAGGGAAATTTTGATCATGTCTCCGTGCCATATGGCACTGGAACGTGCCATTCCCAACTATTTCAAACCAATTTGAACCACTATCGGTCTACACAAATACATTCAAACGAGCGCTCTATAAAATGATTTTTAATTTTATTTTTTGCACTCATTCCGATGAGAGATCTCCATTACGAAATGAAACGTTGTTTGAAGTTTTGAGTGTTTTAAGTAAGATTCAAATAACAAAATGCTTCCCAAAGTATATTTTCTTGATTCCTTCTATATTCTTGATAGACCTCCGTGGTCGAAGGGTGAGGCTCTCGACTAGCGATCCGGAGGTTGTGGGCTCAAATCCCGACGTGAACAAGTAGATTTCATTTGATCGATTTGGGTTATTTCACAAATTGTTAAAATAATTTAACGTATATTTGCGGTACGTTGCAGAATGGAAGGTAGGTACTTTTAGTATCGCTCTGATGTAAGACCACCACTCAAATTATGTTTAACTACAACACTCTGTTAAATAATATGAATATGCTCAAATTGTCAGAGAGAAGAATTTTCACTGACTTGGTATTTCTATATAAAATTCTAAACGATTTAGTTGATAGTCCGGTATTGCTTGAAATGATAAGCTTCCGGATATCACTACGTAATAGCAGAAGTCAGAATTTATTTCAGTGCAGAAATTCTGGGAATAACTACCACACGTATTCCTTTTTGCCCTGAATACTAATGGAGGGTAACAATTACACCAAGTCAGTGGACATCTTCAGTTTATATTTAAACAAATATAAAATATTGTTACTGAGGCAGGTCAGTTATGTACAATAAATACTGTATAGTTCTTACCATTCATATGTAAAAGCCCCGAAAAAGGACGTTAATCAATAAATAAATTAATTCCGAATTGAAATGTTGCTTGAAATGGCTGTAGACGTGTTTTTAGGTTTTCACGGCCAAAAAGTATTTTTATTTTGATGATCTCATCTGCCCTGATGATGGACACTGTAACGCTGTCCGAAACGTTGGCTAAAGAAGGATTGGTTAGTGAAACATGGCATAGCACCCCAAAAACAATAACAAAAATGGCTGTAGACGTGTTTGGTGACCAGATCTGAATAGCCGAGCACTTTCCCACCTTCAGTTCCCCATCTCTTTTCCTCCCGCTAAGTTCAGCCTCACAACATACCCCAATTAGGGATGCCTATTAGGGATGCCATACTCTCTTTAGCTCCAGGCGGTTGGGAGCAGCTGGGACTCTTGTGCGTATTCACTTAAAAAAAACTCCTTTCCCGATCACTCAAAAGTTGTCAAAGCACAAATGCCAACTGCCTCCAAACTCCATTACAAATATGATGACGTAAGTGATATTTCGAACTGAAATCATTGCGTTTTCCTAGAAAATGGTTACAGAACAAAAAAAACTCGAATAATAACATTGTCCTTTTTGTGAAATATCAACCCAATGCTTTAAAGGTTCTATGCCATCTGAGAATAAAGTCAACTCAACACCTCCTTGAAAATTCATTAATAGCTATGAAAAAATTTATTTTAAATTAGCCGATAACCC
This sequence comes from Glyphotaelius pellucidus, assembly GCA_936435175.1. Classification (NCBI taxonomy): domain Eukaryota; kingdom Metazoa; phylum Arthropoda; class Insecta; order Trichoptera; family Limnephilidae; genus Glyphotaelius; species Glyphotaelius pellucidus. The sequence goes on from OW386550.1 coordinate 8,009,099, forward strand.
TATCCTAACGTAACCTATTTAACTAATTTTTTGCATATATATTTTTGATCACTCTAAATGACTTATCTGAGATGGTTCTGAGTTGGTTTCATTCCGAGTTATCCGGTCACCGCTTTAAATGCCTAACTACCTTTCTAGCTCCGAGCATTTGAGACGCGTCTGGTCACTTTAATTTAAAATATATTTGGTCAGCAATTATTTTATTTATTGCACTCAAAAGAAACAAAAATCAGTTGTTTGGTAAGCATTTCATAGAAAAGCGCGAATTCAATTATGTGTATTGTTTTGGAGTGGGTACCGAATTATAGTAATGCCTCTGCGTGTTTGGTTTTTTCACGCCCAAAATGATTTGGGTGTGAAGGCTTAATAATTATTGTTAAAGAAATAACATCCGACTTTTACATGTAATGATGTCATGTCCCACCCGAGGCATAGAATGGCAAAAAGGCAAATAATACGCCAGTGTCAGAATAATTTGTATAAATTTCACTACAGCGTTAAGAGGCGTCGCTTTCCCGGGACGCCACGTTGCGACGCCGAGCTTCAGGGAGGCATCGCTAGGAGGGCGTCGGGGGAAGAGGGAGGCGTCGGGAGGCTTTATAGTGGGAGGAAACTACCCCCTCTGCCTGGCCGACTGGGTTGGGCAAGGGGAATCTTGCAGCAACAAGCGAGTCTCACGGTCGTGGGTTAGGTACACCTAGTAAGGAGCGATCGGAAGTAGAGTTTGCTTAGCTAGAGGAAGCGAGGGATTTTATCTGATAGTTAAATACCTAATTACGTTTTTAGTAGGCGGGTATAGTGCTGCGAATTGATTAAAAACTAAACCAGGCTCGCCCGTTTTGTTGTTCACTGTTCATGCGGAGGAAATTAGTGAATATTTAAGCAACTTATTCGGAACTGGCTTGTAGATAAAGGGTTTCACATAACATTTAGTATTTATGGTGCGAGACGGTGTTTCTCAAACTTATTGTTTTATCGATCCCAGCTTATGAAATTCTAAAATCAACAACTTTATTATTTATTTAAAATGAAAACAAAGTTTTCAAAATGCTCGATCCCCTTTTTCAAAGACATGATTTTTACTGGTAAACCCTAAATTTGCGGAGAAATTTTTTATAAGAGAAATTGAGGAGGTGTAATGTAGGTACATCCTTGAAATTACACAGCGCACATATTCATATAAATCTATAACAGTCGTTTTATTGTTCTACGCAAGTGCTGTTAATCTTTACTAATATTATAAATGCGAAGCTGCTTGAGTTTGTTTGTTACGCTTTCACGCATAAACCAATAAAAATATTTTAAAAATTCTTTCACCAATAGAAAGTTACATTATATGCGAAGACTATAGACTGTGTATAATGGTAAGCTCTGGCGTTATGAAATTATAAATATTAATATATTATATTTATTATACGTTTTCCGTCGCTAACAAAAGCAAGTTATTGCTAATGTCAGAAAACCATTTGAGACGTCAAAATTTTATTTTAAGGCGTCGTAGTTAATATCTATCTTTCTATCTATATAAATAGAAATGAATCTCCGAAATGTTTTGACGCGCATAACTTCCGACCGACTACACCAAATTGGATAATTCTTTCTTTGTACTACTGGTGAGCTCTGGCATTATGAAATTTAGGTGGCACGCGAGCTGTTTGAAAACTGAATGTACCGGGAATGAATGTATGGAATGCGAGAAGGGGAGAGGGGAGGTGGGAGGGGGTTTGAGGGGGGAAGATGGTGGGGTGGGGAGGGGAGAAAATTGATAAGTGCAAGCCCTGTAGTAATTTCCCCCTAATCCCGTACGAGCGAAGCCGCGGGTAAAAGCTAGTAATAAATAAACAAAATGGTAAATTTTAATTTTAAAGTAAACAACAGTCGATGCAACATTTTAAGATTCATTTCCGTGTCAGCTTTGGCTATAGTTTTAAATTGGTACTTAATATAAATGATTTTGTTTGATAAAGGGACAAAGGGATTAAATGGTTTTAAAAGCACAAACAATCATTCGAAAATCATTCAAAAATCAAATTTAACAATTTTTCAAAAAAAAACTTTTATTAAGAAGTAAATATTTTATACAAAACACAACCCAAGTAAGAATCGTATCTCCCTTGTCAGGCAAAAGATATCCTCTTGTCAGATAACGTATACATGACCAATGATGACCTTAAATATAATATTTTGTAAAATATATGTTTATATGACCGGTCAGTGGTTGAGTGGGCATCACGTTTGGGTCCCACCCGGGCGTCCCGTGTTCGATTTCTCGGCTGGCTAAGTCCTCCATACAACACAAGCAACATTTTCGGCTTTCTGTGGGAGTAGTAGGAGATTTTCAAACATTGTTGGGTTATTCATAACCCGGGAATGTTTGTCTTTCTTTTTAAATAAAAATAAAAAAAAAATAAAAAATATGTAACTCATATTCTTTATGTTACAATAAAATAAAATAAATCAAAAAAAAATATCTGAATAACGCTGCAAGTCACGATCATAAATTGTATAAATTGAGTTATAACCGAGTTTAAATCAAATACAACCAACAAATATGTTTTCTTGTTGTAAAAACCACTGTAAAAGGTTTAACTAAATATTCCTGTTGAATCGTAGATAAAATCCATTAAAATATTTGCATTGGTTTTAAGCCAGATAGCAATTTGACTTTGGGATAAGACTTATTGGTTCTATGAAAAATGCACCTCTAAATACTCAAATATTTCGTGCGATTTTCAAACAAAACTAGTCGTGTTTTTCAACCCCATACCTCCTCCCCTGTTCAAACTGTTCACCCATCCCTTTGAACATAAATCACACTTATTTGTTACGCCGAATATATTATTTACCCTGTGTATTATAATAATGTAATCTCTATTATACGACAAGTCTGTAATTCGAAGTGTTCAGTTCATCGTTCTATTATTAAAGTATGGAAATAACGATGTATTACAATTACAAGCGACGCCGACGCCGCACAGACGCGACGCTACATGACGCGCCGGTTATTACTACGCCGTAGAACCTCCCGCCTGCGCCAGTGTATTGGCTTTAATGAACACCAGGCTTCTGCTATATAATATTATATAATTATGTATTTCAGCTACGTGTACAAAGACAAAATATTAAAAGCGAAGCTTTTAGAGAAACAAACTTTTGAACCTTAAACCTAAGTAGCCAGATTAATTTGTTTTCACAGTCATATATCAGACCTTAGTGAATATGTTCTTTTAGAGAGCTCTTATGTATATTTAAAAATCAAAATATGTTTTCTTGGGAATGTATGAGTTATGAAATGTCTATTATTGCTGTATTAAGCATATGAAATGTTTGAAACTTTCAAAATACCTTCTTTCCGTCCTCGCGAAGGTTTCTGGATTATTACATCCACATGACAATACATCTGAAAAGTTTTTTTAACCATTACAATATCTCTTACAAAACTGTCAAAAATGAAATTTTGCAAACCATCGATTGTAAATTCAAAATTCAATTTTCGAAACTCCTTCAGTTAATGAAATTATTTGAATTACTCGCCTAAAACTTTGAATTGAATTAAGAATTACAGATATTTTAAATAGGTACCTATGTTAGGTACCAAATTTGATTGTTGTTCTTATAATATAATATTTAAAAATGAATACTTGAAATATATGAAAAATGAGAATTTGAATAAAAAAATTGTAATAGGTGGCATGCGAGCCGAACTGAATGAACCGGGATTGAACATATGGAACGCAGGAGGTGGAAAGGGAACGCTAGAGGGTAGGGGACGCGGGAGGGGAATGGGACGCACGAGAAAGGACATGCACGGAGAAACAATTTATTTCTTTGAATATGGCATTGCAACGCATGCCGGGAACCAGCTAGTTACAAACGTATTATAATAATGTATAATATTGGTACACAATAAACTTTCATATTGAGTTTGTCTGCCGCGCTCGTGAAGACAGCCATGCTGGTCCAAAATCTTCTTGGAAAATGGAAACTTAGTCGGATAATTGATGGAGAATTTAATTTTAAAGATATTTATTTACCTTTTGATATTATGTCTGGAAAATTCAATTTTTCTTTTTTTTAATATGAATATCGCACAAGAGTCCCAATTGCTCCCGTCTGGAGCCAGTGAGACGTATGTTGTGAGGCTGAAGGTAGTGGGGATGGGAAGGAGATGGGGAAGAGGAAGGTGGGAAGTACCTGGCTATTCAGATCTGGTCATCATACACGGCTAAAGCCATTTCAAGCAACGTTTCAATTTTGAACGGTGGTCTTACACCAGGGCGATGCTAAAAGTATCTTCCACTCCGGAACGTGCCGCAAATATATAATTAATTATTTTAAATGAATAAATTGTGAAATAACACAAATTAATCAAATAAAATTTATTTGCCACGTCGAGATTTGATTCCGCGACCTTCGGAATGCGAGTCAAGAGCCTTACCGGTTTTCATTTATTTGTCTGGATAGATGTTAAAAAAACATGTCGGAAAATTGATCGGAAAAATTTATAAAAGTTGTAGAAAATGCGAAATTCCAAGTTTTTTAATTTTCTCCATATGTCTCCTCTTCGGAAATGCAGTTTGAAAACTTCAAAGGTTCTTTATAAAAATAACAGAGGAGCCACTTCCTTGCACAACAATCCTAAACTGTAGTCATTTATATAATAATAGTATCAAGTAGAATCAAAAAATATTGGTAATTTTCAAATTGAAATAATGATCGATAAAAATCAGGTCTCGGTAGCTCAATTCTTAGAGCTTTGTCCTGGGTTACCTTTTTTATTTCCTGCTTTATGTTGCATTTAGATTTATTAGTGTTACAATCCTCTTTAACGAGTAAGAATTTCAATTCAAAAACTTACCTTTTGATGAAAAACACACATATCATCAATTATACTATGGCTGAATAACCTTAAAACACTATTAAAGCTAAATTTTACCGACTTGTATCCCCGAGAATCGCTCTCCGGTCCAGTGCATAATATTTCAAAATTATTCCGGTTCCCGCGTTCGCCTAGTTCAGCTGCTTTACATTCACTCCCGTGTCATTCATATAACGTTACTTGAAAATATATTTGACCGCATAATCAAGAGTTCTTATTGGCAAATTTCCCCTACACAAGCATCTCAGTTTACAGTGCTCGGAAAGGCTGTAAGCTGCAAATCCAAATCAGAATAAAATATATAATTTACCACCTTTCCAAAATACTAAGTAATTTCGCTTGTGAGTCTGTGTGTGATTGAAAGTCTGGTGCTGAACTCGGAATTTGCAATAAATTTGTGTGATATTAGAAAATGAAACTAATCTGTCAAGAATTCAGACTATTTCATGGGTCTCGCTATTAATAATATAAAATTCATGTGCAGTTCACACGCGGTAGAAGTGAAACCTTCAGAAAACTAAAGTAGACAAGAGTAAGGAGGTTATGAAGCACCGCACAAAGAGGAGACCGATTATTCTATCTCATTCTCTCGCCGGCTAAATCCTTTAGATTTACGTGTTTGTCTCTTTTAAGTGTCGTTTTTTCGTTTTCTCGAGTTTTAAATTATAACCGTGCTAGAGAAGTTTTCACTTCAAAAAATTTGTGTGCAGTTCACACGCGGTAGAAGTGAAACCTTCAGAAAACTAAAGTAGACAAGAGTGGGGAGGCTAAGATGCACCGCACAAAGAGGAGACTGATTATTCTATCTCATTCTCTCGCAGATTAAATCCTGTAGATTTATGTATTTGCCTCTTTTAAGTGTTGCTTTTTCGTTTCAACGAGTTTCAAATTAAAACGGTGCTAAAGAAGTTTTTACTTCAAAAAATTTGTGAGCAATAGAAGTGAAACCTTCAGAAAACTAAAGTAGACAAGAGTAGCTACGAAGCACAGCACATAGATGAAACCGATTGGTCTATCTCATTCTCTCGCAGGCTAAATCCTAAAGATGTATATTTTTGTCTCTTTTTAGTGTCGCTTTTTCGTTTCACCAAATCACAAAGGTGCTAAAGAAATTTTCACTTCAAAAAACACTCCTTATTGATTTGCTCAACAAACATTTTAAAAGTTTCTTTTTAATCGTTTAAATACTAAACTTAAAGCTTCAGGCGCATAGTAAACATCCGCACTGTGCAAGCTGGTTCCCTGTACAGGCACCGATGCTAATACATTTTCATTGGATGAATTAGTTAATTGTTATTTATTATCAAAGAACACATTTCGAAACTGACTGCATTTGCCTTATTTCTGTATTCATAGCGGAAGGCTTTCGTAAGATAAATTTAAATTAAGTTTAATCCAAAATTAGGATACTCAAAGTCTTTAATTAATTAAAGTAAGCCATGAATAATCGATTAGCTTCATTTTCTCTTTTATTAAAGTAAAAATATCTTAAATGTGGATTTGAATGCCGGCCTTCGTGGATGAATGGTTATAATCGTCGTCTATGAATCCAGAAGTTGCAGGTTAAGATCCCGGTGTGTAAATTTAATAAATTGTATAATTATTTCACAATTTATTAGATTGAAAAAAATATTGTATATTTGCGAAACGTATGGTAGACACCTCACAAGAGCGTCCCTCTTATATGTACAGATATAAAGACAGAGGAACTATGTCACCATCCGGTTGGGTAGAGTTATGAGGCGGGATAGGCTGTAGGAAGGGATTTGTTAATGCGTGTCTGGAAGAAGCCTGGATTACGCGAAGGAGAAAACACAGATGCCAGAATCTAGCTCATTCCACAAACGAGCCGACTTACAAAAATCCCAACCATCTAGAGCCAGTGAGACTACGGCATCCCCAATTGGGATATGGCATTGGCATTGGACTATGGCATCCCCAATGTAAGACTGACGGTAGTGGGAAGGAAAGGAGTTGAAAAGGTTGGGAAGTACCTGGCCATTTAGATCTAGCCACTAATCATGGCTGAAGCCATTTCAAGCAACATTTCAATTCCGAATATTGGTCTTACACCACGGCGATACTGAGAGTATCTTAAGTAAATATTTACAAAATAGGGTCACGCTTAAAACGCACTTTTTATTTAAAAAATAATTGGTATAATTTAGATAATAATGAAAAGTAGGTATTTAAGTTTCCGGAAATGAAAAATAATCCATTTTAGTAGCTATTTCATTATATTTATTTATTTATATATAGATAGATACAAATGAAAGTACAAATTACATATTAGGAGTTTTGCCTGTCCAACTAGGAAAGTTTCCCATTCCAGGACAGACAAATTGACATGTTTAGTTCATATTATTCCTGAAATGTACATAATTACATAACAAAAACAAAAAAAAAAGTTTCATTTTTCTCTGAAACTAATGTGTGTAATAAAGAAAATGTACATAATATATATAAATATAAGTAGGTACACATACATTTTTTTATGTGACAAAGTAGAAAAGGTAATCTGGTAGCATATATAATAATCGGATTTACCGAATTAACCTGGTAACATATAATATATTAAGATTTACAGAGTATGGGATAAGTAGGTATGTTAGTAGCATTATAAAAACAGACAATTTGACATGTTTTCTTCACGCCATGTTTTGACACAATAATTTTCAAATAGTTTTTCAGGCAACTTTTTGTCTTTTATAACTAAAAGACGAAAAAAAAGTTCTTAATAGCTTCTAAAATGGGTTCTTAGTTTGGGTTTAATAACCCAACTAAGAACCTATTTTAGGGTCATTGGTTAATATTTCGGATTAAACAAGATAAGAAAAAAAACTAACCTTAAAACTTTGACGTCTATGACAATTATCGCCAAGTGACAAGTCGATTTTAATTTTAACAAAAAACTATTAAAAATCTTTATTTTTCAATTTCGGAAACTGAAATATTTACTTCCCAATATTAAATAACGTATTTTTGAAATAAAAAGTGCATACTAAGCGTGTCTCTGTTTTGTAAATATTTGCCGTATCTTTTCACTCTGGAGCGTGCCGATGCTACGAATTATTTTAAATGAACAAATTGTGAAATAATTTAAATTAATCAAATAAAATTTTATTTTCGTACGCCGGGATTTAAACACGCGTCTTGCGGATATTCGAGAGTCTTACCCCTCGACCACGGAGAACGTCGCCTCCTATTATTTCCCTGTTATGAAGCTTAAATGAGTCGCATTTGAATAATAATAATAATAATAATAGTTGGACAATTTGTAGAGCGCCGTTTTTGTGAAAAATCACCTCAAGGGCGCTTATATGAATGTGAATGATATTGTATCAGCAAGGCAATGCTGGAGTATAGGTAGTGATATTTATTATATTGTCGTAAACCAGTATATGTGACAATGTACGATTAAAATAACAAGAATATTAAAAAGATTAAGTACTTTGTTTGGCTTGCGAAACTGACGTTGCTATAGTAACAAAATAAAAATTCAGCAGTGATTTTAGATTTTAGGAGGCTGTTGTGTTTAAATATTCACAGCCCTTAGCCTTATCGCTACCCGGCTGAGGGGTGAACTCTGCAGGGGTGACTGCAGGGCCGAAGGAAGGCGTAAATGGCCTACGCACGAATAAAATTACGACCTTAGTTTGCAGGCAAAAGGCAACAAAAATTTTCAATACAAAGGAAAGCACAATTCAATAATCACAGATAAAAACATAGGAGAACACTGTTTCTAAGTCAAAAAATCTATTACCTGAAGTGGAATAGTCACATTACAGAGCTAGTAAAGAGAATAAGAAAATGTATATGTACACTTTTTACGTTAAGAAATATTTTAAATTTGAAAATAATCCAAAATGTGAACTATGCGCTTGTTTACTCTTTTCTATCTACATATTTATAAGTTGGGGAGAATCTTACAAAAATAATCTAAGTTTGTAAAAGTTTCGCAAATAATAATTTCAAAAGTAATACTTTAAAAAAATCTACGTTCTCAACAGAATCACTTTTTACATTGTTTTAGTTTTATATATTTAAGCTTACTTCCATTATAAAAATGTAAGGAAAAATATTGCATTGAAAATCAAGAATTTTACAAACTAATTAAAAATGGAAATCAATTTATTATACCTAACTTTAAAACAACTCAAATTCAAAACCATTATGTTTACCAAGCCATAAAAACTTTAATTACCTCCCTCCTTAATTGCGCTGTATCATCAACCAATCAGAATAAATTAATAAAATGAAATAATTTTTCAAAAAGACTTATATTAAAAAGTAAATATTTTATTCAATATAACATACATTCTAAGTAAGAATGGCTTCCTAATCGGGCTCAAAAGCTACTCTTTTCTGATAAGGTTATATGATCAACGATATCCTTAAATATAATATTTTGTTGAATATATTTGCATAAATGTATTTAACAAAATATGTTCTTTATATCTTATATGGAAAAATTAATTTTTGTTTGTTTTTTTGTTTATTTGTTTGTCCGTATGTTATGCGCTGCCATACCGTTCATCTGATTGCGATGAAACTTTGTTGATATGTTGTGCGCACGCCCGCAAATGTTATAAGCTATGTACAATGTTAAGCTCTGGCGTTATGAAATTTTTATAAATGAAAATGAGTGTATTTTATATATTTTGGCAGGAAGGAAAGGCAGGAGAAGGGTAATGAAGGAGGTGGGGTTAGCGGGAGGGATGACAAAGGAGGGGAAAGCATGGAGGGTCGAAGGGGAATGCTGGGGAAGGCGAAAGGGGAGGGGAGCGGGGACATATGTAAAAGGAAATGCACGGAGAAAAAAAATATTTCTTTGCATTACAACGCACGCACACTGACCCCTAAATATAAGTTGAAACTCTTTTTTTCAAGATAGACTCTATTTTTATTTAATAAAACAAATGGTTTTTGGTTCCAAAAAACCTGCGTAAAATGAGATACGCGTTGTTATAATGTGAGCGACAATATACTTTTTTTGTGCGGCCGCCCCTTGTAACTTGCGCTCGTGTGCGCCCCTCACCATCCACACAAGGCTGCGGTGCCCCTGGGATGCTGTGCGCTGTACGGCTCGGGAGGGTGTACTGTGAGGCAGAGGGGAGTCGGGCGTGCCGGGGAATAATTCCTTTGGCCACCCACCCCATTCCCGCCTCCCCGCCTCCTTGGGCGGCCATTTTATATCATGTTTCGCAGTAACTAAACTTTGGTGACAACCATAATCTCCACAACACTTTCATTAAGGCGTTCAATGTTAAAACTTCGGCAGAAATATACATCATAAATAATGTTGCTCAAATAAATCAGCGAAAAGTTGAAGGAACTTTGTATATATCAGCTGATATTGTACAACACAGTATCGAACTTTAAGATATTCGAGGTCACTGCCACAGATTTTAAAAAAATACATATATTTTTTTTAAATTTGCACTTGACTTACGATCGCTTATGACCCGTTCGCATTGGTAGAGTATTTTAGTCGAGTGGAGAGTATAGTAGTAACTAAACGCGTCCGAACACCGTAATGTTAGTAGAGTGGGTTAGTCAGCTCTTTAGTCGATGAATCCATTTCGTTCTAATTTTTTCATTTCACTAACATGCGCAAACCCGCCATTTTAACAGAGTTCATTTGTAGACGCGCGGAAATGTCGTGGCATTGGGGCGAAGATGCTACTATAAAATTATTTATTAATGCTGCTATTAATCTCTTTTCGTGTCTATAGTTTATTTATTTTCATTTTTCTCATTTATTCTTCCACCTCTTCTAAAATTACACCTCTTCTAAGTATTACAATATGTTTAATTAGCGTATTTACTTTGCTTTGTAGCAGCCCATCAACCGCCGTCATTTTGCAACGGGCGGCGAGTTACTCGCCACTTGACTAAACTACTAGCTTAGTCTGAACAAGCCTTTAAGTAATTGATTTTTAAGTTAAGTTAGATTGTTTTTCAATATTTTCAATATTTTTTACAGGGGACCCAGATGCTCTGTGGAGTTTCTTTTTAGGAAAGGGAGGAAGTTCTGGGAAGGAAAAGGGTATGAGGAGTGGGTAGGAATATGGAGGTCAGTGTCTCCATAAGTGAAGGACGTTTGAATCCGTCCCTCCCACTGCGGTGCAAGACGATGTTCCGATAGAGTTCTGCTGGAGAGGTCAAAAGGACTCCCTCAACCAGTCTCTCCCAATCCGGCCTGCCGTATAACTGGATGGCATGCGTCCACCGCAAACACCCGGACAAATCTCACCCTATGAATGCGGACACCCCTGCTAAGTCATCAAATGTAGCGAGCCACTTGGATGACCTATGGCAGATGGTTATCAAAAAATGGTTCCCCGGGCGGCGAAACCCCTACCCGCCTCCCAAATTGAAATGCAAGGTAAGTTGGAAATTTAATAAGTGGTTTTTTAAACAAAACACTCTGAAAGAAAGAAAAAAAACAAAATTAAGTTTTATAAATACTCAGAATATATGCTGAATTGGATCTACTTAATAGAGAACAAATTATTGTGAAGCCAGGCGGAAGAGTAATAAATCAATATACTATATCAGAATTTTTTGAAATCAGATGTAGACAGTAATTTTCCACTTATTTTGAAATACTTATTTGGTGTGCAAAATTTCATCAAGAAGTACAAAAAATCTGTTTTAAGTGACAGGAAAAGAGGAAGGGGGTGGTTTTTCGAAATCTCATATAACCTTTTTTTGTTTTGAAGAGTCAGTGTGAAAATTTCATCAATCTCGGAATTAAAGTGTGTACGTAGATTATAATATATAGGTTTACTAGCTGACCCAGGCAAGCGTTGCTGTGACGTGAAATCGAAACACAATGCCATTTAGTGGATGGTTACTCGACCTAGATAACCAAGTGTTGTGTCGATAAATTAACTCACACCGCCATCTATTAGAAACTTTTGAAACTTACAAATAATTACAAAGCATTTTCCTATAACAAAAATTTAATAATAATAATAATAATGATATTTGGATGATTTATATAGCGCCGTTTTTGTGAAAAATCACCTCAAGGGCGCTGTACAAACTTACAATATATTTCTTAAATCTAGAAAACTACAAACTAGACAAACAATTAAAAACAACTTATTACTAAAAATTGCATCCACCGGTTCATACTCAAATATATGTACAATGTCTCCACCAATGAACGCGATGATTTTTAAAAATGCATACAGGACCATACTTACCTGGGAGGTCGCTTGAAATTAACACTTGTTTATTGTCTATTAAGAAACTTAGAGTTTGCACGCAGAGGACATTATTGTGAACACTTGTTACGTGTATTTAATTCTGAAATATATTTTAATATTAGTATAAAATACATTCTTTAATGAGTGTATTTTGGAAATCAAAAGTAATATTTTATAGTGGGCGGTACAGTAGTACAAGGGTTTCATCTTCTCAATGTGAGTCGTCAAGAGACAGATTGATGTCTAAAGATTCAAGTAATGAACAATTAATTTGCAATAATAAATACAGAGTTCAATAATCAAGATAAAAACTATTCTATCTTTTAAGTTGGACCAAATTACACACAGTAAGCCAAATTTCATCAAAATCGGTTAAATAGTTTCGGAGTTTATCGCGAACAAATATCGTGACGCAAGATTTTTACATATATACAAATATAAAGTTTATTTGTGGGTGGCTTTATTTTTTTATACGAATCTAATTTTTTTTGAGATTTATGAAATTTCGCACAGTAACCTCTTTTCGTATTCAATAGAAGCTTAATCAAGCTAGCTATCAAACATTTTAGCTGATTTTGGGATGTTCAAAATGAAATAATTTTAATGCATTAAAAATCGCCTACCTACGACTACTCAAATTAAGGTAGCTATTATTTCATCCCATTGTTTCTCTACTATTTCCATTGCTCTCCACTACCTAACTCAATCACGTCACATTTATAACATTCCCCAAATAGGAATGCCATACTTTACACTGGCTCCGGCAGATGGGATTCAGGTGCGGGATTACAAAAAAAGTAACTTCAATTTATCATTTGAATGGCCCTGTTCTGGAACTATCTCTGAAAATTTAAAAATATCCCTAGTCGGACTTAGAGAAAGATATTTCTTGATTTATTTGCGTAAATGAGAACAAAGTAGTATGGACAAGGAAAACGCAGCTGCTCTACACAAATAGTAAAATATCTTTCTCTGTAACTGGCTCAGAGTGAACCCACTCGTAAGTAAATACTACTAATAATTATAAATTGCTTTACTTCGGGAGGAGGGTGTATAGTGCAAGAAGTACAAAGTACATAAAAGAAACAAGGGGAGATTTGAAAAGTTAGTTTGTGAGTAGAATGTGAGTTTTCTTAGTGCCTCCGTACATGACGCTACTGACAAACGACTCAAGATTCATGCGCACAGCACACGCGACGCTCGTGAGTACCCGCCGTACTATTTTGCTAGTGTTCGTACACGGCGCTACGCGGCAGCTTTCGGTTTCAAGTCAATTTCACGCTATCGACGGTGCTGATGCGCGCTACGCATTGTATCATTCGTGTCTGCTACTATCGAATTGACGTTTGACAGAAATGGCGTCTGAACATGAAAATAATGTTTTATTTGTTCTGGAAGTGGAAAAAAATGCATGTTTATATAACTTTACTTTACCAGAATAAAATTTGCAAACTAATTGGCAACCAAACTTCTCTCAATTTTACGCATTTACGATTTTAGTAATTATTTCAGCTAATTTAATCATACAAAGAAGAACACTTCAGTTGTCATCTGCCACTGTCATAATAAAATAAATTTTGTTTGATCAATTTGTATTATTTCACAATAAATTCAAATAAAATAATATGTAGTATATTTTCGGCACGTTTCAGACTGCAAGTATCTCAGTATCCCCCTGGTGTAAGACCATCATTCAGAATTGAAACGTTGCTTGAAATGGCTTTAGCCGTGTTTGGCGACCAGATCTGAATAGCCAAGTACTTCCCACCTTCCTCTTCCCCATCTCCTTCCCCTCCCCACTACCTTCAGCCTCACAACATACCCCAATTGGGGATGCCATAATCTCACTGGCTCCAGATGGGATCAGTTGTGACTCTTGTGCGGTCTTCATACAAAAATAAAAAAAGCAGAACTAAAAGCCGCCCGCAGGGCCTAGCAGTAAACACATGCGGAGTGGGATTTTAACTGCTAGTACTAAATAATATGACAAATGTAAAAAAATATTTTTAATGAAATTTAAAAAAAAAATTTAAATTACTCTAGCTTTATTTCCAGTTGCTCAGTATTTCTAATGCTTTACTAAGTTTAACAATAAATGCGTGAAGCCTGTAAAAACAGTTCCATGAAAGTCGAGTTACATACAACGAGTGTGTTATAAACACATTTGTTATGAGACTTCCATAAATTTTGTGCTGACGAAATAATAAAGCCCCTCCCGCCCGGGTCCGAGAGGGTTTGCCGGCAATGTGTTACCGCACTGTCACACCCATTTATCATAGCGCTCATAAATAATTAAAAAAAAATTTCGCAATACCTCATTCAACGAGAATATATGTCTACTCGTATGAATAGTAGGGTGGGTCACGACTGTATGGGGAAAAAATCTTGCTTTGATTGGTCTAATAGTGATAAAAGGGTGTTAAATGGAGATATAAAATCACGTTATTTTTTTTTAAATATTTCGATATCATCTTCTTCCTCCGGATTGACATTGAAATTTCACATAATAGATAAAAACCCACCCTTATTAAATCTTTAAAAAAATGTTAGGTAAACCAATAAAAATGAACTATTTTTAATTAAACACGAAATAGAGAGAATATTTTCATAAATTTATTAAAAAATATATTTAAATATACTTCAAATTATCTCAAGGCAGTGTATTCAAATACCAGCAAAATCCTTCTTACTCTAAAATTTCGGCATTATTTTGCGAGACTCAATTTTGGGACTTTTTGTAAATGATTTCGTCAAAATATACTACATTTGCTACGGAAGAGTTCAAAAAATATGGTTTGATAAAAAAAAAAATTATATTCAAATTTTTTTTTTTTTCAAAAAATATTAAAATTTTCAAAACTCTGAAGTGAATTCGGAGGAAGAAGATCGTATCAGAAATTTAAAAAATTTTAAACACGTCTTTTTGAACCCATTAAATTTGGCACCCTTTTATCGCTCTTGGAATTAAAAAAAAACATTTTTTGTTAAATGACCCACCTTGTATAGTGTGGGCTTGAAATAAGAATATTATGCTTGTTTCCTACCGGAATGTTATTTATCCTCTACTTATCTATTTGAGAGATCTTTCAGAATACCTAACATTATTTGTAAACTTCTTTAATGGATATTAATTATAATATTTTTAATTTTTCAGAAAAAAACCTCTTAAAATGCATGTCGTAAAAGACGCTCTTATTTTCATAGAAATATTTCGACAACCCAGATCAAATGAGAGTAAAAAGGGAGGAAAATGATTTATTTTACTCATTTTTGGTAATATTGCCCTTCGCAGCATTTTAAAATTCCACTACCGATATTATTTCAAGAAAATTGTGCATGTTCGAAAGTTTTTGTTTTGGATCAAAAAGAAGTATTCAGACTATCATGGAAGCAAGTTGTACGTGTTGTTTGTTGTGCATTTAAATCTCAGATTTCAGAACTCATTCGTTCATTTTGGCAATCTCAAGGTATCGTGGTGGAACTAATAATATTGTGCTTGTGTGTGTGCCCCGTTTATCTATGGAACAGCCAATCAAAAAACGTTGTGAAAGCTGGTGGTGGAAAGAGGTAGGTAGGTATTAAGGCAGTATTCTAGTCTATAAAAAAAAGTTTTTTTTTTCTCTTCATTTTTCCAATATTCAAAAATATCTCCTTTTAAGGATTTTTAGAAATTCGCATTATTTTAAAAGTTATAACCATTTTAATGTCGCGGTTTAGACTGAATCTAACCAGAATCTTAGTAGAACTAACTAACCAGAACTACTTTTTTCAAGACGGTTGACATGATATCTCAATTTCCACGAAACCAATTTGCTTGAAATTTGGTGTGAGCTTTCTCTACACATTTCTCTATTGCCCCTACCAGAATTCTAACAAAATTTTAATTTTTGCTATTTTTTACAAATTCCGAAAAGTCAAATAAACTGGTAAAAACATGTATTTTTATTTCAAACAGAAAAGTTTAAAAAAATTTTTTCTTACTTTTCCGAGGTACCGAACATAGCAACATTTATCTGGAATAAGAATTAATTTGTTGTTTTTTTTCTGATTACTAGGAGGGTTGCAATTGTGTCAACCAGGGCGCACCATATTTTTGAGATCCCCCACTTCAACACCCTTTAACTTTTTGAATGTTTAATTTTTTCATATATTTTCAGTAAAGTTATGGCTGGTAAAAATATTATTGGTTTTTTTTTATTGCACCTGAAAAAACACCTACAATTCATGCTTCTAGACTAGAATACCCCCTTAAGTGATTAGCGACATTGATCATCGTTCAAATCTACACGGAAGGCATTTCTATTTAAGTAATATCTGTTCGATGGTTGGAAAGATCTGCAAGAGGTTGGTGAGGAGAGTGGTAGTTAAATACCAATCTTAGATCTTGCTTCTTTACTAAGTTCAAGAAAATTCAAATAATACTTCGATATTTATTCTGTCATGGATATTGACGAATCGAACAATTTAGGTTTTATTCTGTCGTGCAGATTGATGAATCGAACAATACATACATTTTATTCTGTCGTGGAGATTGATGATATAATACAAAACCATATCTCATAATCTAATTTGCCTTATTTTTAGACTTTTATAAAAATCGAAATTGCTGAAAATTTCTGATCGTCTATTATTATTTCTTAACAAAAATATAATAAAATTGTAAAGAATAAAGGAAATTGACATTGAAAATTGACACAAAAAAGGATCTGTAAAATGGAATCCCCAATACAAAGTTAATATTGAAAGATTAGAAAGAATTAAAAAAAAAGATGTTGAAACACTTAAACTTTAAATCCTTTCGAACTTCCGAACATCTTAAAGACTCATTAACATTCCATAATTTATCAACTTTAGAAGATAGAAGAAATATATCCGACCAGAAATTTTAATACAAAATTATCAATAACGTTGTTGACAACAACTATCTTCTAGAAAACATTTATTTCCACTGTCCAACACGAAATACAAGGTCATCTCAGAAGGACGTGCACAAATTATAATAACATCTTTTCAGGAGCTGATATTTTCCATTTGTCCTCAGGCCAATTTACCAAAAGCATAATAGAAAAAATTCAAACAAATTATTAAAAACGAACCCTCTACCCCTGCTGTGTGTTTTTTTTATTTCTCATTCTCATTGTATATTTTTTTTCTCTTTTCATAATAATAAAATTATTTGGATGATTTATACAGCGCCGTTTTGTGAAAAATCACCTCAAGCGCGCTGGCAAATGGCTATCATGTTTATCCTATGATGTGAAAATGTATTATTTTTATACAGGTTCACATTTTATTTCATTTTATCTATCCCACATACTTAAATCTGTGTTTTTTATTTCTTTTTTTTTAATGTTCTTTTTTCTTTTTTCTTTTAATTTGTTCTTCTTTTCTTTATTGTTTTAATCTGTGTTTTTTATGTAAATATTTTATTTTTATTTATTTATTTTATTTATTTTATTTATTTTATTTTATTTTATTTTATTTTATTTATTTTATTTATTTTATTTATTTTATTTATTTTATTTATTTTATTTATTATATTTATTTTATTTATTTTATTTATTTTATTTATTTTATTTATTTTATTTATTTTATTTATTTTATTTATTTTATTTATTTTATTTATTTTATTTATTTTATTTATTTTATTTATTTTATTTATTTTATTTATTTTATTTATTTTATTTATTTTATTTATTTTATTTATTTTATTTATTTTATTTATTTTATTTATTTTATTTATTTTATTTATTTTATTTATTTTATTTATTTTATTTAATTTATTTATTTTATTTATTTTATTTATTTTATTTATTTTATTTATTTTATTTATTTTATTTATTTTATTTATTTTATTTATTTTATTTATTTTATTTATTTTATTTATTTTATTTATTTTATTTATTTTATTTATTTTATTTATTTTATTTATTTTATTTATTTTATTTATTTTATTTATTTTATTTATTTTATTTATTTTATTTATTTTATTTATTTTATTTATTTTATTTATTTTATTTATTTTATTTATTTTATTTATTTTATTTATTTTATTTATTTATATACATACATATTTCAAAATGAAACAATACAAAATGGTCCTTTGTCTATCCAACTGGGAAGGATCCCCGTTTCAGGATAGGCAAATTGCACTTTTAGTTCATAATATTCTTAACTGTCCAAATAACTATTGAGAACATTAAAAATTGCATCCTGAACATAGGAATAGATTCTTTATGTCCTTGAAAGAGTCGCAAAGTTGCGATTATTCTATGTTTGATTTGGAGAAAATTAATAATTGCATTCAGAAAAGTGAATGGTTTCTTATATACTATGAATTTTTGCAAAAACTTCGCTGGTTTATGTAACCATCAAATATGTAATTACCTTATATGTTTGTTTCCCCAATAAACTAAAATAAAACATTTGTTTGGAAAGGATTTGCATCTGAGGAGAATATTTAATATAGTTAAACTTCACAAATCCTACATTAATTAAAATATCCCCTGATTTTTCACAGCTTTCAGGTATGCATTAAATATATATTTTTTCCTTTCAAAGAATTTTTTTCCGTATTTTAAATATTGAATGTTTCCATTTTCAAGGTCTATTTGACCGAGTCGTGCCAAGTGCAGTAAAGATTTAGCTTTAGAGGAGACTCGTTTTGGCAGGCTGCAAAACTACCCCCCAGTGTTTTCTGCTCCCCGGGGACTTATTTTTATGACTGTCATCGATATAGAGTACACAAGATGTGCACATCACTTATTTATTGAACACTGCTCATGTTATTATTAAAATACTTTGTAAAACGCAAACCTATTCAAACTAATGAAATCACTAGAAAAACTTTGACCCATAGAGAAACATGAACAGGGATAGCATGATGGGCGAAAAATACACTAAAAATATTCAACAACTTATACCCTTCATTTAATTTAACCTTTGGAACGCGATTTCCCACAATCTAATACCTCCGTCAGGTGCCGAGGGGTAAGACTACTAGCAATCCGAAGGTTGCATGTGCAAACCCAGCGTGCACAAATAAATTTTATTTGATTAATTTGAGTTATTTAAAAATAAATTAAATTAAAAATAGTAAATTGTTTATTTGCAGCACGTTCCCTCGTGGAAGTACTCTCAGTATCAGCGTGGTGTAAGACCACAATTCAGAATTGAAATGTTTCTTGAAATGGCTTTAGCCGTGTTTGGTGATCGGATTTTCAATAGAGAACACCTTCCTCTTCCCCATCTCCTTCCCCTCCGCCCTTCCTTAAGCCTCACAACATACTCCAATTAAGGATGCCATAGCCACTGGCTAGACCCCACTGAGAGATAGCCTGGATTCTCATTGCCACGCAAACTCTGGTCCACCATCAATAGGATAAGGTTCTCCCATAGCCATGATATATAGATGGGGCCTTAAAGAGTTGGCGATGTGTAAATGCGGTGCGGTGCAGACCACCGAAAATGTGGTCAACGAATGCCCGCTCCATTAATTCCCCGGCGGGGCTGATGAGGTCCACAGAGCAACGCCTGAGGCCCTGGACAGGCTCACAGACCTAGATGTCCCCCTCTGACCCCCCACTATACGAAAAAAGAAGAAGGACTGGCTCCAGACGGAGCAGTTGGGATTTTTGTGCGGTATTCACGATAAAAAAGTTGATTCTGCAGTAACTTAATGGTTTTGCACGATTACATTTTCGTAAATTCCAAAAAAACGTATGAAAAACAAAAAGTAAAATGTATCTACTAGAAGTCTTTTTATATTTTCTATATAAGTGTTCTTTACAATAAAAAATAATTATGTATTCAAAAAGTAATATGTTTTTTAAATAAACACGGTAGGATGGCTTTGTAAAACGTATAATTTTTATACATTCACCGTTAAGAAAGTTTGAGATCTCAGCTTCTCGACTGTTCTTTACGAAATGAAGAGCAAAAACTTTTATCTCATTGTTTTGTTCCTAATCGAATAATATGTATTTTAGTGAGCTAGGAACATTTTTACTATGTATCCCAAGGAAATAAAGTATGCTTTGATTGTGTTCATCGGCCAATCCCCCTCCGGCGTTCCATATATTCAGTCCCAGTACATTCAGTTTTCAAACACCTCGCGTGCCACAAATTACAAATATTCATTTTTTATATTATTAGAACAATCAATCAAATTTGGTACCTATTTAAAATGCTTATAATTCGTACTTACTTAGTACTTCAAGTAAATTCATTATTTTAAAGAGTTTATTCGAAAATTGAATTTTGATTAAACAATTGATGGTTTTGCAAAATGTAATTCTCCATTGTGACATTTTTGACAGTTTCGCAAGAGTTTTTGTAATGATTAAAAAACTTTTCAGACGTATTATTATGTTGTTGTAATAATACAGAAACCTTCGCAGGGTGGAAAGAAGGTATTTTGAAAGCTTCAAACATTTCCTATGCTTAATATAGCAATACAAGGACAACTCACTTATCTTCATACATTTTTATAAGCAAGCATATTTTGATTTTTATATAAATAGATAACTGTTCGAACAATGTAATAATATAGTTTGGGGTCAATGGCTCCCTAAACTTGTGTTTAAACACGCCAAGCGAATAAATAATGGTGATTTTACAATGCTCGAGCATCCCATTTCAACGGTTTTATGTCAATGGTAGCTTTATTATGTATGACTATTTGAGTTGCGCTTTAGGTGGTTTTTTTCAGTGTCGTAACAAACTTTGCACTGGGATAGCGGCCCGTACATCACTAGGAAACAGATGGAGACCGAATGAAAGACAGATGGAGACCGAATATCTACTAGCATTAAAAAATACCAAAAAAAGTACCTACCTACGTGTTGGAGAAAAAATACAAATTTACAAAACGAGGAAAACACATTATCAGTACACGAAAGCTATCCAGAATTACGTATTTTACGAAAAAGTATACCCAAATTTGAAAATGTTTTTTGACAAAAGAACTTTAAATACTTTCCACTATGCCCTATACTATGGTTTATTGTAACACACAAAATAATTGTTTGCATAATCTTACATACTAGTTTTCCACATTCGATCACGACCTGCAGATCAGCAAAAAGCTGGCTGCATGCCCGCATGGCAGCAGAGCATTCTGGTCGCTCGCGGGATCAATAAGTCGGAATTTCTGCAAATCCAGTCTACCACCTCTTACCAGACCTGGCGGCTCACTAGCGAACACCGCCACCGAAAAGGCTAACTTATTAGGCAAAATGTTCGCGGATAATTCAACCCTCGACGATCAAGGTGCTGTCCCGACGTCGGTTCCTCACTGCGGTTTTCGTATGAAAAAGCTGAGGATCCGGCATCGGGATGTACTCCAAGTCTTACGAGGGCTTGATGTTAATAAAGCTAGTGGGCCTGATGGAATACCTGCCCTGGTATTACAGAGGTGCGCTGCAGAAATTGCTCCAATTTTGACGAAGCTCTTTAAAATGTCCCTGAAGTCTGGTATTGTGCCCTCTGGTTGGAAAAAAGCGGTCATCCATCCTATTCCAAAGAAGGGTGATCGCTCCAACCCGGCCAACTACCGCCCCATAGCGATCACATCAGTTTTGTCCAAGGTGATGGAACGTGTGATCAACGACAAACTGCTCACATATCTCGAGAAGAACAAAATCATTAACGACCGTCAATACGGATTCCGGCGGAACCGCTCGTGCGGCGATCTTCTCGCATATGTGACGCATGTTTAGGGGCGGTGCCTGGAACGTTTCGGTGAGACCCAAACGGTCGCACTGGACATTTCCAAGGCCTTTGACCGGGTTTGGCATCGAGGACTTGTCAACAAACTGCCATCTTACGGACTTCCCGTATCCCTGTGTACGTGGATTGCCAACTTTTTGAGGGAGAGGTCAATTCAGACGGTTGCTGATGGTTTCACCTCTTCCTCGCATCCAATAAATGCTGGCGTCCCACAGGGATCAGTTCTGTCCCCGACTTTGTTTTTGTTGCACATCAACGACCTTTTGTCGTGTGCACCAATTCATTGTTACGCGGATGACAGTACAGTCCATGACAGCTTTTCGTTTGACAAGCCCCCAAAGGGCACACAAACTCCAACGGCTCGGAGGGCTTTGAAGCAAAGAATGGATGGTTACCTCGAGAGTGTTTTCTCTTGGGGTAAGAATAACCTCATCGAATTCAATGTTTCAAAGACCCAATCATGTCTGATAACGTCTAAAAGGGATCGAAATGAAAATCAAGTCTCCTTCAACGGAAGCAATCTTCCGAACAGACCTTCCATGGATATGCTTGGTGTAACTATAAGTGACCAGCTCAGGTATGGGGGCTCGATCGAAGCCAGAGTAAAGTTAGCTTCTCAAAAACTGGGCGTACTGTACAGGGCCCGCAGATACTTTAATAGTACACAACTGCTTACCCTGTACAAATTGCAAGTGCGCCCCACGGTTGAATTTGGCAGACACTTCTGGTCTGGAGCTCCAAAATACTTGAAAAATACCCTCGACTCTGTGCAGAAATGGGTGGTCCGTTTGATAGATTCTCCCATCTTAACGAACGGATTGCAATCTTTAGAGCACAGGCGTCGGGTGGGAATGCTATCCATGTTCTACCGGTATTTCAATGGAAGATGCTCTGAGGAACTAGCGTCATTGATCCCTTCGGCACCGGTGCATAGTCGGGAGACACGCCAAACGCGCGCCCAACACATGTACACGGTTGACATTTGTCACATGAAAACGGGTCGTTTTTTCGACTCGTTTTTGAGTTCAACAGCTCGGCTATGGAACGATTTGCCGGCACCTGTGTTTCCTCCCTCCTACAAAATGAGTCTCTTCAAGACCAATGTTCATTCCTTCCTCTCCTCAAAAAGACCCTCCAATTGAACGGCATTTTTACACCTATACTTATAACAATATCACGTTTTTTATGATTTTTATGTTGGTTGCATTGAATTTCTCTAGATTTGGGCATGCGCCGCGACCATCTTGTTTCATAGCTTCACGGGAAATGTTTTTGAACATAATTTTCGTTTAAATTATCAATTCACTATGATATTCATATAATTTAACATAATTATTCAATACTGGTGTGAATTTTTCAGTTTTAGTCTTTTAAATAATGTTGTATTGATAATTTAGTTTTGCTAACTGTAGGTTTTAGTTTATTTCTGAACTGCTATTTTTTAAATAACTTTTTCGCGTAAGTGTAATAAAACTTCCATGAAAGAAATATTATTTAGATCTATAAAAGCCTCATGCGTGTGTAAATAAATACAACTTCGAGAAATCATCGTTTTAATTGCGTAAAAATGAATCCGAGATGTTAGATTTTTTCAGTGATTCTTTCGGAATTATTATAATTTTTTTTCTTAAATTTTAATTGTTTGAATGAGATACAAATTGAGGTAACAGTTTTCTTCCAAATTTATTAAATAAGAGGACTGTGTTTTTATGATTTTGAATTTTCCAAAATTTTTCGACCATTTATTCGAGTATGTTTACGGTACGCTGTTTTTTTTATTTTTATTTTTCATTTTTGAACTTAACATACTGCAATTTGAAAAAAAAAGTTAATTTCAGATACAAAATTCTAAAAGATAATATTCTCTCGTTTTTATAAAAGTACTTGTTTTTACGACATTTTCAAAAATAAGATATATACAAGACATTTAAAATACCTTGCAAAAATTCCAAAATTCTTTCAGAAATTATTAATACAACAGGCGTAGGTATACAACCGATAAATTTCCCCTCTGGCTGTGTAAGCAGTGTATATTATCTATGCATGAACAATTTTTCGTCATTTTTTAATTAGTAATGTTTCATATCCGCGGTCGTTTATCAATTGAATAAAATTTTCACGATGTTTTTTATTGAGCCTGTATAACTTTATGGTTATTTTACAATATTATTTATTCTGTTTTATTGGTTTGTAAATGTTTGAAGCGTATACGCAGTTTTTTTTTTCTTTTACTTACTCTTATTGCAGTCTTATATTATTATTATTCAATTTTAATCGTCGTATTAGAATTTTTCTAATATGAACCTAATTTTATTATATACATGTGTATCGTTTTTTTTGGGGGACCTCAACTATATTTAAAATGTTGTATTTACTGTAATTAATTCCAAAATTTTCATGTAACAGCCTATTAGAGCGTTAAAAAATAATAAAATTAAAAAAACAAAAAAATCAATTCCAACAGCAATAAATGAAGAGCATAATGCAAATGATTAAAAAAAACACATCTAATCCTGGCTTAGAGAAATCAAAGCAGATGAATTGTACAACATTTAGAAAATAATATGAGCTAAAAAACAAACAGAATTTAAATAAAACCTAGAACACCTAGCACAGGAACTCCATTAATAGGACGAGAAAAACAAAATAAATAATTTTTTTACCGCCTACTTGCTGTTTTGTTAAAAATATTTATTGACATCAAATTTTTTCTAAAATTGTCATCCACTTTTTATCATTCAATATTTCAATTATTCTTCACTACGTTATCGACCAAAACGCACAAATTTGCAGAAAAAATATTAATGAAATTAAAGTTTAAAGTTTTGACGAAATGTACATCAACCATTCAATAATTTTTTTTTCATTCTTGTGATGTTAGTTAGCGTAAATTTTTTTTTGGTTTTAATGTTGTTCACACTCCGTTTTAACATCCATAAGTATTATTTTTTAAGTTTGTTTTGTGGATCTCTAAAGATGCAAGTCCCCGGGTCGCATAAGTGATTTTTTAAACGATTTTTTTTCATTATTATTTATTATTTTAACTTTATGAGTAAAACCTCAAACTGTAATATTTAATTAAAATGAAGACATTATGAGCGAAACTCAATCGAAAATCTGGAAACAGAAAAATCAGAAAAAGATATTGGCACCTCTGGGACACGAACCCAGGACCTCCCTACTTTCCGGGTTGGGCGCTCTTATCCACTGAGCTAAGGTGTCGATATCCAATTCGGTCACTTTTAACTGTACCATACTTCGACTAAGAACCACCCATATTATCTTCATTTTTCTTTACGCATATTTTTATTGGCTGCCATCTTTATGAATGATTGCAAGATTCAACTCGAACTAAATGCAATCTAGATGGTGTCTTGATAAATTATTATCCATTTTATTTAACGTGCGACATCTATTGACTCTTCTGCAAGTCTGGGATGAATATTATTATTTATTATTTTAACTTTATGAGTAAAACCTCAAACTGTAATATTTAATTAAAATGAAGACATTATGAGCGAAACTCAATCGAAAATCTGGAAACAGAAAAATCAGAAAAAGATATTGGCACCTCAGAGGTGCCAATATCTTTTTCTGATTTTTCTGTTTCCAGATTTTCGATTGAGTTTCGCTCATAATGTCTTCATTTTAATTAGATTTTTTTTCAATTATTCTCTCTGAAATTAATTGTATCGTTTACGAAATTACTACATCGTGTGTATTAAAATTAAAACGGAAGCACAAGTGGTAAAATTTTACACACTTTGTAAGTACTATGCACTTAGTATTGCCCAGGCCCCGGGCAGTCCAAGTGCTCGCTGCGCCATTGTGTTAAGTCAGTGAGGCCGCCAAGTTACAGGGCCAGTCCCGCCAATGCGCCAATGCGGCTGCCAAAAGTTAATAATAATAATATGGCCACACCATCCCCAGAAGCCCCGGTGCCAGGAGGTCCATGCCAAGTGCAGCCATTAACCAGTCCCGGCCCCAGCCCGGGGAGATGGCCAAGATGGCGGAAAAAATTTGCAACCGGGGAAGATGGCGGAAAAAATGGACGATTTTGGCGCGGTTTCCAGAAAGGGCATGGATTTATGGTAAAGCATAGAATTAAGGAAACACAGACATGCTGATGTATATATTTAGTATCGGGAGTAAATTATAATAATAATAATAAAATTTATTTTAATATACAGATTTAGGAAATGAGGATGCATTCTCGGACTATAAAAATATTACCATTTGTTATTTCGGCTACTGGCATTATACCTTGCTCTCTAATTCAAAATCTAGGCTTATTAGATTTGTCAAAGAATCTTTATATAAAAATGCAAAAATCAGTCATTTTAAACACATGTAGGATTACGAAAGATTTTTTAAATATTTATATTGAGGGATCAGTAGGATTTATCGGTCCAGTTAGGAGTTCTATCGAGCCGAACCCTCTGATATGAAAATATCTGGAGTCGGTAAATTATTTTCCCATATGGTCTTTGGTAGGTTGACATGTTGTTCTTGTATAGTTTTGTATTTATTATACTTTTACAATGCAATTACATCGCGTGGATTGACTTGATGATCATTTGTGGAAAAGTGTGTGGAAGGGTTAAGTTTTTCCTGTGGGGAAGATTTAACCCGGACATAAAATCTAGAGAAACATTGTGATTGAATCAATAGCACAATGCTGTACAGTTCATTAAAATTTGTTTTTTAATGTTGTTGGCAAAAAAAAATCCCTTTATTACACAAAAACTAATATATATATATTGACCTTCAGAACTAATATTATAATTAAAAGCTAGAAAATTAAATTTTACGTTCCTTTATAAAAAAAACCCAAAATAATAATAAACAAAAGCTAATAATCAAAACAATCCAGAAAACCTTTTTTTGTCCTTCAGAGCTTGTATTAATATTGTATAATAAGGTAAAAAATTATTTTTCGTACATTTTTAAACAAAAACAAAAAAAAAACCGCGAATATACGTGTTACCGTGTTATATTGTGTAAAAACGCTTTGGGTCAACAAAACTACAAGTAGGTACATACTTAGGAATACATTTATTGAATAAATTGCCAGAAAAGATAAGATTTATTTATGACTATTTATGACCCGGCATGCGTTGCTATGCCATTAAATAAAAAAAATTGTTTCTCCCTGCGTGTCCTTTCCCATTCGTCCCATCCCTCTTCTGCCTCCCCTTCCCCTCCCGAGTTCCCCTCCCCCTCCCCTTTCCCCCGCCCCCTCCCCCCTCCCCCATACCTTCATCCTCCCGCATTCCAAACATTCATTCCCGGTACATTCAGTTTTCAAACAGCTCGCGTGCCACCTAATGCAATTTTTTTATACAAATTTCAAGCTCACCAGTATATATAGAAACCTTCGCGGGCGTGCTCACGACAACTCGCCAAAGTTTCGTCGCAATTAGATGAACGGCTTAGCAACGCATAAATTCATGACGCCAGAGATCACTATTATAAATAGAAATCATCGCGGGCATGCACACATCAAATCCCCAAAGTTTCATCGCAATCGGATGAATTGTATAGCTACGCATAGACATCTCTTATACTTATATAAATATACCAAGCAAGCAAGGGGGTGGTGAACTCGGGAGAGGGGTTCGCGGGACGGGGGGAGCGGTAG
The DNA here is from genome assembly GCA_936435175.1 of Glyphotaelius pellucidus. Taxonomy (NCBI): domain Eukaryota; kingdom Metazoa; phylum Arthropoda; class Insecta; order Trichoptera; family Limnephilidae; genus Glyphotaelius; species Glyphotaelius pellucidus. The sequence continues at coordinate 8,036,565 of OW386550.1, forward strand.
AGGGGAGTGGGGAGAGAGAAGGCGGAGTAGGAACGCGTGAGGGGAAGGGGACACGGAAGAGGAAGGGGAGGCGGAAAGGAAACGGGAAATAACATGGAATGGGAAAGGACAAGCAAGGAGGAACAATTTCTTTATTAAGTGGCATAGCAACGCATGCCGGAAACTCGCTAACCTCACATACTTTTTATTTATTTTTTTTTTCAGGGAAGGTTATTACTAGATGGAAGTTATGGCACAAACACATGCCTGTTACGAGTATAGGAGAACATAGATTTAACTGGATTAATTTACCAGATTTTTCGACCACATGAACAAACCACCCTGATTGGAAACCCGAAGCAACCCTATTTGAATTTACCCAGTGATAAATGAGGATTTGTTTTAGGGTTAGAATCCAGTTCTCAGTCGTTAGGACAAATTAAAATGGTTGTGTACATGGCATAATTAAATAGCACAATAAACCTGCACGTGTACGTAGAATATTTTACCGTGGAATAATAGTATATTTATTTAAGACCTTACAATTAATTTACAACTTATATAACGGTTAGTTAGGTTTTGATTTGGGAACCCTAGCTCTATTTGACAAGGTATAGATATATTAAGAAATAATAAAAATATATATATATATATATATATATATATATGTTAATACGATTAAGGGGGAATAACCAGACAAAATTGGAAATATGTCATTTTTAAATCAACTTTTAGACGTATTGACTCTTTTCCTCAAAAAATTATAAATTGATTTCGAAAGACTATTCTTTTATCTAGTGAAGCTTTTGTAAATTTAGAGAAAATATGTTTATTTTTATTAAGTACAATAAGGTTTTACCGTAGGTCGTTGGCAGATTTGTTAAATTTAAAAAAAAAAATTGTTTTAAGTAACATACATTTCAAATCACATGCAGTAAAATAAATCAATAAATTATTTGGGAAACCTACTGTTCAGAATTTTAATTTAATTTTAAAAAAAAAAAGATCCGCACCCTTTTTTTTACATGAGCTCCACACAGGAGGCCCTGAGGAAAATAATTTCCCTCAGGGCCTATGTCATCTTTGGGGATGCTGTGTGGAGTTTTTTTTTAAGAAAAGGAAGGGAAGGAGTTCTGGAAAGGAAAAGGGTTTAAGGGGTGTGTAGGAATCTGGGGTGCAGTGTGTCCTGGTCATCCGCCTCCAAGACCTAGACAAACCTCACCCCATGAACCCGGACACCCCTGCTAAATCACCAAACGTAGCGAACCACTTGGGGTGACCTATGGCAGAGGTTTTGGATATTCAATGTAGGTTCCCGGGCCGGCGGTACCCATTCCCGCCTCCCGAATTGTAACCCTTGTTTTGTGACGAATATACTTCAGTTCGTCAATTTATTTATGGTCTTACAAACTAATATTTAAAAAAAAAAATACTTTATTATTTTGCTCAGACATTATTGAAAAATTATAAATACTTGACCTTATCCCTGATGATCAAAAAATAATTACAAAAAGAACCTGATTTTAATTGTTTTATCATCACAAGTGAGTATTTTTTTAATGTGGGTATTTATATCAAAGCAAATTTGGAATGAAATAAAATCGATATTGAGTTATTAGTTATTATGTTAAAATGCTGGTATGGAGAATAATTAATCTTTCTCATCGAAACCGCCCTGTACCGTCGCAAGGGTGCAATCGCAAGATCCACTGTTCGACGAAATTTAAATTCTCGGCCGCCGGTAAATGGCTCTTTATGTTGCATGTTGCATTACAATATTTTTTTATTGTTTACTTTTATTTTTCACATCATATTGAATTAATGAACTAACAATTAAAAAATCACTTGACAAATTAAATATGTAAAAATTCAATTTTTTTAAGAATACTGTGAACCATAGATAGGCCTTTACAAGTGATCTACTAAATGTGTTCTTTCGGGTGACCGGACAACTCGGAATGAAACCAACTCAGAACCATCTCATTAAATACACAACCAGGGCAATAAACCAAAATATTCTAGCTACAGCCAGTTTGAAAACATCTTTTGGACAAAGAAATATGAAATTCAATGCGACAAAACTATACAACGCTCTACCAACTCAAACAAAAAAAAATAACAGAAATAAATAAATTTAAAACAAAAGTAAAAATATGGTTGAGTGAACAAAGTGAAAATGAACTATCAAACATACTGAAGACCATGTAAAGACAACTGGATACTAAATACAAATGTGGAAAAACTACAGGCCGCCTCAGAACAGGGAACCCTAGTGAGGAGGACTGTGAAAAAAAAAACTTTATAATACCTTAATATAATACAATTTATAAATACATTATGTACAAATTTTGCTATAGATACTAATAAAAAAAAATAAAAAAAAGTCATTCAGAGTGATAAAAAAATATATTTAAAAAAATTGTCAAATAGATTATGTTAGGTTAGGGTTATCGGCTAATTTAAAAATATTTTTTTTCGTAGTTTTGAATGACTTTTCAAGGAGGTGTTGAGTTGACTTTATTCTCAGTTGGCATGGAACCGTTCTTTCGAGTCAATTTTTGTTGTGGTCCATAATTTATATCACCTGAAATTATTAGAAAATTAGTAAGTACGTATGGATACGATGAATGAAGAAAGGGGTGTAAGGATAATAGATGATGCTGAATTAAATGGTAGAAGAAGTCGGGGATGAAAGATAAATATATGTCACGGATGAGTGGATCAAATATCCAAGCCGGGCCATATCAAGAACAGAATAACGAGAAGAGAATTGTTCGGCGGTGCATCTTTTCTGCCTACCAGAAAGTGCCAATAAAAATAGTTTTTTAAATATAATGCCTCATCATCATCATCTTCGTCCCCTTATCCTATTCGGGTCGGGCACCCATTGCATCGACAAGGCTCCTCCATACGTCCCTGACTTGAGCTGACTGTTCAGCCTCCGTCCATGGCAGTCCCATCCTCTCCTCACACAGTTTCTGGAGTTGCCTCGTCCAGCTGTGTCTGAATCGCACGTAGTATCTTACTCGGAATTCGGTCATCAGGCATTCTTAGTACATGCCCAAGCAGTGGCGTGCACAGAGTTTTTGATCAGGGTAGGCAGTAGGAAAACCGCCGAAATGGTTCAAATAAATAAATAAAACAACTTCTGACATGTCGTGTTTTTTAGTAGCCGTTGGTAAAGTTATTTAAACCGTAGTAGTCGTTGTCATTCCAAACATTTTTATTATTAGAAAATAATTTACAAGGAAAACAGAATAAACGATTAGTGTGAACACATCCTGTTAACCAATTATACCCATCATAATATTTCACATTGAATCGACGCGTAACTAATGGAGTTTTCATTTGACTAAGTTGTCTTATTTAGGCGTACGTCTCCCCACACAAAAAAATCGTTTTTTTCTATAAAAGATAACCGATAAAACCCATTGTTTTTTAAATGACTTAAACACACATTATTTCCTTCACCACAACAAGTTTCACAGGCTAAAATTTCCATATTTTATCACATAATTCACAATTAAAGTACGACAAACGTTTTTGACCAGAAAATTCGCAGTTATGAAAGACAACTAGTTGATAAAAATGGATAACAACAGATGTCACTGTCTACCATTTGCTAATTTTGTTCCAGAAAGCACTGCCTAATACTAACAATAAAACCTCTTAGAAGCAAATTCAAAACGACAGTTCTACTCTATGCTCTATGCATTTCGTAAACATTGATATTACATCTTGTATGAAGTTAGCTCTAGGCAGAAATAATTCCTGCTTAGGCCGCATTTTAGTGAGGCGGTCGGCAGCGCATGTAGTTTCTAGTTACAGTTTATGCCACGTTTGTAGTATGCCGTTTGATGTGGCGCTCGTGTAGTTTCGGCGGCTCAGCTTCTTCGCGCTTATTTTAGAAAGTGTGTATTTATTTTCAGAAATAATTTAATAAATTATAATATTTATTACATGCTTTTGTTTAACAAATACGGTAGGGTAGGCAGTGCTTATGTGCCTATATGGAGTGCACGCCCTTGTGCCCAAGCCACCTCAGTTGCGATTTTTCTATAAAGAGTAGCAGTGGTTCAATGTTTAGATCGTCTCGGATCGTCGAGTTGAAATATAATGCCATTTATTTGATTACTACAAGAATTGTTTCATTATTTAATACGTCATGCGTTTTAAATTTAGCCTTCAAACAGTCAAAATAAAAGTAAAATGAACAACAAGGTTTAGCGGACAATAAATTACCCATCACGAGCTGATTAAAGTTCCCGTTCCGGTTGTTGGGAATATTAAATTCAAATCAATGTGATTATCATCCGCTGGCAGTTGAGCGGGGGTGGGTAGGAGAAGGGGTGAGTCCCGAGCCTGGTACAACCTAACTTGGCTGCCCCAAAAACTACCCCAATTGAGCTATGCTAGACTAGGTGGTTTCAGATTAGGGGAATATATGCCTTTTTAAAACGGTTTTTTTCGATGGGATTAAATGTTAACATCATCCAATTTATTAGTATTAACTTATTGAAGCTTCTATAACCTTGTAATATTTCATAATTTAAGAAGATAATATCAACAACTCTTAGTGAACATATGAAATATACAAAGATACAGAAAATATGAAGATAACGGTCGAATTGGCCAGAACTGGCGTGTCTGTCATTTGGTCATATTCTATTTCCATTTTCGAAACTGTTCGTGGTGAAATTCCACAGTAACAAATAATATAATTTTTAAACTTTCACTCTGAACTTTTGAATTTACATTTTATGGGCCTTTAAACCTCTTCATCTATGAATATGGGTGTGAATCCTGTGATACTAACTCATTTGAGGGGGGAGTCTGGTCCAGCCGAGTTTTTTTTCAACGCATTTTTTTTCAGGGACAAATTTTTTTTTCGTCTACGAAACTTTTGTCACATGTAAAGGTACATTTGAACAAAAAATACACAATTTAGTTTACCCGCGTAGCCGTAGTCTTTAAAAGGACTTTTTCCTATTTTTGTAATATTAAAGGTACTCTTTATAGGATTAACCCACACTTTCAAACGCCATTTTTTTGATTTTATTGAAATTAAGATGTGTACCTCTACGTCTGTCTCGACACAGGTTTATCCTAGTGAGACAGGCATCGAAAAAGCACCTGTAAGCAAACTTTAAGCAGATAAATAAATATTAATGAAATATTGTAATTAAATGTTTAGGCCATAGACTTGTTACCGTGTACGTTTGTACTTGCCATTTGAATACACAAATGCTGTAACTCCTTGGATGCAACTGGATGGAGTAACATTAGCTAACTGTGACACATTTAAGTATCTGGGCTCACTCATTCACACAAGAGACGGAAGATGTGCAGCGGATGTCGACCATAGAATATGGGTGGATAAGTTGGAGAAATGAGAAAAGAATGTGTGGAGCCATGGAAGAGGGGGAACAGTGGCGCATCCGGCACAACAAAGAACTATAGGATATATATCATCTAACATCTCAGCCCACATGAGACTCCTCAGGTTAAGATGGGCTGGACATGTACAGAGAATGCCGGATACACGCGTCCCAAAAAGAATTTTGACTGTACACCCAGGTGGAAAGAGAAAAGTGGGAAGACCCAGATTGAGATGGGAAGACGAGAGAGGATGCAGCACAGCTTCTCCAGATAACAAACTGGAAGTCAGCCGCTGAGGACAGGAAGAGTTGGAGGCGAATGTTGCGGGAGGCCAAGGCTCGATATGGGCTGTAGCGCCATCGGAGAGAGAGAGAGAGAGAGAAGGTGGAGAAATGACAGTTGAGATGGTTTAGGCACATAAGACGGAGACCACCAGAGCACACAGGACAGTGAAGCAGGCAGTGTCTAGGGAGTTTCATTGACAGTCATCCAGAGGAAGATAAAGAACTCCTGGATGACTCAATGCTCCAAAATATCACAGAGAAACGGCCTGGATAAAAGCGATACCCGGAACCGAAGAAGATACAGCCTGAGAATGAGAACAGCTGACCCCAACAGCCTACTTAGGTAATGAGTTGGGACAGTGCAAGGAAGAAGATGAAGAAGACTCGTTACCATAGTCTAAGTATCGACAGCGATAACGCCAGAACAGACGAACACTTTTTTGACCACAGATCTCGAAGTGAAGATTTGTAGTTTGTTTTCTGGTTTATAGTTAAAATAATTTAATTTATGCCTATATATATCCCTCTTCTAGCGGGTTGCAAAATTTGGAATGCGCCACTGTAAATCACAGATAAACGCGAAGCCGCTATATTTCAAGATAGCATTTAACTTCAGCGTTCGTGAAATAAATTCAAATTACATTATTTGTATTCAGCATTCAAGGGGAATGGGGTTCAGGTGATGTACTCATTGTAAATTTAATTATAATTTACGATCAGTAACTTGATAAAGCTTTTATAGCCTAACAACGATCGAGTTACCGGTTTTAATTAAAATTTTAACTTAATTGGTTCTGGTGCGTAAATTCTGATCGATTGGGAAGCCGGTACCGCCACCATGGATGCATTACTTGAATACCAGCATGAAAACTTCCGTATAGATAATATAAATGAAAATCTCTTTTTTAACTCAATAAATAAAAAACTTTTAAAATAACTTCAATAACTTTTGTTTTTGTTTTGTTGCACGTCAATGACCTTTTATCGTGTGCACCAATTCATTGTTACGCGAATGATAGGGTCTAGGTAAATTGACCGAAATGCAATTTTTGGAACTTCAATTTTTCGAAAACATGTTTTTCGAACATCAATTGACCGAAACACTAGTTTTTCGAATTTATATGCCTAAGTGTGCATACAGTATGTACAACCTAATCTAACTTAACCTAAACCAACAAAACCTAACCTAACCTAACCTAACCTAACCCAACCTAACCTAGCCTAACCTATAACTGGTACGCCTGACAGTCTGGTATTTCGTTAGTCATAAACAAGTGAAATATATATCTTTAAAGTTGATTAACAAATTCGAAAAATATGTCTTTCTGCTAATTGCTGTTCGAAAAAATTGTACGCTTCCGAATGTTAGTCCATGATGGCTTTTTGTTTGACAAACCTTGACCCCAAAGGGCGCACAAACTCCAACGGCTCGGAGGGCTTTGAAGCAAAGAATGGACGGTTACCTCGAGAGTGTTTTTTCTTGGGGTAAAAGTAATTTCGTTGAATTTAATGTTTCAAAGACCAAATCATGTCTGACTACGTCTAAAATGAAAAGGAAAAAAAGTAAATGAAAATCTAGTCTCTTTCAATGGAAGCAATCTTCCGAACAGGCCCTCCATTGATATGCTTGATGTTACTATAAGTGATGAGATTATTATTAATAAATTTTCATAGGAAGCCTTCATTTTGTTGTTATAAATTGTTATAATTTGAATAAAAATATTTTTTCGTGTTTGTAAAAAGCATTAACTTTTCAGCTCGCCATAATTTACAATAAAAAACGCGTAGATTTGTTACAGACCACTTTTATTTTTATTTTATTTTATTCACACCACCAGTTTCAGAAGAACCCTTCCTTCGTCGAATATAAGAACTAACCTACGATACAGAATATTGACAGACATATACACAAAGTTTAGGTGTTTGAGTGGGAGATGAGCAAAGGGGAAGGGGTAATTGCGGGATTTCCGGGAAGAACAGAGCGGTTTATTGGAAATATGTCTGGAATAGGGAAAGGAAAAGAAGTAATTGCGGGATTTCCGGGAAGAACAGAGCGGTTTATTGGAAATGTGTCTGGAATAGGACTAAAAGATAATTTTATTCCAGTCATATTTCCATAATAAGTACCGTAGAATGGGTAATTAGAAACAGTTTAGCGCATTTTCGACCTTATAGCTCAGAAACTGTTAGTTCAAATTACACGTATAACATAAAGTATGCATTCTCTTTGAGAAATTAAGATAAACTGTGATGTTTCTATTCATCTTCACGGTGGGGTAAAGAGAAACATTTTTTGAAGTAAAGCTTCTTTACGCACGCTTGACTTGGGGAATAAGCTGGTGAAAGCGTGACAAGAACGTTACGAAAAATGTAATCGGGCGAGGCGAACGAAGCATCGTTTGGCTTGGTTTATTAGTTTTATATCTTGGGGAATGATGTTATGGAGTTTTGTTGCAATGTATGGTAGTTTCTTTGTCCGAATGTGGTTTTGTACACTTGCAATATTTTTTATATTATTTATGTTCGATTTGTTGTTCTGCATACACGGTCTAATAGTGGATTCAGTATTTTTGAAAAGCTTATTAGTATTAATTACTAGCGCATTATTAACTAGTGCTTATTCACCATAACTTGCCATCAGTATATTTTAAGTACTAAGTACTTAACCGTTTATGGTCTATATGTTTTATATATAAATATTTTAAAAAGAAAAAAAATTATTTGGTTGTTCTATTCACATTTTGACTATCCGACAACTGACAACGTTGGAAAGTTGCCGAATCGATCCCGATACCTGATAGTACCCAAATATCTTTCACATCTCTGGTTAGGACCCTTGTGCGGTAGTGACAAATATATCAATATTCTGTTTTTTTTTACAGGAGCTCCACACAGGAGGACCTTATTAAAATAATTTCCCTCAGGGCCTATGTCATCTTAGGGGATGAGAGGTTGGTCGGAATCTGTGGGTCAGTGTGTCCAGAAGTGACGAACTTACGAATCCAACTGTACAACTACGGTGTAAGGCGATGGGTCGAGGGATTCTGGCTGGAGAGATCAAAAGATCTCAACCAGTCTCTCTTAATCCAGCCCACCACGCAGGTGGGCAGACGCATCGGCCTCCAAGACCTGAACAAACTTCACCCCATGAAACCCCGGCTTAACGTCACCAAGGGTGACCTATGGCAGAGGTGTCGATTATCCAATAAATGGTTCCAGATCGGCGATACCCATACCTGCCTCCTAAAATTAAAATTATAAACTAATTATAATTTTACTAGCAATTAAAAACCCGCTTCGCAAGTTTTTGGTGCTAGGCCCTGCGGACGGCTTTTAGTTCGGCTTCGCCCGGTTAGTGTTTGTGTTTGACCATTTTATTCCAATAGGAACTAGTTTCAAAAATAGCCTGTTCCTCGGGTCCACTGTCATAGAGTGATACATCAGTACAAAGTAACCGAGAGAGGCAATGACGTCATTTGTAATATATAGCCGCTTGATACAACTTTGTATTACTGGCAATCTTTCCATATTCGGAGAGATAGGTACTACTTTTAACAAATTCGTGGCAGTTATGCCTAGGGGGGACACGTTCCCATCCGACTTGCTGACGAAAGTGACGACATCTTGTGACGAATTTTTGAGTTCAAAACCGAATTACACCCCTAGCTTTGTTTGAAATTCCACGATGTTATTTGTGGCGCGACGCGTACGGCAGCGTGGCGTCAACATGCACTCGAAACTGTGTTCTGAAATTCAACCAAGCAGACGTTACCGTATTAATACTGTTCGATTTTCATCCTCTTAATAAATTATATCATCATCAAAGGTTGTTAAAAAAGAACGCTTTAAAATTACTTCAGGTATATAATTTCCTTAATGATATGCCAACCAATAATAGAGTTAGAATAAGTTTTATTTGACTGGAGCGATGTTTTTATTGTTTTTTACAATTTCCGAATGGCCGGCTGTTAGAATGTTAGCTTGGAATCGATATTATGTTTTATTTTTCCCTTGCACGCCATGAAGGCAGAATAAGAAGTTTAGTGCCAAAGCGATACGTAAATAAATAATCACATGAAACTTCTACATGGCACGCTTACGACATTCTTTTCATTTCAGGAGACGTTTCACGAATTCATAGCTATATTTTAGATGAAACGAAATTGTGACATCACTGAAAGGGGCACTAATAAATACACAATGTTAACAATATGTATAAAGAAATGTAAAATATGTTTGTGTCAATATGTTATTTCCGGTTCCATGACAACTCAGATTTCACATTTTCCAAAATATAAGAAACATATTTAAAATAGTTGGCTCCCGGCATACTTATATACAATTTGCAGTCGGTTTAGGGATATTACGGTAAACCTAATGATACCAAATATAATTAAGTGACCCCGAAGGGATGTGCAGAGAGGACATACCGCCGAATAACGAAGCGTAAAACATATTTTCATTCAAATGCATCACATTTCCGTTTCATCCGAAATCCAAATAACAGCTGTGCTATAGAAGTTTTACTTCGAAAAACTTCTTCCACATGTCGTCACCGGTCACTCAGCCGCTTGACCGACCAATCCCTCACCCATCCACAACTTTCTAGCACCTCCTATTTGTTATGTTTTGTAGAAAAAAAAATGTCACCGGAGACCAAAATTTCGTGTGCATTTTTTACTCCAAATAATGTCAGGAATCACTGGTTAAAGTAAGTCAAGTTCGTCCCTTGACACCCTGTATAAAAAAAGTTATTCCAAATTCTTTTTATATTACTAATATTTAAAAAAATTTTGACCCAAGTTAGTTTATTAGTTTTTTTAATTAGCATTCTTCATCATTATCATTCTTCATCATTGACCCTAGTTAGTTTTTTGTAAGTGTTTGTTTGTATGAATAGCATTCTTCATCATTATCATTCTTCATCATTGAACTAAGTTAGTTTTTTGTAAGTGTTTGTTTGTTTGTATGAATAGCATTCTTCATCATTATCATTCTTCGTCATTGAACTAAGTTAGTTTTTTGTAAGTGTTTGTTTGTTTGTATGAATAGCATTCTTCATCATTATCATTCTTCGTCATTGAACTAAGTTAGTTTTTTGTAAGTGTTATTATGAATAGCATTCTTCATCATTATCATTCATCATCATTGACCTAAATTAGTTTTTTGTAAGTGTTATTATGAATAGCATTCTTCATCATTATCATTCATCATCATTGACCTAAATTAGTTTTTTGTAAGTGTTAGTATGAATAGCATTCTTCATCATTATCATTCTTCATCATTGACCTAAGTTAGTTTTTTGTAAGTGTTAGTATGAATAGCATTCTTCATCATTATGAAAAGCATTCTGAAGTAGGAAAAAAATTCATGGAAAGAAAACCTTCCATTAGATTATATTATGTATAAATTTAAGATTTACGCGAGTACCTACCTACTGAGAAAGCAAGCTAGATTATTATGATTTTAAAAAACGTCTCAAGGCGCGGTTTAAACGACGTTAAGATACCAAAGCACAGTTTATTAGACATTAGCATACAGTAATTGAGTACCAAATGAGTTTTCCGATCGGAATTGATTCCTCTTCGTCTCGTAAATTCTAAGTTTGCATGCGAAACGGCGGAATTACGGCTGGGGCGGCTTTACAGTTGGCCTCGTAAACATATTAACTCCGACTCGGTGAGGACAGATCGTAGAATTTACATGTTCCCCTCATTTCCTCGCCTGGTCTTAAAAACAAACCATCTAACATTAAATTTACTTCCATCTAGCTGGAAAAACCGGCGTTGCTCGGTTATTAAAAATAACTTCACTGTAAGAATTTAAAAAAAATTAAAACATTTTTGCTATCGTCTTCCTTGTTATACACACAGTTCCATTGTGACTAAAGCGTAGATAATAGAAATAAAGAGATACGTCCCTTGAAAGCGAGCTGATTGTCGTCGATCTACGAACACGCATTGTGTGTTGTTAGGGAGTGTGTAAAGTCTCAATTACATTAAGCTAGTTTACAAGCTACCAGCCGGTAAGTTTAAAATCGGGTAAAGCGGCAAGTGAGATTGTCACGATGACACACAAAACTGTCTACTCGCTCAGTAGCAGCTAAAATAACGACTAACCAGTAGCGAGAATAACGGCTGCGCCCGAACTAATTCTGACAATCGGCCAAACACTAGTGAGTAGCAAGTAAAATTGACCATTTTCGTTGACAACTTTTTTCGTAGATTGTCCACAAACAGCTAGTTAGCAAGTAATACGATGACACTGAGCGAGTTTACTAACAAATAGTGAATTTCCCAGATAGTAGCTTGTAAACTCGCTCTATATCGTCAAGGCTTATGATATCACAGGCAGGAACTAAGAATGCAAAATGACGCGCATTCGTATTCGATGTTATGTTCATCTGATTCAAAATTGACATATTGTGTGCACAATGCTCGTACAAGAGACGATTCGTTTGTGTTAGTGTCGAAAAAGGCAGTGCCTTTCGGCACAAACTACGAACGTAGCAATTAGTGCCATCTGTTGGTACCTCATTAGTACAATTTTGCTAGTGAAATAATTATCATAATACGTCGGATTCTTTCATTTTTATATCAATTAATTCTCTTTTGAATAAAAACTTTGTTTGTGCCACTGTACCCATGTGTACGATGTGAAATAAAACATCGTTTCGTGCAGTATTACGTAGTACGACTCTATTTAACCGTATGTAAGTGTAAAAGCCTTGTGTGGGAGAAAATAGAACTATAAAACATAAAACAAGAGGGAGAGACAAAAATAAACACCCACAAGTTTATAGCTTCTAGCTTTTACCATCGCGGGCGACATAAGAACCATCGCATGAGGAAAACTACTTTGCATTTTGCACGCTTCCAGAAATTTTTATGTCCATGCCTGAAAGGAAAATTTATTTATAAATTAACTTTTCTGCCAAGTTGACGTTGGCATATAAGCCAGATAACTTCTTCGATTATCCGGGCTCTATAAACTTCATATTATTGGGCCTGTAGGCGAGAGGAGGTTAGATGTGGCCAAGGGTGGCTGGGGGAGGGTTGTGGAAAGAGATCGGGGGGAGGGGGATGATTTGATCATTCAAAAAGCTATTAATCAGAAAGTCGCAAAAGGAAATTATTTTCCGAGCCAATGAAAATCGTTGACTTTCGTATTTGAGTTGATGACGTAGACTCTTCTCGTAGCTGCCGCGGAGTTATTTTTGGTTTATTAGAAGGAAATTATGGGAAATATTAAAGAGATTTTACAAGAATTTCTTTAGAACATTTGTTTGTATTGTTGGCGTATGGACTTTTGGAAGCTTGCCGATTTATGTTTTTCCTTCTTTAGTGCCATCCCGTACTACCCATTGTAAAAAGGGCCTACGAAATATTACTACGTACAAATTTAATACGTAGTTCATAGATTATATAGTGTATATGTTATCAAGGAGGGGAATTTCAGAGAAACCTAAAACACATCCAAAAATTACACAAATATTTAAAAAACTCATTTATTTAAAAAAAAATAAAAAGCACACTCAATATTTCAATTTTAATAATCTTAAAACTATTTTAATTTTTTTTTTCAAGGTTTAATTTATTTATTATAAATACAAAGTAATACAATATGACATAAAATATTATACAGAAAAAAGAAAAGTCCCAATAAACTACTTTTTAGCAGTTTGTCGATGGGTACTTTTACTTTGGAGATATATACAAACTTATTTTACATAATTAAATGCAGTTAGAATTTTTGTGTTAGTCTAATACAAATTATCTCTTTCGGCAAGCCAATTTCTCAACAAAATATTTGTTTTACCATTTGTACATTTTTTAATTTCGGCAGGTAACATATTTAAGCAATTAGGTATCATATAGTCCAGCGTTCTTTGTCCATATTTGTTTAAATGCTTAGGTACAATTAGTCCTTCATTTAACGTAAAACGAGTATTGTAAGTGTGGTCCAGTTTAAATGAACAAATAATAAAATTCGTTTGCAATTCTTAGGGCCTTCGCTCACCGAGAAACTGAAAATTGGTTGGCAACTCAATTCAACACAATTCACGGCGCAACGCAACTTTATGATTTCAGTTACTATATCAGTTGCTTAATAAAAATATAATTTATTAAAAAAATTTCAAATATCAACCTTAATATATAATAATTATTTATCAACCTCCTGATCAAAATCGATATTTTCCTACGTGCGATTCGCGTGGTTACAAGCGCGCTACAACGACTGCTTGCCACATCAGCCTCCTCCGAAAAACCTGCATTATCGCAACCCCTGGTGAATAAATAATATATAAATAAACATTTTCAGATAGCAATCCATCATCATCATAAGACCTGGAAACTAGGACAAAGAATGGTAGTAATTTAGGAGATCGAATTTACAACTTTTAAGTGCGCAAGCTACCACCACCAATCATTTATGCATGATTTCACATCACACCCTTCTTTCCTTTCACATTGTTTCGTTTGCCCTAAATCACATTTATTGCTTTTTTCTATGACTCTGCCATAGGTCACCCCAAGTGGTTCGCTACGTTTGGTGATTAAGCAAGGGTGCCCGGGTTCTTGGGGTGAGGTTTGTCTAGGTCTTGAAAGTGGATTACCAGGACACACTGAACCCCAGATCCTACCCACCCTTTATACCCTTTTTCTTCCCAGTACTTCTTTTCTTTCCTTTCCTTAAAAAAAACCCTCCACCAGCATCCCCAAAGATGACATATGCCCTGAGGGAAATTATTTTTCAGGGCCTTCTGTGTGTAGATCATGAAAATAAAACTTTATTTTAGAGATGAATTTTTTTATTTTTTATGTTTATTTATATATACATATTACAAAACGAAACATTACAAAATGATGCTTTGTCTGTCCAACTGGGAAGGTTTCCCATTTCAGGACAGGCCATTTTAGTTCATAATATTCTTAACAAATGAAAGTTTCCATTAAAGATAACACAAGAATGAGATTTTGTCCAAATAACTTTCGAGAACATTAATAATTGCATTCGGAGTGTAGGAATGGATTCTTTATGTCCTTGAAAGAATCGCAAAGATGTGATTTTTCCAAGGTTGTTTTGGAGAACATTAATAATTGCATTCAGAAAAATGTATGGTTTCTTATGAGTGATCGCAAGGTTGAGACTCTTTCCAGATCATTTTGGAGAACATTTACAATTTTATAATTAAAAACATACTATAATAGTATTTTATTGTTACTTAACCCGCAATCTTCCAAATCATAGTCAAATGTATAATTATTTAACACTAAACAACAGTAATGCGCGTTTTCATCCCGCGACAAAATATCCTCGACAAAATATCCCCGATAAAATATCCCCGACAAAATATCCCCGACAAAATATCCCCGACAAAATATCCTCGACAAAATTCACCCGACAAAATATGCCCGACAAAATATCCCCGACAAAATATCCCCGACAAAATATCCTCGACAAAATACCCCCGACAAAATATGCCCGACAAAATGTCCCCTCAAAATATCCTCGACAAAATATCCCCAATAAAATATCCCCGACAAAATATCCCCGACAAATATCCCCGATAAAATATCCTGCGGACAAAACATTCTCCAACAAAATATCTGCTAAAACCTAACCTAACGAGTATGTAACCAACTAACTTAACTTAACCTAACATAACCTAACCTAACATAACCTAACCCAACCTAACCTAACCTAACCAAACTTTATATGATGTCTGTATTATTTTGTAACATTTCACTATTTTTTTAGAACAATAATTTATTGTCTTTACAGAATTTCTGTATTAGTTTTGTCCCATTTCCTATTTTTGAACAATAATTTATTGTCTTCATAGGAAGTCTGTATTATTTTTGTCTCATTTTTTTGTTGGGTTACGTTAGGTTTTAGTAGATGTTTTGTTGGGAGATGTTTTGTCGGAGATTATTTTGTCGCGGGATGTAAACGCGCGGAAAAATTAAACGCGCGTAAAAATCCAATATTAATTAAAATATACAGAACATTAGATACCTGTATCTACCTACCTCAAAACACCTTAGGTATCAAGATATAAATATTTTTTACCTGTGAAAATATCAATTCAAAACCCAAATATTTAAGCTAAGAAGGTCGTATTTTAGTATCAAATAGTGGTTTAATAAACCAGTTAGGAACTATTATATTTGTAGAAGCGAAAACAGTCGGGGGCGGCCCACACAAAGCTGTAATTAATTTCAAAAGATAGCTCGTCAGCAGATACTAAATCAAGAAAGTAAGTCAAGACGAGAGGAAAGAGTCACGTAGAAAATAATGAGAAAGAAATCAATGAGGCGAATGAAGATAATTGGAGGTGACCTTTTATTAAAGTGTGATTGAAAGTTGGATGGACTAATGTTAAAATTATCACCTTGAAAATAAATAAAACTGTTAGACCAGGATGATACTGAGAGAATCTTCCACTCTGAATGAATAAATTGTGAAAAGACACATGTTAATCAAATGAAATTTACTTGCGCACGCCGAGATTCGAACCCTGATTGCCAGTCGAGAGCCTTACCCCTCGACCACGGAGGTTGAATAAATTTAAGTGAATTTCGTTTATAGTTTAGTTTAGAGGGTAGATAAATGCGGCGCGAATAAATATTGAATAAAATGATATTAAAACAGTTGTAAAAAAAATATGTGTTTTTTCTTAGTCATTTTATAATGAAAAAGTTTACAACATACAATACACGTGGCATTTGTAAAGCAGGAAAGCACGTGATAAGAACTTGGGCCACATTAAAATATGGTGATAAAAGTACAACAGTACTAAAGTCAGCAAATCTCAAACACATGCATGTTTATTTTATCAAATTAAGGACGTTATAAAAACCTTTTAATGAATACTATTATCAAAACGAATATAAAGTTTTTAAAGTAAGAAAATAATTATGTTAGTATGGTTGCACTATTATGAATTCGCAAATGAAAACTCCAGTAATTTGGTAACTTTGCTTTAATGTACCGATTTTTTGCAGGATATTTCACACGCGTTTGTAATGAAAATATCAGCAATATAAAAATTGGCAAAGTTTCAGTAACAGTATAAATTATTTACCGTTAAATGAGGTTATAGTATTAATTTTCAAATAAAATAAAAATTTTATTCGAAAATTGTATTGCACCTGTATTGAATTATTCATTATTCATAACTAGGCTAACTAGAAATTTTAACAATATAAAGTGCATTAATCTCTTACATTTTGCTTATGTTAGAAGTCAGCTTGAGTACAATTTTCCCGTCTGGAATCCATATTATAATACTCATGTACAAGCTGTTGAAAGAATACAAAACAAATTTTTACGTTTTATAAATTTTAAAATAGGAATTCTAGCAATTATGTTGAAGTATAATAATACTCTGTTAAATGATATGAATATGTTCAAATTGTCAGACAGAAGAATTTTCACTGAATTGGTATTTTTATATAAAATTCTAAATGACTTAGTCGATAGTCCGGTATTGCTTGAACTGATAAGCTTCCAGATACCACAACGTAATACTAGAAGTCATGATTTATTTCAGCACAGAAATTCTGGGATTAACTACCATATGTTTGTCTTTTGCCCAGAATACTAATGGAAGGAAATAATTATACCGAGTCAGTGGACATCTCCAATTTATCATTAAACAAATATAAAATATTGTTACTGAGGCAATTCAACTATGTACGATAAATACTGTATATTTTTTTTTTTTTTTTTTTTTTAATTGTACAACAGATAAATAATCCAATTACCGTACAATTTTCTCATTTAGACAAGCTTAACACCATTATACAAAAAAATCTTAAGGCTATCTAAAGAAGAGTTGTATACATCTAGTGTTTTTGATATTTCGTTCAACAGTACCATTCCTCTTGTTATGCTATGCTGTGCTAGAACATCTTCTGTTCTGCCGTATGGTATTTTGAATAAGTCGTGTCGACGACTACGACTGAAGTTTTCAGGCACGTATAAACCGTAGCATTCCAAGAGGAATGGGCTGTCAATATAGTTATGGATTATGTTAAAACTAAGAATTGCAAGATTTGCATAACGTCTAGTTTCCAAACTAAATCTATTTGTTGCCTCAAGTAACTCCATATGTATTATTTTTGTGTATGTTATGAATGTTCGCAGACTAATTTCGTAGCATTTGATACAAATAAACCGTTCGACAATAATTATCATAAAAGCTTCAATTATTTTGTTAATGATTAAACTTACTGCATGACCTCATGCTGTGCTCATACGTATTCCCAAATCCCCCTGCGTGAGACCACCCCCTTCTACCTTCGCATGGCTCTGTCTACGCCGTAGATTTCTCTTCCCCTTGTACCTGACATAATTTAATTTGAATTATATTAATCTATTATTTATTTTGTTGTAAATTTAGAATTGTTTCTGTCTGACAAATTGTGTTCGATTTATCGCTGTTGATCCTTCACAATGTGTGATAAAATAAAATGCTGTGATAAATTATATTCAAAACAAATACCTTTTAGATTTTATTTATTTATTTCAAAAACATACGGCACAACATGTGCCATTAACATAAATTATATTATATATGTATTATAAAACAATAACAAAACGAAAGTAACAACATAAATTGAAGTTAAATATAAAAACAAAAGGTAAAAAAAGGAGTTGAGGTAGTAAGCAGTAAGTAAAAAGTAAGATAGATAAATGAAAGTATAAAGTAAAAGCATAAAATTATAAAATATAAAGTATAATGAAAAGTTACAGATTGAGATAGAAAGTTAAAAGGTAGGAAATAAAAAGTGTAAAGTTATAAATATTATTAAAAAAAGTGTAACAAGTAAAGAGTAAGAAATGCTCTTAGGAGCCAAAAATTGAAGATAATATAAATTAAATTTACCAAATATAAAAGGTATCACTGATTATGATATGTTTCTAGTCATAGATATTGGGAACGCTCATACAATTGCGTATACATACATCTGTTTACAAAGTTAATAATAGCGAGTGCGTACTGGTAGGACTTGATTAATGATTATATTATGATTACGTCGTAGTAATAGCAGACAAATTCTGTTTTATGCATCTTTTGTATGATGACAGACTTCCGGCATTATCGATATGATAGATAGTTAGATAGATATTTTAGATAGATATTTTCCTTTACAAGCACTTTAACACATTTAACACTTCACAAAATTCTCGCAATACTAAAACAAGACATGCACACCAATTACAAATACCAAAAATAAACACATCCTTTGGACAAAAACACTATACCAGGCAAAACTATACAATACACTTCCATCACAATATAAAACACCTAATCTTACAGAAAACAAAAAACAGACTTGGAACTGACTACAATCCTTATAACTTTTAATTTATAATTTTGTTAGCTTACTCATAATTTACAAGACACTTCTATTTTGTTGAAACTATGTAGAAGTCGATTTTTTGTTTTAATTTTTATTGTTTCTCTTTTTTATATACTGTAACTAAGCAAACTGTTTGTTTAACTACATACAATTTTTAATTTACAATTGAAAAATGTCATCTACAATACAGGTGAACTCCCAGCGTGGAGGACAGTATACTTTAGCTTTGTAATTGTAATGTATTAAGAATAAATAAAAAAATAAATAAAAATTAAACATTAAAGATTTTTTAATTGACTCTTTTTATGGGTAACCGTTAATTATTATTTTTTATTTTGATTACTTCATTACATAATTCAACAATGTTGGCCTCGCTGGGTGGCTCACCCATGCCGAGGCCCCCATTTTATAATACAAAAAAATTAATAAGATGAAGTATATAATACATTTTAATAAAATATATAAAGTTTCTCATGAAAATAAATTAAAAAAAAAAAAAAACAGTAAAAAATAACATTAAAAAAATAACAAAATTCGGCATATATTATGAGTTGCTTGTTTGTGAATGATGTGTGTTTTATAATTTTTTTGTGTGTTACGTGAATATATTTTATTATTTTTATAAAATTTTGGTAATATTGTTTTTTTTTCTTTAATTCATTTTTTTATTTTGTATCCGAAATTATTTTTGTTTTCCTCAATTTATAGTAAGTATTTATCGTGATTTATGTTTGGAGTATTATAACGTATTGCGCTATAAAGTTGTGCATGATACCACAAAAATAAATCACAATTTCACTTTTTCAAAAATCACATATAATAAAAATTTGTTTAAAAAGTTTTTGAGAAAGTAAAATATCTTAACGTGAAAAATAATATTCAATTAATACAAGAAGCTCCGTTGACTGATTAATCATCGCAAAATCGCTATTCTTTGAATTTAATTTGCAGAGCTCTCAAGTGTGTATTTTTACAACAAATAATCATTATTAACATTACCAGGCAACATGTAATCGAATGTTATTAAATGAAGGCCTCAAAGTTACAACAAATAAAACGAGTTATATCGATGTGGAAGTATAATGCATCATAATCAAATACCCGCATTGTATTGCGTATTTCGTTTTCTTTGACTTTTTTGAAAGAATGCTTAATTAAATTGGACTTAATTGTGATTTTCCTTTGAAATGCGAATATAATTATTAAGCATATGTAACCTTTTGGTTCTGATGACGTTCCAGAACAGGCCAACCCCTATTAATTAAAGAAGTTTATTACGGGGGTGCGACAAACGTAGTACTTAAACTTCGAAATTCCACCGGGATTCAATTTTAATTCAATTTGCTTCCTCGCCCATTCGCTGCCTGCAATGAAAATTTCCAGTATACGTCGTCCCAGTTCCATAGCATTACTGCTAACGCCCCGACACACCCTTGCGGATTTAACACTAACTGCCGGGTAGCTGCAGCGGCTGACGTCATAGTGCAACTACCCCCACCCTGAAACACCCTAACTCCCCCAGAACCCCCGCAGTGCCTGCCCCGGTTGGTTCCATCCCCTAGGTATTTTTTTAGTGTTTCCACGTCATTCTGACATTTGTTCGGCGCTTGTTCGACATCAATCGTATAATGCAGTAGCTTTTGTTTGGCGCATTGGAGTATAATTGTTCAACTTGACTTTTAGAACAATCGCGCATGATATTCGTGACTGCTATTGATATTTCTAAATCTCTCTTTGGTGATTTTAGTAAACATGCTATGTTCTCTATCCACTTATAAATATATGCATACAAAACAATATTGTGAATAAAATTAATGGAAATTACGTTTTCTTGGTACAAATTCATAGATACTAGTGATTTTTTTTTTAGGTAAATTTCTCATATGTAAATTAAAATGATTTAAAAAAACTGAGTATGTGATTCACATGCGGTAGAATTAAAACTTTCAGAAAACCAAAGTAAACTAAATTAAAGGGTGGAGAGGCTACGAAGCACCGGAGACCGATTATACTATCTCATTATCTCGCGGGCTAAATCCTATAGATGTATGTGTTTGTCTCTTTAGTGTCGCTATTTTTAGTTTCGTTGAGTGCCAAATCACAACGGTACTACAGAAGTTTTCACCCCAAAATTTATGTTGCACAGGATGAAAGAAACACGTATACATAAATATACAAAACCACACACTAGATCGATAACTTCGAGCTTTTGAAGGGGGCAATTTTCGACACTATTTCACCATGAATATGCAATAATTTGACGACTTTTTATGGGGACTTGTGACGTCACACACCATTGACAAGTATAGAGTAAACAACAACAAAAAAGGCGCGACCATAGATATAATTATCTTTCAGAGCCTTCCCAAATCATTAGCCTTAAACATTATTTTAAAAATAAAATGTTTAAAATGTCAAAATAGAACAAGGACTGCATAAACAAGGATTTACATTTGACAAAGTGCTGTTCTGAGAAAATGAGCTTTGCAGCTCACCTTCTCAGGACGGTGCTTTATGTGAACATAGTGTCTCATAGAAATCATTGTGTCTCCCTTACTACCGTGGTTAGAAATATCATTGAAACGGTGTTAGGAATAGAAATCACCTTTAGATTTAAATCTTAAAGTTTATCGCAAAATAATTAAAATGTACACCTTTACGAAACCAAAGTTTGCGATTTGAAAAAAAATTTAAATTTTGGGAATTTTTTTAATAATTTTTTTTACATGAAACGACAAAAAAGTGAGTTGACGATAACGTTTATGATACATTTGCCTAATAAATAACTAACCTAACTACCATATGTATTACTCTTTGCCCAGAATACTAATTGAGGGAAACAATTATACCAAGTCAGTGGACATCTTCAATTTATCTTTGAATAAATATAAAATATTGTTATTGAGGTAGTTCAGTTATGTACAATAAAATGTTTTTTCTATGCTATATATGTAAAAGCCCCTAAAAAGGGCGTTTATTTATAAATAAATAAATAAAATATTTGCCAGTTTTTTTTTTTTTTCCTTATCAATAACTTTAATTAATAAAGGTGTACTTAATGTAAGGTCAGCCATTTTTTAAGCTCTTTTATGTTTGTATTCGAATTTCCTATATTAATAAATATATATGTTTATTTCGAATTCAAAATTTATAAAACGTATTCCATCACTTTTCAAAAACAGTTTTTAGTATTCGTATGTATTCAGAAAGTTTCTTATTATTTGTTTTTTTTATTTGGTTGCGTATTTTGGTCTCACATCAAAAATTAAGGGGGTATTCTGGTCTAGAAGCCCGAATTTCGGGCGTTTTTTGACGGTCGATAAAAAAAATATATATTTTAAGTATACATTTTTATTTATATTTTAAAAATTCAAAAAAAATTTTTCAAAAAAAAATATATATTTCATGAAGTTACATGCCGTTGAAGTACAGGGGGGGGAAAAAGAGCACCTTGTCACGATTTCCACCCTTTAAGTCATCTGAAAAAATAAAAAAAGTGGATTCTTTATCAGTACAAATGTTATTATGGTAAGAACCAAAAAAACTGAAAAAAAACTTTCTCACAAAATGGCGGCCACTCAAAAAAAAATCAGGTTAAGTATTTTTTAACCTTTCCAAACTTTTAAGCAAATTTTTAATTTTAAATTTTTTGTTGGCTCCTACATATCGGTTAAGGATAAAGAAAAAAAATTACATGCCAAATTTAAAGAAAATCAGTCAATTATAACTTGAGATTTTGTGACAAACGTTTCGAAAAAAGTAGTTTCGTAAAAGAGCGCGTTTAAAGTTTTGTTGTATTTAGACTCTAGTTAGATTCCGTCTATTGTCACGAAACTAAAATAGCGATAACTTTTAAAATAGTTCGAATTTCAAAAAACCCCTTTCAGGAAATATTTTTGAATATCTAACCTATTGAATATGAAGAAAAAAATGTTTTTTTCGACTAGAATACCCCTTTAATAAGGTTGCATGAAAAAGGAGCAGCCGTTCCTCTTAAAGGTCTAACTTATTAATAATTCTCATTTCTCATCGAGTTTATCAAAACTCGTGCCGCAGTTGAACAAGAGGACACTGTACATAGAGTACAGTGTGTATAGTATACTCTATAGTCTCTACAGTTCACAGGCGGCACATTTCTAAGTCAATTATGCCCTTTCTGCTGCTTCATTGTGGATTCCTTTGCCTTTGAATCTGTGAATAAGTTATCTGAGAGCAATTCTGCGTATGGGGCACACTTATCCAGGAAAAGTGATATGAACTTATATAGGTTGGAGAATCCGGATGAAAAGTATAGAACGTTTAATTTTAAGCTGTTACCCAATTTATTCGTTTTGAACGACTAGTTTATACAGGTTTTGTAATGAATTTCAACGATTTCCTCAGCGCTTACGTTCTCACAGAGCCAACTTCCACTGTGAACTGGAGTTACGCTCGTATACGTGGTCGTTCAAGCACATGCACTGCGATGCACCGGGGATCATTGCTGCTAGATCCATGAGCAGGTTCCATTAACACGACTACCGAACAGATCCAGCATGCCGACATTGCGTCTGTGCATCCGGTCTGTTAAAAACCGATTGAAAATCAGACGGACGGAATTTGCACAGAATCAAGTATTATGGGGCTCCAGCCCAGAGATGGCTCACATTATTACTAAATCACATATTAAATTGTTGAGATGTGTATAAGGTTAGCAACTGATTACTGTTACAGAATCTGCTAGCCCTATACAAGCCCTTTACTGAAGGCCTCCGTGGCCGGGTGGAAAGGCTCTTGATTCCCAATCAGAAGGTCGCGAGATTGAATCCCGGCGTGCTTAAATAAATTTCATATAATTAACGTGTGTTATTTCACAATTAGTTCATTTAAAATAATAATTTTTAGTATGTTTGCAGCACGTTCCAGAGAAGAAAATTCTCTCAGTATCATCCTGGAGTAAGACTATCATTCAGAATTGAAACGTTGTCTGAAATGGCTTTAGTCGTGTTTGGTGACCAGATCTGAATATCCAGGTTCTTCCTCACCTTCCTCTTCCCCATCTCATTCCCCTTCGCACTATCTTCAGCCTCACAACATACCCCAATTATTGAGAATGCCATAATCTCACTGGCTCCAGACGTAAGCAGCTTGGGACTCTTGGGAGCGTGAGGTATTCACATTTAAAAAAAAAACACATTGTCAGTTATGCTTATGGGGTTTTTGGTAGAGCTAACGCCAATCTCGTGTGATCAACATCATTGCGCAAAATAGAAATTCAGGCAATTTCTGCTGAGTTGCCCAAATGTCTCTGAAGGGCTCGTTTGTTCAGCGCAACATAATCCACGGGGCAATGAGCATCTGAATTGATTTTTAAATACATTTATTTGAATTTCTATTTTATTTTCTAGATTGAATAAATGTAAAAATGAAGTGGAATCTTGGAAGGGGAAATTAAACCACTTCCCGACGTCTGATTGAGCTTAAACTCGTCAGATAGAACCTCTGTCGATGACAATGCATGCTATCAACTTTTGGTGGCAAGCACGCGCACACACGCAGAGACATGCATTTTTCTAAAATTCGATAACATTACAGAGAAAATCGTACGTCAAAATATTTAACCTAATACGTATATTTATTTAATACGTATATTTATTAGACCAACGTTTATTTCGTAAAATAAACGTTGGTCTAATCCATTCGGCGTTTAGCTCAGTGGGGAGCGTGGTTGACTCCGTGAGTTCCTGGATAGGAACGTTGAATTCTCAGTCAAACAAAAATAAAAAATTTTGAAGTCATCGAAAATAGATGTACTTCAGAAATAAAACTTTGTTTTTATGGATTGATTGTTTAGCCTGTGTGACTTGTATTGAAAGGCATAAGGAAGATCATTAAGAACCGGTTGCTTAAAAAATAATCGCAGAACTTTAATAGAACTTTTACAGAACGTAAAAATTTATTTCAAATATTTGAAGAATTGTTAAAATTTTTTGAAACAACCCATTTAAATAAAGGTGAAAGAAACGTTGTTATTATAACAGTACCTGTCGACTACTTTCGCCAAACAAATCTAAACCAACTGCATGGAATTGAAAGAAATAATATTACACTAAGTACTGGGTACAAAAATGTTTTGAATGGATTTTCACAATACCAATTGGAGGGCTCTCTTTATAGTTATTTAATTGCTTTTGGATTGTGTTATATTTTGGAATACAATGTCGAAACTCATCACCACTTTATAGTCAAGACCGCGTATGAAAGCATAAATAGGAACGCATTGTTATTATTCATAAATAAACACGTAAACATCTCAGCACAGGTTCTCCTAGTGAGGTGTTCACGAAACATACAACAATACCTATCCACAGTTTCACCTTCACAAACCTACCTTACACCCAACATAATAAAATTATAAAGGTAAATACTGTAATGTATAGAAATAAATAAAAATAAGAAATAAAAAATAAAATTGTACAATGCAATGAATGAGTTTGGAATCTTGCGTAAGCTGATCAATCTGGTCAAATTAACAGTATCCCCAGTAACGTGTAAAGTGTCCGATCCCTTTGAAGCGCTCCACAGGGTGAGACAAGGAGATGAATTGGTCTGCCTCTTATTCAACATAGCCTCGGAAAAAGTTATGCGCGACTAAGGCATTGAGATAAGAGCAACGATATTTGACAACTCTGTGTAACTGTTGGCTTATGATATCGACATGCTTGATGCTTTACGTGACGCCTTCATAAATCTTGAAAGCTCTGCCAAAAACATGGGTCTCGTAGTAAACCAGCAAAAGACCAAAAAAATAGCCGTAGGATGCACCTAACAAATCCCAACTCTCTCATGAGGAAGTCAAAAGTCGTTTGAAACGGTACCAAGATTTACATATCTAAGCTCCCTGATAACACACAACAATAATAGTTATATGTGGAGATCCAGAAGAGCATAGCGAGCGCAAATCGCTGTTTTTAGACTGTTGTCCAAAAACACTAAGATATTAGTGTACAAAGCACTTAATGGACCAGTGCTCACATATACAGCTGAGTCGTGGGTACTAACTAAGAGGAATGAGTGACTACTAGACGTTTTTGAAAAAAAAATTGTGTACCTTTGGACCGCTTATAGAAAATGGATTTAGGCTCAGACGTTACAATAATGAGATCTATACTCTGTTTAAGGAGCTAAACGTCACAAAATTTGTAAAACTAGGAAGACTTTGGTGGCTGAGTCATGTGGAGAGAATGACCGAGCATCAAGCACCAAAGTCCCTGCTGAACTCAAAACCGATAGGGCGAAGGAGCCTGGGAAGGTCAAGATGAAGATGGAGCGACAACGTCCTCAAAGACATACCTACCTTGGAGCTTCTAAACTGGAGAGAGCTGACACAAAACCGAGATGTATGGAGAAAGACTCTTGAGGAGGCCAAGACCCATCAGAGCCAAGAGTGGCTCTACAACCTTCCAAAAAAACTGTTCTACTATTTTTATGTTTTCTCAACCTGTGTGCACATGTTTTTGTGAATTTCTGCGAATTAATAATTACGAAACACAGTTCTGTATTACAAATTTAAGATCCGATTGGCCAGACTTTTAGATCACGAAACGTGCTCACATCGCATTACTTGTTTTCTTTATTCTATGTACTGCCACATACAAAAGGTAGCACACCTTACAAAATTGTAATTTTGCATGAGCAGGTTCTAAGTTATTGAACAATCTAAAATACATTGCTTTTTATGCATCTCGGGAGCATGCACGGGAGTTATGACGAACGCGTGCCAAGCTTCCATGCACGTTTTATGTCTGTGGCATGAGAACAAGCTGTTTACGCTTTGGCAATACTTTACCTCAAGTATGTTACCTGTTTCGCTCGTGCATGTCAAGACTGGCATCGGTAAACCTAACCGAATGCACCCTCATGCACGAAAAATGCATGAATTACAATATGCACAATTTAAACAAAACTGAGGTTATAATGTCTTATACTAGATCTGTTTTTGCTTTCTTTGTTCTATGTTTAAAGTCTTACAGAGTTTATTTGCCTGTGAAACCTAATAGTCAATAAAAATAAATAACTACTAAATTATTTTGCGTTCGTGCAAGGCGTTGATGAGGGTGCATGCCTGGGGTATTATGGATTATTTTATTATTAGGTATTATTTTACATGCTTTATTACTGCGCCACATTTGTGATCGAGTTTTTTACATCGCTCATGCTTCCAGTTAAAACAAATCGAGTGCAGCTCACACGCGGTGGAAGCGAAACTTTACCAAAACAATTTCAACCAATAAGAGCCTTGAAAAGTGAGATCATAATTGTAGCAGCCGATGAGCGCAAATTCATGCTTTGTTGATACTGCAAGTAAGTAAGGTTTCATTCTATCTCATTCTCTCGCAGGCGAAATCCTATAGATGTATGTGTTTGTCTCTTTTTAGTGCCATTTCCGTTTTATCCTATTTTCAAATCACGACGAAGAAAATCGTTCAATATTCTAAATTATCCAATATTTCTTAGTCAAATTACTGAAACAGATGATTAGATACAAGATTTGATTATGCCTTTTTTACAATTCTCTCACATACCGCACCGTGACCCGCAGACCCCTACAATACTAGCCAATACGATAATTTTGAAAGTGTGGTGTATAGTTACAAGAATAATATTGAACTGTGAGTGCATTTCAAAAATTCATTAAAGTCCAACTTCAATGCGCTGATGGTTTTTCTTTTGTTCACAAAGATATAATGCTGCAGCTCTTTCTTACATACTAAATAACAACAGTCGAAAATGAGACAAATGGTGAACGTATGTCTGCATCCTTCCAAAAGAAACATGAAATCATTACCAAACATCTCCCTCACACGTATAAAGAAAATGAAACGCCACCTCGTCAACGTAGCTCAGCAAAGGACAAGAGTAGTACATTGGTGGAAACGGACTGTTATGTTCCACGATAGCTCTATATTCAAATGGCCCTTGTTTTGCCGCCAGACAAGAGCACACAAAACTCCAGCGCATATCGTTTGGGCAGCCCCAAAAACACAGCCGACACGCGGACAGGAAACATCCCGTCCGCGTTCCTCAGCTACGACCTACAAGACACAAGACGGACGTATGTGCCGTTGAATACGAGTTTCCGCATGGTCAAAAGTTTTTGATTTTGATTTCTCTTTTATTTGTCGATGCCCGGAGAACTGACAACGATGGCAACTGATCATACGCTAGCCTGGGCAACCCTCTACATTTGCAGTAAGCTCAACCACCTTCCTCACCTATCTTGTACCTAATTTTTAACTTCTTGTGATTTCCCTTACGGGGAGAAAGAGAAATTCCATGTTAAATTAGAATATCTATGTCTTGAATTCGGTGTTGCCGCATGGTCAAAATGTTTTTGATTGTTTGTTGATTCCCGGAGAACTGACGACGATGGCAACTGATCGTACGCTGGTCTGGACCTCCCTCTTCATTTGCAGTAAGCTCACCCACCTTCCTCCCCTATCTTGTGCCTAATTTTTAACTTTTTGTGATTGCTCTTGCGGGGAGAAAGAGAAATTTCATATAGGTCTTGAATTTGTAATAAGCTGTGATTAAATGATACCTGAGTTGATTTATTGGATAATACTAATGACCTCCCTCCTGTGCTGCGTGTTATAAGATTGTGATCGTCCCTCTCCTCTCTGAGCTGGCGGATTCTGGTTGCCGTGAGGTAATTCGGAACCTGTGGGGTACGCACCAAGCTAAGAGCGCCCCCCGGCGCTCCAGCTTACACTGGGGTCTGCCGCTCCGTTAACACTGGCGCCGGCCGCTCCATTAATACTGCTACCATTAACAAGACACACGTATTTTGTGTGTCTCATCTTTTGTCTCACAATTATTTAATGTATAAGAAAGAGCTGCAGCATTTTTATAGGCTTTTTTGCCATTACGGTATTAATTAAACCACCCATTGGTGTAAAAGTTTGAAAACTCATTCTGCTTATTCTGATAGTTTGTAAGGCGCAGTAAACAAGCACGGCTAAATTAATAATAATAATAAAAGTTTATTCCAGAATGTATGCAGTGGTAGTGCAATGCAATACATTCCATATTTTAAAATAACGAAAAATAAATTTGAGAAATAGAAAAAAAAACGAAATTAGGCAAAGTAACAATACATAGTTTCATGAAATAAAAACATTTTTATTAATCAAATTAGGTTTATTTATGTTAAATATTTTGTTAAGGGTTACATATATTTTCCGATGAGATAAAATAATAATATTATTGATTTCAATTTAAGCATTTCTGGCTGAAGACCACCCCTTGCTGGTTCCAGGAACTAATTTCCTGGCATTTAAGGTTTGGCAAATAGCTCGCAGGGCTTTGGGGTTGGCAACCTTCAGCACAAAAATTTATTTTTAATTTATTTTGTGAAGATAGTCCCTTTCTATTATTTTTCAATCTAGGCTTTTACAGGTGCCTTTTATCCCTTATTGGCCGTTATTACATGTTAAAAGTTTATTTGTCGTTTTTCGTATACAACATGAATGTTTTTTTGTTTGCCCCTTATGCGTTCCTAAACCATTCATCCGATTGCGATGAAACTTTGGGGATTTGATTTGCGCATGCCCGCGATGGTTTCTATATACAACGGTGAGCTATGGCTTTATTAAATTATTTCCTATACTTTTTCATCCGATTGCGATGAAATTTTGGTGAGTTGTTTTGTGCACGCCCGAGAAGGTTATATATATACACACAAAATCTGGTGAGCTCTGGCATTATGATATTTGCATAAAAAATATACCATATGTGGCTCACGAATAGTTTGAAAAATGTGCGCATTTCATGTAGTTTAGCAGTAGCGAGGGAAACTAGGAGGCAGAGGTAAATCCGGGAGGGGCGGAGAGGAACGAAGGAGGAGGTTTCGTGGGAGGGAGGGCTGGGGAGGGGGAAAGGCGGGAAAGGGGAAAGCGGGAGATGTGGAGGGGTACGCGTGAGAGGGGGTGATCGTGGGACGGAGGAAAGCGGGAGAGCGGTGGGGAAAATGTGGGGGAAGGAAAAGGAGAGGCGAAAGGGGAACGGGGACAAATAGAAAAGGACACGCGGGAAGAAAACGCATGCCGGGAACTCACTAATTAATTAATTAAATTATTTTATACATACTTTATCGCTTTATATACTTTATAATGTAGGTACTTATTATTCGTTCCAAGCGCGAAAATTTAAAGTTCATTGAATTTACGCGTTATGCAGGAAGTTTCACCTTACATGCACCAACAACCAAAATAAGATCGTTTAATAAAGTGTTATTTATTTATCAGTAAATAGTTTCATTTACGAGAAATACAAAAAGGTTCTATTCCCCTGAGGGTACTTAAATATTCCTACTATCCACAAAGAGGCCGCTCCGAACACCATGAAGGATGATCCCCGACCTTCGCCCTTGAAGGACACCTGTCAGAGATGGATACAGAAAAGAGCCTTAAAGGACAGGCCAGAGATTGAACTTCCCCTAAATTAATGAAGCCTTTTAACTCAGTTTACCTTCATCGCGATAAGCCGCATATTTCATTTATCTCCGAGCAATTTGAAATGTTATTCATTTAGGATTAGGATGGAAATGGTTACAATCCCTTAAGATGTTTTTCTTTAAGCTTGTTTGTAAGTGGATTCTTGCTAATTATATTTTAATTTTTAGTACAAAGTAGAAAATCTGCTGAGTGCTGTAATAGCCAAAATTCCAAGCAAAATTCTAAATTTACTGGGTTATCGACAGTATTTAAAATTGCAGCGTTTTTTCCATCGCAAACTACGAAACTTTGAAATGTCGATCAATACAAAGCAATGCAAAATCATATGATTTTGATTTGAAAATTAGATCTTATAAATATTTTAGAAGCTTTAATTAAATACTGCTATTATTATGAGTTTATTTTTTTTATCATAGGCATGTTTCAATTTGGAAGGTGGGTAAGAGTATGGCCGCCCCGGGAACCATTTATTGGATAACCAGCACCTCTGCCATAGGTCATCCGAAGTGGTTTGCTTCGTTTGGTGACTAAGCAGGGGTGCCCGGGTTCATGGGGTAAGGTTTTCCGGGTCTTGGCGGTGGATGTGTCTGCCCATCAGCTGCGTGACAGGTCGGATCGGGAGAGACTGGTTGAGGAAGAGCTTGTGACCTCTCAAGCAGAAGTCTTTCGGAACATAGTCTTGCACCGCAGTGGGAGGGATTCATACTTCCGTCGCTCCTCCAGC